>CM065808.1:172189441-173508017 GCA_033398695.1 Orobanche coerulescens
ACTCAAAAAGTCCACTTTACTACTTGATACGATATCGTGCACTTGCGATAGTTACACTAAAAACGTGTCAAGTTTTTGGCGCCGTTGCCGGGGAAGTATAAGTTATATTTGAAATCTTACATTGTAAACTATTTTTATAGGTACAAATTTCTCGACATTGTAACTTAAGTACTAAATTGTGTTTGTCCGGTCAAGTGGCGGATAACGGTACTCCGTGACTATTAAAGTCGGACTTTTCAGTTTCCCACAACAACTGATATTTGTAGATATTTTCTTCAATTATTTTCATTGTCTTTTTATTTATTTATTTTATCATGGAAGAAACATTGTATAAAATTGAAAAAAGATTTCCCTTTCTAAGCAAAAATGCAATTTTAAAAATTTACAAGGCAAGGCTTGAAAGGATGAGGTTGCTTATGAATAAAAGCATACCTTTTGACATAAGATTCATAATTGAAGGCAAAGTAAGAATAGAAGGTGAATTCACAGAAACACCGACTAGATTTTTACCAGGGCTAGGAAAAAGTTCATATGCCAAGAAACGACGAGCAAAGATGATAGCCGTTTGTTATAAATGTGCTAGATGGAACTGTAATTTAAAATGTCGATCTTTGGGAATTCCATCTACAAACAGAGAAGATAAAATTCAATTCATTAAAGATGGTCTGAATAAAGAGAATTTAGATGATATCGAAATTTCTCTTGACACGCATCCTAGTGGACTCGTACATTACGGAATTCGATGTTTGTGGAATAAATTCCAACCAGAATATGAACAACGTCTTGGAAATCTGACGTTAAAAGACCCTGTTTGCCAATTTGTAAGAAAATTGGATGGGAAGCTTCTCCCCGACTCATAGAAGGCGTTTAGGCCGTTTCTGAACGTAAAATCAGAGGAAGATGTGAGCCACAAGCACAACTACTGTACATACGCGTAAGTATCTTTTATTTTTGTCGAGTGGTAAGATTTTCTGAATAAAAAATGTGATACGCGATAAATGCTTTCATTATTCTATTGAGCAGTTGAAGCGCAATCAACGCAATCACAAACTTGTTAAACAATTTTTACCTTCTTTTTCTTCTATAAATAAACTTTGTGCTTGTTTCTTTCATTCATCCCTCAAACTTGCACTTTTCTCTGTTTCTCTCTAAATAATTTCTTTTCAAAAATGGAGTCATCATCTTCAACAAAAAAATTTAGCACAGTCTGCATTTTTGGTGGAGCTAGTTATGGAAAAGAGGCATGCTTTACTGAAGCAGCCCACAACTTGGGTCGTACCTTAGGAGAAAAATGCATTCATGTAGTTTACGGAGGAGGAAGTCTAGGATTAATGGGGCGAGCTGCATACCTTATATGGAAGGAGTAAGAGTGTTGGGAATAATCCCAAAACCTCTCGTGAAAGTAAAATCAAGTCAACTATTGGAGATGATTTTAGATCTCAGAATATGCAAGATCGCATAACTCACATGATGAATAATTCGCGCCTTTATCACCCTTCCGGTGGTTTTGGCACCCTTGAGGAACTTTTTCATGTGGTTACAGAGCCAGCTAAATGTTCATCAAAACCAATAGGTCTCGCTTAATGTCAATGGTTTCTTTGATGGTTTACTATCTTTCATCGACTACTCTGTGAAAAGGGTTTTATTTCCGAGCGTGCTAAACGAATCATAGTCGTTGCAACAACACCGAATAACTAATCAAAAACTCAATGAATTTGTTCCTCAACAGATCCACTCTAGCTAAAATTATGCAGGTAGAAGATTTTACCGTGAGAAAACGAAAAGTGGATTCATTCCTCTCCCTTTGAAAACCCATGTCGGACCTCTTGTATTTTTACTTTCTGTCGTGTGTAATAATCGTGCTAAATGATGGCAGCTTAAGGAGTTTCTTCTTGATCTCTTGACGCGCATCTATTCGCGATTTATGTATTGTTATTTTATTACTGTAATTTTTATTGTTTTTTTAGCATAGATGGCAGTGTAAGGCGACTCTTCGGACTTTCTTGATGCGCATCTTAAAAAATTGTGTTATACTTCCGAGTATATTTTATTTTCTTTTGTTGTGTGCCTCGTATATTTATTCTCTTGAAGATTCTAAAAGGCGTTAGCTCAAACATCAACTTTCTTAACAGGGAGTATTCTGCTTTTTCTGCATTGCTTTTTTATTTTATTTTTAAAAACTGAGGACAGTTTTATTTTCAAGTTTGGGGGTGGTTTGTTTTATTATTTTGGTGTGTTGTAATTTTGGTGTGTTTTGATTGATTTGGTTATTTGCCTTAATTTATATATATATATATATATATATATATTTATAGTATTTTGATTTTTGAGATTTCTAGATCTGGCCATAACACCAATAAATTAGCTATATACAAGCTTCTAAAATCGTTTTAACCGGTAAAAAAAAATTGTATATTCTAAAATTTTTGAGCCTTACTCTCTCTTTCCAAGCCTTGTAGTTATCATATAAAATCGAGTCATTCGTTACCTTGAGAAAAGAAGAATCAGTCGGTTGATGAAAAATAGAACTGAAATTTACTTAATTTGTGGAGTTTTTGAATTTTCATGCTTAACTAAGAAATGATTTTCTGCAAAAATTCTATTCCCTAAAAAAAAGGGAGTCATTGGTGAAAAGAGCTACACGTTAGCAAATAACAGTGTGAAAGCTATCACCTAAAAAAATAAAATGACGAAAAGGAGAAGTGTTGAGCAGCAACAGCTGCCTAATTTTGGGGGTCTTAAATTTTGCGAAAAATAAAGGACTAACCATTATTGGTGCGTAGCTGCCGTCTCAGAAAAATTAGTGAAAAGAGCTACACGTTAGCAAATAACGGTGTGAAAGCTGTCACAAAGGGATGTAGTTTATGAGCAGATTTGAATTAATTAGCGGCTGAATTTCAATACACTCAATTTTGTGAAAATCACAATATTTGATGACGCCAATAAAATTCTTCTTCATATTGAGTCGAAAAATAAACGAGTGATCGAGAGCAACCATTAAAGGGAGTCGTGTGTATCACGAGTGGGAAAGAAATAATCAGCCTTTTGGGGGGAAAACCTTGCATTTTGGAACTACAAAATAAAAACCGTGTTTTAACTTCAAAATAATCAGTAGATTTATTTTGAATCTTGATTCATTTCTATCTACTATATATAGCTGGTTGTTGTGTATTAATGGCATTTTGATCTCCTTTTCTCTTTTTATATTTTTTGTGTGTATTAGTATTTTTGCGTCTTATTTTTTTTTAATAAAGTCTTGCTCGCGACTAGCAAGAATTCAAGTTTGGGGGTGTGATAATTGTCAGTTTATACACTTATACATGGTTTGTATCGATAAAATTCAACCATAATTGAGCTAGTCTACTCGTTTTTTGCTATTAATTAATTAGTTTTTAATAATTTTATTTTTATCGGATGATGATCGGATTAAATAACTGATTTACTCAAGAAATATGTTTATTAAATATTCTCTTTGTTGAATTTTGATATATTCATGTTGTAGGGCTTTCCGAGATGAATTCGACAGTCTTTCCGGATTCAAAATCAGAGTTATATATCAAAAGTTATCATCCGAAGAAGATGCAGGGCAAAACGCAAAGTCGAGAAATTCTGAAAACGTAACTTTCAAAGCAACCGGTGAACAAATTGATTGAAGCCAATTACGGCCGTAACTACAAAATGTTACGTAGTAAGTCACTAGTTACGGTAGTAACTCCTTAATGTTACGGCCGTAACTCTTGATGATTGTTATGATTTGTCTAATTTTTATACTTTTGTGTATTATTGAGGGGATGGTGGCATTGATCCAATCTATTGTAATAATCTTTGGAGTTTTGCAGCTATTAGATGACTTTAGGTGTATAAATAGACCCTTAGATCCTTCATCATTCACCATTCATCTTATAATTTTCCATTTTTGTAAACTTTTCTTTTTGTGTGAAGAACACACTTGTGTTCTTGAGTGATATTTGTAAGTGTGGTATAGCATATGTTGTTCGTAGAGTTTATTGCTTCTATCTCCTTTATCTACTAAGGGAGTTAGGATCAATTCTTTCTCTTGATTCAACTAATAATGACCACCAAAGCTTGTAACATGTGTAATAAACCCTTCATGGGCTAAGTAACCTTTAGTTGGGATTATAAACAAGGTTAGTCATGTTATTTATGTTTGTATAAAAGATTTATTGTGAATTACTTATTATTGTGTGTGATTTTCATTGTTTTAACAATCTTTATTTATTTGGCCAATTAATGAAGATATTTATGGTCTTCATATGTTTCGAAAGAAAATATGTTTGATTAGATCAAATGATCTTCACTCTAAGTTGTTCTAGGGGATAGAAATATACCTCTAGTCCTTAGATGATTCTTTGATTTATTTTCATAAATCCTAATGTTATGTATTGAAGCCAATCAACATAGAAATATAGTGGATTGATTCAATATGTAAGGGGCGTTTTATAGTTCGAAAGAGAAACCGTCTTTTTAAGGAAAATCGAATCTACACAACATAATAAGTAAATTCATCTTATGATCTCCTATACATCTTTTATAACTAATGACGAACTAAGTTTGTAATCCCAACTATTTCATTTTATCATTAATCAATCTATTATTATTGCTATCTTTTTATTTCCTTAAAATAATTAGAACTATTATTGCATTGTCTTTGCAATTATTAAACCAAACTTTTTAATTGTGTGTTTCAGTCATCTTAGTATCTATAAAAATAGACTAATAGTGTATAATTCAAATTATAACCAAACTTCCTTGTGGGATCGATAAACCGGACTCAAAAAGTCCACTTTACTACTTGATACGATATCGTGCACTTGCGATAGTTACACTAAAAACGTGTCAACCTCCCTTCTCGACTCCGCCACTAACACAATGTCGTCGGCAAAAAGCATGCACCACGGGACGCCATCCTGTATCTCCCGCGAAATGACGTCAAGGATTAGAGCGAAGAGAAGAGGGCTTAGCGCCGACCCCAGGTGTAGCCCTATCTCAACCGGGAAATACTGGGTGTCACCAACTTGGGTCCTAACGCAAGTCCTAACTTGGGAGTACATGTCTTGGATCGCCCTAACGAACGGCAACGACACCCTCCTCTCTTCTAGGCTCCTCCAAATACCATCGCGCGGAATGCTATCATAAGACTTCTCTAGATCAATGAACACCATATGGAGGTCCTTACGCTGCTCTCTAAACTTCTCCATAAGGCGTCTGACGAGATGAATGGCCTCCGTCGAGGACCTCCCCGGCATGAAGCCAAATTGGTTCTCTGAGATCTCAACTTCTCTTCTAATCCTGCATTCCACCACTCTTTCCCAAAGTTTCATAGTATGACTGAGGAGTTTAATACCCCTATAGTTACTACAACTCTGAGCATCGCCTTTGTTCTTGAAAAACGGCATGACAATACTACGCCTCCACTCCGTCGGCATCTTAGAACCTCTGAGGAGGATGTTGAAAAGCTCTGCTAGCCACTGAACTCCAACTTCCCCCAGACAAAGCCACACCTCAATAGGGATCTGATCCGGGCCTACTGTCTTAGCTCTACCCATCTTCATTAGGCCTCCCTTTACTTCCTCCTTGCTGATGCTCTCACATGAACTAAACGAACGAGCAGAAGATAGACTAACTCCTTGCACCACCGAGTCGCTACCCCTAGCCTCATTGAAAAGTTCAAAAAAATACCTATTCCACCTCTCCTTAATAGCCACATCGTTCACATCTATACGTTTGGTTACACTTTTCGCGTAGCTAGTCGGCCAGTAACATGAGTCTTGTTGGCACTTAAATTGAGTTTAGAGTCGGACAGTTTTTCCCAAAAAGTCGAGATATTATACATATTCTATAATGGGAAGTCTAGTAATCGGGGGTATTCACGTGACCCGTTGTTTAATCTCGCGTAAAACGACAACCCTGAATAGACTAATGGTTTAGAAATATCGCATTACCGATGATGGGAAGCTTAGTAACCGGGGGTATTCACGTGACCCGTTGTTTACTCTCGCGTAAAACAGCAACCTTGACATGCGGGAATTGCTATTCGAGTTTTTTTCTCCGCTGTAGAGGAGGACTTAGTACCTAGAAGCATCCATGTGCCCCATGAGTGTCTTTTACGTCAAACGGTTCCCCAATACATGAGAATTGAAATCCACCCTAGGATTATCCCGATGAAACATCCCGAGATCCGAACCTAGTGGTTAACTCGAATCATTATTATGATCATACATAAGGGAATGCTGTCTGGGGATTATATTTTGATGATGAAACTCTTAAATTTTGCCACTAGACTGTGGGACTGGGCGAGTTGGCTTGTTTACTCTAACCCTTCGTATTGGCGGTCGGTTAAATTCACGCTTGTTAATCTTTGAGCTTGATTTTCCACATGAACGATCGATTAACACTAAAAATGGTTACTTTGTGGAATCAGTGTCCTTGATGTGACTCACTATTACGATACTCGTATTATTCTTTGAGATTTTCAGGGTAGTATTGATTAAGTTGAGCACTATGGATTTGCACGATCATTCACGATATTTTTTTATTTGAAATTGATTCTTTTTGCTTGAGGACAAGCAAAGGCTCAAGTTTGGGGGTATTTGTTAGGCGTATTTTTATACGCTTATTTATCATTATTTCATATCCATTTTATGTCTAAACCTGCATAAATGAGCTCATATCCATTTTATGTCTAAACCTGCATATCCATTTCATAAAGTGAATTGAATTAAATAAAAATTATTCCTGATTGTTCGAGGTGAAAATCATAATGCTACGCCCTTATTATTATTATTATTATTAGTATTAGTATATTTTCTATTTATTTTTTTGCAATTAGTTTAGAAATAAATTCTATATAATTGTTTTTCAAATAAAATTACGAGTTGACTATATTTTGGTACTTAGTAAAACCAGTCCTCGAGGGAACGATATCTTACTTATCACTTTATTATTTGTTGACACCGTGCACTTGCGGCATAGTGTGAGGGATTTCCTCACATCAAGTTTTTGGCGCCGTTGCCGGGGACTGATTTTTCGCTAATATCATTACCAAGCGACTCTAATTTTAATTTGATGTTTTTTTTCTTTAGTTTCTATATTTTTTTTATTTTTTTCATTATGTTTTCCTTTGATTATCGTGACCCTTGGCATTTCATAAATTTCGATGATCTTAATAATTTGCCTAATAGGGTCAGTCAGCCCCCTCCCCCGAAACAAAAGACCATGTTTGAACATTATGTAGACGCTCTCAAAAATCCTGATAGTACCCCTCTTGAGCGAGAATGTGCAAGTCGTGGTCTTGAGATTCACTATGGTTATTTTCCAGCTCATCGATTTAGTAGTGAAGTTGAGGGGGGAGGTTGAGAAGAAAGACATGCTGAGTTTTAGGGTCGATCTCCCAGCACCTGATAATTACATGAAATGTGATGAGCTTGTAGAAGAAGTTACCTTTGATGACGTTTCCAAAGAAATTTCATTAATTTGTCATCAAACTTCGACTAATAAGGTGAACACTTTTGTGCCTAAAATTTTATTAACGGTGCCACGCATAATTTTTCCTAAATCCATATTGGGAGAGATTGGCTCCATTACTTTTGATTTTGTTGAGGCTGATTCTTTGAGTTATAATGAGGTTGTTCATGATATGTCTTTATTATTTACCCATTCGAACTCTGCTTATTTTTTCATATCTTATAATTATTATATTCTTCCATTATTTTTTGGTTGTCCAGATAATTATTCTTACTCATTATTTTTGGCAACCAGGCATGAACCAAAGCCTCCCTTGTGGAATAAGAGGCTTATAGATTGCAAGAAGGGGGTATTTGGCAATCTCCCTAGAAAGAAGCCACGTTAATTTTTTTTATTTGCCACGTCGTGCTCAAGACGTAAAATAGAGCGCTTGATGGGAGGCAACCCATCATTTTTACTTGCTTTCTAGTTAGTTGTTTTTATTTGATTTTTCGTTAATAATTTTTTTTCTTTGTTTTGTTATTTCGTTTGGATTCGTGTATTCTGTAACATCCCAATTCACAAATGGGACGTTACACGCCGTAGGACCCCCGTGAGGTCTACCAGGCTAACTCGTGACACATGAACCACAATGATCACATGAAAGATGTACCCAAAAAGTAAATAAGGCCGTGGCCTCGGCCAAAACATTTTAACGGAGTACATGAGACATAAGTTAAATACCAAAACGTTGCCCACGCAGGGGACTTAAACCATGTTCAAAAATAAACCAACTATCTCCAGTACTCAACAGATGCAATGACAAACAGAAAAATGCAGACTCGAGCCATATCATCATCATGCCAACCCATCCTTTGCATGCGCATCCGTGCGGCTCCTCATTTCGACCCGATTACAGAAATGCATAAGACGCATTTCCCCCATTTAAGGGGTTAGCATTCGAATAGCTAGTGCAAGTACATAATTACACAACATTATATACATACTCAATTCAGCGCAAATAAACCGTTAGGAAAAATCATTTTGAAAGTCAATATTCCGGAATATCACATTAACACCAAAGCAGTGTATTAACAAGTTTCCCACATCACAATTATCCACGCTTGGTAACTCGCGACCGTACCCATTAGTATCGGCCCTCAGAGGTCCCGTCGAACCGTCCCCAGGTGGAAGAACATCAACACACGCACCCAATTCCACTTCCATGGCCGTACCCATTAGTATCGGCCCCCAGAGGCCACACGCCATCCCCAGGTGGAAGAGAAACAATCACATTCGTTCAATAAAACCATTTACATCATTCGCATCAAAATCATACGCACATAACGGAATGTAATACATGTACTTGCCTGAGTAATACTACGTGAAGGAAAACGGCGAACGGAAAGGTTTCGGCCCGAACAACCTTCACAAATCCGATCCTAACACAATAACGATGGACAACAAATCTTAAAACTACGTAAATGATGGAATACATCCTAGTTCAACCCGCTGAAACCCTTAGTCGAACAAAACTTGGGTATCGTCGACTATACGTGACGAACAATGGAAAACTCGGAATTTAAAACCACAAATCATCGATAAAATGAAGGGTTACAAGTGCACGATCGAAGTCTAGCGATAACCCAGTATTAATTCGGACTAAAAGAGTCAAATCTCAAGAAATCCCCAAAATTCCCCCAAAATCTCAAAACAAGGGTTTTGGGAATATTTACCTTGATTCGGATGGTGGAAAGTGATTAGGTACTTGAAGAATCCACGCAAGGAATGCACGGTGGTAGTGTATGGTGATCTACAGTCGGAATCGGCCCTAACCCCCGCCTGGAATCGCTCAAAGCCGAGAAGGATAGGAAATGAAGGAAAAATGACGAAGTTGACTGCTGCTGTCCTATTTATATTTAACAGACTTAGCGCACGCTATGCATAAGAATTAGCGTGCGCTAGCGGGGCATGGCAGAACAGTCTGCCTTCTGACCTCCCGTTAGCGTACGCAAACTAACATGGTTAGCGTGCGCTAGTAATGGGGATTAGCGTGCGTTAACGCTGATTAGCGTCTGTATGCAGTCCCGATCTGCAAATCTGAACCGACCGAAAGCGCACGAAATCGATAGCGCCGCGTTACGAACCCCGAGGTTAGCGTCGCTAACCACACAATGATAGCGCCGCAAGTAAATCCGAGTAGCGTCGCTACTCAGCGATTACTGATCACATCGCAGCTGCGCCTGAAGTGCCGAAAAACGAAGCAAGACCATAATCCAGAATCATAAACACGTAATAACCAAGACGACAAGGTTGAGCGTTAAAAGAGAATATAATCTCGATCACTAGAGAGTTTGAAACGAAGCAAATAAGGCGAAATTCCCCAAACTTATGAAAATTACAAAAACGGCCCAAATGCCCGAAAAATCGCGATACAACGCCGGATTAACAAACCGAAAGTTCCAACACGACCAACTCAACCATACAAACTTATACGAATCGAGAAACAACAAAAACGAACAAGTTTTACGAGAATCGAACGCACATGCGGCAAGATATAATTCAAAATGAAATTATGCAAAAGCATCCTCGAAACTCGACCAAACGGAAAAACTCCAAGAACAAAATAGATTCAGAATTCCGAAACAGTGCTAAGCGAGTTGTCCGAAACGAATATACATCAAAAATAGAAATTACCGAAAATAGAAAACGCGGATATTACATTATCTCCCCCTAAAAATAAGTTTCGTCCCGAAACTTACAACGCGAACAACTCGGGGTATCTCGACTGCATACTCTCCTCCGTCTCCCATGTGGCTTCTTCGGACCCATGTCTCGACCATTGAACTTTAACCAGAGGGATGGTTTTATGACGAAGTTGCTTCACCCGACGCTCTAAAATCTGAATCGGCCTCTCCTCGATGGTAAGGTCGGGTCCCACCCGATCTCTCCAAAATCGATAATATGGCTAGGGTCCGATATGTACCTCCTAAGTAGGAAACATGAAATACGTTTTGAACGTGGCTCGGGGCAGGTAAGACTAGCCGATAGGCAAGCTCTCCCACTCTCTCTAAAATCTCAAACGGCCCAATAAACCTCGAACTAAGTTTACCCTTCCGGCCGAAGCGGTAAACTCCCCGTGTCGGCGACACCTTAAGCAAAACATGATCTCCCACCTCAAACTCCAACGGACGGCGACGCGTGTCGGCATAAGACTTCTGCCGACTCTGGGCCGTTAACAATCTATCACGAATCAGAGTAATCTTCTCTCTCGTCTCAACTACCATATCGGGCTCGGTACCAATCAGCTCGGACGCATCATCCCAACACAACGGCGATCTACACCTCCTCCCATACAACGCCTCAAATGGCGCCATTTTGATCGAGGCGTGCCAACTATTGTTGTACGTGAACTCGATCAACGGCAAGTGCGACTCCCAATCATCCTTCCATTCTAGGGCACAGGCTCTCAACATATCCTCTAACGTCTGGATCGTCCGCTCTGACTGCCCGTCAGTCTGAGGGTGGTAAGATGTACTGAGTCTCAACTCAGTCCCCAAAGCTCGATGAACAGCCTGCCAGAAATGTGACACGAACCGGCCATCACGATCCGAAACAATACGCTTAGGAGTCCCATGCAATCTCACGACCTCTGCAATAAACACTCATGCTAGTCTCTCCGGGCCCCAAGTGTCCTTAATACCCAGAAAGTGAGCTGATTTGGTCAGTCGATCGACAATAACCCAAATCATGTTCATTCCATTCCGAGTCCTAGGCATATTAGTAATGAAATCCATAGAAATATCCTCCCATTTCCACTCCGGAATAGGAAGTGGTCGCAAAAACCCCGCGGGTCGCTGATGCTCGATCTTAACTCGTGGCAGTCAAACACCTCGACACAAACTCGCTAACGTCTGTCTTCAAATTACTCCACCAGTAGTTGCTCCTCACATCCTTGTACATTTTATTCGTACCGGGATGTATGGAGTAAGGCGTGGTATGAGCTTCACTCAAGATCTTCTGTCTCAGCTCAATATCATTCGGTACACATAGTCTGCCGCGAAATCTCAGAACGCCATCATCCTGAACCACAAATCCAGGGGCTTTCCCCTGCCTCACATCCTCCCTCAACTGGACCAAACACGGATCATCATACTGTTTCGCCTTGATATCATCAGTCAAGGACGAAGTGATCTCTAATGCACATAACTGGCCCTGAACTCTCTGAACCCAAACCTCAATATTCTGACAAATAAGATCTCGCTGGATCCTACTCTGCGGTGTAAGTACTTCTAACATCTGCAACGCCATCGGCTTACGGCTCAACGCATCCGCCACTACGTTAGCCTTACCCGGATGGTAAAGTATCTCGAGGTCGTAATCTTTAATTAGCTCCAACCACCTACGCTGTCTCATATTTAACTCCTTCTGACTGAAGATATACTTCAAACTCTTGTGATCGGTAAAAATCTTACATGACGACCCATAGAGATAATGCCTCCAGATCTTTATGGCGAAAACGACCGCAGCTAACTCCAAATCATGCGTGGGGTAATTCACCTCATAAGGTTTCAACTGGCGGGACGCATACGCAATCACTCTGTCTCTCTGCATCAAAACACATCCTAGACCAAGGCCCGAAGCATCACTGTACACTACGAAATCCTCGTTCCCCTGAGGCAACGCTAACACGGGTGCGGTAGTCAAACGTCTCTTTAACTCATCAAAACTGTCCTGCCTGTCTGTAGTCTACTCGAACTTCTGAGTTTTCTGGAGCAACTGAGTGAGTGGTCTAGCGATCTTCGAAAATCCCTCAACGAATCTACGGTAATAGCCGGCAAGACCCAGAAAACTCCTCACCTCCTTCACATTCTTAGGCGGCTCCCAAGCCATCACTGCCTCTATTTTCTGCGGATCTACCCGAACTCCCTCTGCTGAAATATTACATGCCCAAGGAACGTCACTTCCTCGAGCCAAAACTCACACTTAGAGAACTTCGCGTACAACTGCTCAGCCCTCAAAGTGTCTAATACAATCCGAAGATGTAAGGCGTGCTCCTCTCGACTCCGTGAATAGATGAGAATATCGTCAATAAAAACGACTACGAATTTGTCCAGATACTCAATAAAAACTTTGTTCATCAACTGCATGAACACTACTAAGGCATAACCACAAACTCGTAATTGCCATATCTCGTCCGAAAGGCAGCTTTCGGAATATCAACGTCCCGAATCCTCAACTGGTAGTAGCCCGATCGCAAATCAATCTTCGAAAAGACTGTCGCCCCCTGAAGCTGATCAAACAAATCGTCAATCCTGGGCAAAGGGTATTTATTTTTGATGGTTAGCTTGTTTAATTCTCGATAGTCGATACATAAACGAAGCGATCCATCCTTCTTCTTGACAAAAAATACAGGCGCACCCCAAGGCGATGCGCTCGGTCGAATATACCCTTTATCTAACAACTCTCCCAACTGATTCTTCAACTCTAGCATCTCCGACGGTGCCATACGGTACGGTGCTCGAGAAATAGGGGCCGCATTCGGCTCAAGGTCAATAGGAAACTCCACCTCTCGATGTGGTGGTAATCCCGGCAAGTCATCCGGAAATACATCGGGATACTCGCTAACAATTGGAATCGACGATATGTCAACCCCACCATCTTCCGCCTGCAGAGCGAAACACCAGTAGCCGACACAACCTTGGTTCAAAAGTTTCATCGCCTTCAAGGCGCTAATCACACACCCCGATCTATCCGGCTTACAGCCGACGAGAGTATGCTCGGTGCCGTCCTCGGCAACTATCGTGATGGTACAAGTCCGATAGTTCATGATAGCACCATGACGATCCAACCAATCGTCCCCGAGGATCAAATCCTCACCCTTGAGGTCTATAACAATGAGATTCGAGGGCCAATCCCGGCTCCCGATCCTCACTGGGCAATCCCTAACTTCCCGGTCCCCAACCATACGATCCCCGCTGGGCGTACCCACTACAAACGGCTCACACTCAAATAAACAGTCAAAACCAATACGACTCACACAATCCGAAGCTATAAAGGAATGGATCGCACCCGAATCAAAAAGTACTGAAACTGGATGAGAAAGGATCTGAGTGGTACCTGACGCCACCGGAATGTCTGCCTCCTCCGTGCGCCTCATTTGATATAATCGGGGATGGACTGAGCCCGAACTCGACGCTGCGCGGCGATCCGGCTGACCCCGACCTCTACCACGACTCGAACCCTGCGGAACATGAGTAGCTGGTGAACTGTGATCCCTCTGATCAGCAGTGGTAGTCGAAAATCTCGATGCCCGGTCTGTCCGCAAGTAAAGCAAGTAACTAACGGAAGTGGGCAATCCTTCACAACGTGCTCGGGCTGACTGCAATTAAAACAAACTCTCCCGCCCGGTGCAACAGACTGGACTGAACGGTTACCCTGAGATCCACCGGCCTGATGAAACGGCCTCTTCCCAGGTGTAGGAGCAGAACGAGACCTCGAAAACTGACCACCTTTTCCGGCCGAGAACCCACCAGTAGTCTTCTGCTTCTTAGCTTCCGAAACCGACTCTGATTCCGGGACAGCCATCTCGATCGCCAGAGCGCGATCCTGGTATTCCTTCAAAGTGGCACACATGAGCGGCGCCATACTCTGTCTAATATGCGGCTTCATGCGCATATTGAAGTAACAGATTTTATCAGCCTCCGTTCTCACTTGATCCCTCACGAAACCCAACTGCTGATTGTAAGAAATGATGGCCTGAGAAATAGGCACATCCTGAGGTGTAGCGGTGAAGAACTCCACAATTCTGCGCTCCTTGACTGGCGGCGGACAATATTCTGCTTCCATAGCAGCCCTGAACTCATCCCAAGTGGCCCGACGGTCTCTGGGCGCAACGGCCTCCCACCATTCCGCAGCTTCCTTATCCAGGAGGTACTGGGCAATATGTACCCTCCTGTCTTCAGGACAAGCTACGGCATCAAAGGTCCTGGACAACTGAAAGAGCCAATTCTCCCAACCGAGAGGGTCAGAAGATCCGGAGAAACGAGGTGGGTGCATCGTAGTCACCGTCTGAAGCCACTTACTAGCTTCCTCTTCAGGTGTCGGGGGCGGATTCTGGTGTCCACCCTGAGCTATCTGAGCAAGCTGGGCTACTAATCGCCAAGTACGGCAGAGCTCTGCCGGCATTATTACCCGACGGCACTGAGTGAGAGGCTGAGTCCGCAGAGGACTGAGAAAGTGAGCCCTCCTCATTATCAGCACCACGACCACGGCCTCGGCCGCGTCCCCTAGCCTGTCTACCACGACCCCTCAACATACTGAAGGAGAAAAAGAAAAGAACAATATCAGGAAGATTCACAGTTCACAAGGTTGGTAACACAAGTCACAATTCCGAACAACGCAAGAAAACGAATTACAGAAATATAAGAGTTCGAGGAGACTTATAGCCACGGGTCGCACGAAAAGACGGTAGCATGATGATATTAGGCTCAACGACTGACTCTAATGACGCAACTGACAGACCCAAATTTCACCAACAGCCTAGGTATTCAAAACCTAAGCTCTGATACCATAATTGTAACATCCCAATTCACAAATGGGACGTTACACGTCGTAGGACCCCCGTGAGGTCTACCAGGCTAACTCGTGACACATGAACCACAATGATCACATGAAAGATGTACCTAAAAAGTAAATAAGGCCGTGGCCTCGGCCAAAACATTTTAACGGAGTACATGAGACATAAGTTAAATACCAAAACGTTGCCCACGCAGGGGACTTAAACCATGTTCAAAAATAAACCAACTATCTCCAGTACTCAACAGATGCAATGACAAACAGAAAAATGCAGACTCGAGCCATATCATCATCATGCCAACCCATCCTTTGCATGCGCATCCCGTGCGGCTCCTCCTCGACCGATCAAGACTAAATGCATAAGACGCATTTCCCCCATTTAAGGGGTTAGCATTCGAATAGCTAGTGCAAGTACATAATTACACAACATTATATACATACTCAATTCAGCGCAAATAAACCGTTAGGAAAAATCATTTTGAAAGTCAATATTCCGGAATATCACATTAACACCAAAGCAGTGTATTAACAAGTTTCCCACATCACAATTATCCACGCTTGGTAACTCGCGACCGTACCCATTAGTATCGGTCCCCAGAGGTCCCGTCGGACCGTCCCTAGGTGAGAAACCACTTCCGCGGCCGTACCCATTAGTATCGGCCCCCAGAGGTCCCGTCGAACCGTCCCCAGGTGGAAGAACATCAACACACGCACCCAATTCCACTTCCATGGCCGTACCCATTAGTATCGGCCCCCAGAGGCCACACGCCATCCCCAGGTGGAAGAGAAACAATCACATTCGTTCAATAAAACCATTTACATCATTCGCATCAAAATCATACGCACATAACGGAATGTAATACATGTACTTGCCTGAGTAGTACTACGTGAAGGAAAACGGCGAACGGAAAGGTTTCGGCCCGAACAACCTTCACAAATCCGATCCTAACACAATAACGATGGACAATAAATCTTAAAACTATGTAAATGATGGAATACATCCTAGTTCAACCCGCTGAAACCCTTAGTCGAACAAAACTTGGGTATCGTCGACTATACGTGACGAACAATGGAAAACTCGGAATTTAAAACCACAAATCGTCGATAAAATGAAGGGTTACAAGTGCACGATCGAAGTCTAGCGATAACCCAGTATTAATTCGGACTAAAAGAGTCAAATCTCAAGAAATCCCCAAAATTCCCCCAAAATCTCAAAACAAGGGTTTTGGGAATATTTACCTTGATTCGGATGGTGGAAAGTGATTAGGAACTTGAAGAATCCACACAAGGAATGCACGGTGGTAGTGTATGGTGATCTACAGTCGGAATCGGCCCTAACCCCCGCCTGGAATCGCTCAAAGCCGAGAAGGATAGGAAATGAAGGAAAAATGACGAAGTTGACTGCTGCTATCCTATTTATATTTAACAGACTTAGCGCACGATATGCATAAGAATTAGCGTGCGCTAGCGGGGCATGGCAGAACAGTCTGCCTTCTGACCTCCCGTTAGCGTACGCAAACTAACATGGTTAGCGTGCGCTAGTAATGGGGATTAGCGTGCGTTAACGCTGATTAGCGTACGCTGTCTGGTCCATGCATCAAGTATCAACCCACTAACAGCGCACGAAATCGATAGCGCACGCAGTAAATCCCGAGTAGCGTGCGCTACTCAGCAGCAGCTTCTGATACCATCACTGCCAACAGCGCACAAGTGCCGAAAAACGAAGCAAGACCAGAATCCAGAATCATAAACACGTAATAACCAAGACGACAAGGTTGAGCGTTAAAAGAGAATATAATCTCGATCACTAGAGAGTTTGAAACGAAGCAAATAAGGCGAAATTCCCCAAACTTATGAAAATTACAAAAACGGCCCAAATGCCCGAAAAATCGCGATACAACGCCGGATTAACAAACCGAAAGTTCCAACACGACCAACTCAACCATATAAACTTATACGAATCGAGAAACAAAGAAAACGAACAAGTTTTACGAGAATCGAACGCACATGCGGCAAGATATAATTCAAAATGAAATTATGCAAAAGCATCCTCGAAACTCGACCAAACGGAAAAACTCCAAGAACAAAATAGATTCAGAATTCCGAAACAGTGCTAAGCGAGTTGTCCGAAACGAATATACATCAAAAATAGAAATTACCGAAAATAGAAAACGCGGATATTACATATTCTTGTTGGCCCTTATTTCTCTAATATTTTTTATATAACCCTAATGAGTTATCATCCTTCATATTCTAGTCTTTCTTGACTTAATGTCTATAGTTATTTCATGACTAGAGACTAAGTTTGGGGGTCCCTGGTGATGTTGGGCATTATTTGAAGTATGGATTGACAGACGATTCCACTCAGACATGTGCTGGCGTTCAAGAAGACATTTGGAATAAGATTCACTTTTCCTTATCTCTTTTATTTTTACATGAGTTTTATTGTTGATGATTTTATGTGTAGTGGAATAAATTGAAGCATGCGATATTTTCTTAATTTTTCTTGGTTATAAATTGTGATTTCATCATTGCTTTATTTTTCTTGCATGCTGTTGATGGTTTTTGCAAAAAAACGTGAATTTTTCGTGCTTCCGTGTGTAAAACTGATGTTACGATACTGATTTCTCTTTGAAGAAACGGTTGACTTTTGGTCGAGTTGCAGTCAGCGATATCTGTTTCTGTTGAGTATTCATTTAGGTCCAAAAATTTTCGTTGTTGTAGAAATCTTAGCGTATAAGAAAGGAGACATACGTGTTTTCAAATCACCGTCTATACGTTTGGTTACACTTTTCGCGTAGCTAGTCGGCCAGTAACATGAGTCTTGTTGGCACTTAAATTGAGTTTAAAGTCGGACAGTTTTTCCCAAAAAGTCGAGATATTATACATATTCTATAATGGGAAGTCTAGTAACCGGGGGTATTCACGTGACCCGTTGTTTACTCTCGCGTAAAATGACAACCCTGAATAAACTAATGGTTTAGAAATATCGCATTACCGATGATGGGAAGCCTAGTAATTGGGGGTATTCACGTGACCCGTTGTTTACTCTCGCGTCAAACAACAACCTTGTCATGCGGGAATTGCTATTCGAGTTTTTTTCTCCGCTGTAGAGGGGGACTTAGTACCTAGAAGCATCCATGTGCCCCATGAGTGTCTTTTACGTCAAACGGTTCCCCAATACATGAGAATGGAAATCCACCCTAGGATTATCCCGATGAAACATCCCGAGATCCGAACCTAGTGGTTAACTCGAATCATTATTATGATCATACATAAGGGAATGCTGTCTGGGGATTATATTTTGATGATGAAACTCTTAAATTTTGCCACCAGACTGTGGGACTGGGCGAGTTGGCTTGTTTACTCTAACCCTTCGTATTGGCGGTCGGTTAAATTCACGCTTGTTAATCTTTGAGCTTGATTTTCCTCATGAACGATCGATTAGCACTAAAAATGGTTACTTTGTGGAATCAGTGTCCTTGATGTGACTCACTATTACGATACTCGTATTATTCTTTGAGATTTTCAGGGTAGTATTGATTAAGTTGAGCACTATGGATTTTCACGATCATTCACGATATTTTTTTATTTGAAATTGATTCTTTTAGCTTGAGGACAAGCAAAGGCTCAAGTTGGGGGTATTTGTTAGGCGTATTTTTATACGCTTATTTATCATTATTTCATATCCATTTTATGTCTAAACCTGCATAAATGAGCTTTTAATGCACTATCTTTATATATTTTGTAGGAAATTGGAGTCCGGAAGCTCGAATCTGAAAAGCAGGCCAAACGACAATTTTGGCACAGGGCGCGGCACCCATATCTTGAGCCGCGGCACACGAAGGTGACTAGAAGGACGCCGAGCGAACTGTACTGGGGGCCGCGACACAAGGATGCTGAGCCGCGGCCCAGGAAGAAGAAAAAGGCGCCCAGGTATAGGCGCTGAACATTAGGGGCCGCGGCACAGCTTAAGTTAGCCGCGGCCCACGGGGAGGTTTTGATGGATTTACCGCGTTTTTGGACTGTTCTGAAGCCCGTTTTCAACCTAATTCCCGGACGCATTTTGGAGGCTAAGGATAGCTATAAATAAACATTGAAGGTCAGAAAAAGAGAGGCATCGGAGGCACGGAGGAATCGTTGGAGGGGATCGAAGAACACAAGAATCCAGGGAGAGCGGAAACGAGGAGATTTGTAAACGACGACAAGACCACGGATCCCTTACGGTTTTCCTGATTTTTTCCGCATCTTATTTTCTAGATCTGTTCTAGTAGGATTGTGATTGTAGCCGATTACATGACGGTTTGATTTATTTATTTTTATTTCAATTCACTCGTTATTCGTATTGAGTTGGATTTTTCTCATTGTTCTTAAGGCCTTTTAATTGTCTGGCCAACAGTTGAATTGATTTGAATGTCTTTATGGATTCGGGAGATGAAATTTAGGCATAGTTCTTGTGAGAAAAATCATGATTGTCGTGAGATAGGGATATACTCATGGGAATTGTGAAGCCTAATTATTGTGGGGATTCATGAACTGTTTTAGCTATTAATTATCTAATTCGAATAGGAATATATCGAGTTAATAATTATTAGTATTTTCTATCGACTTTGGGAGAAGCTTTAGAATATTTTAGGAATTCCTGGCTTACAATCAATTGAATAAAAGTGAATTGAATTAAATAAAAATCATTCCTGATTGTTCGAGGTGAAAATCATAATGCTACGCCCTTATTATTATTATTATTATTATTATTAGTATTAGTATATTTTCTATTTATTTTTCTGCAATTAGTTTAGAAATAAATTCTATATAATTGTTCTTCAAATAAAATTACGAGTTGACTATATTTTGGTACTTAGTAAAACCAGTCTTCGAGGGAACGATATCTTACTTATCACTTTATTACTTGTTGACACCGTGCACTTGCGGCATAGTGTGAGGGATTTCCTCACATCAAGTTTTTGGCGCCGTTGCCGGGGACTGATTTTTCGCTAATATCATTACCAAGCGACTCTAATTTTAATTTGAAGTTTTTTTTCTTTAGTTTCTATATTTTTTTTATTTTTTTCATTATGTTTTCCTTTGATTATCGTGACCCTTGGCATTTCATAAATTTCGATGATCTTAATAATTTGCCTAATAGTTGTCACCCCTCCCCCGAAACAAAAGACCATGTTTGAACATTGTGTAGACGCTCTCAAAAATCCTGATAGTACCCCTCTTGAGCGAGAATGTGCAAGTCGTGGTCTTGAGATTCACTATGGTTATTTTCCAGCTCATCGATTTAGTAGTGAAGTTGAGGGGGAGGTTGAGAAGAAAGACATGCTGAGTTTTAGGGTCGATCCCCCAGCACCTGATAATTACACGAAGTGTGATGAGCTTGTAGAAGAAGTTACCATTGATGACGTTTCCAAAGAAATTTCATTAATTTGTCATCAAACTTCGACTAATAAGGTGAACACTTTTGTGCCTAAAATTTTATTAACGGTGCCACGCATAATTTTTCCTAAATCCATATTGGGAGAGATTGGCTCCATTACTTTTGATTTTGTTGAGGCTGATTCTTTGAGTTATAATGAGGTTGTTCATGATATGTCTTTATTATT
The DNA here is from genome assembly GCA_033398695.1 of Orobanche coerulescens. Classification (NCBI taxonomy): domain Eukaryota; kingdom Viridiplantae; phylum Streptophyta; class Magnoliopsida; order Lamiales; family Orobanchaceae; genus Orobanche; species Orobanche coerulescens. The sequence continues at coordinate 172,210,093 of CM065808.1, forward strand.
TACCCATTCGAACTCTGCTTATTTTTTCATACCTTATAATTATTATATTCTTCCATTATTTTTTGGTTGTCCGGATAATTATTCTTACTCATTATTTTTGGCAACCAGGCATGAACCAAAGCCTCCCTTGTGGAACAAGAGGCTTATAGATTGCAAGAAGGGGGTATTTGGCAATCTCCCTAGAAAGAAGCCACGTTAATTTTTTTTATTTGCCACGTCGTGCTCAAGACGTAAAATAGAGCGCTTGATGGGAGGCAACCCATCATTTTTACTTGCTTTCTAGTTAGTTGTTTTTATTTGATTTTTTGTTAATAATTTTTTTTCTTTGTTTTTTATTTCGTTTGGATTCGTGTATTCTTGTTGGCCCTTATTTCTCTAATATTTTTTATATAACCCTAATGAGTTATCATCCTTCATATTCTAGTCTTTCTTGACTTAATGTCTATAGTTATTTCATGACTAGAGACTAAGTTTGGGGGTCCCTGGTGATGTTGGGCATTATTTGAAGTATGGATTGACAGGCGATTCCACTCAGACATGTGCTGGCGTTCAAGAAGACACTTGGAATAAGATTCACTTTTCCTTATCTCTTTTATTTTTACATGAGTTTTATTGTTGATGATTTTTTGTGTAGTGGAATAAATTGAAGCATGCGATATTTTCTTAATTTTTCTTGGTTATAAATTGCGATTTCATCATTGCTTTATTTTTCTTGCATGCTGTTGATGGTTTTTGCAAAAAAACGTGAATTTTTCGTGCTTCCGTGTGTAAAACTGAGGTTACGATACTGATTTCTCTTTGAAGAAACGGTTGACTTTTGGTCGAGTTGCAGTCAGCGATATCTGTTTCTGTTGAGTATTCATTTAGGTCCAAAATTTTTCGTGTTGTAGAAATCTTAGCGTATAAGAAAGGAGACATACGTGTTTTCAAATCACCGTCTATACGTTTGGTTACACTTTTCGCGTAGCTAGTCGGCCAGTAACATGGGTCTTGTTGGCACTTAAATTGAGTTTAAAGTCGGACAGTTTTTCCCAAAAAGTCGAGATATTATACATATTCTATAATGGGAAGTCTAGTAACCGGGTGTATTCACGTGACCCGTTGTTTACTCTCGCGTAAAACGACAACCCTGAATAAACTAATGGTTTAGAAATATCGCATTACCGATGATGGGAAGCTTAGTAACCGGGGGTATTCACGTGACCCGTTGTTTACTCTCGCGTAAAACAGCAACCTTGACATGCGGGAATTGCTATTCGAGTTTTTTTCTCCGCTGTAGAGGGGGACTTAGTAACTAGAAGCATCCATGTGCCCCATGAGTGTCTTTTACGTCAAACGGTTCCCCAATACATGAGAATGGAAATCCACCCTAGGATTATCCCGATGAAACATCCCGAGATCCGAACCTAGTGGTTAACTCGAATCATTATTATGATCATACATAAGGGAATGCTGTCTGGGGATTATATTTTGATGATGAAACTCTTAAATTTTGCCACTAGACTGTGGGACTGGGCGAGTTGGCTTGTTTACTCTAACCCTTCGTATTGGCGGTCGGTTAAATTCACGCTTGTTAATCTTTGAGCTTGATTTTCCTCATGAACGATCGATTAGCACTAAAAATGGTTACTTTGTGGAATCAGTATCCTTGATGTGACTCACTATTACGATACTCGTATTATTCTTTGAGATTTTCAGGGTAGTATTGATTAAGTTGAGCACTATGGATTTGCACGATCATTCACGATATTTTTTTATTTGAAATTGATTCTTTTAGCTTGAGGACAAGCAAAGGCTCAAGTTGGGGGTATTTGTTAGGCGTATTTTTATACGCTTATTTATCATTATTTCATATCCATTTTATGTCTAAACCTGCATAAATGAGCTTTTAATGCACTATCTTTATATATTTTGTAGGAAATTGGAGTCCGGAAGCTCGAACTGCGAAAAACGGGCCAAAACGACAATTTTTGGCCTGGGGCCGCGGCACCCATATGCTGAGCCGCGGCACACGAAGGTGACTAGAAGGACGCCGAGCGAACTGTACCGGGGGCCGCGACACAAGGATGCTGAGCCGCGGCCGAGGAAGAAGAAAAAGGCGCCCAGGTATAGGCGCTGAACATTAGGGGCCGCGGCACAGCTTAAGTTAGCCGCGGCCCACGGGGAGGTTTTGATGGATTTGCCGCGTTTTTGGACTGTTCTGAAGCCCGTTTTCAACCTAATTCCCGGACGCATTTTGGAGGCTAAGGATAGCTATAAATAAACATTGAAGGTCAGAAAAAGAGAGGCATCGGGGGCACGGAGGAATCGTTGGAGGGGATCGAAGAACACAAGAATCCAGGGAGAGCGGAAACGAGGAGATTTGTGGGCGACGACAAGACCACGGATCCCTTACGGTTTTCCTGATTTTTTCCGCATCTTATTTTCTAGATCTGTTCTAGTAGGATTGTGATTGTAGCCGATTACATGACGGTTTGATTTATTTATTTTTATTTCAATTCACTCGTTATTCGTATTGAGTTGGATTTTTCTCATCGTTCTTAAGGCCTTTTAATTGTCTGGCCAACAGTTGAATTGATTTGAATGTCTTTATGGATTCGGGAGATGAAATTTAGGCATAGTTCTTGTGAGAAAAATCATGATTGTCGTGAGATAGGGATATACTCATGGGAATTGTGAAGCCTAATTATTGTGGGGATTCATGAACTGTTTTAGTTATTAATTATCTAATTCGAATAGGAATATATCGAGTTAATAATTATTAGTATTTTCTATCGACTTTGGGAGAAGCTTTAGAATATTTTAGGAATTCCTGGCTTACAATCAATTGAATAAAAGTGAATTGAATTAAATAAAAATCATTCCTGATTGTTTGAGGTGAAAATCATAATGCTACGCCCTTATTATTATTATTAGTATTAATATTATTTTCTATTTATTTTCCTGCAATTTGTTTAGAAATAAATTTATATAATTGTTCTTCAAATAAAATTACGAGTTGACTATATTTTGGTACTTAGTAAAACCAGTCCTCGAGGGAATGATATCTTACTTATCACTTTATTACTTGTTGACACCGTGCACTTGCGGCATAGTGTGAGGGATTTCCTCACATCACTAATAGCATTGGCCATGCTGGTCCACATAAGGTTAGCATCGCCCCCTCGCAAAAAACCACCTTCGCGGGACAGAGACTCCCTGAATTTTGTCGCCTTCTCACCTTTCAGATCCTTCCAGAGAATCCTAGATCTAGTTTCTCTAGCCCTGCTAACAACACGACCTCCCATGGATAAATCCATAGCCAGCAGCCGGTGTTGAGAAGCACATGCCTCGCTCCGGAACACCTTGCAGTCCACGCACGCCCTAGCATCACGACTGCGTAGAAGAAGGTAGTCAATTTGCGTGTTGTGCCCTCCACTACCGAAGGTGATGAGGTGCTCAGCTCTCTTCTGAAAAACAGAGTTAGCAATTACCAACTCATGCGCAGTGGCAAACTCCAACAGTGTGGAACCTCCTGCATTCCTAACTCCGAAGCCGAAACCCCCATGAGCACTATGGTAACCATCCACCCCCTCACCAATGTGCCCATTTAAATCGCCCCCCAAAACAATAAATTGATCGTCCGGAATACACCCGACCAACTCATCTAAACAGACCCAAAAAGCTTCCTTAACAAGTACACCCAAACCAACATGTGGGGCGTACGCACAAACCACGTTAACCACCTTCTCCCCAACCACCACTCTAACGGACATAATCCTATCATTACACCTCTTCACTTCCACGACGTTATCCTTAAGCTCCTTAGACAAAAAAATACCCACACCATTACTCGAGTTAGCAAGGCCAGAATACCACAATTTATAACCGTTCGCCTCCCTGGATTGCGCCCCTTCCACCTAGTCTCCTGAATACAAGCCACATCAACCATTCTCTTACCCAAAACATCCACAAGCTCCAAAAGCTTACCCGTCAAGATACCCAAATTCCAACTACCAACCCGCAAATAGCGCGCCATCGACCAACTCAAAACACAAACGCACTACGAAAAATAAAATGTGGTAGTGAAGCCAAAAATAAAAAAATATGATGAGAATGTGAAAGACAATTTAAAAGCAAGCAAACCGCATACAAATCAGTAAGTAGTATATATATGACTTACGAAAATGAAAATAAACACAAAAGTACAATGATACCAGACTCCGACACGCCTTGGCAGATTTCGGGCAGCTTGAAAATCCAGCTGGGAAACCTGCAAAACAGAAAGCTAAAATACAATACTATTGTTAGATTGACGGGGAGGGATGAATGCAGCGGTGTAATGTTATTCTTCCGGCGATACGCCGGCCAGAGATGACCAGCAGCCCAGAACAAATCTGAGACTACCGATGCCCTAAAACCCCAACTAGAAGAAAAATATCAGAAAACCCCAACTATCGGTGAACGCGAATAAAAAATCAGAGAACAGAGAACACGAATAAAGAGAGAACGCGAATACAAAATCAGTGACTCCAGCGACTGGTGACTTCCAGCGAACCGAGAACAGTGAAGTCAATTTACGTGCCCAGGCTGCGACTTGTAGTACATAAGTTATGACCTGTGGAAACTTGGACCCTTAGGTTTGCACTTTAGGAGCTTATGGAATAACCTTGGAAGGATTTGCTTTAGGTTCTCCCCTTAAGAACTTTAGTATGACCGGTGAGGATTGGGTAGATTATATGATAAGAAGTTGGTTAGTCATCTTACTTCCGCATCACTCTGATTTATGCCTCTGCTTTAGTTAAGCCGTTATAAGATCATTCATTCCGGAAATTAGAAGATTTATCAGGATACGCAAGATAAGTTTAGAATGCTTTGAGATTCTGTACTATGCCTTATAAGTTTCATTTCCTGAGAATTTTCACTTTCTTTTGAACTTCAGTTCTTGATTCGTTTGTCATTCGTTTAAATGCCCTACGTTTGTTCAGAGAATTCACGTATGTTTGAATTCGATGTGTTCGACACACTCTGTGGTTTTTCTTGATTTTGATAAGCACATTAAGATTCCTTCTTCGTTATTGATCTTGCCCTATCTTTTCTATCTCTACGAGAAATCTTATGATTATCCATCCCGAATATCCATATTGTTCTATGCGATTCGAAGATGTTTGAGGAGAAGTTCGTTCTGCTAATCTATTTCTTTAGAAATGTTCGATTCGATATTATTCTGGATACGAATTTGTTGACTAAGCATTGTGATGCTATCAACTGTCATATTATTTTGTCATCTTTAAAGATTTGAGAGAACTCGAAATTTCATAACGTATTCCCCACCTGATAATCGATTATGATCACCTTTGTTTCGAAAACTTGTGCGTTAATCCCTCGCGGTTGTGAAGATACTTCGTTTGATGAAACTCGCCTCGAGAGTTCTTTGGTTGTTTGAAACTGTTCGCAGCGTATTCCTTAACGAACTACCAAGATTTCCATCTAAATGTGAAATTGTTTTGATCTGATTATGAGGATCTGTTCAGTCACGACTCGGGATATAATGTGATTACAATAAAGGCATGTGTATATGAGGCAAGTATTATGACGCCTGGCCAACGTGATAATAGTTAGATCATATAACTTGAACTTATTGTGGTCATAGGATATTTTGAGAAGCGCTGGAGGTCAGTAAGTTGGTTGATCTGGAAACCTTATCCGTATAAGAATGACGCTTTGCCCAATTCTGAAAACTCCATTGCGAATGACATCAGTGGAAGGGAAAGGATTTAAGAGCCAGCTTCTAGGAAGTGGTTTCACCGGTACAAGTTTCTGGTACAAGTGTGTATCTTTGATGTGCTTTTATTTTGTTTGTAGAGAAGAATGATAGTAGCATGAAGTTGAGGAAGCTGAATCGTATCATGTTTTGTGTGAAGGAGCGAGATGTTCCTAGAATTTCTTTTCGTATTCGTTATGACCTCTATGAATATAAGAGATGCCAATTGTATTGGCTACTGCTCTGACTATTCCTATGGAGTTGATAAATCATGTCTTTTATGAAGATTTGGACAAATTGTCATTGTATGACGTTTTGGGTGTATTCAGAGCCGAAAGACAAACACGAGAATCATCTTCGTATTCTGTGTTAACATTTCTACGTCAGAAGAAGCTCTATGTGATGTTTTCGAAGAGTAACTTTTGTGGGAAGAAGAACGAGAAGAGAATTCAGAAGAGCTGGAAAGATATTTGTTTCTACTTCAGAAGGAGACCTAGCTATGTTCTTATGCAACATGGAATGATTCTAGTTAAGCATCTATACATCTAAGAACCGTGGGAGGTGAACGATCCGACGCATAAATTGTGGCAGACATGGAGAGATCAGGAGCAAGACGGTGGAAGATCAGCTATGTTAAAATACAAAAGGAAGCAGTTTTAATTGAAGCACACAGTTCTATCAACTCTATCCATCTCAGTTGTACTAATATGTATATAGTCTTGAAGCGGGAGCTGGACGGGATGGTATAAAGACGGTGGTGACTACATCGGTGATTTTCACGCACAGGAGGAAGAACAACGTGAATTGAGTTGCAGTGGAGCATTGACTGGGATGGCTTGCTTGGAAGGTCGGCAGAGATTTCTTTCGGCATAAAATCATTCAAGCTACATAGTGCACCTGCAGTAAACATGAAGGAAATCGCATTTTGCAGCACATTTTCAGAAGAGGTACAAAAGCCTATGGAGATTTGATTTGGGATGTTAGTACGACTTCTCATTTTCAGATGAATGGACAGACAGAATAACTATTTGAACTTGGAAGAGGTGCTGAGCGGGAAATTTGACAAGTGTTTAGTTAGTTGTGGTTGCTCACTAAGGAAGATGGCATGCAAGTGACAAGATGTTTTTCTAGGAGTTTGTATGAATGGAGATGTGGGATACCTTTTAGTTGGAATAAGGACAGAGAGTTACTTACTGAAGGTTCAGAATCGACTTCAGCAACTAATGGATTAGTTATTATTGTGAAAGAAGAATTTGGAATTTACACCCGGAGTTGTGTGTCCGTATGATTTCCCCGTACAGCAGTGCTAAACGTTTTAGCATCTAAGGAGTTTTCGTTCGCGATATGTTAGCCTTTAGGTTCGTTATTATTCGTACAATTATCCTACCAATTCCATTATGCCTTCCGATGTGTTTCGATACTCCGATACGTGCCTAGTGATCGTTAGTATGAATGGGTTACCCATCTCTTCTAAGGAAACTCTTGATACGTTTGATGAGTCGATTTGTGCTCCTTCGACTTTGGCAAATTCTTTTGTTCATTCAGAATTCGGTAGGAATTGATGAAGTTTCATCGGTTAGTACTATCTCTGTGTTTGTCTCGTGGGATTATGTGTTTCATGTATCTACTTGTGAGATTTCAACCATCATCTGTCGTCTGTCATCTACTACGCATTTGTTTCGCATTCGTTGGATCAGATTTGTTACGATTTATGTTATGTGGAGAGCCTGGGGCTATCCAAGTTGTCGGGATCGAGTCATGAGAAACTATTCCGTTTGTGAAGATTCTGCGGGAAGAACCTCTCCGAGCGTGAGGCTAATTATCGTCATTCCTTTTTAATTGCTACTTCTCCGTCTAACTTTTGCGACTTCAATTTTCGGGGACGAAAATTTTCTTTTAGAGGGGAAGAGTTGTAAAACCCTAAAATTCGAATTCCAAATTTACGTCTAATTTCGAATTTTTCTCTAAACTTTGTAATGATTTATTTTAAACCCTAACTATATGTTATGTATTAAAATTAAAACTAAAATGTAATAACCCAAGTTTATACCTATAATAAATAATTTGCAACATCCGAATGATGATTGGAATCCCACTAATCTGGGCTAATTATCACATACCATAACCAAACCCAATTATGGGCTTTCAATACCTTCCATTTTAACCCCCCGCCCTAAAACTCTAGTATATATAACGCGACTTCTTTCTTGCCTCTCCCCTATTCATTCATACGAAGCATAACACACACAAGCTGCTGTTGTTTTTCTCTATCAAGTCCAAGCGTTCAAGGGCTTTATTGTTATGTTCTTGATCCTTAAAAAGGTGTTGATGTGGTGATCTTAATTCGTGGGGTTTCTTCACGTTCTTTTCTTGTTTCGGTTCATCAAGGTATCACCAATCGCCCTCCTTTTCTGTCTCAATTCGACTCACCTATAATGTTAATCTGAATCTATAAAACACTAAAGCCCTAATCTGTTGTATATAATATGCTTACTGAATCTAAATATAAAACCCTAAGTAATTAATGAGGGACGTTTAGGGTTTTAATTGGGGAATTGTGTTGTTTCTGTCTCCTTTTCTTTGTCATCTGAATATGGGTCGATTTGAAAGGGGTCCATTTTAATGATACCAATGTGTTTTTGGGTGATTCTTGAATCTAAAATCAAGTTCTGGAAAAGTACTTTCTTAATATGTAAGCCTTGTAATTTTTAGAGGTCGGAAGAATGTCTTTTCTGATTTTACAAGTTCAAGTGTCAAATCTGTCAATTAGTAATCCAAATTTCAACCTTGGTTTATGATTTTTGTTTTGAAATCAGTAAGGAATCATTAACTCAAATTGGACAGGGCTTAAATATAAGATGTGTGAATCTGGACTAGTTTTGATAAGAAATTTTTGTTCTATAGTTATACTACCTGGAAATTCTACAAAAATTACACAAAGTATAAAACATATGTACCTACCTGAGGTAATTTTGCTAAGGCTCCAGGAGGTGCACAAGTATACTTTAAAAATCTGGAAACATGATACATATTTTGATACTAAAAGCTGAGTAATCGAGTCTGAAATTCAGTTGATATTTTTGATTTTTCATTTTCAAATCATAAAGAGTTAAGAGCTCTACTTTTTCAGGAGTAATATTTAAGTTATGTGGGACTTTTTGAAATTTTTGTATATTTTTCTGAAGTGCATTAATGGGCTAACCAAATGCAAACTTTCTGCATGTATGTGCAGTTAATTTTTTGGGTATGTTTGGATAAATGATTTTTAAAAGGATGGTTGCACTTAATAATAAAATCTGGGAAAATTCGTGTAAGTTCATAAGATATATAAATGCCTGGGTAAATTATTATAGCTTCTTAATCAGAGTATAAGTTTTACTTTAAAATTCGTAAATTGGAGTTTGAATCATACTAAAATGAGTAACCTAATTTCAATTTGACTTGAAGTAATACTTGGTATTTAATTCGTATAGGTTCCGTGAAGCGGGAGTGATCCATCTCGTGTGACTTTTCTTTTTCTGTTTTTTTGCTTTGCCTAAGGTACAAATATTCTGACCTTATCTCTTAAGGTTTCTCATGATTCGTTCACATCTGTTTGATATTAGCTTTGATTATGATACCTTGATCTGAGCCTTCTTAGTATGGCTTTCTTTGACTTATGCTCTATTTGAACCTTTGCTATGGACCCTTAGATTTGTGAACCTTTGGCATTTGAACTTTGATATAAACCTTTGCTTTGAACCTTCGATATGAACCTTTGACATTTGGACTTTGATTATGACTCCTTGATGACTTGGACTTTGACTTTGATATGATATAACATTTGAACCCTTCAGTTTGATACCCGAGCCAAGTTCGTTTCCTAGCCATGAAGGTAACATGGCCGTGTCATTGATGCACCAATGGCATGACTCTAGTGTGGTTGAGTGATATTCCACACCGTCCCACTTTGATATGATATATGCACTTTATATTTGTTATGGCCAATATGATTTGTTCGAGGGCGTATGGATGCATCCTAGGTTCGATTTGTATTTGATGGATATGATATGATATGTTCGGTGACTGATGCATGGGTGCGATCCATGTCTTTCACATGTTCGGGAGTTAGCTACTCTATGGTTACTATGATATTTGATTTGACTTATGTTCGGGCTCGTGGTAGATTACTGACCTCTCCTTATTTTTGATATCCTTTTGTTTATACCTTATGCTTTGCCCAATGCACCATATTATTCCTTGTTCCTTATCTTTTGTTTCGTTTTTATATATCTGTTCACTGAGCTTTTTAAGCTCAGCCGCATTTCTTTTCCTGCGGCAGGTTTTAGGTTGGAAGCTGGGTTTGAGTGGAGAGTGCATAGGAGCTTAGTGGACTACCCTGACGATTAGAAGCCCATTTGCATCTTGATTAGACTTGGATTGGATTTAGTTTGGATTGTATTACATATTGTATAAAGTTAGCATTTCATTTGGTTCCTTAGAATACCTTTGTAATTATTATGTTTATAAGTCTTCCGCTTATGTTGTATGTTCTGATTTGGCACCATAATGTGATACTTCTACCCTTTATTATGTTAGTTTGTCTAATTTACATATTCTAGTAACTTAACTGGATGGTAGCTAACGCGTTACATACAATCAGCTCGAAAAAACAGGTTGCCTCAGTAAACATACTCCTTAAAGTGTTGTTTGTTTCGTATGTGAAATATTCTTTACATACTCTAGTATAATATATGTAACATCAAAAATATTCAGTGAAAGAAGAAATAGAACTACTTCACTCAAGACAAAAAAATGCCTATAATAGCAGGAAAAAAAAATCTTTCATTCAAGAATAACATTCTCTCTCCATCTTAATTCAATTTAGTCCAAAAATAAAGTACTACAAGCACAATTTAAGCTCAATCCTTTCAACATTAGAGATAGATTTGGATCATTTTTTCAATCTGTTTTATTGTTTTAAATATATATGCTCGAATGAGCTGGTTCTGGCTCAAAATGGTTCTATGTGCTTAGTATTGGGACATATATTTTTTCTGAACTCTAGAGACCCCATCGGACCTTAACTGATGCTATAACAAAATACTGTTCGTACTCCTCAAGTAACAAACTCTAGAGGCCACGTCGTGCCCTACCTGGCATCACATAAAACACTATTCGTATTCCTCAAGTAACAAACTCCAAAAGCCCCGTCGGACCCTACCTGATATCACACAAAACACTGTTCGTACTCCTCAGTAAAAAACTTCAGATGTCCCGTCGGACCCCACCTGGTTGAACACGGAGCCTAAGCACTACACGACACAAATCAATAATGGCACCACAATTATCATGAAACGAAAGGCTAGCGATCGCAGCCCAAAGGAACCTTGCATGGACGAAGCTGTCGGTTCCATCGACCTCCAGGACCACGGATGTACTTTTCTACCTCGGATCGCCATGTTAGATGACGACCCTCAACGGTATACGTTGTGCTTGGAGGGGCGATCGCTTGCATAGGTCTGTCAGGTTTAGACGATGACCTCTTGTAGGGCGAGCGAGCCGTCCTCTTTTTAGTTGTTCATTTTCGTCGAGGCGAATCATATAGATGGGATAGGAAAATCTCATTATACTCTTTGTACATTGGGTAACTGAAACTGAATACAAAGTTTTCACTGGTAGTATTTCTTCAAATGTACGGCGTTCCAGGGATATTGGTCCGGAGTGCCGTCAGGGTGTTCAAGTTCGTAGGCTCCCCTAGTTAGCCACTTAGATATCCTGAATGGGCCTTCCCAATTCGGGCCAAAGACTCCTGTGTGAGTCTGGACCTTTTTGAGGACTAGGTCACCCACTTGGAACCGTCTTTCCTTGACCTTCGAATTAAAGAAATTCTCGGATCTCCTTTTGTGGATTGTGTTCTTCATTTCCGAAGTCAGTCGCCGTTCTTCGAGCATGTCCAAGTCGATCCGCCAGGCCACATCATTGTCCGTCATCATCTCTTGTTCAGTTTGGTGGCTGAGGACGGCGATCTCCGAAGGGATCACCACTTCTGTTCCGAAGGCGAGGGCGAACGGGGTTTCACCAGTCGAGTTTCGGGTCGTCGTACGGTAAGACCACAAAACGTCTGGGAGCTCGCTCGCCCATCGTCCTTGTTTGGATTCAAGTCTTGCTTTGATCGTGTGTTTGAGGATCTTGTTTACAGCCTCTACCTGCCCGTTCGTATGAGGGTGGTAAGGGGCCGAGAACAACTTTTTGATTCCCCACTTCTCGCATAATTGCATGACTTCCAAGCCGTCGAACTGCTTTCTGTTGTCGGAGATGATAGCCTGGGGTAGACCAAACCGGCATATGATGTTCTTCCAAATGAACTTGATTACTTGTTCTTGGCCGATCTTGTTGAGTGGTTCGGCCTCAGCCCATTTCGTGAAATAATCGACCCCCACGATGGTGAATTTACAACCCCCTGGCGCCGTCGGCAAGGGACCTATAAGGTCGATGCCCCATTGGGCGAATGGCCACGGGCTGTACATTGAAGAGAGCTGGTCGGAGGAGAGCTTGATGTTTGGGCCCATCACTTGACACCTGTGACACGACCTGGCATAGGCAATCGCATCTTTTTGTAGTGTAGGCCAAAAAAAACCTTGCCTGGTCGTTTTGTGGATGAGAGCTCGCCCGCCAGCGTGGTTTCCACAGATCCCATCATGGATCTCGGCTAAAACGAGTCAGCCTTCCTCCGGCGTGATTCACTTAAGGAGAGGAAGGCTCAAAGCTCGCTTGTAAAGCCGGTCGTCCAATAGGGTGTATCTGGTCGCACGGAGCTGAAGTTGGCGATCTTTGATACGGTCAGCGGGGACCGTTCCGTCCTTCAAGTATTTAATGAACGGAGTCATCCAGTTCTCCTCGGCGATGACAACTGTGGTAATCAGGCTTCTGTCGATCGCCGGCTTTGCTGATTTTGTGATTTGGATGTTAGAGAAATCTGCTGCGCCATCTGATGATGCTAGTTTGGATAGGGCATCGGCCTGGGAGTTGTGCTCTCTCGGGACTTGTTCGATCAGAACTTCTTCGAACTTCGTGCACATTTCGGCGACCAGTTCTTGGTATTTGATCATTTGTTCGCCGCGCGCCTTCTCCCTTGACTTGGTTCACGACCAAGAGGGAGTCCATGAAGATGTGGAGACGGTGAACATCCAGGGCGAGGGCTAGATCGAGCCCGCCTACCAAGGCTTCGTATTCGGCCTCAGTGTTGGTCGCCCGAAACCCGCAACGTACAGCATTTGTGAAACTTTGGCCGTCGGGGCTGATGAGGACAATCCCTGCCCCTGCTCGCGAGTTGGTGGCCGAGCCATCCACGTACAACTTCCAAGCGGGGCGACCGATCTGGGTCGGACTGGGTGGCAATGTTAATTCCACCACGAAGTCCGCCAGATCTTGGCCTTTGATCGCCGTGCGTGGAGCGTACGTGATACCGTATTGGGCGATCTCCAGTGACCACTTGAGGAGTTGCCCGTTAGTGTCTGGCCAGTGCAGGACTTGCCTTAAGGGGAGAGTCGTCAGAACCTCCACTTGATGTTCGAAGAAGTAGGCCCTTAGCTTGCGAACACTCATGACTAGAGCGTAGGCGATCTTCTCCAGAGGCGTGTATCGCGTTTCTGCGTCATGGAGCGCTTGGCTAACGATGTAGATCGGCAAGTGGACTTGCCCCTCTGCTCGCACTAAAACAGCACTCAGGGCGACCTCCGAGGCCGCCAGGTAAAGGAATAGCTTTTCGCTGGGGATCGGCTTCGCCAAGATCTGGGGGTTAGATAGATACTCCTTAATTTTGGCGAATGTTATTTGACTCTCCTTTGTCCATGCGAACTTTTTGTTCTTTATGGTCGCGAAGAATGGCTTGCTTTTATCCCCGAGCTGAGATATGAAACGGTTGAGGGCAGCTAGACAACCAGTGAGGCGTTGCACCTGTTTGACATTCCGTGGCTCCTGCATGTCGAGGATCGCCTGGATCTTGGTGGGGTTCGCCTCGATTCCTCTTTGGCTCACGATGTGCCCCAGGAATTTTTCGGAGCTCACCCCGAAGTTGCATTTCTTGGGGTTAAGCTTCATATTGAACTTTTCGAGGATAGCGAACGTCTCGGCTAGGTCATTGAGGTGATCTTCGTTTTTTAGGCTTTTGACCACGATGTCGTCAATGTAGACCTCCATGGTCTTGCCGATCTGGTTAGCGAACATCCCGTTGACTAGCCGTTGGTAGGTCGCCCCGGCATTTTTCAGGCCGAACAACATTCGGACCCAAAAGTATATGTCTTTTTCCGTGTGGAACGATGTGTGCTTTATGTCCTTCTCCGCCATTGGGATCTGATGGTATCCGGCGAAGGCATCCATGAACGACATCATTTCGCAACCTGCTGTACTATCGACCAAGTGGTCGATATGAGGCATCGGAAAGTGATCTTTTGGGCATGCCGCATTGAGGTCAGTGAAGTCGATGCATAATCTCCAGGAGTTGCTCGGCTTTTTGACGAGCACCGCGTTGGCTACCCACTGTGGCTCGTCGGTAGCTACTCCGATTAGTTTATTGTCTAGTAGCTTCTTGACTTCTATGTCGAGCGCTGCGTACTTCTCAGGACCGAATTTCCTACGTTTCTGGTGAACATGTTTCCTTGTCGGGTCGATCTTTAGATAGTGGCAAGCATGTTCAGGACTTATGCCGACCATATCTTGATGCGACCAGGCAAAAACTCCGATGTTCTTACGTAGTAAGCTGATCAGATCATCCTTTAATTCGAGGTCGACGCTCGTTCCGATCTGTACTTCCCGCTCCGGGCGATCCGGATCTATTGTTATACTTTCCAACTCTTCAATGGGGACGGTCGCTTCTCGTTTGGAACAATTTCCGGACTCGATCCTTGGATCGATGTTGAGGCTTGGCTCGAAACCAATCCTTGGCTCGATGTTGTCCGTTAATCGATGTGAGATGCCGTCCTCTGAGTCGGGTTGGTTCGAGGTGCTCGGCACGTCGATCTCCATCGGTTGATTGTCGATCGTCTCAATGTTATAAATAGTACGAGAAGTGTTGAAAGAAGTTACGACACAGGAGTAATTCAAACATTTCTTAGCCATTAGTTGGTCTCCTTTTACAGTACCGACCGTCCAATCGGCAGTGGGGAATTTGATACAGTAAAAGAAGGAAGAGGCGACCGCCTCGAAGGTTTCTAGAAATGGACGACCTAGGAAACCATTATAGATGCTGAGGTTCCTAGTAATCCTAACCTTGGGATCGTAATAACATATTAGCTCGACAGAGAGCTTGATCCTTCCGTAGGCTTGGACTATGCTGTCGCCGAACCCTTGAAGCACGGTGTCAAACGGCTTGATGAACTTGGTCAGTTTGCCGAGATGGTCAAGAGCGGATTTGAATATGGTATTGCAAAAGCTCCCATTGTCAACCAACACGCGATCGACCATTTTCCCAAGGATACATGCAGAGATCACCAATGCATCCTCTTTGGGGCACTGCACTCCCTCCCTATCCTTGTTGGAGAAAGTGATGAGCGCGTCTTTGGAGATGGTCGGCTCCAGGGTTGATCGGAGGGATAGATTCATCAGAGTACTCCGGCTCGTTCTGCTCGATCCTGGCGATAGGATTGGGAGGGATCCCGTCGTTCTGTCGGCGCTCGCGCCCCCCGGTCCTCTCTGCTCGGGGCTCTGGCTTGGTAACCAAGTTATCCAATTTGCCTTCCTCAAACAGTCTCCAGAGTTGTCTGAGGAGGTCGCGGCACTGACTAGTGTTGTGGCCAGGACTCTTGTGGTAGGCACAAAATTTGCTGCGGTCTAGATGACCGTGGTCCCTCACCGGCTTTGGTTTGCTAAGCCATTCGCGCCCCTTGATGGCGTTGAAAATGTGGGCCGAATATAGGTTGAGGTTGCGGAGGAGGTGAACCTCCACATCCTCGAAAGCTTTGAATTCGCCGGGCGGCTTCGCGATCGCCTTTCTGGGCTTGGCGACCGCCTTTCTCGGGATGGAAGATGGCGCCTTCCCTTCCCCGATAGATCCCTCACCTAAGCGGAGGGTGAGAATCCTATGCCTAGCCAGGAAATCAGCGGCCCTGACGCGGAAGATCGCGTAGGTCGGGGGGATGTCCTTTGTAAGGTGCCTGAACATGGGCGAGTGGCCATAGAATCCTCCCAGGACCGAGTAGAGAGCGAGCTCGTCGCTAATGGGCTCGCCAGTGAGGACTATTTAATCCACCCGGTCGATGTAATCTTCATCGGGCTCTTTCTTCCCCTGCCTGATTTTCATCATGCGGTGGGGGCCTTCTGGCCGAGCAACTTTGGCGGCGAAGTACGACGTGAAGTCGTTCGCCAGCTTCTCAAAACAATTGATTGAGCGAGGTGGTAGTGAGATGTACCACCTATGGGCGAGGTCGCCCAATGTCAATGGGAACATTCGGCATTTCGTCCCGTCCGATGCTCCACATCCGGTCATGTAAATCCGAAACTTGCTCAAATGGGTTTCAGGATCCGATCTCCCCTCGTATAGAGGGGGAGCGATCTTCGGTTGAACTGGGGCGAGCTCGATCTGGGCCGCGAGTGGCTCACTCGGTCCAACGATCGATCTCTTAGCGCCTTCCCAGTCTCTAGGAGCGCCTTCATTTCGTCGAGCTGGCGCTGCATGGCGGCCATAGCCGTAGCCTGACTGCTCGCTGATTGGCTCTCGGAGTGGGAACCAAGGCGATCATGTACTGATCTTCTGGCCCCATGGTAGGTGACGAGTTATCTGCCACCGGGCCCATTTCTTGGGCGAGTGGGGGCCCGTTGGCCGGCTTGTCTTCTGGGAGTCGGATATGCCGAAATCCTGGTGACGGATTCGGACTCCGATGTCTCCCGGCTGGGGCCTGAATGCCCGGGTCGCCATGAGGGATCGCTCCCTAGGTGGCTGAAGACGAAATCATCCCGCCTTACGAGAGCCTTTTCCTGCGGCTCGGGGCTTTCCGACGATTTCTCGATGTATAGCCCCTTAAGCTTCCGCTTGCGTGCTCGGCGGATGGCTAACGGAGTAATGGTGGGCGAGTCGCATGCCCTCCGTCGCTCCCTGAGGATGGCTATAGCCTCCTCGATTTGTTCCGCGGTCTGGAACTGATCGAGTGAGAGGCTGGGACCGTCCCTCGGGGGCGGGAGTGAGAGTCTAGCGTCGCCGCGGTCGCCTTCCGCTGTAGGCTGGGATTCGGGCTGGGCCGGAATGAGATGTCCGGCAGATCGCAGGGTGGCTCTTTTGGAGGTCGTGGCAGATGTCATGTCTCTGAAGGTTTTTCTTTGAAGAACAGTGAGTGTTTCTTCAAGTATATGCCCCGGAGAACAATGAGGGTTCTTCGAGACGGTCGGAATAAAAATGAAGGTTAAGATGCCCTCCTTCTAGCGCCAATTGTTGTTACCCAAAATATTATCCGGAGATGATATTGCTGGAATGGTCGAGTAACAAACAAATGCGAGAACACTTCTGTGGGAAAGTAAATAACACAAGATTTGTCGGGGTTGTTAGTCCCGGGCTTAAATGCTCTCGCGAGATGTTATTAATATAAATACTTTGGAGTACAAATATTAATGTTAGAATACTATTACAATGAGTGTAAAGATTCTAGTTATCTTAGCTATATAGCGTGAAGATTGCCGGGAGAACCAGATATGAAGCTCTGTGAGTTCTTGCTTTTGATGTTCTGTGTATGTGAATGAGTTTTTTCCTCAATGGGTTTCACTGTGTATATGTATGTATTCGTTTAACAAATCCACTGTTTTTAGAATGTCTCTCTGTACGTTTTTCACTGCCCTTTGGCCACTGTTGGAGGCCTCCTATTTATAGGAGAAAAGCTTGCTGGGTCCTCTCCGGCGATCGCGGCAACCGCCGTTTTCTATATTAGAATAAGGTGGGCGATCGTCCCGTCATGTGGGGCTGTTCCCTTAAAGTCCGAGGCTGCTGCTGGCAGCCAGCTGTGCGAGCCAATGGGGAACATGCACGCGTCCTGAGTCGCTGTCTGGGGAGGACCCACTTTGTACCTTTCGGCGGGCCTGTCGGTAGGTGTGAAGTTGGTGACAGGCTGGGGTCAAAGGCCTTATCTTGCGGCGCCTTTTGTGGATCTGCACGTGGGTCTTCATCCGAGATTCGGTCTTCGAAGACTCTGACGGGTGTCGGATTCACATGCGGTATGGGACGATCGTCTACAATCAGATATCATTGGCGATCGCCAGATGCCTACAGACGATCGCCTTTGGACGTCGATCGCTAGGTGCTTGCCCAGCGCCTGTCTTCTTTGGCTGGCTCCTGACTATCATGCCGATCGCCATCGAGGCGTATTAATCGCCGCACAACAGGCGTGAAATCACGCTCGACGACAATCATCACAATGTCACAAGTAGAGACATAATAAACCCAACAAGTGTCAAGTATCACTAAACAGATAGCGCAATCAAGTCAATTATCCGAACAATCACAAAACAAAAGGTACCTATCACCAGAAAACACGCACAGTCGAAAAATAGAAATTAAACACACAACGATCCACGAGGGTAACCCCGAAGAACTCCGACCACGCCGAAATTCTCGAAAACCACCATAGGCACCTCTGTGTCCTTTTGGAGCAGAGACAGAAACTCGATCCCCAAACCTCTCAGCTACCGTCTCGTACTGCATGGCTCGGTGACCCACTTGGCCACACTCGGAACAGCTGACTAACGGTGAACGACAATTCTTCGCGGTATGGCCCGCTCGGCTACAGTTATGACACGTCTTCGTGCTGCTCACATTACTCATTGCAGGGGTAATACTCTCTGTTCACGCAATCAAGGAACCTTCTTAGGATGACGACACGAAGTCCCAGCTTCAAGGGGCCCACTCCCCTGATCTATTGAGAAGTTCCCAACAACTTTCTGTTTCTTCGATTCAGACATATGCTCAGTTGATGATATAGATAGTTCGTAGGCTAACACCCTATTCTGATACTCTCTCAATGAATTACAAGTGATACTCGCCATGTACTGACGAATCTCCGGCCTCATTCGCCTACTAAAATGACAGATCTTATCTTCCTCTGTCCTTACGTGATCCTACACGTAGCTGAGTTGTTTGCTATAGTCGATAATAGCTTGACACAACGGTACATCTTGTGGCCTCGCCGAAAAGAATTCATTAATCCTTTGCTTTCTGATCGGTTCAAGACAAAACTCATCTCTCATGAATCCCTGGAACTCTGCCCACGTGACAACACGATCCCAAGGCTTAACATCCTCCCACCAGTTAGCGGCATCCTTGTTGAGAAGATACTGAGCGACCGGCACCTTACGTTCTTCTGGACAATCAACCACCTTGAATATCTTTCCTAACTGGAAAAGCCAACCTTCCCATCCTAATACATCTGCAGCACCAGCGAAAACGAGGGGGATTCATACGAACTACTTCTCGAAGCCACTGATTTGCACTAATGTTGTGGGTCACATGTGTATTACGTTGAACTACTTGGGTCAACTGAGTCATCTGTGCAGCTACCTGCTGCAAAATAGTAGCAACACCGATACCAACACCATCACCGGCACCATGATCCTGACCACGCGTTTGGTCGCTACGAACATGACCTCTGCCCCTTGTCATACTGAATAAGTAACCACTCAGAACAACAGAAAGTCATAACACATAACACATACAATGATTACCATTGTAAGGTAACATACATACGAAAATCACAGCAACGACGGCATCATTCGGAGATTTCAACGGCTCGAACGATAACCAGCACACAATTACAAAACATCATGAAACAGTCACATGTGTAAACAATCATACAAACCTAAGCTCCAATAGCTCGCACAGGTGCGATAACACACAAATCACCACGAAGCGACAAACACTTAATACCAACATCACACCTCTCACATAGGGCTAACACAACGAATGCGTAGTGAACGACTCAACGCTCCCACCACCAATTCAATCACAACTCGGAGGGCTAACACCCTAATGACAATGCTAACATCATCTTCCCCGACCGCAAACAGGAAATGATATGTTTTTAAAAACGAGAACAACCTTTTAAAAAACATTTGGAAACACCAGTTGATCTTAGGTATCACATTTCGAAAAAGTAATACAAACATCGTTATCGAGACTTTAAAAAACCGTCTTGCGTTTGATAAAAAAAATGAGGACATCTTTCTTTCAGTTAAAAACTTTCAAAAATATTCGACCTTCGGGTCTAAGCAAATACGTTTCTAATTTACTGAGAATATCTCAAATTATTTTGGTCCTCAACGTGGAAGAATTTTGAAACATATAGTTGTACTAGTAGGCACCATGAAAATACTGCGATAAATAATCCATTTTTAAAAGTACGTCTCAAAATTTATTTTCTAAGATACTCAAGATTTTCAGAAATCTAATAGGCCAGAATGCCAAAAAAAACTCACATGTATCGATATTCGCTTACACATCTCATAGTACATGCATCAAATCGTTCAAAATCAAAACAAGACATGACTTTTTGGTAAAACAAACAGTCAATAATCACAATCGAAAACTGCCTTGGCACGGGGCGAAACCACTGATCCCATCTGAGGCCTCTAAGGACCCTCCCACACTGGCCATATTTATAAATCAAAGTCACGCACATGCATCGCCTAGGACCGGGGCTAAACCACTGGTCCTATCCGAGGCCTCTATGGACCCTCCTGGACTGGCTAGCCAACAAGCTCGTGAATCAGGAGCGAAATCACAGATTCCTCCAAGGCCTCATCGGACCCTCACAGAGTGAGCAAATCACACACATATACATTACTATTTCATGTTAAGCATAAGAGTTTCACAAGAATACTTGCAATACGAGCAACTCATTTTGGAAATTATTGGCAACGAACAAATCAACAGTAAAAAATACATTAGCAGCAACACCACTCCTCATATAAACAAAATATGAGAGTCAAATAAACACATATCACGAGATCAAAATCTACATAAAGATTCCATCATTTAACAAATAATCATACAAGTGGCTCGTGTCACACGAGGCACAACATAAAGAAGGGAGACTTACATCCACAGGTCGCAAGAAGATGATGATCGCCCCACAGTACTAATCACGACCAACAAACTCAGACGACGCGTCGCGACACGACTCAAACAGACACTGTCCAGCTGAAACACGACTCAACAATGCCCAACTCAACCCGACAGCCTAGGTTTCCGCAACCTAAGCTCCGATACCATTTATGTAACACCCCCAATTAGGGTTGTAAATGAACCGAGCTGTTCGCGAACAAAGCTCGGCTCGGCTCGTTAAGGGCTCGGTTCGGCTCGGTTCGCTAAGAACTCGAGCTCGAGCTCGAACATAAAAATCTGTGCGTTAAGAAAACGAGCTCGAGCTGAGCTTGGGCATGTGCGGCTCGAGATCGGCTCGAGCTCGGTTCGTCTCGTTAAGCTCGATTAATAAATATATTTTTAAATTAATTTTTATAAATATTTAAAAAAAATATAATTTTTAATGATTATTTTAAAATATTTATTTTAAATAATTCAAATATATTATTTAAATAATTTAAAAATATATAATTATTTGCGAACAGCTCGAGCTCGGCTCGAGCTCGACTCGGCTCGAGTTATTCGCGAACAGCTCGAGTTCGACTCGTTTTATTAACGAGCTCGATCTCGAACACATTTTTTGTGCGATAACAAAGCTCGGCTTGGCTCGTCAGTGAAAAAATTGAGCTCGGCTCGTTTAGGTCAAAGCTCGGCTCGACTCGGTTCATTTACAGCCCTACCCCCAATCCACTCAGGGATATTACACGCCGTATATCCTTTTCTCAAGGATCTACCAGGCTGGTAACAAAATCAAACATCTCAACATCACCTTATGGCTGAAATGACCCAATAGACCGATTTGGTCTTTCAATTAATACATACACTTCAATCTCAAAACATACCCACGTAGGGGTCAAAACAACACGCTCCCATGCAACAGGGAAAATATTGCAGCGGAAAAACTACAACTAAACCAATACAACATCGTACAGCTCCTCATGTGATTAGTATCATTCATCATTCATCATCCTTCGTGCCAACCCTGTGTTATGCTCTCCAAAACCTGAATGCGAAACAGACATCCACCCCCCATTATTCGGGGGTTAGCAAAATTCCACTATTTTGCTAGTGCAAGTACAAAGTGCAAATACGAGTCATACAAATCATATTCCAAGAATAATAATAATCAGGAATCCTCAACGATTCAAACATAACGAAAGAAATGTTTCCCGAGGGAGAGAGTTTGAGTAAAACTTTCCAAATTCAAAAGATCACAAATCAAGAGATCAATTTATAAAATGTTTTAAAATGCCCTTGGGAGTTTTAACAGAAACCGCTTAGGATTATTGAATCCACCTCTTTCAAAAAAAACAAAAAGGGTCACAACCCAAAGATATACTTTCTCAAATAAAAACCAACAATAATTCACGGGGTTCAGAGCCCACGCCACGTGTCCTCGACGGACATAAAGTAAACAAAATATAACCACCCAAGATACGAAATCTTGGTAACACGTCCAAGGTACTCGACCTGGCAAAACACATCCAAAATCATATCCATAACACCGTAATCACATGTCACGTCATCTCACGGTTGGACCAATCACTTGTTGCATCCTGACCACATGATCACAAGTCATGTATCACCGTAGGTTTTCTTAGGCTCTTACGGTTGGATCTGTAACACCCCAAACTAGGCGACTATTACAGTGTCGTGGACCTCCGACTGGGACCCACCAGGCGAATGAAAATTAATGAATTAAATAATATAATTGTAGTATCAAACCACATTATATCATCAATTACTCCGATGAGGAGTTTCAAGTACATCACACCCAAGAGATACATAATACATGTATATTTTATATGAAGATAAAATATACAACACTAAATAAAAATGAGTATCCAAATGGAAATCTGCAGCGGAAATAAAATGAAGAAACATGAATGACTGAAAAGGACTGCCCCCCGACTAGTATCACTCGGACACCTCGCCGTCAACGTTCTCTTCCCGTGCTTTAGCCTTGCCATGACCTGAAAACATCCCCCAACGGGGTCAGTTACACAGAACAACAATATTCAAGAGTTAAATAAACACAATCATGATATATCTTAATTATGAAATTAAGCTGAAGAGGGGCATCATAGTATGCCCGTAATGGGACGTGCAAGTGCACAAGGCGAGTGTGCGGATACACCCGCACTTGTACCTAATTAGTCTCACGGAGGCACGTTACCGTGTGCACAGTCTATTGTGTCGGTGAACCCGCCACATGACTATCATGTGCCCGACTAAAAATTCCACACATAACCACCCGGCCACACAATATGAACCCAGAAGGTCACATGAACAAGAGTGACCATGATGAATATTAATGAATAACAATCCGACAAGGGTCAAGAATGACTCACCGAGATGAAATAATAATAAAATGAATGATAGCTCACTGAAATGATTGGAACCGTCGTTCCTCGTGAATTGAATGATTAGTTTGATAATTACAAGTCTCAACATGATTAGTACACTATGAATGAATTATGATTATGAATGAACAACAACTAAAGGAATGAGTATCCTTTTAACCGAGTAAGAATTAACTTACACAACACCGGTGAAGAATGTCCTTCCTTGAACAAACGTCCTAAATAGAAATGTCGGTCGCTCGAACAACCTTGAATAACACAATTACCAACAAACGCTTAATATACGAATCAAGCATGATCACAACCAACTCAAAACGTCGATACGACAATCCCAAACCCATTGGGGCATTATAACAAATACGTTGTAACCAATCTTCGATTGTTTACAACCAATCCTCAATTATATCGATTCCAAACCTCCAAGGAGTGATTCAATCCAACAAAACATCTTCAACACAATCAACAATTTATTATGAATACAGAATTCGAGATTTCAACAACACCTAATCGAAACCCCCAAATTCAAATCAACATTCAAAGTGTTCTTCGAAAAAATAATAATGCCTGCACTGACCAGGTTACAGCTGTAACTCTGCCACCTTACAACCGTAACTACCCAAGTCAACGGCCTTACGGCGCTAATGTCCATTTCATACGGCCGTAACAATGATTCGTCGAAAAAATAATAATGCCTGCACTGACCAGGTTACGGCCGTAACCAAAGCTACCTTACAGCCGTAACACAACACTTACGGCCGTATCCTGCCGATTTTACGGCCGTAAGTTGATTTCGTCAAGAACACCCTCCTGCCCAACGAATGCATGTTACGACCATAGTCTCCCAAAACATACGGCCGTACCCCCGTTCTTACGGCGGTAACTAGAATGACTTACGGCCGTAAGTTGTCTTCGTCCAAAAAGACACCCATTTCCATGAATGCATGTTATGGCCGTAATGATTATCAGTTACGACTATAACTCACTGCTGGAAGTTACAAAAATCCGACAACTCCATCTTCTCGTTACCAATGATGAATGATCTGACATATGATACTTGTATGAATGTAATTGAGTCCAATAACATGCAATAGGTGATACTTCCAACACAAGACTACCCATCACGATGATTACGAAAATACTCTCGTCTCGATACTCAAACGGAGTTGAATAATGATCGGTAACTGATACACGACTCCAAGTATGTCAATGATGAATACAATGAATGAACATGAATGATAAATGATTATTAATGAGTGAAAATTACTGAGTGAAAATTACTGAATGATAATTACTGAATGATAATGAATGAATTACAACCGGGTATTACATACTCCTCCCTTAAAAAGAGTTTCCTCCCCGAAACTACGGGTCAAACAACTCGGGATAACTCTCCTGCATACTATCCTCGGTTTCCTAAGTAGCCTCTTCGACTCCATGTCTAGACCACTGAATCTTAACGAAAGGAATCGTCTTGTTCCTCAACTGTTTGATTCGCCGCTCTAAGACTCGTATAGTGACACGTTCTTAGTGTAACTATCGCAAGTGCACGATATCGTATCAAGTAGTAAAGTGGACTTTTTGAGTCCGGTTTATCGATCCCACAAGGAAGTTTGGTTATAATTTGAATTATACACTATTAGTCTATTTTTATAGATACTAAGATGAGTGAAACACATAATTAAAGAGTTTGGTTTAATAGTTGCAAAGTAAATGCAATAATAGTTCTAATATTTTAAGGAATTAAAAAGATTGCAATAATAATAGATTGATTAATGATAAAATGAAATAATTGGGATTACAAACTTAGTTCGTCATTAGTTATAGAAGATGTATAGGAGATCATAAGATGAATTTACTTATTATGTTGTGTAGATTCGATTTTCCTTAAAAAGACGGTTTCTCTTTCGAACTATAAAACGCCCCTTACATATTGAATCAATCCACTATATTTCTATGTTGATTGGCTTCAATACATAGCATTAGGATTTATGAAAATAACTCAAAGAATCATCTAAGGTCTAGAGGTATATTTCTATCCCCTAGAACAACTTAGAGTGAAGATCATTTGATCTAATCAAACATATTTTCTTTCGAAACATATGAAGACCATAAATATCGTCATTTATTGGCCAAATAAATAAAGATTGTTAAAACAATGAAAATCACACACAATAATAAGTAATTCACAATAGATCTTTATACAAACATAAATAACATGACTAACCTTGTTTATAATCCCAACTAAAGGTAACTTAGCCCATGAAGGCTTTAATATACATAATACAAGCTTTGGTGGTCATTATTAGTTGAATCAAGAGAAAGAATTGATCCTCACTCCCTTAGTAGATAAAGGAGAAAGAAGCAATAAACTCTCTAAACAACATATACTATACCACACTTACACAATTCACTCAAGAACACAAGTGTGTTCTTCACACAAAAAGAAAAGTTTACAAAAGGTGAAAAATTATAAGATGAATCATGAATGATGAAGGATCTAAGGGGTCTATTTATACACCTAAAGTCATCTAATAGCTCCAAAACTCCAGCATTATTACAATAGATCGGATCAATGCCAGCCATCCCCTCAATAATACACAAAAAGTATAAAAAATTAGACAAATCATAACAATCTGTCAAGAGTTACGGCCGTAACATTAAGGAGTTACGGCCGTAACTTGGATGACTTACGGCCGTAACATCCTGTAGTTACGGCCGTAACTTGGCTTCGTCAATTTGCTCACTGGTTGCTTTGAGAGTTACGTTTTCAGCCCAGAATTTCTCAGACTTTGCATTTTTGCCCCAAATCTTCTTCGGATGATAACTTTTGATATATAACTCTGATTTTGAATCCGGGAAGACTGCCGAATTCGTCTAGGAAAGCCCTACAACATGAATATATCAAAATTCAACAAAGAGAATATTTAATAAACATGTTATTTCTTGAGTAAATCAGTTATTCAATCTGATTAAGACTAGATTTACATCATCATCCGATAAAAATAAAATTATTAAAAACTAATTAATTAAAACCAAAAAACGAGTAGACTAGTTCAATTATGGGTGATATTTATCGATACAAACCATGGATAAGTGTATAAAACTGACACTTATCACACCCCCAAACTTGAACTCTTGCTAGTCCCGAGCAAGACTCTTTATTATGCACGCTCAAAAATAAAAATAAAAAAAATTAATACACACATAAATTAAAATATAAAAAGAGAAAAGGAGATCAAAATGCCATTAATACACAACAACCAGCTTTATACAGTAGATAGAAATGAATCAAGATTCAAAATAAATCTACTAATGATTTTGAAGTTAAAACACGGTTTTAGTTTGTAATTCCAAAATGCAAAGTTTCCACCCAAAAGGTTGATTATTTATTTCTCACTCGTGATACACATGACTCCCTTTAATGGCTGCTCTCGATCACTCGTTTATTTTTCGACTCAATATGAAGAAGAATTTCATTGGCGTCATCAAATATTGTGATTATTCACCAAATTGAGTGTATTGAAATTCAGCCGCTAATTAATTTCAAATCTGCTTATAAACTGCATCCCTTAGTGATATCTTTCACACCGTTATTTGATAACGTGTAGATCTTTTCACTAACACAATTTCTATCTCATTTTTTAAAAGGTGATAGCTTTCACACCGTTATTTGCTAACGTGTAGCTCTTTTCACCAATTTTTCTGAGACGGCAGCTACGCACCAACAATGGTTAGTCCTTTATTTTTTCGCAAAATTTAAGACCCCCAAAATTAGGCAGCTGTTGCTGCTCATCACTTCTCCTTTTCGTCATTTTTTTTAGGTGATAGCTTTCACACCGTTATTTGCTAACGTGTAGCTCTTTTCACCAATGACTCCTTTTTTTTAGGGAATAGAATTTTTGCAGAAAATCATATCTTAGTTAAGCATGAAAAATCAAAAACTCCACAAATTAAGTAAATTTCAGTTCTATTTTTCATCAACCGACTGATTCTTCTTTTCTCAAGGTAACGAATGACTCGATTTTATATGATAACTACAAGGCTTGGAAAGAGAGATTAAGGCTCAAAAATTTTGGAATATACAAATTTTTTACCGGTTAAAACGATTTTATAAGCTTGTATATAGCTAATTTATTGGTGTTATGGCCAGATCTAGAAATCTCAAAAATCAAAATACTATATATATGTATATATATATATATAAATAAAAAAAAATAGGCAAATAACCAAAATAATCAAAACACACCAAAAGTCCAACACACCAAAATAATTAAACAAACCACCCCCGAACTTGAAAATAAAACTGTCCTCAGTTTTTTAAAAAAAATAAAAAGCACTGCAGAAAAGCAGAATACTCCCTGTTAAGAAAGTTGATGCTTGAGCTAACGCCCTTTAGAATCTGCAAGAGAATAAATATACGAGGCACACAACAAAAGAAAATAAAATATACTCGGAAGTATAACATAATTTTTAAGATGCGCATCAAGAAAGTCCGACGAGTCGCCTTACGCTGCCATCAAAGCTTTTATAAAAAAAAAACACAATAAAAATTACAGCAATAAAATAACAATACATAAATCGCGAATAGATGCGCGTCAAGAGATCAAGAAGAAACTCCTTAAGCTGCCACCATTTAGCACGATTATTACACACGACAGAAAGTAAAAATACAAGAGGTCCGATATGGATTTATCAAAGGGAGGAATGAATCCACTTTTCATTTTCTCACGGTAAAATCTTCCATCCAGACAATTTTAGCTTGAGCTGGATCTGGTTGAGGAACAAATTCATTGAGTTTTTTGATTAGTTCTTCTGGTGTTGTTGCAACGACTATGATTCGTTTAGCACGCTCAGAAATAAAACCCTTTTCAGCAGAGTAGTCGATGAAAGATAGTAAACCATCAAAGAAACCATTGACATTAAGCAGACCTATTGGTTTTTGATGAACATTTAGCTGGGCTCTGGTAACCACATGAAAAAGTTCCTCAAGGGTGCCAAAACCACCGGGAAGGGTGATAAAGGCGCCATAATTATTTATCATGTGAGTTATGTGATCTTGCATATTTACAGATCTAAACTCATCTCCAATAGTTGACCCGGTGATTTTACTTTCAGCCAGAGGTTTTGGAATTATTCCCAACACTCTTACTCCTTCCATATAGGCAGAAGCAGCAGCTCATCCCATTAATTCTAGACTTCCTCCTCCGTAAACTACATGAATGCATTTTTCTCCTAAGGTACGACCCAAGTTGTGGGCTGCTTCAGTAAAGCATGCCTCTTTTCCATAACTAGCTCCACCAAAAATGCAGACTGTGCTAAATTTTTTTGTTGAAGATGATGACTCCATTTTTGAAAAGAAATTTTTTAGATAGAAAAAGAGAAAATAGCAAGTTTGAGGAATGAATAAAAGAAACAAGCTCAAAGTTTATTTATAGAAGAAAAAGAAGGTAAAAATTGTTTGACAAGATTGTGATTGCGTTGATTGCGCTTCAACTACTCAATAGAATAATGAAAGCATTTATCGCGTATCACATTTTTTTATTCAGAAAATCTCACCACACGACAAAAATAAAAGATACTTACGCGTATGTACAGTAGTTGTGATTGTGGCTCACATCTTCCTCTGATTTTACATTCAGAAACGGCCTAAACGCCTTCTATGAGTCGGGGAGAAGCTTCCCATCCAATTTTCTTACAAATTGGCAAACCGGGTCTTTTAACGTCAGATTCCCAAGACGTTGTTCATATTCTGGTTTGAATTTATTCCACAAACATCGAATTCCGTAATGTACGAGTCCACTAGGATGCGTGTCAAGAGAAATTTCGATATTATCTAAATTCTCTTTATTCAGACCATCCTTAATGAACTGAATTTTATCTTCTGTGTTTGTAGATGGAATTCTTAAAGATCGACATTTTAAATTACAGTTCCATCTAGCACATTTATAACAAACGACTATCATCTTTGCTCGTCGTTTCTTCGCATATGAACTTTTTCCAAGCCCTGGTAAAAATCTAGTCGGTGTTTCTGTGAATTCACCCTCTATTCTTACTTTGGCTTCAATAATGAATCTTATGTCAAAAGGTATGCTTTTATTCATAAGCAACCTCATCCTTTCAAGCATTGTCTTGTAAATTTTTAAAATTGCATTTTTGCTCAGAAAGGGAAATCTTTTTTCGATTTTATTCAAAGTTTTTTCCATGATAAAAAAAATAAATAAATAAAAAGACAATGAAAATAATTGAAGAAAATATCTACAAATATCAGTTGTTGTGGGAAACTGAAAAATCCGACTTTAATAGTCACGGAGTACCGTTATCCGCCACTTGACCGGACAAACACAATTGAGTACTAAGTTACAATGTCGAGAAATTTGTACCTATAAAAATAGTTTACAATGTAAAATTTCAAATATAACTTATACTTTCCCGGCAACGGCGCCAAAAACTTAACACGTTCTTAGTGTAACTATCGCAAGTGCACGATATCGTATCAGGTAGTAAAGTGGACTTTTTGAGTCCGGTTTATCGATCCCACAAGGAAGTTTGGTTATAATTTGAATTATACACTATTAGTCTATTTTTATAGATACTAAGATGAGTGAAACACACAATTAAGAGTTTGGTTTAATAGTTGCAAAGTAAATGCAATAATAGTTCTAATATTTTAAGAAATTAAAAAGATTGCAATAATAATAGATTGATTAATGATAAAATGAAATAGTTGGGATTACAAACTTAGTTCGTCATTAGTTATAGAAGATGTATAGGAGATCATAAGATGAATTTACTTATTATGTTGTGTAGATTCGATTTTCCTTAAAAAGACGGTTTCTCTTTCGAACTATAAAACGCCCCTTACATATTGAATCAATCCACTATATTTCTATGTTGATTGGCTTCAATACATAGCATTAGGATTTATGAAAATAACTCAAAGAATCATCTAAGGTCTAGAGGTATATTTCTATCCCCTAGAACAACTTAGAGTGAAGATCATTTGATCTAATCAAACATATTTTCTTTCGAAACATATGAAGACCATAAATATCGTCATTTATTGGCCAAATAAATAAAGATTGTTAAAACAATGAAAATCACACACAATAATAAGTAATTCACAATAGGTCTTTATACAAACATAAATAACATGACTAACCTTGTTTATAATCCCAACTAAAGGTAACTTAACCCATGAAGGGTTTAATATACATAATACAAGCTTTGGTGGTCATTATTAGTTGAATCAAGAGAAAGAATTGATCCTCACTCCCTTAGTAGATAAAGGAGAAAGAAGCAATAAACTCTCTGAACAACATATACTATACCACACTTACACAATTCACTCAAGAACACAAGTGTGTTCTTCACACAAAAAGAAAAGCTTACAAAAGGTGAAAAATTATAAGATGAATCATGAATGATGAAGGATCTAAGGGGTCTATTTATACACCTAAAGTCATCTAATAGCTCCAAAACTCCAGCATTATTACAATAGATCGGATCAATGCCAGCCATCCCCTCAATAATACACAAAAAGTATAAGAAAATAGACAAATCATAACAATATGTCAAGAATTACGGCCGTAACATTAAGGAGTTACGGCCGTAACTTGGATGACTTACGGCCGTAACATCCTGTAGTTACGGCCGTAACTTGGCTTCGTCAATTTGCTCACTGGTTGCTTTGAGAGTTACATTTTCAGCCCAGAATTTCTCAGACTTTGCGTTTTTGCCCCAAATCTTCTTCGGATGATAACTTTTGATATATAACTCTGATTTTGAATCCGGAAAGACTGCCGAATTCATCTAGGAAATCCCTACAACATGAATATATCAAAATTCAACAAAGAGGATATTTAATAAACATGTTATTTCTTGAGTAAATCAGTTATTCAATCCGATTAAGACTAGATTTACATCATCATCCGATAAAAATAAAATTATTAAAAACTAATTAATTAAAACCAAAAAACGAGTAGACTAGTTCAATTATGGGTGATATTTATCGATACAAACCATGGATAAGTGTATAAAACTGACACTTATCATATAGGATGTTCCTCATATGAATGATCATCCGCGATCTCGATTTCATCGAACTGAAGTATGTGACTCGGGTCGGCAACATTCCGCAACTGAGAGACGTGAAACACATTATGAATTCGGCTCAACGCCGGAGGTAAAGCCAATCGATAAGCCAGACTGTCTACTCGATCCAAAATCTCAAACGGTCCAATAAATCTCGGACTCAACTTTCCCCGCTTCCCGAAACGGAAGATACTTCGGCTCGGGGATACCTTGACCAAAATGTGGTCACCTGCCTCGAACTCTAATGGTCGACGACGATTATCTGCATAAGATTTTTGTCGACTCTGAGCGGTCAACAAACGACTCCTGATCAGAGCTATCTTCTTGCGGGCGGCTATAAGCATATCGGGCTCGGTGCCGATTGATTCTGATAAGTCATCCCAGCACAAAGGAGATCGACAATGATGACCGTACAAGGCCTCGTAAGGTGCCATCTTAATCGAAGCATGCCAACTATTATTGTACGTGAACTCGATCAATGGTAGTTGGGCTTCCCAATCGTCCTTCTAATCGAGGACACATGCCCTCAACATGTTATCCAATATCTGAATAGTTCGTTCTGATTGTCTGTCGGACTGAGTATGAAAAGCTGTGCTGAAATTAAGCTGAGTTCCCATAGCACGATGAACTGATTTCTAAAAATATGACACGAATTGCCCGTCACGGTCAGAAACAATACTCTTAGGAGTACCGTGCAATCTCACTGTCTCTTTGATGAACAACTGGGCAAGTCTCTCGGGACCCCATGTATCCTTAATCTCAAGGAAATGAGCTGACTTAGTTAAGCGGTCCACAATTACCCAAATTGTATTCATGCAATGACAACTCATCGGAAAACTCGTGATGAAGTCCATTGAAATATCCTCCCACTTCCACTCTGGAATAGGGAGCGATTTCAGCATATCCGCCGGTCGCTGATGTTCTATCTTGACTTGCTGACAGGTTAAACACCTCGAAATAAATTCTGCGACTTCTCGCTTCATATTACTCCACCAATAATTTTGTTTCAAGTCTTTGTACATCTTGCTAGACCCCGGGTGAATGGAATAAGGGGTAGCATGAGCTTCTCTCAAAATCGATTTTTTCAACTCGTCATTTGCCGGTACGCATAACCGATTCTTAAATCTCAAAATTCCATCCTCGTGGACTACAAATCTAGGGGCTTTCCCCTGAGTCACATCATCTCGAATGCGCAACAAAGATGGGTCTGAACCCTGATTCACTCTGATCGCCTCCTCGAGTGGCAATGAAAAATCTAACATGCAAAGTTGCCCTTGCACTCGCTGTAACCAGACCTTGATCTCGGGTCTCAGAAATTCCTGTTGAAGTTCCCTCTGAACTGTTAAACGAGCAAGCATTTGTTCCTGAACGGATTTACGACTCAAGGCATCGGCGACCACGTTCGCCTTACCCGGGTGGTATTGAATCTCAATATCATAATCTTTGATTAGTTCCAACCACCATCTCTGTCGCATATTTAACTCTTTCTGAGTAAATATATACTTCAAACTCTTATGATCGGTGAAAATCTGACAGGTGACGCCATAAAGGTAATGACGCCAAATCTTCAGCGCGAAAACCACGGCTGCTAGTTCTAGGTCGTGGGTCGGATAATTGACCTCGTAAGGTCTAAGTTGCCGCGAAGCATAGGCAATCACTTTTCCATTCTGCATTAATACACATCCAAGACCATGTCCGGATGCATCACTATAAACCACGAAGCCTTCCGTCCCTTGCGGTAAAGAAAGGACATGTGCTGAAATTAAACAGCTCTTGAGTTCGTCAAAACTCTTTTGACACGCATCAGACCACGTGTATTTCTTATCCTTCCGTAAAAGGTTCGTCATAGGTTGAGCGATTTTAGAAAATCCTTCCACAAGTCGCCGGTAATAGCCTGCTAATCCGAGAAAGCTTCGGATTTCCTTAACATTCTTCGGAGGTTGCCAATCTCGGGTAGCCTCCGTCTTCTGAGGGTTTACGCATACTCCGTCTGATGAAATCACATGTCCGAGAAACGTCATCTCGGACATCCAGAACTCACATTTGGAAAACTTTCCATAGAGTTGCTCTCGTCTCAACACGTCGAGAACCTGATGAAGGTGAACTTCGTGCTCCTCTCGGTCACGAGAATAGATCAAAATGTCATCAATGAAGACATCCACGAATTGATCCAAATAGTTGATGAAAACTCGATTCATTAATTCCATGAATACCGCAGGTGCATTAGTTAACCCAAACGGCATTACCACAAACTCGTAATGACCATAGCATGTTCGAAACGCCGTCCTTGCGATATCCGACTCTCGAATTCGCTACTGATGATACCCAGATCTTAAATCGATCTTGGAAAATACTGAAACCCCCTGAAGTTGATCTAAGAGATCATCAATACGGGGTAGAGGATATTTATTCTTAATCGTCACCCTGTTCAACTCTCGATAATCAATACACAAGCGAAATGAACCGTCCTTATTCTTGACAAATAATACCGGTGCTCCCCACGGAGACGCACTCGATCGGATATAACCCTTATCGGTCAAATCCTCCAATTGATTTTTTAGTTCCAGCATTTCGGTCGGGGCCATCCGATATGGTGCCTTCGATAATGGGGACGTACCAGGCTCCAACTCTATCGTGAATTCTACACCTATCTGTGGAGGCAACCCAGGTAACTCGTCTGGGAATACATCGGCATATTCTCTCACTACAGGAATATCCGCCAGCATCACTGATGATTTCTCGGTTTTGGTCATATAGCACCAATAACCAACACAGCCCTGATCGAGTAATTTCACTACTTTCATCATATTAATAACTCTACCGGAACAGCTGGGATTACCTCCCTGAAATACACATTCGACTCCATCGTCTGAAATGATAGTGACCATACGTTTACGGACACTAAGGATGGCATCATGACGATCCATCCAATTGATACCCAGAATAATGTCGTCTCTAGGTAAATCCACCACGATTAGGTCTGCTAGCCATACACGACCATTAAGCTGAATCAGACAATTCTTAATCTCACGATCCCCGATAATTCTTCTACCATCTGGTAGACCAATGATATAAGGTTCACAACTAGTAGCACTATCCAGACATAGTCTACTCAAACATGACTCAGAAATGAATGAATGCGATGCGCCAGTATCAAAAAGGGTATACACTGGTTGAGATAGAATTTCGAGTGTACCTGAGATCATCTGGGCCTCTGGATTGTCGATTCTCTTCATCTCATAAATTCGGGGCTTGCTAGTCCCCGCACCGGACGCTCCTGTCTGATAGCTTTTGGCTCCGCCTTTGTTTGCTCCTGTCTTCTTAAACGACGCAGACTGAGTGGCCTGATTATGAATAGCTGACTGCTTCGGGGCCTGAGGTGACATCGGAGTAGGTTTGGAGTCTCTTCGACAAAAACGGGCCTTATCATACCACATTTGTTACACGTGATAGTCTATCTTGGACACTTAGTACTGAAATGACCCTGTTCTCCACAGTTGAAATAGGCGATGGCCGAACTGGCTGCTCGGGACTGAGATTTCGCGGGTTTCGGCGCCATAGGAGGTCGCTCAGAAAAAGTAGAGCCCGAACGAGGCTTCTTGAAGGTTGCCTGACTGCCTTCAGACTGATTACGATTCTTTGACTTCTTGCTAGCAGATGAAGGTTGTTGCTTAGCAATTTCCTTAGCAGTAAGCTCATAAGTAAGAGCTTTCTCGATGAATTCGGCCAGGGTGGTACAATTGTGATTAAGCAACTGCATCCGCATACGAGGTTTCAACCTCTTACTGAAGTACTTGATCTTATCCGCCTCGGAGTGGATAATAGATGAGGCGAAAGGAAGAAGTTCCTAAATTTCTCGGCGATGGCGAGAACATCATCTTCCGCTGAGGGGTCAGGAATGAGTAATTCTGATAACTTGGCCTCCCTGAGTAGGGTCGGATAATAACTCTCCATCATGAGAGTCTTGAATTGATCCCAAGTACAAGATCCCTCGCTTCAAAGATAACCACCAAGAGTGAGCGCTCTTACCCAGATAGTAAGCCGCGACTGAAACTTTATGCCCTTCAGGACAATACACCATAGCAAATAACTTCTCAAAATGTTCAAGCCAGTGAATTATATATGCCGGCTCAGATGAACCCTCGAAAGTAGGTGGTCTCTGGCGAGAGATGTCGCCAATAATACTGCTCACACTCCTCTCTTGACCCTGAGGTGGCGGCGGAGGAGCCTGCTGATTCTGAGCGGTTGAGTTCTGCATTGTCTCCATGAGGTGTGCCATCTGAGTCATCTGGGCCATCATGCCCTGTATAAACGCGAGTGGGTCAACCCGTACACCTTCAGAATGAGCTGTGTCCCGGGTGCGACTCCCTGACAGTGAATGATTATTTCCAGGTGAATGAGTGGCAGCGTCGCTGCTCGACGAATTAGCATTATTCCTTGCGTTCGCGCGGGTATTCACATGAGCTATGGGGTTTCGGCCTGCACCGCGGCCTCTTCCCCTGCGTCCTCTGACAGCTCTTTCCATACTGAAGTAGGAGAGTCACATGATAATTATAGATCCCGCATGAATATCACATTGTGATTACGTTATGAAATGATGATAATGAGCATACGCGCTCTAACACAATGATTATATGAAGGATTAAGTGAGGTGACATGATTATATGATGAAATTCTTGAAATAATTATCTTGGACAAGTTAACAAGATTAATGATACGATCCTTAAGATCAACAACTGAGCAATGAAATGAACTGAGTGATTAATGAGTTAACATGATCAACATGATCAAAATGAAAATGATGATTGAGGATTGTTGACTGATGAATGATGAATGAGTGATTCTTATTGCTAGAAATTATACCATGGCGTCAGAAATCTTACTGTTCTTTGGTCTGAGGGGCTTGGCTCTTGCACAGGTCACACGTGACGCGAAAGTCCAATGATACTAGTCTGATGAACGATGATTTCAATGAGACATGACTCAAAAGGTAGTATTCAAAACCACGCTCTGATACCAACTCTGTAACACCCCAAACTAGGCGACTATTATAGTGTGGTGGACCCCCGACTGGGACCCACCAGGCGAATGAAAATTAATGAATTAAATAATATAATTGTAGTACCAAACCACATTATATCATCAATTACTCCGATGAGGAGTTTCAAGTACATCACACCCAAGAGATACAGAATACATGTATATTTTATATGAAGATAAAATATACAACACTGAATAAAAATGAGTATCCAAACGGAAATCTGCAGCGTAAATAAAATTAAGAAACATGAATGACTGAAAAGGACTGGGGCCCCCTACTAGTATCACGGGGACTCCTAGCCATCAACGTTCTCTTCCCGTGCTTTAGCCTTGCCATGACCTGAAAACAACATCCCCCAACGGGGTCAGTTACACAGAATAACAATCCTCAAGAGTTGAATAAACACAATCATGATATATCTTAATTATGACATTAAGCTGCAGAGGGGCATTATAGTATGCCCGTAATGGGACGTGCAAGTGCACAAAGCGTGTGTTCAGACACACCCGCACTTGTACCTAATTATTCTCACGGAGGCACGTTACCGTGTGCACAGTCCATTGTGTCGGTGAACCCGCCACATGATGTTAGGCGTATTTTTATGCTCTTATTTATCATTATTTTATATCCATCTTGAGCCTAAATCTGCATAAATGAGCTTTTAATGCACTATTCTTATATGTTTTGCAGGAAATTGGAGTCCGGAAGCTGAAACGATGAAAAACGGGCGAAAACAGCAGTTTTTGGTCATGAGCCGCGGCACAAACCAAGTGAGCCGCGGCACACGAAGGCAACCAACAAGTGCCGAACCAAGCAGATTGTGTGAGCAGCACGGCTAAGTGAGCCGCGGCCAGAGGAAAATATGCGCCAGTGCATCCGACCTTTGGCAAGAGGGGCCGCGCCACAGATTAAGTGAGCCGCGGCCCACATGGCGGTTTTGGCTGAGCCTTCCGCGTTTCTTCGCCGTTTTGGAGCCTGTTCTCGACCTAATCACACGGACGCGTTTTGAAGGATGATAACAGTTATAAATAAGGGTTTAAGGGCTGAAGACAAAGGGGGGACTAATCGATCAGAAGGAAGACATCGCGGTACGGGACAGAAGAACACAAGGAGGAAATTTGTGGGCGACGACAAGACCACGGATCCTTACGGGTTTCTTAGTTTTTCCGCATCTTAGTTTCTAGATCTATTCGAGTAGGATTGTGATTGTAGCCGATTTCATGACGGTTTGATTTATTTATTATTATTTCGATTTACTCGTTATTCGTATTGAGTTGGATTCTTCTTACTGTTCTTAATGCTTTTTAATTGTCTGGCCAACAGTTGAATTGTTTTGAATGTCTTTATGGATTCGGGAGATGAGATTTAGGCATAGTTCTTGTGAGACGAATCATAATTTTCGTGAGATAGGAATATACTCATGGGAATTGTGAAGCCTATTTATTGTAGGGATTCTTGAACTGTTTCAGCTATTAATTATCTAATTCGAATAGGGATATATCGAGTTAATAATTCGTAGTATTTTCTATCGACCTTGAGAAAGGCTTTAGAATAATTTAGGAATTCCTGGCTTACAATCAATTGAATAAAAGTGAATTGAATTGAATAAAAATCATTCCTGATTGTTTGAGGTGAAAATCATAATCCTACACCCTTATTATTATTATTATTATTATTATTATTATTATTATTTATTTATTTATTTTTCTGCAATTAGTTTAGATATAAATTCTATTTAATTGTTCTTCAAATAAAATTACGAGTTGACTATATTTTGGTATTTAGTGAAATCAGTCCTCGAGGGAACGATACTTTACTTATCACTTTATTACTTGTTGACACCGTGCACTTGCGGCATATTGTAAGGGATTTTCCCACAACAAGTTTTTGAGCGAGAATGTGCACTTCGTGGTCAAAAACTTGTTGTGGGAAAATTCCTAAATTATTCTTAAGCCTTTCCCAAGGTCGATAGAAAATACTACGAATTATTAACTCGATATATCCCTATTCGAATTAGATAATTAATAGCTGAAACAGTTCAAGAATCCCTACAATAAATAGGCTTCACAATTCCCATGAGTATATTCCTATCTCACGAAAATTATGATTCGTCTCACAAGAACTATGCCTAAATTTCATCTCCCGAATCCATAAAGACATTCAAAACAATTCAACTGTTGGCCAGACAATTAAAAAGCATTAAGAACAGTAAGAAGAATCCAACTCAATACGAATAATGAGTAAATCGAAATAATAATAAATAAATCAAACCGTCATGAAATCGGCTACAATCGCAATCCTACTCGAATAGATCTAGAAACTAAGATGCGGAAAAACTAAGAAAAACCGTAAGGATCCGTGGTCTTGTCGTCGCCCACAATTTTCCTCCTTGTGTTCTTCTGTCCCGTACCGCGATGTCTTCCTTCTGATCGATTATCCCCCCTTTGTCTTCAACCCTTAAACCCTTGTTTATACTCCCTCCGTCCCACCGATCTTGGTTCATATTCCTTTTTGGGCCGTCCCAAGATACTTGGTCATTTCCTTTTTAAGACACCTTTATCTCTCACAACTTTAAATAATATATATTCATACCATCACTTTATACACTACTTTTCAGCTTTTCTTAAATCCCATGCCGAAAAGCAAATGCTCAAGATGGGTGGGACGGAGGGAGTCACTGTTATCAGCCTTCAAAATGCGTCCGTGTGATTAGGTCGAGAACAGGCTCCAAAACGGCGAAGAAACGCGGAAGGCTCAGCCAAAACCGCCATGTGGGCCGCGGCTCACTTAATCTGTGCCGCGGCCCCTACTGCTCAGCGCCGGATGCCTGGGCGCATATTTTCCTCCTGGGCCGCGGCTCACTTAGGCTGTGCCGCGGCTCACAGTACAGTTGGTTCGGCACTTGTTGGTTGCCTTCGTGTGCCGCGGCTCACTTGGTTTGTGCCGCGGCTCATGACCAAAAACTGCTGTTTTCGCCCATTTTTCATCGTTTCGGCTTCCGGACTCCAATTTCCTGCAAAACATATAAGAATAGTGCATTAAAAGCTCATTTATGCAGATTTAGGCTCAAGATGGATATAAAATAATGATAAATAAGCGCATAAAATTACGCCTAACAAATACCCCCAAACTTGAGCCTTTGCTTGTCCTCAAGCAAAAATTATCAATTTTAAACAAAATGTATCGTGAATAATCATGCAAGCCCATAGTGCTCAACTTAATCAATACTACCCTGAAAATCTCAAAGAATAGTGCAAGTATCGTAATAGCGAGTCACATCCAGGACACTGATTCCACTAAGTAACCAATTTCAGTCCTAATCAATCGTTCATGAAGAAAATCAAGCTCAAAGATTAACAAGCGTGAATTTAACCGACTGTCAATATGAAGGGTTAGATTAAACAAGCCAATTCGCCCAGTCCCACAGTCTAGTGGCAGAATTGAAGAGTTTCATTATCAAAATTACTCCTAGGACAACATTCTCTTATGTATGATCAATAATATGATTCGAGTTACCCACTAGGTTTCGGCTCTCGGGATATTTCATCGGGATGATCCTAGGGTGGATTTCCATTCTCATGTATCGGGGAACCGTTTGACGTAAAAGACACTCATGGGGCACATGGATGCTTCTAGTTACTAAGTCCCCATCTACAGCGGAGAAAAAACTCGAATAGCAATTCCCGTATGTCAAGGTTGCCGTTTTACGCGAGAGTAAACAACGGGTCACGTGAATTTCCCCGGTTACTAGGCTTCCCATCATTGGTAATGCGATATTTCTAAATTATTTATCTATTCAGGGTCGTCGTTTTACGCGAGAGTAAACAACGAGTCACGTGAATACCCCCGGTTACTAGATTTCCCATCATAGAACAACTAATATCTCGATTTTTTGGAAAAACTGTCCCACTCTAAACTCAATCCAAGTGCCAACAAGACTCATATTACTGGACGACTAGCTACGCGAAAAGTTTAACCAAACGTATAAACGGTGATTTGAAAACATGTATGTCTCCTTTCTTATCTGCTAAAATTTCTACAAAAAACGATAAAATTTCGGACCTAATTGAATACTCAACAGAAGCAGATATCGCTGAATACAACTCGACCAAAAATCAACCGTTTCTTCCAAGAGACATCAGTATCGTAATATCAGTTTTACACACGGAAGCACGAAAAATTCACGAAAAATTCACGTTTTTGAACAAAACCATCAACAGCATGCAAGAACAATAAAGCAATGATGAAATCGCAATTTATAACCAAGAAAAATTAAGAAAATATCGCATGCTTCAATTTATTCCACTACACATAAAATCATCAACAATAAAACTCATGTGAAAATAAAAGAGATAAGGAAAAGTGAAGCTTATTCCAAATGTCTTCTTGAACACCAGCACATGTCTGAGTTGAATCGTCTGTCAGTTCATACTTCAAATAATGCTCAACATCACCAGGGACCCCCAAACTTAGTCTCTAGTCATGAAATAACAATAGACTTTAAGTCAAGAAAGACTAGAATATGAAGAATAATAACTCATTGGGGTTAAAAAAATATTAGAGAAATAAGGGCCAACAAGAATACACGAATCCAAACGAAATAACAAAACAAAGGAAAAATTATTAACTAAAAATAAAATAAAAACAACTAACTAGAAAGCAAGTAAAGATGATGGGTTGCCTCCCATCAAGCGCTCTATTTTACGTCTTGAGCACGACGTGGCAAAAAATCTAACGTGGCTTCTTTCTAGGGAGATTGCCAAATACCCCCTTCTTACAATCTATAAGCCTCTTATTCCACAAGGGAGGCTTTGGTTCATGTCCGGTTGCCAAAAATAATGAGTAAGAATAATTATGCGGACAACCAAAAAATAATGGAAGAATATAATAATTGTAAGGCACGAAAAAGTAAGCAGAGTTCGAATGGGTAAATAATAAAGACTTATCATGAACAACCTCATTAGAACTCACAGAATCAGCCTCAACAAAATCACAAGTAATGGGGTCAATCTCTCCCATTATGGATTTAGGAAAAATTATGCGTGGCACCGTTAATAAAATTTTAGGCACAAAAGTGTTCACCTTATTAGTCGAAGTTTGATGACAATTTAATGAAATTTCTTTGGAAACATCATCAATGGTAACTTCTTCTACAAGCTCATCACACTTTATGTCATTATCAGGTGCTGGTGGATCGACCCTAAAACTTAGCATGTCTTTCTTCTCAACCTCACCCTCAACTTCATTACTAAATATATGAGCTGGAAAATAACCATAGTGAATCTCAAGACCACAAAGTGCACATTCTCGCTCAAGAGGGGTACTATCAGGGTTATTGAGAGCGTCTACACAATGTTCAAGCATGGTCTTTTGTTTCGAGGGAGGGGGCTGACTGACCCTATTTGGCAAATTATTAAGAACATCGAAATTTATGAATTGCCAAGGGTCACTATAATCAAAGGAAAACATAATGAAAAAAAAATAAAAATATAGAGACTAAAGAAAAAACTTCAAATTAAAATTAGAGTCGCTTGGTATTGATATTAGCGAAAAATCAGTCGCCGGCAACGACGCCAAAAATTTGTTGTGGGAAAATCCCTCACAATATGCCGCAAGTGCACGGTGTCAACAAGTAATAAAGTGATAAGTAAAGTATCGTTCCCTCGAGGACTGATTTCACTAAGTACCAAAATACAGTCAACTCGTAATTTTATTTGAAGAACAATTAAATAGAATTTATATCTAAACTAATTTCAGAAAAATAAATAAATAATAATAATAATAATAATAATAATAATAATAAGGGTGTAGGATTATGATTTATACCTCAAACAATCAGGAATGATTTTTATTCAATTCAATTCACTTTTATTCAATTGATTGTAAGCCAGGAATTCCTAAATTATTCTAAAGCCTTTCCCAAGGTCGATAGAAAATACTACGAATTATTAACTCGATATATCCCTATTTGAATTAGATAATTAATAGCTGAAACAGTTCAAGAATCCCTACAATAAATAGGCTTCACAATTCCCATGAGTATATTCCTATCTCACGAAAATTATGATTCGTCTCACAAGAACTATGCCTAAATTTCATCTCCCGAATCCATAAAGACATTCAAAACAATTCAACTGTTGGCCAGACAATTAAAAAGCATTAAGAACAGTAAGAAGAATCCAACTCAATACGAATAACGAGTAAATCGAAATAATAATAAATAAATCAAACCGTCATGAAATCTACTACAATCACAATCCTATTCGAATAGATCTAGAAACTAAGATGCGGAAAAACTAAGAAAAACCGTAAGGATCCGTGGTCTTGTCGTCGCCCACAAATTTCCTCCTTGTGTTCTTCTGTCCCGTACCGCGATGTCTTCCTTCTGATCGATTATCCCCCCCTTTGTCTTCAGCCCTTAAACCCTTATTTATAACTGTTATCAGCCTTCAAAACGCGTCCATGTGATTAGGTCGAGAACAGACTCCAAAACGGCGAAGAAACGCGGAAGGCTCAGCCAAAACCGCCATGTGGGCCGCGGCTCACTTAATTTGTGCCGCGGCCCCTACTGCTCAGCGCCGGATGCCTGGGCGCATATTTTCCTCCTGGGCCGCGACTCACTTAGGCTGTGCCGCGGCTCACAGTACAGTTGGTTCGTCACTTGCTGGTTGCCTTCGTGTGCCGCGGCTCACTTGGTTTGTGCCGCGGCTCATGACCAAAAACTGCTGTTTTCGCCCGTTTTTCATCGTTTCGGCTTCCGGACTCCAATTTCCTGCAAAACATATAAGAATAGTGCATTAAAAGCTCATTTGTGCAGATTTAGGCTCAAGATGGATATAAAATAATGATAAATAAGCGCATAAAAATATGCCTAACACTTGTTGTGGGAAAATCCCTCACAATATGCCGCAAGTGCACGGTGTCAACAAGTAATAAAGTGATAAGTAAAGTATCGTTCCCTCGAGGACTGATTTCACTAAGTACCAAAATATAGTCTGTTAGATTGGTACCGCCACTAGAAGGGGGGTTGAATAGTGCGGATAAGAGTATTGTACTCTTTTTGTGCGGAAGCAAAAATATTGGAGTAATAAAAGTGCGGAAAAGAAAGAACACAAGAAATTGTTCGAGAGGTTCGGCTATTAACGAAGCCTACGTCCCCTACCTAGTTTTATCGACTAGGACTTTTCTTAGAACTTAGAATTGCACTTTCTAGTTTAGTGCCAACTTCTTACAATTTCTTGATTTCCGGGCTCAAGAACAACCTCACAAAAACACTCTTGTTTTTCTGGGTACAAGATAACCTTTACACAAAATAAATGCGAGTAGGAACTCGGCTTTCACGATATATCGCTCTTTGATACAAGAATGAAGATTGGAAATTATAGAACAAA
Organism: Orobanche coerulescens; assembly: GCA_033398695.1. Classification (NCBI taxonomy): domain Eukaryota; kingdom Viridiplantae; phylum Streptophyta; class Magnoliopsida; order Lamiales; family Orobanchaceae; genus Orobanche; species Orobanche coerulescens. The sequence goes on from CM065808.1 coordinate 172,253,819, forward strand.
TATTCCCGTATCACAATCTAGAAAAAGTATATCTCTCAAAAATGTTTGCTTGATATTGCTTGAGTATGCTAGTAGGCTCAGAATGCTTGTGTTTCTTCAATCTCCATGAAGTGGCTTATTTATAGCCTTCTTGAGCTCATATTCCCGTTGGAACAGTTTAACTGATTACGTACGTTATATGCTGATGGTTACGTACGTTATGAACGTTACGTACGTTATATGCTACGAATAGCGGCCGTAACGAACAGTGAAGAACTGGTCCAGTGAGATATGATAATATACGTTACGTACGTTATGAGCTGCACGGTTACGTACGTAATATTTCGGTCAGAGATCCGTTGAGTGTGACGACTTGTTGCAACGGCTAGTGACTTTACCAACGGTCAGAATAATTCAAGCATTACGTACGTTAGAAAACTCTGGTTACGTACGTTACCTGTACAGAAAAAACTTACGAAAACAATGAGTGTTAGCGTACGTTATAATAGACGTGTTACGAACGTTAACTGTACTGAAAATCTTGCAGACAACTGTGAATGTTACGTACGTTAAGATGGTTTGCGTTATGTACGTTAACTGAAGGAAAAATATGTTTTAAGTAAATTTTGGTTTTAATAACACATCATCAAAATGATCTAAAAGATATTGTTCCAACAATCTCCCCCTTTTTGATGATGACAAAATTTAAGTATGGGAGTTTTTGAAAACCTGATTTTAAGGAAGGTTTAAAAATAAGGCTCCCCCTGAAAACGAGCACGGGTTATTTCAAAAGATGACGAATACATATTTTTCTCCCCCTTTTTGTCATTAACAAAAAGTTGAGAGGTCCTGCAAGAGAAATCAATGATACGTATAATAATCAATAGAATCCAAATCAACGATTAACCAAAATAATGCATAAAAAACAAAGATAGTTATTACAGACGAAACATATCCAAAATAACACACTAATAGAGTTTATGCATGAGAATGAAATGTTTGGTCTTTTAATAAAACGGGAAACATCATCATAAGAAGGATAGCCCGACTAGTCAAGGTCCGCATCCGGAGGTGTCGGCGGTATCCCAAAATGTGTGCAGATGCTCTTGACCATGATTTTGATTTCACTCATATCTTTCTCGAGCCTATCCATCCGAGAAGCCATCTGGGATGAAGAGGATTCCGGACGAGGTTGGGAGGAACCAAGCTGAGATGAAGGACGAGGTCTAGTATGCTCGATCCCCCTAGATGTGATCCTCTCCTCCGGTCTCGGAAGAGCACCCCCATCTATGAGCCGATCATCATCCTTGATATACGCAAAGTATACCCATCCACGATTTCTCGTGCGTAGATACCTCATCGTCCGCAACGTCCCCTCGGTGACGAGGCTCCCTCTAGGAATCGGAACCCCATGAACCCCAGAAAAATCAACTCCTGCTTTCTCAAAAATTTCAGTTAAGATTGATCCAAACGGCATTCCCGATTTTCTTTGTCGATCAACTTTCGCGTAACTCTTTTTGTGGAAAATTTGACCTTTTTCCACGAACCATTTTAGCACAATATACGCGAAGTTGACTTGGTGATCCTTCCACACATGATAAATGATCTCCATATCGATATTCACAAGACGAAGCTGAGCATTAACTTTAGGCATAAGACAACGAGTGATAGCATCGTGAAGCAAGCGGATGTTTATCCCAAAGTCATTGTTTTCAAAACGCCCGAAATGGACATCTAGAACGACTTTGTCCGACAAAAAATCACGGACTTTGGACTCATGAACACCATAGCTTTCATCGTCAGAGAAGTTGTCAATGACTTCATCTGGAGCAGCAAACTCTCCTTTACAACGAAAACCCTCATTGGGGAGACCAAAAATCTCCGAAAGTTTTGCGGCATCAAAGGATATAGGTTTACCACGCACAAGAGAGTTAACCAGAGCAAGTCCATCGGCATCATACGTGACAAAAAAATTTGCATAAAACTCTTTTACACAGTCCACATATTGGTCGAGCAAGGCTAACAAAACGATTTATCCCAAGCATATCGAAGAATTCTTCGATAGCAACACCAACGGAGTTCAGAGATTCGAAATCAAAATGGTGACTCAGAGTTACCTCTTCGTCGATAAGGATTTCGTTGAAGATTTTCATAGCCTGAGCATTCCGAAAGATTGGTTCGCCGGAAGCCGTGGTAGATGATTGGGAGGTTTCTCCTCTTCTCTTCTTTCGGTTCTGGATGCCATGAAGATTGAATCGGTCGAAAAGTGAAGGTTTGATGGATGAATTTGAAGTTTAGGTGGATATTGCAGGGAGTTCTTCGTAGACGACGCTAGGGATTGAAGGAAATGAAAGGGGTACGGTCGAAAGGGGTTTATATATGTTAGGGTCAACGGAGGATTACGTACGTTATATCCTTTCTGTAACGTACGTAGCGTGAAAACCTGAACTCTCTGGACTGAATCCTGCGATTTGTTACGTACGTAACGTAACATCATGTAACGTACGTAAGGACCTATTACGTACGTAATGTACCGCCCCTACCGTACGTAAGCAGGACCAAATGAATAGTCTTTTCCCTTTCGATGATGTCCCGATTTAAATGACCATTTAATGTGACTATGATGAGTATGCAATATTTAAAAGTGATTAACATGTCCCATTCCTAAATTTATGCGAATAAAGTTGAAAGCCTCTTCGGGTAATGGTTTTGTAAAATATCCGCCAATTGTTCATTAGTACCAACAAATTGGAGACGAACATTCCCGTTTTGGACATGGTCACGAATAAAATGGTGACGAATTTCGATGTGTTTTGTCCTACTATGCAAAATGGGTTTTTTGCTTAAATTAATGGCACTCGTATTGTCACAAAAGATAGGAGTATTTTTAAGTTCGATGCCATAATCAAGTAATTGATTTTTGATCCAAAGGACTTGTGCACATGCACTTCCGCATGACCACATATTCGCCGGTTTGTGGAAGTAGCGACACTAGTCTGTTTCTTACTTCCCCATGAAATTAAACACGAACTCATAAAATGACAAGTTCCGGTGGTGCTTTTTCTATCAATTTTACATCCACCGAAGTCGGCATCACTATATGCAAAAAGTTGAAAATCAATGCTAGATGGATACCACAGGCCTAAACCAACAGTATATTTTAAATATCGAAAAATTCTTTTACATGCAATGAGATGAGATTCTTTAGGATTTGCTTTAAAACGAGCACATAGACAAGTAGCAAACATTATATCAGGTCTAGATGCAGTTAAGTAAAGTAAAGATCCGATCATACCTCGATACTGTTTTTGGTCAACAGATTTACCTTTTTCATCTTTGTCGAGTTTAAGAGTGGAAGACATAGGAGTGGATATTTCTTTGCAGTCTTCCATCTTAAATTTCTTTAGAAGCTCATTGACATACTTGGATTGATGAATGAAAATTCCGTCATTGAGTTGCCTAATTTGGAGTCCGAGAAAGTTTTTCAACTCTCCCATCATACTCATTTCGAACTCTCCCTTCATAAGATTTGAAAATTCTTTGGACAGAGATTCGTTAGTTGCACCAAAAACAATATCGTTCACATAAATTTGACAAATTAACATATCATCACTTAAAACCTTAATGAATAGGGTATTATCAACATTACCTCTTTTATACCCATTTGAAATAAGAAAAGAGCTTAAACGATCATACCATGCTCTCGGAGCTTGTTTTAATCCATAGAGAGCTTTATGGAGCTTGTACACATGATCCGGATGATCATAATCTTCAAAACCCGGCGGTTGCTTGACATACACTTCCTCCTGGATGATTCCATTTAGGAATGCGCTTTTTACATCCATTTGATGGATTTTGATCTTCTTGTATGCGACAAAGGCACAGAGAAGACGAATAGCTTCAAGACGAGCAACAGGAGCGAATGTTTCTTCATAATCCAAGCCTTCTTCTTGATTATAGCCTTGGGCGACCAACCTCGATTTATTTTTAATAGGGAGACCATCATCATCGGTTTTGATTTTATGAACCCATTTGGTACCAATGATTGATTTGTCTACCGGTGCCGGAACTAATTCCAAAACATTATTTCTTTCGAATTGGTTTAGCTCTTCTTGCATAGCAATAGCCCAATTCTCATCATTTATGGCCTCATCGATATTCTTTGGTTCTGTAAGAGAAATAAATGCAATAGTGTTAATACAATCATTTATATTCCTCCTAGTTCGTACACCTTCATCGATTTTTCCGAGAATTTGTTCCATCGGATGGTCTTTCACATTTGCCCAATCTTTAGGAAGGTTGTAAGTATTTTCCTCCTGTTTGTCCGAGCTTAGGTCGAGCTTCTCCAACTCCTTTGATACATCGGATACTTCTTTAGCTGGAACCATACCTGCATCATCATCAAAAACAACCTTTCTTGGGGGTAAAACTGTATCATCGAATTTTACATGAATAGATTCTTCTACTGAGCCTTTTCTACAATTAAATACACGATACGCTTTACTATTAGTAGAATAACCAAGAAATATACCAATATCTGATTTTGAATCGAATTTACCCAAATTATCTTTACCATTATTATGAATAAACACTTTACAACCAAATGGATGAAAATAAGATAAATTGGGCTTTTTACCTTTAAAAATCTCATAAGGAGTCATCATTTTGTTTCTCCTGAGATGGACACGATTAATAACATAACAAGCGGTGTTAACGGCTTCGGCCCAAAAATATTTAGGAAGACCATACTCATTGAGCATTGTTCGGCTCATTTCTTCTAGAGAGCGATTCTTCCTCTCGACAACTCCATTTTGTTGGGGTGTCCGGGGTGCCGAAAAGTTGTGCCCAATACCATATTTATCGCACCAATCTTCAAAGAGATTAGAATCAAATTCTCCACCATGATCGGTTCGTATGGCGATAACTGGTAATTCTTTTTCCTTTTGGGTAACCTTACACCACTTAACAAACTCGTTAAAAGCATCATCTTTATTGGCTAAGAATTTTACCCAAGTAAATGTTGTAAAATCATCGGCAATAACTAAAGTATAAAGTTTACCTGTTAGACTGGCATGTCGAGACGGACCAATTAAATCTATATGAATTAATTCAAGAATGCGACTAGTGGAAATTTCCATTTTTGGTTTAAACGAGCCTCTTGCATGTTTACCTTTAATACATGCCTCACAGATGTGGTCTTTTCTAAAATTTAATTTTGGTAGACCACGAACAATATCATTTTTGGCCAATTTTGAAAGAAGTGGTAAAGAGGCATGTCCCAATTTTCGATGCCAAACAACGGCATTTTCATCGTACGAAAGTAGACATTTTTCGTTGAAGGAAGATTCATCTTGGAGATCAACAATGTAAATATTTGGATAACGCAATCCAATAAAAACGATTTGGTCTTTTCTCATTGCCGTGCAATGCGTAATTTCAAAAATCAATTTAAGACCGGTGTCACAAAGTTGGGAGACACTCAGAAGATTATGGCAAAGTCCATCAACAAATAGAACATTTTCAATAGTGTAACACCCCAAACTAGGAGGATAATACAGTGCCGTAGATCCCCAACTGGGACCCACCAGGCAATTGAAAATGAATGAATTATACAGGATAAATGTAGTACCGAACTACATTACAACAATAATTACTCCGATGAGGAGTTTAGTTACAACACACCAGGACAATACCGAATACTAGTGTATTTTATATGAAGATAAAATACACCACACTGGATGAAACGGAGTATTCAAATGAAAGTCTGCAGCGGAAAATAAAGGACAATAACATGAATAACTGAAAGATCGGGGCCCCCTACTAGTATCACTGGGACTCCTCGACATCAACCTGCTATTCCCGTGCGTTTGCCTTGCCACGACCTGAAAAACAAAATCCCCAGCCGGGGTCAGTTAAACAGAACAACAATCCTCAAGAGTTGAAATTACACAATCATGAATTAACTGAAGTTATGAAATATTCTTAATTATGAATTACGCTGAAGAGGAGTATCATAGTACGCCCGTAATGTTCTGTGCAAGTGTACAACATCCGTCCGTGTACCTAATTAGTCTCACGAGACAATATGACCCGTGTGCACGGTCTAATGTATCGGTGAACCCAATACAATAACCATCGTGTGCCCGACTAAAAATTCCACACCGGCCACGCAATATGAACCCTTATTGTCATATGAACGAGAATGACCATATTGAATTTCAATGATTATTAATTAGTAAAGGCCAATAATTACTCACCGAGTTGAGAGTAATAATGAAATGAATGATAGCTCAACGAAAAGATTGGAACCGTCGTTCCTTATGACTGTAGTGATTAATTGACAATAACAAGTTTTAATATGATTAATACAATGATGAATGAGTTATGATTATGAATGATCAACAACAAAAGGTATGAATATCCTTTTAACCGAGTAAGAATTAACTTACTCAACACCGGTGACAATTATCCTTCCACGAACAATGTCCTAATTGAGATATCGGTCGCTCGAACAACCTTGAACAATTCAATAACCAACAATCCGATTAATATACGTACAAACATGAATATAACGAACTCAACACGTCGATACGACTAAACCAAGTCCATTGAGGCATTAAATCAAACACGTTGCGTCAAACTCCGATGGTTTACAATCAAACCTCAATATACCAATACCAAATCCCCAAGAAGTGTTTCAAACCAACAAAACATCTTCAATACGATTAATTATCCACAACGAATATCCAAAAACGTGATTATAACAACAATTAGTCGAAAATCTCCAAATCCAACTCGATATTCAAAGTGTTCTTGAATAATCCCTCAATAATCCAATGAATCCTTATACAAACTCATAATCATACACATATCCCTTCATATAACATGATTATAACGTCCAAAACATCATATCTCAACACAAAATCGAAATCCAAGATGTTGAAGAAATTACCTCTAGAAGATCCAACCACTTCGATCCGAAGAACACGAGTTAAAACGAGTATCCGAGCTATATGATCGAATGGAAATGAAGAAACTCAAGTACACAAGTGTTTGATGAAGGAAGAATCTCTTTCCCCAAGCTCTCTCTCGGACAAAAAGGAAGAAGAAAGTGAAAATGAAGAAAATGAGGAAAAAGTGTCCCGGCCAAACTATAAATACTGCCGGAAGTTACGGCCGTAACTCGGCCCTCTTACGGCCGTAACTTTCCAAGTCAACGGCCTTACGGCCGTAACCGGCCAACTCATACGGCCGTAACTCGGCTTCGTCCGATAGCTCACGCCGAGACTTACGGCCGTAATCGCTCTCTGAGTTACGGCGTAACCCGCCTTCGTCAAAAACACCCGCCGACACCTTACGGCCGTCATCGCACACCTTACGGCCGTAACTCGGATGATACGGCCGTATCCGGCCAACCTTACGGGCGTAACCCGCCTTCGTCAAAAATGGCCAGACATCCTTCCAGCAACGTACGGCTGTATCCGGCCAAGTCTTACGGCCATACCTGCCTCGACTTACGGCCGTATGCCGCAACCCTTACGGCCGTAAGTCACCCTTGGTCGACAACACCCGAAATATATGAACACCACTTACGGCCGTATCTCATCTTCCTTACGGCCGTAACTCACCTTCGGCCAAAATGCAGGTAGCTCTTTGGATCACTTACGGCCGTAACCAGCCAGCCTTACGGCCGTACCCGCTGACTTACGGCCGTAGCCCAGAACCTTACGGCCGTAACTCGATGCTGGCCAAGGTGAATCAATCCGACAATTCCGATTCCTCGCTACGACTGATGAATGATCCGACATATCATACGAATGTGGAAGTGAACAAGTCTAACACGATCCAAAGATGATACTCCCAGTACAAGGCTATCAATCACAATGAAAATGATCATACTCCCGTCTCGATCTAAAAGCGGAGATAAAATGACGATCGGTAACTGATATACGATTACAACATGCCAACATTGAACGCAAAAGAGTGATTCATGAATGATGAGTTATAATTACAGACTGATAATTACTGAGTGGTACAGAATGAATTATAGCCGGGTATTACAAATAGTAGGTAAAGGTTTCTTACCAATTTTACCTGTCCCTTTTATTTGGCCCTTTTTATTATCGCCAAAGGTAACACAGCCACGATCTTCCTTTTTCAGCTCCGTGAATAGATGTTCATTTCCACTCATGTGATTTGAACATCCACTATCAACATACCATTTATTTGATAATGTTGTCTTCTTTGCTTGTACCTACAAAAACAATTTTCTTCCGTTTTATAGGTACCCAGGCTAATTTGGGTCCTGAGGAGTTAGATACAAAAACTTGATTTTTAACAACGGTCCCTTTTGGTACCCAAATTTGCTTAACCCTTATAGTACGTCTAGAATTACGACAGTAAGTTTCGGTATGTCCAGGTTTTAAACATTTTGGACATGATGGAATTCCCGTTTTTAAAGTGTCCGAATCTTTTGTGGTAAATTCTAAGGACTTTTTCATTGGAAATGAATTATATCCAAGTCCTTGTTTTGAAAGAGAAAATTTTTGACCAAATAATAGTTGCTCGAATTTGTCATTACCACATGAGAATTTTCTAACATAAAGTTTTAATTCTTTCTGAGTTTTGTGCAATTCATCTCTCAGAATTTTCTCAGTTTCCAAACAATTTGCATGATCAATCGAAACTTCCTTGTTTTTCAATAATTTAGCATTTTCATTTTCAAGGAGTTTTATTTTCTTTTTCAAATCTTTATTGCTATTGCAAGCCTTTTCGTATTCATTATTTAGGGATTCAAAAGCATCAAGTAGTTCTTCATGAGAATCACTAACCTCGACTTCTTCGTCACTATCTTCAGATGCGCGGGCCATTAGAGCAAGATTGGTTTGAACTTGTGGTTCATCATCCTCATCATCATCGCTCCATGTGGCGACATAAACTTCCTTCTTTTTGAACTTTTCATGAGGTGGTTTTGATGAACTTATTGGAGCAGCAGCACGACAATCTTTCGCAAAATGGCCTGGAACGCCGCACCTTCGACAAGTATTGTCGAACTTTTTGTTTTGAGGGAAGTGAGTCTTTTTGGATTCATCCCTTGATTCTTGCTTGATATCTCTCCGGCGCCTTTGTAGAAGATTTTTGAATTTCTTTATGTTTTTGGCATAAAAGGCGGTTTCTTCGTCCTCTTCTTCGATAGGTTCATCCTCTAGATCGCTTTCTTCTTTGGCTTTGAAAGCGATTGTCCTTTCTCTCTCCTTAGGTTTTGGTTTCGAACTTCGAGATTTAATGACAATCTCATAATTAATGAGAGATCCGATGAGAGCACTGAATTCTATGGTATTGAGGTCTTTCGACTCCATGATAGCCGTAACAGTAGCGTCCCATTCTCTTGGTAGAGACCGAAGTATTTTCTTGGCTTTATCACTACTTGATATCGGTTTACCGAATGAATCTAGCCCATTAGTGATTGCCGAGAAACGGTCAAGCATGGTGGTAATGCTTTCTTCTTCTTTCATAGTGAAGAGTTCATAATCGTGAAGAAGCATATTGATTTTGGTTTCCTTAACTTGACTCGTACCTTCATGGGTGATCTCTAACATTTTCCAGATTTCTTTTGCCGTCTCGCAGGAAGAAATTCTATTGTGATCTTCTGGATTGAGAGCACAGTAAAGCAATTGAGTGGCTTTACTGTTGAAGTGATCGTTCTTCTAGTCGGCATCGTCGTACTCTTCGAAACTTTTGAGAGAGCCATCCGTCTTCTTAGGAATGGTAGGTCCAAGGGCAATGACCTTCCATATTTCAATATCGTGAGCTCGGATGAAGATGGACATCTTCTTCTTCCATGTCATAAAGTTCGAACCATCAAAGAAGGGTGGGCGATTGAGAGCGTTGCCTTCAACGGAGGAGTGGATAAAGGCCATTTCTGGATCTTTTCTCTAGCGGGTGTTAATCCGGTGATAAAGAGACTGCTCCGATACCAATTGTTAGATTGGTACCACCACTAGAAGGGGGGTTGAATAGTGCGGATAAGAGTATTGTACTCTTTTTGTGTGGAAGCAAAAATATCGGAGTAATAAAAGTGCGGAAAAGAAAGAACACAAGAAATTGTTTGAGAGGTTCGGCTATTAACGAAGCCTACGTCCCCTACCTAGTTTTATCGACTAGGACTTTTTTTAGAACTTAGAATTGCACTTTCTAGTTTAGTGCCAACTTCTTACAATTTCTTGATTTCCGGGCTCAAGAACAACCTCACAAAAACACTCTTGTTTTTCTGGGTACAAGATAACCTTTACACAAAATAAATGTGAGTAGGAACTCGGCTTTCACGATATATCGCTCTTTGATACAAGAATGAAGATTGGAAATTATAGAACAAATCTTCCCGTATCACAATCTAGAAAAAGTATATCTCTCAAAAATGTTTGCTTGATATTGCTTGAGTATGCTAGTAGGCTCAGAATGCTTGTGTTTCTTCAATCTCCATGAAGTGGCTTATTTATAGCCTTCTTGAGCTCATATTCCCGTTGGAACAGTTTAACTGATTACGTACGTTATATGCTGATGGTTACGTACGTTACGAACGTTACGTACGTTATATGCTACGAATAGCGGCCGTAACGAACAGTGAAGAACTGGTCCAGTGAGATATGATAATATACGTCACGTACGTTATGAGCTGCACGGTTACGTACGTAATATTTCGGTCAGAGATCCGTTGAGTTTGACGACTTGTTGCAACGGCTAGTGACTTTACCAACGGTCAGAATAATTCAAGCATTACGTACGTTAGAAAACTCTGGTTACGTACGTTACCTGTACAGAAAAACTTACGAAAACAATGAGTGTTACGTACGTTATAATAGACGTGTTACGTACGTTAACTGTACTGAAAATCTTGCAGACAACTGTGAATGTTACGTACGTTAAGATGGTTTCCGTTATGTACGTTAACTGAAGGAAAAATATGTTTTAAGTAAATTTTGGTTTTAATAACACATCATCAAAATGATCTAAAAGATATTGTTCCAACATAGTCAACTCGTAATTTTATTTGAAGAACAATTAAATAGAATTTATATCTAAACTAATTGCAGAAAAATAAATAAATAATAATAATAATAATAATAATAATAATAAGGGTGTAGAATTATGATTTTCACCTCAAACAATCAGGAATGATTTGTATTCAATTCAATTCACTTTTATTCAATTGATTGTAAGCCAGGGATTCCTAAATTATTCTAAAGCCTTTCCCAAGGTCGATAGAAAATACTACGAATTATTAACTCGATATATCCCTATTTGAATTAGATAATTAATAGCTGAAACAGTTCAAGAATCCCTACAATAAATAGGCTTCACAATTCCCATGAGTATATTCCTATCTCACGAAAATTATGATTCGTCTCACAAGAACTATGCCTAAATTTCATCTCCCGAATCCATAAAGACATTCAAAACAATTCAAGTGTTGGCCAGACAATTAAAAAGCATTAAGAACAGTAAGAAGAATCCAACTCAATACGAATAACGAGTAAATCGAAATAATAATAAATAAATCAAACCGTCATGAAATTGGCTACAATCACAATCCTACTCGAATAGATCTAGAAACTAAGATGCGGAAAAACTAAGAAAAACCGTAAGGATCCGTGGTCTTGTCGTCGCCCACAAATTTCCTCCTTGTGTTCTTTTGTCCCGTACCGCGATGTATTCCTTCTGATCGATTATTCCCCCCTTTATCTTCAGCCCTTAAACCCTTATTTATAACTGTTATCAGCCTTCAAAACGCGTCCGTGTGATTAGGTCGAGAACAGGCTCCAAAACGGCGAAGAAACGCGGAAGGCTCAGGCAAAACCGCCATGTGGGCCGCGGCTCACTTAATCTGTGCCGCGGCCCCTACTGCTCAGCGCCGGATGTCTGGGCGCATATTTTCCTCCTGGGCCGCGGCTCACTTAGGCTGTGCCGCGGCTCACAGTACAGTTGGTTCGGCACTTGCTGGTTGCTTTCGTGTGTCGCGGCTCACTTGGTTAGTGCCGCGGCTCATGACCAAAAACTGTTGTTTTCGCCCATTTTTCATCATTCCGGCTTCCGGACTCCAATTTCCTGCAAAACATATAAGAATAGTGCATTAAAAGCTCATTTATGCAGATTTAGGCTCAAGATGGATATAAAATAATGATAAATAAGCGCATAAAAATACGCCTAACACATGACTATCGTGTGCCCGACTAAAAATTCCACACATAACCACCCGGCCACGCAATATGAACCCAGAAGGTCACATGAACAAGAGTGACCATGATGAATATTAATGAATAACAATCCGACAAGGGTCAAGAATGACTCACCGAGATGAAATAATAATGAAATGAATGATAGCTCACTGAAATGATTGGAACCGTCGTTCCTCGTGAATTGAATGATTAGTTTGATAATTACAAGTCTCAACATGATTAGTACACTATGAATGAATTATGATTATGAATGAACAACAACGAAAGGAATGAGTATCCTTTTAACCGAGTAAGAATTAACTTACACAACACCGGTGAAGAATGTCCTTCCTCGAACAAACGTCCTAAATAGAAATGTCGGTCCCTCGAACAACCTTGAATAACACAATTACCAACAAATGCTTAATATATGAATCAAGCATGATCACAACCAACTCAAAACGTCGATACGACAATCCCAAACCCATTGGGGCATTATAACAAACACGTTGTAACCAATCTTCGATTGTTTACAACCAATCCTCAATTATATCGATACCAAACCTCCAAGGAGTGATTCAATCCAACAAAATATCTTCAACACAATCAACAATTCATTATGAATACACAATTCGATATTTCAACAACATCTAATCGAAACCCCCAAATTCAAATCAACATTTAAAGTGTTCTTCAAACAATCCTTCAATAATCCAATGAATATTCATACAAACTCATAATCATAGGTATATCTCTTCATATATCATGATTATAACATCCAAAACATCATATTCCATCTTACAATCGAAATCTAAGGTTTGGAGAAAAATTACCTTTGAAGATCCAACCTCTTCGATCCGTCGATACTCGTGTTAATCGACTTCCCAAGCTCCACAAACGAATGAAGATGATTAAATCCGAACACACAAGTGTTTGATGATGAAAAATCTCTCCCACAAAATTTCTCTCTCGGAACCAAAATGAAGAAAGGGTGAAATGAGCATAAAAATCCCATCCAAGCCTTTATAAACTGCGTAGAGTTACGGCCGTAACTCTTCCACCTTACGGACGTAACTACCCAAGTCAACGGCCTTACGACCGTAATGTCCATTTCATACGGCCATAACAATGATTCGTCGAAAAAACAATAATGCCTTCATTGACCGGGTTACGGCCGTAACCAAAGCTACCTTACAGCCGTAACACAACAATTACGGCCGTAGTCTCCCAAAACATACGGCCGTACCCTCGTGCTTACGGCCGTAACTAGAATGACTTACGACCGTAAGTTGTCTTCATCCAGAAAGACACCCATTTTGAATGCATGTTACGGCCGTAATGATGATAAGTTATGGCCGTAACTCACTACTGGAAGTGACAAAAATCCGAAAACTCCGTCTTCTCGTTACCAATGATGAAGGATCCGACATATGATACTTGTATGAATGTAATTGAGTCCAATAACATGCAATAGGTGATACTTCCAACACAAGACTACCCATCACGATGATTATGAAAATACTCTCGTCTCGATACTCAAACGGAGTTGAATAACGACCGGTAGCTGATACACGGCTCCAAGTACGCCAATGATGAATACAATGAATGAACGTGAATGATGAATGATTATTAATGAGTGAAAATTACTGAGTGATAATTACTGAATGATAATGAATAAATTACAATCGGGTATTACAGGACCAATAACTTGTTGCATCCCGACCACATGATCACAAGCCATGTGTCACCGTAGTTTTCTAGACTCTCACGGTTGGATCAATCACTTGTTGCATCCTGACCACATGATCACAATCCATGTGTCACCGTAGACCTCGCCTATGTTCACATATTCACACATATAACACAGTACACCAAGGATATCCCAACAATTCACCCAGAGACAATAAACACTTAGCACAACACAAACATCAAATCACAACGCACCGAAATGAGGTAACATACTTATATATGCATTATCAAATCACAACTTCAACACCAATCATATACATAGGATTCACTTAATCATTTACAAACACACCATTCACAATGAGCCTTTAATGAGGTTTAAGCGAATCTTTTGAAAGTTCATTTTAAAAAACCAAACAAACACACTCAAACGATCACCGATCATCATATCCACAAAACAAGAAATGTATGAACAAGGTACTTGCCTCGAATAATTGATACCGAACACTCCGACAAACACGGCTCAATCGGGAAACCTCGAACACCTACAATCCTCCGGCGAAAACAACGAAAATAAGATTACGACGAGTATAACAATCGGAGACAACGCGAAATACGCCCAAAAATCAAAGGAAAACCCGTTGAGTCATATAATCAGACATTAAATGCTCAAGGTTCCCTTAGAACACAAAAATCATGATTGGTCTCAAATAAATTCGAGATACGGATATACAATCCGTAGAATACGATTAATAATACTCAAGAATATCAATCGATTCATCAAAATCGGACAAACAACGAAATCAAGAAGGAAATCCTAAAAGTCAACCCTAAGAGATTTGAGAAGTTACCTTCGATCTGGACAACTCGAGTGGAGGATGATGATAGATACGAATCAAGCTTCCCAAAATGATGCACGACGATACCTCCGATCACCACCCTTGAGTCCCAGCCGAAAATCACGGAAGAAGGAGAAATGGGAAAATGGCAATGAAACTCGCCAACTGGCTTATAAATAGCCGAGCATGCTACGGCCATAACCGGCAGCTCCTTACGGCTGTAACCAGGCCTCCCAGGCCACTGCCCAAAGCGTGCAGATGCCTTACGTCAGTATCCGGCAACGCATTACGGCCGTACCAGGCCATGTCTTACGACCGTAACTCGTCCATGCATTGCGGCCGTAACCGACCACGCCTTACGGCCATAACCGACCATGCCTTACGGCCGTAACTCGGCCAGGCCTTATGGTCGAAACTCGACAATTCCGATAGTCCGGTTAGACGTTCGACAACGTCTCGGTTACACTAACGCACCGTCTATGATTCCGATAATATGAAGATTGGAAAGAACATGAATATGAAATAAATGCCGAACACTCTAGGAAAAATATAAAATAGCCCAAACGCCCGAAATATCACGATACGACAACGGATAACTAAACCGAAGCTCACAACACGTATAATAACGTTAAATGAACTTACGGGAAACACGATATAACAGTTTCGAACGAGATTCGCAAGCATCGAACTCAAGTGCAGCAAAGTCGCTAAGAAGCACGGAACGCAACAAAACAACACCGAACAACCCGGATGTAACAAAAGTGCAGAATTAATCATTCTCAGAATGATGAAATGGTCGCAAGCGAGCCGTTAAAATGGACTCCTGCCAAAAAAGAAATTTACCGAAAATCGAAATTGTGGATATTACACATATGAACTCCTCGAAGAACACGACTCGATTGAAAAGGCCGAAAAATGAGAACAACATAATTACTACGAGAACAACAATAAAAAATGAGGAAAACATGTCCAACATCCGAAGGAATATCCATTGAGACATTTAATCAAACATTAAATGTTCAAGATTTTTCAAGAACATCAAAATCACCAATCGAATTGAAAGACTTGGAGATATGGATATTCAATCCATAGAATACAATCAATAACATCAGGTAACACTAACCGATTCATCAAAATTGGATTAAGAATCGAAATCATAAAATTCCCCCAAAAACCAGCTTAGTGATTCAAGAAGAATACACCAATCCGATTAAGAACAAAGAATTAGAAGTTAATATACACGTCAAGAGCCCTCTAAAATACTATTGGTAGAGTAAATCTATCCAAGAGTCAAGTCCAAACCCTAGCAAAAATCCCACAATAGTCGCGAGAAGGGATAAGAAAATGAAGAATATGGTGAAAACCCATCTATCCCATTTTATACCCATGGAGACGCACGACCGATCATGCACGACCAACTGCTCGTACGCCTGGTCGTGTTCAAGATCAATAGTCTGAACAAACATGGATGCACGACCATATGCTCGTGCGTCAGACCGTGCGTTTGGATGTGCATTGCTCTTTGCCCGAGCACTTGTGTGTTGCATGAGCACCTGCTCGTGTGTCTGCTCGTGCGCTGCACATAAAGGTTAGAATCGAGCCTGATATGGTTCCAAAAGAACTCCAACACAACTGACGAAAGGAAAAGATGTCACGAGCCGCCAACACCTTTTAAAAGGCAAAACAACCACAAAATACAATATGCCATATCATATACGCATGCACACGATCCATGCGACATATGCGACGACAAGTCGCACTCGATAAATATCACAGCACGATCGCCACAAGCACTACCCAACGTAAAGATCAATTCTAATTTATTTATAATGAAAAAATATTCAGCATACAATGATAAATAATTCATGACTAATGGAAATGAAAATCTCGGGTATTACGTTCAAGAAAGCATAGAGCCCTTATATTCAGGAAGCATATAGTACCAATCATTACCGGCCCTCAGACAAGGCGACCAAGGCGAAAGCCTCGGCATGCTATAAAATGGGGCATTTTTTGAAAAAAAAATACTTGGCTATGAAGCTTTTCCAAAAAAGACTTGACTATGAAGCTTTTGAAAGCACTTTCGCAGCGAAGCTTTTGGGTTTTTATCTTCTCGCATGCATATTTTCTGTCAAATTAAAAGGCAACAAGACAATTATAATAATTTTTTTTATGTGTATTAGTTTCTCTTATATCAAGTATCATGACTTTAATATAATATAATAATTAAAATATTTTTTGATAGTTTTGTAAATATGTTATTCACTAGTTTATAAAAAAAATTGGAAGAAAAAAAATTTGCCATATAGTTTGCCAAAATTGCATTTTTGGGATTTTTTATACTTTTTACGGGCTCAACAGTCCCGAGCATTTAAAATTCGAGGGTCGGGCCTGAGTACCATGATCGAATATGGATACGCCACCACCATGAACGACTATAAAATTGTGGTCGTGAGAAGTAACGATCGCCAGGACGAACTTCTAGTGGTTAATGTTTATTCCTTGAAATCCAATACATAGCGAAGACTAGACGTTAGTCACGACATGCACGTACATGTAGGGGTGTTCAAAAATATCTGATATCCGAAATATCTGAAAATCCGAAGTTCCGGATATCCAAAAATTCGGATATCCGAAGTTCGGATATCCGGAACTTCGGATTCGGATATTGGATAGTACTTTTCAGAAAAATCGGATATTCGGATATCCGAAATATCCGAAAAACCCTAAATTTTTTATTTTTTATATTTTAAATAATAAAAGGTATTCAGATATACGATATCCATATCCGAAGTTTTTTTCGGATATTCGGATATCCGATATCCAAATCCGAATATTTTTTTCGAATATAAGGATATCCGAATAAAATTCATATTTTTTCCGGATATCGGATATCAAAATCTACTATCCGAACTTTCGGATCCGAAATTTCGGATATCCGAAAGTCCGGATATCCGGTTTTGAACCCCTACGTACAGGGGCAAGGATTTTATTATTATGCATGCTTTCCTAAAGGCCAAGATCCATTGGCTGGTCTGGCACAAGCGCCTCCCCTATAACACCCGGAAAATGGCGGCTATTACAGTGCCGTGGATCCCATACTAGAATCCACCAGGCGATACAAATACACAAATCAACCGTAATATAATTATTGTACCAAATCACAAAATATTAAGCATCACCCTGACGAGGAGTTTATACATCATACGGCTATAATCGCCATGACACAGAGGATTCAAATACAAGTATAAACCATATGAAGATGAAGTATACCCCAATCAATAATAAATACAATTGAAAAGAAATATTATAAAGTGAAAATGAAAATAAACAGTTTAGTCAGAACCAGAGGAAAAGAAGACTTGGAGACCCCAAACTAGTATCATTTGCCGTCACAATGCTCTTCCCGTGCCTTGGCCTTCCCTCGACCTAAAATACAAACAACAAGTACTTCGCCCAAACACAGGGTCAGATATACATGATAATAAATTCTCAAGATGTTATACAAATCACATATAATAGATCTCCATGAAACAAACCCGACTGTTGAACATACCCCTCGGGGGTATGAACAACCAATCGCAAACCGTCTAACATACCCAATCACACATGGTGTATGAACGACCAATCGTTATGACTCAAGACGGACATCACAGTACGCCCGATCCAGAAATGTCCGTGCACATATCCACCCTTTATACAGAATTCAGGATATACATGAGACAATGTACTTAATTAATCTCACGAAGTAAGCATTTCATGTGCACAGTCCAATGTGAACCACCTGCCAGTCTGTTGTAGGGATGGCAAAAAAAACCACGGGTTCGGGTACCCGCGCGTTTTTACCCGAATGGGTCCAATTCGGGTAACAAAATTCGGGTCTGGGTTCGGGTCTGGGGCGGGTAGAAAAAAATAAGTTCGGGTCCGGTTCGGTTCCGGGGTATAGGGTACCCACCCCGAACACGCCCCGATATATATATATATATATATATATATATATATATATATATATATTAAATTAGTAATAAATTTAAATTAGTAATATTACATATATATATATATAATATTAACTGAGAAAAAAATCCATGGTACCATTGGTACCTGTAACCGAGCGGCCGGTGCAGGCGACCAGAAAAAATTTGGCGGGTCTGGGGCGGCTCTGGGGCTAGTTTTTAACCGCGGGTCCGGGTCTGGGTAGGCAATACCCGACCCCGACCCCCCATTGCCATCCCTAGTATGTTGTCATGCGGCCGCCGACGGACCTCCGAAGACAGTATATTTTTTTGCGGCCTCCTACTGGTCTGTCGGCAGAGACCGTGACGACCGCCCGAAGAACTTCCGGTGATCGTAGATTTTTTTTGTGGCCGTCGGCGGACCTCCCAGTCAGTTTTTTTTTTTTTGCCTGGCGTCCTGTGCTCCAGTGGGTCGCCTGCCGACCGTCGCGTGACCTCCAGTTACCCATAATTTTTCCTTGTCTCTGTGGCCAATATGTTTTTTTAGCAAGTTAATCTGATAATTTAATAATTTTAATTCAATTATGGCTCATCCACCGTGTCAATATGACACTGGTTTATTACTAGTGGTTAAATAAAAAGGACAAAAGGAACATTTGCAATGGTTTGCAACCGAAAAATTATCTATTATACATTTACAACAAGAAATCTTCAATGTTTGGATGTTTCAAAGTTCGAAATTGAGGATGTTGACAAGATTATTAGCTGTGTCAGTCAGTGTGATCAGATTGGAGAATGTAGCCTTTTGGCTCAAGCCATGGCTTCGCCGACCTCAGTCTCTTCACAAAAGCTATCACCAATTGGAGCTCCACCACCATATGATAGTTGAATTTCTGATCCAGTTTAGTCCAGTCATGCTCGAAAATTGTTGTATATTTAATGGTGTATGAATGATTGATCATGTAATGGTGGCACAAGCAGAGGCGGATTTAAAGACTCTCAGGAACACCCAAACATCTTGACTTAGTGGTAATATATCTAAATATTATACAATAGGTTGTAGGTTTGAATCCCGGTGAACACCGTTAATATTTTTTTTTTTCCCACAGTTATAATATTTTTTCCCCTTAAACTATTTAAGCAATTACGGCAAAACAGTTCTCTTCTTCTTCGTTTCTTGTCTTCTCCGATTCTTTGCGTTCTTGTTCGACTCTTGTCGGGTTATTTGGTTTTTGTTCGATTCTTCTTCAATTTCAGGTAATCTATTTCTATTTCACTGTAATTTTCGTTTTTGTTTGATTCTTTGCGTTTTTGTTCGATTCTATTTTTATTTCTATTTGCAGCTCCCTCTCTTCTTTTCCTTCTCGCTCTTTTGATTATTCTTCTCTTTTATTTTGATTCTTCTTCTTCTCTTCACCGAAAGAGGAATGCTTTTTTTTTTTTCTTTTTTTTGTTTGTTGCTGCCATGAGAATTGAGATGTATTGTTTGGTGAGGAAGAACTTGTTGATGAAGAACTTGTGATTTGTGATCGAGATTTATTTTTCTTTTTTTTTTGTGTGTAAAATACTAATTTATTTTAACGATAAAGAAAATAATTTATTTAATTTACTTCCACAAATACTATAGTACGCAAAGATTGTTTGGTGACATTTGTGGAGAAAGATATTTCTAGCACAGTCGATGATTTAGATATCATCAAACACTTGAAAATGCAAATAAACTTGGATTAAAATGTACTTTATTTTGGAATACTACTTTATCGTTGATTTTTTTGGAACATTACTTTACCGTTTTTTTTTTAAAATCGTACAATTGTTAAATTATTGAAGAAAAAAGAACACCCGATTCTAAAATCCTAGATCCGCCCCGGGTACAAGATCTTTTATTTGCTGGAAATATTAAATCCTTAAAAATAGTGTGTGTCATGCATGTCAAGTCGTTTCGGACAAATTTGGCCATCACACCAATATTAAAATTCGTATAGTTTTGCTGCTGCTAGCCGTCACAACCGTCGGTCGGTCAGCCGCTGCTGGTCGTTTTCCTTTTTTCGGCTTTAAAGCCAGCCCTCAATCGAGTCGACGGCACATACTTCATAATATTAATTGGTAATTTAAGTTGCTAACCACCAAGTGTGTTTAAATCACTATAGGTAATCTAGAAATACAGGACGTTCATAATTCAAAAAATAATGGATGTCCCGTGCTATTCTGTTGGACGTCGCTGTCGGTCACCACCAATAATATTGAATTACCAACCGACAATTTAAATTTTTTAGTTGGTAATTGAAGAATACCAGCCACCCTTGTCAGACTGTCAAGGTGTCGTCTCGGGGGCCAATGCCACCGACAACCAATTACCGACTATTTTTGTTGTATGTCGTCATTCCGATCGGACCATCGATATTTGAAATACCAGTCTGTAATTTTAACTGCTTCCACTATTTGTAATCTAAATTGCCAGTTGATAATTCAAAACTATCAATTGTCACTTGTCAGCATGTCTATCGCCGCGGCCATCAATATAGATCACCAGTTTGTAATTCTGAAATGTCGATTATCCCCTATCAACCATTCAAATGATGTTGTTGGTCGACGCCAGCAATGTTAAATTATCAACTGGTAATCTAAATTTCCTACAGTATAAATGAAACTATATAATTTGTACACATGAATTTATGGGTTAAAATTTAAGAGTTGAGTTTTGAGTAAAAAATATTAAAAATAATATATTAAGGGCTGTTTCAGGAGAAAGTAAAAGACAGCAAATCAATTGTATTGATAACAATGAATAGAGGGGTCTTTATATAGGCATTACAATGAGAGTCCTTCCATACATAGGATTCCTAGTTAATGTAAGACATCTAACAGGATCCTACTACCTCTGGAAGAGTCTAGAACCTTCCATAACTCTATCCCCCTACAACCAGTATTAGGTAAGACACCAATAAGGGAAGGATTTCCCGGAACACTCCACCTGTGTCGAGCACTAATACTAACATGGTGCATAAGGTGTTGCCTCGGTAAAAAACATTTCCAAGTCAAATAAAACCTCGTGGGAAAAACAAAGACTTGGTGAGGAAAAAGAGCACAACGCACCAACTACAAATGATAGAATCATGTGAAGTATACTCCCCCTGAGGTATATATGACAGCTCATTCCGTCGAGCTATCATTAGTTGAGCTCGGATAATCGACACATGCCGATACTTCTCACATGTTTCTCAAATGTAGATTTCGGCAGAGACTTAGTGAACAAGTCTGCGATATTCTCATCGGAACTCACTTGTTTCACTTCGATATTCAGCAATTTCTGCTGCTGCTGATTATAAAAGAACTTCGGCGCGATATGCTTGGTATTGTCACCCTTAATGAAACCTAACTTCATCTGCTCAATGCATGCCGCATTGTCCTCAAAGATGCAAGTAGGGGTTGCTGTAGTGGGATCTAATCCACACGTTCCTCGTATATGGTCTATGACTGACCGGAGCCAAATGCACTCCCTTACGAATTCGTGCAATGCAATAATATCTGCATGGTTCGAGGAAGTAGCAACCAGGGTCTGCTTGGTAGATCGCCAAGATATCGCCGTATTCCCAATTGTGAACACATAACCAGTTTGGGAACGTCCTTTATGCGGGTCAGAGAGATAACTGGTATCAGCAAATCCAACTAACGTGTTGTTAGGATTCTCTGCATAAGGGGTAAGCTTGCTCGCATTAGCACTTCTGGTAGTCAAGCTACCATGCTTAGTTGCAATATCAGAGGAAGATCGAGGGTCGGTATGCATCGTCTTAACCTTAAGAATTCCTTTCGGAATATCGCTCTCTCTTGCGTAGGGAAAGAACAATCCAAGATCACTGGAGCCTTTCAAGTATCGAAAGATGTGTTTTACTCCATTCCAATGCCTTATCGTGGGAGCGGAGCTAAATCTCTCTAACAGATTTACAGAGAATGCGATGTCTGGACGAGTACATTGAGACAGATACAACAACGCACCGATTGCGCTAAGGTACGGTGTTTCTGCTCCAAGGACCTCTTCATCCTCCTCTTTGGAACGAAACGGATCCTTGTTCATTTCCAGACTTCGACCAACCATGGGGGTAGCAAGAGGATGTGCCTTGTCCATACTAAATCGCCTGAGCATTTTGTGGACATAGGCAGACTGATGAATGAGTATGCCATCATCTCGATGTTCTAGCTCTAAGACCAAGCAGAATCGAGTCCTCCCCAGGTCTTTCATCTCGAATTCCGATTTAAGGTAGCGGGCCGTTTCATTGACCTCATCTATGGTACCGATAACATTCATGTCATCTACATAGACGGCTGCAATCACGAATCCTGTATCTGTTCTTTTCACGAAAATGTATGGACAGATATCACTGTTCTCGTATCCCTTCCCAACCAAGTATTCACGTAGGCGGTTGTACCACATCTTTCCGGATTGTTTCAACCCATACAGTGAACGACGCAATTTCACAGCGTAAGCGCTCCGTGGTTTAGAGCTACTTGATTTGGGCAACGAAATTCCTTCGGGGACTTTCATATAAATATCCGTATCTAGATACCCATAAAGATACGTTGTAACCACATCCATAAGCTGCATTCAGTTTTTCGGACACTACCAAACTGACTAAGTAGCGGAAAGTGATGATGTCCATAACGGGAGAATACATCTCCTCGTAGTCAATGCCAGGGCGCTGCGAGAAGCCTTGGGCAACTAGTCTCGCTTTGTAACGCATGACATCATCCTTATCATTGCGTTTACGAACAAAGACCCACTTATGTCCAACTGGTTTAACGCCCACGGGTATTGGCTCGATACGGCCAAATACCTCACGTTTAGCCATTGAGTCTAGTTCAGCCTGCATTGCATCTTTCCATTTCGGCCAATCGGCTCGTTGTTGACATTCAGCAACCGAGCGCGGCTCAGCATCGTCGTCTTCAATAATTTCTTGAGCGACGGAGTAGGCAAAAGCATCATAGACTAGCGTGGACGACCTGTCCAATAGTACGTATTCACTCGTACATTGCATCGAGATTTCTTTATTCTCTGACATCAACAAAGTTTCCGACGCGTCCGTCGATTGTT
Organism: Orobanche coerulescens; assembly: GCA_033398695.1. Taxonomy (NCBI): domain Eukaryota; kingdom Viridiplantae; phylum Streptophyta; class Magnoliopsida; order Lamiales; family Orobanchaceae; genus Orobanche; species Orobanche coerulescens. The sequence goes on from CM065808.1 coordinate 172,277,580, forward strand.
CCATTGTTGATTCAAGGACATATCCGTAGTCAGAGATAATATCGTGTGACGGAGTCACTGTGTCGATGATGAGAGGATTTTGTGCCTCTGTTCCTCTTCTCTTTCGAGGTTCGGTATCCTTTCTACCCACTGGCCTCCTCTTTCGAAAGGTGGATAAGAGCGGCAAGCGTAGCCCCACCACTAAGGTTGACGTTGGGGGCATCATTTCTTTGGGCAGCTGAACCTTGCCCTATAACTGGGACTTCTAACCTTGCGGGAACATTCGCAGCGGGAATGGTAGATCTTGTGACTTTCGCAATATCAGTAAAGCTGTCGGGCATCGAATCCGCAACTTTCTGAAGACTGAGAATACGTTGCACTTCTAGCTCGGATTGAGCTGTGCAGGGATCTTGATGAGGCAGGGAGGGAGCACACCAGACAATTTCCTGGCGTTCAACTGGAATCGTTCGATTCCTCTCTCCCCCTAACGATGAGAAATTTGTCTCATCAAAGTGACAGTCTGCAAATCTTGCAGTAAATAGATCTCCTGTCAAAGGTTCCAAATAGAGGATAATTTTAGGCGATTCATAGCCAACGTATATACCTAATCGTCTTTGCGGACCCATTTTAGTACGCTGTGGAGGCGTAATTGGCACATAGACTGCACAACCAAAAATGCGTAAGTGTGAAATATCAGGCTCATATCCAGTTACCAACTGGTACGCACTAACGGTTGATTGGCAGTGGGTCGAAAGCGAATAAGTATAGCCGCATGCAAAATTGCATAACCCCATGCAGAAATCGGCAAGTTGGTGCGCAATACCAATGCTCGGGCGATAAGCTGTAACCGCTTAATCATAGCCTCAGCAAGGCCATTCTGCGAATGAATATGGGGGACGGGATGTTCAACTTCAATCCCAATCGACATGCAATAGTCGTCAAAAGACTTTGACGTAAACTCACCAGCATTGTCCAATCTTAATGATGAGATTGGAAAGTCGGGGTGGTTAGCCCGTAACTTGATGATTTGTGCTAGGAGTTTAGCAAATGCAACATTTCTTGTGGATAGCAGAGCGACGTGTGACCATCGCGTCGATGCATCAACCAGAACCATAAAGTATCTGAATGGTCCGCACTCTGGTTGAATAGGTCCACAAATGTCCCCTTGAATTCTTTGTAAGAAGCGAATGTTTTGTGTTGAGTCTTTAGCAAAGGACGGAGATGGTATCAACTTTGCTAGTGAACAGGCTTTACAAAACGATTTATGGGCATTAGAAATTGCCACGGAAGCCTCGGGATTTACGAGAGATGCACCGTCAACCTTATCAGGGCGTGCGATCTTTAATCCCGGTGATTCGGTATCAAGCTCACTCACATCAATGCCGATATCGAGTGGTGCTTCCAATCGTTTTTTGGACTTGAAAAACGGATGACCATGTGAGTTTTTCAAAATGCGAATCATCATGTCGCGTCCAGGGTGACCGAGTCGGTCATGTCATAGTTGGTATGCTTCGGAATCACAAAGTTCGTGACTCACAGCGTAGGATTCAATAACCCTTATTGTAGTCTGGTATAAAACATTACTTAGACTCATAAGTTTCTCGAGAACGCGGCGTCTTCCGCATTCTGCCAGAGTAACACACAAAAATTCTATCCCATTCTCACAATGTGTATCAAGGTGATAACAGTTGGCACGGATGTCCCTAAAATTTAGCAAGGTTCAGTTTGCTCTTGGGGCATAGAGAGCATTTGTGACATTAATATGTGTACCATTAGGTAGCAAGAAATGAGCAGGTCCCCTCCCTTGAATTACTTGGGAGGAACCAATCATTGTTGTCACTGAGGATATATATGGCACAATATCCTTAAATAATTGCCTATTCCGAAGAATAGTGTGGGTTGTTCCACTATCAGCAAGGCACTCAATTTCGCCACGAGACATCTACAATAAGACAAGAAACTCGATTAGTCTTGTGATTAAAGACATAGCGAAAACTCATTAACTTCGAGTTTGGGGAAATTTGACCAAGTTGGTTAGGATCAAAGTTAGCACAATCGCTGGAAATAATTTCCGCGTAGCTTGACCTTTTTTCACTAAAACAGCAATAACTTCTTCGTTAAGAAGGCTATGGACGAACGGTCAGTTGATCTGGAAACTAGACTTCTGTATATTTCTGTCCATAGGTCGTGCACTTTCTGGATCATTAAACTCAGATCTCAGTGCTCGTTTCAAGTTGCTATTTTGGTATTTCCCTATTATTGAGTGATAGAGCAAGGTTGAAGCCTTTTTCAAAGGCATTATTGTTGATACAATACTATGGCAATATGGCCATAGGAGCGTTTAAACACTTCAAAACGCATCTTGGTGTTCGATTTATATCTCAACTAATGATCCTTTCGGTAACTCCAACTTGGTAGACTTGCAGAGAAAGTAGGAATGTCGGTACAGCTAGGGCTGTTTAAAAATCACTGATTCCGTTTAAACTTTCAAAGCATAAACAAATACCAAGGAGGATGCGCCTAGTCTTGATCAAAAGTTTTGATGAAATCCACCAATGTATCAATTTAACCAAGCAATTCATTACTGAGCAATTGTTTTGTGATAAACCAAACATGCTTTCGAAAGAAAAAATAAAATTTGTTTTTGCACAATCACAGCAATTAAAAGAATTTTATTCATCATGGCCAACTTTATTACATTCATAGAAAATCCAAAGTAGTTCTCGAAAACTAGAAACAAGACAAAACATAACCAAAGTATAAAACTAGTCAAACTACAATGATCTAGTCAAAGTCGGCAACATCCATATGTTGGTCTTTGTCCGCAATGGTGAAAGGAGGGATCTCAGTAGGGATCTCAGTATGGTTCACCTCCGTATTCTCATTATCTTCCTCCATGTAATTTGAATCTTGAGTCAAGTACTGTTTATAGTGTTTGTAGTAAGCTTGGATGTTCTTTGGCGCCTTGCAATTGCGGTAAGTATGCTTCTTCGATCCGCAAGTATAGCAATTCCGGCCTTCCTTTGGAGTGGTTCCATTCCCGGCGGCAGGAGGTGGTCCACGTAGTTGGGTTCCACTAGGTACCGTGGCCGAGCCACCTTGCCTCTTCCACACATTGGAACGACGACCTCGTCTTTTCCCTCGCTTGCTCGAGTCATGCACCCGTGGTGCTTGCAAAAACTGAGTAGCGTTGCCTTTTCTATTTTGTCGTGGTGCCTTCCTGTGGGTAGCCTGCTTCACTTCCGGAATCGGCTTCGTACCAGCTGGGCGCGCATTGCTATTGAGAATAATCTCATGGTGCCTTTCTTTTTTCACGAGGTGGGAGATAAGGTCACTAAAATTTTTAATTCTCCCTTCCTCATAGGCAACGCGCAGCTGATGAGCAATCACACTTGCTCCCACGGGAAACGTGTTAAGAGTCTTCTCGATCAAATCTTGATCAGACTTCTTGACACCACAAAAACCAAGATCAGCGCGAAGATCGAGGATGGCTTGGTTATAGGCCTCCACATTCGCATAATCCAAAAATCGGATTTGCTCCCACTGAAGTTGCAATTCGGGGAAGCACTGATCATGCACATTATTAAATCGTTGTTCGAGTGTATCATATCCTCGAACGTCTGGATAGTGCGTTCCGACTGTCCATCTGACTGCGGATGAAAAGAGCTACACAAACGCAAACGAGTACCCAACGCCTTATGCACCACCTGCCAAAATTGCGATACAAAACGGCCATCCCGATCTGAAACAATAGACTTTGGAGTACCGTGAAGCCTCACAATCTGCGCAATAAACACGCGAGCCAACCTCTCCGGGCCCCAAGTATCTTTGATGCCCAGAAAGTGTGCCGACTTGGTCAGACGATCAACAATCACCCAAACCATATTCATGCCCGACCTCGATCTCAGCAAACTCGTGCTGAAATCCGTCGAAATATCTTCCCATTTCCATTCTGGAACGGGAAGTGACTGCAATAAACCATCCGGTCGCTGATGCTCCATTTTGACCTGCTGACAAGTCAAACATCTCGCTACAAACCGTGCGACCTCCTCCTTAATATCATTCCACCAGAAATTTCTCCTTAGGTCATTGTTCATCTTACTCGATCCAGGATGAACGGAGTAAGGCGTAGCATGTGCCTCACGTAAAATGCTTTTCCTCAATTCCGAGTCGTTCGGCACACATAGACGACTCTGGAATCTCAATACTCCATCTTCATGAATCACAAACCGAGGAGACTTTCCTTTAAGAACATTCTCTCGGATTTGGATAATCATCGGATCCTCTAACTGCTTCTGTTTATTTTCATCGATCAAGGATGACGAAATCTCTAAAGCACAGAGTTTCCCAACGGCTCCCGGCAACAAAACCTCAACACTCAACCTAATCAAATCCCACTGAAGCTGCGATTGAGATGTAAGGATCTCAAGTGTCCGCAACGAGACCGGTTTCCGACTCAAGGCGTCGGCCATAATGTTCGCCTTGCCCGAATGATAAAGGATTTCGAGGTCATAATCCTTAATCAACTCTAGCCACCTCCTCTGCCTCATATTCAACTCCCGCTGAGTAAATATGTATTTCATACTTTTATAATCGGTAAAAATCTGACATGCAGAGCCAAAAAGATAGTGCCGCCAAATATTGAGCGCAAAGACAACTGCCGCTAACTCCAAATCGTGGGTAAGGTAGTTAAGCTCATACGGCCTCAACTGTCTCGACGCAAACGCAATAGTCTTGCCGTGCTGCATCAACACGCACCCAAGACCCTGACCCGAAGCATCGCTATAAACAGCAAAACCCTCATTGCCACATGGCAACGCCAAAATCGGGGCTGAAGTCAAACGCCTCTTCAGCTCCTCAAAACTCGACTGCCTCTCGTCATTCCAGACGAACTTCTCAGACTTCTGGAGCAACTGTGTAAGTGGCCGAGCTAGTTTCGAGAAACCCTCAACGAACCTACGGTAGTAGCCATCCAAGCCCAAGAAACTACGGACCTCCTTCACGTTCTTAGGCGGTGCCCAATCCAACACTGCCTCAACTTTCTGCGGGTCCACACGAACACCCTCGGCTGAAATCACGTGACCTAGAAACATCACTTCCTTCAGCCAGAACTCGCATTTCGAGAACTTTGCATAGAGTTGCTCGGTCCTCAAAATGTCTAACACCACCCGAAGATGATGGACATTCTCTTCCTCGTTCCTCGAATAAATAAGGATATCGTCAATGAAGACAACGACACACTTATCCAAATACTCAATAAAGACCTTGTTCATCAACTGCATGAACACCGCCGGCGCATTAGTTAACCCGAAGGGCATGACCACAAACTCATAATGTCTGTATCTCGTCCGAAAAGCTGTTTTCGGAACGTCGGACTCCTTCACCCGAAGTTGATAGTACCCCGATCTCAAGTCGATCTTTGAGAATACCGCAGCTCCCTGCAACTGATCGAACAAGTCATCAATCCTCGGCAGAGAATAATTTTTCTTGATGGTCACCTTGTTTAGCTCGCGATAATCGATACACAAACGCAGTGAACCATCCTTCTTCCGCACAAACAGGACCGGTGCGCCCCAAGGCGACGCGCTCGGTCGAATATACCCTGACTCAAGAAGCTCACTCAACTGCTTCTTCAACTCGGCCATCTCTGAAGGTGCCATGCGATACGGCGCCTTCGAAATCGGGGCCGCACCCGGCTCTAACTCGATAGCAAACTCTACCTCACGGTCCGGTGGTAACCCCGGTAACTCGTTAGGAAAGACGTCGGGAAACTCACTAACAACTGGAATCGACGAAAGCTCGACTCCACCACTCTCCGCCTTCAAGGCATAGCACCAATAACCAATACACCCCTTTCGCAGGAGTCCCATCGCCTTCAAGGCGTTAATAACAAACTTCTGGTTTCTCTTTTGCCCCGCGAAAGAGTGCTCGGTGCCGTCCTCGGCTAGCATAGTGATGATCCTCGTGCGGTAGTTCATGATTGCACCATGCCGCTCAAGCCAATCATCCCCGAGAATCAAATCCTCACCCTCAATACTCACAACAATAGGATTAGAGAGCCAAGCCCTCTCACAAATAAACACAGAACAGTCTCGGACCTCTCGATCGCCAACGATTCTATCACCGCTAGGAAGTTTAATGATGAGAGACTCGCACGGCGATAAACAGTCAAGACTCAAACGGCACACACACTCCAGAGAAATGAATGAATGTGTAGCACCCGAATCAAAAAGCACACTGACAGGATGGGAATGGATGTGAACGGTACCTGTCGCCATAGTATCCACTGGGTCATCGGCTCTCCTCATCTCATAGACGCGCGGGTGGGCGGAGCCGACACTGTAAGCTCCCCCCTTAGCGGGCTGACCCCGACCTCTCCCTCGACTAGCACTTGGCGGATATTGAGAAGCAGACGATCCTTGATTCACACTTGGTTCTTGTTGCGATATTTCTTACACGCAAGTGCACGTCATCGTTTACAAGTAATAAAGTGATAAGTAGAGTATCGTTCCCACGAGGACTGAATCTCTAACTACCGATTTTTGTGTATTCCAATTTTATTTGAACAATCGAATTTGGGTTTTTGCAATTAATAACTAAAAGAATTACTAAGCGACTAAACAGTAGAAAACGATAGCTTGAATAAAAGAAATCAAATGATGAATAATTCTAGGATTCTGAATCCACCTCGGTTTATCCGAATTTACTCTTGATTATCCGTAATAAATAATTTTCCCAATTAATTGAAGGCGGAGATTGCTAATATATTCTACCGCCTCTCCCGAGGTCAATAAATTTATCTAAAGGCGAATAAAGCACTCTATCCCTAGGTGAATTAATTCGTCAATAGGCGAAAAGCATAAAATCTCCCAAAGGCCACGTAGTTCCTATGAGTATATTCCTATCTCACAGAATAAAACGGTCCTCACCAATAGTTCCTCACCAATTCTCCTCTCCCGATTCGAATTGAATGATTAAATCAATACAACTATTGGCCAGATAATTGCAAGCATTAAACACAGTTGGGGAAAACTCAACAAAAAGGTAATTAATTGGATAATCTCAAGCAATTCGTCAAAACATAGGTTTCATCAAAACCCTAGATTAGGGCTTTAGCCTGACATACTAATAATTGAAAATACAGAATAAATAAATAAAAGCATAAAAATCAAACGCAGATGAAGCTCGGATTCCTCCGTTCTTCACCTTCCGCCCTCTGCCTTTGAAGTCTTCTGCTTCCCTCTTCTTCTGCCGTCTCCAAGCTTAAGCTCCAAAAGATAAAAGATCCAAAGATAATTAATTAGGGTCTTAAACCCTATTTATAGCTCAGCACATCCTCCAAATCGCATTCGTATCGAGGTCGAAATCGGCTTGAAACGGCCCAAAATCCGCGGACATACAAAAACCGCCAAGTGTGCCGGCGCACTAAATTGCAGGTGCCGCATGTGGCCTTCACTGATGCAGGCGTCCTTAATTTCTTCTGTGCCGCGGCTCACCTGGGCTGTGCCGCGGCACAAAGTACAGTTTAAGTACAGTTTACTCTGCCTTTGGCTGGGTGTCTTCCTGTGCCGCGGCCCTCCTTTCTTGTGCCGCAGCTCATAGCCCAGATTTGCCGTTTTCGCCCGTTTTGCCTCGTTTTAGCTTCCGGACTTCAATTTCCTGTCAATCATACAAAATTAAGGCATTAAAGGCTCATTTAGACAATTTCACTCTCCAAAATAATACAAAATAATGATAAATAAGCGTATAAAAATACACCTAACAAATACCCCCAAACTTAAGTCTTTGCTTGTCCTCAAGCAAAAAGAATTAAATTCAATAAAAGAATGTCGTGAATCATCGTGCAACTCATAGTGTTCAACCTAATCAATACTATCCTGTAATTCTCTCTAAATAATACGAGTGTCATAATAGCGAGCTGCACTCAGAATAATGATTCCGCAAAGTAATCAAGTTCAGTCCTAATCATTCGTTCATGAAGAAAATCCAGCTCAAAGATTAACAAAACGTGAGTCAAATCGACCGTCAATATGAAAGGCTAAAATAAACAAGCTAGTTCGTCCCGTTCCACAGTCTAATGGCACAATTTTCACGAGTTTCATAACAAATAAACCTCGGACAGTATTCCCTTATAAATATGTTCAAGAATTTGATTCGAGTTGATCACTAGGTTAGGATCTCGGGATGTTTCATCGGGATAATCCTAGGGTGGAACTTCCATTTTCATGTATTGGGAAACCGTTTGACGTAAAAGACACTCATGGGGCACATGGATGCTTCTAGTTACTAAGTTCCCGTCTACAGCGGAGAAACAACTCGAATATATAATTTCCGCATGTCCGAATCAAGGTCGCCGTTTTACGCGAGAGTAAACAACGGGTCACGTGAATACCCCCGGTTACTAGGCTCCCTATCATCGGCACATGTGAAACCTCTAAATCACTAGTCTAATCAGGGTCGTCGTTTTACGCGAGAGTAAACAACGGGTCACGCGAATACCCCCGGTTACTAGACTTCCCCTCATAGAACAACATTAACTCGACTTTTGGGAAAAACTGACCGACTCTAAACTCAATCTAGGTGCCAACACGACTAATATAACTGGACGACTAACTAACCGAAAAATGTAACCAAACGTATTGACGGTGATTTTAAAACAAGTATGTATCCTCTCTTATCTGCCAAGACCTCTACAATCACGAAAAAATTTCGGACCTAAATGAATACTAAGCAGAAACCGAAATTACTGACTACAACTCGACTAGAACTCGACCGTTTCTTCAGAGAGAAAAACAGTGTCGTAACATCGGTATCAAATAAATAGAAGCACGAAAAATTCACAAATAGAGAAAAATTAAGACAAGCAAGGCTATCGAAAAAAATTAACGCAAAGTAATGAAAAGTGCAACAAAATCAGTACAGCAATGAATGTAGCGACGAAAAGTAAATCCCCCCCAAACTTAGGACGTACATTGACCTCAATGGACAAAAAAATGATATGCAATAAAAGTAAAAGGTCAAGTACTCCCCTCCAGTCCGCTCACGAGCTGGTGCCGGCATCATCCGGTGAGGAGGGTGGTGTGGCTGGCCGGGCTGGAGCAATGAATGGCCCGTCGGGATGCATGATATGGGCCGTCCATGCGGCAAGGTGCTCCTGATGATAAGCATCCCTCGCAGCCAGACGACTAGCCTCTCGTCGGCTGGCCCGACGAGCCTGCTCTCGCATCTCGGCTCTGACGGCAGCAATAACGCTCTCCCGCTCCGTCCGCTGCTCCTCTCGCATGGCAGCTATCAAACTCTCCCTCTCTGGAATAAGCGGTCGTGGCCGGATCTTTTCATTGAAGATCTTGTGAATTTCAGGGTCCGAAAACTGATGCCCCTCCGACTCGGCCCGACTACGAGAGGTCTCCCCTCGAGTAGGGGATGACTGGGTCCTAGCTCTCTTGCTCAGCTTCTTTGTTCTCGCCATAGTCAATCCTGAAAAATAAAAACACCAGGGTTTATTTATGCAAACAATAATAACAATGATCTATACTCGGCTAAAGATGTCCAGCCAGAAATCCAGAATTTAGCAAAGTAGCACATTCGTGAGAGAAAGCTTAAATTGGACTTAAACGTTTAACCTGGACTTAAGGGTTGGGCTTGCTGTAAATTCAAAACGTATACGTTGCACGAAAATTCAAAAGATTGCTTTTCCAAAGAAAATTTTTCACTTAGGCAATTTATCAAACACCTTTAGGGCACGAGTTTACTTGAAGAGTAAACATGGCTATAGCTCGATTCAACCCCCAAGAACAGAAACACAATTCATTCATCATCAACACAACACACTTAATTCATTCATATTCCGATTTAACCATGAAAGTTCGATTAAAACTACTATGTTATCCCCTAAACCATCCTAGAACTTTTTTTTTGAAGGAAAATAACATGTTCAATCCATCCAAAGCATAAACAACTTCAAATCTAAACCATAAACAAGTAGAGATTAAAGATTGGAACATACCTTTTGGTTTTGTGAAGATTGCAAGAAGAAATCGCAAGAAAAAAATTTGAAGATTGTTTCGGCCGGTCGCGCGCAGGGGAGAGAAATAAACAGGAGAAGAAAACGTACCTGGGTGTTCGGCCGATTCAGAGTTATAAGGTACCTGGCCCCTTCGAATTCCGTATTGTGTGCCGCGGCACAGCTCAAGTGAGCCGCGGCACAGGGTACAGTCCCATTACCTATTTGCTCGTTTCGTAGTGTGCCGCGGCTCAGTGCTCAAGTGTGCCGCGGCTCATTTATGCCGTGCCGCGGCACAAGGTACAGTGGGCTTAGCTCATCTCCTTCGTTTTGTGTGTACCGCGGCTCAGACTTCAGTTTCTCCCCTGGGACTTTCCTGCACAGAATTTTGAGAAGATCACGTTAAAAGCGAGAGGCAGAAGCAAATTGAAGCACAAAAATGATGAAAAATAAGAATCACGACTGCAAGAAAAATAAAGAAACGCAAAAATATACAACTACGAACTCGGGTTGCCTCCCGAGTAGCTCTATGTAAAAAGTCTTCAGCCGGACCTATTTGAAAATATTAGTTCGCTTTTCGCAAACTCCATTTGGTTTCCGCCCCGATCATCGAACCGTTAATATGATTTTCAAAATTATGACCATCGGTCGTTAACGATTCGACTTTCGGTTCGGGCCTCAAATGTTGTTTGCGGAAAGGTTTCGATGTGAACAACTTCCCGAAACACCCGTTTTTCTCATGACTATATGTCCGCTGGGCTTCCGGCTTACTCTCCTCCTCCACGAACGCACTCAAGACTGCAGCAGATTTGTCCGCATGCTCGAGAAACGCTACTCGTTCTGCACCCTTCTTAAAAATTGAACCATCTGCCACCGAATCTGAATTTTTCAACCGACTATGTTTTCGGTGCTTTCCTCTTTCAACTGCATCTACACTTTCACCTTGTGACCTTTTATCAACACTTCCGGGACATGGGAAAGATTTGAATACTTGAAAAGTAACTTGCTCGTCTTGGACCCTCAGAGTTAACTCCCCCTTTTCCACGTCTATAAGGGTTCGGCCAGTGGCTAAAAATGGTCGTCCCAAGATGATTGGGATATATTCGTCTTCCTCCATGTCGAGTACGATGAAATCGGTCGGAAAGATGAACTTATCAACTTTGACTAATACATCCTCAATCACTCCCCTCGGATACTTAATCGATCGATCCGCCAATTGTAAGGAGACTGTTGTTGGCTTGGCTTCCCCAATATCCAGCTTTTTGAAAATCGACAGAGGCATGAGGTTGATACTAGCACCGAGATCGCACAGTGCCTTATTAAACAAAAGATTCCCCATGGTGCACGGTATGTTGAAGCTTCCCGGATCTTTCAATTTTGGTGGGAGCTTCTTTTGAAGAATTGCGCTGCATTCCTCCGTCAAGGCTACAGTTTCAAACTCCTCGAGTTTTCTTTTCTTTGACAATATCTCTTTCATGAACTTAACATAACTCGGCATCTGTTCCAATGCGTCGGCGAACGGAATGTTTATGTGAAGCTTTTTAAACACGTCAAGGAACTTAGAAAATTGTTTGTCCGCCTTTTTCTGCTGTAATCTCTGCGGAAACGGGACGGGGGTCACACATGTCTTCGAGTTATCCGGCAACATTATTGAAGGTTTTAAATCTTGTGACTCCTCTGGCTCTAAATCATTCTTTTCCTCAATTTCCTTCTTCTTTTCACACCGCTCGGGCTGGTCCAACACCCTTTTCCCGCTTCTCAAGCTGATTGCGTTTAGACTCTCTCTAGGATTTGTCTCTGTTGTACTCGGCAATGCTCCCTCCGGGCGAGCTGTCAACACATTAGCAATTTGGCCCAGCTGGACCTCCAAATTTCGAATGGAAGCGGAATGATTTTGCAATGTCGCTTCAGTACGGGTCATAAATTGACTCGTATTCGCCGCCAATTTTGCAAGTGCTTCCTCGAGAGAAACTTTGGGAGCGGAAGGGGGCTGCTGTTGATTCTGAGCGAACGGGGGCTGGTTTGAGTTCTGTCCGTTTCTCCACGAAAAGTTGGGATGATTGCGCCACCCCGGATTATAAGTGTTGGAGTACGGGTTATTCTGCCGATTTCCATTTCCCACGAATTGAGCCTGCTCCATCTGATGTTGCTCGAACGGGTTTCCAACTTGACACTCCGCGCTCGGGTGTGATCCGTTACACCAATTGCATGTCTCTATGGTAACGGGGAAGGTGCGTGCGAAAATGCTTGGAGCCATTGGGTCAAAGCGGCGACTTGAGCTGACAAGGTGGAAATCGGATCATTACTTGAAACTTCCATAACTCTCTTCGGTGTCAATCTTTCCGATGGCCACTGATATGCATTTGCGGCCATAGCTTCCAAAAGCGAGTGTGCCTCGGCCATAGACTTTCCCATCAAGGCCCCACCAGCGGCCGCATCCACAAGAGTGCGTGTAGAAGCACTCAAACCACAATAGAACGTCTAAATCAAGCCAATCGGGAAGGCCGTGATGAGGGCATCTTCGTAACAAATCTTTATATCGCTCCCACGCCTCGTGGAGCGATTCCATATCGTACTGACCAAAGGTGGTTATTTCGTTTCTCAACCTCGCCGTCTTAGCAGGTGGGAAGAATTTGGCAAGGAAGGCTTGCGCTAACTCTCCCCATGTTGTAATCGACCCCGGCGGTAAGGAATTTAACCAAAATTTCGCTTTATCCCTCAAAGAGAAAGGGAAAAGCCTCAATCGGATGGCATCGTTGGTGACACCATTAGTCTTGAACGTGTCGCATATCTCAAGGAAAGAAGCAATATGGGCATTCGGGTCGTCATTCGGCAGTCCACAGAATTGGCTCGCCTGTACCATCTGAATAATAGCGGGCTTGATCTCAAAATTATTGGCTTGGATAGTGGGACGCCGAATTCCCGAAAAATTAGCATTGATCTGCGGCATGGCATAATCTCGAAGAGCTAGTTCCGGTTGAACTTGCCGCACTTGGTTATCTCCTTCTTGGACTTCGATATTCTCGGCCATGTTGACCGTCGTCTGCAACTCTCTTTTCTCCTTCTTGTTCCTTCTTAGAGTGCGCTCGAGCTCGGTATCCAAAGGTAGTAGGCCTTCGTTACCGAGTTTTATCATGCACTACACAAAAGGTCCTGAAAGGAAAGACAAATAACCGAAATTAAATACACAAAATAATAAAAATAAAAACGTTCAAATTAAGACTAGAAATACTTAAATCGATATTAGAAAATTTCAGTCCCCGGCAACGGCGCCAAAAACTTGTTGCGATATTTCTTACACGCAAGTGCACGTCATCATTTACAAGTAATAAAGTGATAAGTAGAGTATCGTTCCCACGAGGACTGAATCTCTAACTACCGATTTTTGTGTATTCCAATTTTATTTGAACAATCGAATTTGGGTTTTTGCAATTAATAACTAAAAGAATTACTAAGCGACTAAACAGTAGAAAACGATAGCTTGAATAAAAGAAATCAAATGATGAATAATTCTAGGATTCGGAATCCACCTCGGTTTATCCGAATTTACTCTTGATTATCCGTAATAAATAATTTTCCCAATTAATTGAAGGCGGAGATTGCTAATATATTCTACCGCCTCTCCCGAGGTCAATAGATTTATCTAAAGGCAAATAACGCACTCTATCCCTAGGTGAATTAATTCGTCAATAGGCGAAAAGCATAAAATCTCCCAAAGGCCACGTAGTTCCTATGAGTATATTCCTATCTCACAGAATAAAACGGTCCTCACCAATAGTTCCTCACCAATTCTCCTCTCCCGATTCGAATTGAATGATTAAATCAATACAACTATTGGCCAGATAATTGCAAGCATTAAACACAGTTGGGGAAAACTCAACAAAAAGGTAATTAATTGGATAATCTCAAGCAATTCGTCAAAACATAGGTTTCATCAAAACCCTAGATTAGGGCTTTAGCCTGACATACTAATAATTGAAAATACAGAATAAATAAATAAAAGCATAAAAATCAAACGCAGATGAAGCTCGGATTCCTCCGTTCTTCAGCTTCCGCCCTCTGCCTTTGAAGTCTTCTCGCTCTCTCTTCTTCGCGTCTCCAAGCTTAAGCTCCAAAAGATAAAAGATCCAAAGATAATTAATTAGGGTTTTAAACCCTATTTATAGCTCAAAGACATCCTCCAAATCGCATCCGTATCGGTAGGTCAAAATCGGCCAAACGGCCCAAAATCCGCGGACATACAAAAACCGCCAAGTGTGCCGCGCGCACTAAATGCATGCCGCGGCACGGGGCCTTCACTGGATGCACAGGCGTCCTTAATTTCTTCTGTGCCGCGGCTCACCTGGGCTGTGCCGCGGCACAAAGTACAGTTTACTCTGCCTTTGGCTGGGTGTCTTCCTGTGCCGCTGCCCTCCTTCCTTGTGCCGCGGCTCATAGCCCAGATTTGCCGTTTTCGCCCGTTTTGCCTCGTTTTAGCTTCCGGACTTCAATTTCCTGTCAATCATACAAAATTAAGGCATTAAAGGCTCATTTAGACAATTTCACTCTCCAAAATAATACAAAATAATGATAAATAAGCGTATAAAAATACACCTAACAGTTCCCTAGGCGCTGGAATGGAAGCCCGAGCACCAAGGATTCTCTCCCTCTCGGCACACAAAGCCGCCTTGTGGGCCGGCTGGCCACACTGATTACACGTCAGCAAAGGGCTCAAACAAGTACGACTGACGTGGCCTGTACCGCCACAATTAAAACACTTCACATCACGAAAAGGAGCACTGGTAGTTCCACTGGAACCCCTAGTGGAACGAGCTAGACCACCACCGGCGGGAAAATTAGCAGATTGGGATTTCTGCAGACCCCCACCCTTGTGGCCCAAAAAATTCCCGGTGGATTTCTGCTTCTTACTTTCGCGGGCCGCCTCACTAGCCGTTACTGACATATCGTAAGCAAGGGCTCTACTCTGGTAATCCTTTAAGGTAGTGCAGACGAGCCCATACATGTAGTCTCGAATCGATAATTTCATCCGTCTGGAAAAGTGTAAAATTTTGTCGCTCTCCTCGACAACTTGGATCTTCACATAGCTCAACTCCTTGTTAAAATCGGCAATAGCTTGAGAGACAGGAACATCCCGCGGTTGAGCATCATAGAAGGCGTGGACTCGAGCCTGTCTAACCGGTCACGGGCAATACTCGGTCTCCATCAGGTCCTTGAATTCTGCCCACGAAGCAACATGATCCTTAGGCCCAACGGCCTCCCACCAATCCGTAGCGTCCCCAGTGAGAAAATACTGGGCAATAGGGACCTTACGGTCCTCGGGAAAGTTGGTGGCAACAAAGAATTTGGATATCTCCTTGATCTACTCTTCCCAACCAATCGGGTCAG
The DNA here is from genome assembly GCA_033398695.1 of Orobanche coerulescens. NCBI lineage: Eukaryota > Viridiplantae > Streptophyta > Magnoliopsida > Lamiales > Orobanchaceae > Orobanche > Orobanche coerulescens. The sequence continues at coordinate 172,292,947 of CM065808.1, forward strand.
AGGCTCTCGTGAACTGAGGAGGATGCATCTTGATGACATCCTGGAGCCAACAGTCAGCTCCGTCCCGAGCAGCATGGGCCGGATTCTGAACTACTTGGGCTATCGCCGCCATTTGGTTCACCATCTGTTGCATAACAGCTGCAACACCAAGGTCAACGCCATCTTGAGAAGAAGCATGGCTATGTTGGTCACCGGTGCTGCCGGCTCCCGAAGAATGCGACGTGGCCGCCCCACCGGCTGCCCCACGTCCCCGGACGTATCCACGATCACGACCACGACCACGACCTCTTCCAGCATCCATACTGGAGTTAAATAAGTAGCAAGAGCCATATGATGGTAAGTACAAGAAGAAAAACAATCACAAATCGAGAATCAAATGTGCGATACAAGGAAACAAGGAACAGAGTAAGAAAAAACTTATGGACACTGGAAGTACCGGAATTATGGCAGCGTGACGACAATGTGCAAAACGAAACACAACAAGACCCAATAAACCGACAAGCCTAGGTATCCATAAACCTAGTTTGCTCTGATACCATTTTCTGTAACACCCCCAAGATATTCGAGGTATATTACAACGCCGTGAATCCCTACTTGGGACCCACCAGGCTAAACGACCCAACATACTCAACGACTTGTGAAATAAACGTAACAACCCCTCGTCATAAAGACGCAAAACAAAATAATTCACCCAGTTCAACCGGTCAAACACATCCAACACAAACATAACGGACAATTATCACAACCTGAACAAACGAAAATTCCTAAGTACTCGAGTACTTCTATTAGTTTACAAAATGGATAAACTCATGAAAAGAAAGGAGAACCATAAAAACACACTCATACACAATCATCACGCCCGGCCATCATCCGCGTACTGGTCCAGCGCCCATTCGTCTCGATGGACCTGACCTGGAATTCATAAAACGAATTTCCCCAAAGCGGGTCCCCAAAGGGGTTAGCAATTACGCTAGTACAAGTAACCAAATGAACAACTTACACCTTACACATATAGTCAATGCATGCAATCATGAAAAACATAATTCCAAAACACTCATTTCCGGAAATGCCAGATCAAGTCACATTTGTAAAATGCACCACAATTAACCGTCGATCCACGTCTCTGTGGACCCCTACCGAGACCCCGTCGGATCTAACCCGTAGTGGTTAAAAGCAAGCTCGTCGATCCACATCTCTGTGGACCCCTACCGAGACCCCATCGGATCTAACCCGTAGTGAGCATACACACACACACACCATTTCTCATGCGATACTACTATGTCAAGATTGTAAGTTCATAAGGGTACTTGCCTCGATCAATAGACGGTGACACGAACGGAAGGGAAAAATCAAACACGACCGCGAGGAACCAGCAGAAATGAACCTAACGATTCGAAGAACACAATTACAACCACAACTAAACGAATACGGAAACGGAATACACCCAAAACCCCGACTACGATTCATGTATATCCGTTTAACAACAACAACGAGGGCGGACCACAACCAAACCCTCTTGAATACGCAACAACTACGAAATATACCATGAATCCGTAGGGAAACTAAGAATACCAATAAGATTAATCATATTCATCATGAATTAACCAACAAAACGAAACGAATCGGACATAAATCCAAAAACCCCCAAATTACCCAAAAGTAGGGTTCTAAGAGATTTACCTTGGATTGAGGATGAAGAACACAAGTAGGTGTTGTTAATATACTTCAAGAGCTCAAGGTAAATGACGTCTGACATGATCGGAGGAAGAAATCACCCGAAAATCGCCTGAGGAGACTCTAAGCCACGGGGGAGGAAAAGAAATGAGAAAAGATGAAAATCTGGGTCAACTCCCTAGTTTATATAGCTAGGGAGCGTTAGCGTGCACTAATCCTTAAAAGTTAGCGTGCGCTAACGGGTAAAAACTCCAGTCCAGAAAGTTAACACCCCAGTCCAGTACCCAGAGTTATGGACCGTTAGCGTGCGTTACTCAAAACATAGCGTGCGCTAATAGCCTCTCGGTAGCGCGCGCTATCGGCCATAGCATGCGCTACCTGGACATCAGCCGAGTCCAGAAGTGAACTGCCCAGTACTCACCTGACCCGTTAGCGTGCGCTGCCCGCCATTCTGCGTGCGCTAACAGCGTCTCGGTAGCGCGCCCTATCGGCCATAGCGTGCGCTACCTGGGCCCCTGACCGAGTCCAGGAGTAAACTGTCCAGTACTGGACTGACTCGCTAGCGCGCGCTACCAATCAAGCGTGGCATGCGCTACTGAAGGATGTTTAGCGTGCGATATACCATAACATTAGCGCGCGTTAGGCACAGGATAATAACGGTCTTAAACGCCGAAGCACGACCGAAGCATCAAACGGAACCACACAATACGCATAATAACATACAATGGATTCACGGCAACCCCGAAATGGCGGTTCCGAACAATAATTTGGAGAATCGGATCCATAAGCGATGGAAAAACCGATAATTGCAGAACCGGATGGCAAAAGTCCCGAAACAAATATTCTCGAAAACTAATACGGTTACACGAGGGTTGCTAAAAACAAGAAATACACCGAAAATGAAAATACTGTGAAAAAGAAAATGAGGATATTACAATAAGTTGAGGTGATCCAGGATGGGATAATGGTCGAGGTTGCGAGTCATATGTGGAAAAGAAGTTTTTATCGGAGTCTATATATTGAGATTTTGGAACTATATCGTGTGGTTATCAGATGGAATGTAAGTGGATTTGGTGACAAGCCGAAATGGTATACGGGAGTATGGATGTAGTTAAGCATTTGCTTAATTTCATTTTATTTAATCGTGTGTATTCGAAAAGAATTGTCATCAAGAACTTGACGTAAATGAGCCGATTTAATTTTTCGAAAATTGATTTCGTGGTGTTACGAAAATTTATGTTTTGAGTTTTGAAATTCTTGAAAGAACTTTTGAAAATTTGTCTTCTTGACAAGACTATATGATTTCAAACTGGTTTTGAAAATGTGACTGATAGACATACGCATTTAGTGCATAGTGCATATCATGGTGAAGTTATGAGTGTGACTCACGAACTGGATAATACATCAATATGGTACGGTGAAAAGAGATTCGAACTTTAGTATGGTAGTTTGGTTATCCAGGGATGATAAGTTAGATCGTCAGATAAAAGAAATATGCTACGTGTTGTAGATTCGTGTACAAAATGTAATTTTGGAACTTCGGGTTTTGTGAAACCGGGACATATGTGCTATGTGATTCCATTGATATGGTAGTAGTACGATTTTACCATAGTGATCTTTGAATGATTCATTTGTAAGTGTGGATTTTGGGATGATGACCCCAGGATGGTTGTTTTGGATATTGATTGGTCATTCCCACTCCATGTATGATTGGGTATGTTCGTCGGTTTGTGATTGGTTGTTCGTATGCCGAGGGGTATGTTCACCAGTCGGGTGTATTTCTTTGAGATCCACTGCATGTGATTGGTGTAACGTTTTGAGAATTTTATTCGTCCGTATATCTATCTCGATGATTCTGTATTGATTGTGTTGGAACTTATCGTGTGATGGTATTTTCGATTATCGTTGATCGTTCGTTGATGATATTGGAATTTATCATATTGATGATATACTCAGTTGTGTTTTGACCTTTGGATGGTCATATTAGAGTTTATCATGTTGATGATATACTCGATTGTGTTTTGACCTTTGGATTGCTCATTTTGGAGTTTATCATGTCAATGGTATTCTCGGTTAATTTGTCGGTTATCATTGTTAATGATCGTATGAGCGTTCGAATTTTGTGTTGACGTTTCGGGATTTGAGTCATTGTTTTGGCAGTTGTTTCATAGATGTATTGTGTATTATTCGTTTTATCGGAATTGGGACTTGACTGTATAATCAGGCAAACAGGATTTGACACGGATAGATTATTTCATCCAAAAATGATATATTTTGTTGAGACTCTCGGAATTGTGATTGTAAGCGTATTGAGGCTTTACGACGGAGTCACTTGCTAGTATCTCAGGAGATCGTCGACTTGGCGCATATGTAAGTATACTGTTTTGGTTATTCGTTATTGATGATGATTGATCGTTGTCGTGATGGTTTCGGAATATTCTGGTTGAACGGTTTGTTTGTTTTTCTATGATGGATTGCAAGTTTCGAGGATGAAACTTATTTTAAGTGGTGTAGTATGTAATATCCGGAATTTCTACTACTGTTGTTTAATGTTATTTTATCCGAGTTATGTTGTACAGCGTGTAATATGTACAGTATGGATAAAATAAATGAAGGACTGAGACATCTGTATTGGTATAATTGTCGTACTTGGTCGATAATTACATTTGAGGATATAGTGTGTTGTGTATACGTATTCGGTATATTGAGACGACGAGCAAGATCAGTGTAAATGGCTAAGTATAGAATCCATAACGTACGTCAAGCATATGAGCTTATGTACGTTAATTCCTAAAGGTTAACATTAGGTCGTTACGTACGTTAAAGCATCAGGTGAGATATAGTTGGCTGATCAGAGAGGACGTTGTCAAGCGCAGCGTACGTTAAGCATAGGAGCTTACGTACGCTAAGATGCTAAGTGTTACGTAAGCTATGTATATTGCATTACGTACGTAACGAGAGGAATCGGACAAAAGAATCAATACCTGCCATGTGGAGCCCAAGTATCGGCTGGCGTGCCGAAGGATAAGTCAACTAGGTATTACGTACGCTATGCAGAGCATATTATGTACGTAATATGAGCATATACTATAGCAAGTCAACGTACGTATTACATACGCTATGGAACAAGTGTTACGTACGTTATGCAAGATACGAAGCAAGACAGTGAGTTCTAGAATGATGTTACGTACGCTATGTAGAAACTATAGCGTACGTAAGAAGCATTACGTACATTAATATGGATTGATAACGTACGTAATAAGCGGTGCAAATTATAAAATGGGGTTCGGTCTTTCATTTCTTCACGAGAGAAAAACCATTCATTCCTTCAAAATTCGTCCCTCTGAGTATGGTAGTGAAGATAAACCTCTTCTATCTTGGATATAAGCTTGGAAACATGGATTTGAGGCTTGGATATGAAGATATCAATGATCCTTGAGGTGTTTGATGGTGTTGTTCATGTTCTTGAGGTATGTTGATGAACTCTACACCTTGAATTCGGATTTTGATGTTATCGTTGATGAATGATTCGTATGAAGATGATTTTGATGTTGTTGTTATGATTCTTGAGGTTATGTGAATTGTATGCTGATAAATGACTTGGATTATGAGTTGGATGATTATCTACATGTTAAAGGATATCGGATTATGTTGTTTTGATGGCTATGAACATGGTTTCGAATCACTTAGTGTTCTTGAAGGACTTTTGATAAATAGAACATAGCAAGACGATCGTATGTTGAATTATCGGTATTCTTAGATATGAAGATCGAATGTTCGTTAAGTCATGTTGATTGTAGTGGTAGAATTCGTATGTTCTTGATAAAATACGAATCATGATAACAATTTTGAATCCGGAAAGATTGTGATTGATCATCGAATATGATTTCCTTTAGATTCATATCCGTAATCGTATTGTGGTTGTGAATTCGTGCTGGTTTGAGTTGAATTGTTCAGACTATGTTGTACCGAGATGTTGTAGAACCGTTGGGTTTGTTGATTGGTTATATCAGTTGTTGATTATTATCGAATGTGTGTTAATCGATTATTGTAACAGGTTGAGATTATTGATCGGTGATTAGAACCATGCTTTGCAGTCGTGTTCGAGAATGTTCGTAGATTGCTTTGGTCGGGGATGAGGAGCTCGTAGATGAATGCAATGGAATTGGTAATGGCTTCCTCATCGTGTCGGTATCAAGGCAAGTTATTACTTGCTCAGTTTATAATATTTAATGAATAGTTTCCATTTCATTCGTTTATAATTTGTATAGCAATGATTATAATTGTGAACACAGGAGATTTGGGGTTATAAGTTGTTTTCGGATTTTGGGAATTTAAATCATAATGAATATGATTTACTTTTGTTATTGGTATACTTTGATATCAAAGATACATTGTGATAAAGACGAAGATATGAATTATATATAGTCCGTGACATTTTGGACCGTCGAGGACCGGTGATGGTTTAGACATCGAGATTGCTCTCGAAGGACTCGGGGCAAGTATCGATCATATTGAGATACATTGTGTATTATTGTTGTCATGCATTTGTGTATTGTTGCTAATATGCATTTGTGCATTGTTGTCGTATGTCCACCTCGTGTTAGTCCGACGGGATCATCTTGGGTATCTATGTTGTGTGCACTGTATCGTTGGACAAGTACTTCCACCATGCGTTGGTCCGATGGGATCATCATGGGCATCTATAGCTGTGTGCGCTGGATCGTTGGATTACCATGTGTTGTTGTTGTGCATATGTATATTATGGGTTATCCACCTCGTGTTGGTCTTTCAGGATCATCTTGGGATCTATGCTGTGTGCGCTGGATCATCGGAATTCCATAAGTATACATTGTTGTTGTTATCGTGGGCATATTGATGTCGTCATGCGAGTATGCATTTGTAGGTCTTGTGTTAGGACCATGTCCGTATGTTGTATTGATCTGATCTCAAATTAGACTGACATGATTGTCGCGGCATCACATATCTTCAGGTATGTTCCGCATTTCTTTTGGTATTTGTCTTTGATGGACAATCGATTATCGTGTTGGAATGTGATGATGTTATCCTATGGATCGAAGTGGTCAGAGCTGGTATATTATCGTATTAGGAGTTATGATGATGTTTTAAGAATCTTGGGTATTGCTTGAGGTACCGTATGGATATTATGTTTGAGTTTATTGGTTAATCGAGATTTCGAGATGTGAAATGTGATAATGGTTAGTTTGATAAGAATTATTACGAGTTTGGTAAAGTTATGGCGGCAAGATTACATTGGTCGTATTCTTACTTAGATTTTCATTGGTATGTAATTATTGATGTGATGTAACCGGTATCATTGTTGAGTATTATGGCTAACCTCGCCGTGGGCTTTCTTTTTCGGTACTTGGAGTATCGAATCTGTAGAGGTCGTGAAGTGATGAGCTTCCCACAAGATACTGGCTATGTCATGTGTTTATGAATTGAGTATTCTGATTAGTTGTTGTATTCCGCTGCTAGAGTATTTTTAACTGTTTGTCTTTTCCGCTGCGTGAGTATTTTTAAATGACCTTTCGATATCTGGTAACTTAAGTTACTTTGGAAAATTGTTTTCTAAACTATTTTGTCGGTACGTGTAAGCGATAGCTTGACGTATGTTTTTAAACTGTTGAGTTTTGGCATATCTGCCCTTGTATTTTTAAATGAGATTTTACGACGGTTTTGGTAAACAAATTTTATAAAGTCTTCGAATGTTTTTAAAGATAGTACCGTCGTTAGCCCCATGGGCATTTGTAAATGTTTTCGAAAATGTCTTCTAGCCTTGTGGGTTCCATATCGGGGACCACGACGTTGTAATATTCCTGGATGGCTCTGGGGGTGTTACAGTATGCTCCACTACTTTTGTCACTAACAAGAAATTGCCCCATAACCGGCATATTCAAGTGGAAAATAGTATAAAAGGAGACTCCATCCATGCGATAAACATCAGCCCCATTCCATTCCCCTATAGTTGCAGATACAATCATCCTAGAAATATAATAGTTAACATGCCGATTTGGAGAAATATAAGAGATTTGAAACTCAGAAATTTCGGATGGAACATGATAATATGTCTGGTCAGATCATACGAAGTATTTGATTTTGCTGGGAGAGATATAAAAACAGTGGAATGCATATTTCACGATGAAACAGTAAGATTCTTTTATACTGTGATTACATTTATGTCTTGCATTAACTTGCTGTAACACTCTTTTAATTCTTTTTATTGATATGATCCATGCTCAAATAAAAAAACCATGGGTTTCGAAGTACAGGCCCATGCTGCAAGAAGGAAAACTATATATAATGTCTAAATTTTTGGTTGCCTTATATGATATGGCATATCCAACAACCGATGCACCCTTCATGATCAACATTTGTGGATCAACTCTCATATATGAAGAATCGAAAGAAGAATTTCCAAATTTGAGATTTGTTCTTAAAAGTTTTGCAGATTTTGAGACAAACACCAACATTGTCACAAGAAAACTTTATGGCAGTTACTCCAATTTCGAAATTTCAGACTAACAATATTTTTTCTACAATCTAATGCAGATATTATGGGATTGGTCGTCAATTTATCCAAACCAAAGGAGTTTACTAATAAGAACGGGCTCCGATCCAAGTTTTCTGACATAATTTTGGAGGATACTGAGTACGTATTAATTTTAGTGTTATGCTAAAATTTACGTTGCTAAACAGCTACTTATGCCAATGTAGGTCACGCAAACTTAGCCATACCCTGTGGGGAACTCAGGTGGATCAAATGCAATCATATATAGAACAAAATGAAAGGGATATGGTCATTTGCCTGATACAACTATGCAAAATGAAGATGTTCGAAGGAAAGTACACTACTGCAGACCAATGGCGTGTGACGTAAATGTTCATTAATGAAGACTGGGATATTTTCTCGAGCTTCAAAATAAGGTATTAATATGTGCCCAACATATAAACTCTATATTGCCTACTGATTATGGTTCAAAATAACAGGTTGGCTGAGGTTAACAAAACTAATATCGAATGCATTGGTTCTGCATCCACTGGTGGTCCGATGGATATATACGAAGAATGCCATATTTTCAGAGCTATAGAGGAGATTTTCGAAGATAAAGGGGTAAAAAAAGTCTATATTTTCATAGTTAAAATATGGCATTTTTTTCATTTACTTTACGAATTTTGTAGAACAAAATGTGGGGCTCATATTGGATATGTGCTACTATCAAATCCATTGACAAGTACGGAGGAAAAACAAATGGTATTTCACAGAATGTGATACATGCAGAAATGGAGTGCATGATATAGATCCTGGGTACTACTGCCTTGAATGCAACAAAGAAGTTTGTGCGACATCAAAAAGGTTATCTATTTACAAACTAAAATATCAAACAAAATAACTGCATACTGAACTAATTTTTTTTCTCAGCTATAGACTGTTTATGAAAGTGTCTGATTCCACTGCAAGTGCAGATGTCACAATGTGGGACAAGCAATATGCTGAATGATTGGTAGAACAGTTTCGGAGTTGATGGAAGAACTGATTGACAAGGCAAACAATGATATTCACTAAGCCAACTTAACCGAATTAAGAATATACATGAAATGTTTGTTTATTGTGATACAGGATGGCGATCTTGACAATATTCCCGAGCAGATCAAATATTTACTTCTCAACAGAAAAATGCTATTCAGAATTCAGATAAAGCCCGACGAGAACTACAACTATACAGAATCTTTTGGAGTTAGGAACCTCATTACTGACAGAGCCAAAGTATCAGAATATGCTGGGTTTTTCAGTAAAAACAAACAAGAATCTGATATTTACACTCTTGGTGAAAGTGAAGTCAAAAGCAATTCACATAAAAGTGTAAGAATTTAAAACTAGAAAATAAAAATATCGTACTAATTTTATGAGGTTCCTAATTTTTTTGAACAAATTAATTCAGGAAAATATTTCGGACGAGGAAGTCAGCACGCCTAAGAAGGCCAAAGGCAAAGAGAAGGCTGACAAGGGCATAGATTGTAAGACCATAAAACGTAAGCTTTATGATGAAATGCCTGCCACACGGCCAGTGAGAAAAGCAAAGGGAATTGTAATCAAGGAAGAGAAGACCGACGGTCCTTGATTATTTTAGTCTCAGATTTTCAATTCACTGTCTTATTTCAATCAAATTTCTTTATGGTAAGTTTAGCAGGCTATGTAAGATCTACAGCTTTTACTTACGTATTCCTAAATACATCACTACAGCAATTGGAAACATCTTCAGCTCCTAACTATCATCTGAATCTTATTAACTAAAAAAATACATAACAAAGGTAAATGCCAATTCAAGCCAAAAAATACGAACAATTTAATTTATGATCAATTTGGGCCCGAAAAAATATCCTTTTTAATGATTTTCTTTTATATTATAGACAAATCTAAGAACTTTAATGAATTTCAACAATATCGAACTGAATAATAATAGTTACATTCCGCACAACCAAAGGTAAAATATAAATATAAATCTAATTACAACAATAACTTAACACCGGCAACAAATTACATTCATGAATAAGACAAAAATCATTTGAAGGATAATCTTATAATTTGGGACCAAACTATGATGAACTAATTTTATAACATCCATTAACCATTTAAGAGAATTTAATTGAAGCTAATTGAGATAATTATAATATCATTATGCTATTAATTAGCAAGTAATTCATAAATCAAATAGAATTAATATATTATAACCAAGAATTATTAGTATATAGTTGTTCAGAATATCTTCTAATCTGAACTATGTTGATTTAAAAGTATTTTAATTAGTATGACAGTGAGACAATAAAAATTTTTTAAAATATTTTTATAATTTAAAAAAAAACCACACAAAACCCAATCCTAATTACCGTAAAATAGTATGAATAAAAAGATAAATTCGGCAGTTTAAAAAACGAGATATACAAATCCACTTTAATTCGATACGAATAAAATTGTTTTAATTAGTATGACAGTGAGACAATAAATATTTTGTAAAATATTTTTATAATATTTAAAAAAAATACACAGAAAATCCAATACTAATTAGTGTAAAAATATTATGAATATAAATAGTAAATTTAGCAGTTTAAAAAAACCAGTTATACAAAACCGGTTTAATTCGGTAGTTGATACTATGAATTAAAATATTATACTCGGCAGTTGTACAAAACCGTTTATTAAGACCGCACGACAGTTCATTACAAAACCAATGTGCTTTAACCACTGAAAGTAACCACTAAATGAAAATCTCTATATAATAAATATACTGGGCAGTTTTAATAACTGCCCACTTTCAATTCAACTTTACAACTGGTCATATATATAAAGATATATATGACCATAAATTCAAGTATACCAGGTAGTAAAACTATTCAGTGATTTTTATAGTAAGTTTTCTCAAATAAAATTTAAAACTCTTCCTATTCATATTAATACTATTTACATTATCTAAACCAATTTTTTTTTCTTTTGCTAGAAAAGTTGTGGTTTTATGAGAAATTCAGGGTTCGACACATAACTCTGACGCACTCAAAAGCACGAAAAAGATAACTAAATCGACTACCATCAAAGGCAAACGACAGAAGCAGGATGAAAATTTTTCAGGTACGACAATCATTAAAAAAATCTGGGTATTATAATTATTATTATATGGAGATATACTTAATCATACCTTAAGATCTATTTTTTTCTGCTGATATTTATCATGAAACTCATCTGAGGTGGTTATCTGCAAGAAAAAAATAGAACATAAGTTCCTGAATAATTAACACATATTAAGATATAAATTTGCAAACTGCATCTCACAATGATAAGTTAACTTATCTGTCATCTTCTATATTAGAATTTACATATTTTCTTTTCTGGCTTCAAATGTAAACAAGACAACACTCATAATCATACCAACACTTGAAGCATTTGTCATATTTGATATGATTCAATACATTTGAATGAAATTTCAGATAATAGAACAAAATATTAGATCAGTAATGAAATAACCAACTTAAATAGGCTACTACTATAACTCAAAATAATCAATGCAAGAAGGCTATGTCATTCATACACACAAATAGAGTATGAGAGCTTCAGCTCTAGAAATATGTTTAAAAGTTTATAATGCACAGTAATTAGCAGATAATATAACTAAGATCCTTATATAAGAACCTGAGAGCCAGATACACATCTCGCGATTTAACTCAGTAGATCTTTGGGCATGCACGTTATCCCTATGACTAACAAGTAGTGTCTAACCCTGTATCAAAAAAAAAACAAACTAAGATCCTTTCCATAAAGAAGCAAAAACTAAATAATTAAAGGAAGAAAATAAAAAAAGACACACGTGTTATAAAATCTTATATTACCTTTTTGGGCAACAATCGAGACATCTTTCATTGTTAATTAGAACAAAATCACAATGTTATCAGTGATAATATTAATTTAATGATAGCAAATACTCCCTCCGTCCCGCCCAAAGGTTTACATTTCTATCAAAAAATAGTCCCTTTAGTAAGTTTACATATATCACTTTTTACAATCAAATCAAACAATCACTTTTTACTTTTTAATCTCCACCACTCAATCATCATCAATACTTTTTACTTTTTAATTTCCACCACATATTTAATCATCATTACTTATACCAATCATTACCTAAAATATACCAAATATACACCCTCTGTCAACCTTTGGCTGGGACAGAGGGAGTAAAAAACTTGAATCATATTATAAAGTACAAATCAATCACACAATGTAGAAAAAACAGGCTATACAGCATATATCGAGCTCGATAATAACAGTACCATTGAACAGAATAGAGAGATTTACTGAACTAACTACAAATCTCTTTCACTTTAGCCAGATCTGTATAAAGTATGCATCTGAGTATAAAAAAACATAAAAATAATATGGCTTTATGAAGGATTAGGAATGATTATATGAGAACATCCAAATTAATATTCTGTCCTAACAGGACATAATTTCTCTGTCTAAATATTTTTTTTGTCTTAATGTTCCCCATTTTTTGAAGGATAATTGTTATAGTATCAGTGTTCAAAAGCATCTACCATATTATGAAAAAAAATCTTTGCATTTCTTTTTTTTTTTGGTGCGAAAGAAAAATCTATCTATTACAGATTGTCTTCGATAAGCACTCGACGAATTACAGCGGGTGGTGTGACCCAGAATTCCTCGGTAGCATCCTCACCATAGCTAAGCTTTGTCAAATTGTTTGCAGCACGATTGCACTCCCTACTGATGAGATTGAGCCGGATATCCCACGGTCTATGTATCAGTCTCTTGCAAGCGGACACAATTTCGAGCAATGTGGTATCTTCTGTGATAGCTTCATCATTCATTAACTGTATCAAGATGCTTGAATCCACTTCTACGACAAGTTGACGAGGACTCCGTTCCCAGGCAAATGAAAGTCTTGTCTTCAGCGCCAAAGCTTCAGCCGAAAGCGGATCACATAAAGGAATTGGTCGCGAAAAACCCCGAAGCCAACTTCCACTGGCATCTCTGCAAACTCCACCCAGAACCCCCTTACCGAGCTCCACCTTCACACCTCCATCCGTATTTAATTTGAGCCACCCCATGTTCGGTGCCTTCCAATTGCAAGTTCGAATTCCTGGAGATAATTTTTGAAAAGAGGCAGCAAATTACGAATTTTGAAGCACAGACTGACCACATCAGTTTTCTTGGAGCAAAAAATCCTGGAATTTCGATTCTTCCACAGATTACAGGTTGTAGCAACAAATGTATATCGGTTAAGATCACGAAGATCACCCCCTTCCTTAATCTCAAAATCATTATTCAAGCCTCCCATAATCCAGCGAGTACATGGGCTGTTCCAAAATTGAGAGTTATACGAAACAATTTGAGCCACACCACATTTGCAACATGACAGTCCCTAAGAACCTGCAAGCAAGTTTCCATGTGTATCTGACACAGATCACACATATCTGAATTCGCCATTTTCCTGGTAACCGAAGTTTATTCGTAGAAAGTCTTTTCAAAGTGCACAACCACAAGAAAAACTTATGTTTGTGAGAGATCTTCGCTTTCCAAAGCCAATTCCAGGGTCGTCGGGTTTCCGGGCTGCCATGCTTCAAGGTATACAGGTAATCATAGGCCAAGCGTGTAGTGAATTTTTTTTGAGGAATTGGCGGTCCAAACCGGAGTATCTGCACAATTTGAAATGGCGATATTAGCTTGCAAAAGAAGTAATTTAATGCTATCAGAAATTGGGGTTTGCAATTTTGAAAATTCCCAAGTGCCATCAGATTGAAGCATATCAGAGACGTGTAAATTAAAGTCCCCTGGGTGGACGGGAGTATCAAGCAGTTTTGACAGGGCCTCTTTTTCGATCCAGTTGTCGTGCCAAAACGATATCTGGGAGCCATTACCAACTTTAAAATGAATCTTCTTGGCAATGGCTTGAGTCGCACGAACAATGCCCTTCCAATAAGGTGAGTTGCCATTTTTGCAAACATAGTGGAGAATAGATTGGTTTTTCAGATATTTGTTTTCATAGATTTTCCTCCATAAGGTGTTCCCCCCATCGATCAACTTCCAACCCAACTAGCTAACAGTGAGTCATTGACAAGATGAGATTCACGAATACCCAGGCCCCCGTGGCTTTTTTTTCGAGTCACTTTCGTCCATCCGACAAGATGGAGTTTCTTCACAGACGAGTCGGCAGACCAAAGGAAATTCCGATTCTGTTTATCAAGAGTATGCAAACAGCCTTAGGAAGCGGCGGGCTACTCATGACATGTGAGGGTATTGCTGCGGTCACGGCTTGGATAAGCGTAGCACGACCGCCGAGAGAAAGCAGTTTACTTCTCCAACCGGCAAGCCGATCTGTAACTTTATCGATAAGACCACAGAAATCTTCAATTTTCAGCCTACCGTGAGTCAGATTAACTCCCAAATAACATCCAAGGTTGTTGATTTGACTGAAACCGAGGGTGTCACAGATCTCACATTTCAGAACATTATTCCCTGCATTGCTGAAGTAGCCTTTAGATTTATTTTGGCTGAGCTTAAGTCCCGAAGCGAGGCACAAGGTATCTAACACTCTCTTGATGGTGGAAGCATTCTTTTTAGTCACCAAACCCATGAGTAGAAGATCATCTGCCAAAAATATATGATAGATAGGAACCCCGGATTGATTCATAATGATAGGCGTCCATTTTTTCGCATCTACTTGTTCTTGTATTAAATAAGCTAACCTCTCGATGCATAAGATGAACAACTAAGTTGAAAGAGGGCAACCTTGGCGAAGTCCACGGGAATGAATAATTGGATCAATAGGCTCACCATTCCACAAAATTCTTGTAGATGCATTCCGAACACAGAACATAATAAGAGTAATAATATTATGTGGAAAACCAAAGAGATGAAAAGTATCCTCCAAGAAATCCCAATTAACACAATCATAAGCCTTTTCCAAGTCGAGCTTGAGGATTATGCTCCCCGTCTTGTTTTTCCGTCTTGTTCTTAAAGTATGAAGCACTTCTTGCACCAGTAAAATATTATCATGTGTGTTACGGCCAGAGATGAAACATAAGAAAGCTTCACATAAAGCAGGATTGAAGATACCCGTAGTGAAGGCTCGAAACAGAAACTCAAATACGGAAGTGCCAACAATAGTCCAACTTTTCTAGTAGAAGCCTGCTTGAAGACCATCAGGTCATGGAGCTTTACTAGGATTAGTGGCCCAAAAAACTGCCTTAGCTTCAGAAAAGGTAACTGGGATAGAGAGAGATTAAGTATCCATGTATATGATCCGTTGTTGATAGGGGCATGACCCAAGGGTACCCGAAACCTGCCTTGAAGAAGTTGGGCAGAAAAGTTCCCCAAAAAACCCCTTGCATGATTCCGCAAAATATAATCGTCAGTGATCCACTCTCCATAAATTTGTAAAGTGTTAATTCTGTTCCGTCGACGATTAACAATTGTAGACAAGTGAAAAAATCTGGTGTTCTTGTCTCCAACCATAATCCACTGCTCTCTCGATTTCTGAAACCAAAGTAACTCTTCTTGTTTAAGAATTTGATCATATTCCATGACCAGTTCTTTTTCAAGATTATCAAGGAATGAGCTATCTTTGTCGGCTAAAAACTTCTGGATACCCTTAATAGTTAATACGGCCGAGAATGTGTCTTTTTTTTTAAAGATGTTGCCGAAAACCTCTTTGTTCCAAACAGAAAATCTCTGGGGAGTCATTGCAATAGATCCAAAAATATCAGAAGAAGAGTCCCAAATGTCTTGGATAAGGTTTAAACACTCACTGTGTTCAAACCATGCAAATTCAAAACGGAACGGCTTAGATTTTGGTGCCCCTTGGATCCCAGTACAGTCTATGAGAATCGGATGGTGATCGTAATTTGTACGAGGTAAATGATAAACCATGCCATTGGGATTCAGAGATCTCCAACTTGAATTGGCGACAACCCTATCAAGACGCGAGCAAATGCGTCCCAATCCACTTCTTTTATTAGTCCAAGTAAATGAGGGTCCCCGAAAGCCAAGGTCCATGAGACCACAACTGTCAAGACAGGAATTGAAGGCAAAACTTCTAGAGTTAGTAAAATTAGCTCATCCACGTGTTTCATGGGCGAATTGAACTTCAGTAAAATCTCCTACGACCATCCATGGTAATGAGGATGTGTGAGCTAAGTTAACAAGCTTTTCGTACATGCAGAGTTTGCAAGGCGTATAGGGTTTGGCATACACGCCCGAGAGGATCCATGGGTTTGAAGACCGAGAATCAATCAAAGCATGCACACCTTGATCATCAACATCAAGTATCTCAACATTCAGACAATCAGAGTGCCACAACATCCATATTCCACCATCCATTCCCGTAGTAGGTGCAATGCAATAACCCGAAAAATTCAGTCTAGACAAATTATGGGGAATCTGATTACTCAAGACACGAGTCTCCAATAAAAAGAAAACATCAGGTTTGTGAAAACGAACCAAATCACAAAAAGCTGCATAAAAATTATCATTACCCGCACCTTGACAATTTCAAGATATAATCTTCATCATAAACAAAGATATAGGGAAAGAAGGTGAGTATCCTCACTGAACAGATTTACCAAACATGGCCGCAGCAGCACGATCAAAAGAGTCACTGCTATCCATATCAACCTTACCCAAAGCATGGCACGGTAAGGCGTCCATTGGAGGAGGGTCTGTTGGAGTATGCTCCATATTTAGGTCATTATCACCATCTATCTCTTCGTTTCCAGTGAACTCCTCAAAAGATTCCACCTGGATATTAGGCTTGTCCCAAGGGTAAATAGTCATATCAGTAGCATTATGGTTGGTAATATCAGAGAGCGGTCTTGTCTAAAGGGATGAGTCCCTTGGCAAAATAAAGGAACATCCCCCTTTCAAAGGAGGACGGTGAGTGCCTTTCGCAAATTTCTCAAAACCAGGAGGGTCAGAGACGTGTGAATCAGCCAAATTACTGAGCTGGGAGAACCTGTTCTCTTGCAAAATATTAGTCTCATTTAATGACGTACCAAAAATGTTCGGACTATTTTGTTTCCTCTTTTCTTTTTGAGTGGCACTTCGGGATTTACGTGTGTTGGAAGGAGTTTTTGAGGTTTGGTCCTTCACTGGATTCTTAGTGTTAGAAGTGGAAACAAATTCAAATGTCGGATTGGAATTATGAGCATCCATCATCACACCCTTCTTCTTGCTCCTATTGAATTCAGTACGATTACTAACCCGCGCCCGATCACCAGAAGGCCTTGTATTCGAGCGGTTACCAGTTTGAGATGTTTTAGTCTTCCGCTGGACTTTGATCCAGTCACCATACTCACCATTTACAGCCTTATTCACCAGCCAATTAACTAACTTAAGTACTGAATGGATATTTGAAGGGTTTGCATTATTTGGATCATAATTCATTTCCATTGGAATAGAATTCCTTTCCGTTGGAGCAGGATGTTCATCATTCTTCTTGTAGGTGCAATCGGTGGCTAGATGTCCCGCCCGGCCATAGCCAAAACATACTGTAGGTAAATTTTCATATGTGATCTTGTAGAGGTTCCCTCCTACGCTAAAGACTTGATGCAAAGGTATATCAGTATCGAGTTGCACACAAAACCTTGCATATCGACCCCAAGCAGCAGTGAGTGTATTGCTATCGATTTTAATCGGATCACCTATACACTTAGCCAAGGTTTGAATGATAGAAACTCTCAAGTACTCCAATGGGAGATTTGCAATCCTCACCCAAGTGACAATTGAATTGACTCTATCCGCATCTGCACGAAAGTTCGAATGCCATTTACGGAGATTGAGAAAATTTCCAGCCAGCTACCACAATCCTGATGTTAATATCCAATCACGTTTTTCTATACCAATCCGGCAGAGACATAAACGTCCGTAACCAAGATCAATGAGATCAAACTCCCCCAATAGTTTCCACATCGCTGATAATTTATTGTAAAGTGTGGGGTAATTCCAGGGTCTCCCCATAATTTTGACGATTATAGCATCTTGCCACTGTTCCCTCATCTCCTCCAAGAGGTCATCCTTAAAAGAAATTTGGATGAAAGGTGTCGAATCGAAAACTGGCATCACAATTATACGGTTGCAGTCCTTAGAAGAATCATTAGAATCAATTCGCATATCCGGAATCTTGGGTTTGAGAGATTCGGCGAAGGTCTTTGGACGAATGTGTTCCGTCGGACGAGGAGCTTCCATACTATCATCAGCAGTGAAAGGGTCATCCTCCGTGGGATTACGTGGACATTTGGAGTTCCTTATTCCTGGGTCACATTCCATGATCAGAGAAAGCGGGCGATGATCGGAGATGCAAAGATGGTGGCGATCCGAGAATTGTGGAGCATTAGGGTTTTTTCTTCTTCTTTGGGGATGCTAAACACCTCCTTTGATGTGATTTACGGTTGAAGTTGGTTTGGTTTCGATTGCTAAATCTTTGCATTTCCATATGTGTGCATACTAAAAAAAATCATCTATAATGATTACCTTTTCCATATCTACCTTCAACAAGTTTTTCAAACCAGTCTGCAGAATTAGTAAACATAAGATGCGACAAAAATAAGTAACAAGACTACAACAGCAATACGATCCCAAATTTCATAAAAATACGAAAAGAAGAAAAATGTATATAGAGAAAGGAATTGAAAGGCAGCAGATGAGATGATGGAAAAAATATTCAACATAATGCACACAAGTATTAATGCAGAAGACAAAAATTGCAGACTGAATGAACATGTTCAAGCTAGAACCAAACACAATGTAGAAAAAACAGGTTATACAGCATATATCTGTAACACCCCCAAGGTATTCAGGGTATATTACAGCGCCGTGGATCCTACATGGGACCCACCAGGATAGGTGACCAAACACACTCACCAACTCGTGGATTCAACATAATAACACCTCGCCATAAAGACGCGAAACAATAATAATCTACCCGGTTCAACCGGTCAAATAACATCACAACCACCCTTTGAAAATATAACAGACGACACAGTTCAATCCGAACGATCAAAAGCCCCTAAGTACTCGAGCACTTCTATTAGTTTACAAATTGACAATCGCTCAAAAGATAGAAAACAATAAAACACCACACATGCACAATCATCACGCACGACTGTCATCCGCGTACTGGTCCAGCGCCCGCTCATCCCGAAGAACCTGACCTAAAATTCATAAAACGAATTTCCCCAAAATGGGTCCCCAAAGGGGTTAGCAATTACGCTAGTACAAGCAACCAAATGAACAACTTACATTTTACATATATAGTCAATGCACGCAATCATGAAAACATCGTTGAAACACACATTTCCGGAAATGCCATAATCCAAAACACATTTGTAAAATGCACCACAATTAACCGCGGACCCACCCCTCCGTGGACCCCTACCGAGACCCCGTCGGATCTAATCCGTAGTGGTTAAAAGCAAGATCGCGGATCCAACCCTCCGGAGGATCCCTACCGATACCCCGTCGGACCTAACCCATAGTGAGCATACACACATACACACACACACACAATTTCTCAGGCAAAACTACCATGTCAAGATTGTAAGTTCATAAGGGTACTTGCCTCGATCAATAGACGGTGACACGAATGGAAATGAAGAATAAAACACGACCGCGAGGAACCGGCAAAACCGAACCTAACGATTCGAAGAATACAATCACAACTATTTCTAAACGAAAACGGAAATGGAATACAACCGAAAACCCGCCTACGATTCATGTATATTCGTACAAGAACAACAACGAGGGCGGACCACAACCAAACCCTCTCGATTACGCAAATACCACGAAATATACCATGAATCCGTAGGGAAATCAAGAATACCAACAAGATTAATCATATTCATCATGAATTAATCAACAACACGGAACGAATCGAACAAAAACTCGGAAACCCCCAAATCTCCCCAAAAACAGGGTTCTAGAAGATTTACCTTGATTCAAGAGGTGAAGGATGATTAGATGATGATAAATCGGTGTTAGAGACTCAAGATCTTGAATGGATGATGATAATCGCTCAATTCCACGCTCCCAAATGCTCCAAATCGCCTATCTCTCGGAGAAGAAAAGAAGAGGGGGAGAAATGAGCTGCCCCGGTCAACTCATTGGTTTTTATGGCCAGAGAGTTATTAGCGTGCGCTAACCTTCAAAGTTAGCGTGCGCTATCGGCCAAAAACCCAGTCCAGAAAGTTAACACCCCAGTCCAGAACCTATAATTCTAGACCATTAGCGTGCGCTACCAATAATTAGCATGCACTAATAGCCTCTCGGTAGCGCGCACTATCAGGCCATAACGTACGCTACCTGGACACCAAACCGAGTCCAGAAGCGACTGCCCAGTACTGGAGTATTGCATTAGCGTGCGCTACCGGACACCTAGCGCGCGCTAGTCCTCAACAACAATGTGCGCTAGACAAAACGTAGTGTGCGCCTATCTATTAGTCCGAGGACAGAGACCAGAAATGTAATATCCGCAATTTCGAATTTCGGTAATTTTCTTTTTCCGGAGGAAGTTCATTTTGACAACTCTATCATGACTGTTTCGTCATTCCGAGAATGATTAATTCTGCACTTTTTGTCATCCGAGTTCGTTTCGGTGTCGTTTTGTTGAGTTCCGTGTCCTTAATCGACTTTTTCACGTGGGAGTTCGACTTTGTAAAGTCACCATTAATTCTTGGAAACTCCAAAATTGAATCTTTGCAACATTATAGAGAATCAAGTTAGCTTTCCAATGGTTCAAACGGTGAGTCAATCGGAGTCCAGACGAAGGAGTTATGGTCGAAATAGCGAAGACTGCACGGTGTGCCTTTTTGGTGTTGAAGGGGGCTGTACCATGTGCCGCGGCACACTCAGGCTGTGCCGCGGCACTAAGCTAATTCCTGGGCGTTTTTCTTGGCCCTGGGCCGCGGAACACTCATCCTGTGCCGCGGCACACGGGCTTTTTCTGCGTTTTTTTAGCAGATTTGCGAGGAGAAAAACTTCATTTTTTCTCCTCTCTTCTTCCTCCTTCATCTTAGGCGATTGTGGGCGATTTTTGGGCAATTTTGAGTGCTCCCAAACTTGTAGAGATCATCTACCTCAAGTCTTGTTGTAGATTTTCGACCTCTACTTGAATCCTTCATCCAAATCAAGGTATATTTCTTGATTATCATTCAAGTTGACTTTTTGGAGAAATTGTTTTTGATTTCGTTTCTAATCCGATTTTGATACATCGATTGGTGTAGTATGATGTTATTAATCATGTTCTATGGGTTGTATATCCATATATCAAGTTTGTTTACCTCGATCGACGATTCGAGTGTTCTTGGGAATTATTGAACATTTAGTGTTCGATTAAATGTCCCAATGAGTTTCCCTTCGATAGTTTGTTGGGATTTCCGTTGTTTTGGCCTTGATTCTCGTCGTAACCATGTGTTATTGTTACTTACGGAAGCTTATAGGTGTTCGAGGATTCCGATGTTGAATTCCGTTTGGTGATTGATGATTCGTGTGGTGTTATTCTCGTAATACTCGTGGTGCTATCGCGTTCTTGATATTGTTCGGGGGTTCGGGGCTATTCGACCGCGTCCTATCCGTCGTCTCGTTGCGATTGTGATTTCGAGGCAAGTACCTTGCCCATACTTTTCTTATTTTGTGGATATGATGATCGGTGATCGTATTAGTGTGTTTGTTTGGTTGTTTGAAACGAAGTTTCAAATGATTTTGGTTTGGCCTCGTTAAAGGCTTTCTTTCAAATGCGTGTGTGTTTTGTGAATGGCGTGTTTTGGGAATTGATTATGATTTGATTATTTTGAACGTTGAAGGATTTGATGATGATACTCCTATTGTTTAAAGTTATGGAATCGTGTATTCCGTATTTAATCTTGTTATTGTGTTTTGAAGAGTTTGATAATGGTGTCGAGTTAATGGCCATCTCTAGTGAGTATTCTTAATGAACTTACATTCTTAGCATGTTAGTATTGCATGAGTAACGTGTGTGTGTGTATGCTCACTGCGGGTTAGATCCGACGGGGTCTCGGTAGGGCTCCACGAAGCTGTGGAACCGCGAGCTTGCTTTTAACCACTGTGGGTTAGATCCGACGGGTCTCGCGAGGATCCACGAAGCTGTGGGTCCGCGGTTAATTGTGGTGCATTTTACAAATGTGATTCGATATTGGCATTTCCGGAAATGAGCGCTTTTGAACGGTTTTCATGATTGCATGCATCGACTAAGTGTGTAAGAGGTAAGTTGTTCGTTTGGCTTACTTGGCTAGGATGGCACAAGAGTATTTTGTTGTTTGTTTTAAATCCTTTATTTGTCGATTTTGATGTTGGGTGACGAACCTTGTGGTCGTTCTTGTGTACTGTGAGTTGATGAGATTTGGGGCTAAAATCCCAATGGTTTTGTAAAAGTCATTTTATGGATTTGGGGCTAAAATCCCAACGGGTTGGTAAATGTCATTTTTCGGAAAGTAAAGATTTGGGGCGGCGACCCCTTTTGTCTTGTGGATTTTGAAAAGTAGGATTTGATAATCCTAAATGGTTTTCTATTAAAACTCTCGATGGCATTCTAAACCGTCTCATAAATTATTTCCATTGATTTATGGTATTTCGATTTTTAAAGGTTTTCTCAAACCCTTGCCTCGAGAAGTACTTTTCATTTCGTTTGGATCTTTGAGGATTCCTGGTTATTGTTATTCGTGGAATGTGAATTGTATGGCTCGTATTTGCACTTTGTATTTGCACTAGCAAAACAGTGGAGTTTTGCTAACCCCCGAGTATTCGGGGGGTGGATGTCTATTTTTGCATTCAGGTTTTGGAGCATAACACGGAGTCGGCCACGAAGGATGATGAAAGATGAACGATACTAATCACACGAGGATCCGTTGATGTCGTATTGGTCTAGTTGTATTTTCTTTTCCGCTGCAGTATCTTTTCCCCGTTGTACGGGAGTTTATTGTATTTTGACCCCTGCGTGGGTATATGTTGTAATTGAGTTGTATATTTTTACTGAAAGACCAAATCGGTCTACTGAGTCATTTAGCCTTGAAGGCATTGTCGAGAGGTTAAATGTTGTTACCAGCCTGTTAGATCTTCGAGGAGAGGGTCTACGGCGTGTAATATCCCTGAGTGGATTGGGGGTGTTACATAAATGGTATCGGAGCTTAGGTTGTGGAAACCTAGGCTGTCGAGTCAGTGGTGTCTATTGAGTTTTGTCTCGTCGGATTTAGTCTGACTGAGTCGTGTCGCGACGCGTCGTTTGAGTTTGTTGGTCGTGATTAGTATCGTGGGGCGATCATCATCTTCGTGCGACCTGTGGAAGTAAGTCTCCCTTCTTTGTGTTGTGCCTCGTGTGACACGAGCTATTTTTATGATTATTTGTTAAGTGATGGAATCGTTATGTGGATTTTGATTTCACGATATGTATTTAATCGACTCTCGTATTTGATTTATACGAGGAGTGTAAATCGCTTGTGATGTCTTTTTATTGTCGCTTTTGTCCGTTCTTTGATGATTTTCGAATCGATTTGCACGTTTACAAGTTCTCTTGTGGAAGCTTTGTGCTTATACACGTTCGACTTGTTCACTAGCTTGATGCGGTAGGGTCTTTAGAGGCCTTGAATGGGGCAGTGGTTTTATTCGAATGTGGTTATTTGACTCTAATATTTTGTTCTTATGAGGAGTAGTGTTCTTTGGATTGTGCATGTTGAATCGTATTTCTTTTATCCATTGCGTGAGTTCTTTTGTAATGACATTCGGTATTTTACCGACGAGTTTTATTTCGATAACCGCTTCCCTTAACCGAGTTTTTGGCATTATGGCCTTGGCCGCTTTGTGAAATTCTTATGACGGTATTTAGTATTTTGTAAATGGCTTTCGTGAGTTTTGAAATATTATCGTCATCACCTTTTTGGCATTTTTGTAAATGGTTTTTAGCACAGGGTTCCGACGGGACCCACAGCGCTATGATGTTCCGTGTGATTACACGAAATTTTTGGGCATTCTAGCCTTTTTGGCATCGTCCTTTTGGCATTGAATTATTTTCGAAAACTTGAGTATCTTAGAAATAAATTTCGAGACATATTTTTTCAAATGAGTTATTTCCTTGTGGTACATCCAGTGCCACAATATATTCCAAAAATTTTCTGCCTCGAGGACCAAAATGTTTTGAGATATTTTCAATGTTTTAGAAACACTTTTATTTAGACCCAGGGTCGAATATTGAAAGTTTTCACTAAGAGAAAGTGTCCTCATTTTTTTATCAAATGCGAAACGGTTCTCCAAAGTCTCGATAACGATGTTTCACGTTTGTACTTTTTGAAAGGTGATACTCAAGATCAATCGGTGTTCTTCTAAATTATTTTCAAAATGAGGTTTTCGTTTTTAAAACCTATCCATTCCGTTTGAGGGTGGTATATATGTATGATGTTCACGTTGTCATTTTGATGTTTGCTCCCGAGTATGACCGAATTGGCGGTGTGAGCGTTGAGTCGTTTTCCACACATTTGTTGTGTTAGCCCCTTGTGAGAGGTGGGATGTTGGTGTTGAATATTGTCGCCTCGTGGTGATTTCTGCGTTGTCACGCATGTGCGAGCTGTTAGAGCTTGGGTTGGTATGGTCGTGTGCATCGGTGATCATTCCGTTATGTGTCGGTTGTTTAATGTCTTGTTACCTTGCTCCCGTTTTTGTGAATTTCGTGGACGAGGTCGGAGGTAATGCCCGTACTATTTTGACTTCTGTATTTTCTCTTTCTCCGCCTATCGATTCGCTCATGTTCGTTGACACTTTATGAACTTGTTACGTATCTCGGTTTCATCGTTCGAGCAGTGTGATCTTGTTGTGGGCCGATCTGGTTATCGATGTGACTTTTTTCGAGTTCGGTTCGATTCTTGTGAACCTTGTTCGGGAGTAACATCATTTGGTTCTACTAGTCCTTTTATTGAAGGATCGGATTTTGAACTTCGTATATTCTACTTTGTCGACTCATTTATGTTCGTTGACATTTCGAGCTTGTCCTGCCCCTTGTTTTTGTTTATCGAGCGAGTGTGGCATCATTTCTAATAACTCGTTTGTCGTTGTGACTTTTCAATTTCTATTCCCTTTCATGTGGATCTTATGTGAATGCATACGTTGTTGTTTTCACGGATCATATATTGTCTCGAGTCGAGATGTGAACCTTGGAGTTGTTGTTTGAATTTTTATTGTTCTTCGTGATTCGAACATGATCGTTCGATTTTTGTTGTCTCGATCTTTGTGGTTCGATCGTTTGATTGTTCGGTTTTGTCGATCTCGTTTCGCGATTGTTGAGCGTTCGCACTCCTTCCTAATTCCCTTAAGTTTGGGAAACTAGTCTCGTTTTCGATCTTCCAACCCTTGGGCGGTGGAATTCCGTATTTGTTCGATGATTGGCTCGCGTTTTGATTGATGTCTGGTTGGGTTGGTCAATCACATTGATTTTCGTTCGTTGTGTTTTGTGATTGTCGGATAATTGACTTGATTGTATTATCCATTTGATGACGCTTGTCATTTGTTGGTTTTATTATATCCCTAACGGCGACGTTGTGTTGGTCGTCGTGGAGCGTGTTTTCACGCCGTATGTCTCTTTGCGTTTCTTGCGGCGTTTATTTGTTAGGCGCGAGTTTTGTTTTTGGTGTATCTCGTTGAGTTTTCTGGCGGGATATTGCTTCCCTACTTGTTTTAAGTTTCGGACGAAACTTCTTTTAAGGAGGGTAGAATGTAATATCCGCATTTAATTCGGTAATTTTCTTTTAGGAGGAAGTTCATTTTGACAACTCTATCATGATTGTTTCGTCATTCCGAGAATGATTAATTACGCACTTTTTGTCATCGAGTTCGTTTCGGTGTCGTTTTGTTGAGTTCCGTGTCCTTAATCGACTTTTCACGTGGGAGTTCGACTTTGTAAAGTCACCATTAATTCTTGGAAACTCCAAAATTCGAATCTTTGCAACATTATAGAGAATCAAGTTAGCTTTCCAATGGTTCAAAGCGGTGAGTCAATCGGAGTCAGGGCGAAGGAGTTATGGTCGAAATAGCGAAGGCGCACGGTGTGCCTTTTTGGTGTTGAAGGTGTACCATGTGCCGCACACTCAGTGTGCCGCGGCACTAAGCTAATTCCTGGCGTTTTCTTGGCCCCAGGCGCGGCACACTCATCTGTCTTGCACACACGGGCTTTTTCGCATTTTTAGCGGTTGCGAGGAAAAACTTCATTTTTTTCTCCTCTCTTCTTCCTCCTTCATCTTAGGCGATTGTGGGCGATTTTTGGGCGATTTTGAGTGCTCCCAAACTTGTAGAGATCATCTACCTCAAGTCTTGTTGTAGATTTTCGACCTCTACTTGAATCCTTCATCCAAATCAAGGTATATTTCTTGATTATCATTCAAGTTGACTTTTTGGAGAAATTGTTCTTGATTTCGTTTCTAATCCGATTTCGATACATCGATTGGTGTAGTATGATGTTATTAATCATGTTCTATGGGTTGTATATCCATATATCAAGTTTGTTTACCTCGATCGACGATTCGAGTGTTCTTGGGAATTATTGAACATTTAGTGTTCGATTAAATGTCCCAATGAGTTTCCCTTCGATAGTTTGTTGGGATTTCCGTTGTTTTGGCCTTGATTCTCGTCGTAACCATGTGTTATTGTTACTTACGGAAGCTTATAGGTGTTCGAGGATTAGATGTTGAATTAGTTTGGTGATTGATGATTCGTGTGGTGTTATTCTCGTAATACTCGTGGTCTTATCGCGTTCTTGATATTGTTCGGGGTTCGGGGCTATTCGACCGCGTCTGTCCGTCGTCTCGTTGCGATTGTGATTTGAGGCAAGTACCTTGCCCATACTTTTCTTATTTTGTGGATATGATGATCGGTGATCGTATTAGTGTGTTTGTTTGGTTGTTTGAAACGAAGTTTCAAATGATTTTAGTTTGGCCTCGTTAAAGGCTTTCTTTCAAATGCGTGTGTGTTTTGTGAATGGCGTGTTTTGGGAATTGATTATGATTTGATTATTTTGAACGTTGAAGGATTTGATGATGATACTCCTATTGTTTAAAGTTATGGAATCGTGTATTCCGTATTTAATCTTGTTATTGTGTTTTGAAGAGTTTGATAATGGTGTCGAGTTAATGGCCATCTCTAGTGAGTATTCTTAATGAACTTACATTCTTAGCATGTTAGTATTGCATGAGTAACGTGTGTGTGTGTATGCTCACTGCGGGTTAGATCCGACGGGGTCTCGGTAGGGCTCCACGAAGCTGTGGAACCGCGAGCTTGCTTTTAACCACTGTGGGTTAGATCCGACGGGGTCTCGCGAGGATCCACGAAGCCGTGGTCCGCGGTTAATTGTGGTGCATTTTACAAATGTGATTCGATATTGGCATTTAGGAAATGAGCGCTTTTGAGCAGTTTTCATGATTGCATGCATCGACTAAGTGTGTAAGAGGTAAGTTGTTCGTTTGGCTTACTTGGCTAGGATGGCACAAGAGTATTTTGTTGTTTGTTTTAAATCCTTTATTTGTCGATTTTGATGTTGGGAGACGAACCTTGTGGTCGTTCTTGTGTACTGTGAGTTGATGAGATTTGGGGCTAAAATCCCAATGGTTTTGTAAAAGTCATTTTATGGATTTGGGGCTAAAATCCCAACGGGTTGGTAAATGTCATTTTTCGGAAAGTAAAGATTTGGGGCGGCGACCCCTTTTGTCTTGTGGATTTTGAAAAGTAGGATTTGATAATCCTAAACAGTTTTCTATTAAAACTCTCGATGGCATTCTAAACCGTCTCATAAATTATTTCCATTGATTTATGGTATTTCGATTTTTAAAGGTTTTCTCAAACCCTTGCCTCGAGAAGTACTTTTCGTTTCGTTTGGATCTTTGAGGATTCCTGGTTATTGTTATTCATGGAATGTGAATTGTATGGCTCGTATTTGCACTTTGTATTTGCACTAGCAAAACAGTGGAGTTTTGCTAACCCCCGAGTATTCGGGGGGTGGATGTCTATTTTTGCATTCAGGTTTTGGAGCATAACACAGGGTCGGCACGAAGGATGATGAAAGATGAACGATACTAATCACACGAGGATCCGTTGATGTCGTATTGGTCTAGTTGTATTTTCTTTTCCGCTGCAGTATCTTTTCCCCGTTGTACGAGAGTTTATTGTATTTTGACCCCTGCGTGGGTATATGTTGTAATTGAGTTGTATATTTTTACTGAAAGACCAAATCGGTCTACTGAGTCATTTAGCCTTGAAGGCATTGTCGAGAGGTTAAATGTTGTTACCAGCCTGGTAGATCTTCGAGGAGAGGGTCTACGGCGTGTAATATCCCTGAGTGGATTGGGGGTGTTACAAGAAACAGGCTCACTGTCGAGCTCGACTCGCTAGCGCGCACTACCAACAAGTGTAGCATGCTATACTGAAGTATGCTTAGCGTGCGCTACAATACGAAACTTAGCGCGCGCTAGGCACACGATAACAACGGTCCCGGAACACCAAAACACGAACGAAACATCAAACGGAACATCACAATATGCATAATAACATTCAATGGATTTACGGCAACCCCGAAACGGCGGTTCCGAGCAACAATTTCGAGAATTGGATCAATAAGCGACGGAAAAGCCAACAATTGCGGAATTGAGTAAAATAAATCCGAAAATAAGTATTCCCGAAATATACATACGGTTACACACGAGCCACTAAAACAGGAAAAACACAAAATCGAGAAAGTACTGGGAAAAGAAAAATGCGAATATTACAATATCGAGCTCAATAATGACACTAACATTGAAAAGAATAGAGAGATTTACTGACCTAACTACGAAAGGATGAGGGTAGGCCCTTAAAGTGGGACTCTTCTTCACTTTAGCCAGATCTGTATAAAGTATGCATTAGAATAGCAAAATAACACAAACAAATTTATTTTATTTAACTAATAATATATAAATAACTTTCGTCAAAATAAAACAAGCAACCAAATAATGAAGATAAACATGTTCTGTGGCATAGATCTAAATAGATAGGGGCAAAAAAATTACTAACGAAAAGAGACATAGTGACTTAACTTTCAAAGGATGGGCGTTGGGCATTAACCTTTGTTTTTTATTTCTAATTTTCGGAGAATACTAAAAATCGATATGGAGAATCGAACAAGAAAGGTGAAAGTATTTGGAAAAAGTATATGTCCGAGCTGAGAGAAATGAAGGGAAGTCGATCTGTGAAGGGATTGAAGTCGGAGAAGTGAGTTGTTGGACCGCATGAAGAAGCTGAAGCGTTTTTAAAAGAGTAGGGTTATGAGTGAAGAAGTGAAGCCGATCTGCAAAGGGATTGAAGTCGGTGAAGTGAGGTGTTGTGTGAAGTGTTTTGAGGGAGAGTAGGGTTATGAGGTAAATAGCGTTGATATAGTTCCTTTTATATCGGTATTTGGGGTTTTGAGAGAGAGTAGGGCTATGAGGTAAACGACGGTGATATAGTTCCTTTTATATCGGTATTTAGGGTTTCTAGAAGGAAGAAAATGCTGGTCCTTTTTTGGACTGTTTTTTGTTGAACAAATGTGTGATATAACACACACATATTTATTTAATGTATTTTAATTTATATCATTATTTAATTTTTTATGTAGGATAATATGAGATTTATTTTCTATTTTGAAAAAATTAAAGTAACTAATTGTATTATTAATGTAATCAACTTTCATTATAAATATAACTCATATTGTTTTATTAATATGGATTTATATGATTTCGCGTTAATGTAATCACTTTACTGTGTTTCATAGAAACAAAATAATTTTAAATGTATAAATAATCGTTAAATTATGAGATGTAAAAAAATAGAAAATATATATTAACTTAATATTTTTATATTTTGTAACACAATTAAAGTAACAAAAAACATCATATATTTAAATGAATTTTTATGTATATACATAGAGATATACACATACACGATATGGATCTCTAATTAAAGATCATAAAATAAGGATTAATTTGATATATTTTTATCGGAAATATAATTGATATGTAAAAGTTATAATCGTTTAAATTATAGATTAAAATAAAATATTAAATAGAGATGGAATCTTTGTTGGTAAATAAAAGAAAATATCTCATTTTTGTTTCTCTTTATGTAGCAAGTACAGTTTCCACTGCAATTATTAATCATGATAGTTGTTCAAGTAGCTACATTGCAAGTGGAAGTACTCCTCATTTTTCCGGTATATTGGATTTAGTTTTTATATATCAATTTATTAATTATCAATATATCATTGAAATACTTAAATTGATTTTCTTACACAAATTTTTTTTTGTAGCAACTGGAGCTGTTTATGAGGATGGTGTTGCAAGTACCAGGATTGCGAGTGGAAGTGTTAATATTTGTTCTGGTATGCCAATTAAAATTATTTTCAATAATGGATAAAATATTTTATTTGGTGTAGTTGTTTTCTTTATTTGTCTCTAGTTATAATAAAATAATATATCCAACTGTTTTTTCTATTGTAGATCGCGATGACTATATAGATCCTACAAGTAAAAGAAAAAAACATGTGAGCAAAAATTTTAATCGAGCTATAAATAGTAATGGATCATCAAAGCATGTTAATATGATTAAGTATTTTTAATTCATAAAGCCATATTTGCAAACATTATTATAATATATGCAGTTTGATTATTACATTTTTCACTATGCATAAATATATATTTATATGTATTCATTATTATTTTTGGACATTCAGAATATTGGGACGTTGGCGATCCGTCACATAATTGCAGATATTGTGGTGCTTTGTTCTGGTGTGAGGAAAGATTATCTACCTCCTCAAAGATAAAACCCGTATATTCTGGAGGTTGTGGTAGGGATGGAAAAATACAGCTCCCCAAATTGAACAACCCTCCTCAAACATTGCAACAATTATTACATGGAGACACGGTGATAAGAGCAAATATTTTCGTGATAATATTCGATCATACAATAGCATGTTCCCATTCACATCCATTGGCGTAACACCCCTAAGCTATTCATGGTATATTACAGCGATGTGGACCCCCACGCGGGACCCACCAGGCTAAATAAGAAATACCGCTCGTCTAACCGTCTCGGTTAGCGAGTAAACACACAACATTAAGACAAAAATTAAGTAAAACGCCTGGTACAACCGGTAAACCAGACATCACCAAAAATTACAAACAACATTTAGTATACAAACCAGTTCCAAATCAAAACGCCTAAGTACTCACGAGTACGGTGTATCAGTTTACAAACTTGAAACCGAATGTTTAAAATGGACAACCGAAATACAAGAACTGAATTGCACATGTCAACAACCCTGGCCAGCATCCTTGTACTACTCCAGTGCCCGCTCGACCGGCTGAACGCAATCTGAAATTCATAACGCGAATTTCCCCAAAACGGGTCCCTAGAGGGGTTAACAATTACGCTAGTACAAGTAATCAAGGCAAACCAATCGCTTACACATTCCATAGTACATGCATCAAATCATTACAAAAAACAAAAGAAGACATATCTTTTCTCGGAAAACAAACAGTCAATAATAACAGTTCAAACTTGCCAGGACTGGGGCTCACTGGTCTCATCCGAGGCCTCTATAGACCCTCCCGGGCTGGCCATAGCTAAAAATCAAAATCACGCACATGCATCGCCTAGGACCGGGGCTAAACCACTGGTCCCATCCGAGGCCTCTATGGACCCTCCCGGACTGGCTAGCCAACAAGCTCGTTAATCAGGAGCAAAATCACAGATTCCTCCGAGGCCCCGTCAGACCCTCCCGGAGTGAGCAAATCACACACATATACATTGCCATTCCATGTTAAGCATAAGGGTTTCACGACAATACTTGCCTTGAGAATATTGACGGCCAAATGAACGGGAATATCAACTACACTTTGCTAGGAACCAACGACGACGAACCTAACAATTCGAAGAATACAATCACAACCAATTCTATATGAGTACGAAAACAGAATACACCCCAAACCCACCTACGATTCATGCAAATTCATACAAAATAACGAGGGTGGGTCGCGACCGAACCCTCTCGATTTCACAAATACCACGAAATTTACCATGAACTCGTAGGGAAAACATGAATACCACTAAGATTAATCACATACATCATGGATTAATCAACAATACGGAACGAATCGGATATTAAATCGAAAACCCCAAATTTCACAAAAATAGGGTTCTAAGAGTTTACCTCGGATCAGAGACGAAGAACAAGTGTTGGTGTTGTTAATATAGACCAATAACTCAAGAAAGATGATAGCTAGACGATTTCCGAGTCGAAATCGCCCAAAATCACCTATGAATCGCCCAAAACGCGGAGGAGAAGAAGAAGGAATGAAAATGGACGAAACTGGTCAACTCCTGGGTATTTAAACCCAAGTCCTGGACAACTAACATACGTTAGCCGCTTAACGTACGTAAGCCTTCCAAGCTTATGTACGTAATAGATTGGCACAATAATCTGCCCAACCATACGTAGACTATTACATACGTTATGATAAGAGCCATTACGTACGTAATACTCCAGAAGCCTTAACGTACGTAATGCTCTTCACATAGCGTACGTAAGGTACCCCAATACCAAATGGCCAGTCTGACGAGTAAGGGTGTGACGAAAACACGAGACGATAAAAACACGAAGGAAAAACACACTTACAAAGAGTTTGAGATGACGAACTTAAACACTAAAAGAAAATATGTTCCCGACTACCCGAAGGTTCGGAAAACAACGACAAACATAACTACCCCATAACTTTGGGAAATTATAAAACGGCCCAAAACATTCGAAATACACGATACACGACCGAAGCACCAAACAAAAGCTCACGACATCCATAATAACACAAGACGGATTTACGGCAACCCCGAAACAGCGGTTCCGAACAACGATTACGAAAATCGAATCAAAAAGCGACAGTAATGACAATAAATGCGGAATTGGGTAAAATAAGTCTGAAACAAGCTCGCATGGCAAAAAGTACAGTATTAAATATCCTCGAAATATCAATACGATTACAAAAGAGTCACTCAAAATGAAAAATACACCAAAATGAAAAGTACTGAAAAAAGAAAAAATGTCGATATTACATTTTCCCCCTCTAAAAACAAGTTTCGTCCCGAAAATTAAGAAACAAATAACTCGGGGTACCTAGCAGGCATGCTATCCTCGGTTTCCCAAGTTGTCTCCTCGACACCATGTTTCGACCACTGCACCTTGACCAACGGAATGGTCTTATGCCTCAGTCGCTTCTCACGGTGCTCCAGAATCTTCAAGGGATGCTCCTCGAACGTAATATCCTCCGCAATATTGATCTCGCCATAGTAGATGACATGACTAGGGTCCGGAACATATTTCCTCAGTTGGGAAACATGAAAAACTCTATGGACGTGACTCAAAGCCAGAGGCAACGCCAAATGGTACCCAACTCGCCGACCCTCTCTAGAATCTCAAAGGGCCGAATAAATATCAGACTCAACTTCCCCATCTTCCCGAAGCGAAAAACTCCCCTCTTCGGAGACACCTTTAGCAAAACGTGGTCTCCCATCTAGAATTCCAAAGGTCGATGACGAACATTAGCATAGGATTTCTGTCGACTCTGAGCAGTCAACATCCTCTACCGAATCAATTCCACCTTCCTCCTCATTTCCAAAGCGATATTCGGTTTGGTCCCTACCAAATTAGATGCCTCGTTCCAACATACATTATCTTCTTTACCATTATGTACGTTAAGTATACGTCATTGCTGACGTCATATGTCCGTTGTAGCTTTTCTGACTTTGACTCTTCCAACGTTCATCTGGTTTGAAATTTGAACACTTCTTTACGTACGTTAGGATCCTCCGCTTATACACGTTATATGCGATAGTTTACGTACGTGTTTACGTTCGTTAGCCTGTATGAAAATCCGTCCAGATTGTCGTCTTCGTCTTCTTCGTTGTTTTGTCTTGCTTCATTGATTAATCATCAAAACATAATATATGTATGGAATAGAATATTCCAACAGAGACTTCCCCATAAGAACATTCTCTCGGATTTGTGTAATCATCGAATCCTCCAACTGCTTCAGTTTAACTTCATAGATTAGCGATGACAAAATTTCTAAAGCACAAAGTTGCCTGATGACTCCTGGCAACAAAATCTCGACACCCAACTCGATCAAATCACGCTGAAGTACAGATTGAGACGTGATTATCTCAAGGGTCCGCAGCGTAACCGGTTTCCGACTCAAGGGGTCTGCCACGACGTTCGTCTTGCCCGGATGATAAAGGATCTCGAGGTCATAATCCTTAATCAACTCCAACCACCTCCTCTGTCTCATATTCAACTCACGCTGAGTGAATATGTACTTCAGACTTTTATGATCGGTAAAAATCTGACATGCAGATCCAAAGAGATAATGACGCCAAATCTTGAGCACAAAAACAACTGCCGCTAACTCCAAGTCGTGAGTAGGATAGTTGAGCTCGTACGGCCTCAACTGCCTCGACGCATACTCAATAGTCTTGTCGTTCTGCATCAACACGCACCTAAGACCCTGACCCGAAGCATCGATATAGACAGCGAAACCCTCGTTGCTACATGGAAACGCTAGAATCGGGGATGAAGTCAAACGCCTCTTCAGCTCCTCAAAACTCGACTGTCTTTCGTCATTACAGACGAACTTCTCGGATTTCTGAAGCAATTATGTAAGTGGCCGAGTTAGTTTCGAGAAACCCTCGACAAACTTACGATAGTAGCCAGCCAAACCCAAGAAACTACGGACCTCCTTCACATTAGGCGGTGTCCAATCTAGCAATGCCTCAATCTTCTGTGGATCCACATGGTCCCCCTTGGCTGAAATCACGTGACCCAGGAACATCACTTCCTTCAGCCAAAATTCACATTTCGAGAACTTTGCATATAGTCACTCGGTCCTCAAAACGTCCAACACCACACGCAGATGATGCGCGTGCTCCTCCTCATTATTCGAGTAGATAAGAATGTCATCAATGAAGACAACGACACACTTATCCAAATACTCAATGAACACCTTGTTCATCAACTGCATGAACACTGCCGGCGCATTGGTTAGCCCGAAGGGCATAACCACAAACTCATAATGTTCGTATCTCGTCCGAAAAGCTGTTTTCGGGACATCCGACTCCTTCACTCGAAGCTGATAGTACCCCGATCTCAAGTCGATCTTCGAGAATACCGCAGCTCCCTGCAACTGGTCAAACAAGTCATCAATCCTCGGTAAGGGATACTTGTTCTTGATGGTCATTTTGTTTAGCTCACGATAGTCGATACATAAACGCAGTGAACCATCCTTATTCTATCCAAACAGGACCGGTGCGCCACAAAGCGAAGCGCTCGGCCGAATATACCTCGACCCAAGAAGTTCACTCAACTACTTCTTCAACTCAGCCATCTCTGAAGGTGCCATGCGATACGGCGCCTTCGAAATCGGAGCCGCACCCAGCTCTAACTCGATAGCGAACTCAACCTCATGGTCCGGTGGTAACCCCGGAAACTCATCAGGAAAGACATCTGGGAACTCACTAACAACTGGGATCGATGAAAACTCGACCCCACCATCCTACGCCTTCAAGGCGTAACACTAATAACCAGTACACCCCTTCCGCAGGAGTTTCATCGTCTTCAAGGCGTTAATTACGAACTTCTGGTTTCCCTCTTTCGTCCCGCGAAAGATTACTCGGTGTCGTGCTCGGCCAACATGGTTATGATCCTCATGCGGTAGTTCATGATCGCACCATGCCGCTCGAGCCAATCATCCCCGAGAATCAAATCCTCACCCTCAATACCATAACAATAAGATTGGAGAGCCAAGACCTCTCACAAATAATGACAGAACAATCTCGGATCTCCCGATCACCAACGATCCTATCACCACTAGGTAGTTTAACGATGAAAGACTCACATGACGACAAACAGTCAAGACCCAAACAATGCACACATTCCAGAGAGATGAACGAATGCGTAGCACCAGAATCGAAAAGCACACTGACAGGATGAGAATGAATATGAACGGTACCTGTAGCCACGGTAGCCGCTGTATCATCGGCCCTCCTCATCTCATATACACGTGGATGAGCAGAGCCGACACTAGAAGCCCCCTCTCTAGCGGACTGTCTCCGACCTCTCCCTCGGCTGGCACTCTGTAGAGACTGCGGAGCAAACGATCCCTGGTTCACACTCGGCTCCCCAAGCGCTGGGAAAGAAGCCTGGGCACTGAGAGTCTGCCCTAAACGATCACAAAAGGAAGCCTTGTGGCCCGACTGACCACAAGTATGACAAGTCAACGACGGACGAGGACACTCTCGGTTTCTATGGCCCGGTTGGCCACAGTTAAAACATCTGATCTCTCAAGTAGGGGTACTACTAGTACCTCGAAAACCCCCAGAAAAATGAGCCGAACCGCCCGCAGGAACGTTAGCAGGTTGATACTTCTGCTGAATTCCGCCATTGTGACCCGAAAAATTACCGACGGATTTCTGTTTCTTACTTTCTCGAGCCGCCTCACTGGCCGTCAAGGACATATCATAAGCAAGAGCTCTACTCTGATAGTCCTTTAGGGTGGTGCAGACGAATCTAGATATGTAATAATGAATCCTCGGTTTCATTCGCCTCGAGAAGTGGCAAATCTTGTCACTCTCCTCCTTAACCTGGGCCTTCACGTAGCCCAATTCTCGGTTGAAATCTGCAATGGCCTGAGAAATCGGAATATCTCGAGGCTGAGCATCATAAAAAGCATGGACCCGCACCTGACGAACTGGCCACGGACAGTACTCAGCTTCCATAAGGTCTCTGAACTCGGCCCACGAAGCATCATGATCCTGAGGCCCGACAGCCTCCCACCAATCAGCAGCATCACGAGTGAGAAAATACTGGGCGATTGGGACCTTGCGATCCTCATGACAGTTTGTGGACACAAAGACCTTGGACATCTCTTTGATCCACCCCTCCCAACCAATCGGGTCTGAAGCCCCAGAAGACTGAGAAGGATGCATCTTGGTGACGTCTTGAAGCTAACGATCCGCTCCGGCCTGAGCAGCATGAGTCGGAGTCGGTTTGAACCGCCTGGGCTATCACAGCCATTTGGTTCACTATTTGCTGCATCACAGCTGCAACACCAAATCAGCACCATCTTGAGTAGCACTATGGCCCTGACGGCCGTCCGTACTGCCGGCTCCAGAAGAGTGTGACGTGGCCGCCCCACTGACTGCCCCACGTCCCCAGCCGCATCCACGACCACGACCACGACCTCTACCTCGACCTCTCACATCATCCATACTGAAGATAAGAGGTAGCGAAAGTATCCCGATGATAAGTACGAGAGAAAAACAATCATAGTTCAAGAAATGGAAGTACGATACGAGAAAACAAAAGAATCGAGCAAGGAAAACTTACAAACACTGAAAGTATCGAGATGCTGGCAGCGTGATAACGATGTGTAAAATACAACACAACTAGACCCACATAACCGACAAGTCTAGGTATCCATAAACCTAGAGCTCCGATACCATTTTCTATAACACCCCCAAGATATTCAGGATATATTACAGCGCCGTGGACCCCCACGCGGGACCTACCAGGCTAAATAAGAAATAACGCTCGTCTAACCATCTCGGTTAGCGATAAAACACACAACACCAAGACGAAAATTAAATAAAATGCCCGGTATAACCGGTAAACCAGATATCACCGAAAATTACAAATAACATTTAGTATACAAACCAGTTCCAAATCAAAACACCTAAGTACTCACGAGTACGGTCTATCACTTTACAAACTTGAAAACGAATGTTTAAAATGGACAACCGAAACAAGGAGTGAGTTGCACATGCCAAC
Source organism: Orobanche coerulescens (assembly GCA_033398695.1). Taxonomy (NCBI): domain Eukaryota; kingdom Viridiplantae; phylum Streptophyta; class Magnoliopsida; order Lamiales; family Orobanchaceae; genus Orobanche; species Orobanche coerulescens. The sequence goes on from CM065808.1 coordinate 172,331,070, forward strand.
AACCCTGGCCAGCATCCTCGTACTACTCAAGTGCCCGCTCGACCGACTGAACGCAGCCTGAAATTCATAACACGAATTCCCCCAAAATGGGTCCCCATAGGGTTAGCAGTTACGCTAGTACAAGCAATTAAGGCAAACCATTCGCTTACACATTTCATAGTACATGCATCAAATCATTCCAAAAACAAAACAAGACATGTCTTTTCCCGGAAAACAAATAGTTAATAATCACAGTTCAAACTTGCCTAGGACGGGGGCTAAGTCCCATCCGAGGCCTCTATGGACCCTCCCGGACTGGCTATAGTTAAAAATCAAAATCACGCACATGCATCGCCTAGGACCGGGGCTAAACCACTGGTCCCATCCGAGGCCTCTCTGGACCCTCCCGGACTGGCTAGCCAACAAGCTCGTTAATCAGGAGCAAAATCACAGATTCCTCCGAGGCCCCGTCAGACCCTCCCGGAGTGAGCAAATCACACACATATACATTACCATTCCATGTTAAGCATAAGGGTTTCACGACAATACTTGCCTTGAGAATATTGACGGCCAAATGAACGGGAATATCAACTACACTTTGCTAGGAACCAACGACGACGAACCTAACAATTCGAAGAATACAATCACAACCAATTCTATATGAGTACGAAAACAGAATACACCCCAAACCCCACCTACGATTCATGTAAATTCATACAAAATAACGAGGGTGGGTCGCGACCGAACCCTCTCGATTTCACAAATACCACGAAATTTACCATGAACTCGTAGGAAAAACATGAATACCACTAAGATTAATCACATACATCATGGATTAATCAGCGATACGGAACGAATCGGACATTAAATCAAAACCCCCCAAATTTCCCAAAAACAGGGTTCTAAGAGTTTACCTCGGATCGGAGACAAAGAACAAGTGTTGGTTTTGTTAATAGACACCAATAAAGAAAGATGATAGCTAGACGATTGCCCAGTCGAAATCACGCAAAATCGCCTATGAATCGCCCAAAACGTGGAGGAGAAGAAGACGGAAGGAAAATGGACGAAACTGGTCAACTCCAGGGTATTTAAACCCAGGCCCCGATAACGTACGTAAGCCTTCCAAGCTTACGTACGTAATAGATTGGCACAACGATCTGTCCAACCATATGTAGACTATTACGTATGTTATGATAAGAGCCATTACGTACGTAATACTCCAGAAGCCTTAACGTACGTAATGCTCTTTACATAGCGTACGTAAGGTACCCCACTACCAAACGGGCAGTCTGACGAGTAAGGGTGTGACGAAAACACGAGACGATAAAAAAACGAAGCAAAAACACGATTACAAAGAGTTTGAGATGACGAACTTAAACACTAAAAGAAAATATGTTTCCGACTACCCAAAGGTTCGGAAAACAACGATAAACATAACTACCCCATAACTTTGGGAAATTAAAAAATGGTCCAAAACATCCGAAATACAGGATACACGATCGAAAAACCAAACAAAAGCTCACGATATCCATAATAACACAAGACGGATTTATGGCAACCTCGAAACGGCGGTTCCGAACAACAATTACGAGAATCGAACCAAATAGCGGCAGGAATGATAATAAATACGGAATTGGGTAAAACAAGTCCGAAACAAGCTCTGATGGCAAAAAGTCCAATATTAAATATCCTCGAAATATTAATACGGTTACAAGCGAGTCACTTAAAATGGAAAATACACCAAAATGAAAAATATTGGAAAAAGAAAAATGCGGATATTACAATTGGAGCAAAAATAGATACGAGTATTAATCAGGGCAAATAACCTCCGATGATTAAGATGCAAGGGCAAAATTACCACTTAATGGGCAGTCTACTGCCACCAGATGGTGAGGCACCAAAGTTTGCTCAGCTTTATATCTACGATACTGAAAACGAGGTGGCAAACAGAATGAATGATGTTAGGTACTTTTATATTTTTTTATTTTTAGTTATGTAATTCAATTTATGTGATGTGATAAATTTGCTTCTTTCAACTAATTTTTTTATTTATATTTTAAATGTGTAGGAAAAATAGTGAGTCTAATGATCTCCATTTGGAAATAGTTCATGAACTGCAGACTATGTTGGATGAGAACAATGTGTTGGTCAAGTCGTTTAGGATGGAGAAAGAGAGAGTGTTGGATGATAGAAGTTCATACATTAAGCTGAAATTGATTGGGAAGCGAGGTAAGGATGGAAGAACATATAATTTACCATCAGTGTCTGAAGTTGCTGCATTAATTGTGGGAGATTTTAACCGAGTAGATGGGAATAGAGATATTTTGGTAGAGACACGATCAAGAAAGCTGGACTGCATTAACGAGCTGAATGCACTTTACCTTGTATTTCAATATCCTCTTCTTTTTCCGTATGGTAAGGATGGTTACCCGGAGGATATAAAATTTGCCGAAGGTAAGGCCTGCGAAGGGGGGAGGAAAAATATTAGCCAGAGGGAATTTTTCGCCTACCGTATGCATGACAGGGATGATGAGGCAACTACGTTATTGCACTCTAGGAAACTATTCCAACAATTTTTGGTTGATGCATTTACAACTGTTGAGTCAGCAAGAACAATGTGGGTCCATCAGAATCAGCTGCAACTGAGGGCGCAAATGTATAAAGGTCTTCAAGATGCATATCTGCGTGGTGAAACAGATGCTTCTGCACAAGGAAAACGCATCATATTGCCCTCTTCATTTACTGGTGGGCCAAAAAACATGATACAAAATTATCAAGATGCCATGGCTATATGTAGATGGGCTGGATACTCTGATCTATTCATCACATTCACCTACAACTCGAAATGGCCTGAGATCACTAGATTTTTAGATAAAAGAAAGTTGAAACCAGAAGACCGTCCTGACATAGTGTGTTGGGCATTTAAAATGAAGTTGGATGAGTTGATGAATGATATTCAGAAGAAAAAACATATTCGGTGAAGTAAAGGCAGGTAATCTTTTAAATTTTATTATTTTATACCATGCCGTTGATGTAAAATTTGATAAAATACATATTTGTCGATTTTAACTATATTATGTTTTGTAAATTTCAGTTGTATACACTGTCGAGTTTCAAAAACGTGGGTTTCCACATGCGAACATATTGGTATTTATGTGTAAGAAAGATAGATTTGCAACAGCGATGACTATCGATGATGTTATCTCTGCAGAGATACACGATCAGAAGAGTGAACCTGAGTACCACGCTTCTGTTATCAAGTACATGATTCATGGCCCATACGGAGCGGCTAACAAGTCAGCTCCATGCATGTTTGATGAAAAATGTACAAAGTATTTCCCTAAGAATTATGTCGAAGAGACTATAATTGATGAGGAAGGATACACAACATATAAACGAAGATGATGGACGGTTTGTTTTGAAGAATGGTGTGCCGCTTGGCAACAGATACATTGTACCGCACAATCGTTATCTACTACTTAAGTAAGTATGGAGCCCATTTGAACATCGAGTGGTGAAATCAGTCAAGAGCAATAAAGTATCTTTTTAAATACATAAACAAAGGAAATGATCACATGGCTGCATCATTCTACAAAAGCTCACCAAATTTTAATTCTGTAGAAGATATCGACGAGGTCAACTAGTACTATGACTGTAGATATGTTTCTTCATGTGAGGCAGCATGGAGACTTCTTGGATTTGATTGAGCTTCATTACAGGGATCCACCCGTAGAACGCCTCAGCTTTCATCTTCCTTACGAACAAACTGTTGTTTTTAACGATCAAGATGAAATAACCATTGTGCTAGCAAAACCTACTGTGAACCAAAGCCAATTTCTAGCTTGCTTCGAGGCCAATGATAGGTATCATTGGGCAAACAATCTTACCTATGAGGAATTTCCGCAGTATTTTGTTTGGATTCAAAAAGATCAAAAATGGAAGCCAAGAAGAAGGAAAAGAATAGTTATTGGACGTGTGATTTTTGTTTCTCCAGGGTGTGGAGATATGTACTACTTGAGGTTAATAATTAACATTGTTCGCGGTGCGAAATGCTATAAGGATTTGATGAAATTCAATGGTATCCAGTACGATACCCTACGTGATGCATGATATGCATTGGGTTTGTTGATCGATGATAAAGAATATATTGATGCCATCGTAGAGTCAAGTCAGTTTGCCTCTGCGTATTCGATGCGGCTATTATTTGCTACATTGCTTTCACCAAATTGTATCAGCCGACCTGAACATGTTTGGGAAGCCTATTGGGTGTACTTGTTGGAGGACAAGCAACGCAAATTGACCCGTCAAAGAGGTATGTTGAATCTACTTTGTATGTTATACTTTCAATTCAATATATTTCTTCAAATTTTCATTCTTAATGAAAAAATAGTTTCCACATAAAGAATATTGATTTTTATCTCAGATTTACGTCTTACCGAAGAAGATATTATAAATTACACGTTGGTAGAGATCGAGAAGCTTTTGCAGGTTGGTGAAAAAGGTTTGAAAGATTTTCATCCCATGCCAATACCAGGCAGTCGTTACTTCAATGGATCACGTAATAGATTCGTACTCGACGAGCTAAGATATGATCCAATAGCTATCTCATTAGAGCATGATAACCTACTACAAAGCATGAATGTCTACCAACGGCGTGTTTACGATGTGATCATGTCTTCAATTAATGATTACAAAAGGGGGGGTTTTCTTAATATATGGCTATGGTGGCACCGGAAAGACCTTTGTGTGGAGGACACTATCATCATGTTTGAGGTCGAAAGGAGAAATAGTTTTAAATGTGCCATCAAGCGGTATTGCTTCTCTTTTACTACCCGGTGGAAGAACAATCCATTCAAGATTTTCCATTCCATTCGAGATTAACGGAGAACCGACATGTAATATAAAACTTGGAAGTCATATCGCTGAATTGTTAATGAGAACAAAACTTATCATATGGGATGATGCACCAATGATGCACAGACACTGTTTTGAGGCCCTGGACACTTCCTTGAAGGACACAATAAAGAATATAGATCCGGCTAATCAGAAAAAACCTTTTGGAGGTAAAATCGTAGTGTTTGGTGGTGATTTCGTCAAATATTGCCCGTAATTCCAAAATCTAAAAGACCTGAAATTGTTGGTGCTGCCATCAGTTCATCTCCACTGTGGAAACATTGCAAGGTTCTTCGACTGACCAAGAATGAGGCTGCAAAATACATCATCACTGCAAGAAATGGAAGAGCTACAACGTTTTTCCGAGTGGATCGCCAGCATTGGTGATTGTACTATTGGGGAACATGAGGAAGAAGGAATTACCATTGACAGTCCTCATGATTTTTTGATACAAGACTTTGAGGATCCTATCGAAGCAATTATTGAGAGCACATATCCATCTTCTGGCATTTACACTGAAGATTCGTCTTACTTTAAAGAAAGGGCGATTTTGGCACCTACACTAGACGTCGTTGATGAAGTGAATCAGTACATGAACGCACAATTAGCTGGAGATGTACGCTTATATTTAAGTTCGGACGAACCATGTCATTCAAACAAGACTACTGATGTCATAAATGCACTTCACACAACTGAATTTTTCAATGAAATCAGATCTTTAGGGGTTCCAAACCATGAACTTAACACTACAAGAAAGACGAAAACAGACAACACTCATCAGACAACGGTCGGACGAAAATGTGTTGCTCGAAATTAACGGACAATGGTTTATTTTCTTCCGCGAAAAACTATTGTCTGATCCATATTCAGTACAACGGTTTAGTGACTACTGACAAAATCATTGTCTACAATTTCGAATCAGACAAGTCTTTTGATTGTGGAATTGTCCAAATGAGTGTGTGTACGCAACTGTTTTAAACTTATATTGTTTTAATAAACTTCAAACAATGTGTCTTAGGAACCGTTGTTTGACTTAGGCGCAATTAGACAAGTGTTTTTGGTTCTGTTATATTTAAGCAGTCTTCAAACAACGGTGGTATGATAGTGTTGTGTAAATGATATCTGTCACACAACTATTTTTGTAACATTGTATTCTTTACTGGCAGACAAGTGTTTGGTCTTTTAAAACCGTCTTCTGATATAAAGTACTTTAAAAAAAGTATATCTATAATACCACAATTAAATTTAATTATTTTTTAACAATTCAATCGTACGAATGTCAAGATTTATATATTCTAGTGATATGCACAAAACATTGAACAATTTAAAATTTATTTTATATATTTTTTTAATAGTCAACTACTAAAAGTACTATGTAGTCAAACTAGTCTAATTTAGGATTAACTCAATATTTTTTAAATTTTTGACGATCCAAACGTATGGGTGATAATATGTAATGAATTTCATGATGTGCAAAAAAAAAACTAAATTTTTTTAAATTAATCTTGTATGATTCTATAATATAAACCTCCCAAAAGTAATAATCACTCTAACTAGTCTCGTCCCGATTGCACATAATATTTATTTTTAAAATATATTTTCGACGATCCAGCCGTACAGATGTTAATATCTAATTATTTTAGTGATATGCGCAAAAAATTGAAAAACTTCAAATGTGTTTTTTAATAGTCAACTAACTAAAAATAGTATTTAGTCAAACTAGTCAAATTTAGGATTAACTCCGTATTTTTAAAAAAAATTTGACGATCCAACCGTACGGATGATAATATATAATGAATTTAATGATGTGCAAAATGAACTAAAGAATTTCAAATTAATCTGGTATGATTCTATAATATAAACCACCCAAAAGTAATAATCACCCTATCTAGTCTCGTCCCGATTTTACATAATATTTATTTTTAAAATATTTTTTCGACGATCCAGCCATACGGATGTTAATATCTAATTATTTTAGTGATATTCACAAAAAATTGAAAATTTCAAATTTATTTTATATGTTTTTTAATAATCAACTAACTAAAAATACTATTTAGTCAAACTAGTCTAATTTAGGATTAACTCCATATTTTTAAATTTTTTTGACGATCCAACCGTATGGATGATAATATGTATTAATTTAATGATGTGCAAAATGAACTAAAGAATTTCAAATTAATTCGGTATGATTCTATATTATAAACCTCCCAAAAGTAATAATCACTCTATCTAGTCTCGTCTCGACATAATATTTATTTTTGAAATATTTTTTCGACGATCCAACTGTACGGATGTTAATATCTAATTATTTAGTGATATACACAAAAAGTATTATGTGAACATAAAATTCAAACTTATTTTATATATTTTTTTAATACTCAACTACTAAAAGTACTATTTAGTCAAACTAATCTAATTTAGGATAAACACCATATTATTTATTTTTTTTGACGATCCAACCGTACAGATGATATTATGTAATAAATTTAATGATGTGCAAAGAAAACTAAAAAATTTCAAATTAATCTTGTATGATTTTATAATATAAATCTACCAAAAAGTACTACCACACAAATAAAATTGATGTTGTAAAACTAAAATTGATTTTCATTTCACTCTTTTCATTTTCCACCTTCCCCCAAATCCCCCAAATTACCCTCCCTCCTGCACATTTCCTAAAACCCAAATTCCCCCCAAACCCAAATTTTCATCTCTCAGTACTCGATCTATCTCTCTATCCCTCAAGCCATCTATTTTGTTTTATACAGACAAAAGACCCCCGAAAGAATTTTATGAACTCTACTCTTATCGTCTAAACCATGATAGCAGGGCCGGTCCTGTGCCTGACGGTGGCCTAGGCAAAAATTTAAAAATAACCCTCAAAATTTAGAAAATATGCAAAAGCAACACAAAAATGATAGACTATGAAAATTGAAACTAAATTAACACTTGAAAAAACAATTTCTTCTAGCTCTTTGAGTTTCATTAATTATAATTTATATTATTTGCTTTGTAAATATTATTTTTGAATTTTTATTGAAAAATATCTAATTTGATAATAAATACATTTAACTCATTATAACTAACCCAAAAAGAAATGATTCCTACATTGTTTCTGTATTTAATGTTAAAATAAATAAAAAGAATGGTGTAATTTTTCTCACTTGTTCAATTATTTTAAAGTACAACAAAAATAATATTTTTTTTACTATTGAATGAATAATAACTAGAAAAGAATATATATTTTTGCAATAAATATATATTACAAACAAATAAAGCAGATAACAAAATAGAAGGAAAATTAAAATAAAAATTAAAAAAGTTGAAGGGCTCATTATAAGTATATACTAGAAAAGAATATATATTTTTTGTTTGTATATTATAAAACAAATAAAAGTATATAAGAAAACGTAAGGAAAATAAAAAGTAAAAGAGGGCCTATTATAAAAATATATATCGGAGTCTGGTTGTAATACCCGGATTTTCAGTATAAATTTTTCGCATTATTTTATCTGAGGTATATTGTATAGCTTGGTATCTATACAGTATGGATAAAATAAATTGAGAACTGAGAAAGTCGTATTTGTATAATTGTCGTATTTGGTAGACAACTACATTTGAGGATATCGCATATCAGGTTGTTTTAATTTTTGATATCGGGTATATCATATGAGAATATTATTGGATCCAGTATATGTATTCTGTATGCCGTATGTTTGTATTATGTATGTCGAGACGTCGGACAGGAACAGTTCGATTTTGGCTAAGTATAGAGCCCTTAACGTACGCTAAGTTTAAGGACTTACGTACGCTAAATTATACGCTTTACGTACGTTATGCATAAGGCATTACGTACGTAACAAGAGGAATCAGACTTGTGATCGAATAGTGGGGCCCGTGGTCGGCGGCTTTCGGCGCGGATGTGGACAGGTGAGTCAACGAATGGATTTACGTATGCTATACAGGGTATATTACGTACGTAATATGAGTATAATACTGTAGCAAGTCAACGTACGTATTACGTACGCAACGGATTAAGTGTTACGTACGTTACGGGGCGGCTGGCCGAGTCGTGGCTGAGAGGACCTGTAGTGGCCGAGCATGGTCGGTAGTGACTCGCAGGGATGGCCGATCACGGTCGGCAGTGACTCGTTGGGGGCAAGGACTGGTCGATAACGTACGTAAGGTTGTGGCCGGTTACGGCCGTAAGGGCCAGTTACGTACGTAAGCCAGCTGCCGGTTACGTACGTAAGGGTGTCAGCCAAAATGGACAGTAGGGTAGGCCACGGCCGGTTACGTACGTAAGCTACGTCCGATTACGGCCGTAACGTGCCGACAGGACTCGGCCTATATAAGGCCTGGATCGAATCATCTTGGGCATTTTTCATTTTTCTTCGTTCCTTCCGCGATTTTTCACCATAGATGGATGGATTTGAGTAAGAGAAACATAGAACAACATGTTTTGGAAGTTTGATTCATGGATTAACATCATCTTCCACCCGGATCGAAGGTAAGATCACCTAAACTTTTGGTTTTTGGATATTCTTGAGGTTTCTTGGTATTTCGGCCGATTTGATTCGTTTTGATTCAGATTATTGATTGAACTTGATTGTATACTCGAAATCATTCATTATCCTTGAAGTTTTGTGGGACAAATTCGAGTATTTCTTCGAATAAACGATTAAATTGGACTATGCCTTCAAAGTGTTCGATAAAATGCCTCAATGAGTAGAACTTGGGAAATTCTACACGTTTTCGTATAAATGGTGATTGAATTGATATTGTTGTGTTGATTCTTGGTAATTATGGGAATTTTGTTAAGGGAAGATAATGAATTGATGATCAAATGCCTTGATTATGTCGTTATGATTATGGAATCATAGTGTTCTCGATGTTCTTGGTAGTTTGTTGCGATTCATGATGTTATGAGAAGTATATATGTTGAATAACATGATTATATACACCTTGAATTGTGAATAAGGATTGTTTAAATGTTAGAACACATCGGATTATGTCGTTTGGAGATTTTGAATGTGATGTCGGAATAAGTTGTGTTCTTAAGGAATACTTGGATTATATGAATTGATGAACATGTTTAAGTGATGTTGGTGTTTTGGATATGAATATGGAATATTCATATCTAAAACTAAATTATGTGTTTTGATACAATATTCATATAGGAATACGAATATGATTCCGGATTTGATAAGGTTATGATTCACTTTTGAGTTTGAGAATTCATACGTATTGAACAAGTGTTCAAATCGAATAATGGAATTATTTGAAACCCTTGGAATATGGTTATCTATAATGTTGAATTAATCGGATCGTCCGGATTGATGATGATAATCGGTAATTGGTTTTTATTATGAATTTACAAGGAGGAAACTTGTATTCGTATGTAATATTGAATGTGGAATCGGTAATGCTTAGACACTTGGTTAAATTGATTATTGATATGATTATCGGATTATGAATTGTGTTATGGTTTTAAATTCATAATCGATTGATTTGGTTGTTCGGATTTGTGTTTAATCGGGATATGGTGGAACCGTTGGGTTTATTGATCGGTTATATTGATTATCGAGTTGCGAATCGTGGATATGAGTTCGTATTTGTTTGAGTTGTATTGTTCGGTTTTGTTTATGATCGGGGTATTGTTGAGCCGTTGAGTCGCTTGGTTGGCTATGTCGGTTATTGATTGTTATCAGATTGTTGTTAATTGATTATTGCAATAGGTTGTGATGTTTGATCGTGGTTTATGACCGTTGTGTTGTGGTTGAGGCTGAAGAGTTCGTAGATTGCTTTTGGTCGGGGCTGAGGAGCTCGTAGACGAAGGCAATGGATTTTGGTAATGGCTTCGTGGTATTGGTATCGAGGCAAGTTTCTACTTGTTCAGTTTATAATATTTGATGAATGGTTTCGTTTTCATTTCATTTATAATTCGTATAGCAATGTTGTTAGAAATGTAAGTTGTCGGGATAATGGTTTGTATATCGTACTCTGGTTGTAATAAATCATAAGGCATATGATTTAATTGTGTTCAAGGAAGACGTGTGTTATCTTTGGTCAAGGATATAGAATATCGGATATCGAGGATAGTTATCGTGATGACATAAGTATCGGGATAAAGGTTTATTGGTATTGAATGGATGGTACCTTATTTGAGATTATTTGTATAACTGTGTATTTGTTCAGGGATGTTGTTCGTGGAAAGGATGTTGTCTTCGGCTTTGAGGTAATTTATGTATTGTTGAGTTATGAGATAATTATTATATTGAGTTGTTGTATATGTTGTACGTTGAGGCTTCGTATATTGAGATTCGTATTGGTTGTTCGTTGAGGGATGTTGATCCCAGGACTATTGTTGGTATTAATGGTTGTGTTGATCGTCTCATTGAGGGATGTTGATCCCAAAACTGTTGTCTGAGATTGTTGATCGTATGGATTATCCTTTGGGGGTTTGAGATCCCAGGATTGTTGTTTTGAATATTGATTGGTCGTGTCGACTTTTCATTGTCAGTCTGTTATTGTTCACTTCGGTGAGTCTTTGATCCATATTGGATATGCGTTTCTTTGAGTTTCGTTGTCATGTTGCATCGTGACATATCTGGAGTCATATCTACGTGCCGATTGGTTATTGTGTAGGATTTTTAGCTGGGCACACTATGGTTATGTGTTGATATTTCCACATTGAACCGTGCACACGAGACGTAGTTCGTGAGGCTAATTAGGTACAAGACCACACGTGTATTTGATCGATACCCGGGGTGGCTTGTGCACGGACACATTTCTGGATCGGGCGTACTATGACTTCCATCTTTGAGCCATATTGTTTGGTCGTTCATACTCCATTTATGGTTGGGTATGTTCGACGGTTTATGACTGGTTGTTCATACGCCCGAGGGGTATGTTCGATAGTCAGTGTCATTTCTTTGAGACCCTTTATTGTTGATCGTTTGAAGTTTACCTTGTTGATGGTATTCTCGGTTATTGTTGGTCCTTTGTTGATCATTTGGAGTTTACCTTGTTGATGATATTCTCGGTTATTGTTGATCCTTCATTGATTGTGTTCGGGATTTACCTTGTTGATGGTATTATCAGTTATCGTGATCCTTTGTTGGTCGTATTGGAGTTATCATGTCGATGATATTCTCAGTGATGTATCGGTTGATCATTGTTATTGATCGTATGAGCATTCGGACTATACGTCGATGTTCGGGATTTGTTATCATTATCATGTGGTAGTTGATCTACAGATATGTTGTGTATTATTGGTTTATCCAGGTTGAGTTTTGATTGTGTAATCCGACGGACAGGATTTGGCACAGATTGGATTACTCCATACTTGCGAGTTATGATAATGTTTTGAGGATACTTGGTATTGTTTGAATACAGTACAGATAATTGTTGTTAAGTTTATTTCGTCATTTGAGAATGCGAAATGTGAATTATGGTAAGGATCGATTTGGTATGGATTACCATGGATTGGTAAGGTTATGACGGTAAGTTTTCATTGGTATTATTCTTACAGTATTATTACATTGGTATGTAATTATTTATGATGATGTGATCGATATCATTGTTGAGTATTGTGGCTGACCCCGTCGTGGGCTTTATTTTTAGGTACTCGGAGATCGAGCTAGTAGCGGTCGTGAAGGGATGAGCTTCCCGGGTGATACTGGCTGTGGCATGTTTTTGAGTATTGAGTATTTATTTCTGGTTGTTTTATTTCCGCTGCAAATGTGTATTTTGAACTGTGTTTTATCCGCTGCGTGTGTATTTCAAAATGGCTTTTCGGTATTTTTACCAACTCGCGTGTACTTTCAAAATGGCCTTTTGGCACTTTGCGAACTTGGGTTATTTCGTTAAACCTTTTCCTAAACTATTTTGTCGGTACGTTTAAGGGGTGGCTTAAGTACATTCCGAACTGTCGAGATTTGGCGTTTCGCCTTGTATTTTCAAATGGTATTTTATGACGGTATTTGAGAACTATGCTTTTTGAAAATTTTTGAGTATTTAAAATATTACCGTCGTTGGCCTTTTGGCATTTTTAAACGTTTTTGAAATGGTTTTTAGCCTGGTGGGTTCCGGCGTGGGACCCACGGCGCTGTAATATCTCGGATGGTTTTGGGGGTGTTACAGAAGATGGTATCAGAGCTTGGGTTTTGTGAAACCCGGGCATGTGTGTTATGTGGCTCTACCGGTACGGTAGTAGCGTGGCTTTTGAAAATGATTTTTCTGACTTTTGAGTCAAATCGAAATTTGGAGATTCCAAAATTTTTGAGAATCTTTTCAAATTACTATTTGTGATATTAGTGTGTGTTGGTGTTATGTTGAGACTTCGTATGGGAGTCGTGTGCTAGTATCACGGGAGATCATCAGCTTCACGCACCTGTAAGTATATCGTTTTGGTTATTCGCTTGTGGCAACACTTGATTGTTTTGTGATGAGTTGGAAAGTTTTGGATTTATCTGTTGTTGGTGACAGGTCGTAAGTTTCGAGGACGAAACTTATTTTAAGGGGGGTAGTATGTAATACCCGGATTTTCAGTATAAATTTTTCGCGTTATTTTATCTGAGGTATATTGTATAGCTTGGTGTCTATACAGTATGGATAAAATAAATTGAGAACTCAGACAGTCGTATTTGTATAATTGTCGTATTTGGTAGACAACTACATTTGAGGATATCGCATATCAGGTTATTTTAATTTTTGATATCGGGTATATCATATGAGAATATTATTGGATCCAGTATATGTATTCAGTATGCCGTATGTTTGTATTATGTATGTCGAGACGTCGGACAGGAATAGTTGGATTTTGGCTAAGTATAGAGCCCTTAACGTACGCTAAGTTTAAGGACTTACGTACGCTAAATTATACGCTTTACGTACGTTATGCATAAGGCATTACGTACGTAACAAGAGGAAACAGACTTGTGATCGAATAGTGGGGCCCGTGGTCGGCGGCTTTCGGCGCGGATGTGAACAGGTGAGTCAACGGATGGATTTACGTACGCTATACAGGGTATATTACGTACGTAATATGAGTATAATACTATAGCAAGTCAACGTACGTATTACGTTCGCAACGGATTAAGTGTTACGTACGTTACGGGGCGGCTGGCCGAGTCGTGTCCGAGAGGACCTGTAGTGGCCGAGCATGGTCGGCAGTGACTCGCAGAGATGGCCGATCACGGTCGGCAGTGACTCGTTGGGGGCAAGGACTGGCCGATAACGTACGTAAGGATGTGGCCGGTTACGGCCGTAAGGGCCAGTTACGTACGTAAGCCAGCTGCCGGTTACGTACGTAAGGGTGTCGGCCAAAATGGATAGTAGGGTAGGCCACGGCCGGTTACGTACGTAAGCTACGGCTGATTACGTCCGTAACATGCCGACAGGACTCGGCCTATATAAGGCCTGGACCGAGTCATCTTGGGCATTTTTCATTTTTCTTCGTTCCTTCCGCGATTTTCACCATAAATGGATGAATTTGAGTAAGAGAAACATAGAACAACATGTTTTGGAAGTTTGATTTATGGATTAGCATCATCTTCCACCCGGATCGAAGGTAAGATCACCTAAAATTTTGGTTTTTGGATATTCTTAAGGTTTCTTGGTATTTTGGCCGATTTGATTCGTTTTGATTCAGATTATTGATTGAACTTGATTGTATACTCGAAATCATTCATTATTCTTGAAGTTTTGTGGAACAAATTCGAGTATTTCTTCGAATAAACGATTAAATTGGACCATGCCTTCAAAGTGTTCGATAAAATGCCTCAATGAGTAGAACTTGGGAAATTCTACACGTTTTCGTATGAATGGTGATTGAATTGATATTGTTGTAATGATTCTTGGTAATTATGGGAATTTTGTTAAGGGAAGATAATGAATTGATGATCAAATGCCTTGATTATGTCGTTATGATTATGGAATCGTAGTATTCTCGATGTTCTTGGTAGTTTGTTGTGATTCATGATGTTATGAGAAGTATATATGTTGAAGAACATGATTATATACACCTTGAATTGTGAATAAGGATTGTCTAAATGTTAGAACACATCGGATTATGTCGTTTGGAGATTTTGAATGTGATGTCGGAATAAGTTGTGTTCTTAAGGAATTCTTGGATTATATGAATTGATGAACATGTTTAAGTGATGTTGGCGTTTGGATATGAATATGGAATATTCATATCTAAAACTAAGTTATGTGTTTTGATACAATATTCGTATAGGAATATGAATATGATTCCGGATTTGATAAGGTTATGATTCACTTTTGAGTTTGAGAATTCATAAGTATTGAACAAGTGTTCAAATCGAATAATGGAATTATTTGAAACTCTTGGAATATGGTTATCTATGATGTTGAATTAATCGGATCGTCCGGATTGATGATGATAATCAGTAATTGTTTTTTATTATGAATTTACAAGGAGGAAACTTGTATTCGTATGTAAGATTGGATGTGGAATCGGTAATGCTTAGACACTTGGTTAAATTGATTATTGATATGATTATCGGATTATGAATTGTGTTATGGTTTTAAATTCATGATCGATTGATTTGGTTGTTCGGATTTGTGTTTAATCGGGATATGGTGGAACCGTTGGGTTTATTGATCGGTTATATTGATTATCGAGTTGCGAATCGTGGATATGAGTTCGTATTTGTTTGAGTTGTATTGTTCGGTTTTGTTTATGATCGGGGTATTGTTGAGCCGTTGAGTCGCTTGGTTGGCTATGTCGGTTATTGATTGTTATCAGATTGTTGTTAATTGATTATTGCAATAGGTTGTGATGTTTGATCGTGGTTTATGACCGTTGTGTTGTGGTTGAGGCTGATGAGTTCGTAGATTGCTTTTGGTCGGGGCTGAGGAGCTCGTAGACGAAGGCAATGGATTTTGGTAACGGCTTCGTGGTATCGGTATCGAGGCAAGTTTCTACTTGTTCAGTTTATAATATTTGATGAATGGTTTCGTTTTCATTTCATTTATAATTCGTATAGCAATGTTGTTATAAATGTAAGTTGTCGGGATAATGGTTTGTATATCGTACTCTGGTTGTAATAAATCATAAGGCATATGATTTAATTGTGTTCAAGGAAGACGTGAGTTATCTTTGGTCAAGGATATAGAATATCGGATATCGAGGATAGTTATCGTGATGACATAAGTATCGGGATAAAGGTTTATTGGTATTGAATGGATGGTACCTTATTTGAGATTATTTGTATAACTGTGTATTCGTTCAGGGATGTTGTTCGTGGAAAGGATGCTGTCTTCGGCTTTGAGGTAATTTATGTATTGTTCAGTTATGAGATAATTATTATATTGAGTTGTTGTATATGTTGTACGTTGAGGCTTCGTATATTGAGATTCGTATTGGTTGTTCGTTGAGGGATGTTGATTCCAGGACTATTGTTGGTATTAATGGTTGTGTTGATCGTCTCATTGAGGGATGTTGATCCCAAAACTGTTGTCTTAGATTGTTGATCGTATGGATTATCCTTTGGGGGTTTGAGATCCCAGGATTGTTGTTTTGAATATTGATTGGTCGTGTCGACTTTTCATTGTCAGTCTGTTGTTCACTTCGGTGAGTCTTTGATCCTTATTGGATATGCGTTTCTTTGAGTTTCGTTGTCATGTTGCATCATGACATATCTGGAGTCATATCTGCATGCCGATTGGTTATTATGTAGGATTTTTAGCTGGGCCCACTATGGTTATGTGTTGATATTTCCACATTGAACCGTGCACACGAGACGTAGTTCGTGAGGGTAATTAGGTACAAGACCACACGTGTATTTGATCGATACCCGGGGTGGCTTGTGCACGGACACATTTCCGGATCGGGCATACTATGACTTCCATCTTTGAGCCATATTGTTTGGTCGTTCATCCTCCATTTATGGTTGGGTATGTTCGACGGTTTATGACTGGTTGTTCATACGCCCGAGGGGTATGTTCGATAGTCGGTGTCATTTCTTTGAGATCCTTTATTGTTGATCGTTTGGAGTTTACCTTGTTGATGGTATTCTCGGTTATTATTGGTCCTTTGTTGATCATTTGGAGTTTACCTTGTTGATGGTATTCTCGGTTATTGTTGATCCTTCGTTGATTGTGTTCGGGATTTACCTTGTTGATGGTATTCTCAGTTATCGTGATCCTTTGTTGGTCGTATTGGAGTTATCATGTAGATGATATTCTTAGTGATGTATCGGTTGATCATTGTTATTGATCGTATGAGCATTCGGACTGTACGTCGATGTTCGGGATTTGTTATCATTATCATGTGGTAGTTGATCTACAGATATGTTGTGTATTATTGGTTTATCCAGGTTGAGTTTTGATTGTGTAATCCGACGGACAAGATTTGGCACAAATTGGATTACTCCGTACTTGCGAGTTATGATAATGTTTTGAGGATACTTGGTATTGTTTGAATACAGTACAGATAATTGTGGTTAAGTTCATTTCGTCATTTGAGAATGCGAAATGTGAATTATGGTAAGGATCGATTTGGTATGGATTGCCATGGATTGGTAAGGTTATGACGGTAAGTTTACATTGGTATTATTCTTACAGTATTATTACATTGGTATGTAATTATTTATGATGATGTGATTGATATCATTGTTGAGTATTATGGCTGATGTAATACCCGTACTTTTATTGACTGTTTGGCCTTGCCGTTTTTCTTATTTCGTCGCTCTGTAAACTCTTGGTGATGTTGTCGATATTGTTATGGAGCTTCATATCTTGTTTGGATCACAATCGTGTTGTTTAGACCTTTCGGATGTGTCCTGGGTCAGAGAAATAGCGCACGCTAGGCCTAGGCTAACGCACGCTAATTCTGCTTGAGTAGCGCACGCTAGCCTTGAGCCGTAGCGCGCGCTAAAGGACCAGTCAGGTCAGAACCAGTAACTCGGACTGCTCTCTAGACTGGCGGTTAACGCGTGCTAGGAGTTAGTTAGCGCACGCTATTCGTGGTTAGTAGCGTACGCTAACATCCATCCGTAGCGCACGCTAACGGGCTGGTCGGCAGAGGCAGTGAGGTTGTCAGGTTTTGTGGACTATCAGGTAACGTACGCTAGCCTTCGGCTAGCGCACGCTAAAGCTGTTGCATAAAGCACGCTAAGCCATAGCGGTAGCGCACGCTAAGGCTTGAGCAGGCGGCAGGACAATGAGGTTCTCGACTCCGCCATCGGACGCCACTTTTTGGCTAGCGCACGCTAGAGAAAGGCGATTAGCGCACGCTAACGGGGCCGGCAGAAGCCACTGGACTACCCGGTGACCTCGCTAGCGCATGCTAATGAAGGAAGCGTAGCGTGCGCTAGACTGGGCGGATATATATTGGACAGTTGACTTCCATTTCGTCATTTTTCATCATTTTCACTTATTTCCGATGGGAGGAGCTCGGGAGAGGCGATTTTGGGCGATTGGGAGCGATTCTTCTTCAGACAACAACATATTGGGTTAGAGAACAAGGATTTCACAACATCTAATCCATCCTAACGTCCAAATCAAGGTAAAAATCCTTAGAACCCTATTTTTTGCGAATTTTGGGGTTATTCCTAGATTCGTCCGATTTATCTTAAAGCTTGAGAACCTTGAGATTATGATGTATCTATTCCATATACATGCTTTTCCTATGATTTTTCGGATTGGATTGTGCCGTTTTCGGGCTTGTGAGAGTTTGGGCAATTTTCCAACCTCTAGTTGTTTATCCGTGTATTTTCGTGAATCGTAGACGGGTTTCGGGAGTTTCTTCATGAATTGTGAGTATATATTATTGATTATCATATCTCTTACGAATCGTTTAGGTGCCGGAAGCGCGTTCTTGGACCTACCAAACTCATACTCTTTTCCGTTCAATTTCACGATGTCTCAAAGGCAAGTATATATTTATGATTATACGTTTTCGACTTTGAAAGTAAGATATATGAATGGCATGATTGTTTTATATCCACTCTGGGGCGGGCCGACAGGTCCCCTGAAGGTTTCGTAGCCTTTGGTGCGATTCCACGGATGATTTGGGTTAACCACTCTGGGGCGGGCCGACGGGTCCCCTGAGGGTTCCGTTCATTGTTGTTGTACTGGAATGGTTATTGAATACTCGAGTATTGTTTTCCATTTTCCTTGATGTCCCGGCTTGTGTTTGCCGAGGTATCGATTTGTGTTGTGATGTCTTTGAATACATGGATATGTTTTGAATAGCCTTTGTATTGTTCTTCATTCCATTGTATGTATACCTTATCGGTCAAAATTTATAGTTCCGCGTATGTTTAGCCTTGTGGGTCCCACGGTGGGGCTTACGAGGCTGTAATATTCCCTGAATAACTTGGGTGTGTTACAGAATATGGTATTAGAGCTTAGGTCTATGGATACCTAGGCTGTCGGTCTTTTGGGTCGATTGAGTCATCATTTGTCCACATTATCACTACTCTGCCATCATCACAATGCGACCGGTACTTGTAAGACCTCTTACTCTTCTGGTGTTTCCTTATTCGTTTTGCTTCTATTTTGGTATTCATGAGAATCGGTCACTTCGATGATGTGCGATTAAATTGTACTTACGTGCTTTGTGTGTTCTTCAGTATGTCAGCTGGTAGGGGCCGAGGCCGTGGTCGTGGCCGTGGACGTGGACGTGGACGAGGACGTGGCGCGGCCGTTTCCCTTAGTTCTGTTGCGGGGTCAACCAACCCCAGTTTGTCGAACTTGGTGCATCCTGACACCGAAAGTCAGCACGACCAGTCGACTGGACAGGGGAACAGCGCGGACGTTGGAGTTGCGAATGTACTTCAACAATTGGCTAACCAGATGACCATTTTAGACCAAACCGTTCAACTGAATAATCCGAACCCGAACGTGGATGCCTTGCTTCAGAATGTGATCCGTATGCACCCTCCACAGTTTGGCGGTGCCACAGACCCGTTAGGTTGGGAAGATTGGCTAGCGGAGTTGGAGAAAATTTTTGAAGCGGTTGATTGCCCCGAAGTGAAGAAAGTACCGATTGCCCAGTAATTCCTCACTAAAGAGGCCGCTACATGGTGGAAAGTCATCAAGCCACAGGATCGTGTTGCCACGTGGGATGAATTTAAGGAGCTTTTAGAGGCCGAGTTTTGTCCTTGGCCGGTGCGAGAGGGCCGAATCCGGCCCTTTTTCGAGGCTAAACCGCAGAATATTCCTGTCTCGCAAGCAATTGTAGAGTACAACCAACATCAAGTGAGAAACAAGCGTGATAAGATCCGTTATTTTGATATGAGGATGAATATGGACTTGCGGCGGTATATGGCCGGATTTGCTTGTACCACACTGAAGGAATATCAGGACAGAGCTTTAGCCCATGATATGTTAAGCCCCGACAATGATACCGTTGAAGAATCGAAGAAGCAGAAGGTTGCGGGGAATTTTTCTGGCTCTAAGAGTGGCAACTTCCAAAGGTCACAGACGACTAACCGTTCTACCGGATAGTCGTCACGTTCTGCTAAAGGGAAGAGGGGTTTCCGTTCTGCTCCGGGCACCACAAATCGCACGGTAACTTGCTATAATTGTGGTCGTCCAGGCCACGTTAATTTGGAATGCAATTTTCCGCCATTGAAGTGTCACACTTGCGGACAGATGGGACATAGCGCGGCTTATTATTCCGAACCAAATCAGACTTTGGACACTCGGGCTTCTGCCCCAGCACCACTTGACCAAGGCGTTAATCAGCGGCAATCTTTTGGTCAATCTCAGCAGAGTTACGGCAGGGGCCGGGGACGGGTTCAGAACGCTGGAGGCGGGAACTCAAGCGTCGGTTCGGTACAACCATGGGTTTATGAGATGCATCGATCATACGAACCCAATGCAGCGGTGGCTTCAAGTACCATTAATATTTTATCTCATCCAGTCCGTGTGCTTTTTGATATGGGTGCTACGCATTCTTTTATTTCCTTGGAGTGTGTACGATGTTTGAATATAACTTGTATGACTGCTTGCGATCCCTTCATTGTGAAACTACCTAGCGGGGATAGAATTGTGGGAAATCGGGAGATTAAAGATTTTTCGGTGATTATATCCGGTATGGAATGGTTATCGAATCTGATTGTAGTTGATATGGTAGGCGAGGACGTGATCCTCGGCGAGGATTGGCTTGATAGTCACCAAGCAATTATGAATTACCGTACTAAAGTTATCACCATGATAACTAAAGACGGAACCGAATACTCATTTTTGGGACGTAAATCGGGCCAATCCAAGTTACTTATCAGTGCCATGAAGGCCGTAATTTTTGAATAAAGGTTGTACGGGCTATTGGTGTTATGCCTTGAAAACGGAAGGGAACGAAGTCGATTTCTCTTCGATCCCGGTTGTTAATGAGTATCCCGATGTTTTTCCGGACGATCTCCCGAGATTACCGCCAGATCGGGAGATAGAATTTTCTGTGGACTTAGAGCCAGATGCGGCTCCGATTTCTAAAGCACCTTATCGTATGGCACCTTCCGAGATGCAAGAAGTAAAGAATCAGTTGGGAGAACTTCTGGAAAGAGGGTACATCAGACCGAGCGCTTCGCCTTGGGGCGCGCCCGTTCTTTTCGTGAGAAAGAAGGATGGTTCACTACATTTGTGCATCGACTACCGTGAGCGGAACAAAGTAACCATTAAGAACAAATACCCTTTGCCTCGCATACACGATTTATTTGATCAGTTACAGGGGGCTGCAGTTTTCTCGAAGATTGATTTAAGATCGGGGTATTATCAACTCAGAGTGAGAGAGTCCGACGTTCCGAAAACGGCATTTCGGACGAGATATGGGCATTACGAATTTGTAGTTATGCCTTTTGGGTTGACTAATGCACCGGCGGTATTCATGCAGTTAATGAATAAGATTTTCATCGAGTATCTCGATAGGTGCGTGGTCGTCTTTATTGACGACATTTTGATCTATTCTCGAGATAAAGAAGAATACGCCCGACACTTGCGTTTGGTACTAGATATTTTGAGAACCGAGCACCTCTATGCAAAATTCTCAAAATGTGAGTTCTAGTTGGAAGAAGTTATGTTTCTCGGCCATGTGATTTCGGCCGAAGGGGTTCGTGTAGACCCGCAGAATATTGAGGCAGTGCTAGATTGGGCACCGCCTAAAAATGTTAAGGAAGTTCGTAGCTTTTTGGGCCTTGCTGGGTATTACCATCGGTTTCTCGAGGGGTTCTCGAAACTCGCTCGGCCGCTTACGAAATTACTCCAGAAGACCGAAAAGTTTGTTTGGTCGGATGAGAGACAACAGAGCTTCGATGAGCTGAAGAGACATTTGAGTTCAGCGCCGATTTTAACTTTACCACATGGTACTGAGGGCTTTGCAGTTTATAGTGACGCTTCGGGACAAGGTCTTGGCTGTGTGCTTATGCAGCATGATAAGACGATAGCTTTTGCGTCACGACAACTAAAGCCGTATGAGATGAATTATCCTACTCATGATTTGGAATTGGCCGCAATTATCTTCGCACTCAAGATTTGGCGGCATTATTTGTATGGTTCTCCGTGTCGGATTTATACCGATCACAAGAGCCTGAAGTATATTTTCAGTCAGAAAGAGCTGAATATGAGACAGAGACGTTGGTTAGAGTTGATAAAGGATTACGATTTGGAAATTCTTTACCACCCCGGAAAAGCCAATGTCGTCGCGGATGCTTTGAGCCGCAAATCAGCATCTCTTCAAATGCTCGAGGTTCTTACATCTCAGACGAAAATTCGTCAAGATTTAATTGAGCAAGGGATAGAAGTTTGGCTTCAACGAGTACAGGGACAGTTGTGTACTCTCGAAATTACTTCGTCCTTGATTGACGACATCAAAGGGAAGCAGTGGAGTGACCCGAT
Source organism: Orobanche coerulescens (assembly GCA_033398695.1). Taxonomy (NCBI): domain Eukaryota; kingdom Viridiplantae; phylum Streptophyta; class Magnoliopsida; order Lamiales; family Orobanchaceae; genus Orobanche; species Orobanche coerulescens. The sequence continues at coordinate 172,353,810 of CM065808.1, forward strand.
GATTTCTCAACTGAAGGAAGATGTAATTAAAGGAAAAGCTCCTGGATTTATGGTTCACGAGGATAGTATTCTGAGATTTCAGGGCAGGCTTTGTGTTCCGAATGATCTAGAGTTGAGGCAGAGAATTCTCCGAGAAGCCCATGCTACGCCTTACTCAATCCACCCCGGAACGAGTAAGATGTATAAGGACTTGAAACGAAATTTTTGGTGGAACAACATGAAGAAGGATGTCACAGAATTTGTACTACGGTGCTTGATGTGTCAACAAGTTAAGATCGAACATCAACGACCAGCGGGGTTGTTGAAGCCGCTTCCCATTCCCGAGTGGAAGTGGGAAGACATCTCTATGGATTTCATCACTAGCATGCCGAGAACTAGGTTCGGGATGAATATGATTTGGGTAATCTTCGATCGGTTGACCAAGTCTGCACACTTCTTGGGTATTAAGGATACTTGGAGACCGGATAGATTGGCTCGAACTTTTATAGCTGAGATCGTAAGATTGCACGGTGCCCCCAAGACCATTGTTTCTGACCGAGACGGTCATTTCGTATCGCATTTTTGGCAGGCCGTTCATCAGGCTTTGGGTACTGAGTTGAGGTTGAGCACTTCCTTTCATCCTCAGTCGGACGGTCAGACAGAGAGGACAATTCAGACGTTGGAAGATATGTTGCGAGCTTGTTCCTTAGACTGGAGTAATGATTGGGAACTTCACTTACCGTTGATCGAGTTTGCCTATAATAATAGTTGGCATGCGTCGATCAAAATGGCACCATTCGAGGCACTTTATGGTAGGCGATGTAGGTCGCCATTATGTTGGGACGAGGCTCCAGAACTAATTGGAACGGAACCGTATATGTTGATGGAGACTAAGGAAAAGATTTCCATAATCCGGGACCGATTGCTGACTACCCAGAGCCGTCAGAAATCTTATGCTGACACTCGTCGTCGACCCTTGGAGTTCGAAGTGGGGGATCATGTCTTACTCAAGGTGTCGCCGACCAGAGGGGTTTTCCGCTTCGGGAAAAAGGGGAAACTTAGTCCGAGGTATATCGGACCTTTCGAGATCTTGGACAGGGTTGGAGATTTAGCGTATCGCTTGGCGTTACCTCCAGCTTTGAGTCAGGTCCATAGTGTTTTTCATGTGTCTCAGTTGAGAAAGTACGTACCGGATCCGAGTCACGTTATCGACTATAGTGAGATTGACGTAGTCGAGGATATTACCTTTCCGAGAGACCCGTGAAGATCCTTGAGCGTCGCGAGAAACAACTTCGGCATAAGACCATTCCACTGGTTAAAGTGCAATGGTCGAGACATGGAGTCGAAGAGGCGACTTGGGAAACGGAAGAGAAGATACGGTCGGAGTACCCCGAACTTTTTATTTCTTAAGTTTCGAGACGAAACTTCTTTTTAGAGGGGGAGAATGTAATACCCGTACTTTTACTGAATGTTTGGCCTTGGCGTTTTTCTTATTTCGTCGCTCTGTAAACTCTTGGTGATGTTGTCGATATTGTTATAGAGCTTCATATCTTGTTTGGATCACAATCGTGTTGTTTAGACCTTGCGTAAGTGTCCTGGGTCAGAGAAATAGCGCACGCTAGGCCTAGGCTAACGCACGCTAATTCTGCTTGAGTAGCGCACGCTAGCCTTGAGCCGTAGCGTACGCTAAGGGACCAGTCAGGTCTGAACCAGTAACTCGGACTGCTCTCTGGACTAGCGGTTAACGCGCGCTAGGAGTTCGTTAGCGCACGCTATTCGTGGTTAGTAGCGTACGCTAACATTCGTCCGTAGCGCACGCTAACGGGCTGGTCGGCAGAGGTAGTGAAGTTGTTAGGTTTTCTGGACTATTAGGTAACGTACGCTAGGCTTCGGCTAGCGCACGCTAAAGCTGTTGCATAACGCACGCTAAGCCATAGCGGTAGCGCACGCTAAGGCTTGAGCAGGGCAGAGGACAGTAGGTTCTGGACTCCAGTTACTGGATGCCACTTTTTGGCTAGCGCACGCTAGAGAAAGGCGATTAGCGCACGCTAACGGGGCCAGAAGAATCCAATGGACTACCCGGTGACCTCGCTAGCGCACGCTAATGAAGGAAGCGTAGCGTGCGCTAGACTGGGCGGATATATATTGGACAGTTGACTTCCATTTCGTCATTTTTCATCCTTTTCAGTTATTTCCGATGGGAGGAGCTCGGGAGAGGCGATTTTGGGCGATTGGGAGCGATTCTTCTTCCGAAAACAACATATTGGGTTGGAGAACAAGGATTTCACAACATCTAATCCATCCTAACGTCCAAATCAAGCTAAAAATCCTTAGAACCCTATTTTTTGGGAATTTTGGGGTTTTTCCTAGATTCGTCCGATTTATCTGTTTTGAAGCTTGAGAACCTTGAGATTATGATGTATCTATTCCATATACATGCTTTTCCTACGATTTTTCGGATTGGATTGTGTCGTTTTCGGACTTGTGATAGTTTGGGCGATTTTCCAACCTCTAGTTGTTTATCCGTGTATTTTCATGAATCTTAGACGGGTTTCGGGAGTTTCTTCGTGAATTATGAGTATAGATTATTGATTATCATATCCCTTACGAATCGTTTAGGTGCCGGAAGCGCGTTCTTGGACCTACCGAACTCATACTCTTTTCCGTTCAATTTCACGATGTCTCAAAGGCAAGTATATATTTATGATTATACGTTATCGACTTTGAAAGTAAGATATATGAATGTCATGATTGTTTTATATCCACTCTGGGGCGGGCCGACAGGTCCCCTGAGGGTTTCGTAGCCTTTGGTGCGATTCCACAGATGATTTGGGTTAACCACTCTGGGGCGGGCCGACGGGTCCCCTGAGGGTTCCGTAGCCTTTGGTGCGATTCCATGGTTGATCATGTATGCATTGTTGTGATGCTATAAGATTTAGTTATTCCGGAATACTAGTCTTGAATTGATGAATTGATGGTTACCTTTACTTTATTGTCGAGGAGTATTGTGTTTCATACTTGCTATACTTGCACTAGCTATTCGACGGCTAACCCCTTTATGGGGGAAATACTTTTTATGTATTTCAGGTTCCAGGAGAGCGGACAGGCAGGTATCTGGTCGGCATGAAGATGATGGGCAAGTGTGATACTGTGTCTTTCCTCCGGTTATGTTTTGAGTTTCTCCATTCAGTGTTGTTGTAATGGAATGGTTATTGAATAATCGAGTATTGTTTTCCATTTTCCTTGATGTTCCGGCCTGTGTTTGCCGAGGTATCGATTTGTGTTGTGATGTCTTTGAATACATTGGATATGTTTTGAATGCCCTTTGTATTGTTCTTCATTCCATTGTATGTAGACCTTATCGGTCAAAATTTATAGTTTCGCGTATGTTTAGCCTTGTGGGTCCCACGGTGGGGCTTACGGCGCTGTAATATTCCCTAAATAACTTGGGGGTGTTACAGCTGACTCCGTCGTGGGCTTTATTTTTAGGTACTCGGAGATCGAGCTAGTAGCGATCGTGAAGGGATGAGCTTCCCAGGTGATACTGGCTGTGGCATGTTTTTGAGTATTGGGTATTTATTTCTGGTTGTTTTATTTCCGCTGCAAATGTGTATTTTGAACTGTGTTTTATCCGCTGCGTGTGTATTTTCGGTATTTTTACCAACTCGTGTGTACTTTCAAAATTGTCTTCTGGCACTTTGCGAACGTGGGTTATTTCGTCAAACCTTTTCCTAAACTATTTTGTCGGTACGTTTAAGGGGTGGCTTAACGTACATTTCGAACTGTCGAGATTTGGCATTTCGCCTTGTATTTTCAAATGGTAATTTATGACGGTATTTTAGAACTATGCTTTTTGGAAATATTTGAGTATTTAAAATATTACCGTCATTGGCCTTTTGGCGTTTTTAAACGTTTTTGAAATGGTTTTTAGCCTGGTGGGTTCCGGCATGGGACCCACGGCGCTGTAATATCCTGGATGGTTTTGGGGGTGTTACACTGGTGTGGGTCGATCTCAGGATCATTGACTTTTAAAACATCTAATTTACCATTGCATTAAAATTAGTCTTGTGTTTATCTCTACTAATAATTGTATATAGTAAGAAATTAAAAAATAGGCCCCTAAATTTTTGGGCCCTAGGCACAAGCCTCTTGGGCCTATGCTCAGGTCCGGGCCTGCATGATAGACAAGAAACGGAAACACGCAACCCTAACCCCAGATGCAGGATCCCCTGGTATGTTTCCTGGTTTCAATTCAATTGTTAGCCGATTCATATGAATCCCTTCCCCACCCCCCCCCACATATATATATATATATGTATATATATTATTGGGTTTTTCATGTATCCAATACATAAATCAGCAGTAAAAACGCAGCGGAAGAATAAATACGAAAACCCAATTTATGATCTCATGCAGTAATTTAATTATTTGATTAAAGGGTTAATCGAATTTCCTTAATCCGACAAACAGATCTAGATCCGGAATACAAGTAGATGAATATCTCCCTCCTCTTCGGGTAATCCACACACGAACAATTCCACAAGCCGGATTGCTAGATCCTTACGAATAATATTGATAAATAGTACAACACAATTTCCTTACTAGAAGGATTGTACTATTCATCAAGATCAACTAAGGGAAGACAAGATGACCAATATTAATCTTCTATAGTAAAAGAAATTTCGGCCAGTCTAGTGAGAATTGAGGGGGGCGATTTTTATCTGTTTTGGCTAGGGTTGTGTAATTTTCTTCTTAGGACACCTCCTTGTCCAAGACCTTATATTTATACTAAGTAAACCCTAGATTCAAGATTATAATATTTGCTTAGTTACCCCTAATCTTATTAAATAATACAATATATATATATATATATAATATCTAATATTATATATTACTTATTATTTAATCTCCTTATAAATATAATATCCAATATTATATTTATTATTCCCAGTTGATATTTATTACTGCTTGTCTATAATTGTCGTACGTGCGACCCAAAGGCTTATATTATGTCGGCAATTATTTAATACCTTATTAAATAATAAATCATAAGCGGCCTCTAGCAAGACATTATGATTACCCAAATAATATAAGTTAATAGTCCATTAAACCTTTTAACGTGTCAAATCCCTTTGTCACGCGATAATATATTTGAACTAAGTTATAGAGATTGTCATACTTATTATGTTCAAATGCTTTCTCGGTCTTTAAGTAGAAGGATTGAATCAAATGACTATTCATGTGAGCATAACCGTGCATTCCCTTCAGTCCTACTTATCGAGGGGCCCAGCAGATATCTCTCTCACTAAAGAGAGGGACAAATCCCCATCTTGATTATCCATTACCCTCTACATGACTCCCACTAATCCCGATCGCTAACTTTTGTGATCACCATATTTCTGATGATGTTGGATTACGTCAAGGCATAGCAGTTATCATGTTGGACTCTATGATAATTTCAGGTTCAAGGATTTATTGACATACTGTCATATTGAGATTCACTTATGACATTTCCATGCAGTGATCTCAATGCGGGTTTGTCCAGTATTAGTTCCCCAACCAATACCCATAAGATTGGTCCGTACCATACGCATAATCATCCGATGATTATCAATCAAACTTATACTAGTATACTTGGGTTTCTACTCAACGCGATTGTACAAGGGACATTTGAATAATCTTATTATTCGTGAATAACTATTACTCGATAATTATAATATTAAAACATGCACACATTATAATAATCAACGAGAAATAAATGATATCAAATAAATTTATTTAAATGTGACAATTACAAATCTAGGCACATCGAATGTCCTTAGGCACTATTCCCAACAATATCCCACTTGCACTAGGACCATTCATTCATGACTTCTAGTCCTATCGCTCTAGCATGCTCAACATGCTTTCCTTATGAGAGAGGCTTGGTAAGTGGATCTGCAATATTCTCTTCCGTTGCTACTTTGCATTTTGTAATATCTCCTCGTCTCACGATCTCTCTGACTAGGTGTTATTTTCTGAGTATATGTTTGGAATTATGATGGGACCTAGGCTCTTTAGCTTATGCAATAGCACCATTATTATCACAATAAAGGCTTATGGGACCCTGGATGGTCGGCACCACTCCTAGTTCGGTAACGAAGTTCTTGATCCATACGGCTTGCTTAGCTGCATCTGATGCTGCCAGGGACTCAGCTTCTGTAACAGAATCAGAACCCGTGCTTTGCTTGGAACTCATCCAACTCACAGCACCCCCATTCAATACAAACACATAACCAGTTTGCGATTTAAAATCGTCTCTATCGGTTTCGAAACATGCATCGGCGTAACCATTTACAGCCATCTCGTTTCCCACCCCTCCATAAACTAGGAAATCATACTTAGTTCTTCTTAAGTACTTTAGGATGGTTTTCACTGTTGTCCAGTAACTTTCACCTGGATTCGATTGGTATCGACTTGTCATGCTAAGGGCAAACGATACATCTGGTCGAGTACAAATCATGGCATACATGATCGATACAATGGCCGAAGCGTATGGTATCTTGCTCATGCAGGCTCGCTCATCAGGAGTCGAAGGATTCTGAGTCTCACTCAGATGAATGCCATGTGACATTGACAAGAGTCCTCTCTTGGAGTCTTGCATATTGAACCTCTTCAATATTTTATTAATGTAGGTATATTGACTCAGACCAATCAATCTCTTTGATCTATCTCTATAGATTTTTATCCCAAGAATGTAAGCAGCTTCTTCTAAGTCTTTCATTGAAAAACAACTTCCCAACCAAGTCTTGACTGTCTGCAAGGTGGGAATATCATTTCCAATGAGTAATATGTCATCTATATATAAGACTAAGAAAACAACTATGCTCCCACTAACCTTCTTATACACACATGGTTCATCTTCATTTTGAATGAACCCAAACTCTTTGACAGTTTCATTGAAACAAAGATTCCAACTCCGAGAAGCCTTGCAAACCTTTTTAGAATTTTCTGGACGAACAAAACCTTCAGGTTGTGTCATGTACACATCCTCGAATAAGTTTCTATTAAGGAATGCTGTTTTGACATCCATTTGCCATATTTCATAATCATAGTATGTGGCAATGGCAAATAAAGTTCTAATTTATTTAAGCATGACTAGTGGCGAAAAAGTCTCATCATAGTCAACACCATGAATCTGTCTATAACCTTTTGCCACTAGTCTAGCTTTAGAGGCTTGTAGATTATCATCCATGTCTTTCTTCTTTTTATAGACCCATTTGCACCCAATGGTTTTAACACCCTCAGGTGGATCTACCAAGTTCCAAACTTGATTGTCATACATGGACTGCATCTCTGACTTCATGGCTTCTAGACATTCCTCAGACTCTGGTCCCAAATCAGCGTCTGTATAGCTACTAGGCTCATCATCTATGAGCATTGCGTCATCATTCTCTATTACGAGATAACCATATCTCTCAGGTTTCTATCGCATCCTATTAGATCTGCGAGGGACTTGTGTACTTTGAACGGGCTCTTCAATTGAATGTTGAGCCTGTTCGGTTTCCATCGGTGAAGCGATGTCTTCTTTTGGTTCTCGAGTTTCCTCGAGAATTACTCTTCTCCCACTGTCTCTTTTGGAAATAAATTACTCTTCTAAGAATACAGCATTTCGAGCAACAAACACTTTGTTCTCTGCGGGCTTATAAAAGTAATATCCTTTAGTTTCCTTAGAATATCCCACAAATAAACATCTTTCAGATCTGGCTACCAATTTGTCAAACATGTGGCGCCTTACGAACGATTCGCAACCCCAGATCTTTAAAAAAGACAAGTTTGGTCTCTTACCAGTCCATTTCTCAAATGATATCTTTTCAACTGCTTTAGATGGAACACGGTTAAGGGTGAATGCTGCTGTTTCTAAGGCGTGGCCCCAAAATGATAATGGAAGCTCTGTTCGACTCATCATGGATCGAACCATATCTAATAAAGTTCGATTCCTCCTCTCGGACACTCCGTTATGCTGAGGTGTTCCGGGAGGAGTAAGTTGTGAAACAATTCCACAACTCCTAAGATGATCATCGAATTCCTGGATCAAGTATTCGCCACCTCGATCCGATCGAAGGGCTTTAATTATCTTGCCAAGTTGATTCTGTACTTCATTCTGGAATATTTTGAACATTTCAAAAGATTCATGTTTATACTTCATAAGATAAACATATCCATATCGACTAAAATCATCGGTAAATGTAATGAAGTATCTGTATCCACCTCTGGCATGAGTGATAAGAGGTCCGTATACATCAGTATGTATTAGGCCTAATAGATCACTAGCCCTTTCTCCATGACTGGTGAAAGGATTCTTCGTCATCTTTCCCAATAAACAAGATTCGCATGTCCCATATGATTCATAGTCAAAAGAGTCTGAAAGTCCATCATTATGGAGTTTAGAAATGCGTTTCTCGTTTATGTGACCAAGTCGACAATGCCATAAGTAAGGCCCTGTTCTTTTGGACTTATTTTTCGATTCGATCTGGGCCTGATTCGAGTCCATTCGATTCGATTCGATTCGAGTCCATTCGATTCGATTGATTCGATTCTTCTTCTTCTTATTATTATTATTAATCTTAATTATTATTATTGTTATTATTACTAATAATATTACTATTATCGTTGTTGTTGTTGATTACTACTATTATTATTATTATTATTTACCATTATTATAATTATTTACCCTTAATATATATTCGATTCGATTCGATTCGAGTCCATTCGATTCGATTGGGCCAGATCCATTCGGCCGATTCAATTGATTCGATTGGGCCGATTCGGCCTGATTGGGCCTGATTCGATTCATTCAGTCCAAAAGAACAGAGCCTAAGTCGGATTAGAATCATTGAGCTTGGTTTCTTGTATGCAATGTTATAGACTTCCAAAGTGTCGGACTCATCTAGATCAATATTGTAAAGGCCAGTATATAACTTTGCAGTACCATAAAGCAAGTCATCAAAGAAAATACGAATAATCTTATTCTTAATAAGAAAACTATAACATTCACAATAAACTGAAATAATATTCCTATTCATAGCAGGAACATAATAGCAATTTTTCAAAACTAACAAAAGCCCATTGGGTAAAACTAGATCATAAGTTCCTACGGCTAGTGCAGCAACTCTTGCTCCATTGCCGACTCTTAGATCCACTTCCCCTTTCTTCAGCTCTCTACTGCTTCTCAACCCCTGCACATTTGTACAAATGTGAGATCCACATCCAGTATCCAATACCCAGGAGTTAGAAGTAGATAAGTTAACTTCTATAACAAATATACTTGTGGTAGTCTCACTACCCTTGGTACGCTTTAGCTCTTCCAAGTAAACCTTGCAATTTCTTTTCCAGTGTCCTGGTTTATTACAATGATGGCAATTTCCATTTCTGGGAGCTTTAGCCTAAAAAACTAGCTTAGTAGAATATTTAGATTTGGCAACTTTTGTCTTACCCTTGCCCTTGCCTTTATTCTTAAAGGACTTCCCTTTGCTGACCATCAGCACGTGGCTTGGTTTCTTCTTAATATTCTGCTCAGCCGTTTTAAGCATCCCATGCAGTTCAGAATGGACTTCTCCATCTCATTCATATTATAGTTCATAATGAACTGACTGAAACTATCGGGCAATGAGTTTAGGATCACATCCATGGAGTGCTCTTAGAAAGTGGAAAACCAAGCCTTTCAAGATGATCAATATATCCTTTCATCTTGAGTACATGATGTCCCCTAAACCATCTTGCAAGCATATAAGACTTGAAATGTCTCATATCTCTCTTGCCTAGCATGCTTCGAGAAAGTTTCTCGAGGTGAGCATTTAGTTCATAATCTTCCATTTCCTCTAGATTCTTCGGAAGTTCTGGACAAATGGTAGCCAACATAAGACAACTGACATCAATGGAATCATCACAATGTTTCTTCCATTTGTCTTTTGTTGCTTTGTTTGCATTGTCAGCTGGCTCATCGTGAATTTCTTCTTCAAGAACATACAACTTTCTTTCTTGCTTGAGAACTATTCTCAAGCTCCGGATCCAATCCAGATAGTTGCTGCCGTTTTCTTTGAGCTTGTCCTTCTCAAGAACTGATCGCAGTGAAATGGTGGACGTGTTGTTTGATGCCATTCTATATTATCTACAAAATTTCAATATGCAATGTATTCAGTCACATTATTTTATTTCTCGAAAAATACTCCCACTAAAATAAAGTACCCTCAATTTTACAACATTTGTAATTTTAGTGGGCTAGGCTAAGATCCCATTTCGCACAATCCTAAACTCAGCTTTGGCATGACGCCTAGAATTGAGCTAATTTAGGTGGATAACTCTTTATCGATTACATCATATGTAACTCTTAGATTATATTCATGGGATTTGGCATCTTCTGTCCAAGCATGTTATAATCCCATCTTATGCCTTAAGGTTCAAAACTCTTTTGAATTCTTAGTTCATTAAAACACATAGGTATCAACACTACCCATCCTACCTTACTAAGATAATCCGAGCGCCCAGCTTTGGCATGACCCACTCAAGATGATCGAAGTCTTGATAGGTTTTTTCCAAATGAACGGCATTTAAAATTTAACGAGGGATTTTATCCTATGTTAATGTCTATGTTTGCTAACATACATCTAAACATACATAGCATCACATACATGCATAAATTTAAACATACATCGCATCACATGACAATGAAAGCATAAGACCGTGTATAGCATGACCATAATTCCTAACGTGATTTCCATGAGCCAACATGAAAATCACAAGGGTCAATCTAAAAGGCTGCAATTGGTCTTCATTGATCTTCCCAACTCCTTGGAACGTCACACGCGATCAATTGGCTCCTCGAGTCTGTCCTTCTCGTCCTTCTTGTCTTCATTACATTAATAAATTCTAATACTACACTAGTAACTTAAATTACAAGAGGTGCAAACGACATGCAGGCCATAAAAAAATTAATTAATTTAAATAGACGACTCGCAGGCTGTAAAACCAAATATAATTAAACAACACGCAGGCTGTAAAACCAACCATAAGGAAATAAAGTATCCAATCATATTGGTCAATTTATGGTCATGCCATACACCATACATATATCATAAATAATTATCAAATAATTAATAAAACCATGTAATTATAGAAATTAAAATATGTCCGATAATGACTATAAATAAAATCGAGTCATCAAATAAACAATTCTTGACTATAGCCGAGATGGTGGTTGCGCGCTCCGCCCACGGATCCGCACGGGTTCGAAAGCCGTGATAGCAGTTGCAACATTTTTCAACTATTATTGCCAAATTTTCTTTTATTAAACAACACGCTAATAATAAATGGACTACCATGAAAACTACCAAAACAGTCCCAGTAGAGATGGTAACTTGCACGACTCAAGTCCAAGGTGGCGGGATCGAATCCCGAATCTCGCGAAAATGATTTTATTTCATATTTTAAACAAATTTGATACTTTTTATAAATGATCCGTGTACAATTCAACAAACAAGCAGTCAGACCAGATGGTAAGTCGCCGAAAGGGTAGCCCAGATATCAGGGTTCGACTCCGTTGTACAGCAAAACATTTTTGCTAACTTAAAACGGACACGCGGGTTTGACCCGACCCGACCCGACAGATCTGTTCCAGAACAGTTCTGGACAGAAAATCGCGAAAACAATCCAGTGATATTTTTGACGATCCGATTTAATCAAATTAAACCAGAAAAATTGTTTTATAAAATCCTTATTTTATAAACATAATCAAGAACATAATTTATACATAAACATGTTCTACATAAACAATTTAAATTACTTGCAAGTTTGCTCTAATACCACTATTGTGTTTTCCATGCATCGAATACATAAATCAGCAGTAAAAACGCAGCAGAAGAATAAATACGAAAACCCAATTTAGGATCTCATCGAGTAATTTAATTGTTTGATTAAAGGGTTAATCGAATTACCTTAATCCGACGAACAGATCTAGATACATCTAAACATACATAGCATCACATACATGCATAAATTTAAACATACATCGCATCACATGACAATGAAAGCATAAGACCGTGTATAGCATGACCATAATTCCTAACGTGATTTCCATGAGCCAACATGAAAATCACAAGGGTCAATCTAAAAGGCTGCAATTGGTCTTCATTGATCTTCCCAACTCCTTGGAACGTCACACGCGATCAATTGGCTCCTCGAGTCTGTCCTTCTCGTCCTTCTTGTCTTCATTACATTAATAAATTCTAATACTACACTAGTAACTTAAATTACAAGAGGTGCAAACGACATGCAGGCCATAAAAAAATTAATTAATTTAAATAGACGACTCGCAGGCTGTAAAACCAAATATAATTAAACAACACGCAGGCTGTAAAACCAACCATAAGGAAATAAAGTATCCAATCATATTGGTCAATTTATGGTCATGCCATACACCATACATATATCATAAATAATTATCAAATAATTAATAAAACCATGTAATTATAGAAATTAAAATATGTCTGACAGTCAGACTATAAATAAAATATGAGTCATCAAATAAACAATTCTTGACTATAGCCGAGATGGCTGGTTGCGCGCTCTGCCCACGGATCCGCACGGGTTCGAAAGCCGGCGGTAGCAGTTGCAACATTTTTCAACTATTATTGCCAAATTTTCTTTTATTAAACAACACGCTAATAATAAATGGACTACCATGAAAACTACCAAAACAGGTCCCAGCCGAGATGGTAACTTGCACGACTCAAGTCCAGTGACGCGGGATCGAATCCCGAATCTCGCGAAAATGATTTTATTTCATATTTTAAACAAATTTGATACTTTTTATAAATGATCCGTGTACAATTCAACAAACAAGCAGTCAGACCAGATGGTAAGTCGCCGAAAGGGTAGCCCAGATATCAGGGTTCGACTCCGTTGTACAGCAAAACATTTTTGCTAACTTAAAACGGACACGCGGGTCTGACCCGACCCGACCCGACAGATCTGTTCCAGAACAGTTCTGGACAGAAAATCGCGAAAACAATCCAGTGATATTTTTGACGATCCGATTTAATCAAATTAAACCAGAAAAATTGTTTTATAAAATCCTTATTTTATAAACATAATCAAGAACATAATTTATACATAAACATGTTCTACATAAACAATTTAAATTACTTGCAAGTTTGCTTTAATACCACTATTGTGTTTTCCATGCATCGAATACATAAATCAGCAGTAAAAACGCAGCGGAAGAATAAATACGAAAACCCAATTTAGGATCTCATCGAGTAATTTAATTGTTTGATTAAAGGGTTAATCGAATTACCTTAATCCGACGAACAGATCTAGATCCGGACTAGAAGTAGATGAATATCTCCTTCCTCTTTGGGTGATCCATACACGAACAATTCCACAAGCCGAATTGCTAGATCCTTACGAATAATATTGATAAATAGTACAACACAATTTCCTTACTAGAACGATTATACTATTGATCAAGATCAACTAAGGGAAGACAAGATGACCAATATTAATTTTCTACAGTAGAAGAATTTCGGCCAATCTAGTGAGAAAGGGGGGGGGGGGATTTTATCTATTTTGGCTAGGGTTGTATAATTTTCTTTTTATATCAACTGCTTGTCCAAGACCTTATATTTATACTAAGTAAACCCTAAATTCAAGAACCTAGTATTTACTTAGTTACCCCTCATCTTATTAAATAATACAATATATATAATATCCAATATTATATATTACTTATTATTTAATCTCCTTATAAATATAATATCCAATATTATGTTTATTATTCCCAGTTGATATTTATTCCTGCTTGTCTATAATTGTCATACGTGCGACCCAAAGGCTTATATTATGTTGGCAATTATTTAATACCTTATTAAATAATAAATCATAAGCGGCATCTAGCAAGACATTATTAGGGATGTCAATGGGTCGGGTAGGATACGAGTATGCCTCCTCCATACCCAACCCTATTTGATTCGGATCGGATTCGGGTATTGCCCATCGGGTAATCGGGTACCCAATGGGTATTCGGGTACTCGTATACCCTATATTTAAGAATATAAATATTTTTTAATATATATCATATATACATATAATGTAATTAATAAATTCAATCTAGTATAATAAGTGTTTAAAATATAATATTTTATATAATAATGTATATAATATATAATATAATATAACATTTATATAATATATAATAAATATATATTTATAATTCAAACGGGTACACGGGACGGATTATCGGGTCGGATAATCGGGTAATATACTATGCTCATGCCCTACCCATGCTCGATCATAAAATTTCTGGTTCGGCCGATACCCGACCCGATTCCGGGTTTATCCGGTGGGTAGGATTGGGTACGGATAAAGTTGACATCCCTAGATATTATGATTATCCAAATAATATAAGTTAATAGTCCATTAAACATTTTAACGTGTCAAATCCATTTGTCACGCGATATCATATTTGAACTATGTCATGAAGATTGTCATACTTATTATGTTCAAATGCTTTCTCGATCTTTAAGTACACTGATTGAATTAAATGACTCTTCATTTGAGCATGACCATGCATTTCTTTCAGTCCTACTTATCGAGGGACCCAACAGATATCTCTCTCACTAATGAGAGGGACAAATCCCCATCTTGATTATTCATTGCCTCTATACGACTCCCACTAATCCCGATCGCTAACTTTTATGATCACCATGTTTCAGATGACGTTGGATTACGTCAAGGCATAACAATTATCATGTTGGACTCTATGATAATCTCAGGTTCAAGGATTTATTGACATACTGTTATATTGAGATTCACTTATGACATTTCCATGCAGTGATCTCAGTGCGGGTTTGTCCAGTATTAGTTCTCCAACCAATACCCATAAGATTGATCCGTACAATACGCATAATTATCCGATGATTATCAATCAAACTTATACTAGTATATTAATCACTTGAGTCTCTACTCAACGCGATTGTACCAGGGACATTTGAATAATCTTATTATTCGTGAATAACTATTATTCGATTATTATAATATTAAAACATGCACACATTATAACAATCAACGAGAAATAAATGATATCAAATAACTTTATTTAAATATGACAATTACAAATTTAGGCATATCGAATGTCCTATGGCATTATTCCCAATATATATATATATATATATATATATATATATATATGTGTGTGTGTGTGTGTGTGTGTGTGTGTGTTTGTGTGTGTGTGTTACCACACGAAATTTCCTCGACTCTACTCTCATCGCCAAATCCATGACAGGCAGCAAAAGGAAACACAAAGACCTAGCTCCAGATGCAGGCGCTCCTGGTATGTTCTGGTTGGAGGGAATGGGGTATGGCAATCTTTACCTTGCCAATGCCACCCCCCTTAGAGGACTGCGTTATCTTTAGAGCCGATCCAATTATAATATCTAACATTATTTTTTAAAATCCGTGTGACGATTCGGCAAAACAACTTGCATCTCCTGTCAAGGATATGTGTTGATTTCCTTTTTTTTTATTCATATGGTGTTATTTTGGAATTACGTGTATGAATGCTTTGATTCTATATATATATATATATATATATATATATATATTATGTAATACTCCTTCCATTTTTCTTTAGATGTCGTTTGACTTTTTGGCACACATTTTTAGGTGCTTTGATCGGGTAGTTAAATTTATCATTTTTTAAATTTTATTTTTTTGAATAAAAATATACAATCTAAATTTTAATTCACAAAAAAAATTATTTAAAGATAATAATTTTAACTATACGGTCAAAGCACCTAAAAATCTGTGTCAAAAAGTCAAACGACATCTAAAGAAAAATGGAGGGAGTATATAATAATATCTAAGAATGACGAACTGAAACATAAATTCTAATACAGTTTTCACACCCTTCACGAGTTGGCACACTCTGATGTATTTTTTTTTTGTTTCAATCTGTGTAGCTCGCAGAAGCCTACTACGAAAAACTTTCATCGGTAATCCTATATTAACTATTGCAACTAAACACTTGTTAGACATCTTTTTATGTGGTTTGTAGTTGGAAGCAAATAAGACTGTTAAATATATATTATGTGATCAGAAAATTCAAAATATTTTTCGCAGACTTTTCAAACAAATATGGTGTTTGACAACTTCTCTAGTGTAAAATGAATCTCTCTTGTAATACTTGAGATTTTTATTCCGGTTGCCTTGAATTAATTGTCGTTTGGTGTCGGTTATTTCGTTTTGTTATGATTATGTGGAATTCGTTTTACTGGCATGAACGGTATGATATATTCTGTTGTGGTGTTCGTCGAGTGAGACTTGTTGTTGCGTGCGTCTCTATGATTAAATGTGTGCTTGTGGTGTGGTATGTTATGTTTCGTAATTTGTTAAGCTCTACTTGCTACTTACTACTCCCTTAACTTCTCTAAGTTAACTTCCAGCTTAATGCTTCTATAGGCTCACTTAGCAGGAAGAAGAGAACGTTATTGTTTTGAATCTAGTCGGTGCGTTAGTATGACCGAGACCTTGTCGAACGTCTAACCGGACTGTCGAAATGGCCGAGCTTCGATCGTAAGGCCTGGCCGAGTTACGGCCGTAAGACACGGTCGGTTATGGCCGTAGGCATGGTCGGTTACGGCCGCAATGCATGGCCTAGTTACGGACGTAATGCCTTGCCGGTTACGGCCTTTATGTACCGCACATTTTTGGCAGTAGGCCTGTGGACCAGGTTACGGCCGTAAGGAGTGGCCGGGTACGGCCGTAATGCCGTGTTACGACCGATGCTTTGCCTGGTAACGACCGTAATATACCCGAGCGTTTTGGGCAGTGGCCTGGGAGGTGCCGGTTACGTCCGTAAGGAGTTGCTGATTACGGCCGTAAGGGCCGAGTTACGGCCGTAAGGTATTGCATGTTATGGCAGTAACATGTGCGGCTATAAATGGCCTGGGCGACGGGTTTTGTGCCATTTTCTTCCATTCCTCTCTTCCTCTCGCGGCTGACGGGCGGGTGAGACGGGAACTTTGATTCGTGGTCGATTCTACTCAATTCCAAGGTGTTTTGGCAGGCCTTTGTTGATTATATCAACATCTTGTAATATCCGCAATTTCGAATTTCGGTAATTTTCTTTTTTCGGCGGAAGTTCGTTTTGACAACTCTTTCATGACCGTTTCGTCATTCTGAGAATGATTAATTCTGCACTTTTTGTCATCCGAGTTCGTTTCGGTGTCGTTTTGTTGAGTTCCGTGTCCTTAATCGACTTTTTCACGTGGGAGTTCGACTTTGTAAAGTCACCATTAATTCTTGGAAACTTCAAAAATTCTGAATCTTTGCAATATTATATAGCATCAAGTTAGCTTTCCAATGGTTCAAACGGTGAGTCAATCGGAGTCCAGACGAAGGAGTTATGGTCGAAATAGCTAAGACTACACGATGTGCCTTTTTCATGTTGAAGTGGGTATGCCGTGTGCCGCGGCACACTTCAGCTGTGCCGCGGCACTAAGCTGATTCTGGGCGTTTTTGGCCACAGGCCGCGGCACACTCATCCTATGCCGCGGCACACGGGCTTTTTCTGCGTTTTTAGCAGATTTTCGAGGAGAAAACTTCATTTTTCTCCTCTCTTCTTCCTCCTTCCATCTAGGGCGATTTGTGGGCGATTTTTGGGCGATTTGAGTGCTCCCAAACTTGTAGAGATCATCCACCTCAAGTCTTGTTGTAGATTTTCGACCTCTACTTGAATCCTTCATCCAAATCAAGGTATTTTGGCTTGAACCCTTGTTTTTGTAGATTTGGGGATTTTCCTTTTTGATTTCGATTCCAATCCGTTTTTGATCAATTAATTGTTGTATAAACGTTGTTTTGAACTTGTTCTACGGATTGGATACTCGTATCTTTGGTTCGTTTGACCCGAGGGGTGATTTCTTTGTTCTTGAAGGGTCTTGAACATTTAATGTTCGATTAAATGTTCGAATGAGTTCCCTTTGATAGTTTGTTGGGATTTCCGTTGTTTTTGGCCTTGATTCTCGTCGTAATCATGTTTTATTATTCCTTATGGAGGATTATAGGTGCTCGATGATTCCGATGTTGAATTCCGTTGGTGATTGATGATTCATGTGGTGTTTTCCCGTAGTAATTTGGTCTTTATCGCGTTCTAGATAGTGTTCGGGAATTTGAGGGCTACCCGGCCGTATCCGTTCATTTTTCCATTGCTCGTGATATCGAGGCAAGTATCTTGCCCATACATTTCATATTTCATCGGCATAATTATTGATAAATGATTTTATGCGAAATCCAATGTTTAATGAACGTTAAAAAGAATCGGTATGTCCTCGATAAATATTGTCTTTCAATGATAGTTCGAATACTTCGTGAATGGATATGTTCTCGGAATATGTGTGTTAGTTTCGTACGTTGAGAGACGTTATAATCACATTGAGTGAATATAATAGACCATAATTGTTTGCTGAGGATTGTGTATTGAATTGTATGTTTGTTCGGTGGGTATTCGACATGATGTGATGTTAGTCGTTACTCCTTTGAAAGGAGGTTGTGATGCTTAATGTTGCTTGTCTTGATAATCGACTATTGTTGTGTGCTTGTTGTATGTGATGTGCCTCCGGGTAGGATTGTTGAATCTCCGGGATCCATACTTGCTAGTATGGGTCGGGCGAAACCGTAGGGTTATCCAATACGGGTATGTCTTGCGGGGACTCCGAGGTTCGTGGCTTGCTAGCCCGATGCCGGGATAACTTGTGGGGTTATCATCGGGTATGTCTTGCGGGGACTCCGAGGTTCGTGGCTTGTTAGCGCGATGCCGGGATAACTTATGGTTGTGGTTTGGTTGTGATATTCGTGTCGTGGAGACATGTGATTTGATATGTTTTTCCTATTGGGTTATTCACTCGGGTTTGTTCTTCGGGAGCATCTGAGGTTCGTGGCTTGTTAGCACGGGACACGAATAATCCTTAGGAACATGTGATTTGTGATTTGGGTCACGGACCCCGTGTTTTGTGAAATGGGTTGTGGACCCTGCGTATTGTTACCGAAAGTTGAATTTTGGAAAATGACTTTTGGGCTGTGTCCCTAAATGTTTTCGAAAGGTTTTAGAATTCTTATATCCCAAATGTTTTCTAAACTCCCGAGATCGTCAAATGTTTTGTAATATGGACATTGGGTTATTTCCTACCTTTCACGTTTTGAATGGTTTGATCAAGTGAATTTTCTCGGGAAGTATATTCGCGATTATTCTGTTTTTGTGGAGTATGATATGTATGGCTTTTTTTCGTATTTATACTTGCACTAGCAAGACAGTGGAGTTTTGCTAACCCCCGAGTATTCGGGGGGTGGATGTCTATTTTTGCATTCAGGTTTTGGAGCATAGCACAGGGTCGGCACGAAGGATGATGAAAGATGAACGATACTAATCACACGAGGATCCGTTGATGTCGTATTGGTCTAGTTGTATTTTCTTTTCCGCTGCAGTATCTTTTCCCCGTTGTACGGGAGTTTATTGTATTTTGACCCCTGCGTGGGTATGTGTTTGGAATGGAGTTGTATGTTGTTATTGAAAGACCAAATCGGTCTACTGAGTCATTTTAGCCTTAAAGGCTATGTTTAGGTGTTTGATTTTAGTTATCAGCCTGGTAGATCCTCGAGGAGAGGGTCTACGGCGTGTAATATCCCTGAGCGGATTGGGCGTGTTACACATCTAATCCTTGTTCTTCATCGGATCGAGGTAATTTCTTGAAATCTCCTAGGGTTGGCTTTCGGGATTTCCTTCTTGATTTTCGTTGTTCGTCCGATTTTGATGAATCGGTTGATGTTATTGAGTATTATTAATCGTATTCTATGGATTGTATATCTATATTTCGATTTTGTTTAACTCGATTGACAATTCGAGTGTTCTTGGGAGTTATTGAACATTTAATGTTCGATTAAATGTCCCAATCAGTTTCTCTTCAATAGTTTGGTGTGATTTCCGTCGTTTTTGGTCTTGATTCTCGTTGTAATCGTATTTTTGTTGTTTTCGCTCGCAGGATTGTAGGTGTTCGAGGTTTCGCGGTTGAGCCGTGTTCGTCGGAGTGTTCGGCAGCGGTTAATGTGGCAAGTATCTTTCTAATACGATTACGTGTTGGGTTTACGATCAATTAGTTTGCCTTCGTGGATATGTTTTGTGTGAATTGATTACTTCGAATATTGATGATATTGATAATATCCTTGCTTGTTTAATGTTGTGAATTGGTGTTAATTATGTTAATCGTGTTGTTGTGTTGTGCGTGATTGCTCTTGCATGAGGTATCGTGATGATTATGATATTTCGATCGGATCGATTATATACTAGAACATGCATCGTGGTGTACTGTTGAATGATCAATATGTGTTGTGAAGTCAGCGTGTGTGTTCCGGATAGGGTCCGTCGAGACCTCTGGAGTTTGGTACATGACTTGTACGAACAACGTATGTGTTCTGGGTAGGGTCCGTCGAGGCTCTGGAGTTTGGTACATGATGTGTACGAACATTGTATGTGTTTCGAGCAGGGTGCGTCGAGGCCTCTAGAGTTCGGTACATGATGTGTACGAACAATGTATGTGTTCTGGGTAGGGTCCGTCGAGGCCTTTGGAGTTCGGTACATGATGTGTACGAACAACGTATGTGTTCTGGGTAGGGCCGTCGAGGCCTATGGAGTTCGGTACATGATGTGTACGAACAGTGAACGTGTAACAAGGATTGATTGGATAGCGTTTTAAAGTTGGGTCACGGACCAATAATGATATCTTAACTAACGTGTTTTGAAACGAGAACCGGGCTTAGGCCCTAATGATTTCGAAAAAGGTTTTGTAACTTGGGAGTCGAGATCCAAAAGGAATTTCTACTTTTAAAATCCCCGAGATGATGAGTTTATTTTCAAATACTTCCTTGCTTGAATTCGAAATTCTAAAACCTCTCGGGAATATTTTGATAGTTGATTGCCGTATCTGATTCGTGGTTGTTATTCACTTGTTACATTTCGTATAATATTATACTTGCACAAGCAAAATAGTGGAATTTTGCTAACCCTCAAGTAATCGGGGGGTGGATGTCTGTTTTGCGTCCAGGTACTCGCATGCTTGTGGGAGCAATCACAGGATTGGCACACGGAGTGACGAGCTACGATACTAATCAAGAGTGGAGAGTTGGTAGAGTTATGTTGTATTGTCAGAGTTGTAATCAGTCTTCCGCTGTATTGTACTTCGACCCCTGCGTGGGTAATGTAGTATAAAGTTAGTTTTTGTTATTGAGTTGTGCGACCTCATCGGTCTGTGTAGTTACTTATAACTGACCTTAACGATATGTATTATTATATTGTTTGACCCTGGCCGGGCAAGCATTTGGTCGTTCTGGGTTGTTTAGCTTGGTAGATCCTTGTGGAAAGGGTCTACGACGTGTAATATTCCCATATGGTTTTGGGGGTGTTACATTTATGGTATCGGAGCTTAGGTTGCGGAAACCTAGGCTGTCGGGTCAAGTCAAGTCGTGGTTTGTCAAGTAGTATGATGTCATGTCATTCGAGTTGCCGAGTGACAAGTTGAATTGTGCGTGGTCACAATGTGTCGTATGCATTGTCGGATGAGATTATTATCGTGGGCGACCATCATCTCCGCGGCCTGTGGACGTAAGTCTCCTCTTTTATGCGAGGTATCAGTGTTTCATGATTTCATTCATGTGCGATATTTGTGGTGCATAATTTTGCTTGCACGATGTTTTGTAATGTAGTTTGTATTCGATACTTGTGATACACTGTATGTGCATAGAACTGGAAGTATTGATGGTTTGACTTTGAACCACCGCATGGGGTGATATGATGTGAAAGCTGTGCACCTTGATGTGATTCATAAAAGGTATCGACAGTAGAGTTTGTGAGAAACTCATTTTGTTGTATGTTTAAACTTGATGCTCACGAGATGTATTTGCTTGAGTTGGTGATTTTGTTTGCCATTTGGGCATGTGGTTCTAAATTCGGTTATTTTTAGATAGTTGTAATTGTGTCCGCTGCGTGTAGGTTTGAAAACGGTTTACTGAAAGACTTTATAGGCTATGTTTGTGGGAAATCAAATTTTGAAAATATTTTGATAGTGCAGTTAAAAAAAGATTTCGTAGGAATTTTGAAATCGGTTGAATTTTGACAAGTTGGTCATGCATTTTCAAATGAAACCATCAGACGGTATTTGGAAAATGTGTTATAAAGTACTTTGGACATTGCAAAATATTACCGTCATTTTTGGTTATGATGGAAAGGATTTTGGATTTTTTTTAATTTGCAAAACGACTTTGATTCTGGAATTTAAAACATTATGTGTTTGTGTGTTGGGACCAAGTCGTTGCAACTAGATTTTATGTTGTTATGCCCGTTGGAGAATTGTTACATTGTTTCTAAATGTCGGGATACATTGTTAGGAGTCGATCCTTGACCTTCGGATCCGTTTCGGGGCTGCTGAGACAATTCTGCTGTCTTACAGCTAGTGGTTACGACTGTAAGATGTTTCCATTACGGCCGTAAGCTGTTAGATGTTACGGCCATAAGAAGTTAGTGTTACGGCCGTAAGCTCCTAGTTGTCACGGCCGTAAACTGCATGTTTTTACGGCCGTAAGCTTTTGACTGTCACGATAGAAATCTTGTTGTTATAGTTGTATCTGAGCCCTCTATCGATCATTTGATTTTTGTTGACATAGTCGTATGGTCCGCCAGTAACGACTGTGAACTTTAACAATTGTATCAGTAATGTTGCACCCGGTTGCTTATCGTGTATAGATATCATTGTCGTGTTATTGATTGTTACCATTCTTGCTAACGAATTTCAGTTGTACACTTAAGTATTGTGACTGCATAGTCTGATTTGACTGTATTATTCTATGATGTTATCCTGATGTGGTAGTTGATTTGTGGTAATGATTAGTGCGAGTACAAGAGGTTTTCCACCCGGGAATGGTTTGGCGAAACCTCGGGGGGGCGATGCTAAGGGGCATGGCGACATATTACCATGTGCGTTGTTATTCGTGAAGGTGTGGCGTGGTAATATGTGGTTACCCTGTATGTCGTTAATGGTGATATTGATAGGGTCATTTTGATGACATCGGTTATCGAGTAGGTTTGATATTTCAAAAATGTTATTTTGCAAATGATTTCAAAACAAAACAGTTGTGATAACGGGTTCATAGTTTTGATTAAACGACCGACGTATTAAAGTATTTTTCAAAAATTTCATTTGAGCAAAATTTTTCAAACTCACGAATTTTAAAATAGTATCATTTGAACTAATACCTCAGAATTTTTTTTTTAATATTACCCATGTTTGACCACAATGGTATGTACAATGTTTTAACAGTGATTGTTGAGATGAAGGTCGTACATCTCTGTTGATGTGACCGTGTGAATTACTTATGAATTTAGGTTTTATTATTGCAGCGATGGTTCGTGTATTCGTGTTATGACTCGGAGTGAATACTTTATTGTGCTGCAGTTTGTTGTCCTATGTTGATTATGTGATGTTTGTTTTGTTATGTTATTTTGAATAGTTGTCCATTCAGTATGCCGAGAGGTCTAGGCAGAGGACGTGGTCATGGTAGTGGCCGTAATTGGGAGCATGAGAGGGCAACTCGCTCGTTGTCGAGTGCCAATCAGCTCAGTACAGATGGTCGAGATGACCAGTCGCGTGATCAGGGGCAATCAGCCAGAGGTAATATTGACGTTGGCGCCGCCACCATCCTTCATCAGGCGGTTAAACAGTTGGCGCAGATGAATCAGACCGTGTACCGGGATGAGATCTCATATGGGGATAACATATCTAGTAAGTGGTTACGAGATGTGATGACAATGCACCCGCCCCGTTTTGTAGGTTATTCGAACTCGTTAGGTTGGAGGAAGTGGCTCTTCCAGTTGGACAGAACATGTGATGCTGTAGCTTGTCCGGACGAAAGGAGAGTACCTATTGCTCAATACCTGCCCGACAAGGAAGCTGCAAACTGGTGGGAGGCCGTAGCGCCTAGTGATCGAGCAACTACTTGGGCTGAATTCAAGACTGCCATGGAGGCCAAGTATTGTCCTCCGCCTGTTAAAGAGCGTAGGATTGTCGAGTTTTTCTCGGCTACGCCCCAAGATGTGTTAATATCTTAGGCAATAGTCGATTATAATCGGCAACTGTGTTATGTTCGGGATCAAGTGAGAAGTGAGGCAGATAAGGTTCGTTATTTCGATATGCATATAAAACCTCATGTTCGGCAGTGTATGGATCCTTTTATGTACACAATGGTGAAGGACTATCAGGATCAAGTCTTAGCATTTGAAATGGCTATAATGTCTAGAGAGCCTGTATCTGCGGCAAAGAAATAGAAGATTTCTGATGACGCATCGGCAAGTAAGGGAATTGGGATTCCTAAACCTCAACCCTCGTATCAGTTGAGTATGGGACCTTCTCGGTCGACTGGAGAATCTAAAAGAACCAAGTCGGTGTCTTTGAGTTCTTGTAGTGCTCCAAGGTGTTTCAACTGTAATGTCTGGGACATGAACGTGTGCATTGTAAGAAACCGCCGGTGACTTGTTATAATTGTGGATGCGAGAGGCATCGAGTTCAGTACTGCGAGATCTTTGCTAATATGGTAGGGAACCGGAGTTCCATTCCAACTTCTGGAGGGCCCAGTGATGTCCCGTGATAGTATTTTGTGCTCGTAATGCGGATTGTTTCTCGTGTGGAGAAATATCATGTGATGTTTTTATATTTGGAGCATGATGACTGATATTTTGTTTTGAATAAGTTCCGTGTGGGTTGTTGAACCTACAGAGACACGTGACAGTAGACCACGGGGTCATGAATTTGGTATTTTTATATGTGTCGTTGTGTTTTGTTTTGTAGCACTGTGATGACCTTGTTTTAAGTTTCGGGATGAAAGTTATTTTTAGAGGGGTAGAATGTAATACCCGAGATTTTTATTCCAATTGCCTTGAACTAATTGTCGTTTGGTGTCGTTATTTCGTTTCATTATGATTATGTGGAATTCGTTTTTCTGGCATGAACGGTATGATATATTCTGTTGTAGTGTTCGTCGAGTGAGACTTGTTGTTGCGTGCGTCTCTTTGATTAAATGTGTGCTTGTGGTGTGGTATGTTATGTTTCGTAATTTGCTTGTTATTGTTTTGAATCATAGCCGATGCGTTAGTGTGACCGAGACGTTGTCAAATGTCTAACCGGACTGTCGAAATGGCCGAGTTTCGACCGTAAGGCCTGGCCGAGTTACGGCCATAAGGCACGGTCGGTTACGGCCGTAAGGCATAGTCAGTTACGTCCGCAAGGCATGGCATAGTTACGGCCGTAATGCCTTGCCAATTACGGCCGTTATGTACCGCATATTTTTGGGCAGTAGGCCTGTGGACAGGTTACGACCGTAAGGAGTGGCCGGGTACCGTCGTAACGCCGTGTTACGGCCGCAATGCTTTACCTAGTAATGGCCGTAATATACCTGAGCGTTTTGGGCAGTGGCCTGGGAGGTGCCGGTTACGTCCGTAAGGAGTTGCCGATTACGGCTGTAAGGGCCGAGTTACGGCCGTAAGGTACTGCATGTTACGGTCGTAACATGCGCGGCTATAAATGGCCTGGTCGACGGGTTTTGTGCCATTTTCTTCCTTTCCTCTCTTCCTCTCGCGGCTGACGGACGGGTGAGACGGGAACTTCGATTCCTAGTCAATTCTACTCAATTCCAAGGTGTTTTGGCAGGCCTTTGTCGATTATATCAACATCTAATCCTTGTTCTTTATCGGATCGAGGTAATTTCTTGAAATCTCCTAGGTTGACTTTCGGTATTTCCTTCTTGATTTTCGTTATTCGTCCGATTTTGATGAATCGGTTGATGTTATTAAGTATTATTAATCGTGTTCTATGGACTGTATATCCATATTTCGAGTTTGTTTAACTCGATTGACGATTTGAGTGTTCTTGGGAGTTATTGAACATTTAATGTTCGATTAAATGTCCCAATGAGTTTCCCTTCAATAATTTGGTGGGATTTCCGTCGTTCTTGGTCTTGATTCTCGTTTGTTGTTACCAAAAATATTATCCGGAGATGATATGCTGGAATGGACGAGTAACAAACAAAGTGCGAGAGTACGTCCGTGGGGAAATAAATAACACAAGATTTGCCGGGGTTGTTAGTCCCGGGCTTGAATGCTCTCGCGAGATGTTATTAATATGAATACTAGTGAGTACAGATATTAATGTTAGAGTACAATTACAATGAGTGTAAAGACTCTAGTTATCTTAGCTATCGAGTGCTGAAGATTGCCGGAAGAACCAGAGTTGAAGCTCTGTGAGTTCTTGTTACAAAGATGGAGAGTTCTCTGTATTATTTGCTTTTAGCGTTCTGTGTTCGCGTTGTAAACTGTGTTTGTGTTAACGTTTTTCACTCTATCTCTGCCAATGCTAGAGGCCTCCTATTTATAGGAGAAAGGGTTGTTGGGGTGTCCCTGTCTGCCGCGGGCGACCGCCGTTTCCTGTATTTAAATAAGGCAGGCGATCGTCCAGCACGTGGGACTGTTTCCTTAAAGTCCGCAGCTGCTGCTGGTTGCCATATGCGCGAACCAATGAGGAGGCGGCAGGTGCCTCTTCTCGCTGTCCTGGGTGGTCCCACCTTAGGTCCTTTCGACGGGCCTGTCGGTTGGTGAGGCCGTCCTTATCACTGACAGCTGCTGATGGGATTGAGTAGGTCCTGTTCTCGCGGAGCCTTTTGCGGATCTGCACGTGGGTCTTCACCCGAGATTCGGTCTTCGCAAACTTTGACGGGTGGCGGATCGACACGTGGCATGGGACGATCGTCTCCAGTCGAACATTAGAGGCGATCGCCAGATGCCAATAGACGATCGCCTTAGATGTCGACCGCTAGGCACTTTCCCAACATCTGTCTTCTGTAGCTGGCTCCTGACCATTATGCCAATTGCCATCAAGGCGTATAAATCGCCGCACAAAAATTGCCCCCCAGCTCGCTCCGATGTTGAAGACGTGGGGTGAGGTGGCACTGCTGGCGATCGCCTGTTTTAGACGAGCGACTCATCTACTTATGAAACGGATGATCGTCGCCTGGATGAACTGGTTTTGAATTCGGACGATCTCCTTAGGCTCTGGAAATAGCGGGAAGTGGAGGCGGGCTCTCGAAACGTCACAGGGACATGCGTCGCGCTCCCGTTGGGGGAGTCCGACGGTTTTTGTCAGACTTGTCGTCTGGCATGCCCTCGAAACGACGCGTACGTGGGTTTCGAGGGCTGCATTAAATGTGTCTCCCCCGACGGTTGCACTTCAGCCCCCAGGATTCCGCTTATTTGCACAGAAGTCCCTGCTCTCCCCTATAAAAGGGCTAGGGCTACTGCAGTTTAGATCTTTATGCGCCCTTGCCTTTAGACGAAGATTCTGCCGAAATTCCTTGAAGCTTCTTGCGCCGATCGACTTCCTCTCTAGGTAAGAACAAAAATTCTCTTCCCCCCTTTTCTCTTCAAACATGTCTGGAGGAGGATCCAATGTGTATGAGGCGGGTAGCTCTTCCGCCGCCGCGACTTCGCCTGCCCGGGATGAGACCTCCACGGCTCTTCACATGGAGATGGCCGTCGAGGCCATTCGTGCTGGAATTGCACCCACGGAGGTTGAAGAGCTTTTCAACGAGGCTGACGCGGCGAGGTCGGCGGCAGCGGAGCAGAAGGGCTCGCCGGTAGACGAGTATGAGGCGGTGAGACTGTATTGGGAGCAGAACAGTGTGTTCGACCGGGACTTTCTGGAATTCGCCGGACTTATGGAGAGGCTGGCCGGACCATGTCCTCATTTTGATTTCGGTGCATACTCGGTCGCCCACCCCTATGAACCCGTGAAGCGGACGTCATTTCGGAATTGTTGTTACCCAAAATATTATCCGGAGATGATATGCTGGAATGGACGAGTAACAAAAAAAGTGCGAGAGCACGTCCGTGGGGAAATAAATAACACAAGATTTGCCGGGGTTGTTAGTCCCGGGCTTGAATGCTCTCGCGAGATGTTATTAATATGAATACTAGTGAGTACAGATATTAATGTTAGAGTACAATTACAATGAGTGTAAAGACTCTAGTTATCTTAGCTATCGAGTGCTGAAGATTGCCGGAAGAACCAGAGGTGAAGCTCTGTGAGTTCTTGTTACAAAGATGGAGAGTTCTCTGTATTATTTGCTTTTAGCTTTCTGTGTTCGCGTTGTAAACTGTGTTTGTGTTAACACTTTTCACTCTATCTCTGCCAATGCTGGAGGCCTCCTATTTATAGGAGAAAGGGTTGCTGGGATGTCCCTGTCCGCCGCGGGCGACCGCCGTTTCCTGTATTTAAATAAGGCGGGCGATCGTCCAGCATGTGGGACTGTTTCCTTAAAGTCCACAGCTGCGGCTGGTTGCCAGATGCGCGAACCAATGAGGAGGCGGCAGGTGCCTTTTCTCGCTATCCTGGGCGGTCCCACCTTAGTTCCTTTCGGCGGGCCTGTCGGTTGGTGAGGCCGTCCTTATCACTGTCAGCTGCTGATGGGCTGGAGTAGGGCCTGTTCTCGCGGTGCCTTTTGCGGATCTGCACGTGGGTCTTAACCCGAGATTCGGTCTTCGCAGACTTTGACGGGTGTCGGATCCACACGTGGCATGGGACGATCGTCTCTAGTCGGACATTATAGGCATTCGCCAGATGCCAATAGACGATCGCCTTGGATGTCGACCGCTAGGCGCTTGCCCAGCATCTGTCTTCTTTAGCTGGCTCCTGACCATTATGCCGATCGCCATCGAGGCGTATAAATCGCCGCACAACAATTGCCCCCCAGCTCGCTCCGATGTTGAAGACGTGGGGTGAGGTGGCACTGCTGGCGATCGCCTATTTTTGACGAGAGACTCATCTACTTATGAAACGGACGATCGTCGCCTGGACGAACTGGTTTTGAATTCGGATGATCTCCTTAGGCGCTGGAAAGAGCGGGAAGTGGAGGCAGGCTCTCGAAACGTCACAGGGACACGCGTCGCACTCTCGTTGGGGGAGTCCGACGGTTTTTGTCAGACTTGTCATCTGGCGTGCCCTTGAAACGACGCGTACGCATGTTTCGAGGGATGCATTAAATGTGTCTCCCCCGACGGTTGCACTCCAGCCCCCTGGATTCCGCTTATTTGCACAGAAGTCCCTGCTCTCGCCTATAAAAGGGCTAGGGCTACTGCAGTTTAGATCTTTATGTGCCCTTGCCTTTAGACGAAGATTCTGCCGAAATTCCTTGGAGCTTCTTGCGCCGATCGACGTTCTCTCTAGGTAAGAACAAAAATTCTCTTCCCCCCTTTTCTCTTCGAACATGTCTGGAGGATTCAATGTGTATGAGGCGGGTAGCTCTTCCGCCGCCGCGACTTCGCCTGCCCGGGATGAAACCTCCGCGACTCTTCACATGGAGACGGCCGTCGAGGCTATTCGTGCTGGAATTGCACCCGCGGAGGTTGAAGAGCTTTTCAACGAGGCTGACGCGGCGAGGTCGGCGGCGGCGGAGCAGAAGGGCTCGTCGGTAGACGAGGATGAGGCAGTGAGACTGTATTGGGAGCAGAACAGTGTGTTCGGCCGGGCCTTTCTGGAATTCGCTGGACTTATGGAGAGGCTGGCCGGACCACGTCCTCAGTTTGATTTCGGTGCATACTCGGTCGCCCACCCCTATGAACCCGTGAATCGGACGTCATTTCGGGCCGCAGACCGCTCCCTGTGGACCCTTGGTCAGATCAGGAGTTCAGCGACCAAGAAGGACTTGAGTCGTTGGAGGGCGGAGTTCCATATCCCCTCTGATGTCTCATTGTACGTGCCCGCGGAGAATGAGCGCGCCGACCAACCTCCCGAGGGTATGGTCGCCGTTAATGAGTTGATCATGGGGGCCGGATTGTGGTTCCCATTGCCGTTCGCCGTGTCATACCTGTTGACCGCCTAGAATTTGGCGCCGCTCCAATTGACGCCGAACGCCTGGTTGCAGATCGTCAGTACCTTGACTCTTTATGGCGGTCACCGACTGTTCCGTCTACCTTTTGCGCTGGAAATGAACTACCTCTTCAAGTTGACGACGCAGAAGGGTTCAGTTGGCGGCTACCACATTCAGGGTCGCATGGGCAGGGTGGTCCTTGGGGTGCCAAACAAGGTCTGGGGAGACCTGACGAAATGGTGTTGGGTCGGCGGAGCGTGGAGGTCGGCGGCGAGCGATAAACCAGAGGATGCGTTGGATATCCCCACCGGCTTTCGGGAGAGGAATCCGAGTAAGGCTTTTAACTCTCCCTTTGTTCGGATACACCTTGAACTGATCTAATTTGGTTTCCTTTTTGCAGTCTCCCTTGTTCCAGCGGCCGACGACCTTCCATTTGACTTTTTTATCGTCTGGGAGTGAATCCGCGGTCTACCGGACAACTACATCGACGCTCTCACGGTCAACAACGAAGCTCATTGATTGGGCGCTCGGTTGTTTCGCTTCCCTCGCCACTTGAAGGTCCCAGGTATAAATGTTTACGATCTCCTTTCTGCTTGATGATCGTCTTTGATTGAAAGAGATGTCTAACCTGGTTGAATGTCTTCTTTGATAGAGATCCACTTCCCCCGCTACTCCGAGCCGCCGAGAGAGATTGCAATGTCGAACCCCGGCCTTATGAATCGTCTCCACCAAGGGAAGAAGGTGGGCCGTGCCCCTGCAACGACGACCCGTCCTATCCCTGAGGCGAGACCTCTCATAGCGCCAGTCGTCGAGCTGGAAGCTCGGGAGGAGGAGCAGCTCTAGCGCAACCGCAAGAGGCGGAGGCCGGAGGAGCCCCTGCCGACTGTTGCTGCGGAGGCGTCCATTGTGGTGCCATCGGTTGCCGCGCCTCCTATTTCTGCTGTTCCAATGGCGGAGGGGCCTACGCCCTCAGCGGCCTTCCTAAAGGCCACGACGATCGCTGACGCCCAGACTCCGCGGGGCAAGCCCTATTTCGTCCGCGACCCCGAGAAGGTCGAAAGGTAAGACTGGTTTGATCTTGCTAAGTCAAGCCACTTGTGTAGGGTGCATACTAACTCCTTCGTTTTTGTTGCAGGGTCCGCCTTGCCGACTAGAACACCTCGCCGATGGTGCTGGATTTCCTGGCGAGCAAGTCCCCCCGCGAGCCTATCGACGTCCCTTCCTATGTCTCTCGGGCTATCTCCTCCCTACCGAAGGCTTAGACGACCGACCTGGATGCGATCGCGCACCGGCGGTCTGGAGATGCAATGCAGGCGACTCTTGCCCTGACCCTCCAAGCGGCGACGATGGCCGCTCAAGCTGTGAAGGATTATGAGGGGCGGCCCTCTACTGCTCGCCTCCATTCGGAACTTGAGGCTGCACGGAACCAGAATGCCGAGTTTGCCGATAGGATCGTGGCCATGGAGAAGGAGTATGCTGAGACGGCCAGGCGAGCTAAACAAGATCTTGACCGGATGAGGCAGGATCTCGACCGGTCCCGGGCGGTGGTCGATCGGATGCGCGACCAGATGATGGAGGCTCGTCGGTTGCATGCGGCCTTGCAGGAGGAGGTGACCGGGTTGAAGGCGGTGGTGGACCAGCTAAATGGCGAGTTGGAGTTGTCGAAGGGGTAACTGGCCGCCAAGGTAGCCGAGCTCAAGGATGCGGACAAAACAGCCGCGGGGATGAAGGAGAAGTTGGAGGCGATCGAGACCGATCCCTACCTCAACGTGGAGTACGTCGGTGAGTTTGCTTATTACATGGCTTACGCCGACGCCATCCGCGCTGCCAAGAAGGGAGGGCTCGAGGTCGGCCCTCTGATCGAAAACTTCAAAGCCTACGTGCTTGAGCATCCCTTGCAGCCGGACTTCTCTCTGCCGATCCTTGACCTCACCGACCTCGGATCGATCTCAGCTGGTATCCGTCGCCGGACAAACTTGTTTATCCGGAAGCCGGCGAGGAAGCGCACGCCGATCCATCTGCTGGGGACGAAGGCCAGGCGGGGGCGGCCTGAGTGAGACCGCTGTCATGATGTTTTTTTTCTTGTAATTTTCAGTTTCTTCTTGTTTTGCCTTCGGGCGTGTATGTACAAACAACTTGAATGGAATGAAATACGTTTTTGCATCTGATTCTTTATTTGTACGATCGCCTCTCTGAATGTTTCGCATACGAATTTACACAAGTGTTTACATAATTGCGCCTGATGCCTTGCATGTATGATCGTCTTGTCTGAATGTTCCGCATCATTTCGATTTTGCACAATTGTTTGGAGAGCGTCCGTTGTATGAACAGCTCCGAATGTATTTGTATACTTAAAATTCTTACTTGTAAATTTCTGAACAAAGTCGATCGTCATATGTGTGTTTGAACAAAGCCAATCGTGTGTGGTTCCGTCCTCCTGATCGCATGTATGAATAGCTCCGCTTTGCCCCTAGTTTTTGTTTACTTGGTGAAAATAAAGGAACGAAAATAATTCGTTTAGTGAGCTATCTTTAGTTTGTTCTTGCGATCCTCAATTTGTTGATTCCTCGAGGGAGGCCGAGCGTCCTGGCCTGGAAAGATTTCGCACGGTCGTGGGGTTCGATGGAACCGACCTCTACGACTATGTCTTATGCGCGAGCGACATTCCGTCTGATGGTTAACTTCCCGCGACTCACTTAATTGTGAGGGTCCTCCGTAGGCTACGTTTCGCCTTGCAATGTAGC
This sequence comes from Orobanche coerulescens, assembly GCA_033398695.1. Taxonomy (NCBI): domain Eukaryota; kingdom Viridiplantae; phylum Streptophyta; class Magnoliopsida; order Lamiales; family Orobanchaceae; genus Orobanche; species Orobanche coerulescens. The sequence goes on from CM065808.1 coordinate 172,386,521, forward strand.
GAAGGGGCGATCGATCTTTGCCTGGAGGAGTCCTTGCATGAGGCGCCGTCGGATAAATCGACTTCGCTACCGTGGCTTGTTAGCACTTTTCTGCCTAAGAGGGCATACGTTGTGACGGGGGTAGGACGCGATCGCCTGTCTCGGTCCATCAGATTAGATGATGGATCTGAGGACGGGCGAGTGCGTCCACTGATTTGTTTTGGAGGGTCCTTCGGCTACGTCCGCCTAGTATTTAAACGAAAGGGCGGGCGATCTTTGCCCAAAGGAACCTTGCATGGACTGGCTATCGGTTCCATCGACTCCCAGAACCATGGCTGCACTTTTCTACCTCGGACCGCCATGTTGAATGACGATCGTCGACGGTATATATTGTGCTTGGAGGGGCGATCGCTTGCATAGGTCCGTCAGGTTAGATGACGACCTCTTGTAGGGCGAGCGAGTCGTCCTCTTTTTTACTTGTTTGTTTTGTCGAGGCGAATCATATAGATGGGATCGGAAAATCTCATTAAACTCTTTGTACATTGGGTAACTGAATACAGAGTCTTTATTGGTAATATTTCTTCAAATGTACGGCGTTCCAATGATATTGGTCCGGAGTGCCGTCTGGGTGTTGGAGTTCGTAGGCTCCTTTGGTCAGCCATTTAGATATCCTGAAGGCCCCCTCCCAATGCGGGCCAAATACTCCCGTGTGAGTCTGGACCTTTTTGAGGACTGGGTCGCCCACTTGGAATCGCCTTTCCTTGACCTTCGAATTGAAGAATTTCTCGGACTTCCTTTTGTGGATCGTGTTCTTCATTTCCGAGGTCAGTCGTCGTTCTTCGAGCATATCCAAGTCGATCCGTCGGGCTACATCATTGTCCGTCGTCATTTCCTGTTCAGTTTGGTGGCTGAGGACGATCTCCGAAGGGATCACTGCTTCTGTTCCGAAGGCGAGGACGAACGGGTTTTGCCGGTTGAGTTTTGGGTCGTCGTTCAGTAGGACCACAAAACATCCGGGAGCTCGCTCGCCCATCGTCCTTGTTTGGATTCGAGTCTTGCTTTGATCGTGTGTTTGAGGATCTTGTTTACAGCCTCTACCTGTCCGTTCGTCTGAGGGTGGTAAGGGGCCGAGAACAACTTTTTGATTCCCCATTTCTCGCACAATTGCATGACTTCCAAACTGTCGAACTGCTTCCCGTTGTCGGAGATGATAGCCTGGGGTAGACCGAACCGGCATATGATGTTCTTCCAAATGAACTTGATTACTTGTTCTTGGCCGATTTTGTTGAGTGGCTCGGCCTCAGCCCATTTCGTGAAATAATCGACCCCCACGATGGCAAATTTACATCCCCCTGGCGCCGTCGGCAAAGGACCGATGAGGTCGATGCCCCATTGGGCGAACGACCATGGACTGTACATAGAAGTGAGCTGCTCGGGGGAGAGCTTGATGTTCGGTCCCATCACTTGACACATGTGACACGATCGGGCGTAGGCGATCCCGTATTTTTGTAGTGTAGGCCAGAAAAAACCTTGCCTGGTCGTTTTATGGATGAGAGCTCGCCCTCCAGCATGATTTCCACAGATCCCAGCATGGATTTCGGATAAAATGAGTCGGCCTTCCTCCGGCGTAATGCACTTGAGGAGAGGAAGGCTGAAAGCTCGCTTGTAAAGCCGGTCGTCCAATAGGGTGTATCTGGCTGCACGTAGTTGAAGCTGGCGAGATTTGATACGATCAGTGGGGACCGTTCCGTTCTTCAAGTATTTAATGAACGGAGTCATCCAGTTCTCTTCGGCGATGGCAACTGTGGTAATCAGGCTTCTGTCGATCACCGGCTTTATTGATTTCGTGATTTGGATGTTAGAGAAATCTGCTGCCCCATCTGACGATGCTAGTTTGGATAGAGCATCGGCCTGGGAGTTGTGCTCTCTCGGGACTTGTTCGATCAGCACTTCTTCAAATTTTGTGCACATTTCGGCGACCAAATATTGGTATTTGATCATTTGTTCGCCGCGCGCCTCATATTCTCCCTTGACTTGGTTCACGACCAAGAGGGAGTCCATGAAAATGTGGAGGCGGCGAACGTCCAGGGCGAGTGCTAGATCGAGCCCGCCTACCAAGGCTTCGTACTCGGCTTCATTGTTGGTCGCACGGAACCCAAAACGCACAGCATTTGTGAAACTTTGGCCATCGGGGCTGATGAGGACAATCCCTGCCCCTGCTCGCGAGTTGGTCGCCGAGCCATCTACGTACAATTTCCAAGCAGGGCGGCCGACCTGGGTCGGACTGGGTGGGAACATTAATTCCACCACGAAGTCCGCCAGAGATTGACCTTTGATCGCCGTGCGAGAAGCGTACGTGATACCGTATTGGGCGATATCCAGTGACCACTTGAGGAGTCGCCCATTGGTGTCTGGCCGGTGCAGAAGTTGCCTTAAGGGGAGAGTCGTCAGAACCTCCACTTGGTGTTCGAAGAAGTAGGCGCTCAGCTTGCGAACACTCATGACTAATGCGTAGGCGATCTTCTCCAGAGGCGTGTAACGCGTTTCCACGTCATGGATCGCCTGACTAACGAAGTAGATCGGCAAGTGGTCTTGACCCTCTGCTCGCACTAAAACAGCACTCAGCGCGACCTCCGAGGCCGCCAGGTAGAGGAATAGCTTTTCGCCGGGGATCGGCTTTGCCAAGATTTGGGGATTAGACAGATACTCCTTGATTTTGGCGAACGCTACTTGACTCTCCTTTGTCCATGCAAACTTCTTGTTCTTTATTGTCGCGAAGAATGGCTTGCTTTTATCTCTGAGCCGAGAAATGAAACGTTTAAGGGCAGCTAGACAACCTATGAGGCGTTGCACCTGTTTGACATTCCGTGGCTCCTGCATGTCGAGGATCGCCTGGATCTTGGTGGGGTTTGCCTCGATACCCCTTTGGCTCACGATGTGCCCCAGGAACTTTCTGGAACTTACCCCGAAGTTGCATTTCTTGGGGTTCAGTTTCATGTTGAACTTTTCGAGGATGGCGAACGTGTCGGCAAGGTCATTGAGGTGATCTTCCTTTTTGAGGCTCTTGACCACGATGTAGTCAATGTAAACCTCTATGGTCTTGCCGATCTGGTTGGCGAACATCCCGTTGACAAGTCGTTGGTAGGTCGCCCCTGCATTCTTCAGACCGAACGGCATTCGGACCCAAAAGTACACATCTTTTTCCGTGTGGAACGACGTGTGTTTTATGTCTTTCTCAGCCATTGGGATCTGATAGTATCGGCGAAGGCGTCCATAAACGACATCATTTCGCAACCTGCCGTGCTATCGACCAAGTGGTCAATATGAGGCATTGGAAAGTGGTCTTTTGGGCACGCCGCGTTGAGGTCGGTGAAGTCGATGCATAACCTCCAGGAGTTGCTTGGCTTTTTGACGAGCACCGCGTTGGCTACCCACTGTGGCTCGTCTGTAGCTACTCCGATTAGTTTGTTGTCGAGTAGCTTTTTGACTTCTGTGTCGAGTGCTGCGTACTTCTCAAGACCGAATTTCCTACGTTTCTGGTGAACAGGCTTCCTTGCCGGGTCGATCTTTAGATAATGGAAAGCGTGTTCAGGATTTATGCCGACCATATCTTGATGCGACCAGGCAAAGACTCCGATGTTCTTACGTATAAAACTGATCAGATCATCCTTTAACTCGAGACTGACGCTTGTGCCGATCTGCACTTCCCGCTCCAGGCGAGCCGGATCTATCGTTATACTTTCCAACTCTTCAATGGGGACGGTCGCTTCTCGTTTGGAACGATTTCCGGACTCGATCCTTGGATCGATGTCGAGGCTTGGCTCGAAACCGATCCTTGGCTCGATGTCGTCCGTCAATCGATGTGAGATGCTGTCCTATGAGTCGGGCTGGTACGAGGTGCTTGGCTCGTCGATCCCCATCAGTTGATTGTCGATCGTCTCAATGTTATAAATAGTATGGGAAGTGTTTAAAGAAGTTACGACACATGAGTAATTCAAATATTTCTTTGCCATTAGCTGGTCTCTTTTTACAGTACCGACCGTCCCGTCGGCAATGGGGAATTTGATACAGTAAAAGAAAGAAGAGGCGACCGCCTCGAAGGTTTCTAGAAATGGGCGACCTAGGAACCCATTATAGATGCTGGGCCTATCTATGATTACAAAATTGAGTTTCCTAGTGATCCTAACCTTGGGATCGTAATAGCATATTAGCTCGACAGAGAGCTTGATCCTTCCATAAGCTTGGACCGTGCTGTCGCCAAACCCTTGAAGCACTGTATTGAACGACTTTATGAACTTGGTCAGGTTGCCGAGCTGGTCAAGAGCAGATTTGAATATGATATTGCAAAAGCTCCCATTGTCGAACAGCACGCGATCGACCATTTTTCCAAGGATATATGCAGAGATTACCAATGCATCCTCTTTGGGGCACTGCACTCCCTTCCTATCCTTGTTGAAGGTGATGAGCGCGTCTCTGGAGATGGTCAGCTCTGGGGGAACCACGATATGGACCCCTGCGAATGCCCTCAGCTCGGCCTTCCGCTTTCTATTCGACATGGTGGAACCGGGGAAAGGCCTCCGAGGTTTCCACCTCCCGACTGAATCATATTGATCCGGCCGCCGGGGTTGATCGAAGGGATATATTCGTCTGAGTACTCCGGCTCGTTCTGCTCGATCCTGGTGACCGGATTGGGAGGGATTTCGTCGCTCTGTCGGCGCTCGCGCCCCCCGGTCCTTTCTGCCCGGGGTTCTGGCTTGGTAACCAAGTTATCCAACTTGCCTTCCTCAAACAGTCTCCAGAGTTGTCTGAGGAGGTCGCGGCACTGGCTGGTATTGTGGCCGAGACTCTTGTGGTAGGCACAAAATTTGCTGCGGTCTAGATGACCGTTGTCCCTCATCGGCTTTGGTTTGCTAAGCCACTCGCGCCCCTTGATGGCGTTGAAAATGTGGGCCGGAGACAGATTGAGGTTGCGGAGGAGGTGAACTTCCACATCCTCGAACGCCTTGAACTCACCGGGCAGCTTTGCGACCGCCTTTCTGGGCTTGGCGACCGCCTTCTTCGGGACATGGGATGGCTCCTTCCTTTCTCCGGTAGATCCCTCGCCTAAGCGGAGGGTGAGCATCCTCTGCCTATCCAGAAAGTCGGCGGCCCTAACGCGGAAGATCGCATAGGTTGGGGGGATGTCCTTCGTGAGGTGCCTGAACATGGGTGAATGGCCATAGAATCCCCCTAGAACCGAGCAGAGAGCGAGTTCATCGCTAATAGGATCGCCGGTGAGGACTATTTCATCCACCCGGTCGATGTAGTCTTCGTTGGGCTCGTCCTTCCCCTGCCTGATCTTCATCATGCGGTGGGGGCCTTCTAGCCGAGCAACTTTGGCGGCGAAATACGACGTGAAGTCGTTCGCCAGTTTATCAATGGGAACATTCGGCACTTCGTCGCGTCCGATGCCCCACATCCGGTCATGTAAATCCGGAACTTGCCCAAGTGGGTCTCAGGATCCGATCTCTCCTCATATAGAGGTGTTTGAGGAGGAGCGATCTTCAGTTGTACGGGGGCGATCTCGATCTGGGCCGCGAGCGGCTCACTCGGTCCGGCGATCGATCTCTTGGCGCCTGCCCCAGTTTCTATGAGCGCCTTCATTCGTCGAGCTGGCGCTGCATGGCGGCCATCGCCATAGCCTGACTGCTCGCGGATTGGCTCTCGGAGTGGGAGCCGAGGCGATCATGTACCGACCTCCTGGCCTCGTGGTAGGTGACGAGTTCTCCGCCACCGAGCTCAATTCTTGGGTGAGTGGGAGCCCGTTGGCCGGCCTGTCTTCTGGGAGTCGGGTATGCCGAACTCCTGGTGATGGATTCGGACTCCGATGTCTCCCGGCTGGGGCCCCAATGCCTGGGTCGCCATGAGCGATCACTCCCTAGGCGGCTGAAGACGGAATCGTCCCGCCTTACGAGCGCCATTTCTTGCGGCTCGGGGCTTTTTGACGATTTCTCGACATATAGCCCCTTGAGCTTCCGCTTGCCCACACGGTGGGTGACTGAGGGAGTAATGGTGGGGGAGTCGCATGCCCTCCATCGCTCCCTGAGGATGGCCAAAGCCTCCTCGATCTGTTCTGCGGTTTGGAACTGATCGAGTGAGAGGCTGGGGCCGTCCCTCGGAGACGGGAGTGAGAGCCTAGCGTCGCCGTGGTCGCCTTCCGCCGTAGGTTGGGATTCAGCCTGGGCTGGAATAAGATGTCCGGCAGATCGCAGGGTGGCTCTATTTGAGGTCGTAGCCGACGTCATGATTCTGAAGTTTTTCTTTGAAGAACAATGAGTGTTTCTTCAAGTATATGCCCCAGAGAACAGTGAGTGTTCTTCGAGACGGTCGGAATAAAAAATAAAGGATAAGATTGCCCTTCCTCTAGCGCCAATTGTTGTTACCCAAAATATTATCCGGAGATGATATGCTGAAATGGACGAGTAACAAACAAAGTGCGAGAGCACGTCCGTGGGGAAATAAATAACACAAGATTTGTCGGGGTTGTTAGTCCCGGGCTTGAATGCTCTCGCGAGATGTTATTAATATGAATACTAGTGAGTACAGATATTAATGTTAGAGTACAATTACAATGAGTGTAAAGACTCTAGTTATCTTAGCTATCGAGTGCTGAAGATTGCCGGAAGAACCAGTGTTGAAGCTCTGTGAGTTCTTGTTACAAAGATGGAGAGTTCTCTGTATTATTTGATTTTAGCGTTCTGTGTTCGCGTTGTAAACTGTGTTTGTGTTAACGTTTTTCACTCTATATCTGCCAATGCTGGAGGCCTCCTATTTATAGGAGAAAGGGTTTCTGGGATGTCCCTCTCCGCCGAGGGCGACCGCCGTTTCCTGTATTTAAATAAGGCAGGCGATCGTCCAGCAGGTGGGACTGTTTCCTTAAATTCCGCAGCTGCTATTGGTTGCCAGATGCGCGAACCAATGAGGAGGTGGCAGGTGCCTCTTCTCGCTGTCCTGGGCGGTCCCACCTTAGGTCCTTTCGGCGGGCCTGTCGGTTGGTGAGGCCGTCCTTATCACTGACAGCTGCTGATGGGCTGGAGTAGGGCCTGTTATCGAGGCGCTTTTTGTGGATCTACACGTGGGTCTTCACCCGAGATTCAGTCTTCACAGACTTTTACGGGTGTCGGATCCACACGTGGCATGGGACGATCGTCTCCAGTCGGACATTAGAGGCGATCGCCAGATGCCAATAGACGATCGCCTTGGATGTCGACCGCTAGGCGCTTGCCTAGCATCTGTCTTCTTTAGCTGGCTCCTGACCATTATGCCGATCGCCATCGAGGCGTATAAATCGCCGCACAATATCGTTGTAATCATATTTTCGTTGTTTTTGCTCGGAGGATTATGTTCGAGGTTTCCCGGTTGAGTCGTGTTCGTCGGAGTGTTCGGTAGCGGTTAATGAGGCAAGTATCATGCTTATATGATTTGTGTCTTGCGAATAGAGTTTACGTGTTGGGTTTACAATGAATTGGTTTACCTTCGTGGATATGTTTTGTGTGAATTGATTACTTCGAACGTTGATGATATTGATAATATCCTTGCTTGTTTAATGTTGTGAATTAATGTTGATTATGTTAATCGTGTTGTTGTGTTGTGCGTGATTGATCTTGCATGAGGTATCGTGATGATTATGATATTTGGATCGGATTGATTATATACTAGAACATGCATCGTGGTGTACTGTTGAATGGTTTGACATATTGGTAATATTGTGTGTTGTTCGTGGTAACGTGTTGAGTTGATCAATATGTGTTGTGAAGTCAGCGTGTGTGTTCCGGGTAGGGTCCGTCGAGGCCTTTGGAGTTCGGTACATGATGTGTACGAACAATGTATGTGTTTCGGGTAGGGTCCGTCTAGGCGTCTGGAGTTCGGTACATGATATGTACGAACAGTGTATGTGTTCCGGGTAGGGTCCGTCGAGGCCTATGGAGTTCGGTACATGATGTGTACGAACAACGTATGTGTTCCGGGTAGGGTCCGTCGAGGCCTCTGGAGTTGGGTACATGATGTGTAAGAACAACGTATGTGTTCCGGGTAGGGTCCGTCGATGCCTCTGGAGTTCGGTACATGATGTGTACGAACAGTGATCGTGTAACAGGGATTGATTGGATAACATTTTAAAGTTGGCTCATAGACCCATGATGATATCTTAACTAACATGTTTTGAAACGAGAACTGGGCTTAGGCCCTAACTCGAAAAAGGTTTTGTAACTTGGGACTCGAGATCCAAATCTACTTTGAAAATCCCCGAGATGATGAGTTTATTTTCAAATACTTCCTTACTTAAATTCGAAATTCTACAACCTCTCGGGAATGTTTTGATAGTTGATTGTCGTATCTGATTCCTGGTTGTTATTCGCCTTTTACATTTCGTATAATATTATACTTGCACTAGAAAAATAGTGGAATTTTGCTAACCCCCGAGTAATCGGGAGGTGGATGTCTATTTTGCGTCCAGGTACTCACAGGCTCGTGGGAGCAGTCACAGGATTGGCACAGGGAGTTACGCTACGATACTAATCAAGAGTGGAGAGCTGGTAGAGTTATATTGTATTGTCAGAGTTGTAATCAGTCTTCCGCTATATTGTACTTCGACCCCTGCGTGGGTAATGTTGTATAACATTAGTTTATGTTGATTGAGTTGTGCGACCTCAACGGTCCGTGTAGTTACTTGTAACTGACCTTAACGGTATGTATTATTAAATTGTTTGACCCTGGCCGGGCAAGCATTCGGTCGTTCTGGGAGGTTTAGCTTGGTAGATCCTTGTGGAAAGGATCTACGACGTGTAATATTCCCATATGGTTTTGGGGGTGTTACATCTCTCTCACTATCTATCTATATATGGGATTCATATCTGTCATCAAACTAAGTTTGATGTTTGATCAGAGATTAATATTTCTTGTTCTTGTGGCATTGATTTTCTGGTTTGACATTGTCACTTACAGGTCCTGATGGGAGTCTATATCGCGCTTGTAGATTTGCAAATATATTTGTTAGCTCTGTTTGTCTTGTGAAGAACATGAATAATTACATAATCCGTTTCTTTTCAATTATTGTTGTGTTGTCACTACAAGCCTGCTATTGATCTATATCGTGCACACATATACATGTGTCATGTCATTCTTATCTGTGTTCTATGGAGTTGATTTCATATGTGGCGTCTGTTCAGGTCATTGGCAGATGAAGGTGTTTTTCTTATACTCTACTTACGAGTTCATGGAAATGCAGACTTCCTTGAGTATGTCTTGTTGCAAGCAGATATAGAAACATTGGTATAGACATCAGCGTCCCGTCCTCTCTGGTTAAACTAGCATTATTTTGCTACTCAAATTACATCACGGCATGCAGCTGTCACTTATCTTAGAACTTTAATGACATTAACAGTTGATACCATTGCTGGAAACATTATATGATGCTGCAAGTAGGAGATTGAATCAAATCTATATGGTGCTGATCATCCTTCTTATACTAAGTCAGGATTCCTCGTGTCAGCATTCACAAGCTGGTAAGTCAAGACCCAGGATCCTTCTTTTATTGGTCTCATAATGAACTTTTAAGAAACATTCTTGTAATTTTACATTTTTTGACAGGTTCTCCCTACTGTCCCATGGTTCAAAGAGCGTATTCTTTATCACACTACTCTTGGTTCTCTCATGGTCATATAAGAACTCTAAAGTACAACCAATATAAACTTTGGGTATGTCCTGATGGCTATATATATATATATATCTTTGCTTTGAATCTGATAGTGTGTACACCAAGTAGCCATATTTATTTTATAGAATAATTAAACTTAATATATGTCTTCTGACGCATATATATCTTTGCTTTGAATCTGATAGTGTGTACACCAAGTAGCCATATTTATTTATGGAATATTTAAACTTAATATCTGTCTTCTGACGCATAGCCGAACAGTTGTTTATGGTTAAGGGCCACATTCAGTTCAAATATACAAGTTTGATGCAACTTTATGCTTTAGTAGAGGATCAGTGTGATATATACACGGAACTGCATATATATACGGATTTTCTGAGGATCGTTCTTGAAATATTAAATGTAATTCTGACTTATGCCTTACCGCGGAATCCCGAGGTATTATCATCTTGTTTTGTACTTGCTACTCTGTATAAGACCTTACCATTATTTTAAAAAATAATTATCTGTCCCTCTTGAAAATTCTAGATAATATCCATATGGGTCCAGGTTGTTTATGTAATATTACACTGATCAGAGATATTTCTGCCTTTCAAGTCTCGTCCACGCTTTAGTGAGCTGCTGGAGAACATTTTTACTGTATGTACTAGAGCTTTCAATTTTAAGACCTGTTTTCTCTTGCTGGCATGTCTAGTTTATTTGATATTCTATTAGCATGATATTATGCCAAGTTATTCTCTACATATTTATCTGGATAATGCCATTTGCTTACATAGATCCTCGATTTTTTAAATAGTCACATGGATGCATCTTTCTATTGATGTAATAATTTTAATCACAGGCTGTAGATAGATCAATCCCAATGGAATTGTGCTTATTGGATATGCACAAGGATATGAAGCTTATAGGTACGCTCCACCTCCTACAGACCCATGTACTATGGAGGGTATACTGAATATGAAAAATTGTATAGTATTAATGAATTAGCATAATCTTGATATTCCAACATTTTTATGCATGCTGTGACTTATATTGTTCTATTTTTATATTTGAATATAATCATTAAGTTCATTTATATTGTACAGGATGGCTCCATCAAGAATTCATGTTACTTGTGGGAATTAGATGATGGTAGTAGTACTTTGTTGGGAATTGGTACCAGTAGTAGCTTTGTAGCGATGAATATTGATGGGTAGTTTTTGTTTAGACGAATATTGGTTTTGATTATATTGGTTAGTTGCTAGTATTGTATAAACTCTAATTTTTGTTGTAAATAAAAGTGTTGTTTCATTTATCATTAAGCCAATTTTATCATTTTTGAGAAACACTTGTTGAAAATATCATCAGACAATAAACACTTGTTGCAAAAACGGTTGTGTGAAATCAACAAACACAATCACTTGAGAAAATAAACCTGTTGTATACAAACCAAACAAATAATGGTCCACCCGAATAAAACCGTTGTGTAGAGAACTAGTGAACAATTATTTGTCTCATAGAAACCATTGTGTTCCTATATTTCTGACAGCGGTTTTATTACGTGGTGTTGTTGTTTCTAGGTATTATACAATGTTTTATAAAACACAGGCCGTTGTCTTCAGATATCTTACACAATGGTTTATGAGCTGTTGTCTGATATGCATAACAGACGGCGTCTCAATAGACAACGGTATTCAAGGGCATCCGACAATGGGCAAAAACACTTGTAAAATCCAGTTTTCCTTGTAGTGTAATTTCAAAGTAGGTACTCCGGTGATGTTGCAACGAAATGTCGACCATTCAATTGGACTGTGCAATGGTACAAGAATGGTCGTGATAAAGTTTGGGAACCATCTCATTGAAGCTGAGATTTTAACAGGAAGTGACACAGGACATCGAGCACTAATTCCTAGAATGTCGTTGACACCTTCTGATCCCAGGCTACCAGGCAAATTCACAAGAAGGCAATATCCCCTAATTGTGTCATTTGCGATGACCATAAACAAGAGTCAAGGTCAATCTTTGACTCACGTTGGACTATTTCTAAGGTCAACTATATGTGGCTTTATCAAGGGTTACTCATATAAAGGGTCTCAAAATCTTGATATGCGACAAAGAGAACGACAAATCTACCACAACAAGAAATTTTGTCCATAGGGAGGTCTTCCGCAATTTGTAAAAATCGTTATTTTTATTTATTCGGACAATATTAAATATACCGCACTGTGTTATATTGACCTTAATAGTTTTTTCTCTTAATTATTTAAACTCTCTCAATGTGTAAATATCTCAACTATTTACAGAATTTAAACTAGAGCCCGTGCATCGCACGGTGATGGATCGAGATCGGAATATGCGTCGTGTTGCGGAAGCGTAAAATACATTGCGGAAATTAAATGACACACGGATTTATAGAGGTTCGGCTATAAACGAGCCTAAGTCCTCTCTTGGTATCTTTTTCTATAGGTTCAAGATAAAAACCTCTGCACCTCTCTTCTATCGGTCGAGGGATAACTGTTACAATCACGTCTTCTATTGGTCCGTGATAAACCACTCGTACTTGTCTTTGTGTCGGTCCAAGTTAAACCGTTTTCCTTTTCTATCGGACAAGGAATCAACCACTCTAGCTTTCTATCGGTACTAGATAAACCTCACTAGATAGCGATTGCGATTCTAATAATGCCGGATCTTTGATCCTAATAACACCAACTCTAATCCTATCTTTTCTTTTATCTCTCGTGTATAATGTTGAATGTATAAACACTCAAACTAACAATAAGCTCAATATCACAACAACAATAATATCAATATGAGATCAATGAGATGTTTGCTTGAAGTTGTTGTTTTGAATCAATACCATAGGCACGATATTTATAGCCTTCATCATCAAACTAGCCGTTAGCTATCTGATCTTTCATTACGGCCGCTATCTCTTCATCATTACATCTGTAAGACGTATTACGTACGTTAGGCTTCACAAGCTACGTACGTTACCAACTTCCAGATTAAGTCCAGTAGCATTCGTTTCTTTTCTTACGTACGTTATCATTATACCATTACATACGTTATAGGATACGTCATTGCTGACATCATATGTCCGTTGCAACCTTTCTGACTTTGACTCTGTAATATCCGTACTTTCTATTCTTGGTAATTTCTATTTTGGTGTATGTTCGTTTCAGACGACTCGCTTGTTACTATTTTGGAATTCTGAATCTATTTTGTTCTTGGGGTTTTTCCGTTTGGACAAGTTTTGAGGATGTTTTTACGTATTCTCATCTTGAATTATATCTTGTCGCATGTACGTTCGATTCTCGTAAAACTCGTTCGATTTCATTATTTCTCTGTTTCCATGAGTTCGTATGGATGAGTTGCTCATGTTGTGAGTTTCAGATTGTTAATCCGACGTCGTATCGTGACTTTTCGGATGTTTGGGTCATTTTGTAATTTCCTAGAAGTTTAGGGAATTTTATCTTGCTTGTTGTATTTAGGATTGCCCGATAGTCGGAAGTGTATTTTCTTTCAGCACTTAGCTTCGTTGTTACGGATACCTCGTGTTTACACTTCTGGTTCTGTCCTTGTGTTGCGTTCTGTCGTTGTATCGTCTGTACAGGAAACGACGTTCAGCAGTGTGGAACTGCTGCATGCATAACGCACATTATGCATGCTTCTTAACGTGCGCTATCGGCACCTGCATAACGTACGTTATGCCATTCTGGTAACGTATGTTATGGCCTTCATCAGATAGTACATACGGTTCGGTTACATACGTTAACTTGTGAGACGTTACGTACGTAAATGTCGTAACGTACGTTAACAATTTGTGTTAACGTACGTAACACACTGTCAGGGCTTAAATTCTAAGTTGACCTCAGATGCGTTATTTCGTTTCTTTTTCCTTCCTTTACTCGCGACGGGAGTTCTTCAAGCGATTTTGGGGCGATTCGAGTAGGGCAATCCGTAGAGTTCCTCCGTAGATCGAATATTGTGTCCCAAGGGAGGTTAATCATCATCACAATCATCTTTCTCCACCCGAATCGAGGTATTTTTCGTTAGAACCCTAGCTTTTGGGGATTTTGGGGTTTTGTTTCGGTTTTCACCCTTCTAGTACGATTTGCCTCTCATGATTGTTATATTTTGATAGTATAATCACTATCCCTTACTTCTCTCGCGAATTTTTGCGGGTTGAATTCGATATTTTTCTCCGTTGATAGAGGGGAATCGGTTATGACCTTGTGTTGTCCGATGAATTGTTCCAACGGGTAGAATTAGGATGAATACCTATGTTTTCGTAGTATTGAGATTGGTTATATATCGTTATTGTGCTAGGATCGGATTTGTGAAGATTATTCGGGCCAAAAACCTTTCCGATCACCGTTTTCCTTCACGTCGTGTTAACCAAGGCAAGTACATGTATTACATTCCGTTATGTATGTTACATTTTCGAAATGAATGATAAATTGTGGTTTTCGGGTGCGTGAGTTGTGTTCCTTTCATCCGGAGCGTTCGACGGGATGCCTGGGGGTCGATACTAAGGGGTACGGCCGCGAAAGTGGTATCCCACCCAGAGCGTTCGACGGGATGTCTAGTGGTCGATACTAATGGGTACGGCCACGGGATACCAGTTGGGATTTTGTGATATCGTGACGAATTGATAACTGATTTGATTGCCAATGTAGTATTCCAGAATATTTATGGCAAATGATTTCTGATTGAGATGATTGTGTAAAATCGTATGTGTATATAATGTAGTGTAATTGTGTACTTGCACTAGCTATTCGAATGCTAACCCCTAAAATGGGAGAAATGCGTCTTATGCATTTCAGGTACCGGAAGAGGTGAGGAGCAGGCACGGGATATGCACGCAAAGGATGGACTGGCATGATTATGAGGCTCGAGTCTTTATTTATGTGTGGTCATTTATACTGTTTGAGTTATCGGAATTTGACTGATTTTCATTAAATTCGGTTAAAGTCCCTTGCGTGGGCAATGATATGGTATTGACTTATATTTTCACGTACATCTATTAAAACATTTTGGCCGAGGCCACGACCCCATTTTACATTGATGATTGTGTCTTTGGGATTTTGCATGTACGGAATGTGTGTCTTGTGTTAACCTGGTAGACCTCATGAGAGTTCTACGGCGTGTAATGTCCCATTTGTGAATTGGGGTGTTACATTTATGGTATCGGAGCCTTAGGTTTTGAATGCCTAGGCTGTCGGTTAATTTTGGGTCTGTCAGTTATGTCGTTAGAGTCAGTCGTTGAGCCTAATATCATCGTGCTACCGTCTTTTCGTGCGACCCGTGGCTGTAAGTCTCCTCGAACTCTTATATTCCTGAAATTTATACCTTGTGTTGTTTGGAAATTGTGAATTGTGATACGAACCTTGTAAATTGTGAATCTTTATAATCTTGTTCTTTTCATATTTTCTTCAGTATGTTGAGAGGTCACGGTAGACCAGCTAGGGGGCGCGGCCGAGGCCGTGGTCGTGGTGCTAATATCGAGGAAGGCTCACTTTCTCAGTCCTCTGCAGATTCGGCTTCTCATTTAGTGTCGTCAGGTAATAACGCCGACGCCGGGGCTACTGCCGTACTTCAGCAGTTGGTACCCCAGCTAGCTCAGATATCTCAGGGTGGACACCAGAATCCGCCTCCGACTCCAGAGGATGAAGCTAGTAAATGGCTTCAAAAAGTAACTAAGATGCACCCCCCCGTTTCACTGGTTCTTCTGACTCCCTCGGTTGGGAGAATTGGCTCTTTTAGTTGAGCAGGACTTTTGACGCCGTGGCTTGTCCCTATGACAGGAGGGTACATATTGCTCAGTACCTCCTGGATAGGGAAGCTGCGGAATGGTGGGAGGCTGTGGCGCCCAGAGACCGCCGGGCCACTTGGGAGGAATTTAAGGCTGCTATGGAAGCAGAATATTGTCCACCGCTAGTCAAGGAGCGCAGGATTGTGGAATTCTTTACTGCTACACCTCAGGATGTGCCGATTTCTCAGGCCATCATCACTTATAATCAGCAGTTGGGGTTCGTGAAAGATCAAGTGAGGACCGAGGCCGATAAAATCCGTTATTTTAATATGCGCATGAAACCGCATATCAGGCAGATTATGGCACCGCTCATGTGTGCCACCTTGAAGGAATACCAGGATCGCGCCCTGGCGATTGAGATGGCTGCACCGGAATCAGAGTTGGGTTCCGAGGCCAAGAAACAGAAAGCAGCTGGCAGTTTTTCAGCCGGCAAGAGTGGTTGATTTTCGAGAGATCAGTCTGCCCCTACACCTGGGAAGAGGACGTTTCATCAGACTGGAGGATCTCAGGGTAATCGTTCAGTCCAGTCCGTTGCTTCTAGTGGTAGGGTTTGTTTTAACTGCAACCAATATGAGCATTTGATGAAGGATTGTTCATTCCCTCCTGTTACTTGCTTTACTTGTGGACAGACCGGGCACAGGGCCTCTCATTGCGAGAGGGGCTGCCAGAGCCGCCAGAGTTCCATATTCCACCACCGTTCAGAAGGAGCTTAGCATCGATCAGAAGACTCCAGCCACTCAGGTTCCTCAGAGTTCAGGCCATGGTAGGGGTCGAGGTCAGCCGGACCGCCGAGCTGCATCTAGTTCGGGCTCAGTCCATCCTCGGTTATATCAGATGAGGCGCACGGAGGAGGCAGACGTTCCAGTGGCATCAGGTACCACTCAGATCCTTTCTCATTCAGTTTCAGTGCTTTTCGATTCGGGTGCTACTCATTCTTTTATTGCTTCGGATTGTGTGTGTCGTATTGGTATTGACTGCTTGTATGAGTGCGAACCGTTCGTAGTTGGTACACCTAGCGGGGATAGTATGGTTGGGGACCGGGAAGTTAGGAATTGCCCAGTGAGGATCGGGAGCCGAGATTGGCCCTCGAACCTCATTGTTATAGATCTTAAGGGTGAGGATTTGATCCTCGGGGACGATTGGTTGGATCATCACGGCGCTGTCATGAATTATCGGACTCGCACCATCTCGATAGTGGCTGAGGACGGCACCGAGCATACTCTCGTCGGTTGTAAACTGGGTAGATCGAGAAGTGTGATTAGCGCCTTGAAGGCGATGAAACTTCTGAATCAGGGTTGTGTCGGCTATTGGTGTTACGCTCTGCAGGCGGAGGATGGTGGAGTCGACATGTCATCGATTCCAGTTGTTAGCGAGTACCCCGACATATTTCCAGATGACTTGCCGGGATTACCACCACAGCGAGAAGTTGAGTTTCCTATTGATCTTGAGCCGAATGCGGCTCCCGTTTCTCGAGTGCCATACCGTATGGCACCGTCGGAGATGTTAGAATTAAAGAAACAGTTGGGGGAATTGTTAGATAAAGGGTATATTCGACCGAGTGCATTGCCTTGGGGTGCGCCCGTACTTTTTGTTAAGAAGAAGGATGGATCGCTTCGTTTATGCATCGACTACCGAGAATTAAACAAGTTGACCATCAAAAACAAGTACCCTTTGCCCAGGAACGACGAGTTGTTTGATCAGCTTCATGGAGCGACAGTCTTTTCGAAGATTGATTTACGATCGGGCTACTACCAGTTGAGGATTCGGGACAGCGATATACCGAAAGCTGTCTTTCGGACGAGATATGGCCATTACGAGTTTGTGGTTATACCTTTTGGGCTAACCAATGCCCCAGCAGTGTTCATGCAGTTAATGAACAAAGTTTTTATCGAGTATCTGGACAAATTCGTAGTCGTCTTTATCGACGACATCCTTATCTATTCCCGGAGTCGAGAGGAGCATGCTTTACATCTCCGGATTGTGTTGGACACTTTGAGAACTGAGCAGTTGTACCCTAAGTTCTCTAAATGTGAGTTTTGGCTCAAGGAAGTGATGTTCCTTGGGCACGTGATTTCAGCGGAGGGAGTTCGGGTAGATCCACAGAAGATAGAGGCGGTGATGGCATGGGAACCACCCAAGAATGTGAAGGAAGTGAGGAGTTTTCTGGGACTTGCAGGCTATTATCGTAGATTCGTTGAGGAATTTTCTAAGATCGGTATACCGCTCACTCAGTTACTCTAGAAAACTCAGAAGTTCGAGTGGACCGCAGACAGACAGGATAGTTTTGACGAGTTGAAGAGACGATTGACTACCGCACCCATTTTAGCATTGCCTCAGGGGAACGAGGATTTTGTGGTGTATAGTGATGCCTCGGGCCTCGGGCTTGGATGTGTTTTGATGCAGAGAGATAGGGTTATTGCTTATGCGTCCCGCCAGTTGAAACCTTATGAGGTAAATTACCCCACGCACGATTTGGAGTTAGCTGCGGCCGTTTTCGCCTTAAATATCTGGAAGCATTATCTCTATGGGTCGTCGTGTAAGATTTTTACGGATCACAAGAGTTTGAAGTATATCTTCAGTCAGAAAGAGTTGAATATGAGACAACGTAGGTGGTTGGAGCTAATTAAATATTACGACCTCGAGATACTTTATCATCCGGGTAAGGCTAACGTAGTGGCTGATGCGTTGAGCCGGAAGCCGATGGCGTTACAGATGTTAGAGGTACTTATACCACAGAGCAGGATCCAGCGGGATTTGATTTGTCAGAATATCGAGGTTTGGGTTCAGAGAGTTCAGGGTCATTTATGTGCGTTGGAGATCACTTCGTCCTTGACTGATGATATCAAGGCGAAACAGTATGATGATCCTTTTTTGGTCCAGTTGAGGGAGGATGTGAGGAAGGGGAAAGCCCCTGGATTTGTGGTTCAGGATGATGGAGTTTTTAGATTTCGCGGCAGATTATGTGTATCGAGTGATATTGAGTTGAGACAGAAGATCTTGAGTGAAGCTCATACCACGCCTTACTCCATACATCCTGGTACGAGCAAAATGTACAAAGATGTGAGGAGTAACTACTGGTGGAGAAATGTGAAGATGGACGTTAGTGAGTTTGTGGCGAAGTGTTTGACCAGTCAGCAGGTTAATATTGAGCATCAGCGGCCCGCGGGGTTGCTACGACCACTTCCCATTCCGGAATGGAAGTGGGAAGACATCTCTACGGATTTCATTACCAGGATGCCTAGGACTCGGACTGGAATGAACATGATTTGGGTTATTGTCGATTGACTAACCAAATCAGCTCATTTCCTGGGTATTAAGTACACTTGGGGGCCGGAGAGGCTGGCACGAGTGTTTATTGCAGAGATCGTGAGGTTGCGTGGGACTCCTAGGAGTATTGTTTCGAATCGAGATGGCCGGTTTGTATCACATTTTTGGCAGGCTGTTCATCGAGATTTGGGGACTGAGTTGAGACTCATTACATCTTACCACCCTCAGACAGACGGACAGTCAGAGCGGACGATACAGACGCTAGAGGATATGTTGAGAGCCTGTGCTTTAGACTGGAAGAATGATTGGGAGTCACACCTGCCATTGATCGAGTTCACGTACAACAATAGTTGGCACGCCTCGATCAAAATGGCACCATTTGAGGCATTGTATGGGAGGAGGTGCAGATCGCCGTTGTGTTGGGATGATGCGTCCGAGCTGATTGGTACCGAGCCCGATATGGTAGTTGAGACGAGAGAGAAAATTGCCTTGATTCGTGATAGGTTGTTAACGGCCCAGAGTCGACAGAAGTCTTATGCCGACACACATCGCCGGCCGTTGGAGTTTTAGGTGGGAGACCATGTCTTGCTTAAAGTGTCACCGACACGAGGAGTTTACCACTTCGGCCGGAAGGGTAAACTTAGTCCGAGATATATTGTACCGTTCGAGATTTTAGAGAGAGTTGGAGAGCTTGCATATCGGTTAGGCTTGCCGCCATCCGTGAGTCACGTGCATAACGTATTTCATGTTTCCCAGCTTAGGAAGTACGTACCGGACCCTAGCCAGATTATTTATTTTGGAGAGATTGAGTTGGGACCCGACATTACCATCGAGGAGAGGCCGATTCAGATTTTAGAGCGTCGGGTGAAGCAACTTAGGCACAAAACCATTCCTTTGGTTAAGGTTCAATGGTCGAGGCATGGATCCGAGGAAGCCACGTGGGAGACGGAAGAGAGTATGAAGTCGAGATACCCCGAGTTATTTGCGTTGTAAGTTTCGGGACGAAACTTATTTTTAGGGGGAGAGAATGTAATATCCGTACTTTCTATTCTTGGTAATTTCTATTTTTGGTGTATGTTCATTTCGGACGACTCGCTTGTTACTCTTTTGGATTTCTGAATCTATTTTGTTCTTGGGGTTTTTCCGTTTGGACGAGTTTCAAGTATGTTTTTACGAATTTTCATCTTGAATTATATCTTGTCGCATGTACGTTCGATTTTCGTAAAACTCATTCGATTTCATTATTTCTCTATTTCCATGAGTTCGTATGGATGAGTTGATCATGTTATGAGTTTCGGATTGTTAATCCGACGTCGTATCGTGACTTTTCGGATGTTTGGGCCATTTTGTAATTTCCTAGAAGTTTAGGGAATTTTATCTTACTTGTTGTATTTCGGATTGCCCGATAGTCGGAAGTGTATTTTCTTTCAGCACTTAGCTTCGTTGTTACGGATACCTCGTGTTTACACTTCTGGTTCTGTCCTTGTGTTGCGTTCCGTCGTTGTATCGTCTGTACAGGAAACGACGTTCAGCAGTGTGGGACTGCTGCATGCATAACGCACGTTATGCATGCTTCTTAACGTGCGCTATCGGCACCTGCATAACGTACGTTATGCCCTTCTGGTAACGTACGTTATGGCCTTCATCATAGAGTACAGACGGTTCGGTTACGTACGTTAACTGGTGAGACGTTACGTACGTAAACGTCGTAACGTATGTTAAAAATTTGTGTTAACGTACGTAACGCACTGTCAGGGCTTAAATTCTAAATTGACCTCAGATGCGTTAGTTCGTTTCTTCTTCCTTCCTTTACTCGCGACGGGAGTTCTTCAAGCGATTTTGGGGCGATTCGAGCAGGGCAATCCGTAGAGTTCCTCCGTAGATCGAATATTGTGTCCCAATGGAGGTAATCATCATCACAATCATCCTTCTCCGCCCGAATCGAGGTATTTTTTCTTAGAATCCTAGCTTTTGGGGATTTTGGGGTTTTGTTTCGGTTTTCACCCTTCTAGTCCGATTTGCCTCTCATGATTGTTAGATTTCGATAGTATAATCACTATCCCTTACTTCTCTCGCGAATTTTTGCGGATTGAATTCGATATTTTTCTCCGTTGATAGATGGGAACCGGTTATGACCTTGTGTTGTCCGATGAATTGTTCCAACGGGTAGAATTAGGATGAATACCTACGTTTTCGTAGTATTGAGATTGGTTGTATATCGTTATTGTGCTAGGATCGGATTTGTGAAGATTATTCGGGCCAAAAACCTTTCCGATCACCATTTTCCTTCATGTCGTGTTAACCAAGGCAAGTACATGTATTACATTCCGTTATGTATGTTACGTTTTCGAAATGAATGATAAATTGTGGTTTTCGGGTGCGTGAGTTGTGTTCCTTCCACCCGGAGCATTCGACGGGATGTCTGGGGGTCGATACTAAGGGGTACGGCCGCGGAAGTGGACTTGGGTGCGTGTGTGGTTGAACTTCCACCCGGAGTGTTCGACGGGATGTCTGGGGGTCGATACTAAGGGGTACGACCGCGGAAGTGGTATCCTACCCGGAGCGTTCGATGGGATGTCTGGGGGTCGATACTAAGGGGTACGGCCACGGGATACAAGTTGTGATTTTGTGATATCGTGACGAATTGATAACTGATTTGATTGCCAATGTAGTATTCCGGAATATTTATGGCAAATGATTTCTGATTGAGATGATTGAGTAAAATTGTATGTGTATATAATGTAGTGTAATTGTGTACTTGCACTAGCTATTCGAATGCTAACCCCTTAAATGGGGGAAATGCGTCTTATGCATTTCAGGTACTGGAAGAGGTGAGGATCAGGCACGGGATATGCACGTAAAGGATGGACTGGCATGATTATGAGGCTCGAGTCTTTATTTATGTGTGGTCATTTATACTGTTTGAGTTATCGGAATTTGACTAATTTTCATTAAATTCGGTTAAAGTCCCCTGCGTGGGCAATGATATGGTATTGACTTATATTTTCACGTATATCTATTAAAACATTTTGGCCGAGGCCACGGCCCCATTTTACATTGATGATTGTGTCTTTGGGATTTGCATGTACGGAATGTGTGTCTTGTGTTAGCCTGGTAGACCTCATGAGAGTTCTACGGCGTGTAATGTCCCATTTGTAAATTGGGGTGTTACAGACTCCTCCAACGTTCATGTTAAGCATGTATTATTCCAGCTTTTTGCACTTCGTCTTCTTCGATGCTTTGCTTCGTCTCTTTGTTGTTTTGTATTGTGTAACAACTTTAATCATCAAAACACTATTAATCATGTATGGAACAAAATGTTCCAACAATCTCCCCCTTTTTGATGATTACAAAACAACACTTCGTCAATGGGATTTACCTGCAAAAATACAAATATATGTATATGTTTACAGACCAAAGTTTTCGACTTTGTCCGTTTCGTTAGTTTCTTCTCCCATTTATTTTTCTTCGACTCCTTCTTTCTCCTTCTTTTCTTTTCTTTTTCTTTTCGAATTTTCAAATTTTCATCGTTTTTTCGACGTCTCCTCATTTTTCTTTTTAACTTCATCTTTTCGACTTTTCTTCGATTTCGATTTTTTCCCCCTTTCAGGGTTAATCCCATTCACCTTTCTCTCCCCCTTTTTGTTTTCATCAAAGTGTAATAATAAATATAATGATACCAAATATAAAATGCATGATACCAAAAGATAAATATAATTATATTTATAAAAATGGTATAAACTCCCCCTGAGAATATTATCTCCCGAAAAAAATTATTACTCCCCCTAAGTAGAATATTTTGATAAAAAACAATTTTTCGGGGTCCAACCGAGAGTTGGTTTTTCTTTTGAGACGTAGACGATATTTGAAACAATTGTTCCTTTAGGAACCCAAATTTTCTTAACTTTAATCGTCCGTCTTGGGCGTTTACAGTTTGAAATATGGTGCCCAATTTTCAAACATTTTTCACACCAGGGTATTTGAAATTTACGGATTCATTTTTAAAACGAGGTGTAAACCCAACCCCTATTTGTTCAAAGTAAATTTCTGAACCGAGAGCATTTGTTCAAATTTCTCGTTTCCACACGAGAATTTCTTAGTTAAATTTTTGAGCTCGGTTTGAACTTTAACAAGATCATCCTTTAAAATATTTTCGTTTTCAACGCATTTTGAATGATCGATTTCAACAGATTTTTCCTTTTCAAGAATTTTGGAAATCTCATTTCCCAATGATTTATTTTTAGTTTGAAGGGATTTGATTTCTTTTAAAGCATTTTGGAAATCGGTATGTAATAATTCGAATGCTTCAAACTTGAGATGACGTACTTACCCAGCTTTCGACGTCGCTATCGTCGAATGAACATCGTGCCATGAGAGCGAGATTATTTTGATTGATAAAATCATCATCTTCATCGTCATCGCTCCATGTTGCCACGAGAACCTCCTTCTTGGGTTTAGCTCGGCAATTTTTTGCAAAGTGTCCTGGTTTTCCACATAATGGACAAGAGTTGTCGAATTTCTAAGATTCGCCCGAGATGTCTTTCTTTCTCCGGTTTAATAAGGTTTGAAACTTATTAATATTTTTGGCATAATATGCCGATTCTTCGTCGCTTTCTTCAACCAGGATTACTTCCTTCTTAGACATCTTAGATTTCAAGGCTATCGATCGTTCCTTCGGCTTTGGCTTGACACTTCGTGATTTTAACACTATCTCATAATTAATTAGCGAACCGACAAGGGCACTAAAATCAAGCGTATTGAGATATTTCGATTCCATGATCGCAGTCACGGTGCCGTCCCATTCGCTAGGTAGTGATCGTAAAATTTTCTTGACTTTTTCACTACTAGATAATGGTTTACCGAATGAAGCAAGTCCATTTGTGATGACCGAAAATCGGTCGAGCATATTGGTGATGGACTCGTCACCTTTCATCATGAATAACTCGTAGTCATGGAGAAGCATATTGATCTTCATCTCCTTGACTTGAGTTGTCCCTTCGTGTGTGATTGCAAGAATTTTCCATATTTCTTTAGCACTTTCACACGATGAAACACGATTGATCTCTTCCAGATTTAAGGAACAAAATAGAAATTGAGTAGCCTTACAATTTAGATGATCGTTCTTCCAATCCTCGTCATTGTATTCTTCGAAACTCTTGAGAGATCCGTCGGATTTGATTGGTACTTTAGGGCCAAGACAAATGATCTTGCAAATTTCTATATCATAGGCACGAATGAAGATCGACATCTTTTTCTTCCATGTCATGAAATTTGCGCCATCAAAAAATGGTGGTCGGTTAAGAGCAAGGCCTTCGACTCGAGCAAATTGAAACGCCACTTGGATCGACTCCTCGGATGTTAAGCCGTGTATTGGAGGTAACGCTCTGATACCAATTGATGGATCGAGATCGTAATATGCGCCGTGTTGCGGAAGCGTAAAATAAATTGCGGAAATTAAATGACACACAGATTTATAGAGGTTCGGCTATAAACGATCCTACGTCCTCTCTCGGTATCTTTTTCTATAGGTTCAAGATAAAAACCTCTGCACCTCTCTTCTATCGGTCGAGGGATAACCATTACAATCACGTCTTCTATTGGTCCGTGATAAACCACTCGTACTTGTCTTTGTGTCGGTCCAAGTTAAACCGTTTTCCTTTTCTTTCGGACAAGGAATCAACCGCTCTAGCTTTCTATCAGTACTAGATAAACCTCACTAGATAGCGATTGCGATTCTAATAATGTCGGATCCTTGATCTTAATAACACCGAATCCAATCGTATCTTTTCTTTTACCTCTCGTGTATAATGTTGAATGTATAAATACTCAAACTAACAATATAAGCTCAATATCACAACAACAATAATATCAATATGAATATCTGATCAATGAGATGTTTGCTTGAAGTTGTTGTTTTGAATCAATACCATAGGCACGATATTTATAGCCTTCATCATCAAACTAGCCGTTAGCTATCTGATCTTTCATTACGGCCACTATCTCTTCATCATTACATCTGTAAGACGTATTACTTACGTTAGGCTTCACAAGCTACGTACGTTACCAACTTCCAGATTAAGTCCAATAGCATTCGTTTCTTTTCTTACGTACGTTATCATTATACCATTACATACGTTATAGGATACGTCATTGCTGACGTCATATGTCTGTTGCCACCATTCTGACTTTGACTCCTCCAACGTTCATGTTAAGCATGTATTATTCCAGCTTTTTGCACTTCGTCTTCTTCGATACTTTGCTTCGTCTCTTTGTTGTTTTGTATTGTGTAACAACTTTAATCATCAAAGCACTATTAATCATGTATGGAACAAAATGTTCCAACACACGACGGGTATTACTTGTTTGGACAATGGACATTATTGTAGATTTTAAGTTTGAAGATTTCGACAAGGTTGTTAGCTGCGTTAGTGAGTGTGATAATCGGATTACAGATCAATGCAGTCTCTTGGATCGACCCATCTCTTCACCAAATGGAGCTCCATCTCCATGATAGTTGAATTTCTGATTCGGTTTAATTAGACCATTCAGGCTTGGAAATCTATGCATGGTACCAAGATGGAAAACAATAAATTGAAAAGTTAATACGCACGTGTATTAAGTTTTTTTTTTTTGCTCCGCCGGAATGGAAATGCAGAAAGCAAAACTAGTTACAAACAAGCGAAGGAGGCATATCCTCCTTAAGAAAAGGTAAAATACAATCAGGGGCCTCAGCCCAAAACTGAACACTATCAAATCCATGGCCCATCCGAGCCAGAAAGTCAGCACAAATGTTACCAGCTCGCTTCACATGCTTGATATCAAAGTCCCATGGTAACCGACTATATGCCCTACAATCCTCTAAAAGGTTATGAAGAGGGTGGTCATCCGTCCTTGTCTTGCAAAACAACTTGTATATAACCTCTGAATCAATCTCCACAAGAATCCGAGGTAAGCGCTTCGACCAAGCCAACTGGAGCCCTTCGCGGAGAGCTAATAACTCGGCCAAGGTAATGGATACCTTGTCGAAATTCGCCGAAAACCCACATATCCATTCACCAGCATCATTTCTAATGAGGCCGCCCCCCGCCGCTGAACCTGAAGCTCCAAGAATGCTACCATCTGAATTCAATTTAAGCCACGATGCCGGCGGTGGCATCCACTTGCAAACAGCCGAAGAAGCAGCAGACAACTGCTGTCGCACCACAGATTCCGGAAATGCCACACGCATGTCCAACACCATATTCTTGATCCTCATCATCAAAGCCGCAATCGGTGGGGTTTGTTGTGAAAAGATAAACTCATTACGAACCTTCTATAGATGCCATACAACCGCCGCAAAAACCATCTGCCAAGGCACCTGATGCGCAACCGAATTTGGGAACTCGAGCTTGGTTAGATTAAGTTTGATCCAATTGGGCCGTAGTGAATCCTGGAAGGCATACCAAAAAGAGGGCGCAACACATAATTCCCACACCGCCTTAGACACCGGACATAAAACCAAAGCATGTAGGATCGTTTCCGACTCCAATCCACACCTGGGACACAGATCATCCTCCACAATCAACCTGCCATGGAGTAAAGATTTAGTAGCAAGGCGATTGTGAAGGCACAACCAGAAAAAGTAGCGAAGCTTCTCCTGGCACTTAATTTTCCACACCCAAGACCACTTCTTGTTGCCGCTAATTTCTGTAGCCGCAGACTCATGAAACCCACAAATAAATCTGTAGGCAGCCCTACACGAAAATAAGCCATTTGTGGTACCACTAAAAACACGCCTATCGCAACTCCAAACTAACTTCGGCAAAGGCAAACCAACAATCCGCTCCCTCAAAGTCGATGGGATAATAGTGTCCAACGAATTCCATTTCCAACCATCAACAGGGTCCCAAACATCCGCTACAGTCTTATTCATATCTTGGGCCTGAATGACTTCATCACACAAGGATTCAACAGTATCACCACCAAGCCAATCATCGAACCAGAAGGAGACCGACTTACCATCTCCCAACCTCCACCCAAAAGCTCTCTCGAGATCTCGACTACTCAGGATAACACCCTTGAAGGAATTAGATTCAGTACCTCGTAGATGATAAGACAAGACATTCTCCCCTTTGAGGTACTTGGCCATGCAAGCCGAAAGCCATAGGTTAGACTCACCACAGATAGACTTCCAGCCCTCCTTAGCAAGAAGAGACATATTAGCTTGACGAGATTTCCTGATTCCAAGCCCCCCCAGAAACTTAGGCCGTGTCACTTCACTCCACCCCACTAAATGAATTTTTTTCTTAGACGGGTCCGAAGACCACAAAAAGTCTCTATTGATGCGATCCATCTGCTTGCAAGTGCCCTCAGGTAACCAATGGGCTTGCATAATATGATTGGGAATCGCACTCGCAACCGACTGGATCAGAGTTGCTCGTCCTGCCATCGAGAGCAATTTAGATTTCTAATTGGGTAAACGGTCAGCCACTCTATCAACCACGCTCCGAAAAGTACGAGTGGTAACCCACTCGTGAAGAAGAGGGACTCCCAAGTACTTCCCTAAATTCTGTGTAATTTTGAACTCCAAAAAGTCACTAATGTTCCTTTTCTGAGATATACCCCTCGAACTGGAGAAAAAAATTCGCGACTTCGTCTCTCTCTCTCTCTCAAGCACGTGTATTAAGTTGAAATGACGAAAACGTTGCTGATATGGAAACGCACATTCGTCTCTCTCTCTCTCTCTCTCTCTCTCTCTCTCTCTCTCTCTCCCTCCCCCTCCCTCCCTCCCTCCCTCCATTGGTCAAAGTTTTTGCTGAATTCTATATATGAAATGCATGATACGAGTATGATTCGTGTTTTTGTCGACTTTTTCATCGCACATTGTTATTTTCGAATAGAGAAATGTGTTAAAAGATAAACATTAATTAGAGGGGATTAACTTTAAGCGTGTCAACTGTTGCCATGTATGTAGTAATTTTGTACGGTTTATACTCAACTATAGCCGGAAATCAGAAAATGACATGTGAAAATCACGTGCTCCGGCAAAATTGATGTAAATTGCACAACAGAAAAATCAATGGACATTTTTTTGCCAAATTTAAAGAAAAATAGCAAAATAAACAATACAACAGAAATAACATATTAATTCTAAAGGATCATTTATAATCCCATAAATTATTTTGAAAATGCTATATTTTATTTTCATTCCCAATCAAGTCGGATACGTGTGTTCAAGTTTATTTATTTTTGGAAGGTGACTGGTCCTTCGAGTCTATTGTCAAAGTATCATCTTTTTAAAAATTATTGTCAAATTATCTCTTCTTAAAAATTATTTGTCACTATAGCATTATCTTGCCATATGGATTGCCACCGGTAAATAATTTTAACTGACTGGTAAATCGTCGGATTTGGTCAGAAGCATCCTGCTGGAAAAATCTTCCATTCGATTTTTCTTGTCAAATTAAAAATTAATTGTCAATATAAAATTATTTCCGACTCGACCAAATCCGACAACGCTGCAAGTCTTCTCCAACCATATCTGACACCGTTTGAGTCGTCTAAATCTCACGCCCATATAAATCTGACGCAACCTCGTCTGCAAGCCGACCATTGATTTCTCTCTCGTTCTTTTTCAGATGATGCCTCCTGCATTCCGAAAAAGAAACATACACTGAAAAGAAACATATTAAAAATTACCTTGGTGATGACTAATTTTATGAACAGGGCACCTTTTTTGTTTCTGCAAATTTGATAACAGAACTCACAAATATATAGGTATAAGAATGAGTTTAAAATACAGCCCATGGTCCTACAAAAAAAAGACAAAGTCTTCTTGACAATTTCATCTCGTGAGTTTGAGAAGTCTGAAGGTTGTTAAGAAAGAATAAGAATTTCCAGTTTACTTCCTTCGAAAAAGGAGAAAAAAAAAAAGAAAAAGAAAAAAAATCGAAAAACAGGCAGAACAGAAAACAAAAAAAACGAGTTTTGCACCCAAAAAAAAAACTTCCTGAAGGAGAAAAGAAACAAAAAAAACAATAAAACAAAACAAAAAAACGAAAAAAAAGGAGAATTCCTAAACCTTTGTTCAATAGAACAACTAATTATATCTATGTGACAAGATAAAGTTATATTGACAATTAATTTTTAAAGAGTAATAGTTTGAGCTCACCAAAAAAAGAGTGATAGTTTGATAATAATTATTTGAAAAGATGATACTTTGACAATAGATTCCTAGTCCTTATCCAATATCGCATACTTCTAGAAAGTGATGAATCCGTGCATCAGAGTGTAGGAACTCTTCTTTTACTCTAATAATAAAGTTTAAACTAAAAATAGAATGAAAAGAAAAGAAGAAAAAAAACTTCATGTCAATAAGTGAAAAATACATGGATAAAAAGTGAAACTAAAAACAATATGATTTAATAATTTCCCCTTTATACTAATACAATATAGTTTATCTGCCACATGTTAATTTACGGCATTTAGGATGTTGGTGTGTGAGCCTTGTTGTAACACCCTAAAAATGATGGTTATTACAGTGTCGTGGATCCCACATTGGGACCCACCAGGCGATACAAATACACAAATCAACCGTAATATAATTTTATTACCGAACCACAAAATGTTAACCATTACTCCGACAGGAGTTTATACATCATAAGGCTATAATCGCCACGACATACAGGATTTAAATACAAGTATAAACCATATAAAGATGGAGTATCCCCAAAATAATAGTACAACTGAAAAGAAAAACTACAAAGCGGAAATGAAAATACATGGTTAAATCATAACCAGGGAAAAGAAGACTCGGCCCCCCCAAACTAGTTCCTTCAAACCCTTCGCCGTCACGATGCTCGTCCCATGCCTCGGCCTTCCCTCGGCCTAAAATACAAACAACAAGTACTTCTCCCAAACTCACAGGGTCAGATATACATGATAATAAATCTCAAGATGTTATACAAATCACATACAATAGATCTCAATGAAACAAACCCGACTGTTGAACATACCCCTTGGGCGTATGAACAACTAATCACAATTCATCGGACATACCCAATCACACGTGGTGTATGAATGACCAAATCAATATGGCTCAAGACGGACATCACAGTACGTCCAATCCAAAAATATATCCGTGCACATGTCGATCCAGTATATGGAATCCCTGATATATATGGGACAATGTACCTAATTAGTCTCACGAAGTAAACGTCTCATGTACACAGTCCAATGTGAAAACATAAACATGACCATATGTACCCGACTAAAAATACTACACATGACCAATCGGCACGCAGATATGACTCCAGACATGTCACGATGCAACATGACGTAACTCAATTAATCACATATCAAACAAGGATCAAGGAACTCACCGAAGTGATAACAACGATCAATGAGACAGATGATAGTAAGGTAGTGAACTTGGGAGTACAATCTCACAACGAAACGATCGACATGATCAATAACAGCACCTCTTATGAATCATAGATTCATAAAGCATTACTCATACATGAAATGTATAACATTTAGAAGTATCATTTATCATTATAACCAAGCAAGATAACTCGTCTCAATTCCGGAGATGAAAAATAGCCTTTCCTCAAATGAATGAACGACGTCCTTCGACAAAACAACACTCACTCGAGCAAGCAACCTTGAATGAAATATAATTCATTCAATAACACAATCTCACAATATCAATATCGGATTCATAGAAATTGACTTCCATAATTCAACACGAATAGTTCAATATTCTAATGAATATCAATGTCCTAATTTATGAACTTAAATACCCTCAATTCATCTTATAATTATATTAACATGCTCATAATGTTCTTCAACATTCATGATCACCTATCTTACAAGAATTGTCAAGGACAAGTTCAAATAATCATCATACTATGACAATAACATCATTGATCATTATAATCTTCTCAATGTCATTACTAATACTTAAACATGATGTCTTAACAATCATCCATCACTAATTCATCAAGGATTTTGGATTTATCATCAAGTTTAACATAACTATATCAAAACTATGATAAATATCTCCCAATTGATCATTAGCTTCCTTTACAATAGTTAAACCTCTCAACAACACTCAAACTATAGGTAATCATCTCCAATTATGTTAATCAACCAAGAAAATTGAGTATAATTCTTCTAAAACATAATTATAACATCTAACGTCCCTTAACATTAAGGACATATTCATTTTTAAGCCCGATTCATCATGTTATGCATTACGTGTTCATAAATTCAATAATAATCATGTTATACTCTATCAATTCAATACCATATGGAGTATTCACCAACAATATTATCATCATTTCGGAATTTAACACAAGATTAGACAACATCCTCTTGAATATGAAGAATAATCCCCAAAACTTCAAGAACACACTCAAATCTTCAACCCTCTAAGCTTCAATCCAAGATATGAAGCTTCAAGATAAGTTGTAAGGGGATTATAATAACTTAGGAAGCCAGGAGGATGATTTCTAGAGAGAAAACTTAGAGTTGGTTCGTGCAAAAATGAAAGACTAGACATGTCTTTATAACCTGCACTTTCTCTAACGTACGCTACCTAACGTATGTTAACATCATTTACGTATGCTAACACTTCAGTGTTACGCACATAAACACCCTCCAAAGGCTACTGCCTTATATCACACATCCCTTGCGTAGATTGTAAAAAATGACACACATACGCTCACCATCATTACGTATGCTAAAACAACGAAGTTGCGTACGTAATGCCTGTTGACTTGGCTGTCCGAAACAAGCTAAAAGTTCCAGCCATGTGCGGTCCCACATGCTGAAAGTTGCGATGCGATATGATACCCTCGGTTACAAGGTGCGGCATGCATGGATGTATGGCCGGACAAGCAGGCTATCCGGGCAACAAGGTGCCCAACCGAGGGACAAGGCCATTAGGCCATGTGCGGAACTAGCTGGGCGGCGAGACAAGGCAGGCCGGGAACCAAGCAGGCGAGTGCAGCGGACAGGCACGCCGCTTCAGAACATTATGGGACAAGATGACGAGTTGAGGCATATCCGCGGGCCAAGACTCGGGCACGGGCGACAGATACCCACGAGGGGTGCGCACGAGGCACTGGGCGCGCGCGCATGGCGCGTAAGGGACACACAGAGCTCCCTCCCCTATAATAGGCTTAGAGAAATAAAGGCCTGTGGGTGCACTGTAAATTGGAAAGCTGAGGAATCCACTGTGCGGCAGTTGCGCCCAGAACCTTCTAGAAATGGACCGAGATGGTCCAGAACATCGAGGAATGATCTGGAAGCATGGATGAAAGGCCGGGCCGACCGGGCTACACTAAATTGGCCCAAGTTGGGACAACTACGTAATCTATCAAGCTTAACATACGTAACACTCGTCGTGATAGTGTATGCTGGGCGCTGATTGTAGCGTATGCTAGGTCTAATGTACTTAGCCAAAATACAACTTACCATGCAACATTTCACAGTCAAAACAATACGAACGTCAAACATAAATAGTTTGATTATGAAATAGCTCTATATGATAAACATTGTATAAATCCAAACATAATACAATAATACTCATATAATACGTACAATAGAGCAATATAAAATGAAAAATTACAGTCGGGTATTACATACTCCCCCTCTTAAAAAAAGTTTCATCCTCGAAACTAATGGGTAAACAACTCGGGATGTCTCTCCCGCATACTATCCTCGGTCTCCCATGTACCATCATCGACTCTATTCTCGACCACTGAATCTTCAACAAGGGAATCATCTTGTTTCTCAATTGTTTGATCCTCCTCTCAAGTATTCGTACAAGACGCTCCTCTTATGAATGATCATCAGCTATCTCAATTTCTTCAAACTGAAACATGTGGCTAGGATAAGCAATATACTTCCTCAAATGGGAAACATGAAATACGTTGTGAACTTGGCTTAAAGCTGTTGGAAATGCCAAACGATAGGACAGATCGCCTACTCGTTCCAAAATATCAAACGGTCCTATATACCTCAGACTCAGGTTACCTCTCTTCCCAAAATGGAGATGATGAATGAGATGTTGATAAGCTCTGGCCTACCCAAGAACATGTGAGGGAAGCTATACTTTCAGCCAACCACATTCTTAATAAGATACCAAACAAAGGTACAGATAAAACTCCATATGAATTATGGAAAGGTCAAAACCGTCATATAAGTACCTTAAAGTGTGGGGGTGCTTGGCTAAAGTAGAAGTACCTAAGCCAAAGCAAATGAAGATTGTATCCAAAATGGTTGATTGTGCTTTCATTGGATATACAAACAATAGTAGTGCTTATTACTTTCTAGTGCACAAGTCAACAATTTCTGATATAAATGATGGTATGGTCATAGAATTAAGGATGCTGTTTTCTTTGAAAATGTCTTTTCTTGCAAAGAAAGGAAAGAAGTAAGGTCTAACAAGAGAACTTCTGAAACTACAGGTTTACCTCAAATTGAAGAAGAGGAACCAAGATGCAGTAAAAGAACAAAAGTAGCTAAGTCTTTTGGTCCTGATTTTCTGACACATGTGTTAGAAAATAAACCCAGAGCCACTCAAGAAGCTTTGTCTGGTCCAGATGCTCCTCTCTGGAAAGAACCTATCCACAGTGAAATAGAATCTATCATGCATAACAATACTTGTGAGTTGGTTGATCTCCCACCGGGTTGCAAACCATCGGGATATAAATAGATTTTTAAAAGGAAGTATAGAGCAGATGGATCAATTGATAAATACAAAGCCAAGTTGATAGTCAAAGCATTTAAGCTAAAGGTGGGATATGATTCCTTTAATACATATTCTCCTCTAACAGAAATCACTTCCATTCGTGTTCTCATTGCTATTGCAGCTTTGCATAACCTTGAGATACATCAAATGGATGTAAAAACTGCCTTCTTGAATGGGGAACTTGAAGAGGAGATTTACATGGAACAACCCGAGGGGTTTGTTGCACCCGGACAAGAGAAAAAGTTGTGTAAACTTGTTAAGTCACTTTATGGACAGAACAATGTTATCCAATGGTTTCCAGATAAATGAATATGACAAGTGTGTTTACATTAAAGGAAAAAATGATAATTATGTCATAGTTTGCCTTTATGTAGATGATATGTTGATTATGTGAAATAATCATGAATTAATTTTGGAAACCAAGGAAATGTTAAGGAAGTACTTTGACATGAAATATATGGGATTATCTGATGTTATATGAGGGATTAAGATATCTAGAACTTCAGATGAATTGTTTTGTCGCAATTCCATTACATCGAAGGCATACTCAGAAGATTTAATTCTTTTGATAGTGCTCCAGCTAAAACCCCTGTAGATATAAGTCTACATTTAGCTAAAAACAAATGGGAACGAGTTTCTCAGTTGGAATATGCAAGGATAATTGGCAGTCTAATGTAGTTAAAAAATTGCACACGTCCAGACATTGCATATTTGGTGAGTAAACTAAGTAGGTTTACAAGTAACCCGAGTAAGGATCATTGGAAAGCCTTGAAAAAGGTGCTTAGATACCTAAAGTATACCATAAACTATGGAATACTTTATACGAGATATCCAACAGTATTAGAAGGATACTGTGATGCCAATTGGATATCAGACACAAAAGACCCCAAGTCCACAAGTGGATATGTATTCACAATAGGTGGAGGAGTGGTGTCGTGGAAATGTTCTAAGTATACGTGTATAGATCATCCACTATGGAATGAGTTTATTCCTCGAGATAAAGCTGGAGAAGAAGCTGAATGGCTTAGAAATTTCTTAGAAGATATTCCTTGCTGGATTAAACCAGTACCAGCTGTGCTGATACATTGTGATAGTCAATCAGCAATTAGAAGAGCTCAAAGCAACATGTAAAATGGTAAATCCAGACATATTCATCGAAGACATAATACCATTAGACAATTGATATCGAACGGGGTTATTTCGGTTGATTATGTAACATCAAAGGAAAACCTAGCGGATCCGCTTACAAAAGGCATAAATCAGGATCAAATGTGCAAGTTGTTGAGGGGAATGGGCTTAAAATTCACAAAATAAGTATACTCATAGTGGTAACCCAACCATGTGAATTGGAGATCCCAAGACCTTGGTTCAATTGGGACAACTAAGTTATGGATGTTCAGTTGAACACTTGGAACTGGTTTCAGCTCACTCTCAGAACCTCCAAGTGAGAAACCTGCATAATGTGGTGTGGTTAAGTCTAAACTTTTAATGATTCCTACACATAAATTGTGGGGCATGGCATGATACTCTTCATAGGAGATCACCTATGTAAGTGAGAAGTACTGGCCACTTCCACTCAGAACACTTATGAAACTAAGATATGGTCCAGTGCCGAAATAAACACAACGTGAGAACAAAATGCGTTAGAATGATTATTGTGTAAATACGGTTTTATTGGTTTACATAAATGGCTGAATATTTCAAGACATTGCATCACCAAGCAACTAGTAAATCCGATAGTTTTACTAAGGAAGGTTCAAAGTCATAAGCTACCGTTCCTGATGCAATAATTGTTTGCGAGAACTTTCGAATGACTCTGCATACATGCATTAATATTCATTCATGTGGGGGATTTTTGGAAATTGGTCTATTAAAATGGGTTGACCCAAACTTTGACCAATTATTGCAGTGTATTCTATTTTTTCAAAAATGAAAATAAATTGTGAAATCATAATCTACATTGTTAGTAGATGAGATTAGCATTTAATTTTTCTCAAAACCAATTTTGGGTTAATGAGAAATTAATGCATAAATTGAGCCATTTAAATACATGGGGAAATGAAAAGGTGGAAATGTGAAGTGTCGCATCCCACATTGGAAAATGATACCAATTGTAACTACTTTATAAGGAGTTTCACCAAATTAAGGAGTAATCATGTGTTACTCTTTATGGTGTACCATAATGGAACAAGTTTGTTTTGACTAGCTCAAGGCTAACTCAAAATGCACCGAGGATGGTGCGTAGCACTGTCCGAGCCTGAGCCCGATCCTGAGCCCGCGACCACAACATCGCACGTCGCACTTGTCGCATTGGGCACTTTAGAGGCGCACTTCGCACGTACGCATCATCGAGGAGCTATGCGGAGTGTTTAAATTTTTAATAGCTCGAACCAGGGTTCAGTTCACTGGATCGATGACATGGCTAGCCAGCCTGGAGGGCGTGATGGGGTTCGTACATGCCAAGAGGTGCGTTGTGAACGCGCCTGTCCACTAATGGGCACAATGACTGGACATGACTGTCTAGCATGCAAATATTGTATGCACCGTGATCAGACGTGTCTATCCACTAATGAGATCCGAACCAAGGGGTGCAACCAATCCCAAGAGGCACCTGAAACTCTATATAAAGAACCGCCCTTTGAATGACCAAAGTACTCTGGAAAAATATCAAATCCGAAATTACTACAGAAAACATAATTCTGAAAATCATATAGCATTCGAGCATCTTGAGTTCTTCCGTTCCTTGAATATTCGAAAGTTCAAAACACAAATTTGTTCGCTGGAGGTTTAAGTTTTGCAAGTTCTGCTAACTTAAACTAGGAAGTCATATCTTAGGGAGGATTGCCAAGAACCGTTAGCACTTTATACGGGGCAATTTTGTCTTACGGAGATAGTATCCAATACTAGCCTCAACTTCATTCTCATCGCTTCAGTTCAAGAAAACCATCAGATTCATAGTCAATTCCAACCAACAGGGCATAGAAATATTGTATCTATGATCATGGATCGGAAAGACTTTTCATTTTACATTGGTAATAGTACTTGCAAAATTTATTTTGAAAATAAATTAGTAGGCACTGCTACATTGTTAAGTGGACTGTATCATCTAAACATAAGTAACAAAGTCATTGTGAACACTATGGCTAGGGAGCGTGGTAGGGATGAAACTAATCAAGCTTTGAAATGGAATCTTAGACTTAGTCATGTTGTTCAGATCAAGGTTTACAAAATGGAAAAAGATGGACTTACGAGCCCATTGGGAATGGATCCCTTTCCAACTTGGAATCTTGACTTAAGGGCAAAATGACTAAGTCCCCCTTCACAGGGACTTTTGAAAGAGCCGTTGATAAACTCGGGTTAGTCCATACCGACGTGTGTGGTACTTTGGAAGCAGCACGTGACAGATATCAATATTTTATTACATTCATGGATGATCATACTAGGTATGGTTATGTGTACTTAATGAAACAAAAATCCGAGGCCTTTGAGAAATTCCAGGAATTTAAAGCACTTCAGTCGGACAGAGATGGAGAGTATATGAGTATATAGTTTGACAAGTTCCTAAAGGAGCACAGAATAGTGTCACAACTTACACCTCCAGGAACTCCTCAGTTAAATGGTGTGTCGGAAAGAAGGAACAGAACCTTGTTGGACATGGTTTTTTCCATGCTTAGCTACACCGACTTACGATTTACCTGTGGGGTTATGCGCTCCTTACTGCTGCTTATATTTTGAACATATGTTCTTCTAAGTCCATTCCTAAGACTCCACATGAGATGTGGGAGGATAGGAAACCAAGTTCTAATTATAGTAGGATTTGGGGATGTCCTGCCTATGTCGAGAAGACTAAGGTGGAGAAATTGGAAGCAAGGTCCATGAATGGACGTTTCATTTGGATTCCCGCATGGGACGATGAGTTATCTATTCTACATGCCCGAAGATCAAAAGATCATCGTTGATTTGCAAGTCACACTTTCTGGAAGATTAGTTCATTCAGAAAGGTGGAACAGATAGAAGTATTTCTTTGGAAGAATACAATGACACTCCTCAGGAGACCCCTGTACAAGAATTTGGAACCGAACCTTTTGAAATACAAGTACAAACACCTCTCAGGTCTAGTAGGGTGTCTCATTTACCTGAGATGTACGGTTTTATGCGCTTGGAGGAACAGGGTCTCCATGAGGTTCCAGGTGATAGCCAATAGACCTGTAATATACCGAATTTTCAGTATAAATTTTCGCGTTATTTTATCTGAGATATACTGGATAGCATGGTGTCTATAT
The DNA here is from genome assembly GCA_033398695.1 of Orobanche coerulescens. Lineage (NCBI taxonomy): Eukaryota > Viridiplantae > Streptophyta > Magnoliopsida > Lamiales > Orobanchaceae > Orobanche > Orobanche coerulescens. The sequence goes on from CM065808.1 coordinate 172,424,275, forward strand.
AGTATGGATAAAATGAATTGAGAACGGAGACAGTTGTATTTGTATAATTGACGTGATTGGTCGACAGTTATATTTGAGGATATCGTGTATCAGGTTGTTTTGATTTTGATATCGGGTATATCATATGAGAATGTTATTGGGATGTGTAAGCGTATTCAGTATGTTGAGATGAACAGGCAGGAGTAGCTGTATTGGCTAAGTGCAGAAGCCATCACGTACGTTAAGTTGAGGCTCTTACGTACGTTAAGTTGGTAAGCATAACGTACGTTATGTATCATGCATTACGTATGCTATTAGGGTAATTGGACATGATCCAGACTGTGGCTGACAGTGGGCCCCGTGGTCGGCAACCTTCGGCGCGGATGTGGACAAGTGAGTCAACGGATGATTTAACATATGTTATGTTATACGTATATAAATAGAGTATGAATGTTACATACGTTATACCTATTGTGCTACGTACGTAATGGTATTAGATAAACCTCACTAGATAGCGATTGCGATTCTAATAATGTCGGATCTTTGATCCTAATAACACCGAATCTAATCGTATCTTTTCTTTTACCTCTCGTGTATAATGTTGAATGTATAAACACTCAAACTAACAATATAAGCTCAATATCACAACAACAATAATATCAATATGAGATCAATGAGATGTTTTCTTGAAGTTGTTGTTTTGAATCAATACCATAGGCACGGTATTTATAGCCTTCATCATTAAACTAGCCGTTAGCTATCTGATCTTTCATTACGGCTGCTATCTCTTCATCATTACGTCCATAAGACGTATTACGTACGTTAGGCTTCACAAGCTACGTACGTTACCAACTTCCAGATTAAGTCCAGTAGCATTTGTTTCTTTTCTTACGTACGTTATCATTATACCATTACGTACGTTATAGGATACGTCATTGCTGACGTCATATGTCCGTTGCCACCTTTCTGACTTTGACTCTGTAATATCCGTACTTTCTATTCTTGGTCATTTCTATTTTTGGTGTATGTTCATTTTGGACGACTCGCTTGTTACTATTTTGGAATTCTGAATCTATTTTGTTCTTGGGGTTTTTCCGTTTGGACGAGTTTCGAGGATGTTTTTACGTATTTTCATCTTGAATTATATCTTGTTGCATGTACATTCGATTCTCGTAAAACTCGTTTGATTTCATTATTTATCTATTTCCATGAGTTCGTATGGATGAGTTGCTCATGTTGTGAGTTTCGGATTGTTAATCTGACGTCGTATCGTGACTTTTCGGATGTTTGGGCAATTGTGTAATTTCCTAGAAGTTTAGGGAATTTTATCTTGCTTGTTGTATTTCGGATTGCCCGATAGTCGGAAGTGTATTTTCTTTCAGCACTTAGCTTCGTTGTTACGGATACCTCGTGTTTACACTTCTGGTTCTGTCCCTGTGTTGTGTTCCGTCGTTGTATCGTCTGTACAGGAAACGACGTTCAGCAGTGTGGGACTGCTGCATGCATAACGCAAGTTATGCATGCTTCTTAAAGTGCGCTATCGGCACCTACATAACGTACGTTATGCCCTTCTGGTAACGTACGTTATGGCCTTCATCAGATAGTACAGATGGTTCGGTTACATACGTTAACTAGTGAGACGTTACGTACGTAAACGTCGTAACGTACGTTAACAATTTGTGTTAACGTACGTAACACACTGTCAGGGCTTAAATTCTAAGTTGACCTCAGATGCGTTATTTCGTTTCTTCTTCCTTCCTTTACTCGAGACGGGAGTTCTTCAAGCGATTTTGGGGCGATTCGAGTAGGGCAATCCGTAGAGTTCCTCCGTAGATCGAATTTTGTGTCCCAAGGGAGGTTAATCATCATCACAATCATCCTTCTCCGCCCGAATCGAGGTATTTTTCGTTAGAACCCTAGCTTTTGGGGATTTTGGGGTTTTGCTTCGGTTTTCACTCTTCTAGTCTGATTTGCCTCTCATGATTCTTAGATTTTGATAGTATAATCACTATCCCTTACTTCTCTCGTGAATTTTTGCGGATTGAATTCGATATTTTTCTCCGTTGATAGAGGGGAATCGGTTATGACCTTGTGCTGTCCGATGAATTGTTCCAACGGGTAGAATTAGGATGAATACCTACGTTTTCGTAGTATTGAGATTGGTTGTATATCGTTATTGTCCTAGGATCGGATTTGTGAAGATTATTCGGGCCAAAAACCTTTCCGATCACCGTTTTCCTTCACGTCGTGTTAACCAAGACAAGTACATGTATTACATTCCATTATGTATGTTACGTTTTCGAAATGAATGATAAATTGCGGTTTTCGGGTGCGTGAGTTGTGTTCCTTCCACCCGGAGCGTTCGACGGGATGTATAGGGGTCGATACTAAGGGGTACGGCCGCGGAAGTGGACTTGGGTGCGTGTGTGGTTGAACTTCCACCCGGAGCGTCAACGGGATGCCTGAGGGTCGATACTAAGGGGTACGGCCGCGGAAGTGGTATCCCACCCGGAGCGTTCGACGGGATGTCTGGGGGTCGATACTAAGGGGTACGGCCACGGGATACCAGTTGGGATTTTGTGATATCGTGACGAATTGATAACTGATTTGATTGCCAATGTAGTATTCCGGAATATTTATGGCAAATGATTTCTGATTGAGATGATTGTGTAAAATCGTATGTGTATATAATGTAGTGTAATTGTGTACTTGCACTAGCTATTCGAATGCTAACCCCTTAAATGGGGGAAATGCATCTTATGCATTTCATGTACCGGAAGAGGTGAGGAGCAGGCACGGGATATGCACGCAAAGGATGGACTAGCATGATTATGAGGCTCGAGTCTTTATTTTTATGTGGTCATTTATACTGTTTGAGTTATCGAAATTTGACTGATTTTCATTAAATTCGGTTAAAGTCCCCTGCGTGGGCAATGATATGGTATTGACTTATATTTTCACGTACGTCTATTAAAACGTTTTGGCCGAGGCCACGGCTCCATTTTACATTGATGATTGTGTCTTTGGGATTTGCATGTACGGAATGTGTGTCTTGTGTTAGCCTGGTAGACCTCATGAGAGTTCTACGGCGTGTAATGTCCCATTTGTGAATTGGGCTGTTACAGACTCCTCCAACGTTCATGTTAAGCATGTATTATTCCAGCTTTTTGCACTTCGTCTTCTTCGATGCTTTGCTTCGTCTATTTGTTGTTTTGTATTGTGTAACAACTTTAATCATCAAAACACTATTAATCATGTATGGAACAAAATGTTCCAACAATCTCCCCCTTTTTGATTATTACAAAACTACACTTCGTCAATGGGATTTATCTGCAAAAATACAAATATATGTATATGTTGAGGCTCGTTTTCGACCGAATGAATCAATCGAATCAATCGAATCAATCGAATCAATCGAATGGATTCAAATGAATGAATCGAATCGAATCGAATCGAATGGACTCGAATCGAATCGAATCGAATCGAATCAAATATATATTAAGGGTAAATAATAATAATAATGGTAAATAATAATAATAGTAATTAACAACAACAACGATAAGAGTAATACTATTAGTAATAATAACAATAATAATAATTAAGATTAATAATAATAATAATAAAAAGAAGAATCGAAATAATCGAATCGAATCAATCGAATCAATCAATGAATCGAATCGAATCAATCAATCGAATCGAATGGACTCGAATCAATCGAATCGAATCGAATGGACTGAATCGAATCAATCAACTAAAAAACTGAAAAATAAGTCCAAAAGAACAGGGCCTTACAGACCAAAGTTTTCGACTTTGTCCGTTTCATTAGTTTCTTCTCCCATTTATTTTTTCTTCGACTCCTTCTTTCTCCTTCTTTTCTTTTATTTTTCTTTTCGAATTTTCAAATTTTCATCGTCTTTTCGACGTCTCCTCATTTTTCTTTTTAACTTCATCTTTTCGACTTTTCTTCGATTTTGATTTTTTCCCCCTTTCAGGGTTAATCGCATTCACCTTTCTCTCCCCCTTTTTGTTTTCATCAAAAAGTGTAATAATAAATATAATGATACCAAATATAAAATGTATGATACCAAAAGATAAATATAATTATATTTATAAAAATGGTATAAACTCCCACTGAGAATATTATCTCCCGAAAAAAATTATTACTCCCCCTAAGTAAAATATTTTGATACAAAACAATTTTTGGGGATCCAACCGAGAGTTGGTTTTTCTTTCGAGACGTAGACGATATTTGAAACAATTGTTCCTTTAGGAACCAAATTTTCTTAACTTTAATCGTCCGTCTTGGGCTTTTACAGTTTGAAATATGGTGCCCAATTTTCAAATATTTTTCACACCGGGGTATTTTGAAATTTACGGATTCATTTTTAAAACGAGGTGTAAACCCCAACCCCTGTTTGTTCAAAGTAAATTTCTGAACCGAGAGCATTTGTTCAAATTTCTCGTTTCCACACGAGAATTTTTTAGTTAAATTTTTGAGCTCGGTTTGAACTTTAACAAGATCATCCTTTAAAATATTTTCGTTTTCAATGCATTTTGAATGATCGATTTCAACAGATTTTTCCTTTTCAAGAATTTTGAAAATCTCATTTCCCAATGATTTATTTTTAGTTTGAAGGGATTTGATTTCTTTTAAAGCATTTTGGAAATCGGTATGTAATAATTCGAATGCTTCAAACTTGAGATGACGTACTTACCCGGCTTTCGACGTCGCTATCGTCGAATGAACATCGTGCCATGAGAGCGAGATTATTTTGATTGATAAAATCATCATCTTCGTCGTCATCGCTCCATGTTGCCACGAGAACCTCCTTCTTGGGTTTAGCTCGGAAATTTTTTGCAAAGTGGCCTGGTTTTCCACATAATGGACAAGAGTTGTCGAATTTCTAAGATTCGCCCGAGATGTCTTTCTTTCTCCGGTTTAATAAGGTTTGAAACTTATTAATATTTTTGGCATAATATGCCGATTCTTCGTTGCTTTCTTCAACCAGGATTACTTCCTTCTTAGACATCTTAGATTTCAAGGCTATCGATCGTTCCTTCGGCTTTGGCTTGACACTTCGTGATTTTAACACTATCTCATAATTAATTAGCGAACCGACAAGGGCGCTAAAATCAAGCGTATTGAGATATTTCGATTCCATGATCGTCGTCACGGTGCCGTCCCATTCGCTAGGTAGTGAACGTAAAATTTTCTTGACTTTTTCACTACTAGATAATGGTTTACCGAATGAATCAAGTCCATTTGTGATGACCGAAAATCGGTCGAGCATATTGGTGATGGACTCGTCACCTTTCATCATGAATAACTCATAGTCATGGAGAAGCATATTGATCTTCATCTCCTTGACTTGAGTTGTTCCTTCGTGTGTGATTTCAAGAATTTTCCATATTTCTTTAGCACTTTCACACGATGAAACACGATTGATCTCTTCCAGATTTAAGGCACAAAATAGAAATTGAGTAGCCTTACAATTTAGATGGTCGTTCTTCCAATCCTCGTCATTGTATTCTTCGAAACTCTTGAGAGATCCATCGGATTTGATTGATACTTTAGGGCCAAGACAAATGATCTTGCAAATTTCTATATCATAGGCACGAATGAAGATCGACATCTTTTTCTTCCATGTCATGAAATTTGCGCCATCAAAAAATGGTGGTCGGTTAAGAGCAAGGCCTTCGACTGGAGCAAATTGAAACGCCATTTGGATCGACTCCTCGGATGTTAAGCCGTGTATTGGAGGTACCGCTCTGATACCAATTGATGGATCGAGATCGGAATATGCGTCGTGTTGCGGAAGCATAAAATAAATTGCGGAAATTAAATGACACACGGATTTATAGAGGTTCGGCTATAAACGATCCTACGTCCTCTCTCGGTATATTTTTCTATAGGTTCAAGATAAAAACCTCTGCACCTCTCTTTTATCGGTCGAGGGATAACCGTTAAAATCACGTCTTCTATTGGTCCGTGATAAACCACTCGTACTTGTCTTTGTGTCGGTCCAAGTTAAACCGTTTTCCTTTTCTATTGGACAAGGAATCAACCGCTCTAGCTTTCTATAGGTACTAGATAAACCTCACTAGATAGCGATTGCGATTCTAATAATGCCGGATCCTTGATCCTAATAACACTGAATCCAATCGTATCTTTTCTTTTACCTCTCGTGTATAATGTTGAATGTATAAACACTCAAACTAACAATATAAGTCAATATCACAACAACAATAATATCAATATGAATATCTGATCAATGAGATGTTTGCTTGAAGTTGTTGTTTTGAATCAATACCATAGGCACGATATTTATAGCCTTCATCATCAAACTAGCCGTTAGCTATATGATCTTTCATTACGGCCGCTATCTCTTCATCATTACCTCCGTAAGACGTATTACGTACGTTAGGCTTCACAAGCTACGTACGTTACCAACTTCCAGATTAAGTCCAGTAGCATTCGTTTCTTTTCTTACGTACGTTATCATTATACCATTACGTACGTTATAGGATACGTCATTGCTGACGTCATATGTCCGTTGCCACCTTTCTGACTTTGACTCCTCCAACGTTCATGTTAAGCATGTATTATTCCAGCTTTTTGCACTTCGTCTTCTTCGATGCTTTGCTTCGTCTCTTTGTTGTTTTGTATTGTGTAACAACTTTAATCCTCAAAACACTATTAATCATATATGGAACAAAATGTTCCAACACACGGCGGGTATTACCAGTTTGGACAATGGACATTATTGTAGATTTTAAGTTTGAAGATTTCGACAAGCTTGTTAGCTGCGTTAGTGAGTGTGATAATCGGATTACAGATCAATGCAGTCTCTTGGATCGACCCATCTCTTCACCAAATGGAGCTCCATCTCCATGATAGTTGAATTTCTGATTCGGTTTAATTAGACCATTCAGGCTTGGAAATCTATGCATGGTACCAAGATGGAAAACAGTAAATTGAAAAGCTAATACGCACGTGTATTAAGTTGAAATGACGAAAACGTTGCTGATATGGAAACGCACATTCGTCTCTCTCTCTCTCTCTCTCTCTCTCTCTCTCTCTCTCTCTCTCTCTCTCTCCTCCATTGGTCAAAGTTTTTGCTGAATTCTATATATGAAATGCATGATACGAGTATGATTCGTGTTTCTGTCGACTTTTTAATCGCACATTGTTATTTTCGAATAGAGAAATGTGTTAAAAGTAGGGGTGGTTCGGTACGGTATACCGAAAATTTTCATTCATACCGTATATTGTACCGAAATTTCCGGTATGATAAAAATCATACCGTTATCATACCGAAATTTTCGGTATACCGAAAATTTCGGTATGCCTATTTACATACCGTTATTGTACCGAAATATCGGTATACCGAAATCAAGCCGGTATATCGTTAATTTTTCGGTATATCGAAACTTCTGCGGTATACCGAAAATTTTAAGATATATCAAAAAAATTCAATATACTATACAGAGTTTGGTATACTGAAAATTTTCGATATACCGATAATTTTTCGGTATATCGAAAATTTTCGGTACATGCCGAAAAAAATTTCGTATACCAAAAATTTTCGGTATACCTCGGTATATCAAAAATTTCAAAATCTCATATCGTTACCGTACCGAAAATACATGTAACGGTATCATACCGTACCGAAAAAATCGGTATACCGAAAATTTCGATATTTTCGATATTTTTCGATACGATATTTTCGATATTTCGATATTTTCGATATTTTTCCCAGCCCTAGTTAAAAGATAAACATTAATTAGAGGGGATTAACTTTAACGTGTCAACTATTGCCATGTATGTAGTAATTTTGTACGGTTTAATCAACTATAGCCGGAAATCAGAAAATGACATGTGAAAATCACGTGCTCCGGCAAAATTGATGTAAATTGCACAACAGAAAAATCAATGGACATTTTTTTGCCAAATTTAAAGAAAAATAGCAAAATAAATAATACAACAGAAATAACATATTAATTCTAAAAGATCATTTATAATCCAATAAATTATTTTGAAAATGCTATATTTTATTTTCATTCCCAATCGAGTCGGATACGTGTGTTCAAGTTTATTTATTTTTTGGAAGGTGACTGGTCCTTCGAGTCTATTGCCAAAGTATCATCTTTTCAAAAATTATTGTCAAATTATCTCTTCTTAAAAATTATTTGTCAATATAACATTATCTTGCCACATGGATTGCCACCGGTAAATAATTTTAACTGACTGGTAAATCGTCGGATTTGGTCAGAAGCATCCTGCTGGAAAAATCTTCCATTCGATTTTTCTTGTGAAATTAAAAATTAATTGTCAATATAAAATTATTTCCGACTCGACCAAATCCGACAACGCTGCAAGTCTTCTCCAACCATGTCTGACACCGTTTGAGTCGTCTAAATCTCACGCCCGTATAAATCTGACGCAACCTCGTCTGCAAGCCGACCATTGATTTCTCTCTCGTTCTTTTTCTGATGATGCCTCCTGCTTTCCAAAAAAGAAACATACACTGAAAAGAAACATATTAAAAATTACCTTGGTGATGACTAATTTTATGAACAGGGCACCTTTTTTGTTTCTGCAAATTTGATAACAGAACTCACAAATATATAGGTGTAAGAATGAGTTTAAAATACAGCCCATGGTCCTACAAAAAAAAAGACAAAGTCTTCTTGACAATTTCATCTCGTGAGTTTGAGAAGTCTGAAGGTTGTTAAGAAAGAATAAGAATTTCCAGTTTACTTCCTGCGAAAAAGGAGAACAAAAAAGAAAAAGAAAAAAAAATCGAAAAATCGGCAGAACAGAAAACAAAAAAAAAAAAACGAGTTTTGCACCCAAAAAAAAACTTCCTGAAGGAGAAAAGAAACAAAAAAAGCAATAAAACAAAACAAAAAAAATGAAAAAAAGGAGAATTCCTAAACATTGGTTCAATAGAACAACTAATTATATCTATGTGGCAAGATAAAGTTATATTGACAATTAATTTTTAAAGAGTGATAGTTTGAGCTCACCAAAAAAAAGAGTGATAGTTTGATAATAATTATTTGAAAAGATGATACTTTGACAATAGATTCACGGTCCTTATCCAATATCACATACTTCTAGAAAGTGATGAATCCGTGCATTAGAGTGTAGGAACTCTTCTTTTACGCTAATAATAAAGTTTAAACTAAAAAGAGAATGAAAAGAAAAGGAGAAAAAAAACTTCATGTCAATAAGTGAAAAATACATGGATAAAAAATGAAACTAAAAACAATATGATTTAATAATTTCCCCTTTATACTAATACAATATACTTTATCTGTCACATGTTATATTACGACATTTCGGATGTTGGTGTGTGAGCCTTGCATATTTCGAATTGATACACAAATTACAAGTAATTAAATAGTAAAATAAACAAATTTGTATCCTATATGGGATTCGAACTCCAATTGATATGAAATGTCCAATTAGAGGAGACAAGTGTTCACCACTCGACCAAGTAAACTACTCTCTCCGTCCCAGAAGAGTAGGCACTCTCTTTAGCGGCACGAGTCTTAATAAAATTAACATGATGATAGTTGTGAGTGAAGGAAGTCTCGTGTTTTGTAAAAAGGAAGGATATGTTAATTAAGAGGTGTTGACTTGTTTAATCCAAAAATGAAATGTGCCTACTCTTGTGGGACGGACCAAAAATAAAAATTGTGCATACTCTTCTGGGACGAAGAGAGTATATAGTAATGGTATGCTACAATTTCATTATATACATGTATAAATTCTACCTAAATCTATATATATAATAAGAAATAAATCATTATATAATCTAACTAGAATATTCAAAAACCTAGCTACCTAAATTAAATCCTAATACTACTCAAAGCTGAACATATATCAAAAAAAGTATTATCATTCTATTCTTCTTAAAGAGTTATCCAACTTCTGTATTTTTCTAATATTTATTTATATTCACTAAAAATCTAAACTTTACTCATGCATCTTTCGGAATAAATATTATTGTTCTTTCGAATATCTAGAGTTGTTTTAGGGATATTTTGGGGTATTCTAAATATATCTTCTTCAAGCATTTTTTTTCTTGAAATTTCTTCGATGACGGAACAATTAGAAATTTAAATAGTTAAATAAAATTAGTTGTACTTTTAAAAAGAAATAACTTGAGTTGATCACTAAAATAAATTTTGATATATTTAACAATCAAATATTTTGATGAGTTACAAAATTTGATGTACGAAAAAATATCTAGTATCTATTGAATAAAAAACTTATATGATTCAACAGAGTTAATTTTTATATAATAAAAATTTAAATACTTAAAAGTGATTGGATAATTATTCTAATTATCTCAAAATTTCATTGATACAAAAATGGAAAAATCATGTGGGAAAGAAAGAAATTTGTGAGAGTCTTATTGTAACACCCCAAAAATGATGGCTATTACAATGTCGTGGATCCCACACTGGGACCCATCAGGCGATACAAATACACAAATCAACCGTAATATAATTTTAGTACCGAACCACAAAATGTTAACCATTACTTCGATAGGAGTTTATACATCATAAGGCTATAATCGCCACGACATACAAGATTCAAATACAAGTATAAACCATATAAAGATGGAGTATCCCCAAAATAATAGTACAACTGAAAAGAAAAACTACAAAGCGGAAATGAAAATACATGGTTAAATCATAACCAGGGAAAAGAAGACTCGGGCCCCCCAAACTAGTTCCTTCAAACCCTTCGCCGTCACGATGCTCGTCCCATGTCTCGGCCTTCCCTCGGCCTAAAATACAAACAACAAGTACTTCTCCCAAACTCACAGGGTCAGATATACATGATAATAAATCTCAAGATGTTATACAAATCACATACAATAGATCTCAATGAAACAAACCCGACTGTTGAACATACCCCTTGGGCGTATGAACAACTAATCACAATTCATCGGACATACCCAATCACACGTGGTGTATGAATGACCAAATCAATATGGCTCAAGACGGACATCACAGTATGTCTAATCCAAAAATATATCTGTGCACATGTCCATCCCGTATATGGAATCCCTGATATATATGGGACAATGTACCTAATTAGTCTCACGAAGTAAACGTCTCGTGTACACAGTCCAATATGAAAACATAAACACATGACCATATGTACCCGACTAAAAATACTACACATGACCAATCGGCACGCAGATATGACTCCAGACATGTCACGATGCAACATGATGTAACTCAATTAATCACATATCTAACAAGGATCAAGGAACTCACCGAAGTGATAACAACGATCAATGAGACCAATGATATTAAGGTAGTGAACTTGGGAGTACAATCTCACAACGAAACGATCAACATGATCAATAACAGCACCTCTTATGAATCATAGATTCATAAAGCATTACTCATACACGAAATGTATAACATTCAGAAGTATCATTTATCATTATAACCAAGCAAGATAACTCGCCTCAATTCCGGAGATGAAAAATAGTCTTTCCTCAAATGAATGAACGACGTCCTTCGACAAAACAACACTTACTCGAGCAAGAAACCTTGAATGAAATATAATTCATTCAATAACACAATCTCACAATATCGATATCGGATTCATAGAAATTGACTTCCATAATTCAACACGAATAGTTCAATATTCTAATGAATATCAATATCCTAATTTATGAACTTAAATACCCTCAATTCATCTTTATAATTATATTAACATGCTCATAATGTTCTTCAACATTCATGATCACCTATCTTAAAAGAATTGTCAAGGACAAGTTCAAATAATCATCATACTATGACAATAACATCATTGATCATTATAATCTTCTCAATGTCATTACTAATACTTAAACATGATGTCTTAACAATCATCCATCACTAATTCATCAAGGATTTTGGATTTATCATCAAGTTTAACTTAACTATATCAAAACTATGATAAATATTTCCCAATTGATCATTCGCTTCCTTTACAATAGTTAAACCTCTCAACAACACTCAAACTATAGGTAATCATCTCCAATTATGTTAATCAATCAAGAAAATTGAGTATAATTCTTCTAAAACATAATTATAACATCTAACGTCCCTTAACATTAAGGACATATTCATTTTTAAGCCCGATTCATCATGTTATGCATTACGTGTTCATAAATTCAATAATAATCATGTTATACTCTATCAATTCAATACCATATGGAGTATTCACCAACAATATTATCATCATTTCGGAATTTAACACAAGATTAGACAACATCCTCTTGAATATGAAGAATAATCCCCAAAACTTCAAGAACACACTCAAATCTTCAACCCTCTAAGCTTCAATCCAAGATATGAAGCTTCAAGATAAGGTGTAAGGGGATTATAATAATTTAGGAAGCCAGGAGGATGAATTCTAGAGAGAAAACTTAGAGTTGGTTCGTGCAAAAATGAAAGACTAGACATGTCTTTATAACCTGCACTTTCTCTAACGTACGCTACTTAACGTACGTTAACATCCTTTACGTATGCTAACACTTTAGTGTTACGCAGGTAAACACCCTCCAAAGGCTACTGCCTTATATCACACATCCGTTGCGTACATTATAAAAAATGACACACATACGCTCACCATCATTACGTATGCTAAAACAACGAAGTTGCGTACGTAATGCCTGTTAACTTGGCTGTCCGAAACAAGCCAAAAGTTCCAGCTATGTGCAGTCCCACACGCTGAAAGTTGCGATGCGATATGATACCCTCGGTTACAAGGTGCGGCATGCGTGGATGTATGGCCGTACAAGCAGGCTATCCGGGCAACAAGGTGCCCAACCGAGGGACAAGGCCATTAGGCCATGTGCAGAACTAGCTGGGCGGCGAGACAAGGCAGGCCGAGAACCAAGCAGGCGAGTGCAGCGGATAGGCACGCCGCTTCGGAACATCATGGGTCAAGATGACGAGTTAAGGCATATCCGAGGGCCAAGACTCGGGCACGGGCGACAGATACCCACGAGGGGTGCGTACGAGGCACTGGGCGTGCGCGCGCATGGCGCGTAAGGGACACACAGAGCTCCCTCCCCTATAATAGGCTTAGAGAAATAAAGGCATGTGGGTGCACTGTACATTGGAAAGCTGAGGAATCCACTGTGCGGCAGTTGCGCCCAGAACCTTCTAGAAATGGACCGAGATGGTCCAGAACATCGAGGAATGATCTGGAAGCATGGATGAAAGGCCGGGCCGACCGGGCTACACTAAATTGGCCCAAGTTGGGACAACTACGTAATCTATCAAGCTTAACGTACGTAACACTCGTCGTGATAGCATATGCTGGGCGCTGATTGTAGCGTACGCTAGGTCTAATGTACTTAGCCAAAATACAACTTACCATGCAACATCTCACAGTCAAAACAATACGAACGTCAAACATAAATAGTTTGATTATGAAACAGCTCGATATGATAAACATTGTATAAATCTAAACATAATAAAATAATACTCATATAATACGTACAATAGAGCAGTATAAAATGAAAAATTACAGTCGGATATTATATACTCCCCCTCTTAAAAAAGTTTCATCCTCGAAACTAATGGGTAAACAACTCGGGATGTCTCTCCCGCATGCTATCCTCGGTCTCCCATGTACCATCCTCGACTCTATTCTCGACCACTGAATCTTCAACAAGGGAATTGTCTTGTTTCTCAATTGTTTGATCCTCCTCTCAAGTATTCGTACAAGACGCTCCTCTTATGAATGATCATCAGCTATCTCAATTTCTTCAAACTGAAGCATGTGGCTAGGATAAGCAATATACTTCCTCAAATGGGAAATGTGAAATACGTTGTGAACTTAGCTTAAAGCTGGTGGCAATGCCAAACGATAGGCCAGATCGCCTACTCGTTCCAAAATATCAAACGGTCCTATATACCTCAGACTCAGGTTACCTCTCTTCCCAAAATGGAGATGATGAATGAGATGTTGATAAGCTCTGGCCTACCCGACAACATGTGAGGGGAAGCTAAACTTTCATCCAACCACATTCTTAACAAGATACCACACAAAGGTACAGACAAAACTCCATATGAAATATGGAAAGGTCAAAACCGTCATATAAGTACCTTAAAGTGTGTGGGTGCTTGGCTAAAGTAGAAGTACCTAACCAAAGCAATTGAAGATTGGATCCAAAATGGTTGATTATGCTTTAATTGGATATGCAAACAATAGTAGTGCTTATTACTTTCTAGTGCACAAGTCAACAATTCCTGATATAAATGATGGTATGGTCATAGAATTAAGGATGCTGTTTTCTTTGAAAATGTCTTTTCTTGTAAAGAAAGGAAAGAAGTAAGGTCTAACAAGAGAACTTTTGAAACTGCAGGTTTACCTCAAATTGAAGAAGAGGAACCAAGATGCAGTAAAAGGACAAAAGTAGCTATGTCTTTTGGTCCTGATTTTCTGACATATGTGTTAGAAAATAAACCCAGAGCCACTCAAGAAGCTTTGTCTGGTCCAGATGCTCCTCTCTGGAAAGAACCGATCCACAGTGAAATAGAATCTATCATACATAACAATACTTGTGAGTTGGTTGATCTCCCACCGGGTTGCAAACCATCGGGATACAAATAGATTTGTAAAAGGAAGTATAGAGCTTGATGTAACCGAGCTGATCGGTCACCAAGAACCGGGTTAATCTTAGAAGTTTAGCTAAGAAAACCCAAAATATATGAAGTACTCTCTTTTCTTTCTCTCTCTAAAATATGCTGTATTCTCAGAGTGTGTCCCCTTTTGAGGAACCCCCTCTCTCCCTTTTATAGGAGGAGGGTGCCTTGTTATCTGAGATTTTTCCTGATTCCCAGAGAGAATCCCGGATATCCAGGGATTCAAGCTGCGATTTTCCATCCCTGGATTTCGGGATTGCTGTGTATGGGCTCTCAATCCTCGGATCTCCGGGATGGCAAGGTATGGGCTCTCAACCCCGGATCTTAGGGATTCACGGGTGAGTCAGGATCTTCTTTCCCAAGAGTTCGACCTTCCTGAGTTCGGTGGTTTTTAGGTCGGCTCATCCCTATTCAAATCAGTAGTTTGAGACCTTTGAGGTCGGCGACCTGTTATCGGATATCATAGGTCAGCGGGGGCCTCCGCGGTCGGCGCCCTTCTAACAGACGTTACAGCTAAGTGGGGCCTCCGAGGTCGGCGACCTTCTAAAGGACCTTGGGGTTGTCATCTCCTTATCTAAGAACCTAGGTCGGACTTTTATTGGTCCATATTTGAAACCGGGTTTTCAGGTAGCGTACATTCGACGTCCTATCAACCAGTCCCCCCTACTCTAGTCGAGCTGTAAGACCGAGTAGAGTAAGATTTGTTTACAACCGGACGACCTTGACGCAATTATTCTTGGGACTCCCGTTCCCAGATAACGAGGCTCTTCGGACTTTGTGCGCTATAATTAACCTGTCTTTTCCTTTCCCCGCCTCCCAAATGTCGCGTTGATGGCCGAAGCCAGGTGTCGACCTGCCATAGGTCGGCTAAGACGGTGCCAAATCCCAGCCGTTTCTTCGAATAGGGCATCGGACGCTCCAGATCGTCCCTATCCTTCTTGGTTTTCGCCCCTCCCTCCTATAAAAGGAGGTCTTCTTCCCCCTTTATCACTTCCGCGTTTTTATACCCTCGACCTCTGGTGCGAAAATTCTCAGGCGACACTAGCGATCACAGCTATCTGTCCCCGGCGACGCGCTTGCTCTACCTTTCTCCGGCGAACTTCCACCCAATCCCATGGGTATGTTCATCTAAACATCTCTTTAGCTTTTTGATTTGTTTTGCAGATATTTTCCTTTTCTTCTTCCTCCCCTTTTCTTCCTTTAGTTATGTCGTCTGCTTCGGATTCTCAAAATATTTCCGGCGAATCGACCATGAACTCTTTTTTGGAGGGTCTTTCCTCTTCTGATGGGGATTCGGGGGGTAGGTCGGGGCGAGCTACGGGTTCTTCCCTCCGTCTTAGGGATGAGCCTTTAGGTGACGTAGACTGGTCCGAGCTAGGTGACATCCCTCCCTCTGGCATCCCCCTAATCATTGTAGATCCTCCTTCCCCTCCCCCCATGGACGAGGTAACTGTGACCGGCCTATTAGCCGACCCATATCAGACGGTTGTAGGGGCGACTCGAGTTCTCCCTCCCCATCCTCTATCGAGGACTAGCCCAGCCACCGCTAGTTTTATAAGATTTCTTAGACTTCCCCCGGGGTGGGAATTTGTCACACCTCAGGCTAGTGATACCCCTGATCATCCTCCTCCGGGTCATATTACCTGGTTTGTGGATCAGGTGAGCAGTGGTCTTCGCTTTCCATCCCATCCCTTCCTTGTCTCTCTCTCCGTTAAATACAATCTTCCTCAACCAGCTTCTCTCTAACTCTTTTCGCTACATGGTGGGTTTTCGTCTTTGTGTCATTATAGACATGAGGAACCCGACAGGCTTTTTCTATTTTTGCTTTGGGCTAAAGAGTTTTAAAGGCTCTTTTTACTTGACTTCCCGAAACAACGCCCATTTCTTCACCCACCTCCCTTCCAATGTGAAGGACTGGAGGTCCCGCTTCTTTTTCCTTCGGCTCCCCACATCCGATTCTTGGGGATTTCCTACGAAATGGACGCAGGCTACTCCGAGCCAGGATCCTATTCCTAGGCGTAATTCCATCCGGGCTGCGTGGGTCGAGAAAGTTCGGGAATGGAATGCCATTCCCTATAATGCTTTCCAGCTGACGCAATTCCATGATCTTCTGTTCCATTGTGGGCTGAGCTCGAATCCCTACCCGGCTATCCCTGACATTGGTAGGCTTTATCTATATATTTTTTTTAGATCTTTGTTATTTTGCTTTTTAGCTATTTCCTTGACCGTTTGTATTGTTTTTTGTAGATCGGTTCATGCGGACCTGCCAGTCGGATGCCTCCAAGCCGGCTGAACCAATAAAAGAGAAGGTCCCTAAGTCGACGAATCCCCCCAAGGAGAGGGCGGAGGGCTCGTCCAAAGCTAAACGGAAGGTTCCTGCTCGCCCCAAGTCTGGGGTAACTCTCCCATCCGACCTGGATCCTACCTTGACCATCGGACGAGGCTCTGGGAGCTCGTCTCGGCAGCTTCAGGTCACTCAGAGGGCCTCTTCTCCTAGCTCCCCTGCTTCCAAACGGCCGAAGACCGCGGGTCTCCAGGCCCGGCTATGGAGACTCTTCTCCGTTGCAAGGAGTTTGAGAGATTTCATCCTTATTTTAGCTCCATGGTCCCGGCTAAGGATAAGCTGGGATTACGAGACGCCGATGAGGACCCTAAATTTGATGATATGATGATGTACTTTGGGAAGGTATTCCCCTTTTCGCCTTCATACCCCTTTTGGTTATTTTTATGTTTATTATTACCCTCTGCCGACCTGATATAACTTCTTGTGCAGTTCTTCGCCACCTTTGTGACCTTCGCCGAGGATCATAAGCTCGGCGCTACTTCTTCTTCGCAGCTCACCCAGATGCAAGCCGACCTGGAGGCCGCCCTTTCGGCTAATTCTGATCTTTCGGCCCAGCTTCAGGAGAGGGAGTATCGCTTAGATGCTGCCCTTAAGAAAAATTCTGAGCGGGAGGCGGTTTTAGAGCGGGCCCAGATGGCCAATGTTCAGCTAAACCAAGAGCTGAAATTTTGGAAGACCATGTCTTCAGCTGAAACGGAGAAGGTAGGCCAGCTCGAGGCTCAGTTATCGGAAGCTAGGGCCGAATCCGAAAGGATAGCTCAACTTGAGGCACGGGCTAAGGCTGAGTTGGAGAAGGTCGCCGACCTCGAAGCTCAAGCTAGAGCGGCATCGGAAAAGGTGACCCTGCTGGAAACTCAATTAGCCGAGGCTAGATCCGAGGGATCGTCTTATGAGCGCGGGGCGACGGATGGCCGACGTCGATTCTCGACCGATGACGTTGGTCACTCTTTTCTCAAGGCTCACTGCTCCGCCTCCCGGCCCGGTATCATAATTCCACCGCATTCTGGTTAAGCTAGCCCCACCGCGACACAATATTTTGATTTTGCTCGACTCGTGCTCGTGAGCGCCTAGCTTCATTGGGCTTTTCGCGAGCCAGGACCGATGCATTGGACGGGGCTCCCGTTCCTTCGGGTTGGTCCGGGGACGTGGAAGAATCTCCGGAGGCGGCCTGGTGGAAGGACGCCCTTGAGGAGTCCATAAAGCAATCTGGCTTAGATTTGGAGCTGCCTTCTGATCCTCCCAATTCACCTGTTAAGGCCAGCATTCCTAGTCCCGAGGTGGTTGGGACCGATCGTGATGCTTCTCCTCCGTTGCCTCCTCCGTATTCAGAGCTTGTAGCTTAGTGTAGACAATGTATATTTTTCTTCTGTTTCTTTTTTCCTTCTTTATTTGTACTGGCACAGCTATTTTGAATGACAACTTTTTGAGCTGAATATACTTTGGGTTTGTGTGCTTTGTATGACAAGTTGATATAGTTCGGTGTTGCTTGTAACCTTGATGTATCTTGTGCCTGTTTGATTTGATACGATTACTTTCCGATATGGCCCGACTTTTAAATTTCGAAAAATCCTAAATGTAATCCGACCAGCTTGACTTAATCTTTTCACCGATCTTTAGTGTAGGTTGGGTATTTCCCTTAGTCATAGCTTCATAGGGCGGTTCACCCTTACTCGGATCTGAAGGCGTTTCGCCTGTTCAGATGTCAGAGGGCGGTTCACCCTTACTCGGATCTGGAAGCGTTTCGCCTGTTCAGATGTCAGAGGGCGGTTCACCCTTACTCGGATCTGAAGGCGTTTCGCCTGTTCAGATGTCAGATGGCGGTTCACCCTTACTCGGATCTGGAGGCGTTTCGCTTGTTCAGATGTCAGAGGGCAGTTCACCCTTACTCGGATCTGAAGGCGTTTCGCCTGTTCAGATGTCAGAGGGCGGTTCACCCTTACTCGGATCTGAAGGCGTTTCGCCTGTTCAGATGTCAGAGGGCGGTTCACCCTTACTCGGATCTGAAGGCGTTTGCTGTTCGGATGTCACCCTTACTCGGATCAAGGCGTTTGCTGTTCGGATGTCGAGAGGCGGCTCACCCTTACTCGGATCGAGGCGTTTGCTGTTCGGATGTCACTTCTAGTTTTACTTGATCAACACATTCGAGAGATATATTTTTGTAATAGACTTTTATTAAAACAACATAAGCTTTTTTCCACACCTCTTCACACAAAATACTTTTTAAGTGACATATGTTCCAAGGTCTTTTGATGAGGTGCCCTTCCATATCCTCAAGCTCGTAAGCTCCCCGCATAAATTCGGATTACCTTGTAAGGGCCTTCCCGATTCGGCTCCAGCTTTCTGTTTTTCCGAGGGCATCGGCTACTTTAAGCACCAAATCACCGACACTGAATTGTCTCTTCCGACTCTTTTGTCATGAGTGCTTTTGTCGCTTTTGTATCTTTCGATTCGTCTTTCTTGCCGCTTCCCTCCTTTCTTCTATGGTATCTAACGCCTCCTTCATTATTTCCTCGTTCTCCACCTCGTTGAACCATCGAACCCGATGGGACATTTCTCCGACTTCTGCGGGGATGACGGCTTCGGACCCGTAGACCATACTGAAGGGTGTTTCTCCTATTGACGATCTACGTGTGGTCCTGTACGACAATAGTACAGAGCTAAGTTCATCCACCCATCCTCCTCCCACTTTGTCTAAGCGGGTTTTTATCCCCTGCAAGATTGTTCTGTTAGTTACCTCTACTTGCCCATTAGCTTGCGGGTGAGCAACCGCAGCGAACCTTTGCTTGATATGCATACCCTGGCACCAGGACTGGGTTCTCTTCCCATTGAATTGGGTTCCATTATCTGAGATGAGTATCTGGGGCGCTCCGTACCTGCAGCAAATGTTGTTAAACAGGAAGCTTATGATTCTTTGCTCGGTTATGGTGGCCACGGGCTCGGCTTCTACCCACTTGCTGAAGTAGTCTATGGCTACTATTAAGAACTTTCTTCCTCCCGAGCCAGGTGTAAACTGCCCCATGATATCAATTCCCCATTTAGCGAATGGACAGGGCGCTCCCATGGTGATCATATCCTCGGCTGGGATATGAATTAAGGGTGCGTGCACTTGACATTTTTGGCATCGCTTAACCATTTCCACTGCTCTCTTGCTCATGGTCGGCCAAAAGAAACCAGACCTTAGCGTTTTGATAATCAGCGCTCTTCTTTTGATATGGTCTCCGCAGCACCCTTCATGGATTTCTTCCAATACACTTCGCCCTTCTTCTTCCGAGATGCATCGTAGGTATGGCCCGAGGTAGGACCTCTTGTATAGCTCATCATTAATGCAGCAGAACCTCGCTGCTCTTCGCACAATTTTCATTCTTTCTTGTCTCTCCTTGGGTAATTCTGCCCTTCTTAGGTATGCCAACAAAGGAGTTCGCCAATCTGCCATCTCATTCACCTCCATCACCTGTTTCATGATGCTACTTCGGGCTGCTCCCAGAATCGTTACTGTTCGCGAGCGGCAATCCACTAAGCAGCTTCCCATCTTTGCTAGGTAATCAGCTTTTGCATTCTCCGACCTAGGGATATGGATTAATTTCCATTCCCCTAGTTTTTTGGCAGCCTCTTTCACTTCCTCCACACACTTCTTCATCCGGTCTTCATTTATCTCAAATTTTCCTTCTACCTGTTGTGTGACCAGTTGGGAATCAGAGTAAGCAATGAGTCGTCGCGCGCCCAAGTCTATTCCCAGCTGCATTCCCTTAACCAGGGCTTCATATTCAGCCTCGTTGTTAGATGCCCTAAAATCGAATTTTATGGCATACTCTAATTGCTCACCTTCCGGGGTAGTGAGGATTATCCCTGCCCCAGAACCACTGGTTGTCGCCGATCCATCCACATGCAACAGCTACTGTCCTTCTGGTGGCGATGGCATGGCCCCCTCTTGGATAAAGTCTGCTAGGGCCTGAGCTTTAATCGCCGTTCTCGGCTCATATTCCATGTCGTACTCCCCCATTTCTACCGCCCACTTCACCAGACGACCTGACACATTAGGTCGCCCTAATATCTCTCTCAAGGGCAAGTTGGTTCGCAATTTTATCCGGTGGGCTAGGAAATAGGGCCTCAATCGCCTGGCCGTAACCACTAACGCCAGCGCCCCTTTTTCTAGCTCGGAGTAGTTCCGTTCTGCTCCTTGTAAGATTCGGCTTGTATAATAAATGGGTTTTTGCTTATTCATTTCTTCTCTTAGCAAGACCGAGCTCACCGCTCCTTCTCCCACGGATAAGTAGAGTACAAGATCCTCTCCTGGTACCGGTTTGGTGAGTAGGGGCAGCTCGGCCAGATACTTTTTCAATTTTTGGAATGCCGCTTGCGCTTCCGGGGTCCATTCGAACTTGTTCCCTTTTCTTAAGAGTTTAAAAAATGGGAACCCCTTCTCGGCCGATCGTGATATGAAACGGCTCAGCCCTGCTATTCTTCCCGTTAGTATCTGGATATCCTTAATATTTTTTGGAGGATTCATTTGCAGTACTGCCTTGACCTTCTCCGGGTTGACCTCGATTCCTTGTTCTTTGACCACATACCCCAGGAATTTTCCCGATTTGACTCCAAAAGAACATTTTGATGGGTTGAGCTTCATTCCGTACGTGCGCAGGTTCTCGAACGTCTCTTCTAGGTCCCTGATATGTTCTCCTGCCTTCACACTTTTCACTAGCATGTCATCCACGTATACCTCCATGTTTCTGCCGATTTGGGATTTAAAGATTCTGTCGACCATCCTCTGATATGTAGCTCCTGCATTTTTAATCCAAAAGGCATGCGTACATAACAAAAAGTTCCCTTTGAAACCACAAAACTAACCCTCTTTACGTCTCGGGTGCGAGAGGAATTTGATGATATCCTTGGGAAGCGTCCATCATCTTGAGTAACTCGCACCCGAGGTTGAATCCACCGGTGATCTATGTGGGGTAACGGGTAGTGATCCTTGGGACATGCTTTATTCAGTCCCTAAGTCCATGCACATCCTCCACTTCCCACGGCCTTTCCCTACCATCACGGCGTTGGATAGCCACTCCGACCGGATCTCCATTATGTGCCCGGCTCGGAGGAGCTTATCGACCTCTTCCCCAATGACCCCATCCATCTCGGCCCGAAATGCCTCCTCTTACGCTACTGGTCTTATGGTGGGGTCGATGTTCAACTTGTGTTCGAAAGCTGTTGGCTGATTCCCACCAGATCCTCACCGCGAACGCGAAAATGTCCACGAATCTTCTTAGCGGTGATGAGGCTTTCCTTTATTCCATCGTCCAACCGAATTCCCATGCGAGTCTTTGTTTCGGCTTTCTGGAACCAATTCTATTTCTAGTAACTCCTCGTTGGGCTTGACACCTTCTTCCTCGGCTTCCTCGGGTGCCTTCGATTGCTTATTCCTCTTAGACTCGGATCCGGACCCCGAGCTCGGGTGTCCTCTTCCGCGCCGCACTCCACCTTTACGGTTGTTTGATAACAAGAACGGGCGACAAACCGATCTCCTGCTACTTCTCCCACCTCACCTCCTACGGGAATTTTACTTTCATGTGCGCGGTAGAGGCTCTTGCAATTTGTTGAGCCACGGTCGTCACTAAATGGCGTTATAGGCCGATTTGGTGTCCACCACTAAAAATCTGAGTGTCTTGACCTTCCGATGGGGCATCCGCCCTAGTGCTACTGGAAGCACCACTTCTCCGACTGGTTGCACCTCGGTCATACAGAACCCATAGAGCGCGGTATCTACCTTTCTCAATTCCACTTCTAGGTTCATCTGTTTGAAACAGTCATAGAATAAGATGTCTACTGAGCTTCCCGTATCGATAAACACGCTTTGCACATCGTGTCGCGATTTCATTGTGATGACCAACGCGTCATTGTGGGGCGTATGTATCCCATTATAATCCATGGGGCTGAACTGAATGATAGGCCCACTGCCTACAGAGGCGACCTCCTTGAGTTGATGACACCTAGCCTTTCGTGTGTGGGCTTTTCTAGCCTGATTAGAACTTCCGTCGGTTGGTCCCCATGATATCATGTGGATCACTCCTTTTTTAGCCGGGGGAGCAGCGGGTCCCCGAGGAGCTTCTCTTTTCACCCCCGCCCCTCCTTGGGGCATGTGTGGTTGCCTCCGACCTCCATTTCTCTGTTGATATGTGAACTCCATCAGATATCCCGCTCGGACCAGCCTCTCGATCTCATCCTTAAGGTGCTTGCATTCGTACGTTTTATGCCCGTAATCATTGTGGAATCGACAATAAAGCTCTGATTTCAGCTGGGTGGGCCTATTAGGGCGAGATGCAGGCCACTCAATGACCCTGCTCATCTTACCCTCAACTGCTTCCAAAACCTGGGCTCTCCTCATTGTTAGTGGGCTGTATTGGTCAAATCTTGGTCGCCTTAGAACGATATCGCTCTTCTTCCGATCTGTTTTTCCCCGTGACATTTCTTCCCGAGGCAAATTTCCTTGAAAGGTGTACTCCTCCCGTCGTATCAATCTGCTGGACCCCCTTTCCCCATCCTCGGGCTTTTCATGCAACTCCTCCATATCCTTCTCGGTTTCCTCAACATTGATGTACTTCGAGCATCGGGCTAAGACCTCATCGTATGTTCTGGCTGGTTTTTTAGCTAATGAGGTGCGTAACAACCCCGGCCTCAGTCCCTGCGTCAAGGCACTGGTTTTTACTTCTTCTGACGACGAGGGTACCTCCAGACACGCCTTCGTGAATCGGGTCACATAAGCTCTCAGCGCTTCTCCAGAATATTGCTTGATACTGAACAAGGACATGAAGGTCTTTTGGTGCGCCCTGGCGCTGGCAAAGTGAGTCAAGAACGCGGAGCTGAAAGTTTTGAAGCTGGTGATTGACCCAGGGGGTATCTGGTGGAACCAATCCTGAGCTGACTCTGTCAGTGTGGCCAAGAATGCTCTGCAACTCACGGCATCCGAATATCTATGTAGTACCGCCATGTTCTCGAATCGGTATAAATGTCGGGTAGGATCTGAGAGTCCATCATAGGTGAAGGTGACAGCCCTAAACCCATACGGGAGCTCGGCCTGTAGTATGCCTTCTGAGAAGGGATGGCCTGGATGACTTTCCATGTCCCTCCCCGCAACCCTCTGTCGTAACTCTTCCAGCTCGTCCTGCATGCTGGATATCAAGGGATCCTGCGTTTTTTCCTGTCTAGATCGCTCCCATATTTTTGGATAACTCTCTCCATGTTCTTCCTGCTGATCAATTTCTTCCGGCCCATCCGAAAGGATGGGTATTATTTTTCGTGGTACCCTTTGTTTTTCGACCTCCCGGCTCTTACGGATTGCACCGCGATTATGTCGGCTAAGGCTTCCTTAAATCGGTGTAATTGTGCTTGGTGCGACTTCTTCTACAAGGGTGACGGGTGTTTTCTCCAGTCGCTTCTCCACTGCATTGCTAGTTCCTCTTCTAGATTTGGTATTAACTCCCTGTTCTCTTCTGGTTCATTTCTTCTGCCATTACTAACCTCACGTCTCAACTCAAAGTGACTCGATGTCACACTTCCCACAGACGGCGCCACTTGATGTAACCGAGCTGATCGGTCACCAAGAACCGGGTTAATCTTAGAAGTTTAGCTAAGAAAACCCAAAATATATGAAGTACTCTCTTTTCTTTCTCTCTCTAAAATATGTTGTATTCTCAGAGTGTGTCCCCTTTTGAGGAACCCCCTCTCTCCCTTTTATAGGAGGAGGGTGCCTTGTTATCTGAGATTTTTCCTGATTCCCAGAGAGAATCCCGGATATCCAGGGATTCAAGCTGCGATTTTCCATCCCTGGATTTCCGAGATTGCCAGGTATGGGCTCTCAATCCCTGGATCTCGGGGATGGCAAGGTATGGGCTCTCAACCCCTGGATCTTAGGGATTCTGTCAGGTGAGTCAGGATCTTCTTTCCCAAGAGTTCGACCTTCCTGAGTTCGGTGGTTTTTAGGTCGGCTCATCCCTATTCAAATCAGTAGTTTGAGACCTTTGAGGTCGGCGACCTGTAATCGGATATCATAGGTCAGCGGGGGCCTCCGAGGTCGGCGCCATTCTAACAGACGTTACAGCTAAGTGGGGCCTCCGAGGTCGGCGACCTTCTAAAGGACCTTGGGGTTGTCATCTCCTTATCTAAGAACCTAGGTCGGACTTTTATTGGTCCATATTTTAAACCGGGTTTTCAGGGAGCGTACATTCGACGTCCTATCAGAGCTGATGGATCAATTGATAAATACAAAGCCAAGTTGATAGTCAAAGCATTTAAGCTAAAGGTGGGATATGATTCCTTTAATACATATTCTCCTCTAACAGGAATCACTTCCATTCGTGTTCTCATTGCTATTGCAGCTTTGCATAACCTTGAGATACATCAAATGGATGTAAAAACTGCCTTCTTGAATGGGGAACTTGAAGAGGAGATTTA
Source organism: Orobanche coerulescens (assembly GCA_033398695.1). Taxonomy (NCBI): domain Eukaryota; kingdom Viridiplantae; phylum Streptophyta; class Magnoliopsida; order Lamiales; family Orobanchaceae; genus Orobanche; species Orobanche coerulescens. The sequence continues at coordinate 172,449,716 of CM065808.1, forward strand.
CATGGAACAACCCGAAGGGTTTGTTGCACCCGGACAAGAGAAAAAGGTGTGTAAACTTGTTAAGTCACTTTATGGACAGAACAATGTTATCCAATGGTTTCCAGATAAATGAATGTGACAAGTGTGTTTACATTAAAGGCAAAAATGATAATTATGTCATAGTTTGCCTTTATGTAGATGATATGTTGATTATGTGAAATAATCATGAATTAATCTTGGAAACCAAGGAAATGTTAAGGAAGTACTTTGACATGAAAGATATGGGATTATCCGATGTTATATGAGGGATTAAGATATCTAGAACTTCAGATGGAATTGTTTTGTCGCAATCCCATTACATCGAAAGCATACTCAGAAGATTTAATGCTTTTGATAGTGCTCCAGCTAAGACCCCTGTAGATATAAGTCTACATTTAGCTAAAAACAAATGGGAACCAGTTTCTCAGCTGGAATATACAAGGATAATTGGCAGTCTAATGTAGTTAACAAATTGGACACGTCCAGACATTGCATATTCGGTGAGTAAACTAAGTAGGTTTACAAGTAACCCGAGTAAGGATCATTGGAAAGCCTTGACAAAGGTGCTTAGATACCTAAAGTATACGATAAACTATGGAATACTTTATACGAGATATCCAACAGTATTAGAAGGATACTGTGATGCCAATTGGATATCAGGCACAAAAGACCCCAAGTCCACAAGTGGATATGTATTCACAATAGGTGGAGGAGTGGTGTCGTGGAAATATTCTAAGCATACATGTATAGATCATCCACTATGGAATGAGTTTATTGCTCGAGATAAAGCTGGAGAAGAAGCTGAATGGCTTAGAAATTTCTTAGAAGATATTCCTTGCTGGATTAAACCAGTACCAGCTGTGCTGATACATTGTGATAGTCAATCAGCAATTAGAAGAGCTCAAAGCAGCATGTAAAATGGTAAATCCAGACATATTCATCGAAGACATAATACCATTAGACAATTGATCTCGAACGGGGTTATTTCGGTTGATTATGTAACGTCAAAGGAAAACCTAGCGGATCCGCTTACAAAAGGCATAAATCAGGATCAAATGTGCAAGTTGTTGAGGGGAATGGGCTTAAAATCCACAAAATAAGTATACTTATAGTGGTAACCCAACCATGTGAATTGGAGATCCCAAGACCTTGGTTCAATTGGGACAACTAAGTTATGAATGTTTAGTTGAACACATGGAACTGGTTTCAGCTCACTCTCAGAACCTCCAAGTGAGAAACCTGCATAATGTGGTGTGGTTACGTCTAAACTTTTAATGATTCCTACACATAAATTGTGGGGCATGGCATGATACTCTTCATAGGAGATCACCTATGTAAGTGAGAAGTACTGGCCACTTCCACTCAGAACACTTATGAAACTAAGATATGGTCCAGGGCAGAAATAAACACAACGTGAGAACAAAATGCGTTAGAATGATTATTGTGTAAATACGGTTTTATTGGTTTACATAAATGGCTGAATAGTTCAAGACATTGCATCACCAAGCAACTAGTAAATCCGATAGTATTTTACTAAGGAAGGTTCAAAGTCATAAGCTACCGTTCCTGATGCAATAATTGTTTGCGAGAACTTTCGAATGACTCTGCATACATGCATTAATATTCATTCATGTTGGGGATTTTTGGAAATTGGTCTATTAAAATGGGTTGACCCAAACTTTGACCAATTATTGCAGTGTATTCTATTTTTTCAAAAATGAAAAATAAATTGTAAAATCATAATCTACATTGTTAGTAGATGAGATTAGCATTTAATTTTTCTCAAAACCAATTTTGAGTGAATGAGAAATTAATGCATAAATTGAGCCACTTAAATACATGGAGAAATGGAAAGGTGGAAATGTGAAGTGTCGCATCCCACATTGGAAAATGATACCAATTGTAACTACTTTATAAGAAGCTTCACCAAATTAAGGAGTAATCATGTGTTACTCCTTATGGTGTACCATAATGGAACAAGTTTGTTTTGACTAGCTCAAGGCTAACTCAAAATGCACCGAGGATGGTGCGTAGCACCGTCCGAGCCTGAGCCCGATCCCTAGCCCACGACCACAACATCGCACGTCGCACTTGTCGCATTGGGCACTTTAGAGGCGCACTTCGCACGTACGCATCGTCGAGGAGCTATGTGGAGTCTTTAAATTTTTAATTGCTCGAACCAGTGTTCGATTCACTGGCTCGATGACATGGCTAGCCAGCCTGGAGGGCGTGATGGGGTTCGTACATGCCAAGAGGTGTGTTGTGAACGCGCCTGTCCACTAATTGGCACAATGACTGGACATGACTGTCCAACATTTAAATGTTGTATGCACCGTGATCAGACGCGTCTATCCACTAATGAGATCCGAACTGAGGGGTGCAACCAATCCCAAGAGGCACCTGAAACTCTATATAAAGAACCGCCCTTTGAATGACCAAAATACTCTGGAAAAATATCAAATCCGAAATTACTACAGAAAACATAATTCTGAAAATCATATAGCATTCGAGCATCTTGAGTTCCGTTCCTTGAATATTCGAAAGTTCAAAACACAAATTTGTTCGCTGGAGGTTTAAGTTTAGCAAGTTCTTCTAACTTAAACTAGGAAGTCATATCTTAGGGAGGATTGCCAAGAACCGTTAGCACTTTATACGGGGCAATTTTGTCTTACGGAGATAGTATCCAATACTAGCCTCAACTTCATTCTCATCGCTTCAGTTCAAAAAAACCATCAGATTCTTAGTTAATTCCAACCAACAGGGCATAGAAATATTGTATCTATGATCATGGATCGGAAAGACTTTTCATTTTACATTGGTAATAGTACTTGCAAAATTTATTTTGAAAATAAATTAGTAGGCACTGCTACATTGTTAAGTGGACTGTATCATCTAAACATAAGTAACAAAGTCATTGTGAACACTATGGCTAGGGAGCATGGTAGGGATGAAACTAATCAAGATTTGAAATGGAATCTTAGACTTAGTCATGTTGGTCAGATCAAGGTTTACAAAATGGAAAAAGATGGACTTACGAGCCCATTGGGAATGGATCCCTTTCCAACTTGGAATCTTGGCTTAAAGGCAAAATGACTAAGTCCCCCTTCACAGGGACTTTTTAAAGAGCCGTTGATAAACTCGGGTTAGTCCATACCGACGTGTGTGGTACTTTGGAAGCAGCACGTGATGGATATCAGTATTTCATTACGTTCTCATACTAGGTATGGTTATGTGTACTTAATGAAACAAAAATCCGAGGCCTTTGAGAAATTCCAGGAATTTAAGGCCCTAGTCGAAAAGCAAACTGATAATCATATCAAAGCACTTCAGTCGGACAGAGATGGCGTGTATATGAGTATAGAGTTTGACAAGTTCCTAAAGGAGCACGGAATAGTGTCACAACTTACACCTCCAGGAACTCCTCAGTTAAATGGTGTGTCGGAAAGAAGGAACAGAACCTTGTTGGACATGGTTCTTTCCATGCTTAGCTACACCGACTTACGATTTACCTGTGGGGTTATGCGCTCCTTACTGCTGCTTATATTTTGAACAGATGTTCTTCTAAGTCCATTCCTAAGACTCCACATGAGATGTGGGAGGATAGGAAACCAAGTTTTAATCATAGTAGGATTTGGGGATGTCCTGCCTATGTCGAGAAGACTAAGGTGGAGAAATTGGAGGCAAGGTCCATGAATGGACGTTTCATTGGATTCCTGCATGGGACGATGAGTTATCTATTCTACATGCCCGAAGATCAAAAGATCATCGTTGATTTGCAAGTCACACTTTCTGGAAGATTAGTTCATTCAGGAATGTGGAGCAGATATAAGTATTTCTTTGGAAGAATACAATGACACTCCTCAGGAGACCCCTGTACAGGAATTTGGAACCGAACCTTTTGAAATACAAGTACAAACACCTCTCAGGTCTAGTAGGGTGTCTCATTTACCTGAGATGTACAGTTTTATGCACTTGGAGGAACTGGTCTCCATGAGGTTCCAGGTGATAGCCAATAGACCTGTAATATACCGAATTTTCAGTATAAATTTTCGCATTATTTTATCTGAGATATACTGGATAGCATGGTGTATATATAGTATGGATAAAATGAATTGAGAACGGAGACAGTTGTATTTGTATATTTGACATGATTGGTCGACAATTATATTTGAGCATATCGTGTATCAAGTTGTTTTGATTTTGATATCGGGTATATCATATGGGAATGTTATTGGGATGTGTAAGCGTATTCAGTATGTTGAGATGAACAGGCAGGAGTATCTGTATTGGCTAAGTGCAGAAGTCATCACGTACGTTAAGTTGAGGCTCTTACGTACGTTAAGTTGGTAAGCATAACGTACATTGTGTATCATGCATTACGTATGCTATGAGGGTAATCGGACATGATCCAGACTGTGGCCGACAGTGGGCCCTGTGGTCGGAAAGCATTGGCGCGGATGTGTACAAGTGAGTCAACGGATGATTTAACATACGTTATGTTATACGTATATTAATAGAGTATGAAGGTTACGTACGTTATACCTATTGTGCTACGTACGTAATGGTATTAGTTGATAAGAGCAGTAACTTCTGGATTGAGGATAACGTACGTTATTCTTAGGTGATTACGTACGCTAATGGATTGTTGCGTACGTAAGGAGTTGGACATTACGTACGTAACTGAGTTATTGTAGTAAGTCAACACCTGTATTACGTATGCTATGGAATGGGCCTTACATACGTAATCATGGAATGAAAATGAGGCAGTAGCCTCTGGACTGTCGTTACATATGCTATCAAGGTCAAATAAAGGACGTAAAGAGTTTCTGCGTACGATAATGGTTGCATGTTACGTACGTAATGATCGGAAGTTTATATAAGTGAGATGTCCGTCACTTCGATATTTTAGAACTTCACTTCATATTTTCGCTCTTCAGCCCTCAGAGATGGATTTTGGCTCTTCTAACTTGATTATGAGCTTGAGGGCATGGATTTGGAGGTTGAGATATGAAGATGTTGTTGATTCTTGAGGTATTTATTGTGTTCTTCATCTTTAAGAGGCATGTTGGTTTATCATTTCTTTATTTTCGGGTTTTGATGATTGTTGTTGATGATTAATCCATGTGCTGATATATTATGGGTGTTGGAATATTTATTCCACACATTATTTAATTTGTGTTAAGATGATTAAAGTTGCTAAACAACAAAACAACATCGAGGCGAAGCAAAACGACGAAGCAGACGAAGACGCAAAAAGTTGCAAACTGGACTGCATTAGCGCACGCTAAGGCATATATGTTAGCGCACGCTAACGAGGAGTAATCTGCATTCCAGCCAAGTTTCGAAGTAAGCTGCAGTGAAGTCAGCTGATGGGATAGCGCACGCTACACGTTATCATTAACGCACGCTATCGAGCCTTGTTACCGTTGTGAAGGAATTCAAACACAGAATAACGTATGCAATGAAGTCAGCATTAGCGCACGCTACAAAGTATGATTAGCGCACGCTAAGAAGTTTGAATCAAGTCAATCAGAACGTTGGGAAAAGCAGGTCAAAGTCAGCATATCAAACGGATACTTTGACAATCCATGCAACGGATATATTGTATTAGCGCACGCTACAATGTATTATTAACGCACGCTAATACAAGAAGGTTACGTACATAAGGAAGAAGGCATAACGTACGCTAAAGAAGAAACGAAGCTACTGGGCTGAAACTGGGAACAGTCTAACGCACGCTACATAAAAGACATTACGCATGCTAAAGCAAAAATATGCGATAGCGCACGCTAAGAAGGAAGGCTAGCGCACGCTAGCTAAGTCAACTGGCAGCAACGGCTAGTTTGTGGGAAATGCCTATAAATACCATCCCTATGGTATTGTTTGAGAACAACAACTTCAAGCAAACGAGATATACATCTGAGAATCATATACTTACATTGTTGTTGTAATATTGAGCTTATATTGTTAGTTTGAGTGTTTATACATTCAACATTATACACGAGAGGTAAAAGAAAAGATACGATTGGATTTGGTGTTATTAGGATCAAGTATCCGGCATTGTTAGAATCGCAATCGATATCTAAGTGAGGTTTATCTAGTACCCATAGAAAGCTAGAGTGGTTGATTCCTTATCCAATAGAAAAGTAAAAACGGTTTTACTCGGACCGATAGAAGACGAGCTTGTAACGATAATCCCTCGACCGATAGAAGAGAGGCGTAGAGGTTTTGATTTTAATCCTAAGGAAAAAGATACATCAAGAGAGGACGTAGGCTTCGTTAATAGCCGAACCTCTATAAATCCTTGTGTGATTTATTTTCCGCAATTTATTTTCGCTTCCGCACAAAACGGCGCAAATATCCGATTTGGTACCCATCAATTGGTATCGGAGCGGTACTCCAATACGCGGCTTAACATCCGAGGAGAAGATCCAAAATGGCGTTTCAAATGGCTCCCGTCGAAGGCCTTGCTCTCAACCGACCACCATTTTTTGATGGCTCAAACTTCATGACGTGGAAGAAGAAGATGTCTATATTCATCCGAGCATATGACATCGAGCTTTGGAAGGTGATTTGTCTTGGTCCGAAAATTCCGACAAATTCCAACAGTACGCTCAAAACCTTCGAAGAATATGACGATTTCGATTGGAAAAACGACCACTACAATTGTAAGGCAACTCAACTTCTCTATTGTGCCTTAAATCCGGAAGAACACAACCGGATATCATCGTGTGATAGTGCCAAAGAAATCTGGAAAATGCTTGAGGTAACACACGAAGGTACGTCTCAAGTCAAGGAGACGAAGATAAACATGCTCCTTCACGATTATGAATTATTCTAAATGAAGGACGACGAATCCATCTCGATTATGCTTGACCGATTTTCGGTTATCACTAATGGATTAGCATGTTACGGAAAACCACTTTCGAGTAGTGAGAAAGTAAAGAATATTCTACGATCATTACCTCGAGAATGGGACGGTACGGTTACGGCAATTATGGAATCTAAAGATTTAAACACTCTCGATTTTAGTGCTCTCGTTGGTTCACTTATCAACTACGAGATTGTTCTAAAATCTTGGAATGCCAAACCAAAACCGAAGGAAAAATCGATAGCCTTCAAGGCTAAGGAGCCGAGAAAGAAAAAAGAAATTCCGGTGGACGAAAGTGATGAAGAAATGGCATATTATGCCAAAAATATTAATAAGTTCCAACACTTATTAAACCGGAGGAAGAAGGACATTCAAGCGGGCGAACCTAAGAAATTCGACAACACTTGTCGATTATGTGGTAAACCAGGCCACTTTGCTAAGAACTGTCGAGTAAAGCAAAAGGAGGTTCTAATCGCAACATGGAGCGACGAAGATCCCGATGAAGATTTTCTTGAACAAAATAATCTCGCGCTCATGGCCCGGAGTTCATTCGACGATAGCGACGTCGAAAGCCAAGTAAGTAATTCTTACGACGAACTTTTTGAAGCATTCGAGTTATTACATACGGACTATCAAAATGCTTTAAATGAAATTAAATCCCTCAAGTCTAAATATAAAACTTTGGAAATTGAAAATTCCAAAATACTTGAAAAAGGGAAATTTGTTGAAATCGATCATTCGAAATGTATTGAAAATGAAAATATTTTGAAAAATGATCTTTTAGAAGTTCAAGATGAACTAAAAATTTTGACAAAGAAATTCTCGTGCGGCAACGATAAATTTGAACAAATGTTATGTGTTCAAAAATATACCCTAAATAAAGAGGGGTTAGGATTCAAACCACGTTCGAAAAATGAATCCATCAATTTCAATATACCCCGTTGCGAAAAATGTTTGAAAATCGGGCATCACATTTCAAATTGCAAAAGCCCAAGACGGACGATAAAAATTAAAAAGATTTGGGTTCCTAAAGGAACAGATATTTCAAATATCGTCTACGTTTCAAAAGAAAAACCCACTATAGGTTGGATCCTCAAAAATAAATTTTGACAAATGATATTTTACAAAGGGCGAGAAGGAATATTTTAAAAAGGGGGAGATAATACTTCGAGGGGAGCTTATACCCTTATTAATGCATAAATTGGTATCATGCATATTTATATTTCATTTGATATACTCTATATTTTTATACTTTTTGATGAAGACAAAAAGGGGGAGAAGGAGATGAATTGAGATAAAAATGAGAAGGAGAAGAATTGAGATAAAAATGAGAAAAATCGTCGAAAAGAAAAAGAAAGCACACAAAAAGGGGGAGTTAAAACGAAGGAGTTGAAAAATTGAAAAATGAAGAAGTCGAAAAAGAAGAAAAAAAAAGGATTGGAGAAACTAATGAAACGATCAAAGCCGAAAACTTTGATTCGTAGAAATATACATATATTATTTTTTACAGATTATCCAATTCAAGAGTTGTTTTGTAATCATCAAAAAGGGGGAGATTGTTGGAATATTTATTCCACACATTATTTAATTTGTGTTTTGATGATTAAAGTTGCTAAACAACAAAACAACATCGAGGCGAAGCAAAGCAGCGAAGCGGCGAAGACGCAAAAAGTTGCAAACTGGACTGCATTAGCGCACGCTAAGGCATATATGTTAGCGCACGCTAACGAGGAGTAATCTGCATTCCAGCCAAGTTTCGAAGTAAGCTGCAGTGAAGTCAGCTGATGGGATAGCGCACGCTACACGTTATCATTAACGCACGCTATCGAGCCTTGTTACTGTTGTGAAGGAATTCAAACACAGAATAACGTATGCAATGAAGTCAGCATTAGCGCACGCTACAAAGTATGATTAGCGCACGCTAAGAAGTTTGAATCAAGTCAATCAGAACGTTGGGAAAAGCAGGTCAAAGTCAGCATATCAAACAGATACTTTGACAATCCATGCAATGGATATATTATATTAGTGCACGCTACAATGTATTATTAACACACGCTAATACAAGAAGGTTACGTACGTAAGGAATAAGGCATAACGTACGCTAAAGAAGAAACGAAGCTACTGGACTGAAACTGGGAACAGTCTAACGCACGCTACATAAAAGACATTACGCACGCTAAAGCAAAAATGTGCGATAGCGCACGCTAAGAAGGAAGGCTAGAACACGCTAGCTAAGTCAACTGGCAGCAACGGCTAGTTTGTGGGAAATGCCTATAAATACCATCCCTATGGTATTGTTTGAGAACAACAACTTCAAGCAAACGAGATATACATCTGAGAATCATATACTTACATTGTTGTTGTAATATTGAGCTTATATTGTTAGTTTGAGTGTTTATACATTCAACATTATACACGAGAGGTAAAAGAAAAGATACGATTGGATTCGGTGTTATTAGGATCAAGTATCCGGCATTGTTAGAATCGCAATCGATATCTAAGTGAGGTTTATCTAGTACCCATAGAAAGCTAGAGTGGTTGATTCCTTATCCAATAGAAAAGGAAAAACGGTTTTACTCGGACCGATAGAAGACGAGCTTGTAACGGTAATCCCTCGACCGATAGAAGAGAGGCGTAGAGGTTTTGATCTTAATCCTAAGGAAAAAGATACATCAAGAGAGGACGTAGGCTTCGTTAATAGCCGAACCTCTATAAATCCTTGTGTGATTTATTTTCCGCAATTTATTTTCGCTTCCGCACAAAACGGCGCAAATATCCGATTTGGTACCCATCAATGGGAGTGTTGTGATGATTCCTGAAGTTTCATAGGGTTTGAGTTGAGGAAGATGATGATATGTGTATATATATGTATGTATATATATCTTGGATTATGTTGTTGTTATGAACATGATTTTTGGAATCATGGTGCTCTTAGTTTTGATTATAAACATGGATATGGTAGTATTGTTGTGATTCTTGATGTTATGTGAAGTATTTGTTGAATAAGATGATAGTTTGGAAGTTAGATAACATATTGGATTATGTTGTCTTGGTGATTCTGAACAAAGTGATGTTAATTGGATATGATTATAGATTAATTCATGTTCTTGAAGAACTCTTGAATTATATGTCATGATATTATGAATATGTGTAAGGTGTTGGTGTTTTGGATATGAATATGGAATGTTCATATCTAGAACCAAGTATGTGTTTTGGTATAATATTCGTATAGGAATACGAATATGATTATGAGTTTGATGAGATTATTAGTCATCGTTGAGTTTGGAAGTTCATACATATTGAACAAGTGTTCAATTAGAATGGTTGAATTATTTGACAGCCTTGGAATATAATTATTTATAATGTTGAACTAATTGGATGGTCCGGATTGATGATGATAATCGGTAATTGGTTTTAACTATGAATTTACAAGGAGGAACCTTGTTAATTCGTATTTAAGATTGAATTTGGAATCGATAATGTTTAGACCCTTCTTATTGGTTTGAATTGAATATTGATATGATTATCGTTTTTCGGCTTGTATTGTGGATATGAGTTCGTAATTGTTTGAGTTTTATTGTTCGGTTTTGTATATGATTGAGGTATTGTTGAACCCTTGAGTTTGTTGGTTGGTTATATCGATTGTTGATTGTTATCGAACTTGTTGTTAATCGATTATTACAATAGGTTGTGATAATTCATCGTTGATTATGACCGTTGTGTTGCGGTTGAGGTTGAAGAGTTCGTAGATTGCTTTTGGTTGGGGCTGAGGAGCTCGTAGACGAAGGCAATGGAATTGGTAATAGCTTTATCGTATCAGTATCGAGGCAAGTTATACTTGTTCAGTTCATAATAATTAATGAATGATTTTGATTTCATTTCATTTATAATTCATAGAGCAATGATATTATAAATGTTAATTGTCGGGATGATAGTTTTTATATTGTGCTTTGGTTTGGATTAAATCATAATGTATATGATTTAAATGTGTTTGGTGAAGATGGAGAAGTGAGTTAATTTCGGTCTATGATATAGAACGTTAGATATTGAGGATAGTATATCGTATCGACATTAATGTCGGGATGATGGTTTATTGATATTAATGGACTGTACCTCATTCGAGATTATTCGGATAACTGTGTATTCGTTCAGGGATGTTTGTTAGTGGAGAGGATATTATCTTCAGCTTTGAGGTAATTTAAGTATTGTTCAATTATGAGGATGATTATTCCGTTGAATTATTGTATATGTTGTATGTTGAGGTTTCGCATAATGACATTCGTATTGACTGTTCGTTGAGGGATGTTGATCCCAGGTCCATTGTTTGGTATCGATGGTTGTGTTGATCGATTGTTGAGGGAAGTTGATCCCAGGACTGTTGGTATTGAGATTGTTGATCGTGTTGATCATTCATTGGGGATGATGATCCCAGGATTGCTGTTTTGGATATTAATAGGTCGTTTCGACTTTTCATTGTCAGTTTGTCATTGTTCAATTTGGTGAGTTTTTTTTATCCTTATTGGATATGTGATTCTTTGAGTTTCGCTGTCATGTTGCATCGTGACATATCTGGAGTCATATCTGCGTGTCGATTGGTTATGTGTAGGATTTTCAGAGCGGGCACATATAGTCATGTGATGGGTTCATGACCTCATATTGAGTTGTGCACACAAGACGTACTTCTTGAGACTGATTAGGTACAAGACTGTAACACCCCAGAAACTATCTGGGAATATTACACACCGCAGACCCTCTCCGCGAGGATCTACCAGGCTAATTACCGAAACAAGACATCACATTACTTGCCGTCATGGCTAAATAATGAACCATTAGACCGATTTGGTCTTTTGCCACAAACATACAAATTAAAGTTCATATACAACTCTCTTACAAGACTCATACCCGCACATGGGTCAAAATACAAAACATCGGAAGACTGAAAATAACTCAACAATACAACAACATCAACTGGAGTTTGAACTCTTGATTAGTATCGCAGCTCGTCTTCCTCCATGCCGTCCCTGCGGTTGCTCCAACGAACTAAGCATACCTGAAATGCATGATACGCATTTCCCCCATTTAAGGGGTTAGCATTGGAATGACTAGTACAACTAATCAGTCTATACAAAAATATATCACGCTAATATCAGTTACATTAAAATGACAATAGTTGAGGAAGAAATTTCCGAGAGGTTTTCAATAAATAAGGTACAACTCAAGTCTATGAAAATAATATATATCAACTCGGGGGTTTTAGAAAATGACAAGTCTTTTGGGACTTCAAGTCCGAGGTTATAAAACCATTCCAAAACAATAGGGTCTCGGCCCAAAACTCTTTTATGCGACAAACATTTTTATAAATATGAAATGTTTCGGGACCTTCCGTCCTTAGTTATGAAAACTGTTTCAAACCTTTGGGCCTCGACCCAAAGTCGTTTTCCACAAATAACATTAACACAACCATATGGATCCCAGCCCAAGACCTCTTCAAACTAAAATACACGAAATCAATATCAAAGTTTATTTTCCAATACCAAAACCTCACAATCATAGAGTTAAACTCATACGACACATAACCTAGTGCCATTCTAACCAAGTACCAAAATTCAATATATAATGTACATCAACGTCGAAAACCAAAACGTTGTGATATTCCGGACATATCACAATTATCAAAAACATCAACAACATCCTTAAGATGAAAACCACAACTAGTAACCTGCGACCGTACCCCTTAGTATCGGCCCCCAGACGCCCCGTCGAACGCTCTGGGTGGGAAACCACTTCCGCGGCCGTACCCCTTAGTATCGGCCCCCAGACGCCCCGTCGAACGCTCCGGGTGGAAGATCAACAACAGACGCACCCACGTCCACTTTCGCGGCCGTACCCCTTAGTATCGACCCCCAGACGCCCCGTCGAACGCTCCGGGTGGAAGGAACAAGTAACTCACACACACGTTTCAAAATTCATAGTTGCAAACCACAAGCCTCGAAAGTCAATCACAATATATATAATCAAGGCACTTGCTAGTAATGGCCAATTATCCGACGCATAACCACGACCTACACAGCTATACGACAACCTAACAATCCTAAACGCATCTTCACACATCAACGGACATAACAACCGATCAAACCAATACGACTAACCCAACTTATAACACACAACTTAACCCGCACAACCCCGTGAACACCAAAACATTATAATACACGTCTAAGTGTACTATCTACCCGGTACTACGTCTCTACTAACATATCTCTATGACAAACAATGAACCCACACTAACCTCCCATAACCACATAACAATTACGATAATTCACATAAGGCACAATCAACTAAAATGCACAAACCAACACAATTTCATACGCAACCTCAATTCGTACAACATAAATCATATAGACAAGAATACTTGCCTTGATAGTTAACACACGAACAACTCCGTAGAACATAGCTCGAACGAAAGTCCCCAAACTTATATCCTCTACGAAAGACATAATAGCAACGTGATCACTACGATCAAAGCAACTGAAAACAACGGAAAAACGCATTTAAGAATCGAAGAGAAGCTCATTGAGACATTTAATCGAGCATTAAATGCTCAAGACCCCAATATGTCACCGAATCACGATTCGGATTATATGAAACCGGAATATGGATACACAATCCATAGAATGTGATCAATAACAATGTTTTACAATGATCAATTCGTAAAAACTGGATTAGAAACGAGATCAAAAACAAAGTCCCCAAAAAGGTCAACTCTAGGGAAAACAAGAAAATACCTCGATCCGACGAAGAACAACCAATTAGATGATGTTACAATCACCTAAGACCTTCCAAAACACGTAGGGATTGAGTAGAATCGACCAAGAACCCAACCCTAGCTTCATCTGACCGTCGCCCGCGAGAAGAGAAGGAGAAAGGGGTGAAAACGAAGTGAAACCCGTCGCCCAGCTATTAAATAGCTGGGCGTGTTACGGCCATAACACATAGTATATTACGGCCATAACCTAGCTCACGGGCATTCTGTCCAAAATGTTAGGATGTGTTACGGCCGTTACCCATAAGCCATTACGGCCGTAACACCTGCATTCTGGCAGCAGATTCCATTCTGCTGCCCGACCAGCCCCGAACGACCCCGAAATGCAATGATTCAGAAAATTCAACGAAACGCTCACAAGGGATTCCCAACAACGAACAAAAACGTTAATGGAACATGCGATTCCAACGATAGAGGGTAAGTAAAAACGGGTATGAAAACGAGTACCCAAAACTTTAAGAAATTACGAAATGGCCCAACAGTCCGAAAATCACGATACGAGATCGAATAATAATTCTGAAGTTCACAACACGACCACAATTATTAAACGAACAGCTAGGAATGGAAAAATAACAATTCCGAGCGAGATTCACAAGAATCGGACCGAATGCGGAGAAGTAGCTATAATATACCGATTAACCCGAACAATATCAAAACTCGCTCGAATAACAAAAAGTGCAGAACAAAACATGTCCAAAATGTGTTAATGAACACAGGCGAGTCGCTAGAATCAAAAATTATAGGAATGAAAAATACAGGTATCACATTCTACCCCACTAAAAATAAGTTTCGTCTCGAAACTTAAAACATAAAACGATCAACGTGATACAGTCTCAGATAACACACGCTATCCGTTGCCAACAACCTACAACGAATCACATGCAGCACGCAGCGGCTACCACCCATATCGCTACACCAGAAACACAACAAAACATAATGAATAAAAATCAATATGGTTAACCAACCCGAACAGCATAGCAATCAAAACACGAGTTAATCGTTGAACAAATACGAAATTCCAACGACCCCAAGTTTAGAAGATCGAATATGAAGTTAATTTCCCGAACTTAAGGAAATTATGAAGTGATCTGAATGCTCAAAATTCATGATACGAGATCAATGAATACTGGACAACAAACGATCGAGCAACAACGATCGAGACAACAACGGTCGAACAATCATATTCGAATCATAAAGAATAACAGAAATTGAATTGCATCCCCGAAGTCCACAGCACGAATCGAGACAATATATGATCCGGTGAAAACGACAAAATATACATTTACATAAGATTCACAGGAGTGGAACCGAATTCGGAAAAAGTCACAACGACAAACGGATTAACGCGAAACAATACCGCAACTCGTTCGAACAACCAAAAGTGAAGAGTAGAACAAGTCCAGAAAATATCGACGAACACAAACGAGTCGATAGAGTCGAACAAAACGAAAGCAAAAATATATGGGTATTACACCATATCACCTTTAAAAGAGGTTTCGTCCCTGAAACCTAAACAACAAGAACGGAGTTCTAGAATAACAACTTTCCCGGCAAAATTCTCTTGGTTCCGCATCTGATCTCCATGACCATCTGTACCGCGGTCACGACCGCGTCCTCTGTCCCTCGGCATACTAAGCGGATTCTCACTCAATACGATAGCACAACTTCGCAAAACAATATGCTAAAGTACCAACTTAGCACGACATATCACATAAGGTAACTAATAGCAACTCGATAAGAAAATCCACGAGGTATCCTTTTTGATGATATCGTTTGAAAATATTTGGATTTGGATGATATTCAAAATAAAACTTTGAAAGTATTTTTGGTACCTCAGGTTGTTTTATCAAAACTTATAAACAAAAGACTTTAACCATCTCATTTTGAAATCATTTGCAAAACAATATTTTCTGTGCAACCGGCATGTCAAACTCACCACACCACTACAAACCAACATCACCGTTAATAACAAACAAGGTAACCACGTAGGGTCATCAAACCATTCGTACATACTTTAATCAGTACATGAACTTTCCCAAATCCGAGTTAAAAGTTTAAGCCGAGTAAGATTCTCCATCTTTCACCATCTTTAAATTTTTGAAAATCGAAATCATATTTTGGTTTAAAATATAAAAATTTTATGGTGTGAAAGATTTTGAAATCATATACTCGAGCTCTTTGAAATTAACATCAATAGGCTAAAACCATTCAAAAATTCTTTCAAACACGACAAAAGGTTAGCGATAGTGACATATTATAAAATATCGGAAGCACTTCAAAATATATCCTTCGTATTCCGTCGCAAGGTTTCTATGAAAGTGCACGATCCCTTTGCCAAAACTCAAAACATTTATAATTAAAAACAATGTATATACTAAGTCAATACTTATGCATGTAATACCCGGTTGTAATTCAGTCATTATTCAGTATTCATCATTCAGTAATTGTTACTCAGTGATTTCACTCATTAAAGATCATTTGTCACTCATATTCAATCATTGTGTTCACCGTTCAGAGTAATTGTATCGTGTATCAATCGTCATTCATCATCAATCTAATTGGAAATCGTGCGGTGTTTACCATCATTGTCATTTCATAGTGCGCTGTGTGTGAGGAGTAGCGCACGCTACGTACTCTTTTTAGCGTGCGCTAATTGAGTACTGGTAGCGCACGCCACCTCTCATCACTAGCGCACGCTAGTGTAGTTGAACAGGCAGTCCAGAAGGCACTGGACTGCAGTTGGGATTGTAGGTAGCGCATGCTACGAATGGTAAGTAGCGCGCGCTAGCGAGCCGGAGTAGCGCACGCTATGCAGTCGGTGTAGCGCGCGCTAAGGACGGATCAGGTTGAGTCCAGTGGCTACTGGACTGAATTGAATTTATTCATAGCGCACGCTAGGAGTGCTTTTCAGCGTACGCAAGAGATGTAGTAGCGCACGCTAATCGTTGGTTGTAGCGCACGCTACTGAGATCAGATCAGAGGACAGAAGGTTTCTGGACTCCAGTACTGGGCATCAGATAATTCGTTAGCGCACGCTAACCATGGGTATTAACGCACGCTAATGGTATGGCTGTAGCTCACGCTACAAAAAGGTACGTAGCGCGCGCTACCGTTTCCGGACAGTGGGTATTGGACTACCCAAAATACCCGTTAGCGCACGCTACGCACAAGAGCTAGCGCGCGCTAAACTGGTGCGACTATAAATAGGACAGTGCAGTCCATTTCGTCATTTATTCATCTCATTTCACTCCTTCGATAGTTTTGGGCGATTTCGGGCGATTCGGAGAGGATTCTTCGAGGTGTAATCATCAATCATCATCTTCAAGCTCATCTTTCGGATTAATCATCATTTCATCATCTTCATCACATCAAATCAAAGGTATTAATCTCTTGGATCTCAAATCTCGGATTTTTGGGTTTTCTTTCCGATTTTCTTCGTGTAAGCTTGGATTGTTGTTGGAATATGTTAGATATGGATTATCTATCTTGGATAAATATATTCCTACGGATTTAATGGCTATTTTGGGGATTTATATCAAGAACCCTTGGGGTTGACTTCGGTTAATTTGGGGATTTCCGATTGTCGTTGTTGTAATCTTGGATTGTGGATTCCTATGGGATTATTGATATCATTGATAGTGTTTTGATGGTTTGAAATACTCATTTTGGAGTTGGGTTCGATATAGTCGAGTTCGAATATTGTTGTATCGACGTTTGAGTCGATTATGATCGTTTTTGAATTGTGTAATGATCGGATTATTGGTAATTGTGTTATTCAAGGTTGTTCGAGCGACCGACATTTCATTTAGGACGTTGTTCGTGGACGGACATTCTTCATCGGTTGTGTAAGTTAATTCTTACTCAGTTAAAAGGATATTCATTCCTTTCGTTGTTGTTCATTCATAATCATAATTCATTCATAATCATAATTCATTCATAAGGTACTAACCGTTTCAAAACTTGTAATTGTCACTTAATTACTTCATTCACGAGGAACGACGGTTCAAATCATTTTATCGAGCTGTCTTTCATTTCACCATCATTTCATCTTGGTGAGTCATTATTCATTTTCGTTGTCACTTTTGTTATATCGTGGCATTAGGGTCATCTTGGCGTGCAGTTGGTATGTGTAGGATTTTCATGTCGGGCACATTATAGTCGTGTGTTGGTTGGTGGCCTCACATTGGGTGTGCACACGAGTTGATGGCTTCGTGAGGCGATTAGGTACAAGACCACACGTGTATTCGATCGATACTCGTTGGTGGCTTGTGCGGATACATTTCCATCCGGACGTAGTGTGGCGCCATTCCTTTGAGCCATCTTGTTAGTTGATTCATATAGCATGTTTGATTGCGTATGTTTCGAGGATATTTCATAACCGGATATATCATGATTGAGTATATTCAACCCTAGAGGATTGTTGTTACGTATGGCGACCCGTTTGGGGATTTTGTTTTCAGTCATGGCAAGGCAAAAGTACAGAATAGCATGTTGGCGAGAGTCTCAGTGATACTAGAAGGGGGCCCCAGTCTTTTCAGTCATTTATTCAGTCATTTATGTTTCCTTCATTTATTCCGTTGCAGACATTCCGTTTGAATACTCATTCCATTCAGTTTTGTGTATTTTATCTTCATATAAAATATACATGTATTCTGTATTATCCTGGGTGTGTTGTATGAAACTCCTCATCGGAGTAATTAATGTTGTAATGTGGTTCGGTACTACATTCACCCTGTGTAATTCACTCAGTTTCATTCGCCTGGTGGGTCCCAATCGGGGATCCACGGCACTGTAATATCCGCCTAGTTTGGGGTGTTACAGAGTTGGTATCGGAGCGTGGTTTTTAATACTACCTTCCGAGTCATGTCTCATTTGAAATCATCATCATCGGACTAGTATCATTGGACTTTCGCGTCACGTGTGACCTGTGCAAATGCCGAGCCAATCAGACCGAAAGAACTGTAAGATTTCTAACGCCATGGTATAATTTCTGGCAATAATCATTAATTCATCATTCATCAATTAACAATCCTCAAACATCATCATTCATTATGATCAGGACGATCATGTTAACTCATTAATCACTCAATTCATTTCATTACTCAGTTATTGATCTGGAAGATAATATTATTAATCTTGTTAACTTATTCAAGATACTCATTTCAAGAATTCCATTAGATAATCATGTCACCTCAGTTAATCATTCATGTAATCACTGTGTTAGAGCGCATATGCTCATTTTCATCATTTCATGACGTAAATCATAATGCGGTACTCATACGAGATCTATGATTACCATGCGACCTTCCTACTTCAGTATGGAGAGAGCTGTCAGGGGATGCACGGGGAGAGGCCGCGGTGCGGGCCGGAACTCGGGGAATAATCACTCACTGTCAGGAAGACATACCCAGGACTCAGCTCGATCGGAGGATGTTCGGGTTGATCCAGTCGCTTTTATGCAGGTCATGATGACCCATATGCAATTGCTCAATCATCATTGCGCCACTCTGGCCGAATTAATCGAGAGAAGTCTCTCGTGTGAGCCTGCTGCTAAGGAAATTGCTGAGCAACAACCTTCATCTGTCAGCAAGAAATCAGCGAAGCGTAATCAGTCTGAAGGCGGTCAGTATACCATCAAGAAGCCTCGTGTGGGCCCTAACGTTTCTGAGCGACCTCCTACGGTGCACAATCGTGCGGGATCTCAGTCCCGAGCGCCAGTTCGGCCATCACCTGTTTCAATTGTGGAGAGCCGGGTCATGTCAGCGCCAAATGCCCGAGGCAGACTATCACGTGCCATAAATGCGGAATTGCGGGACATAAGGCCCGTTTTTGCCGAAAGGACTCCAAGTCGGCTCCGGCGGCATCTTAGGCCCCGAAACAATCAGCGATTCAGAATCAGACTGCTCTGTCAGCGTCGTTTAAGACAATGGAAGCAAATAAAGGTGGAGCTCATATTTATCAGACGGGAGCATCCGGTTCGGGGGCCGGCAGGTCCCGGATTCATGTGATGAAGAGGATCGACGATCCGGTGGCCCGAACGATCTCAGGTATACTCGTAATTTTATTTCAACCTGTGTGTACCTTTTGGTACTGGTGCACCGCATTCATTCATTTTCGAGTCATGATTGAATAGACTTAATTCGGATAGTCCTATTGCTTGTGGACCTCATACCATCGGTGTACCTGACGATGGAAGATTTTCGGAAATTATACCAAGGTAAGCTTAATGACCGCGATTGGTTAGTGGACCTAATCGTGGTGAACTTATCTAAGGACGATGTAATATTGAGTGTTACTTAGATGGATTGTCATGATATCATTTTCAATGTTCGTAAGCGTTTGGTCACTATCATTTCCGTCGTTTGGTGTCGAATGTGTGCTTCAGGGAGGTGATCCCCGTTGTTCCAGAAGGATTATTAATATGACGGAAGCAGAGGAATTCCACAATTGAGATATTCAATCATTCATTGTATCATTTTCATCGATTGGCCGTTCATGGGCAATCGAGATATTCAATCATTCATTATATCATTGTCATCGATTGGCCGTTCATAGGCAATCGAGTTATCCAATCAGTCATTGTATCATTTTCATCGATTGGCCGTTCATGGGAAATCGAGATATTCAATCATTCATTATATCATTGTCATCGATTGGCCGTTCATAGGCAATCGAGTTATCCAATCATTCATTGTATCATTTTCATCGATTGACCGTTCATGGGCAATCGAGATATTCAATCATTCATTATATCATTGTCATCGATTGGCCGTTCATAGGCAATCGAGTTATTCAATCATTCATTGTATCATTTTCATCGATTGGCCGTTCATGGGCAATCGAGTTACTTAATCATTCATTATATCATTGTCACCTATTGGCCATTCTTAGACAATCGAGGTGTTCAATCATTCGTGGTATCATTGTCATCGATTGGCGATGTATTTCCCAGACGAGTTACTTGGTTGCCTTCACATAGAGTTGTGGAATTCACGAGTGAGTTGGAGCCCGGTACGCCCCCGTTATCGAAGGCACCATACCGGATGGCCCCGACCGAAATACAGAAGTTGGAGACTCAACCTGAGGAATTGTGCGAGGAAGGTTATCTCTGACCGAGTGCGTCCCCGTGGGGAGCACCAGTGTTATCTGTCAAGGAGAAGTATGGTTCGTTCGTGTGTGTATTATTACCAGGAGTTGAACAGGATGATGATCAAGGATAAGTATCCCTTACCCCATAGTGATGATCTCTTAGATCAACTTCAGGGAGCTTCGGTATTTTTCAAGATCGACTTAAGATCTGGATGTCATCAGTTGCGAATTCGAGAATCGGATACCACGAGGACGGCATTTCGAACACGCTATGGTCATTATGAGTTTGTGGTTATGCCGTTTGGGTAGATTAATGCACCTGCGGTATTCATGGAGTTAATGAATCGGGTTTTCATCGACTTTTGGATCAGTTTGTTTTTGTCTTCATAGACGACATTTTGATTTTTCTCGTGACCGAGAGGAACACGAGGTCCATCTTCATCAGGTTCTCGACGTGTTAAGACGAGAGCAACTTTATGGTAAGTTTTCTATGTGAGTTCTAGATGTCCGAGGCGACGTTTCTCAGGCATGTAATTTCATCAGTCGGAGTGCGTGTCGACCTTCAGAAGACGGAGGCTATCCAAGATTGGTTACCTCCGAAGAATGTTAAGAAAATCCGAAGCTTTCTCGGATTAGCCGGTTATTATCGGCGGTTTGTGGAAGGATTTTCTAAAATTGTTCAATCAATTCATTCATCACTCAGTTAATCTCATTGTTCAATTAATTCATTCATCACTCAGTCAATCTCATTGTTCAATTAATTCATTAATCATCCAGTCCATCTCACGGTTCAGTTGTTGATCTTGTGAATCAAATTTTCAACCTTATGAACTTGTTCAAGGTAATCATTTCAGGAATTTCATTAGATAGTCTTGTCACCTCACTTGATCTTTCATGCGATCTTATCATATTCCGGCGTCATCTCGACGATCGTTTTATTGCATTATTAACGCATTCATTGTGTTAGAGCTTGTATGCTCATTGTTATCATTCCGTCTCGTAATCATAATGCAATCTTCATACGAGATCTGTAATTATCACGTGACTTTCCTGCCTCGGTATGGAAAGAGTTCAGAGGGACATCGGACTCCGATGTCCAAGAGATCGTTTCTAGCCGTTTTCATGCTGGGAGAGCATCTTCATCTCAGACGACGAGTTCGACTGTTGTTTGCTTTAACAGTGATACAACAGGGCATTCATCACCGGTTTTGAGCAAGTTAATTCTTGCTCAGTGATAGGATAATCATTCATTTCATCGTCGTTCAATTATTCGCATAGGTCATTCATCATATATCAATCACGTTAAGACTTATATTTATCAACCAATCATTCACTTCACGGGGAACAATGGTTCCAATAATATCATTTGAGTTATCACTCATTTCGTTATTAGTTCACCTCGGCGAGTTATTCTTGATCCTTGTCGGATTTCTAATCATTTATCATTCATCATATTCACTCTCGTTTTGGTAACCTTTCGGGGTCATATTAAGCGGTGAGTTCAGATTTGGGTCTTCGTTGAAACGTTGGGATCGAGGAGATCGATGATTTGGAGGATATCGATGTTGGGTACATTTGATATATGGCCTTGTCTTTCAGATGACTATATAACTCAATACGTAATAATGTGTCGTGGTTGTGGATCATTTATTGTTGATCTATCTTATAATGATCGTATTGGAGAATCTTTAGATTTTGAGATCGTTTGATGCATTCCTTTTGGTGTCGTACCGAGACTTCGTGATAATTTGGAAAATCGTTCACTGTGATCTGAGACGTCAAGACTTGGGGAGTTGGGCGTGCGATTGATTTGGTCCCGAGAACTATTTGGACATTATTGTTTGCAGATCGTGATGGATAGTTCATATCCCGAGTTGTTTACCCTTAGTTTCGGGGACAAAACTCTTTTAAGGGGGGGTGTATGTAATACCCGGTTGTAATTCAGTCATTATTCAGTATTCATCATTCAGTAATTGTTACTCAGTGATTTCACTCATTAAAGATCATTTGTCACTCATATTCAATCATTGTGTTCACCGTTCAGAGTAATTGTATCGTGTATCAATCGTCATTCATCATCAATCTAATTAGAAATCGTGCGGTGTTTACCATCATTGTCATTTCATAGTGCGCTGTGTGTGAGGAGTAGCGCACGCTACGTACTCTTTTTAGCGTGCGCTAATTGAGTACTGGTAGCGCACGCCACCTCTCACCACTAGCGCACGCTAGTGTAGTTGAACAGGCAGTCCAGAAGGCACTGGACTGCAGTTGGGATTGTAGGTAGCGCATGCTACGAATGGTAAGTAGCGCGCGCTAGCGAGCCGGAGTAGCGCACGCTATGCAGTCGGTGTAGCGCGCGCTAAGGACGGATCAGGTTGAGTCCAGTGGCTACTGGAGTGAATTGAATTTATTCATAGCGCACGCTAGGAGTGCTTTTCAGCGTACGCAAGAGATGTAGTAGCGCACGCTAATCGTTGGTTGTAGCGCACGCTACCGAGATCAGATCAGAGGACAGAAGGTTTCTGGACTCCAGTACTGGGCATCAGATAATTCGTTAGCGCACGCTAACCATGGGTATTAACGCACGCTAATGGTATGGCTGTAGCGCACGCTACAAAAAGGTACGTAGTGCGCGCCAGCGTTTCCGGACAGTGGGTATTGGACTACCCAAAATACCCGTTAGCGCACGCTACGCACAAGAGCTAGCGCGCGCTAAACTGGTGCGACTATAAATAG
This sequence comes from Orobanche coerulescens, assembly GCA_033398695.1. Taxonomy (NCBI): domain Eukaryota; kingdom Viridiplantae; phylum Streptophyta; class Magnoliopsida; order Lamiales; family Orobanchaceae; genus Orobanche; species Orobanche coerulescens. The sequence continues at coordinate 172,473,250 of CM065808.1, forward strand.
GACAGTGCAGTCCATTTCGTCATTTATTCATCTCATTTCACTCCTTCGGTAGTTTTGGGCGATTTCGGGCGATTCGGAGAGGATTCTTCGAGGTGTAATCATCAATCATCATCTTCAAGCTCATCTTTCGGATTAATCATCATTTCATCATCTTCATCACATCAAATCAAAGGTATTAATCTCTTGGATCTCGAATCTCGGATTTTTGGGTTTTCTTTCCGATTTTCTTCGTGTAAGCTTGGATTGTTGTTGGAATATGTTAGATATGGATTATCTATCTTGGATAAATATATTCCTACGGATTTAATGGCTATTTTGGGGATTTATATCAAGAACCCTTGGGGTTGACTTCGGTTAATTTGGGGATTTCCGATTGTCGTTGTTGTAATCTTGGATTGTGGATTCCTATGGGATTATTGATATCATTGATAGTGTTTTGATGGTTTGAAATACTCATTTTGGAGTTGGGTTCGATATAGTCGAGTTCGAATATTGTTGTATCGACGTTTGAGTCGATTATGATCGTTTTTGAATTGTGTAATGATCGGATTATTGGTAATTGTGTTATTCAAGGTTGTTCGAGCGACCGACATTTCATTTAGGACGTTGTTCGTGGACGGACATTCTTCATCGGTTGTGTAAGTTAATTCTTACTCAGTTAAAAGGATATTCATTCCTTTCGTTGTTGTTCATTCATAATCATAATTCATTCATAATCATAATTCATTCATAAGGTACTAACCGTTTCAAAACTTGTAATTGTCACTTAATTACTTCATTAACGAGGAACGACGGTTCAAATCATTTTATCGAGCTGTCTTTCATTTCACCATCATTTCATCTTGGTGAGTCATTATTCATTTTCGTTGTCACTTTTGTTATATCGTGGCATTCCGGGTCATACTGGCGTGCCGGTTGGTATGTGTAGGATTTTCATGTCGGGCACATTATAGTCGTGTGTTGGTTGGTGGCCTCACATTGGACTGTGCACACGAGTTGATGGCTTCGTGAGACTGATTAGGTACAAGACCACATGTGTATTCGATCGATACTCGTTGGTGGCTTGTGCACGGATACATTTCCATCCCGGACGTAGTGTGGCGCCATTCCTTTGAGCCATACTGTTAGTTGATTCATATAGCATGTTTGATTGCGTATGTTTCGACAGGATATTTCATAACTTCAGATATATCATGATTGTGTATATTCAACCCTTGAGGATTGTTGTTCTGTGTAACTGACCCCGTTTGGGGATTTTGTTTTCAGGTCATGGCAAGGCAAAAGTACGGGAATAGCATGTTGACGGCGAGGAGTCTCAGTGATACTAGAAGGGGGCCCCAGTCTTTTCAGTCATTTATTCAGTCATTTATGTTTCCTTCATTTATTCCGTTGCAGACATTCCGTTTGAATACTCATTCCATTCAGTTTTGTGTATTTTATCTTCATATAAAATATACATGTATTCTGTATTATCCTGGGTGTGTTGTATGAAACTCCTCATCGGAGTAATTAATGTTGTAATGTGGTTCGGTACTACATTCACCCTGTGTAATTCACTCAGTTTCATTCGCCTGGTGGGTCCCAGTCGGGGATCCACGGCACTGTAATATCCGCCTAGTTTGGGGTGTTACAGAGTTGGTATCGGAGCGTGGTTTTTAATACTACCTTCCGAGTCATGTCTCATTTGAAATCATCGTCATCGGACTAGTATCATTGGACTTTCGCGTCACGTGTGACCTGTGCAAATGCCGAGCCAATCAGACCGAAAGAACTGTAAGATTTCTAACGCCATGGTATAATTTCTGGCAATAATCATTAATTCATCATTCATCAATTAACAATCCTCAAACATCATCATTCATTATGATCAGGACGATCATGTTAACTCATTAATCACTCAATTCATTTCATTACTCAGTTATTGATCTGGAAGATAATATTATTAATCTTGTTAACTTATTCAAGATACTCATTTCAAGAATTCCATCAGATAATCATGTCACCTCAGTTAATCATTCATGTAATCACTGTGTTAGAGCGCATATGCTCATTTTCATCATTTCATGACGTAAATCATAATGCGGTACTCATACGAGATCTATGATTACCATGCGACCTTCCTACTTCAGTATGGAGAGAGCTGTCAGGGGATGCACGGGGAGAGGCCGCGGTGCGGGCCGGAACCCGGGGAAAAATCACTCACTGTCAGGAAGACATACCCAGGACTCAGCTCGATCGGAGGATGTTCGGGTTGATCCAGTCGCTTTTATGCAGGTCATGATGACCCATATGCAATTGCTCAATCATCATTGCGCCACTCTGGCCGAATTAATCGAGAGAAGTCTCTCGTGTGAGCCTGCTGCTAAGGAAATTGCTGAGCAACAACCTTCACCTGTCAGCAAGAAATCAGCGAAGCGTAATCAGTTTGAAGGCGGTCAGTATACCATCAAGAAGCCTCGTGTGGGCCCTAACGTTTCTGAGCGACCTCTTACGGCGCACAATCGTGCGGGATCTCAGTCCCGAGCGGCCAGTTCGGCCATCACCTGTTTCAATTGTGGAGAGCCGGGTCATGTCAGCGCCAAATGCCCGAGGCAGACTATCACGTGCCATAAATGCGGAATTGCGGGACATAAGGCCCGTTTTTGCCGAAAGGACTCCAAGTCGCTCGTGGCATCTCGAGCCCGAAACAATCAGCGATTCAGAATCAGACTGCTCTGTCAGCGTCGTTTAAGACAATGGAAGCAAATAAAGGTGGAGCTCATATTTATCAGACGGGAGCATCCGGTTCGGGGGCCGGCAGGTCCCGGATTCATGTGATGAAGAGGATCGACGATCCGGTGGCCCGAACGATCTCAGGTATACTCGTAATTTTATTTCAACCTGTGTGTACCTTTTGGTACTGGTGCACCGCATTCATTCATTTTCGAGTCATGATTGAATAGACTTAATTCGGATAGTCCTATTGCTTGTGGACCTCATACCATCGGTGTACGACGATGGAAGATTTTCGGAAATTATACCAAGGTAAGCTTAATGACCGCGATTGGTTAGTGGACCTAATCGTGGTGAACTTATCTAAGGGCGATGTAATATTGAGTGTTACTTAGATGGATTGTCATGATATCATTTTCAATGTTCGTAGCGTTTGGTCACTATCATTTCCGTCGTTTGGTGTCGAATGTGTGCTTCAGGAGGTGATCCCGTTGTTCCGGAAGGATTATTAATATGACGGAGGCGGAGGAATTCCACAATGGAGATATTCAATCATTCATTGTATCATTTTCATCGATTGGCCGTTCATGGGCAATCGAGATATTCAATCATTCAGTATATCATTGTCATCGATTGGCCGTTCATAGGCAATCGAGTTATCCAATCAGTCATTGTATCATTTTCATCGATTGGCGTTCATGGGAAATCGAGATATTCAATCATTCATTATATCATTGTCATCGATTGGCCGTTCATAGGCAATCGAGTTATCCAATCATTCATTGTATCATTTTCATCGATTGACCGTTCATGGGCAATCGAGATATTCAATCATTCATTATATCATTGTCATCGATTGGCGTTCATAGGCAATCGAGTTATTCAATCATTTATTGTATCATTTTCATCGATTGGCGTTCATGGGCAATCGAGTTACTTAATCATTCATTATATCATTGTCACCTATTGGCCATTCTTAGACAATCGAGGTGTTCAATCATTCGTGGTATCATTGTCATCGATTGGCGATGGATTTCCCAGACGAGTTACATGGTTGCCTTCACATAGAGTTGTGGAATTCACGAGTGAGTTGGAGCCCGGTACGCCCCCGTTATCGAAGGCACCATACCGGATGGCCCCGACCGAAATACAGAAGTTGGAGACTCAACCTGAGGAATTGTGCGAGGAAGGTTATCTCTGACCGAGTGCGTCCCCGTGGGGAGCACCAGTGTTATCTGTCAAGGAGAAGTATGGTTCGTTCGTGTGTGTATTATTACCAGGAGTTGAACAGGATGATGATCAAGGATAAGTATCCCTTACCCCATAGTGATGATCTCTTAGATCAACTTCAGGGAGCTTCGGTATTTTTCAAGATCGACTTAAGATCTGGATGTCATCAGTTGCGAATTCGAGAATCGGATACCACGAGGACGGCATTTCGAACACGCTATGGTCATTATGAGTTTGTGGTTATGCCGTTTGGGTAGATTAATGCACCTGCGGTATTCATGGAGTTAATGAATCGGGTTTTCATCGACTTTTGGATCGGTTGTTTTTGTCTTCATAGACGACATTTTGATTTTTCTCGTGACCGAGAGGAACACGAGGTCCATCTTCATCAGGTTCTCGACGTGTTAAGACGAGAGCAACTTTATGGTAAGTTTTCTATGTGAGTTCTAGATGTCCGAGGCGACGTTTCTCAGGCATGTAATTTCATCAGTCGGAGTGCGTGTCGACCTTCAGAAGACGGAGGCTATCCAAGATTGGTTACCTCCGAAGAATGTTAAGAAAATCCGAAGCTTTCTCGGATTAGCCGGTTATTATCGGCGGTTTGTGGAAGGATTTTCTAAAATTGTTCAATCAATTCATTCATCACTCAGTTAATCTCATTGTTCAATTAATTCATTCATCACTCAGTCAATCTCATTGTTCAATTAATTCATTAATCATCCAGTCCATCTCACGGTTCAGTTGTTGATCTTGTGAATCAAATTTTCAACCTTATGAACTTGTTCAAGGTAATCATTTCAGGAATTTCATCAGATAGTCTTGTCACCTCACTTGATCTTTCATGCGATCTTATCATATTCCGGCATCATGTCGACGATCGTTTTATTGCATTATTAACGCATTCATTGTGTTAGAGCTTGTATGCTCATTGTTATCATTCCGTCTCGTAATCATAATGCAATCTTCATACGAGATCTGTAATTATCACGTGACTTTCCTGCCTCGGTATGGAAAGAGTTCAGAGGGACATCGGACTCCGATGTCCAAGAGATCGTTTCTAGTCGTTTTCATGCTGGGAGAGCATCTTCATCTCAGACGACGAGTTCGACTGTTGTTTGCTTTAACAGTGATACAACAGGGCATTCATCACCGGTTTTGAGCAAGTTAATTCTTGCTCAGTGATAGGATAATCATTCATTTCATCGTCGTTCAATTATTCGCATAGGTCATTCATCATATATCAATCACGTTAAGACTTATATTTATCAACCAATCATTCACTTCACGGGGAACAATGGTTCCAATAATATCATTTGAGTTATCATTCATTTCGTTATTAGTTCACCTCGGCGAGTTATTCTTGATCCTTGTCGGATTTCTAATCATTTATCATTCATCATATTCACTCTCGTTTTGGTAACCTTTCGGGGTCATATTAAGCGGTGAGTTCAGATTTGGGTCTTCGTTGAAACGTTGGGATCGAGGAGATCGATGATTTGGAGGATATCAATGTTGGGTACATTTGATATATGGCCTTGTCTTTCAGATGACTATATAACTCAATACGTAATAATGTGTCGTGGTTGTGGATCATTTATTGTTGATCTATCTTATAATGATCGTATTGGAGAATCTTGAGATTTTGAGATCGTTTGATGCATTCCTTTTGGTGTCGTACCGAGACTTCGTGATAATTTGGAAAATCTTTCACTGTGATCTGAGACGTCAAGACTTGGGGACTTGGGCGTGCGATTGATTTGGTCCCGAGAACTATTTGGACATTATTGTTTGCAGATCGTGATGGATAGTTCATATCCCGAGTTGTTTACCCTTAGTTTCGGGGACAAAACTCTTTTAAGGGGGGGTGTATGTAATACCCGGTTGTAATTCAGTCATTATTCAGTATTCATCATTCAGTAATTGTTACTCAGTGATTTCACTCATTAAAGATCATTTGTCACTCATATTCAATCATTGTGTTCACCGTTCAGAGTAATTGTATCGTGTATCAATCGTCATTCATCATCAATCTAATTGGAAATCGTGCGGTGTTTACCATCATTGTCATTTCATAGTGCGCTGTGTGTGAGGAGTAGCGCACGCTACGTACTCTTTTTAGCGTGCGCTAATTGAGTACTGGTAGCGCACGCCACCTCTCACCACTAGCGCACGCTAGTGTAGTTGAACAGGCAGTCCAGAAGGCACTGGACTGCAGTTGGGATTGTAGGTAGCGCATGCTACGAATGGTAAGTAGCGCGTGCTAGCGAGCCGGAGTAGCGCACGCTATGCAGTCGGTGTAGCGCGCGCTAAGGACGGATCAGGTTGAGTCCAGTGGCTACTGGACTGAATTGAATTTATTCATAGCGCACGCTAGGAGTGCTTTTCAGCGTACGCAAGAGATGTAGTAGCGCACGCTAATCGTTGGTTGTAGCGCACACTACCGAGATCAGATCAGAGGACATAAGGTTTCTGGACTCCAGTACTGGGCATCAGATAATTCGTTAGCGCACGCTAACCATGGGTATTAACGCACGCTAATGGTATGGCTGTAGCGCACGATACAAAAAGGTACGTAGCACGCGCTACCGTTTCCGGACAGTGGGTACTGGACTACCCAAAATACCCGTTACGCACGCTACGCACAAGAGCTAGCGCACGCTAAACTGGAGCGACTATAAATAGGACAATGCAGTCCATTTCGTCATTTATTCATCTCATTTCACTCCTTCGGTAGTTTTGGGCGATTTCGGGCGATTCGGAGAGGATTCTTCGAGGTGTAATCATCAATCATCATCTTCAAGCTCATCTTTCGGATTAATCATCATTTCATCATCTTCATCACATCAAATCAAAGGTATTAATCTCTTGGATCTCGAATCTCGGATTTTTGGGTTTTCTTTCCGATTTTCTTCGTGTAAGCTTGGATTGTTGTTGGAATATGTTAGATATGGATTATCTATCTTGGATAAATATATTCCTATGGATTTAATGGCTATTTTGGGGATTTATATCAAGAACCCTTGGGGTTGACTTCGGTTAATTTGGGGATTTCCGATTGTCGTTGTTGTAATCTTGGATTGTGGATTCCTATGGGATTATTGATATCATTGATAGTGTTTTGATGGTTTGAAATACTCATTTTGGAGTTTGGTTCGATATAGTCGAGTTCGAATATTGTTGTATCGACGTTTGAGTCGATTATGATCGTTTTTGAATTGCGTAATGATCGGATTATTGGTAATTGTGTTATTCAAGGTTGTTCGTGCGACCGACATTTCATTTAGGACGTTGTTCGTGGACGGACATTCTTCATCGGTTGTGTAAGTTAATTCTTACTCAGTTAAAAGGATATTCATTCCTTTCGTTGTTGTTCATTCATAATCATAATTCATTCATAATCATAATTCATTCATAAGGTACTAACCGTTTCAAAACTTGTAATTGTCACTTAATTACTTCATTCACGAGGAACGACGGTTCCAATCATTTTATCGAGCTGTCTTTCATTTCACCATCATTTCATCTTGGTGAGTCATTATTCATTTTCGTTGTCACTTTTGTTATATCGTGGCATTCCGAGTCATATTGGCGTGCCGGTTGGTATGTGTAGGATTTTCATGTCGGGCACATTATAGTCGTGTGTTGGTTGGTGGCCTCACATTGGACTGTGCACACGAGTTGATGGCTTCGTGAGACTGATTAGGTACAAGACCACACGTGTATTCGATCGATACTCGTTGGTGGCTTGTGCACGGACACATTTCCATCCCGGACGTAGTGTGGCGCCATTCCTTTGAGCCATACTGTTAGTTGATTCATATAGCATGTTTGATTGCGTATGTTTCGACAGGATATTTCATAACTTCAGATATATCATGATTGTGTATAAACCCTTGAGGATTGTTGTTCTGTGTAACTGACCCCGTTTGGGGATTTTGTTTTCAGGTCATGGCAAGGCAAAAGTACGGGAATAGCATGTTGACGGCGAGGAGTCTCAATGATACTAGAAGGGGGCCCCAGTCTTTTCAGTCATTTATTCAGTCATTTATGTTTCCTTCATTTATTCCGCTGCAGACATTCCGTTTGAATACTCATTCCATTCAGTTTTGTGTATTTTATCTTCATATAAAATATACATGTATTCTGTATTATCCTGGGTGTGTTGTATGAAACTCCTCATCGGAGTAATTAATGTTGTAATGTGGTTCGGTACTACATTCACCCTGTGTAATTCACTCAGTTTCATTCGCCTGGTGGGTCCCAGTCGGGGATCCACGGCACTGTAATATCTGCCTAGTTTGGGGTGTTACAATGCATACCGATAAAATAGTCACGAAAATTCTCTACTTTAACCCAGATTGCGAAACACTTGCAAGTTATTTGAAAATACACGTGCAGTCGGTATAGCTAACGATGAGCGTACACTGAGGTAGCAAGAAACAATCAGTCAACTCTCTTTTTTTGAAAATTTTACGGCCGGCTTGTCCAAAATTTCAGAAAATTTTCAAAATTCATTGTAACCGCCGTTTAACCGTACTAGTAAATTTTTTGAGAAGATCTGATTTTCATAACATACTCAAGTCTATGAAATTTTCAGAAACCTTTACAAATACACGCGCAGCCAACAAAGTCATCAATAAGAACACGTTTGTAGCAATTAGCAACAATGTCAAACATATTCGGTTGCCGAACACATGCCCATCTAGCATTCAAATCATTATACTAATCTATACCACTCATGAATATAATCTCAGATTCAAACATACGTAGAAACCATCCGTTTGTGTTTCCGACAATATCTATCGTCAACACGCCTCCTGGAACACATAAATGTCCAGAGACTTCCACAACACGTTGTACCAATCAAAACTCAATCTACCAGCATATCCCCAGTTCAGCCCGGGAATGTCACACGCCGTGGATTCCGTGCCGGAACCCACCAGGCTAAAAACCATCGCAAAACCATTTCAAAATGCGCCAAAAGGCCAATGACGGTAGTATTTTCCAAAATTCACAAAATCATTTGTCAACCCGTCATAAAACGGTCAAGGCCAAAATGCCAAAACTCGATTTAGGGAATCGGTTTTACGAAATAAAACTCAGTTGGCAAAATACCAAAAGCCATTTTGAAAGAACTCACGCATCGGATAAAATACAGTCCACAGTATACATTCAACATCGAAATAAAATGAACAACCAAAATACACGATTCCCCGACATAAGCCATAGCCAGTATCATCCCAATTGCCACACACATAAAATCCCACAAGTATCAAATATGTCTCCTATTTTGCCTCATACGAGCAAACAAAATTATATAACTCAAAACATAAAATATAATATATAAAAGGGGAGGCTTACCTCCGCAGGTCGCACGAAGAAGAAGGTCGCCCACGATACTAATCTCAACGGACAGCCCGAACGACATGACATGACAACACACAAGTCGACTTGTTAACTGACAACTCGGACGACACAACAAAACAAGACTAGATAAAACACGACTCGACTCGACCCGACAGCCTAGGTTTCCACAACCTAAGCTCCGATACCATAAATGTAACACCTCCAGAAACTATCTGGGAATATTACACGCCGCAGACCCTCTCCGCAAGAATCTACCAGGCTAATTACCGAAACAAGACATCACATTACTTGCCGTCATGGGTAGATAATGAACCATTAGACCGATTTGGTCTTTTGCCACAAACATACAAATTAAAGTTCATATACATCTCTCTTACAAGACTCATACCCGCACATGGGTCAAAATACAAAACAGCGGAAGACTGAAAATAACTCAACAATACAACAACATCAACTGGAGTCTGAACTCTTGATTAGTATCGCATCTCGTCTTCCTCCATGCCGTCCCTGCGGTTGCTCCAACGAACTAAGCATACCTGAAATGCATGATACGCATTTCCCCCATTTAAGGGGTTAGCATTGGAATGGCTAGTACAAGTATTCAGTCTATACAAAAATATATCACGCTAATATCAGTTACATTAAAATGACAACAGTTGAGGAAGAAATTTCCGAGAGGTTTTCAATAAATAAGGTACAACTCAAGTCTATGAAAATAATATATATCAACTCGGGGGTTTTAGAAAATGACAACAAGTCTTTTGGACTTCAAGTCCAAGGTTATAAAACCATTCCAAAATAATAGGGTCTCGGCCCAAAACTCTATTATGTAACAAACATTTTTATAAATAGGAAATGTTTTGGGACCTTCCGTCCTTAGTTATGAAAACCGTTTCAAACCTTTGGGTCTCGACCCAAAGTCGTTTTCCACAAATAACAATAACACAACCATATGGATCCCATCCCAAGACCTCTTCAAACTAAAATACGCGAAATCAATATTTATGTTTATTTCCCAATACCAAAACCTCACAATCAAAGAGTTAAACTCATACGACACATAACCTAGTGCCATTCTAGCCAAGTACCAAAATTCAATATATAATGTACATCAACGTCAAGAACCAAAACGTTGTGATATTCCGGACATATCACAATTATCGAAAACATCAACAACATCCTCAAGATGAAAACCACAACTGGTAACCCGCGACCGTACCACAGAGTATCGTCCCCCAGACGCCCAGTCGAACGCTCCGGGTGGGAAACCACTTCCGCGGCCGTACCCCTTAGTATCGGCCCCCAGACGCCCCATCGAACGCTCCGGGTGGAAGATCAACAACACACGCACCCAAGTCCACTTCTGCAGCCGTACCCCTTAGTATTGACCTTCAGACGCCCCGTCGAACGCTCCGGGTGGAAGGAACAAGTAACTCACACACACGTTTCAAAATTCATAGTTGCAAACCACAAGCCTCGAAAGTCAATCACAATATATATAATCAAGGCACTTGCTAGTAATGGCCAATTATCCGACGCATAACCTGACCGACACAGCTATACGACAACCTAACAATCCTAAACGCATCTTCACACATCAACGGACATAACAACCGATCAAACCAATACGACTAATCCAACTTATAACACACAACTTAACCCGCACAACCCCGTGAACACCAAAACATTATAGTACATGTCTAAGTGTACTATCTACCAGGCACTACGTCTCTACTGACATATCTCTATGACAAACAATGAACCCACACTAACCTCCCATAACCACATAACAATTACGATAATTCACATAAGGCACAATCAACTAAAATGCACAAACCAACACAATTTCATACGCAACCTCAATTCGTACATCATAAATCATATAGACAATAATACTTGCCTTGATAGTTAACACACGAACAACTCCGAAGAACGTAGCTCGACCGAAAGTCCCCAAACTTATATCCTCCACGAAAGACACAATAGCAACATGATCACTACGAGCAAAGTAACTGAAAACAACGGAAAAACACATCTAAGAATCGAAGAAGCTCATTGAGACATTTAATCGAGCATTAAATGCTCAAGACCCCAATATGTCACCGAATCACGATTCGGATTATATGAAACCGGAATATGAATATAGAATCCATAGAACATGATCAATAACAATTTTTACAATGATCAATTCGTAAAAACGGGATTAGAAACGAGATCAAGAACAAAATCCCCAAAAAGATCAACTCTAGGGAAAACAAGAAAATACCTCGATCCGACGAAGAACAACCAATTAGATGATGTTACAATCACCTAAGACCTTCCAAAACATGTAGGGATTTAGTAGAATCGACCAAGAACCTAACATCATGCCTTCAAGTTCCCCAAGGCTCCAGCCGCGGAAGGGAAAAAGAGAAATGGGAAAAATGAATGAAACTGGACTGCTCGATCATATTTATACTGGTGCGCACTAACGTGCGCTAGGCTTCCGAGCTAGCGCGCTAACGGACGGTCTTGGTCGAGAACGTTCGGTCGGGGCCCGCCATCATGCGCTAGACATGTGCGTTGTCGGCCTGTGCCGCCATCCAAAGACTTCCTTGACTAATCAGCTCGGCCAGGTAGCGTGCGCTATGCCTGTCGATTAGTGCGCAGTGACCGACAGTACCGTGCACTACCTGCTGTCCGCCCGAAGTCCAGAAACCTCTCTGCCCCTACTGCCTTGGACAACTAGCGTGCGCAGCCTTCCAGCCGTAGCGTGTGCAGCCTTCCAGCCGTAGCGTGCGCTATGCCGGTTCCTGCAGCACCTGTTCGGCCAGTGCCCGCACTCGTTCGGCCAGTGCGCAGCCGCCATGACTCGACGACTTGATTTTCCGAAATCGCATGGAAACGAACATGATGTAACGCTCGGTATGAGTCTCGATCACGCATTTACTTATTAATTACGCACCGAGAGAAATATAGTAGAAGAAAGGTCATAACGGAATATAATAATATTATAAATCACAAAAACCGAGACATACGGAAACGGAGAAAAAAATAGGATTACCACACCAACACCTCGAAAAACCCGTATATGCAATCCACGATCGTGTGTACGTTTATTTCAAGTAGAGTTTTACGTCTTTAATTTTACTATCTAGTCAATTTACGTTATGACAAGTAAAACTAATAGTTGGTTCCTCTTGGCCATGTATTAATTAACATAGATTCCAATGGGGATCTTATTAATTAATACACCTAAGTGAACACCATAATTTAACAACCTTAAAATATTATATTTTAAATAATAGTCCTACAGATGGAGAGGTCCGATCACAAAAAATAATATTTACCTTTTGTTATGTTTTGAAATTTTAAACTAATGAACCTATAATTAGCACATCCGATATGGAGGAAGACCATAATGTCAACGAGCATGCTAATTACTTTACCATTGAAATTAATTATGGAGGCTAATTTGATTTTATTTTTAAAAAAATAAATCAATTTAATCACTTAGTTATTTTAGCCTAAAGGTTTTTAATTTTCTCGTTCTAACATGCAAGAAACATATCACGCATATATCCATACATGCCATACATCCAAAATAATAAAAACCAACAATAAAATAAATTGGGTAATTAAATCCAATTATCACGGCTTTTATTCCTCGTTTTGAATAACGAGAAAATCTTCGGCTCGAAATCTCCCACTGCTTCAAGCATCTCGTCACCTCTTCTAGGTTGGCCCACAAAATTTCCAAATTTAGAAACTTTCTTTTCCATGCAAAATTAATTGCACAAGAGAATTTCAAATTTAAATATCGTGCACCAACGGACGCAACGAACGGCAGAAAAACGAAACAGGACCCTACACCGGACGACCCGACCCGAGCCGAACAGCAGCCTGGACCGCGATCCCACGGCCCGTCTAGAGCTGCTGGAGAATATTTTTACACTGATCAGAGATATTTCTGCCTTTCAAGTCTCATCCACGCTTTAGTGAGCTGTTGGAGAACATTTTTACTGTATGTACTAGATCTTTCAATTTTAAGACCTCTTTTCTCTTTCTGGCATGTCTAGTTTATTTGATATTCTATTACCATGATATTATGCCAAGTTAATCTCTACATATTTTTCTAGATAATGTCCTCTGCTTTCATAAGTCCTCAATTTTTTCAATAGCCACATGGATGCATCTTTCTATTGATGTAATAATTTTAATCACAGGTTGCAAACAAATCAATCCCAGTGGAATTGTGCTTATTGGATATGCACAAGGATATGGAGCTTATAGGTATGCTCCACCTCCTCAAGACCCCAACATGTACTATGGATGTAACACCCCAAACTAGGCGGATATTACAGTGCCGTGGACCCCCGACTGCGACCCACCAGGCGAATGAAAACTGATGAATTAAATAATATAATTGTAGTACCGAACCACATTATATTATCAAATACTCCGATGAGGAGCTTAAGTAAAATACACCAGGACAATACAGAATACTAGTATATTTTATATGAAGATAAAATACACCACCCTGAATACATAAACATCTCAAACGGAATTTGCAGCGGAAATACAAATGAAGAGAAATAAGAATGACTGAAATGACTGAAATGACTGAAATGACCGGAATGACTGGGGCCCCCTACTAGTATCACTGGGACTCCCCGCCATCAACATGCTCTTCCCGTGCCTTTGCCTTGCCGTGACCTGAAACAATATCCCCCAACGGGGTCAGTTACACAGAACAACAATTCTCAAGGGTTGAAAATACACAAACATGATATATCTTTAGTTATGAAATATCATTAATTATGAATTGTGCTGAAGAGGAGTATCATAGTACGCCCGTAATGTTCTGTGCAAGTGTACAAAACGAATGACCGGACACACCCGTCCTTGTACCTAATTAGTCTCACGGAGGTAATCGTTACCGTGTGCACAGTCCAATGTATCGATCCCAATACATGACCATCGCGTGCTCGACTAAAAATTCCACACATCCGCACCCGGCCACGTAATATGAACCCAGAAGGTCATGTGAACGAAAATGACCATAATGAATATCAATGAATAATAATCTGACAAAGTCAAGAATGACTCACCGAGATGAAAGTAATAATGAAGTGATTGATAGTTCAATGAAATGATTGGAACCGCCGTTCCTCGTTAATGAAGTGATTATTCGACAATTACAAGTCTCAATATGATTAATACAATGATGAATGAGTTATGATTATGAATGATCAACAACAAAAGGAATGAATATCCTTTTAACCGAGTAAGAATTAACTTACACAATACCGATGACAATTATCCTTCCACGAACAAATGTCCTAAATGAGATGTCGGTCGCTCGAACAACCTTGAATAACACAATTACCAACAATCCGTTCAACATACGTATCAAACACGAATATAACGAACTCAAAACGTCGATACGACTAAACCAAGTCCATTGAGGCATTAAATCAAACACGTTGTAGCCAAACTCCGATTGTTTACAATCAAACCTCAATATACCAATATCAAATCCCCCAAGAAGTGTTTCAAATCAACAAAACATCTTCAATACGATTAATAATCCAAAATGAATATCCAAATTCGTGATTACAACAACAATTAATCGAAAACCCCCAAATCCAACTTGATATGCAAAGTGTTCTTGAATAATCCATCAATAATCCAATGAATATTTATACAAACTCATAATCATGTGCATATCCCTTCATATAACATGATTATAACGTCCAAAACATCATATCTCAACACAAAATCGAAATCCAAGATGTTGAAGAAATTACCTCTTGAAGATCCAACCACTTCGATCCGATGAACACGAGTTAAATCGAGTATCCAAGCTTCCCAAACGAATGAAGATGATGAAAATCTAACACTCAAGTGATAGGTGATGGAAAATCTCTCCCTCAAACCCTCTCTCTTGGATAAAAGTTGGAGAAATGAAGAAATGTGGAAAATGTCCCGGCCAACTCCTTATAAACTGCCGGAAGTTACGGCCGTAACTCGGCCTTCTTACGGCCGTAACATCCCAGGTCAATGGCCTTACGGCCGTAACCGGCCAACTCGTACGGCCGTAACCGGCCAACTCGTACGGCCGTAACTCAGCATCGTCCAAATCACCTGCCGACAGCCTTACGGCCGTATCCGTACCTGACTTACGGGCGTAACCCGCCCTTCGTCAAAAACACCTGCCGACATCCTTACGGCCGTACCCGCACACCTTACGGGCGTAACTCGGACGATACGGCCGTATCCGGCCAAACTTACGGGCGTAAGCCCCCTTCGTCAAAATGACCAGGCACCCTGCCTGTAACGTACGGCCGTATCCGGCCAAGCCTTACGGCCGTACCTGCCTCGTCTTACGGCTGTATGACGAAACCCTTACGGCCGTAAGTCCTTCTTCGTCCGACAAAACCTGAAATACACGAACCCTCCTTACGGCCGTATCCTGCCCATCTTACGGCCGTAACTCGCCTTCGGCCAAAAACGCCTGGGCACCCTGCTCGACACGTACGGACGTAACCGGCCAAGCCTTACGGTCGTACCTGCTCAACTTACAGCCGTATGCCGAAACCTTACGGCCGTAAGTCCCGCTCGTCCAAAAATGGCCTGATCACAACAAACACCTGTTACGGCCGTAACCTACAATCCTTACAGCCGTAACTCGTTGCTGGACAAGGTGAAAATCCGATAACTCCGATTCCTCGCTACGATTGATGAATGATCCGACATACTATACGTATGTGAACATGAACAAGTCCAACACATGACAAAGATGATATTCCCAGTATAAGACTACCAATCACGATGAAAATGATAATACTCCCGTCTCGATCTACAAACAGAGATGAAATGACGATCGGTAACTGGTATACGGTTACAACATGCCAACAGTGAACGCAATATGAATGAATCATGAATAACGAGTGATTATTAATGAGTGAAAATTACTGAGTGAAAATTACAGACTGATGATTACTGAATGATAATGAATGAATTACAGCCGGGTATTACATACTCCCCCCCTTAAAAAGAGTTTCGTCCCCGAAACTAAGGGCCAAACAACTCGGGATGAATCTCCCGCATACTCTCCTCGGTTTCCCAAGTAGCCTCTTCGACTCCGTGTCTAGACCACTGAATCTTGACCAAAGGAATCCTCTTGTTCCTCAACTGATTGATTCGCCGCTCTAACACTTGTATAGGACGCTCCTCATACGAATGATCATCCGCGATCTCAATTTCGTCGAACAGAAGTATGTGACTCGGGTCGGCAACATACTTCCGCAACTG
Source organism: Orobanche coerulescens (assembly GCA_033398695.1). NCBI lineage: Eukaryota > Viridiplantae > Streptophyta > Magnoliopsida > Lamiales > Orobanchaceae > Orobanche > Orobanche coerulescens. The sequence goes on from CM065808.1 coordinate 172,489,855, forward strand.
AGAGACGTGAAACACATTATGAATTCGGCTCAATGCTGGAGGTAAAGCCAATCGATAAGCTAATTCGCCTACTCGATCCAAAATCTCAAACGGTCCAATGAATCTCGGACTCAACTTCCCCCGTTTTCCGAAACGGAAAATACCTCGACTCGGGGATACCTTGACCAAAACGTGGTCACCCGTCTCGAACTCTAGTGGTCGACGACGATTATCTGCATATGATTTCTGTCAACTCTGAGCTGTCAACATACGACTCTTGATCAAAGCTACCTTCTCCCGGGCGGCTATAAGCATATCGGGCTCGGTGCTGATTGATTCTGATAGGTCGTCCCAACACAATGGAGATCGACAACGACGACCGTACAAGGCCTCGTAAGGTGCCATCTTAATCGAAGCATGTCAACTATTATTATACGTGAACTCAATCAACGGTAATTGGGCTTCCCAATCGTCTTTCCAATTGAGGACGCATGCCCTCAACATGTCCTCCAATGTCTGAATAGTTCTCTCTGATTGTCCGTCGGACTGAGGATGAAAATCGGTACTGAGATTAAGCTGAGTTCCCATAGCCCGATGAACTGATTTCCAAAAATGAGACACAAACCGTCCGTCGCGATCGGAAATGATATTCTTAGGAGTACCATGCAATCTCACTATCTCTTTGATGATAACTGGGCCAGTCTCTCGGGACCCCACGTATCCTTAATTTCAAGGAAATGAGCTGATTTAGTTAAGCGGTCCACAATCACCCAGATTGTATTCATGCCACGACGACTCGTCAGTAAACTCGTGATGAAGTCCATAGAAATATCTTCCCACTTCCACTCTGGAATAGGGAGCGGTTTCAGCATACCTGCCGGTCGCTAATGTTCAATCTTGACTTGCTGACAGGTTAAACATCTCGAAACAAATTCTGCGACTTCTCGCTTCATATTACTCCACCAGTAATTTTGTTTCAAGTCCTTGTACATCTTGCTAGACCCCGGATGAACGGAATAAGGGGTAGCATGAGCTTCTCTCAAAATCGAGATTTTCAACTCGTCATTCGCCGGTACGCACAACCGATTTTTAAATCGCAAAAGTCCATCCTTGTGGACCACAAATCCAGGGGCTTTCCCCTGAGCCACATCCTCACGGATGCGCAACAATGATGGGTCTGAACCCTGATTCTCTCTGATTGCCTCCTCCAGTGGCGATGAAATCTCTAACATGCAAAGTTCCCCTTGCACTCGCTGAAGCCAGACCTCGATCTCGGGTCTAAGGAATTCCTGCTGAAGCTCCTTCTGAACTGTTACGCGAGCAAGCATTTTCTCCTGAACAGACTTACGACTCAAGGCATCGACAACCACGTTTTCCTTACCCGGGTGGTACAGGATCTCGATATCATAATCTTTGATTAGTTCTAACCACCGCCTCTGTCGCATATTTAACTCCTTCTGAGTAAATATATACTTCAAACTCTTGTGATCGATGAAAATCTGACAGGTGACGCCATAAAGGTAATGACGCCAAATCTTCAACGCGAAAACCACGGCTGCTAGCTCTAGGTCGTGGGTCGGATAATTAACCTCGTAAGGTCGCAATTGCCATGAAGCATAGGCAATAACCTTCCCATTCTGCATTAATACACATCCGATACCGTGTTCGGACGCGTCACTATAAACCACGAATCCTTCCGTCCCTTGTGGCGAGGAAAGTACAGGTGCTGAAATTAACCGGCTCTTGAGTTCCTCAAAACTCCGTTGACACGTGTCGGACCACGTGTATTTCTTATCCTTTCGCAAAAGGTTCGTCATTGGTTGAGCGATTTTAGAAAATCCTTCCACAAACCGCCGATAATAACCGGCTAATCCGAGAAAGCTTCGGATTTCCTTAACATTCTTCGGAGGTAACCAATCTTGGATAGCCTCCGTCTTCTGAGGATAAACACGCACTCCGTCTGATGAAATTACATGCCCGAGAAACGTCACTTCGGACATCCAGAACTCACATTTGGAAAACTTTCCATAAAGCTTCTCCCGTCTCAACACATCGAGAACCTGATGAAGGTGAACCTCGTGCTCCTCTCGGTCACGAGAATAAATCAAAATGTCATCTATGAAGACAACAACAAACTGATCCAAAAGTTGATGAAAACCCGATTCATTAACTCCATGAATACCGCAGGTGCATTAGTTCACCCAAACGGCATTACCACGAACTCATAATGACCATAGCGTGTACGAAACGCTGTCCTTGCGATATCCGACTCTCGAATTCGCAACTGATGATATCCAGATCTTAAGTCGATCTTGGAAAATACTGAAGCTCCCTGGAGTTGATCTAAGAGATCATCAATACGGGGTAGAGGATACTTATTCTTGATTGTCACCCTGTTCAACTCCCGATAATCAATACACAAGTGAAATGAACCATCCTTCTTCTTGACAAACAACACTGGTGCTCCCCACGGGGACGCACTTGGTCGGATATAACCTTTCTCGAATAACTCCTCAAGTTGATTCTTCAACTCCTGCATTTCGGTCGGGGCCATCCGGTACGGTGCCTTCGATATCGGGGACGTACCGGGATCCAACTCAATCGTGAATTCCACATCTCTCTGTGGAGGCAAACCAGGTAACTCGTCTGGAAATACATCGGCATATTCTCTCACTACCGGAATATCCGTCAACATTATTGGTGATTTCTCGGTTTTGGTCATATAGCACCAATAACCAACACACCCCTGACTTAGTAATTTCACTGCTTTCATCAAGTTGATGACCTTACCAGAACAGCCGGGATTACCTCCCTGAAAAATACATTCGACCCCATCGTCAGAAATGATAGTGACCATACGCTTACGGACACTAATGATGGCATCATGACGATCCATCCAATCGATACCCAAGATGACGTCGTCTCTCGGTAAATCCACCACGATTAGGTCTGCTAGCCATACACGGCCATGAATCTGAATCGGACAATTCTGAATCTCACGATTTCTTATAATTCGTCTACCATCAGTTAAACCAATGACAATACGGCTCACAACTAGTAGCACTACCCAGACGTAGTCTACTCAAACATGACTCGGAAATGAATGAATGCGATGCACCAGTATCAAAAAGGGTACACACAGGTTGAGATAGAATATCGAGTGTACCTGAGATCATCCGGGCCTCCGGATCGTCGGTCTTCTTCATCTCATAAATCTGGGGCTTGCTAGTCCCAGCACCGGACGCTCCCGTCTGATGGATAAAGGCTCCACCTTTATTCGCTCCTGTCGTCTTGAACGATGCAGACTGAGTGGACTGATTATGAACAGCTGACTGGGGCCTGAGATGACTCCGGAGTAGGTTTGGAGTCCCTTCGGCAAAAACGGGCCTTATGCCCAGCAATCCCATAGTTATGGCATGTGACAGTCTGTCTCGGACACTTGGTGCTGACATGACCAAGATCCCCACAGTTAAAACAGGTGATGGACGAACTGGCCGCTCGGGACTGCGATTCCGCCGGTCTGGGTGCCACAGGAGGTCGCTCAGAGAAAGTAGTGCCCGCACGAGGCTTCTTGAAAGTTGTCTGACCGCCTTCAGACTGATTACGATTCTTCGATTTCTTGCTAGCAGACGAAGGTTGCTGCTTAGCAATTTCCTTAGCAGTAAGCTCATAAGTAAGAGCTTTCTCAATAAATTTGGCCAGCGTGGTGCAATTATGATTAAGTAACTGCATCCGCATACGGGGTCTCAGTCTCTTGCTGAAATACTTAATCTTATCCGCCTCTGAGTGAATGATAGATGAGGCGAACGGAAGAAGTTCCTGAAATTTCTCGGCGATGGCGAGAACATCATCGTCCGCTGAAAGGTCGGGAGTGAGTAATTCTGACAGTTTGGCCTCTCTGAGTGGGCCGGATAATATCTCTCCATCATGAAAGTCTTGAATTGTTCCCAAGTACATGATCCGTCGGTGGGCTTCAACGACAACCACCAAGAATGAGCGCCCCTTACCCAGATAGTAAGCCGCAACTGAAACTTTGTGTCCTTCGGGACACTCTACCATAGCAAATAACTTCTCGAAATACTCAAGTCAATGAACAATATCCGCCGGCTCAGATGAGCCCTCAAAATTAGGTGGCCTTTGGCGAGAGATGTTGCCGATGATGCTGCTCACACTTCTCTCTTGCCTCTGAGGTGGTGGCGGAGGAGCCTGATGATTTTGATTAGCTGGGTTGTGCATCGTCTCCATTAGTTGTGTCATCTGCGTCATTTGGGCCATTATGCCCTGCATAAAAGCGAGTGGGTCAATCCGAACACCTTCTGACTGAGCTATGTCTCGGGTACGACTCCCCGATAGTGAATGATCACGTCCAGGTGAATGAGTAGCAGCGTCGCTGCTTGATGAGTTAGCATTATTCCTCGCGTTCGAAAGTGTATTCACACGAGCTCTCGGGATTCGGCCCGTACCGCAGCCTCGTCCTCCGCGTCCTCTTCCTGTTCTTTCCATACTTAAGTAGGAAAGTCACATGATAATTATATCTCCCGCATGAATATCACGTTATGATTACATCATGAGATGATGAAAATGAGCATACGCGCTCTAACACAGTGATTACATGAATGATTAACTGAGGTGACATGATTATCTGAATGAAATTCTTGAAATGATTATCTTGAACAAGTTAACAAGATTAATGATATGATCCTCAAGATCAACAACTAAACGGTGAAATGAACTGAGTGATTAATGAGTTAACATGATCGTCCTGATCAAAATGAATGATGATTGAGCATTGTTAACTGATGAATTATGAATGAATGATTCTTATTGCCAGAAATTATACCATGGCGTTAGAAATCTTACAGTTCTTTCGGTCTGATTGGCTCGGCATCTGCACAGGTCACACGTGACGTGAAAGTCCAATGATACTAGTCCAATGATGATGATTTCAAATGAGACGTGACTCGGAAGGTAGTATTCAAAACCACGCTCTGATACCAACTCTGTAACACCCCAAACTAGGCGGATATTACAGTGACGTGGACCCCCGACTGCGACCCACCAGGCGAATGAAAACTGATGAATTAAATAATATAATTGTAGCACCGAACCACATTATATTATCAAATACTCCGATGAGGAGCTTAAGTATAATACACCAGGACAATAAAGAATACTAGTATATTTTATATGAATATAAAATACACCACCCTGAATACATAAACATCTCAAACGGAATTTGCAGCGGAAATACAAATGAAGAGAAATAAGAATGACTGAAATGACTGAAATGACTGAAATGACCGGAATGACTGGCCCCCCCTACTAGTATCACTGGGACTCCTCGCCATCAACATGCTCTTCCCGTGACTTTGCCTTGCCGTGACCAGAAACAATATCCCCCAACGGGGTCAGTTACACAGAACAACAATCCTCAAGGGTTGAAAATACACAAACATGATATATCTTTAGTTATGAAATATCCTTAATTATGAATTACGCTGAAGAGGAGTATCATAGTACGCTCGTAATGTTCTGTGCAAGTGTACAAGACGAATGACCGGACACACCCGTCCGTATACCTAATTAGTCTCACGGAGGTAATCGTTACCGTGTGCGCAGTCCAATGTATCGATCCCAATACATGACCATCGCGTGCTCGACTAAAAATTCCACACATCCGCACCCGGCCACGCAATATGAACCCAGAAGGTCATGTGAACGAAAATGACCATAATAAATATCAATGAATAATAATCTGACAAAGTCAAGAATGACTCACCGAGATGAAAGTAATAATGAAGTGATTGATAGTTCAATGAAATGATTGGAACCGCCGTTCCTCGTTAATGAAGTGATTATTCGACAATTACAAGTCTCAATATGATTAATACAATGATGAATGAGTTATGATTATGAATGATCAACAACAAAAGGAATGAATATCCTTTTAACCGAGTAAGAATTAACTTACACAATACCGATGACAATTATCCTTCCACGAACAAATGTCCTAAATGAGATGTCGGTCGCTCGAACAACCTTGAATAACACAATTATCAACAATCCGTTCAACATACGTATCAAACAGGAATATAACGAACTCAAAACGTCGATACGACTAAACCAAGTCCATTGAGGCATTAAATCAAACACGTTGTGGCCAAACTCCGATTGTTTACAATCAAACCTCAATATACCAATATCAAATCCCCCAAGAAGTGTTTCAAACCAACAAAACATATTCAATACGATTAATAATCCAAAATGAATATCCAAATTCGTGATTACAACAACAATTAATCGAAAACCCCCAAATCCAACTTGATATGCAAAGTGTTCTTGAATAATCCCTCAATAATCCAATGAATCTTTATGCAAACTCATAATCATATGCATATCCCTTCATATAACATGATTATAACGTCCAAAACATCATATCTCAACACAAAATCGAAATCCAAGATGTTGAAGAAATTATCTCTTGAAGATCCAACCACTTCGATCCGATGAACACGAGTTAAATCGAGTATCCAAGCTTCCCAAACGAATGAAGATGATGAAAATCTAACACTCAAGTGATAGGTGATGGAAAATCTCTCCCTAAAACCCTCTCTCTCGGATAAAAGTTGGAGAAATGAAGAAATGAGGAAAAAGTCCCGGCCAACTCCTTATAAACTGCCGGAAGTTACGGCCGTAGCTCGGCCTTCTTACGGCCGTAACATCCCAGGTCAACGGCCTTACGGCCGTAACCGGCCAACTCGTACGGCCGTAACTCGGCATCGTCCAAATCACCTGCCGACAGCCTTACGGCCGTATCCGTACCTGACTTACGGGCGTAACCCGCCCTTCGTCAAAAACACCTGCCGACATCCTTACGGCCGTACCCGCACACCTTACGGGCGTAACTCGGACGATACGGCCGTATTCGGCCAAACTTACGGGCGTAAGCCCCCTTCGTCAAAAATGACCAGGCACCCTGCCTGTAACGTACGGCCGTATCCGGCCAAGCCTTACGAACGTACATGCCTCGTCTTACGGCCGTATGCCGAAACCCTTACGGCCGTAAGTCCTTCTTCGTCCGACAAAACCTGAAATACATGAACCCTCCTTACGGCCGTATCCTGACCATCTTACGGCCGTAACTCGCCTTCGGCCAAAAACGCCTGGGCACCCTGCTCGACACGTACGACCATAACCGGCCAAGCCTTACGGCCGTACCTGCTCAACTTACGGCCGTATGCCGAAACCTTACGGCCGTAAGTACCGCTCGTCCAAAAATGGCCTGATCACAACGAACACCTGTTACGGCTGTAACCTACAATCCTTACGGCCGTAACTCGTTGCTGGACAAGGTGAAAATCCGATAACTCCGATTCCTCGCTACGATTGATGAATGATCCGACATACTATACGTATGTGAACGTGAACAAGTCCAACACATGACAAAGATGATATTCCCAGTATAAGACTACCAATCACGATGAAAATGATAATACTCCCGTCTCGATCTACAAATGGAGATGAAATGACGATCGGTAACTGATATACGGTTACAACATGCCAACAGTGAACGCATTATGAATGAATCATGAATAACGAGTGATTATTAATGAGTGAAAATTACTGAGTGATAATTACAGACTGATAATTACTGAATGATAATGAATGAATTACAATCGGGTATTACAATGGAGGGTATACTGGATATGAAAAATTGTATAGCATTAAGGAATTAGAATAATCTTGATATTCCAACATTTTTATGCATGCTGTGACTTATATTGTTCTATTTTTATATTTGCATATAATAATTAAGTTCATTTATATTGTACAGGATGGCTCCATCAAGAATTCATGTTACTTGTGGGAATTAGATGATGGTAGTGGTACTTTGTTGGGAAATGGTACCAGCAGTAGCTTTGTAGCGATGAATATTGATGGGTAGTTTTTGTTTAGACGAATATTGGTTTTGATTATATTGGTTAGTTGCTAGTATTGTATAAACTCTAATTTTTGTTGTAAATAAAAGTGTTTTTTCATTTATCATTAGCCAATTTTATCATTTTTGAGAAACACTTGCTGAAAATATAATCAGGCAATAAACACTTGTTGCAAAAATGGTTGTGTGAAATCAACAAACACAATCACTTGAAAAAATAAAACTGTTGTATACAAACCAAACAAACAATTGTCCACCTGAATAAAACCGTTGTGTAGAGAACTAGTGAACAATTGTTTGTCTCGTAGAAACCATTGTGTTCCTATATTTCTGACAACGGTTTTATTACGTGGTGTTGTTGTTTCTAGGTATTATACAACGTTTTATAAAACACAGGCCGTTGTCTTCAGATATCTTACACAACAGTTTATGAGCCGTTGTCTGATATGCGTAACAAACGGCGTCTCAATAGACAACGGTAATCAAGGGCATCAGACAACTGGCAAAAACACTTGTAAAATTCAGTTTTCCTTGTAGTGTAATTTCAAAGTAGGTACTCCGGTGATGTTGCTACGAAATATCGACGATTAAATTGGACTGTGCAATGGTACAAGAATGATCGTGACAAATCTTGGGAACCATGTCATTGAAGCTGAGATTTTAACAGGAAGTAAAGCAGGACATCGAGCACTAATTCCTAAAATGTCGTTGACACCTTCTGATCCCAAGCTACCATTCAAATTCACAAGAAGGCAATATCCCCTAATTGTGTCATTTGCCATGACCATAAACAAGAGACAAGGTCAATCTTTGACTCACGTTGGACTATTTCTAAGGAAACCAGTTTTTTGTCACGGTCAACTATATGTGACTTTATCAAGGGTTACTCATCCAATGTAACACCCCCAATCCGCTCAGGGATATTACACGCCGTAGAACCTTTCCTCAAGGATCTACCAGGCTGGTAACAACAAACGAACAACTCGACAATGCCTTTAAGGCTAAAAAGACTCAGTAGACCGATTTGGCCTTTCAATAAAAACATACAACTCGATTACAATACTTGCCCACGTAGGGGTCAAAATACAACAAACTCCCGTACAATGGGGAAAAATACTGCAGTGGAAATAAAGTACAACTGAACCAATACACAACGTATGGTTCCACATGTGATTAGTATCGATCATCTTTCATCATCCTTCATGCCGACCCTTTGCCACGCTCCCTGAAACCTGAATGCAATACAGACATCCACCCCCCGATTACTCGGGGGTTAGCAAAATTCCACTATTTTGCTAGTGCAAGTACAAAGTGCAAATACGAGCCATATAATTGAAGTTCCAAGAATAACAATAACCAAGAATCCTCAAAGATCCAAACATAACGAAAAGTACTTCCCGAGGCAAGAGTTTGGGTAAAACATTCCAAAACCGAAAGATCGCAAATCGAGAGGATAATTTATAAAACCTTTCTTTTTTAAAATGCCCTCGGGAGTTTTCAACGTAAACCATTTAGGATTATTGAATCCTTCTCTTTCAAAAATCAACAAGGGTCACAGCCCAATAGTTTTGTTTTCGCAGATAGAAAACCACTAACAGTTCACAAGGTCAGAACCCATATCACGTGTCCTCGACGGACATAAAATCAACACAACGTAATCACGCACAAGCATCGTCTAGGACCGGGACGAAGCCACAAATCCCACTCGAGGCCTCTAAGGACCCTCCCGAGCTGGCCACAATCATAAAACGAATCACGCACACACGTCGCCTAGGACCGGGATGAAGCCACGAATCCCACTCGAGGCCTCGAAGGACCCTTCCGAGCTGGCTAGCGAAACAAAAGTCACAACATCTCACGGTTGGATCAATCACTTGTTGCATCCTGGCCACATGATCGCATGCCATGTGCCACCGTAGATTATCTTTGGCGCTCACTGTTTGATCAATCACTAGTTGCATCCTGACCACATGATCGCATGCCATGTGTCACCGTAGTTTTTATTAGGCTCTCACGGTTGGATCAATCGCTTGTTGCATCCTGGCCACATGATCGCATGTCATGTGCCACCGTAGGCCCCGCCCACATCCATACATACACACACAGCACAATACAACACATATATTCAAACAATTCACACAGAGCCATCAAACACTTAGCAAAACACCACGTCAAACCACAACCCACCGAAATGAAACCATATACGTCCACACACAATATCAAGTGCAACATCAACACCGAACATATCCATAGAATTCACATAGTCATTCACAAACCACACCATTCACAAAACACACGCGTTTTGAAAACAAGCCTTTAACAAGGCTAAACCGAATCTTTTGAAAGTTCAATTCAAACGACCAAACAACCACATTTAGATGATCACTAATTATCGCATCCATAAAACAAGAATTATATGGACAAGGTACCTGCCTCGAAATCGGCACGCAAGTATTCCGACGAACATGGCTCAATCGGGAAGCTTCGGAACTCCCGATGCTATCGAAAAGGAAGACGACAACGAACGGAAGGGTTCAACACGGTTTCTTCGAAAGAAACTCGACCCTAACATCATATAATTAATAAATCAATGATCATACGAGGAAGAATAATCGTAGAACGTCCGAAAACCCCTCTAAGACATTCTACCGGACACATTCAAGGCGTCGATCAAGAACTCGACCAAAACAACGAATCGATACGAACCAACCATGGAATAACAAGGTAAATGATATAATACATAAAAATAATCATCGATCCATCACAATCCTAAGTTGAATCGGATTAAACGGATGAAAACAACCAAAACACCCAAATTCCCCAAAATTAGATTTCTAGAAAATCTGACCTGATTCGCTCGATCAAGGGATGTTATAGGATGGATGATTGATTATATGAACTCCAAGACTGCATGGATTGATTGTCCAACAACATCTCTCCATGATAACCACACCTCCAGCCGCGGAAAAGAAGGAAAAGAATGAGAAAAATGGTGAAAAACCCGTCTGCAGGGCCTTAAATAGGCTGCCTGCCGGAAGAGTTGCGTACGTAACCGGCCAAGGGCTTACGTACGTAACCGGCCATGGCCGAGACACTGCCCAAAAATGCCGGCTTCGTTACGTACGTGATCGGCCAAGGCTTACGTACGTAACCGGCCTTACGTACGTAACTGCCGAGCACTACCGGCCGTAACTCGGCCAGTGCCGGCCTGGGCCCAGACTGCCCGGCCATGACTCGGTCGGGGCCAACTCCGACGGACCGGTTAAGCGTTCGATGATGTATCGACCACATTAACGCACCGGTTATGATCCAAAACGATAATGAGCGAATTACGAAGCATAAAATGCCCCAAACACGGAACGAACACGACGAAAAGCTCGAAAAACACCACGCAATGTTCACGAAGGATTCTCAACAACGAACGAAAGCGCTAAACGAACATGTGAATCCGACAACCCGGAGGTAGGTAAAAACGAGTATGAAGACAAGTACCCGAAACTTTGGGAAATTACAAAACGGTCCCAAATGTCCGAAAATCACGATATGGCAGCGAATAATCAAACGAATCTCACAACACGCATAACAATGTTAAATGAACTTGCGAGAAATCCGAAACAACAGTTTCGAACGAGATTCCCAGGAATTGAACTCAAGTGCGGAAAAGTCGCTTAAGAACATGGAATTCAACAAAACGACACCGAAACCAACTCGGACGTCCAAAAGTGCAGAATTAATTATTCTCAGAATAATGAAATGGTTACGAGCGAGTCGTCAACACGGACTCCCGCCGAAAAAAAAGAAAATTACCGAAGTCCGAAATTGCGGGTATTACATTCTACCCTCCTTAAAAGAAGTTTCATCCCGAAACTTAAAACAAGTAGGGAGAAGCAAAATCCCGCCAGGAAAACTCAACGATATTCACAAGAACCGAAAAACTCGCGCCCAACGGCGAAAAGTTACAAGCAACGCAAAGGAATATACGACGTGAAAACACGCTCCACGACGACAAACACAACGCCACCGGTAGAGACAACAAGTGACGAGCGTCATCAACCAGATAATACAATCAAGTCGATTATCCGAACAATCACAAAACACAACGAACGAAAATCAACACGATTGACCAACCTAACGGTACATCAATCAACACGCGAGCCAATCGCTGAACAAATACGGAATTCCACCGCCCAAGGATTGGAAGATCGAAAACAATACTAATTTCCCGAACTTAAGGAAATTAGGAAGGAGTCTGAACGCTCAACAATCACGAAACGGGGTCAACAAAAACTGAACAATCAATGATCGAACCACAACGATCGAGACAACAAAAATCGAACAATCATGTTCGGATCACGAAGAACAATAAGGTTCAACCGACAACTCCGAGGTTCACATCTCGACTCGAGACAAAACATGATCCGTTGAAAACAACAAGATGTGCACTCACATAAGATCCACAGGAAAGGGAATAGCAATTGAAAAGTCACAACGACAAACGAGTAATTCCGAAACAATACCACCCTCATTCGATCAACAAAAGCAAGGGACAGGGCAAGCTCAGAAAATGTTAACGAACATAAACGAGTCGACAGAGTCGAAAACACAGAAGTTCCAAATTTGATCCACTTCGAATAAAAGAACTTAATTTCCGAAGTTCGAAACAACAAGGTAAGGAAATAACATAACATACAACTGATAGACCACGCCCCTCAGGGACTCCTCAGAGCCGGTCCTGATATCAATGCTCAAGTCTGTGCCTCGGAAGGCTCGGTAATCAACTCACAAAACTGAACATGATGTCCCTCGAGTTCGCACTTGAAACGCGTCACAGGCGAGGAAGGACAAATTGCACGTACATTCCCCCGGCATATCAGGGTTGAAATGCCTCGGCTCGGCATACCGAAAATACAGATGCTAGATACAATGGAACATAACACCGCAAAACAACATACCGAAGATGCCAACTCAGCATAACATATCAACGCATACAAAAATCACAACAACAACGGCATCGTTCGACGATTACAACGGCCCGAACGATATCTAGCACACAATCACAAACATCATGAAACAATCACCCATGTGCATAAACGCACAAAAATCCAAGCTTTAACAACTCACACTCGTGCGAAAACACGCAAATCACCACGAGGCGATAAACAGTAAACACCAGTTCACACCTCTCACAGAGGGCTAGTACAATAAATGCGTGGCAACGTCTCGACGTTCATGCCACCAATTCGATCATACTCGGGAGCAAACATCATAACGACAACGCGAACATCATACATACATACCCAGCCCTCAAACGGGAATGGATAGGTTTTAAAAACGAAATGAAAATAATTTAGAAAAACACCGGTTGATCTTGAGTAACACCTTTCAAAAAAAGTACAAACGTGAAACATCATTATCGAGACTTTGGAGAACCATTTCGCATTTGATAAAAAATGAGGACACTTTTTCTTAGTGAAAAACTTTCAGAATATTCGACCCTCGGGTCTAAGTAAAAGTGTTTCTAAAACATTGAAAATATCTCAAAACATTTTGGTCCTCGAGGTAGAAGAATTTTGAAACATATTGTGACACCTTGGATGTACCACGAGAAAATAACTCATTTTAAAAGTACGTCTCGAAATTTATTTTCTAAGATACTCAAGGTTTTCAAAGATAATTCAATGGGCTAGAATGCCCAAAAATTTCAGGTAATTACACGGAACATTATAGCGCCGTGGGTCCCACGCCGGAACCCACCAGGCTAAAAACCATTTACAAAAACGCCAAAAAAGCCGATGACGGTAATATTTCAAAAACTTACAAAAGCCATTTACAAAATACTAAATACCGTCATAAGAATTTCGCCAAAACGATCAAGGCCATAATGCCAAAAACTCGGTTAAGGGAATCGGTTTTCGAAACAAAACTCAGTCGGTAAAATACCGAAAGCCATTACAAAAGAACTTACGCAGCGGATAAAAGAAATACAGTCCAACATGCACAATCCAGCAACACTACTCCTCATATGAACGAAATATGAGAGTCAAATAACCACATATCAAGAAATCAAAATCCATAAGAGGATTCCGTCAATTAACTCATAATCATACCTGTAACTCGCATCAGACGAGGCACAAACACAAACAAGGGAGACTTACATACACAGGTCGCACGAAGATGATGATCGCCCCACGATACTAATCACGACCAACAAACTCAGATGATGCGTCGCGACACGACTTAGTCAGACAAAATCCGACGAGACAAAACTCAACAGACACCACTGACCCGACAGCCTAGGTTTCCACAACCTAAGCTCTGATACCATTTATGTAACACCCCCAATCCGCTCAGGGATATTACACGCCGTAGAACCTTTCCTCAAGGATCTACCAGGCTGGTAACAACAAACGAACAACTCGACAATGCCTTTAAGGCTAAAAAGACTCAGTAGACCGATTTGGCCTTTCAATAAAAACATATAACTCGATTACAATACTTGCCCACGCAGGGGTCAAAATACAACAAACTCCCGTACAATGGGGAAAAATACTGCAGCATAAAATAAAGTACAACTGAACCAATACACAACGTACGGTTCCACATGTGATTAGTATCGATAATCTTTCATCATCCTTCATGCCGACCCAGTGCCACGCTCCCTGAAACCTGAATGCAATACAGTCATCCACCCCCCTTACTCGGGGGTTAAAACCTTTTTTTTTAAAATGCCCTTGAGAGTTTTCAACGTAAACCATTTAGGATTATCGAATCCTTCTCTTTCCAAAATCAACAGGGGTCACAGCCCAACAGTTTTGTTTTCGCAAATAGAAAACCACTAACAGTTCACAGGGTCAGAACCCATATCATGTGTCCTCGACGGACATAAAATCAACACAACGTAATCACGCACAAGCATCGCCTAGGACCAGGACGAAGCCACAAATCCCACTCGAGGCCTCTAAGGACCCTTACGAGTCGGCCACAATCATAAAACGAATCACGCACACACGTCGCCTAGGACCGGGACGAAGCCACGAATCCCACTCGAGGCCTCGAAGGACCCTCCCGAGCTGGCTAGCGAAACAAAAGTCACAACATCTGACGGTTGGATCAATCACTTGTTGCATCCTTGCCACATGATCGCATGCCATGTGCCACCATAGATTATCTTTGGTGCTCACGGTTGGATCAATCACATGTTGCATCCTGACCACATGATCGCATGCCATGTGTCACCGTAGTTTTTATTAGGCTCTCACGGTTGGATCAATCTCTTGTTGCATCCTGGCCACATGATCGCATGCCATGTGCCACCGTAGGCCCCGCCCACATCCATACATACACACACAGCACAATACAACACATATATTCAAACAATTCACCCAGAGGCATCAAACACTTAGCAAAATACCACGTCAAACCACAACGCACCGAAATGAAACCATATACGTCCACACGCAATATCAAGTGCAACATCAACACCAAACATATCCTTAGAATTCACATAGTCATTCACAAACCACACCATTCACAAAACACACGCGTTTTGAAAACAAGCCTTTAACAAGGTTAAATCGAATCTTTTGAAAGTTCAATTCAAACGACCAAACAACCACATTTAGACTATCACTAATTATCGTATCCATAAAACAAGAATTATATGGACAAGGTACTTGCCTCGAAATCGGCACGCAAGTATTCCGACGAACACGGCTCAACCGGGAAGCTTCGGAACGCCCGATGCTATCGAAAAGGAAGAAGACAACGAACAGAAGGGTTCAACACGGTTTCTTCGCAAGAAACTCGACCCTAACATCATATAATTAATAAATCAATGATCATACGAGGAAGAATAATCGTAGAACGTCCGAAAACCCCTCTAAGACATTCTACCGGACACATTCAAGGCGTCGATCAAGGACTCGACCAAAACAACGAATCGATACGATACAACCATGGAATAACAAGGGAAATGATATAATACATCTAAATAATCATCAATCCATCACAATCCTAAGTTGAATCGGATTAAACGGATGAAAACAACCAAAACACCCAAATTCCCCAAAACTAGATTTCTAGAAAATCTGACCTGATTCGCTCGATCAAGGGATGTTATAGGATGGATTATTGATGATATGAACTCCAAGAATTCATGGATTGATTGTCCAACAACATATCTCCATGATAACCACACCTCCAGTCGCGAAAAAGAAGGAAAAGAATGAGAAAAATGGTGAAAAACCCGTCTGCAGGGCCTTAAATAGGCTGCCTGCCGGCAGAGTTACGTATGTAACCGGCCAAGGGCTTATGTACGTAACCGGACATGGTCGAGACACTGCCCAAAAATGCCGGCATCGTTATGTACGTAACCGGCCAAGGCTTACATACGTAACCGGCCAAGGCTTACGTACGTAACCGGCCTTACGTACGTAACTGCCGAGCACTACCGGCCGTAACTCGGCCAGTGTCGGCCTGGGCCCAGACTGCCTGGTCATGAATCGGCCGAAGCCAACTCCGACGGTCCGGTTAAGCGTTCGACGATGTATCGACCACCTTAACGCACCGGTTATGATCTAAAACGATAATGAGCGAATTACGAAGCATAAAATGCCCCAAGCACGGAACGAACACGACGAAAAGCTCGAAAAACACTACGCAATGTTCACGAAGGATTCTCAACAACGAACGAAAGCGCTAAACGAACATGTGAATCCGACAACCCGGAGGTAGGTAAAAACGAGTATGAAGACAAGTACCCGAAACTTTGGGAAATTACAAAACGGTCCCAAATGTCCGAAAATCACGATATGGCAACGAATAATCAAACGAAGCTCACAACACGCATAACAACGTTAAATGAACTTGCGAGAAATCCGAAACAACAGTTTCGAACGAGATTCCCAGGAATCGAACTCAAGTGCGGAAAAGTCGCTTAAGAACATGGAATTTAACAAAACGACACCGAAACGAACTCGGACGTCCAAAAGTGCAGAATTAATTATTCTCAGAATAACGAAACGGTCACGAGCGAGTTGTCAACACGGACTCCCGCCGAAAAAAAAGGAAATTACCGAAGTCCGAAATTGCGGGTATTACATCCAAAGGGTCTCAAAATCTTGATATGCGAGAAAGAGAACAAATCTACCACAACAAGAAATGTTGTGTATAGGGAGGTCTTCCGCAATTTGTAAAAATCGTTATTTTCATTTATTCGGACAATATTATATATATCGCACTGTGTTATATTGACCTTAATAGTTTTTTCTTTTAATTATTTGAACTCTCTCAATATGCAAAAATCTATTGACAAAATTTAAACTAGAGCCCGTGCATCGCACGGGTACTACTAGTTTGGACAATGGACATTATTGTAGATTTTAAGTTTGAAGATTTCGACAAGGTTGTTAGCTGCGTTAGTGAGTGTGATAATCAGACTGCAGATCAATGCAGTCTCTTGGATCGACCCATCTCTTCACCAAATGGAGCTCCATCTCCATGATAGTTAAATTTCTGATTCGGTTTAATTAGACCATTCAGGCATGGAAATCTATGCATGGTACCAAGATGGAAAACAATGAATTAAAAAGCTAATACGCGGGAAAAATGTTCTTTTAGGCCTGTAACTTTGGCCTAATTGGGTTATAAGGACATTATCTTTTTGGATCTAGAGAAAAAGGACATTAATTTTAAAAAGTGGGAAAACAAGGACAATTAAGCCCGAAGAAGGTCCGATTGGAAGAAAACAGCGGTCGGAAGAAGTCCGTCAGGCCAAAGCGATCTGGGGTGGCCAAACCTTTGTTGACAGATATGCATTAATTAGAGGGGATTAACTTTAAGCGTGTCAACTGTTGCCATGTATGTAGTAATTTTGTACGGTTTATACTCAACTATAGCCGGAAATCAGAAAATGACATGTGAAAATCACGTGCTCTGGCAAAATGGAATTGACATGTGAAAATCACGTGCTCCGGCAAAATTGATGTAAATTGCACAACAGAAAAATCAATGGACATTTTTTTGCCAAATTTAAAGAAAAATAGCAAAATAAACAATACAACAAAAATGACATATTAATTCTAAAATCCAATAAATTATTTTGAAAATGCTATATTTTATTTTCATTCCCAATCGAGTCGGATACATGTGTTCAAGTTTATTTATTTTCGGGAGGCAACTGGTCCTTCTAATCTATTCTCAAAGTATCATATTTCCAAAAATTATTGTCAAATTATCTCTTCTTAAAAATTATTTGTCAATATAACATTATCTTGCCACATGGATTGCCACCGGTAAAAAATTTTAACTGACTGGTAAATCGTCGGATTTGGTCAGAAGCTTCCTGCTGGAAAAATCTTCCTTTCGAATTTTCATGTCAAATTAAAAATTAATTGTCAAAATAAAATTATTTCCGACTCGACCAAATCCAACGAAGCTGCAAGTCTTCTCCAACCATGTCTGACATCGTCCGAGTCGTCTGAACAGGGTACCTTTTTTGAAACATATTAAAAAATACCTTGGTGGTGACTAATTTATGAACGAGGTACCTTTTTTGTTTCTGCAAATTTGATAACAGAACTCACAAATATATAGGTGTAAGAATGAGTTTAAAATACAGCCCATGGTCCTAAAAAAAAGAAAAAAAAAAAAGACAGTCTTCTTGACAATTTCATCTAGTGAGTTTGAGAAGTCTGAAGGTTGTTAAGAAAGAATAAGAATTTCCAATTTACTTCATGCAGAGAAGGAGAAAAAAAAAAGAAAAAAAAAATCAAAAAACATGCAGAACAGAAAAAAAAAAAAAAAGAGTTTTGCACCGTCAAAAAACTTCCTGAAGGAGAAAAGAAACAAAAAAGAAATAAAACAAAACAAACAAAAAAAACAAAGAAAAAAGGAGAATTCCTAAACCTTGGTTCAATAGAACTAATTATATCTATGTAGCAATCCATGTGGCAAGATAAAGTTATATTGACAATTAATTTTTAAAGAGTGATAGTTTGAGCTCACAAAAAAAGAGTGATAGTTTGATAATAATTATTTGAAAAGATGATACTTTGACAATAGATTCCTAGTTCTTATCCAATATCTCATACTTCTAGAAAGTGATGAATCCGTGCATCAGAGTGTAGGACCTCTTCTTTTACTCTAATAATAAAATATAAACTAAAAAGAGAATGAAAAGAAAAGGAGAAAAAAAAAAGTTCATGTCAATAAGTGAAAAATACATGGATAAAAAGTGAAACTAAAAACAATATGATTTAGTCGTTGCCGTTCGTTAGGGCGATCCAAGACATGTACTCCCAAGCTAGGACGTGCGTTAGAACCCCAGTTGGTGACACCCAGTATTTTCCGGTTGAGATAGGGCTACACCAGGGGTCGGCGCTAAGTCCGCTTCTCTTCGCTCTAATCCTTGACGTCATTTCGCGTGGGATTCAAGATGGCATCCCGTGGTGCATGCTTTTTGCTGACGACATTGTGTTAGTGGCGGAGTCGAGGAGGGAGTTGAATTCGAAGTTGGAGCTTTGGAGGGCTAAGTTAGAATCCCATGGCTTGCGTGTGAGCCGGTCTAAGACCGAGTATCTCTGGTGCAACTTTAGTGGTGAGGCCAACGAGGAAGATGTGGAGGTAATGATTGCGGATCAGATCGTACCCGTATGGATAAGTTCAAGTATTTGGGTTCGATCATTCGGAAGGAAGGTGAGTGTGAAGATGATGTCACGCATCGCATCAAGGCGGGGTGGCTAAGGTGGAGAGCAGCGACAGGGGTCTGTGCGACAAGAAAATCCCTCTAAAGTTGAAGGGTAAATTCTATGAGCGGCTATCCGACTCTGCTATGTTGTATGGCTCGAATGTTGGGCGATGAAGAAGTCGCTTGAGAGCAAGTTGGAAGTGGTGAAATGAGAATGTTACGTTGGCGTGTGGTCGCGCAATGTTAGATAGAATTGCGACGGGATTTTCGGGAATGCGGCTGGAAGTGGCGCCCATTTCGGTGAAAGTTAGGGAAGGGAGATTGAGATGGTTTGGCCACGTCCGCGAGAGACGGGCATCTGCTCGGTGAGGAGGTCGAGAGTTTAATGGTTGTCGGGGAGAGGAGGAGGCGGGCCAAGGAGGACGTGGGAGGAGCAGCGAGATTAGATTTGAAGGCCTTAAACCTTTCCGAGACCATGACCGTTGATAGGTGCGCTTGGAGCGCCGGATCGAGTTGTGGATTCTTTTGTAGGGAGCGGTCTTTGTAGTTGAGAGCCTCAGGGGTGGGTTGTCTCGGTTAGCTTTGACCTAGAGCATTGCATATTTATTTTTATTGTATATTTTATCCAATTGTCTTTGCGTGTGGTGTATTTTTGGCAGGGAGATGTGCGCAGAGCCAACCTCTCTTTTGTTAGAGCAGCGTTCATTGGGAGTGAAGTAGCAAAATTCTGCTTAGGTAAGTCCCATGTGGATCAAGCCATGGGCTCAGGTATGGTCTCGAGCTTTTTCGAATCATATGTTTTCCTTTGTATTTATCACACAAGATTCTGCTGTGCACTAAGCTGGGGGGTCTTCACGGAAACAGCCTCCCTACCGTAATAAGTAGGGGCATGGTCTGCGTACATCTTACCCTCCCCAGACCCTGCTCTGAGCGGGATATACTGGGTTTGTTTGGTTTGGTTTGGTTTTCCTTTATACTAATACAATATACTTTATCTGTCACATGTTATATTTCGGCGTTTCGGATGTTGGTGCGTGAGCTTTGCATATTTCGAATTGATACACAAATTACAACTAATTAAATAGTAAATAAACAAATTTGTATCCTATATAGGATTCGAACTCCAATTGATATGAAATGTCCAACTAGAGGAGACAAGTCTTCACCACTCGACCAAGTCTCCGTCCCAGAAGAGTAGGCACTCTCTTTAGCGGCACGAGTCTTAATAAATTAACATGATGATAGTTGTGAGTGAAGGAAGTGTCATACTTTGTAAAAAGGAAGGATATGTTAATTAGGAGGTGTTCGGCTTGTTTAATCCAAAAATGAAATGTGCCTATTCTTTTGGGACGGACCAAAAATAAAAATTGTGCGTACTCTTTTGGGACGAAGAGAGTATATAGTAATGGTATGCTACAATTTCATTATATACATGCATAAAACCTAAATCTAGATATATAATAAGAAATAAATCATCATATAATAAATCTACCTAAAATATTCAAAAACCTAGCTACCTAAATTAAATCCTAATACTACTCAAAGCTGAACATATATAAAAAAAAGTATTATCATTCTATTCTTCTTAAAGAGTTATACAACTTCTGTATTTTTTTAATATTTATTTATATTCACTAAAAATCTAAACTTTTTACTCATGCATCTTTCGGAATAAATATTATTGTTCTTTCGAATATCTAGAGTTATTTTAGGGGTATTTTAGGTTATTCTCAATATATCTTCTTCAAGCATTTTTTTTCTTGAAATTTCTTTGATGACGGAACAATTAGAAATTTAAAATAGTTAAATAAAATTAGTTGTACTTTTAAAAAAAATAACTTGAGTTGATCATTAAAATAAATTTTGATATATTTAACAATCAAAGTAGTTTTGATGAGTTACAAAATTTGATGCACGAAAAAATATCTAATATTTATTCAATAAAAAACTTATATGATTAAACAGAGTTAATTTTTATAGAATAAAAATTTAAATACTTAAAAGTTATTGGATAATTATTCTAATTATCTCAAAATTTCATTGATAAAAAAATGGAAAAATCATGTGGGAAAGAAAGAAATTTATGAGTCTTATTGTAACACCCCAAAAATGATGGCTATTACAGTGCCGTGGATCCCACACTGGCACCCACCAGGCAATACAAATACACAAATCAACCGTAATATAATTTTAGTACCGAACCACAAAATGTTAACCATTACTCCGACAGGAGTTTACACATCATAAGGCTATAATCGTCACGACAAACAAGATTCAAATACAAGTATAAACCATTTGAAGATGGAGTACCCCCAAAATAAAAGTACAACTGAAAAGAAAAACTGCAAAGCAGAAATGAGAATACATGGTTAAATCATAATCAGAGAAAAGAAGACTCGGCCCCCCCAAACTAGTATCCTTCAAACCCTTCGCCGTCACGATGCTCGTCCCATGCCTTGGCCTTCCCTCGGCCTAAAATACAAACAACAAGTACTTCGCCCAAAACCACAGGGTCAGATATACATGATAATAAATCTCAAGATATTATACAAATCACATACAATAGATCTCAATGAAACAAACTCGACTGTTGAACATACCCCTCAGGCGTATCAACAACTAATCGCAAATCATCGGACATACCCAATCACACGTCGTGTATGAATGACCAAATCAATCTAGCTCAAGACGGACATCACAGTACGTCCAATCCAAAAATATGTCCGTGCACATGTCCACCCCGTATATGGAATTGATGATATATATGGGACAATGTACCTAATTAGTCTCACGAAGTAAACGTCTCATGTATACAGTCTAATGTGAAAACATCAACACATGACCATATGTACCCGACTAAAAATACTACACATGACCAATTGGCACGCAGATATGACTCCAGACATGTCACGATGCAACATGACAATGAAACTCAATTAATCACATATCTAACAAGGATCAAGGAACTCACCGAAGTGACAACAACGATCAATGAGACCAATGATATTAAGGTAGTGAACTTGGGAGTACAATATCACAACGAAACGATCGACGTGATCAATATCAGCACCTCTTATGAATCATATTCATAAAGCATTACTCATACACGAAATGTATAACATTCACAAGTATCATTTATCATTATAACCAAGCAAGATAACTTGCCTCAATTTCGGAGACGAAAAATAGTCTTTCCTCAAATGAATGAACGGCGTCCTTCGACAAAACAAGACCCACTCGAGCAAGCAACCTTGAATAAAATATAATTCATTCAATAACACAATCTCACAATATCAATATCGGATTCATAGAAATTAACTTCCATAATTCAACACGAATAGTTCGAAATATTCTAATGAATATCAATGTCCTAATTTATGAACTTAAATACCCTCAATTCATCTTTATAATTAGATTAACATGCTCATAATGTTCTTCAACATTCATGATCACCTATCTTACAAGAATTGTCATAGACAAGCTCAAATAATCATCAGATTATGACAATATCATCACTGATCATTATAATCTTCTCAATGACATTACTAATACTTAAACATGATGTCTTAACAATCATCCATTACTAATTCATCAAGGATTTTGGATTTATCATCAAGTTTAACTTAACTATATCAAAACTATGATAAATATCTCCCAATTGAGTATTAGCTTCATTTAAAATAGTTAAACTTCTCAAGAACACTCAAACTATAGGTAATCATCCCCAATTATGTTAATCAACCAAGAAAATTGAGTATAATTCTTCTAAAACCTAATTATAACATCTAAGCGTCCCTAAACATTAAGGACAGATCCATTTTTAAGCCCGATTCATCATGTTCTTCATTACGTGTTCATAAATTCAATAATAATCATGTTATACTCTATCAATTCAATACCATATGGAGTATTCATCAATAATATTATCATTATTTCGGAATTTAACACAATATTAGACAACATCCTCTTGAATATGAAGAATAATCCCCAAAACTTAAAGAACACACTCAAATATTCTACCCTCTAAGCTCCAATCCAAGATATGAAGCTCCAAGATAAGGTGTAAGAGGATTATAATGGCCAGGAGGATGATTTCTAGAGAGAAAACTCAGAGTTGGTTCGTGCAAAAATGAAAGACTATACATGTCTTTATAACTTGTACTTTCTCTAACGTACACTACCTGACGTACGTTAACATCCTTTACGTACGCTAACACTTCAGTTTTACGCACGTAAACACCCTCCAAAGACTACTGCCTTATATCACACATCCCCTTGCGTACATTGTAAAAAATGACACACGTACGCTCGCCATTATTACGTATGCTAACACAACGAAGTTGCGTACGTAATGCTTGTTGACTTGGCTGTTCGAAAGAAGCCAAAAGTTCCAGCCATGTGCGGCCATGCGCGGTCCCATATGATACCCTCGGTTACAAGGTGCAGCATGCATGGATGTATGGACGGACAAGCATGTATCCGGGTAACAAGGTGCCCAACCGAGGGACGAGGCCACTAGGCCATGTGCGGAACTACCTGGGCGGCGAGACAAGGCACGTCGGGAACCAAGCAGGCGAGTGCAGCGGGCACGGGACAGGCACGCCGCTTCAGAACATCGTGGGACAAGATGACGAGTTGAGGCATATCCGAGGGTTAAGACTCGGGCACGAGCAACGGATACCCACGAGGGGTGCGAACGAGGAATGATCCAGAAGCATGGATGGAAGGCCAGGCCGGACCGGGCCGGGCTACACTAAATCGGCCCAAGTTGGGACAACTACGTAATCTATCAAGCTTAACGTACGTAACACTAATCGTGATAGCATACGCTGGGCACTGATTGTAGCGTACGCTAGGTCTAATGTGCTTAGCCAAAATACAACTTACCATGAAACAGCTCACAGTCAAAACAATTCGAAAGTCAAACATAAATAGTTTGATTATGAAATATCTCGATATAATAAACATTGTATAAATCCAAACATAATACAATAATACTCATATAATACGTACAATAGAGCAGTATAAAATGAAAAATTACAGCCAGATATTACATACTCCCCCTCTTAAAAAAAGTTTTGTCCTCGAAACTAAGGGTAAACAACTCGGGATGTCTCTCCCGCATGCTATCCTCGGTATCCCATGTACCATCCTCGACTCCATGTCTCGACCACTGAATCTTCAACAAGGGAATCGTCTTGTTTCTCAACTGTTTGATCCTCCTCTCAAATATTCATACAGTACGCTCCTCTTATGAATAATCATCAGCTATCTCAATTTCTTCGAACTGAAGTATGTGGCTAGGATAATCAATATACTTCCTCAAATGGGAAACGTGAAAAACGTTGTGAACTTGGCTTAAAGCCGGTGGCAATGCCAAACGATAGGCCAGATCGCCTACTCATTCCAAAATCTCAAATGGTCCTATATACCTCAGACTCAGGTTATCTCTCTTCCCAAATTGGAGATGATGAGTGCGATGTTGATAAGCACTGGCTTACCCGACAACATGTTATGGGAAGCTATACTTTTAGCCAACCACATTCTTAACAGGATACCACGCAAAGTTAGAGATAAAACTCCATATGAATTATGGAAAGGTCAAAACCGTCATATAAATACCTTAAAGTGTGAGGGTGCTTGGTTAAAGTATAAGTACCTAAGCCAAAGCAAGTGAAGATTGGATCCAAAATGGTTGATTGTGCTTTCATTGGATATGCAAACAATAGTAGTGCTTATCGCTTTCTAGTGCACAAGTCAACAATTCCTGATATAAATGATGGTATGATCATAGAATCAAGGATGCTGTTTTCTTTGAAAATGTCTTTCCTTGCAAAGAAAGGAAAGAAGTAAGGTCTAACAAGAGAACTTTTGGAACTGCAGGTTTACCTTAAATTGAAGAAGAGGAATCAAGACGCAGTAAAAGGACAAAAGTAGCTAAGTCTTTTGGTCCTGATTTTCTGACATATTTGTTAGAAAATAAACCTAGAACCATTCAAGAAGCTTTGTCTGGTCCAGATGCTCCTCTCTGGAAAGAACCTATCGACAGTGAAATAGAATCTATCATGCATAACAATACTTGGGAGTTGGTTGATCCCCCATCGGGTTTCAAACCATTGGGATACAAATAGATTTTTAAAAAGAAGTATAGAGTAGATGGATCTATTGATAAATACAAAGCTAAGTTTATAGTCAAAGGATTTAAGCAAAAGGTGGGATATGATTTCTTTGATACATATTCTCCTATAACAGGAATCACTTCCATTCGTGTTCTCATTGCTATTGCAGCTTTGCATAACCTTGAGATACATCAAATGGATGTAAAAACTGCCTTCTTGATGGGGAACTTGAAGAGGAGATTTACATGGAGCAACCCGAAGGGTTTGTTGCACCCAGACAAGAGAAAAAGGTGTGTAAACTTGTTAAGTCACTTTATGGACTAAAACAAGCACCTAAGCAATGGCATGAAAAATTTGAAAGAACAATGTTGTCCAATAATTTCAAGATAAATGAATGTGATAAGTGTATTTACATTAATGGAAAGAATGATAATTATGTCATAGTTTGCCTTTATGTAGATGATATGTTGATTATGTGAAATAATCATGAATTAATCTTGGAAATCAAGGAAATGTTAAGGAAGTACTTTGACATGAAAGATATGGGATTATCTGATGTTATATGAGGGATTAAGATATCTAGAACTTCAGATGGAATTGTTTTGTCACAATCCCATTACATCGAAAGCATACTCAGAAGATTTAATGCTTTTGATAGTGCTCCAGCTAACACCCTGTAGATATAAGTCTACACTTAGCTAAAAACAAAGCGGAACCAGTTTCTCAGTTGGAATATGCAAGGATAATTGGCAGTCTAATGTAGTTAACTAATTGTACACGTCCAGGCATTGCATATTCGGTGAGTAAACTAAGTAGGTTCACAAGTAACCCGAGTAAGGATCATTGGAAAGCCTTGACAAGGGTGCTTAGATACCTAAAGTATACCATAAACTATGGAATACTTTATACGAGATATCCAACAGTATTGGAAAGATACTGTGATGCCAATTGGATATCAGACACAAAAGACTTCAAGTCCACAAGTGGATATATACTCACAATAGGTGGAGAATTGGTGTCGTGGAAATCTTCTATGCAAACGTGTATAGCTCATCCACTATGGAATCTAAGTTTATTGCTCGAGATAAAGCTGGAGAAGAAGCTGAATGGCTTAGAAATTTCTGAGAAGATATTCCTTGCTGGATTAAACTAGTACTAGCTGTGCCGATACATTGTGATAGTCAATCAGCAATTAGAAGAGCTCAGAGCAGCATGTAAAATGGTAAATATAGACATATTCATCGAAGACATAATACCATTAGACAATTGATCTCGAATGGGGTCATTTCGATTGATTATGTAACGTCAAAGGAAAACCTAGCGGATCCGCTTACAAAAGGCATAAATCAGGATCAAATGCACAAGTTGTTGAGGTGAATGGGCTTAAAATCCACAAAATAAGTATACTCATAGCGGTAACCCAACCATGTGAATTGGAGATCCCAAGACCTTGGTTCAATTGGGACAACTAAGTTATGAATGTTCAGTTGAACACTTGGAACTTGTTTCAGCTCACTCCCAGAACATCCAAGTGAGAAACCTGCATAATGTAGTGTGGTTAAGTCTAAACTTTTAATGATTCCTATACATACATTGTGGGGTATGGCAGGGTACTTTTCATAGGAGATCACCTATGTAAGTGAGAAGTACTGGCCGCTTCCACTCGGAACACTTATGAAACTAAGATATGGTCCAGGACCGAAATGGACACAGCGTGAGAACAAAATGCGTTAGAATGATCTTGTGTAAATACGATTGTATTGGTTTACATAAATAGCTGAATAGTTCAAGATATTGCGTCACTAAGCAGCTAGTAAATCCGATAGTATTTTACTAAGGAAGGTTCAAAGTCATAAGCTACCGTTCCTGATGCAATAATTGTTTGCGAGAACTTTCGAATGACTCTGCATACTTGCATGCATTAATGTTCATTCATTTGGGGGATTGTTGGAACTTGGTCTATTAAAATGGGTTTGATCCAAAATTTGCAGTGGATTCTATTTTTCAAAAATGGAAATAAATTGTGAAATCATAATCTACATTGTTTGTAGATGAGATTAACATTTAATTTTTCTCAAAACCAATTTTGGGTGAATGAGAAATTAATGCATAAAGTTAGCCACTTAAATACATAGAGAAATGGAAAGGTGGAAATGTGAAGAGTCACACCCCACATTAGAAAAAGATTGCAATTGTAACTACTTTATAAGGAGTTTTACCAAAGTAAGGAGTAATCATGTGTTACTCCTTATGGTGTACCATAATGGACCAAGTTTGTTCCGACTAGCTCAAGGCTAATTCAAAATGCACCGAGGATGGTGCGTAGCACCGTCCGAGCCTGCGGCCGCAACATCGCACGTCGCACTTGTCGTATTGGGCACTTTAGAGGCGCACTTCGCACATGCGCATCGTCGAGGAGCTATGAGGAGTCTTAAATTTTTGATAGCTCGAACCAGGGTTCGGTTCACTGGCTCGGTGACGTGTCTAGGCAGCCTGGAGTGCGTGATGGGGTTCGTACATGCCAAGAGGTGCGTTGTGAACGCGTTTGTCCACTGATGGGCACAATGACTGGACATGACTGTCCAGCATGCAAATGGTGTAATCACCGTGATCAGATGCGTCTGTCCACTAATGAGATCCGAACCAAGGGGTGAAGCCAATCCCAAGAGGCACCTGAAACTCTATATAAAGAACCGCCCTTTGAATGATCAAAATACTAGGGAAAAATATCAAATCCAAAACTACTACAAAAAACATAATTCCGAAAAATCATTCGAGCATCTTGAGTTCTTCCGTTCCTTGAATTTTCGAAAGTTCAAAATACAAAGTTGTTCGCTGGAGGTTTACGTTTTGCAAGTTCGGCTAACTTAAACTAGGGAGTCATATCTTAGGGAGTATTGCCAAGAACCGTTAGCACTTTGTACGGGGCAATTTTGTCTTACGGAGATAGTATCCAATACTAGCCTCAACTTCATTCTCATCGCTTCAGTTTAAGAAAACCATCAGATTCATAGTCAATTCCAACCAACAGGGCAAAAAAATATAGTATCTATTTTGATCATGGATCGTAAAGGCTTTTCATTTTACATTGGTAATAGTTGCAAATTTTATTTTGGAAATAAATTAGTAGGCACTGCTACATTGTTAAATGGACTGTATCATCTAAACATAAGTAACAAAGTCGTTGTGAACACTATGGATAGGGAGCGTAGTAGGGATGAAACTAATCAAGCATTGAAATGGAATCTTAGACTTGGTCATGTTGGTCAGACCAAGGTTTACAAAATGGAAAAAGATTCACTTACGGGCCCATTGTGAATGGATTCATTTCCAACTTGTGAATCTTGCCTTAAGGGCAAAATGACTAAGTCCACCTTCACAGGGACTTTTGAAAGAGCCACTGATAAACTCGGGTCAGTCCATACCGACGTGTGTGGTACTTTAGAAGAAGAACGTGACGGATATCAGTATTTCATTACGTTCACGGATGATCATACTAGGTATGGTAATGTGTACTTAATTAAACAATTATCCGAGGCCTTTGAGAAATTCCAAGAATTTAAGGCCATAGTCGAAAAGCAAACTGATAATCATATCAAAGCACTTCGGTCGGATAGATATGGCGAGTATATGAGTATAGAGTTTGACAAGTTCCAAAAGAAGCACGGAATAGTGTCACAATTTACACCTCCATGAACTCCTCAGTTAAATGGTTTGTCGGAAAGAAGGAACATAACCTTGTTGGACATGGTTCTTTCCATGCTTTGCTACACCGACTTACGATTTAACTGTGGGGTTATGCGCTCCTTACTGCTGCTTATATTTTGAACATATGTTCTTCTAAGTCCATTCCTAAGACTCCACATGAGATGTGGGAGGATAGGAAACCATGTCTTAATAATAGTAGGATTTGGGGATGTCCCGCCTATGTCAAGAAGACTAAGGTGGAGAAATTGGAAGCAAGGTCCATGAAGTGACGTTTCATTGGATTCCCGCCTGGGACGATGAGTTATCTATTCTACATGCCCGAAGATCAAAAGATCATCGTTGATTTGTAAGTCAAACTTTCTGGAAGATGAGTTCATTCAGGAAGGTCGAGCGGGTAAAAGTATTTCTTTGGAAGAATACAATGACACTCCTCAGGAGACCCCTGTACAAGAAGTTGGAACCGAACCTTTTGAAATACAAGTACAACCACCTCACAGGTCTAGTAGGGTGTCGCATTTACCTGAGACGTATGGTTTTATGCACTTGGAGGAACTAGGTCTCCATGAGGTTCCAGGTGATAGCCAATAGACCTGTAATATACCGGATTTTCAGTATAAATTTTTCACGTTATTTTATCTGAGATATACTGGATAGCATGGTGTCTATACAGTATGGATAAAATGAATTGAGAACGGAGACAGTTGTATTTGTATAATTAATGTGATTTGTCGACAGTTATATTTGAGGATATCGTGTATCAGGTTTTTTTTATTTTGATATCGGGTATATCATATGGGAATGCTATTGGGATGTCTAAGCGTATTCAGTATGTTGAGACGAACAGGCAGGAGTAGCTATATTGGCTAAGTGCAGAAGCCATTACGTATGTTAAGCTGAGGAGCTTACGTTCGTTATGTTGGTAAGCATAACGTATGTTATGTATCATGCATTACGTACGCTATGAGGGGAATCAGACATGATCCTGGTTGTGGCCGACAGTGGGTCCCGTGGTCGGCAACTTTCGGCGCGGATGTGGACAAGTGAGTCAACAGATGATTTAACATACGTTATGTGAATGGTGTTACATATATTAATAGAGTATGAAGGTTACGTACGTTATATCTATTGTGCTACGTACGTAATGGTATCAGTTGATAAGAGCAGTAGCTTCTGGATTGAGGATAACATATGTTATTCTTAGGTGATTACGGATGCTAATGGATTGTTGCGTCGTAAAGAGTTGGACATTACTTACGTAACTGAGTTACTGTAGTAAGTCAACACTTGTATTACGTACGCTATGGCATGGGACTTACGTACGTAATCATGGAATGGAAATGTGGCAGTAGCCTCTGGACTGTCATTACGTACACTATCAAGGTCAGATAGTGGACGTAAAGAGTTTTTGCGTACGTTAATGGTTGCATGTTACGTACGTAACGATTGGAAGTTTATATAAGTGAGATGTCTGTCACTTTGATAATTCAGACTTCACTTCATTTTTTCGCCCTTCAACCCTCAGAGATTGATTTTGGCTCTTCTAACTTGATTATGAGCTTGAGGCATGGATTTGGAGCTCAAGATATGAAGATGTTGTTGATTCTTGAGGTATTGATTGTGTTGTTCATCTTTAAGAGGTATGTTGGTTTTTCCTCTCTTTATTTTCGGGTTTTGATGATTGTTGTTGATGATTAATCCGTGTGCTGATATATTATGGGAGTGTTGTGATGATTCTTGAAGTTTCATAGGGTTTGAGTTGATGAAGATGATGATATGTGTATATATATATATGTATGTATATATAAATCTTGGATTATGTTGTTGTTATGAACATGATTATGGAATCATGGTGCTCTTGATTTTGATTATAAACATGGATATGGTAGTAATGTTGTGATTCTTGATGTTATGTGAAGTATTTGTTGAAGAAGATGATAGTTTGGAAGTTAGATAACATTTTGGATTATGTTGTCTTGGTGATTCTGAACAAAGTGATGTTAATTGGATATGATTATGGATTAATTCATGTTCTTCAAGAACTCTTGAATTATATGTCATGATATGATAAATATGTGTAAGGTGTTGGTGTTTTGGATATGAATATGGAATGTTCATATCTAGAACCAAGTATGTGTTTTGGTATAATATTCGTATAAGAATATGAATATGATTACGAGTTTGATGATATTATTAGTCATCTTTGAGTTTGGAAGTTCATACATATTGAACAAGTGTTCAATTTGAATGGTTGAATTATTTGACAGCCTTGGAATATAATTATTTATAATGTTGAACTAATTGGATGGTCCGGATTGATGATGATAATCGATAATTGGATTTAACTATGAATTTACAAGGAGGAACCTTGTTAATTCGTATTTAAGATTGAATTTGGAATCGATAATGTTTAGAACCTTGTTATTGGTTTGAATTTACTATTGATATGGTTATCGAATTTCGGCTTGTATTGTGGCTATGAGTTCATAATTGTTTGAGTTTTATTGTTCGGTTTTGCATATGATTGAGGTATTGTTTAACCGTTGAGTTCGTTGGTTGGTTATATCAATTGTTGATTGTTATCAAACTTATTGTTAATCGATTATTGTAATAGGTTGTGATAATTCATCGTTGATTATGACCATTGTGTTGCGGTTGAGGTTGAAGAGTTCGTAGATTGATTTTGGTCGGGGCTGAGGAGCTCATAGACGAAGGCAATGGAATTAGTAACGGCTTTATCGTATCGGTATCGAGGCAAGTTATTCTTGTTCAGTTCATAATAGTTAATTAATGATTTTGAATTCATTTCATTTATAATTCATATATCAATGATATTATAAATGTAAAATGTCAGAATGATAGTTTGTATATTGTGCTTTGGTTTAGGTTAAATCATAATGTATATGATTTAAATGTGTTTGGTGAAGACAGATGTGAGTTATTTTCGGTCTGTGATATGGAATGTCGGATATCGAGGATAGTTTATCGTATAGACATTGATGTCGGGATGATGGTTTATTGATATTAATGGACTGTACCTCATTCGAGATTATTCGGATGACTGTGTATTCGTTCAAGGACGTTTGTTCGTGGAAAGGATATTATCTTCGGCTTTGAGGTAGTTTAAGTATTTTTCAGTTATGAAGATAATTATTCTGTTGAATTGTTGTATATGTTGTATGTTGAGGTTTCGCATAATGACATTCGTATTGACTGTTTGTTGAGTGATGTTGATCCCAGGGCTATTATTTGGTATCGATGGTTGTGTTGATCGATTGTTGAGGGATGCTGATCTCAGGACTGTTGGTATTGAGATCGTTGATCGTCTTGATCATTCATTGGGGATGATGATCCCAGAATTGTTGTTTTGGATATTGATTGGTCGTGTCGACTTTTCATTGTCAATTTGCCGTTGTTCACTTTGGTGAGTCTTTTTTATCCTTATTGGATATGTGGTTCTTTGAGTTTCATTGTCATGTTGCATCGTGACATATCTGGAGTCATATCTGCATGCCGATTGGTTATGTGTAGGATTTTCAGAGCGGGCACGTATAGTCATGCGATGGGTTCATGACCTCACATTGAGCTCTGCACACGAGACGTACTTCGTGAGACTGATTAGGTACAAGACCACACGTGTATTCGATTGATAACCTGGGTGGATTGTGCACGGACATATTTCCGGATCGGGCGTACTGTGACGTCCATCTTTGAGCCATATTGATTGGTCGTTCATCCTCTATTTATGGTTGGGTATGTTCGACGGTTTGCAACTGGTTGTTCATACGCCCGAGGAGTATGTTCGACAGTCGGGGTTATTTCCTTGAGATCCATTATATTTGATCTTGTTTGGAGTTTACCATGTTGATGGTATTCTCGGTTATTGTTGATCCTTTGTTGATCGTGTTTGGAGTTTACCATGTTGATGATATTCTCGGTTATTGTTGATCCTTCGTTGGTCTTGGATGTGTTTTGACCTTTGGTTGGTCGTGTTGGAGTTAATCATGTCGATGATATTCTCGGTTGATATATTGGTTGATCTGGTTATTGATCATATGAGCGTTTGGGCTTCGTGTCGATGTTTCTGGACTTGTTGTCTTTGGCCTTTAGATGTATTATGTGTATTTGGTTCTTATCAGGATTGTTATCTGATTGTGCGATCCGACGAACAAGATTTGGCACGGATGGATTATTCCACACTTATGAGTTATGATGATATTTTGAGAATTCTTGGTATTGTTTGAATACAGTACAGATGGTTGTAGTTGAGTTCATTTCATCATCTGAGAATGCGAAATGTGGGTTATGGTAAGTATTGAGTTGATATGGATTATCACGAGATGGTAAGGTTATGACAATAAGATTACATTGGTAGTATTCTCACTTTGTAATTACATTGGTATGTAATTATTTATGTGATGTGATCGTTATCATTATTGAGTATTGTGGCTGACCCCGTCGTGGGCTTTATTTTTAGGTACTCGGAGATCGAGCTAGTAGCGGTCGTGAAGAGATAAGCTTCCTAGGTGATACTGGCTATGGCATTATTTTGGAAACCGAGTATTTGACTCGTTGTTTTATTACGCTGCAAATGTATATTTTAAATTGTGTTTATATCCGCTGGGTATGTATTTAAATTGGTTTTCCGGTACTTTTACCAACTCGTGTGTATTATAAAATGGCCTTTTGGGTACTTCGTAAATTTGGGTTTATCTAGTAAAACCTTTTTACCCAAACCATTCTTCGTCGGTACGTGTAAGTGGTGGCTTAGTGTACATTTTGGAACTGTTGAATTTTGGCATTTTTTACTTTCAAATGGAACTTTATGACGGTATTTGGAAACAAATTTTTGGAGACTATTTGAGTATTTAAAATATATTACCGTCATCAGCCTTTTTGACGTATTTGAATGAAAATGATTTTAGCCTGGTAGGTTCCGGTGTGGGGCCCACGGTGCTGTAATATCCGCGGATGGTTTTGGGGGTGTTACAGAAGATGGTATCAGAGGTTGGGTTTTGTGAAACCCGGGCATGTGTGTTATATGGCTCTACCAGTACGGTAGTAGCGCGACTTTTGAAAATGATTTTTCTGACTTTTGAGTCAAACCGATTTTTGGAGGTTCCAAAATTTTTGAGATATTTCCAAAATTGCTAATTGCGACATTGGTGTATATTGGTATTGTGTTGAGGCTTCGTATGGGAGTCGTATGCTAGTATCATGGGAGATCATCGGCTTCACGCACATGTAAGTATATTTTTTTGGTTATTCGATTGTGGCGACGATTGATTGCTTCTGTGATGAGTTTGGAAATTTTGGTTGATCTGTTGTTTGTGACAGGATTGCAAGTTTCGAGGACGAAACTTATTTTAAGGGGGGTAGTTTGTAATATACTGGATTTTCAGTATAAATTTTTCGCGTTATTTTATTTGAGATATACTGGATAGCATGGTGTCTATACAGTATGGATAAAATGAATTGAGAACTGAGGCATTTGTATTTGTATAATTGACTTGATTGGTCGACAGTTATATTTGAGGATATCGTGTATCAGGTTGTTTTGATTTTGATATCGGGTATATCATATGGGAATGTTTTTGGGATGTGTAAGCGTATTCAGTATGTTGAGACGAATCGGCAGGAGTAGCTATATTGGCTAAGTGCAGAAGCCATTACGTACGTTAAGCTGAAGAGCTTACGTACGTTAAGTTGGTAAGCATAACGTACGTTATGTATCATGCATTACGTACGCTATGAGGGGAATCGGACATTATCCAGGCTGTGGCCGACAGTGGGTCCCATGGTTGGCAACTTTCGGCGCGGATGTGGATATGTGAGTCAATGGATGATTTAACATACGTTATGTGAACGGTGTTACGTATATTAATAGAGTATGAAGGTTACTTACGTTATACCTATTGTGCTACGTACGTAATGGTATCAGTTGATAAGAGCAGTAGCTTCTGGATTGAGGATAACGTACGTTATTCTTAGGTGATTACGGATGCTAATGGATTGTTGCGTACGTAAGGAGTTGGACATTACTTACGTAACTGAGTTACATTCGATGTGCCTAGATTTGTAATTGTCATATTTAAATAAAGTTATTTGATATCATTTATTTCTCGTTGATTATTATAATGTGTGCATGTTTAATATTATAATAATTGAGTAATAGTTATTCATGAATAATAAGATTATTCAAATGTCCCTGGTACAATCGCGTTGAGTGGAGACTCAAGTGATTAATATACTAGTATAAGTTTGATTGGTAAGCATCGTATGATTATGCGTATGGTACGGATCAATCTTATAGGTATTGGTTGGAAAAC
This sequence comes from Orobanche coerulescens, assembly GCA_033398695.1. NCBI lineage: Eukaryota > Viridiplantae > Streptophyta > Magnoliopsida > Lamiales > Orobanchaceae > Orobanche > Orobanche coerulescens. The sequence goes on from CM065808.1 coordinate 172,525,612, forward strand.
TAATACTGGACAGACTCGCATTGAGATCACTGCATGGAAATGTCATAAGTGAATCTGAATATAACAGTATGCCAATAAATCCTTGAACCTGAGATTATCATAGAGTCCAACATGATAACTGCTATGCCTTGACGTAATCCAACGTTAGCTGAAATATGGTGATCATAAAGGTTAGCGATCGAGATTAGTGGGAGTCATGTAGAGGGCAATGGATAATTAAGATGTGGATTTGTCCTTCTTTTTAGTGAGAGAGAGATATCTGCTGGGGCCCTCGATAAGTAGGACTGAAGGAAATGCATGGCCATGCTCAAATGAAGAGTCATTTGATTCAATCAGTCTACTTAAGATCGAGAAAGCATTTGAACATAAATAAGTATGACAGATTCCAAGACTTTGTTCAATTTATGATATCGCGCGACAAAGGGATTTGATACGTTAAAAGGTTTAATGGACTATTAACTTATATTATTTGGGTAATCATAATGTCTTGCTAAAGGCCGCTTATGATTTATTATTTAATAAGGTATTAAATAATTGCCAACATAATATAAGCCTTCGGGTCGCACGTACGACAATTATAGACAAGTAGGAATAAATATCAACCTGGAATAATAAATATTATATTGGATATTATATTTATAAGGAGATTAAATAATAAGTAATATATAATATTGGATATTATATATACTGTATTATTTAATAAGACGAGGGGTAACTAAGCAAATACTAGATTCTTTACTTGGTATAAATATAAGGTCTTGGACAAGAGTTGTCAACAAGAAAAAAAGGGAAAAATCACCCCCCAAGAAAGAAAGAAAAATCGGCCTCTTCCTCTTACAGTTGGAGAACGACGTCGGTCATCTAATCTTCTTCCCGTAGTTGATCTTGATCGATAGTACAATCCTTCTCGTAAGGAATTTGTGTTGTACTATTTATCAATATTATTCATAAGGATCTAGCAATCCGGCTTGTGGAAATGTTCGTGTGTGGATCACCCAGAGAGGAAGGAGATATTCATCTGTTTCTAGTCCGGATTTAGATCCGTTCTTCGAATTAAGGTAATTCGATGAACTCTTAATAAATCAATTAAATTACTGCATGTAGATCCTCGTCTGGGTTTTTCGTTAATTTATTCCGCTGTGTTTTACTCAATTTTATTGTATTAGATACACGTAAAATCCAACAGTGGTATCGGAGCCAACTTACAGTGATTTAGTTGTTTGTGTAGAACATGTTTTATATGCTTTGAATATATTGAATTATGTTCTTGATCATATTTATGAAATAGAGATTTTATAAATATTTTTCTGATTTAATTTGTTTAAATCGGATCGTCAAAATTCAAATTTCTAGACTGTTTTTTGGAATTTCCTGTCCAGAACTGTTCCGGGACAGTACTGCGCGATGGGTCGGATTGGGTCTGGTCGGGCCTGGATCCGCGTATATATCAATTAAAAAAAATTATTTTGCTTGAACTGGGATTCGATCCCCGGTTGGCAGGTCCGAACCCAGTTGCCACGCCAATTATGCTGCAACGCCATGTTGTTTTGTATTGCTCACCTATTCAGTTTATACTATTACGAAAATTTAATGAAAATTAAAATGCAGCGAAAGGGTTTCGAACCCAGGTTGGCGAGGGTAAACTAGGTCTGCCAGACCATCTTTTTTTTTTTTTTTGGATCCATCGGAAAAGAAATATAATAAAACAACTAAAGAGTTTGAGGAGGGTCCTCAACATCCGATCTAAGAAAATCTACAAAAGGATCGGGTGGATCAGTCCACAACTCGAATCCAATAACCCCATGACCAACCTTAGCAAGATAGTCTGCACATTTGTTCCCGCCTCTCTTTGTATGCTTAAGATAAAAGTCCCATGGCAACCGACTAAAGCTCCTACAATCTTCAAGAAGAAAATGCAAAGGATGCTTGCATGTGTCCGGGCTCCTAACCAGTTTAAAAATAACTTCAGAATCTAGTTCCACCTCAACTCTAGGTAGATGCCGTTCCCATGCAAAAGCCAGGCCATCGCGGAGAGCCAAAAGTTCCACAGTGTTGATGGAGACATCATAAAATTTTCTTGAGAAGCCACCAATCCAGGCACCCTTATCATCCCTTATAAAACCACCTCCAGCAACTGACCCCGACACACTAAGACGACTAGCGTCAGTATTCAATTTAAACCAAGAGGGGGGAGAGGGCTGCCAACCTGTCCTCACTGGTAGTTTCTGTTTTCCTGCACCGCAAGGCGTTGGAAACGAAGCAACCAGCTGCCCCACATACTCCTTCACTCTATGAATCCGAGAGCTCAGAGGCAGATCTTGACCATTAAAGACAACCTCATTATGGTTTTTCCACACATGCCACATCACCAACACACACACCAAAAGCCATGAAGCATACGGCCAAATAACAACTGAAATCTGCTGCTTAAATACCAAATCATCAAACCAATTCTCCCCTAACCCATCAGAAACCCGTTGCCAGTTATGACTTCCAATACAATCAAACCACATTTCAGTTGCAAATGGGCATTCAAGCAATACATGTTTCACTGTTTCACAGTGGAATCCGCAACGAACACATTTTGGATTAGCAAGAATACCTCGACTATGAAGCAGGTTATTTGTTGCAAGTCTGTTGTGTTGGCAAAGCCACAAAAATGAACATAATTTTGCTGGGATTTTCAAACGCCAAATTCTCTTCCATCTACCTGCTTGTAGAAACTGGGATGCATTGTCAAAGCCCTATATGTAGCTTTACATGAAAACTGACCATTGCATGCACCAAGAAAAGTCCGAGCATCTTTACCCCAACTTGAAAGCGGCATTGGGAAATTTAAGATTTTAGTAGAAAGACTGTTAGACAAAGGGGTGGTCAACACTTCCAATTCCAACCCTCAGACGGCGTCCAAATATCCGCCACCCTCTTCTCGATATCCGCAGGATCAATATCCTATCCATGAGCATCCGCAAGTGATACAACACCCAACCATTTATCGAACCAAAAGGATACACTCCGTCCGTCTCCGATATGCCACCCGAAACAGGCCTCAAGCTTAGCGCAGCTCTTCACAAGGCCCTTGAAGGCATTTGATTCGATACCACGGAGCATATACTGTTGAATACTCGTACCTTTCAAATACTTCGACTTGCAAACTGAGAGCCAAAGATTATTCTCCCCAAACAACAACTTCCATCCTTCCTTAGCGAGCATTGCAATATTAACAGCTCTGCTTCTTCTCAGACCAAGGCCGCCCATAGCTTTCGGCTTAGTCACTGTGTCCCAACCTACTAAGTGCAACTTACGCCTCTCCGGATCAGATGACCAGATAAAATTCCTGTTAAGCTTGTCTAGATGTTTGCAGGTATTTTCTCGAAGCCACTCAGATTGCATAGTATGTACAGGGAGCGCAGAAGCCACAGACTGCACCAAAGTTACTCTGCCAGCAACACACAAGAGCTTTGCTTTCCAGCTAGAGAGTCTATTCGCCACTTTATCCACAGTACCACGGAAAGTCCTAGTCGTGACCCTCCCATGAATAAGAGGTACGCCTAAGTATTTGCCAAGTTTAGAAGTAATTTCAAATCCCAAAAATTCTCTAATTTGTCTTTGTCGAGATAAACGTCGTTTACTATAGAAAAAGATCCTCGATTTGTTCTCACTGAAAACAAGCCCAGAAGCTGCACAGAAGTCAAGTAAAATAGATTTAATACATCTCGCATTCTGGCTGTCTGCTTTTGCAAAGAGAAACAAATCATCAGCAAAAAAAACATGAGAAAACCTCGGCCCATTTCTACAAACTTGTACAGGCTCCCATCGGCCATCCTCCACCTGCTCATTAATGAGATACGATAACCGCTCAATACATAGGACAAAGAGGTAAGAAAAAAGTGGATCTCGTTGCCTCAAGCCACATGTAGGCTCAAGTGGTTGAAGGGGCGACCCATTCCAAAGAATTCTGGGCCTAGAGAACCTAACACAAAACATAATAACCCGCACCACCTTCTCAGGGAAACCAAAGAAACGTAGACTTTCTTCCACGAAGTCCCAACTAACCTTGTCATAGGCTTTCTCCAAATCCAGTTTGATAAGCATGCTACCAGTAGCGTTTTGCTTCCTTAAACGAAGTACGTGCAAAATCTCCTGGACTAATCTGATATTATCCTGAGTACCCCGTACTTTAATAAAGCTGCTTTGAGTAGGTGAAATAATACGGGGCATAATATCACGCAGTCTCAAGGTGAGTACTTTAGTGAGAATCTTATAGGTTACATTACATAGTGTAATCGGGCGAAACTTGCTGATCTGGTCCGGATTCTGAACTTTGGGAGCAAGGCAGATAAACGATTCCCCAAAACAGTCAGGGAATGCCTCATTTGTCAAGGCATCATTAACAAACTTCAAAAGTAAACCCTTACAAGATTCCCAATAATGCTGATAGAATTTTGCATGAAAACCTTCCGGGCCGGGCGCCTTATTCGGACGAAAAGACCAAAGAACTTGCCTCAACTCCGGTATATCCATCAATCTGCTAAGATCCATCTATTCATCCGAGGAGATAGTAGCCTGGAAAGAAGATATCCCCAAGCTGCGACCAGTATACGCATTCTCCCTGAATAACTTGTTGAATAAATTCCATACATGGGATCGAAGTAAATCATCTACCATACACCAAGAACCATCAATCTTGAGAGCAGCGATATTACTCTTTCTTCTCCTATGAATAATAGTTTGGTGGAAGAAACGAGTATTTCTCTCCCCATCAACCAACCACTGGATTCGTGACTTCTGTCTCCAAATCTCCTCTTCTTGCTTTAAAGTAGTATTAAGAAGACCGATCATGTTCCTCTCAAACTTAAGAATATTGTTAGTCACCACCTTCTATACCAGACTAATCTGAATACCATTAATTCTTGCGAGAAGCCGTCGCTTGCATCTAAAGACATTCCCAAAAGACTGATCATTCCAATCTTCGAGAATTTTGGGTAGATCACAGATAGCATTTTGAAGGGAATCACTGTTACTCCAATTTTTCTTCACGACCTCATCACAACGAGAGTCCACCAACCAAGCAGTTTCAAAACGGAATGGCCTTTCAGGCCGCGCCACCCAGCCCCCACACATAGTCAGAATGGGGCTGTGATCTGAGAAAGTTCTCGGAAGATTAATAACAATAGCATTTGGAAAGAGTTCCTTCCACTCCAAATTTACAAGAGAGCGATCCAGCCTTTCCCATACACGTTCTGCACCTCGTCGATCATTGCACCATGTAAAGGTTGGCCCCTGGAAAACCAAATCAATAAGATCACAACTCTCAATAGCGTTATGGAACCTCTGACATCTCGAAAAAGTAGCTGGAAGTCTTCCTCTCTTTTCTGGTATTGACAAAATATCATTGAAATCCCCTGTGACACACCAGGGGTAAGAAACATTGCGAGAAAAAACTGAAAGCCCCTCCCAGAACCTTTTTTTATCCTCCACAGTAGGACGAACATAAGCACCCGAAAGGACCCAAGGTGCTAATCCAGGCTGAAGAATCTTAGCATGAATATATTGGTCACTAGAGCTCAACACTTCCACGTGAAAATTCACCCTGTCAAACAACATCCAAATACCACCAGAAGCTCCGTTCGAAGAACAGACAACCTGGTTTGCAAAACCCAAACTCTTGCCAATCCTGTTGGAAACATCCACACTAGCATGCGTTTCCAACAAAAACATAATATCCGGTTTATGCATATTATAAACAAGATCGAAATTGGATTTAAATCCTTCTTTAAACACACAACGAACATTCCAGGAAATAATCTTGAGAGACATATTCATAGACAATAAGACAAAGAATACTTACTGGACCATGTCCACATCTTCTGTTGATCCGTCTTGAACATCGCACATCTCAGTTTCTGTAATCGAATCTGATGACGGGTGACCTGGTGAACTTGGTATTGCACCTGGCACTACATAACCGTGCCTCCCACGAGTGTCTCCAACATTAACCTTCCTACTTCTGTGCTTAGGGGATAGCACAGGTGTACTAGCTTCCTCAATATTAACCCTTGCATTTGCAATGTTATCGGGAATATCAAATTTATTTCGAAGTTGTACATCAGTCTTACGCCGCAAGATTTGAACAGGTTCAGCTTTATTCATCGGAGGTTGCACATTTATTTCAAGTTCCCGTAGTGGTTTTCGCTGTTGATTCACTTTTTGAGGCTTTCCCCCGTCCTTCGTGCTAACGATTTTCTTCTTACTCCTCTTCATTAACATCTAAGGCCCGTATTCCGGCTTCTCAAAAACAGCCTCCTGCACCGCCCCTTCATTTTTAGCACCTGTAGAATTACCATCATTCTCAGATGGCAATGTAGAATTGTCCACTGGAGCCTCGACCCCAGAACTTTCTCCAGCTCCAACACTCGCCACACCTGCTTCCTCTCGTGCCGGTGCTATTGTCTTGAGAGGGCAAGATGCCAAAGTGTGATCCGCCTTGCCACAATTATAGCAAAGCGTTTGGAGGTTCTCATGGACTATTTGGTATCGTTTGTGGTTGATATCAATAGCACACTCCAAAGGCTTCGTAAGATCAACTTGCACACATAGGCGCGCAAAACACCCTCTTTCTAGGTGGAAAGTATTCGCATCGGCTTTGATAGGTTCCCCAATGCCCCTCGCAATCTGTAAAAGAATAGCAGCCCGATAAAACTATGCCGAAAGGTTAGGAATTCTGATCCACGTAATAGCCGTGGTTACTTTGTAGGTTAACAGATCAAAATCCGGAAACCATTTTTGGATTGCCAGAAAGTGGCCCGCAATCTTCCATGGACCCTTCGTCAGGATGTCTTCTCGAGTTAGAGGATTCAGCTTTCGGAGACTAAACAAATTGGGGCCAACGTCCATCAAATCATAATTCCCACGCAAACCCCAAATATGTTCAAGTCTGCCACACAAAACTCCAATGTTCCATGCTCGGCCGGGAATTTTGATAATGATGGAATCACTCCATTCAGCATTAATCTGTCGAAGTAATTCATCCTCAATAGTGATTTGAGGTATTACAAGACTTCCAGAAGGCCTCAATTTCACGAACTGTATTTCACTATTAGTGGCGGCGGCAGTAAACTCAACATTAGTTTTAGGGTTCGAAGGAACTACTTTCTCCGCCCAAGATGCGCCAGCGGAGAAGACAATTTGATCAGGAGGAGTAAAAGATTCAGGTATAGCCCATCTCCATTTAGAACGATCTTCGGCAAGTGCCACCATTGGATCGGGCGGATCCGGTTCTGGGGTTAGGTGTTCGCGTGAGGCAGGGAAGGAAATATTGTTTTCCGTGTTCATCTCGAGGTAGTACTCCTGTTTTTACTTTGGGTCTGCCAGACCATCTCGCCTAAAGTACCGGATTTATGAAGGACACTGTGTTCCTTATATGTTTTGTCAGAAAGTTTTATAATAGTATGTTTTAATTAATTATGTGATGATTAATTTTAGTATATGTTTGGTATATGGCATGACCATAAATTGACCAATGTGATTGGATGCTTCAATTTATTTTTGGGTTGGTTTTACGGCCTGCGTGTCGTTTATTATTAATTGGTTTTACGGCCTGCGAGTCGTTTATTAATTTATTATTATAATTTACGGCATGCTTGTCGTTTGCCCTCTTGTAATTTAATTTACTAGTGTAGTGTTAAATTTCATTAATCTAATGAAGACAAGAAGGACGAGAAGGATGGACTCGAGGAGCAATTGATCGCGTATGACGTTCCAAGGAGTTGGGAAGATCAATGAAGACTAATTGCAATCTTTTAGATTGACACTTGTGATTTTCATGTTGTCTCATGAAAATCACGTTAGGAATTATGGTCATGCTATACACGGTCCTATAATTTTATTGTCATGTGATGTGATGTATATTAAATTTATGCATGTATGTGATGCGATGTATGCTTAAATTTATGCATGTATGTGATGCTATGTATATTTAGATGTATGTTAGCAAACATAGACATTAACATAGGTTAAAAATCCCTTGTTAAAATTTTAAAATGCCGTTCATTTGAAAAACACCTATCAAGACTTCGATCATCTTGAGTGGGTCATCCAAAGATGGGCACTCAGATTATCTTAGTAAGGTGGGTAGATAATGGTGATACCTATATGTTTAATGAATTTGGAAATCAAAATAGTTTTGAACCTTAAGGCATAAGATGGGATTGTAACATGCTTGGGCATACGATGCCAAATCCAATGAATATAATCTAAGAGTTACATATGATGTAATTGATAAAGAGTTATCCACCTAAAGTAGCTCAATTCTAGGCGTCATGCCAAAGTTGAGTTTAGGATTGTGCGAAATGGGATCTTAGCCCCCAAAAATTACAAATGTTGTAAATTGAGGGTACTTTGTTTTAATGTGAGTATTTTTCGAGAAATAAAATAATATGACTAAATATTTTGCATATTGAATTTTGTAGAATGGCATCAAACAACATATCCACCATTTCACTGCGATCCGTCCTTGAGAAGGACAAGCTCAAAGAAAACGGCAGCAACTATCTGGATTAGATCCAGAGCTTGAGAATAGTTCTCAAGCAAGAAAGAAAGTTGTATGTTCTTGAGGAAGAAATTCCCGATGAGCCAGCTGACAATGCAAACAAAGAAACAAAAGACAAATGGAAGAAACAATGTGATGATTCCATTGATGTCAGTTGTCTTATGTTGGCTACCATTCGTCCAGAACTTCAGAAGAATCTGGAGGAAATGGAAGCTTATGAGCTAAATGCTCACCTCAAGGAAACTTTCTTGAAGCATGCTAGGCAAGAGAGGTATGAGACCTTTCAAGCCTTGTATACTTGCAAGATGGTTGAGGGGACATCTGTTAGCGCCCATGTTCTCAAGATGAAAGGATATATTGATCATCTTGAAAGGCTTGGTTTTCCATTTTCTAAGGAGCACTCCACGGATGTGATCCTAAACTCATTGCCCGAAAGTTTCGGTCAATTCATTATGAACTATAATATGAATGAGGTGGAGAAGTCCATTGCTGAGCAGCATGGGATGCTTAAAACGGCTGAGCAGAATATTAAGAATTCTCTTCCCCCTTTTCTCTTCGAACATGTCTGGAGGAGGATCTAATGTGTATGAGGCGGGTATCTCTTCCGCCACCGCGACTTCACCTGCCCGGGATGAAACCTCCGCGGATCTTCACATGGAGATGGCCATCGAGGCCATTCGTGCGGGAATTGCACCCGTGGAGGTTGAAGAGCTCTTCAACAAGGCTGACGCGGAGAGGTCGGCGGCGGCAGAGCAGAAGGGCTCGCCGGTAGACGAGGATAAGGCGGTGAGACTGTATTGGGAGCAGAACAGCGTGTTCGGCCGGGCCTTTCTGGAATTCGCTGGACTTATGGAGAGGCTGGCCGGACCACGCCCTCAGTTTGATTTCGGTGCATACTCGGTCGCCCACCCCTATGAACTCGTGAAGCGGACGTTATTTCGGACCGCGGACCGCTCCCCGTGGACCCTTGGTCAGATCAGGAGTTTGGCGACCAAGAAGGACTTGAGTCGTTGGAGGGCGGAGTTCCATATCCCCTCTGATGTCTCATTGTATGTGCCCGCGGAGAACGAGCGCGCCGACCAACCTCCCGAAGGTATGGTCGCCGTTAATGAGTTGATCATGGGGGCCGGATTGCGGTTCCCATTGCCGTTCGCCGTGTCATACCTGTTGACCGCCTGGAATGTGGCGCCGCTCCAATTGACGCCGAACGCCTGGTTGCAGATCGTCAGTACCTTGACCCTTTTTGGCGGTCACCGGCTGTTCTGTCTACCTTCTGCGCTGGAAATGAACTACCTATTCAAGCTGACGGCGCAGAAGGGTACAGTTTTCGGCTACCACATTCAGGGTCGCATGGGCAGAGTGGTCCTAGGGGTGCCAAACAAGGTCCGGGGCGACCTAACAAAATGGTGTTGGGTCGGCGGAGCGTGAAGGTCGGCGGTGAGCGATAAACCAGAGGATGAGTTGGATATCCCCACCAGCTTTTGGGAGAGGAATCCGAGTAAGGGTTTTAACTCTCCCTTTGTTCGGATACACCTTGAACTGATCTAATTTGGTTTCCTTTTTGCAGGTTCCCTTGTTCCAGCGTCCGGCGACCTTCCATTTGACTTCTTGATCGTCTGGGAGCGAATCCGCGGTCTACCGGACAACTACATCGATGCTCGCACGGTCAACAACGAAGCTGATTGGTTGGGTGCTCGGTTGTTTCGCTTCCCTCGCCACTTGAAGGTTCCAAGTATAAATGTTTACTATCCCCTTTCCGCTTTGACGATCGTCTTTGATTAAAAGAGATGTCTAACTTGGTTGAATGTCTTATTTGACAGAGATCAACTTCGCCCGCTACTCTGAGCCACCGAGAGAGATTGCAATGTCGAACCCCGGCCTTATGAATCGTCTCCACCAAGGGAAGAAGGCGGGCCGTGCCCCTGCAACGACGACCCGTCCTATCCCTGAGGCGAGACCTCTCATAGCGCCGGTCGTCGAGCCGAAAGCTCGGGAGGAGGAGCAGCTCCAGCGCAACCGCAAGAGGCGGAGGCCGGAGGAGCTCCTGCCGACTGTTGCTGCGGAGGCGTCCATTGTGGTGCCGCCGGTTGCCGCGCCCCCTATTTCTGCTGTCCCAATGGCGGAGGGGCCTACGCCCTCAGCGGCCTTCCTAAAGGCCACGGCGATTGCTGACGCCCAGACTCCGCGAGGCAAGCCCTATTTCGGCCGCGAACCCGAGAAGGTCGAAAGGTAAGACTGGTTTGATCTTTCTGAGTTAAGCCACTTGTGTCGGGTGCATACTAACTCCTTCGTTTTTGTTGCAGGGTCCGCCTTGCCGACCCGAACACCTCGCCGATAGTGCTGGACTTCCTGGCGAGCAGGTCCCCCCGCAAGCCTATCGACGTCCCTTCCTACGTCTCTCGGGCTATCTCCTCCCCACCGAAGGCTTGGACGACCGACCTGGATGCGATCGCGCGCCGGCGGTCTGGAGATGCAATGCAGGCGACTCTTGCCCTGACCCTCCAAGCGGCGACGATTGCCGCTCAAGCTGTGAAGGATTATGAGGGGCGGTCCTCTACTGCTCGGAACCAGAATGCCGAGTTTGCCGATAGGATCGTGGCCATGGAGAAAGAGTATGCTGAGACGGCCAAGCGAGCTAAACAGGATCTTGACCGGATGAGGCAGGAGCTCGACCGATCCCGGGCGGCGGTCGATCGGATGTGCGATCAGATGATGGAGGCCCGTCGGCTGCATGCGGCCTCGCAGGAGGAGGTGACCGGGCTGAAGGCGGTGGTGGACCGGCTAAATGGCGAGTTGGAGTCGTCGAAGGGGGAGCTGGTCGCCAAGGTTGCCGAGCTCAAGGATGCGGACAAAACAGTCGCGGGGCTGAAGGAGAAGTTGGAGGCGATCGAGACCGATCCCTACCTCAACGTGGAGTACATCGGCGAGTTTGCTTATTACATGGCTTACGCCGATGCCATCCGCGCTGCCATGAAGGGAGGGCTCGAGGTCGGCCCTCTGATCGATAACTTCAAAGCCTACGTGCTTGAGCATCCCTTGCAGCCGGACTTCTCTCTGCCGATCCTTGACCTCACCGACCTTGGGATCGATCTGAGCTGGTATCCGTCGCCGGACAAACTTATTCATCCGGAAGCCGGTGAGGAAGCGCACGCCGATCCATCTGCTAGAGACGAAGGCCAGGCGGGGGCGGCCTGAGCGAGACCGCTGTCATGATGTGTTTTCTTTGTAATTTTCAGTTTCTTCTTGTTTTTGCCTTCGGGCGTGTATGTACAAACGACTTGAATGGAATAAAATACGTTTTTGCATCTGATTCTTTATTTGTACGATCGCCTCTCTGAATGTTTCGCATACAAATTTACACAAGTATTTACATAATTGTGCCTGATGCCTTGCTTGTATGATCGCCTTGTGTGAATGTTTCGCATCATTTCGACTTTGCACAATAGTTTGGAGAGTGGCCGTTGTATGAATAGCTCTGAATGCATTGGCATACTTAAAATTCTTACTTGTAAAGTTCTGAACAAAGCCGATCGTCATATGTGTGTTTGAACAAAGCCGATCGTCATATGTGTGGTTCATCCTCCTGATCGTATGTATGAATAGCTCCGCTTTGCCCCTTGTTTTTGTTTACGTGGTGAAAGTAAGGGAACGAAAGTAATTCGTTTAGTGAGCTATCTTTAGTTTGTTTCTTGCGATCTTCAATTTTGTTGATTCCTCGAGGGGGTCCGAGCATCCCGGCCTGGAAGGATTTCGCACAGTCGTGGGGTTCGATGGTACCGACCTCTACGACTATGTCTTATGTGTGAGCGACATTCCGTCTGATGGCTAACTTCTCGCGACTCACTTAATTGTGAGGGTCCTCCGTAGGCTACGTTTCGCCTCGCAATGTAGCGAAGGGGCGGTCGGTCTTTGCCTGGAGGAGTCCTTGCACGGGGCTCCGTCGGATAAATCGGCTTCACTACCGTGGCTTGTTAGCACTTTTCTGCCTAAGAGGGCATACGTTGTGACGGGGGTAGGACACGATCGCTTGTCTCGGTCCATCAGATTAGATGATGGATCCGAGGACGGGCGAGTGCGTCCACTGATTTGTTTTGGAGGGTCCTTCAGCTACGCCCGCCTCGTATTTAAACGAAAGGGCGGACGCGCTCCGCCCAAAGGAACCTTGCATGGACTGGCTATCGGTTCCATCGACTCCAAGAACCATGGATGCACTTTTCTACCTTGGACCGCCATGTTAAATGACGATCCTCGACGGTATACGTTGTGCTTGGAGGGACGATCACTTGCATAGGTCCGTCAGGTTAGATGACGACCTCTTGTAGGGCGAGCGAGTTGTCCTCTTTTTTATTTGTTTGTTTTGTCGAGGCGAATCATATATCGGGGATCGAAGAATCTCATTAAACTCTTTGTACATTGGGTAACTGAATACAGAGTTTTTATTGGTAGTATTTCTTCAAATGTACGGCGTTCCAGGGATATTGGTCCGGAGTGCCGTCTGGGTGTTGGAGTTCGTAGGCTCCTCTGGTCAGCCATTTAGATATCCTGAAGGGGCCTTCCCAATTTGGGCCAAATACTCCCGTGTGAGTCTGGACCTTTTTGAGGACTAGGTCGCCCACTTGGAATCACCTTTCCTTGACCTTCGAATTGAGAATTTTTCGGACTTCCTTTTGTGGATCGTGTTCTTCATTTCCGGGTCAATCGCCGTTCTTCGAGCATATCTAAGTCGATCCGTCGGGCTACATCATTGTCCGTCGTCATTTCTTGTTCAGTTCGGTGGCTGAGGACGGCGATCTCTGAAGGGATCACTGCTTCTGTTCCGAATGCGAGGGCGAATGGTGTTTCGCCGGTTGAGTTTCGGGTCGTCGTTCGGTAGGACCACAAAATATCCGGGAGCTCGCTCGCCCATTGTCCTTGTTTGGATTCGAGTCTTGCTTTGATCGTGTGTTTGAGGATCTTGTTCACAGCCTCTACCTGCCCGTTCGTCTGAGGGTGGTAAGGGGCCGAGAACAACTTTTTGATTCCCCATTTCTCGCAGAATTGCATGACTTCCAAGCCGTCGAACTACTTTTCGTTGTCGGAGATGATATCCCGTGGTAGACCGAACCAGCATATGATGTTCTTCCAAATGAAATTGATTACTTGTTCTTGGCCGATCTTGTTGAGTGGCTCGGCCTCAGCCCATTTCGTGAAATAATCGACCCCCGCGATGGAAAATTTACATCCCCCTGGCGCCGTCGGGAAGGGACCGATGAGGTCGATGCCCCATTGGGCGAACGGCCATGGACTATACATAAAAGTGAGCTTCTCGGGGGAGAGCTTGATGTTCGGGCCCATCACTTGACACCTGTGACACGATCGGGCGTAGGCGATCGCGTCTTTTTGTAGTGTAGGCCAGAAAAAACCTTGCCTGGTCGTCTTGTGGATGAGAGCTCGCCCTCCAGCGTGATTTCCGCAGATCCCGTCATGGATATCGGCTAAAACGAGTCGGCCTTCCTCCGGCGTAATGCACTTGAGGAGAGGAAGGCTGAAAGCTCGCTTGTAAAGCCGGTCGTCCAATAGGGTGTATCTGGTTGCGCGGAGCTGAAGCTGGCGAGCTTCGATACGATCGGCGGGGACCGTTCCGTCCTTCAAGTATTTAATGAACGGAGTCATCCAGTTCTCTTCGGCGATGTCAACTGTGGTAATCAGGCTTCTGTCGATCGCCGGCTGATTTCGTGATTTGGATGTTAGAGATATCTGCCGCCCCATCTGATGATGCTAGTTTGGATAGGGCATCGGCCTGGGAGTTGTGCTCTCTCGGGACTTGTTCGATCAGCACTTCTTCAAACTTTGTGCATATTTCGGCGACTAATTCTTGGTATTTGATCATTTGTTCGCCGCGCGCCTCATATTCCCCCTTGACTTGGTTCACGACCAAGAGGGAGTCCATGAAGATGTGGAGGCGGCGAACGTCCAGGGCAAGTGCTAGATCGAGCCCGCCTACCAAGTCTTCGTACTTGGCTTCATTGTTGGTCGCACGGAACCCGAAACGCACAGCATTTGTGAAACTTTGCCCGTCGGGGCTGATGAGGACAATCCCTGCCCCTGCTCGCGAGTTGGTCACCGAGCCATCTACGTACAATTTCCAAGCAGGACGGCCGACCTGGGTCGGAATGATTGGGAACGTTAATTCCACCACGAAGTCCGCCAGAGCTTGGCCTTTGATCGCCGTGCGAGGAGCGTACGTAATACTGTATTGGGCGATCTCCAGTGACCACTTGAGGAGTCGCCCGTTGGTGTCTGGCCGGTGCAGAACTTGCCTTAAGGGGAGAGTCGTCAGAACCTCCACTTGGTGTTCGAAGAAGTAGGCCCTCAGCTTGCGAACACTCATGACTAATGCGTAGGCGATCTTCTCCAGAGGCGTGTAACGCGTTTCCGCATCATGGAGCGCTTGACTAACGAAGTAGATCGGCAAGTGGGCTTGCCCCTCTGCTCGCACTAATACAGCGCTCAGCGCGACCTCCTTGATTTTGGCGAATGCCACTTTACTTTCCTTCGTCCATGCAAATTTCTTATTCTTTATGGTCGCGAAGAAAGGCTTGCTTTTGTCTCGGAGCCGAGAAATGAAACAGTTAAGGGCAGCTAGACAACCTGTGAGGCGTTGCACCTGTTTGACATTCCGTGGCTCCTGCATGTCGAGGATCGCCTGGATCTTGGTGGGGTTCGCCTCGATCCCCCTTTGGCTCACGATATGCCCCAGGAACTTTCCGGAGCTTACCCCGAAGTTGCATTTCTTGGGGTTCAGTTTCATGTTGAACTTCTAGGGGATGGCGAACGTCTCGGCCAGGACATTGAGGTGATCTTACTTTTTGAGGCTCTTGACCACGATGTCGTCAATGTAAACCTCCATGGTCTTGCCGATCTGGTTGGCAAACACCCCGTTGACTAGTCGTTGGTAGGTCGTCCCCGCATTCTTCAGGCCGAACGGCATTCGGACCCAAAAGTACACGTCTTTTTCCGTGTGGAACGACGTGTGTTTTATGTCTTTTTCATCCATTGGGATCTGATGGTACCCGGCGAAGGCGTCCATGAACGACATCATTTCGCAACCTGCCGTGCTATCGACCAAGTGGTCAATATGAGGCATCGGAAAGTGGTCTTTTGGGCACGCCGCGTTAAGGTCAGTGAAGTTGATGCATAACCTCCAGGAGTTGCTCGGCTTTTTGACGAGCACCGCGTTGGCTACCCACTGTGGCTCGTCTGTAGCTACTCCGATTAGTTTGTTGTCGAGTAGCTTTTTGACTTCTGTGTCGAGCGCTACGTACTTCTCAGGACCGAATTTCTTACGTTTCTGGTGAACAGGCTTCCTTGTCGGGTCGATCTTTAGATAGTGGCAAGCGTGTTCAGGACTAATGCCGACCATATCTTAATGCGACCAGGAAAAGACTCCGATGTTCTTACATAGTAAACTGATCAGATCATCCTTTAACTCGAGACCGACGCTTGTGCCGATCTGCACTTCCTGCTCCGGGTGAGCTAGATCTATCGTTATACTTTCCAACTCTTCAATGGGGATGGTCCCTTCTCGTTTGGAGCGATTTCCGGACTCGATCCTCGGATCGATGTCGAGGCTTAGCTCGAAACCGATCCTTGGCTCGATGTCGTTCGTAAATCGATGTGAGATGCCGTCCTCTGAGTCGGGCTGGTACGATGTGCTTGGCTCGTTGATCTCCATCGGTTGATTGTCGATCATCTCAATGTTATAAATAGTATGGGAAGTGTTTAAGGAAGTTACGACACAGGAGTAATTCAAACATTTCTTTGCCATTAGCTGGTCTCCTTTTACAGTACCGACCGTCCCTTCGGCAGTGGGGAATTTGATACAGTAAAAGAAAGAAGAGGAGACCGCCTCGAAGGTTTCTAGAAATGGGCGACCTAGGAACCCATTATAGATGCTGGGCCTATCTATGATTACAAAATTGAGGTTCCTAGTGATCCTAACCTTGGGATCGTAATAGCATATTAGCTCGACAGAGAGCTTGATCCTTCCATAGGCTTGGACCGTGCTGTCGCTGAACCCTTGAAGCACGGTATCAAATGGCTTGATGAACTTGGTCAGGTTGCCGAGCTGGTCAAGAGCAGATTTGAATATGATATTGCAAAAGCTCCCATTGTCAACCAGCACGCGATCGACCATTTTCCCAAGGATACATGCAGAGATTACCAATGCATCCTCTTTGGGGCACTGCACTCCCTCCCTATCCTTGTTGGAGAAGGTGATGAGCGTGTCTCTGGAAATGGTCGGCTCTGGGGGCACCACGACATGGACCCCTGCAAACGCCCTCAGCTTGGCCTTCCGCTTTCTATTCGACATGGTGGAAACCGAGGAAAGGCCTCCGAGGTTTCCGCCTCCCGACTGAAGCATATTGATCCGGCCACCGGGGTTGATCGGAGGGATTGATTCGTCTGAGTACTTCGGCTCGTTCTGCTCGATCCTGGCGACCGAATTGGGAGGGATTCCGTCGTTCTGCGGCGATCGCGCCTCCCGGTCCTTTCTGCCCAGGGTTCTGGCTTGGTAACCAAGTTATCCAACTTGCCTTCCTCAAACAGTCTCCAGAGTTGTCTGAGGAGGTTGCGGAACTGGTGGTGTTGTGGCCGGGACTCTTGTGGTAGGTACAAAATTTGCTGCGGTCTAGATGACCATTGTCCCTCATCGTCTTTGGTTTGCTAAGCCACTCGCGCCCCTTAATGGCATTGAAAATGTGGGCTGGAGACAGATTGAGGTTGCGGAGGAGGTGAACTTCCACATCCTCGAAGGCCTTGAACTCACCGGGCAGCTTTGCGACCGCCTTTCTGGGCTTGGCGACTGCCTTCTTCGGGACGTGGGATGGCGCCTTCCCTTCTCCGGTAGATCCCTCGCCTAAGCGGAGGGTGAGCATCCTCTGCCTATCCAGAAAGTCGGCGGCCCTGACGCGGAAGATCGCGTAGGTCGGGGGGATGTACTTCGTGAGGTGCCTGAACATAGGTGAATGGCCATAGAATTCCCCTAGGACCGAATAGAGAGTGAGTTCATCGCTAATGGGCTCACCGGTGAGGATTATTTCATCCACCCGGTCGATGTAGTCTTCGTCGGGCTCGTCCTTCCCCTGCCTGATCTTCATCATGCGGTGGGGACCTTCTGGCCGAGCGACTTTGGCGGCGAAATACGACGTGAAGTCATTCGCCAGTTTATCAAAACAGTTGATTGAGCGTGGTGGCAGTGAGACGTACCACCTACGGGCAAGATCGCCCAATATCAATGGGAACATTCGGCACTTTGTCGCGTCCGATGCCCCACATCCGGTCATGTAAATCTGGAACTTTCTCAAGTGGGTTTCAGGATCCGATCTCCCCTCATATAGAGGTGTTTGAGGAGGAGCGATCTTCGGTTGTATGGGGGCGAGCTCGATCTGGGCCCCGAACGGCTCACTCGGTCCGGCGATCGATCTCTTAGTGCCTTCCCCAGTTTCTATAAGCGCCTTCATTTCGTCGAGCTGGCACTGTATGGCGGCCATCGCCGTAGCCTGACTGCTCGCGGATTGGCTCTCGGGACGGGAGCCAAGGCGATCATGTACCGATCTCCTGGCCCCGTGGTAGGTGACGAGTTCTCCGCCACCGAGCTCAATTCTTGGGCGAGTGGGAGCCCTTTGGCTTGGCCTGTCTTCTGGGAGTCGGGTATGCTGAACTCCTGGTGACGGATTCAGACTCCGATGTCTCCCGGCTGGGGCCCGAATTCCCGGGTCGCCATGAGGGATCACTCCCTAGGCGGCTGAAGACGGAATCGTCCCGCCTTACGAGCGCCTTTTCTTGCGGCTCGGGGCTTTCTGATGATTCTCGACATATAGCCCCTTGAGCTTCTGCTTACCTGCACGGCGGATGGCTGAGGGAGTAATGATGGGCGAGTCGCATGCCCTCCGTCGCTCCCTGAGGATGGCCATAGCCTCCTCGATCTGTTCCGCAGTTTGGAACTGATCAAGTGAGAGGCTGGGGCCGTCCCTCGGGGGCGGGAGTGAGAGCCTAGCGTCACCGCGGTCGCCTTCCGCCGTAGGTTGGGATTCGGCCTGGGTCAGAATAAGATGTCCGGCAGATCGCAGGGCGGCTCTTTTTGAGGTCGTGGAAGATGTCATGTTTCTGAAGGTTTTTCTTTTGAAGAACAGTGAGTGTTTCTCCAAGTATATGCCCCGGAGAACAGTGAGTGTTCTTCGAGACGGTCGGGATAAAAAATGAAGGTTAAGATGCCGCCCTTCTTCTAGCGCCAATTGTTGTTACCCAAAATATTATCCGGAGATGATATGCTGGAATGGACGAGTAACAAACAAAGTGCGAGAGCACGTCCGTGGGGAAATAAATAATACAAGATTTGCTGGGGTTGTTAGTCCCGGGCTTGAATACTCTCGCGAGATGTTATTAATATGAATACTAGTGAGTACAGATATTAATGTTAGAGTACAATTACAATGAGTGTAAAGACTCTAGGTATCTTAGCTATCGAGTGCTGAAGATTGCCGGAAGAACCAGAGGTGAAGCTCTGTGAGTTATTGTTACAAAGATGGAGAGTTCTCTGTATTGTTTGCTTTTAGCGTTATGTGTTCAGGTTGTAAACTATCTGTGTGTTAACGTTTTTTCACTCCATCTGCCAATGCTGGAGGCCTCCTATTTATAGGAGAAAGGGTTGCTGGGATGTCCCTGTCCGCCGCGGGCGACCGCCGTTTCCTGTATTTAAATAAGGTGGGCGATCGTCCCAGCATATGGGACTGTTTCCTTAAAGTCCGCAGCTGCTGCTGGTTGCCAGATGCGCGAACCAATGAGGAGGCGGTAGGTGCCTCTTCTCGCTGTCCTGGGCGGTCCCACCTTAGGTCCTTTCGGCGGGCCTGTCGGTTGGTGAGGCCGTCCTTATCATTGACAGCTGCTGATGGGCTGGTGTCGGATTCATAAGTGGCATGGGACGATCGTCTCCAGTCGAACATTAGAGGCGATCGCCAGATGCCAATAAATGATCGCTTTGGATGTCTAGGAGTTTGCCCAACATCTGTCTTCTTTAGCTGGCCCCTGACCATTATGACGATCGCCATCGAGGCATATAAATCGCAGCGCAATGGAGATTACTGCATGGAAATGTCATAAGTGAATCTCAATATAACAGTATTTCAATAAATCCTTGATCTAGAAAGAAAGAAAGAAAGATCAGCCTCTTCCTCTTACAGTAGGAGAACCATGTCGGTCATCTAATCTTCTTCCCTTAATTGATCTTGATCGATAGTACAATCCTTCTAGTAAGGAATTTGTGTTGTACTATTTATCGATATTATTCGTAAGGATCTAGAAATCCGGCTTGTGGAATTGTTCGTGTGTGGATCACCCAGAGAGGAAGGAGATATTCATCTGCTTCTAGTCCGGATTTAGATCCGTTCTTTGAATTAAGTTAATTCGACGATCTCTTAATAAATCAATTAAATTACTGCATGTGGATCCTCGTCTGGGTTTTTCGTTAACTCATTCCGCTGTGTTTTACTCAATTTTATTGTATTAGATACACGTAAAATCCAACAAACACCTGTATTACATACGCTATGGCATGGCCCTTACGTACGTAATCATGGAATGGAAATGAGGCAGTAGCCTTTGGATTGTCGTTACGTACGCTATCAAGGTCAGATAGCGGACGTAAAGAGGTGTTGCGTACGTTAATGGTTGCATGTTACCTACGTAACCATTGGAAGTTTATATAAGTGAGATGTCCGTCACTTCTATATTTCAGAACTTCACTTCATTTTTTCGCCCTTCAACCCTCAGGGATGGATTTTGGCTCTTCTAACTTGATTATGAGCTTGAGGGCATGGATTTAGAGCTCGAGATATGAAGATGTTGTTGATTCTTGAGGTGTTGATTGTGCTGTTCATCTTTAAGAGGTATGTTGGTTTATCCTCTCTTTATTTTCAGGTTTTGATGATTGTTGTTGATGATTAATCTGTGTGCTGATATATTATGGGAGTGTTGTGATGATCCTTGAAGTTTCGTAGGGTTTGAGTTGAGGAAGATGATGATATTTGTATATATATGTATGTATATATATATATATATCTTGGATTATGTAGTTGTTATGAACATAATTATGGAATCATGGTGCTCTTGGTTTTGATTATAAACATGGATATGGTAGTATTGTTGTGATTCTTGATGTTATGTGAAGTATTTGTTGAAGAAGATGATAGTTTGGAAGTTAGATAACATATTGGATTATGTTGTCTTGGTGATTCTGAACAAAGTGATGTTAATTGGATATGATTATGGATTAATTCATGTTCTTGAAGAACTCTTGTATTATATGTCATGATATGATGAATATGTGTAAGGTGTTGGTGTTTTGGATATGAATATGGAATGTTCATATCTAGAACTAAGTATGTGGTCTGGTATAATATTCGTATCGGAATACGAATATGATTATGAGTTTGATGAGATTATTAGTCATGTTTGAGTTTGGAAGTTCATACGTATTGAACAAGTGTTCAATTCGAATGATTGAATTATTTGACAGCCTTGGAATATAATTATTTATATTGTTGAACTAATTAGATGGTCCGGATTGATGATGATAATCAGTAATTGATTTTAACTATGAATTTACAAGGAAGAACCTTTTTAGTTCGTATTTAAGATTGAATTGGGAATCGATAATATTTAGACCCTTGTTATTGGTTTGAATTGATTATTGATATGATTATCGGATTTCGGCTTGTATTGTGGATATGAGTTCGTAATTGTTTGAGTTTTATTGTTCAATTTTGTATATGATTGAGGTATTGTTGAACCGTTGAGTTTGTTGGTTGGGTATATCGATTGTTGATTGTTATCGAACTTGTTGTTAATCGATTATTGCAATAGGTTGTAATAATTCATAGTTGATTATGACCGTTGTGTTGCGGTTGAGGTTAAAGAGTTCGTAGATTGCTTTTGGTCGGGGCTGAGGAGCTCGTAGACGAAGGCAATGGAATTGGTAACGACTTTACCGTATCGGTATCGGCGAGTTATACTTGTTCAGTTCATAATAATTAATGAATGATTTTGATTTCATTTCATTTATAATTCATATAGCAATGATATTATAAATGTAAATTGTCGGGATGATAGTTTGTATATTGTGCTTTGGTTTGGATTAAATCAAATGTATATGATTTAAATATGTTTGGTGAAGACGGAGAGGTGAGTTATTTTTGGTCCGTGATATGGAATGTCGGATATCAAAGATAGTTTATCATATCGACATTGATGTCGGGATAATGGTTTATTGATATTAATGGATTGTACCTCATTCGATATTATTCGGATAACTTTGTATTCGTTCAGGGTTGTTTGTTCGTGGAAAGGATATTAACTTCGGCTTTGAGGTAATTTAAATATTGTTCAGTTATGAGGATAATTATTCCGTTGAATTGTTGTATATGTTGTATGTTGAGGTTTCGTATAATGACATTCGTATTGACTGTTCATTGAGGGATGTTGATCCTAGGGCCATTGTTTGGTATCGATGGTTGTGTTGATCGATTGTTGAGGGATGTTGATCCCAGGACTGTTGGTATTGAGATCGTTGACCGTCTTGATCATTCCTTGGGGATGATGATCCCAGTATTGTTGTTTTGGATATTGATTGGTCGTGTCGACTTTTCATTGTCAGTTTGTCGTTGTTCACTTTGGTGAGTCTTTTTCATCCTTATTGGATATGTGATTATTTGAGTTTCGTTTTCATGTTGCATCGTGACATATCTGGAGTCATATATGCGTGCCGATTGGTTATGTTTAGGATTTTTAGGGCAGGCACGTATAGTCATGTGATGGGTTCATGACCTCACATTGAGCTTTGCACACGAGATGTACTTCGTGAGACTGATTAGGTACAAGACCACACGTGTATTCGATCGATACCCGGGGTGGTTTGTGCACGGACACATTTCCGGATCGTGCGTACTGTGACGTACATCTTTGATCCATATTGATTGGTTGTTCATCCTCCATTTATGGTTGGGTATGTTCGACGGTTTGTGACTGGTTGTTCATACGCCCGAGGGGTATGTTCGACAGTCGGGGTTATTTCCTTGAGATCCATTATATTTGATCTTGTTTGGAGTTTACCATGTTGATGGTATTCTCGGTTATTGTTGATTCTTTGTTGATCGTGTTTGGAGTTTACCATGTTGATGATATTCTCGGTTATTGTTGATCCTTCGTTAGTCTTGGATGTGTTTTGACCTTTGGTTGGTCGTGTTGGAGTTAATCATGTCGATGATATTCTCGGTTGATGTATTGGTTGATCTGGTTATTGATCATATGAGCATTTGGGCTTCGTGTCGATGTTTCTGGACTTGTTGTCTTTGGCCTTCAGATGTATTATGTATATTTGGTTCTTATCAGGCTTGGTATCTAATTGTGCGATTCGATGAATAGGATTTGGCACGGATGGATTATTCCACACTTATGAGTTATGATGATGTTTTGAGAATTCTTGGTATTGTTTGAATACAGTACAGATGGTTGTAGTTGAGTTCATTTCGTCATTTGAGAATGCAAAATGTGGGTTATGGTAAGTATTGAGTTGATATGGATTATCACAAGACGGTAAGGTTATGACGGTAAGATTACGTTGGTAGTATTCTCACTTTGTAATTACTTTGGTATGTAATTATTTATGTGATGGGATCATTATCATTATTGAGTATTGTGGCTGACCCCGTCGTGGGCTTTATTTTTAGGTACTCGGAGATCGAGATAGTAGCAGTCGTGAAGAGATGAGCTTCCTGGGTGATACTGGCTATGGTATTATTTTGGTAACAGAGTATTTGACTGGTTGTTTTATTCCGTTGCAAATGTATATTTTGAACTGTGTTTATATCCGCTGTGTGTGTATTTTAAAATGGTTTTGCAGTATTTTTACCAACTCGTGTGTATATTAAACTGGTTTTTGGGTACTTCGTAAATTTGGATTTATCTCATAAAACCTTTTTCCCCAAACTATTCTTCGTCGGTACGTATAAGTGGTGGCTTAGCGTGCATTTTGGAACTGTTGAATTTTGGCATTTTTGGCCTTTTACTTTCAAATGGTATTTTATGACGGTATTTGGAAACAAATTTTTGGAGACTGTTTGAGTATTTGAAATATATTACCGTCATTGGCCTTTTTGACGTATTTCAAATGATTACGAAAATGATTTTAGCCTGGTGGGTTCTGGCGTGGGGCCCACGGCACTGTAATATCCCCGGATGGTTTTGGGGGTGTTACAAGACCGACCCCGCGACCTATAACCAAGTGATGGTGGATGTAGACTCCGTGAAATGGCGGGAAGCTATTCAAGCTGAGATAGACTCGATGCATGCCAATCAGGTGTGGACTCTAGTAGACCGCCCCAAGGACATATTGCCTATTGGGAATAAGTGGATCTCCAAGTGAAAGACTGATGGGGATGGCAAGGTTGAACTTATAAGGCCAGACTTCTGGCAAAGGGTTATACACAAAAAGAAGGCATCGATTACCACGATACCTTCTCGCCCATAGCTATGATCAAGTTTATTCGAATGATGCTTGCTATAGCTGCCTACCACGATTATGAGATATGGAAGATGGACTTAAAGACAACTTTCATTAATGGATTCCCCGAGGAGTAGATCTATATGGAGTAGCATAAAGGCTTTGTCTCACTTGGCATCAACTTCGACTTTCTTTGTGCGGGAAACCTCTCCTTCCTCAAGTAAATCTAAACTCAATCACCTGGTTCAAAGAGTACTAGTTTTCGTCCCTTATACTTCATGCGTGCATTATTCTCATTCCATTTTTCAATTTGTTCTCGAACCTTTACATGCAGTTGTTTGATCATTTCAGCCCTTTTCTTGCCATCGATGCTGCTCCTGTCATCTATATAAATAGGCAACAAGTCTAAAGGAGTTATCAGATTAAAACCATATCCAATTTCAAATGGAGAAAATGTAGTGGTAGAATGAACGGTTCTGTTATAAGCAAATTCCACGAATGATAAAGATGTTTCCCAATTTTTCAAGTTCTTGTTAACGGCAGTTCATATTAGTTGACCAAGTATTCGGTTAACTATTTCAGTTTGGCCATCAGTTTGGGGATGACAAGTTGTTGAATAAAGTAATTTTGTTTCCAGTTTTGCCCACAACACTTTCCAAAAATGGCTAAGAAATTTAGTATCCCGATCGGACACTATGCTGTTGGGCATTCCATGCAAGCGAACAATTCCTTTGAACAATAGATTTGCAATATGAGTGGCATCGTCAGTTTTGTGACATAAAATGAAATGTGCCATTTTGCTAAATATATCAACGACGACAAATATTGAATCACAACCGGATTTTACCTTTGGTAACCATAACACAAAGTCCATAGAAAGATCTACCCAAGGCTCGGTAGGAACCGAAAGTAGCATGTACAAACCATGCAGTAAAACTTGTGATTTTGCCCTTCGATAAATCATGCACGAATTGATAATTTTGTAAACATCGTGTTTCATTTTAGGCCAAAAGAAGTGTTCATGCATTATTTCAAAAGTTTTGGCAATTCCGAAATGTCCCACTAATCCCCACTATGTGCTTCCCTTACTAACAACTCTCGTGTCGAACAAAAAGGGATGCAAAGTTTATTATCGCGGAATAAAATTCCATTATCCCGATAAAATTTATCCACACTTTTTATTTCGCAAGCAACATATATTTCGCCAAAATCTTTATCTCCCACATAAGTTCCTTTCAAAATCTCAAAACCCAACAATTTACAAGAAAGCGTATTAAGTAATACATAACTTCTTGACAACGCATCGGCAATGACGTTCTCCTTACCTTGTTTATACTTAATGATGTTAGGAAAGGATTCGATCTCCTCTAACCATTTGGCATATCTTTTTCTCAACTTATTTTGTCCCTTGAGATGCTTCAATGATTCATGATTGGTGTGAATCACGAACTCTTTAGGCCATAAGTAGTGTTGTCACGTACGTAAAGCTCTAATCAAAGCATAAAATTCCTTATCATATGTAGGGTAGTTAAACGTCACTCCTCTAAGTTTCTCGCTAAAGGAAGCAATCGGCCTCTTTTCCTGCATTAACACAGCTCCAATTCCTACTCCTGAAGCATCACACTCTATTTCAAAAGTGTTCAAAAAATATGGTGTGGTGCACAATTTATCCTTTAATGTGTTAAATGCATTTTCTTAGTCGTCACCCCAATGAAATTTAGCATGTTTCCTTACAAGTTCATTTAACTGGGCTGCAATCGTGTTAAAATCTTTAACAGGGCATCGATAAAAACCTGCTAAATATGAAAGCTTCATACCTCAGATGCATTAGTCAGTCTATGCCATTCTCGTATGGCCCTTATCTTTTCTTCATCAACTTTTATGCCGTCAATAGTAACGATATAGCCAAGAAACCTCACTCATGCAAAAAATACATTTCTTAAGACTAGCATATAATTGTTTCTTTCTCAAGGTAATTAAAACCAGTCTTAAATGTTCAACAAGTTCGTCTACACTTTTGCTATAAATGAGAATATCATCAAAGTATACGACAACAAAGTTTTCAATATAAGCACGCAAAACATGATTCATTAGACGCATAAACGTGCTCGGTGCATTGTAAGACCAAAAGGCATTACCAGCCATTCATATAATCTATATTTAAAATCCGTTTT
Source organism: Orobanche coerulescens (assembly GCA_033398695.1). Taxonomy (NCBI): domain Eukaryota; kingdom Viridiplantae; phylum Streptophyta; class Magnoliopsida; order Lamiales; family Orobanchaceae; genus Orobanche; species Orobanche coerulescens. Next base: position 172,551,875 of record CM065808.1, read on the forward strand.
CCACTCATCCCCTTCTTTCATACGAATTTGGTGATAACCTTTCATTAAATCAAGTTTACTAAACACGCGGGAACCATGTAATTCATTCAACATATCGTCTAACCCTAGAATTGGATGTCGATACTTTACCGTGATATTGTTCACCGCTCGTCAGTTGGTGCACATTCTCCAAGTCCCATCTTTTTTTGGTACGACAATTATCGGAACGGCACAAGGAGCCAAACTTTCTCGGATGTACCCAATACTTAACAACTCTTCGACTTGCCGATGAATCTCTTTAGTTTCTTCTGGATTACTTCGGTATGACGGTCGATTTGGAATGACGGCTTCTGGTACAAAGTCTATTTGGTGTTCGATTCCTCTCTTTGGTGGCAAACTGGGTGGTAGCTCATCTGGAAAAACATCATTGAAGTCCTGCAATAACATTTTTCTAGTACTCGGAACATTCCGGTTTTTATTATCATCAAGAGTGCAAATTCGTTTGATAAGAAGTAAGCATGTTGGTTGCCCATCCTCAACTTCCTTAACGATTTCTTTTGCACTTATAAATAAGCATTTTTTTATTTTTCATTTTATTCTTTTTCTTTCTTTTCTTTTTCTTTTTCATTTCCTTTTTCTTTTTTTTTTTTCCTTTTCTTCAACTTCTTTTGGAGTCCAATTTGATCTTCATGGACTTGTATTTTGATCATGGGAGCTAATGTGAATTTCCTCCCATCTTTCTCAAATGAGTAGCGGTTTTTCTTCCCGCTAAGTAGGGCACCTCGATCGTAATGCCATGGTCTACCCAACAAAATATGGCAAGCTTACATTGGTAGAACATCACAAAGGATATTATCATGGTGCTTTCTAATTGTGATAGCTACGAGTACCTGTTTATTCACCCGAACCTCTCCGCAACCATTTAGCCAATGAAGCCTATACGACTTACGATGTCGTCTCGTTGGTAATTCTAATCCCTCGACTAGCATCGCACTATCCATATTGGTGCAACTTCCGTTATCAATGATCACACTATAATTTTTATTTTTCACCAGACATCTAGTATGAAAAAGAGTTTCTCGTTGTTCGTTACTCTCTTCCTCCATTGCTTTCACATTCAACACCCTCCTAATAACAAGCGTGGGTGTGAATTCTAGCTCTCCTTCATCACCTTCTTCTTTCCTTTCTTCTTCCTCTACATTATCTGTTTCATATTATCCGTCCTTCCTATGTATCATTCATCGTTTATTAGTGCATTGGGATGCCATGTGTCCTAGCCCCTGGCATCGGAAACACTTGATGTCCCCATTTATCGTGTTTGTGTTTTCTACGGATGTAGATTTGACTTTGGATTTTGTTCGTCTAGCAGTCCCCACTTGAAACTTCCCCTTCACGGTGCTTCTATCAAAATTGCCCTTAGGTACGTCTTGATTTCACATTTGAGGCTTCCAAGGAGTTGGATACCCCGTGGAGTAAGTATTGTTGCCTCCCCTTTGCAAGTTCCTCTCAATTTGGATCTCCGCAAATACCTTGCCCTCAAACTCAACATAATGTTATTTGTCAACTTCTTTAGAGATCTCCGCCCTCATGCCATGTAGAAATCTCGCCATTGTGGCCTCTCTTGACTCCCTCACATCGGCCTGGATCATTAACATCTCTATTTCCTTTCGGAAATCTTCGATGCTCCTTGAACCTTATTTTAAGGATTGAAGACGAGAAGATAGTTCCTTATGATAATAATTAGGAACAAATATTCTGCGCATTACAATCTTTAATTCCTCCCAACTATTAATTGGAGTCTCTCCATTCCTCCTTCATCCGTCACAAGTTGGTCCACCAAATGCTGGCATATTCGAAAAATTCGATTATTGCTAACCTCATATTTTTAGTACTAGCATAGTTGTGGAAGTCGAATATAGTTTCCAACTTCCTCTCCCAGGTATGTGTCTGGATCGCCCCGCCCTTCGAAGGCTGGGATTTTTATTTTTATATTTCTCATACTTCGATCTTCCTCTTTTTGTCCTTCCCTTTCATACCGACCACGTCCTCCTCGATTTGGATAAGTTTCATCCTCGGAGAATATTTTGTCTTCGTACCCTCTGTATGAGATGGGACTCGGGATTATTTTTCTACGGTGGTGCTCGTCCTCTTTATTTTTTTGTAAATTTTTGATTGCTTCTTCTTGTCGATCTTGTCTTGTAATTAATTGGGTGAGCATTTTTTGGATGTTTTGAAAGGCTTCGTTTCCTTCATTTTTCTCAATATCGAATTTCGACATTTTTTTTCTTTTTTTTTGCTCTTTTTTTGTCTTTTTTTTACACATACACACAAATTAATCCTCACAATATTCTCACGTGTATCGCTCGATCACTCAACACTCGTATATCACTCTTTTAGTTCTTTTTTTGTACGGTTCTTGTCTTTTATTACTCGGCTTTATATAAATATCCCACAATTCACAAGGTGATTATATAGATGAGTATCTGATAAGTGGTAATTTTACCACATATTTCTAGGATTTTATACTAGGTTTTTATCTCGTTTCGTGACTAATGTGCTCGTATTTGGCTTATTTATGATTAGTCGAGCCGTATTACGCGTTTGGGTTGGTTTTAGTGTGTTTGCAGGTTTTTAGAGCCAAAAGGACCCAAAACGAGACAAAGGACCGAGAGTCGAATCAAGCGGACGAAGAAATGGATTTTTGCGAGAAACAGTCAAACCTATCGGCCCAGCATATCGGCCGATAGGTCGCCCGAAAGGAGATTCTGCCCTGCCAAGTGAAGAGATCGACGAACCACCTATCGGCCAGCCTATCGGCCGATAGGCCAGGCCGAAAGGCTTCCCAGCGGACTCTCGTTTTTGGACGGATTTTGACTCTTTTAGATAGATTTTATTTCCTAGATTAGGGCTAATCGGGAATGTAACCCCCTTAGGCTATAAAATCCCCCTTCGAGACGTAGTTTCAGCAGCTTTGATCATATTGGATCATTCTTTATCATTCTTTTTCATCTTTTACAATTTTTAGATCTTCTTAGCAAGATTAATTTCTTTGATGCAAGAACTTTTTGGAGGAGAATTATTATTGTTTTTGGGAGATTGAAGACTCGGAGTTCATCCATAAGGGTTGTAATCTCTCTTTTCATATTAATAATATGCATTCTTCATCAATTTCTTGTTTAATTTCAATCATGTCTGGCTAATTCATTGATTGATTCTAGGGTTAGTAAATTTAATTGATGATCACATGATATTCCTTTGATTACCTTTTGACCTTTCATCCTAGGCTTGTGTTCAAGTTGTGTTAAATCTCATGTTAGATTAAAGGGCCCTTAATCGATGCATGTTAGCTAATTGATTTCATCCTAAGGAGTAATTGATTAGTGGAAATACTTGACACACAATATGATTTTATCTTGAGACCTAGCGGAGAAAGATAAATCATAGATAAATAAGTTGGTGCTTTTAAGTGATTTCAATTCTTTGAGCCAAGGCGAAAAGGGTTTTAATTAACTATCTTTCTAGGTTGCCTTGACAGGAATTCTAGATCGACCGAGTGATTATTTCTAGGATTGAATTAAATTTTGGGGAGAAGGAATCAAGTGAATGGATTGTGTGAACTCAATTAGATGATACTACCCTAGGATGAATTACCTTTCGACTTGTGATTTTATCTTGTTAATTTGCTTTATTTGCTTAATTTAGATTATTCATCTTTTATTCAATTTTTGTTCTTCGATTTTTTAAGTTAGATAATTAGAATCAAAACAATTTTTCGGACTCCTAAATAGCAGTCAAATTTTGAGTAGAGTTAATTCCTTTATTTTCGACACATCAATTCCCTTGGGTTCGACACCTTGGAAATACTCCGAGGTTTTACAAATTTTAAAATTGATCGGATTTGAAAACCATACTACGCGAAAACTAGCGATCAATTTTTGGCGCCGTTGCCGGGGAATTGATAGAAAATTTAAGGGAATAATTCGAAAAAGAAGAGATTGTTACTTTAGGTAGTTTACTTTTATTATTAATATTCGATCTCGTTTCCTCACATCTTGTTTTCTTTTCCTTGTAGGCGGTGCATGATCACGAGATCCCAAGGAAAGAACTTATTTCCTTTGGACCCGGAAATCGAGAAGTCTTTGAGGAGGAAGAAGCAAGAAGCGAGAACCGAGACTATTACTATACCTTTCGTTGATACCATGGCCGGCATTGTTGACCAACCACGAGAACTCGCTCGTCCCGAGAAGATCCCTTTGAATGCCCGCTTTCGACCTAAGCTGGACGATTATCAAGAAGGAGGTTGGGGAAAGATTGATGCCAACAACTTCGAGCTTAAGCCGTCCCTCATTGCTACAGTGAAGTCTCAAACATACGGAGGGGGAGTGAATGAAGATCCAAACGCTCATCTTGAGTCGTTTTTGGACATATGTGCCACCATCAAGCAAAACGGAGTGCCTCCGGATGTCATTAAGCTCCGCCTATTCCGGTTTTCTTTAGAAGACGATGCGCTAGATTGGTACAAGAGCCTAGATCGGAAGGAAATTGGTACTTGGAGAGAGATGACCGGTTGTTCTTAGCAGTTCTATCCTCCTCGAAGGTGCAAAAACAAATCAATGATATCTTGCTTCGAGCAATATGAGGATGAATATTTATACGAGGCATGGATCCGATTCAAGAAGCTACTTCGCAAATGCCCACAGATGGAATTGACAAAGAGGATATCTATATTCGGTTTTATCGGGTTTGACGAGGAAGGCTAGAAGAGAGTTGGACTACTCATCGAAAGGGGGATTTCGCTAACGATTATGAAGAGGCCAAGAATCTCATTGAGCTAGCGGTCAACAATGATTACGAGGAGGTGACCGATAGGAAGATGACGAGAAGAAAGGTTCCATCCGGTGACGAGGACGCTACGGTGATTTGAAGGCAAAATTTGAAAACAAAGAAAAGAACTTGAGACGCTAAAAAGAATACTTTGGGAGTCAATTCGGTTTATGAGGAGCTAAACGAGCCTATTGCGCTTAAGGAGGATGTGAACTACATGCAAGGAGGAAACTTAGGCAAGGGGGAAATTGGGGAAATCTTATCCGAACAAACGAAACCACCCTAATTACTCCTATGCCAACCAGTACAATGCACTCAGCCACCCCCTGGATTTAACGTGAAACATGGGGATATACAAGAGACGATAGCTAAGACACCTATAGAAGAGATGTTGGAACGATTAGAGGCGAGCCAAAAGATTTGATTTATAAAGTAGACAAGAGGTTCGGAGCTCTCGAGCATAGTGTGACATCTATTGCAAACACGCTGATAGCCTTGAAAAAGCAGATGTCGATGGTGCAGACCCAAATGAGTCAAATGGCGAACGCCTGCCGGATTTCATAAGCGGGCCATTTTCCGAGCAAAGACGAGACCAACCCGAAGACGCAACAATGCAACGCAATCGAGCTTGAGTGGGACAAGGTACGAGAATCATGGGGCTGGAGTTAAGGAATCTGGAAACGAGGATGTATTAGAAACGGAGCCGAGAACGGAAAGAAGATGAAATGCAAGAGCCCATCGGCCAAGCCTATCGGCCGACAGGCCCAACCGATACCCAGACAGAAGGCCGGCAGTGGATCCTATCGACCCCCCTATCGGCCGAAAGGTCCCTGGAGATGCGAATGTGAAGAATTTTGAGGAAAAAGCTCCATTTCCACAGCGTTTGGCCAAGTCGAGATATGATGAAAAGCTTCAACAATTTATCGACATGTTTCAAAAGGTGAATATCAACATTCCACTTCTAGACGCTTTGAGAGACATGCCAGGGTACGTGAAATTCTTGAAAGACGTTGTGGCAAGCAAGAGGAAGTTGAGGAAGTTTGAAACAATAAATATGACAGAGGAGTGTAGCGCTATCATTCAAAACAAGCTCCCACTCAAGCAGAAGGATCCGGGACGTTTTACTTTGACATGCATGATTGGCGACCAAACGTTCCGTAATGGGTTGTGTGATCTCGGGGCAAGCATCAATCTTATGCCTCTATCCATCTTTAAGAGGTTGAAGATTGGGGAGATGAAGCCGACTACCATTTCTCTACTCATGGCGGACCGGTCGATCACTTATCCGAGGGGAATTGTGGAGGATGTGCTCGTTAGAGTCCAACACTTGGTCTTCCCGGCCGATTTCGTAGTTCTTGATATGCCCGAGGACGAAAATCAACCATTGATCTTTGGGAGACCGTTTCTAGCGACGGGGAGAGCACTTATCGACGTCCAGGAGGGTGATCTTACTTTCCGGGTTAATGATCAAAATCTGAAAATTTCCATCTATGACGCGATGAAGAAGCCCGACGATGCGCCCGAGGAATGTTTTGAAATTGAGTCTATTATGCCACCCCCGTCCGACTTGTTGGAGCATTGCATTTCACACTCCATTTACTCACATTCCGATGTTGATGAAATTTCCGAGGATTTGCCAGAGTATGTTCGAATGTTGGAGGCGAACGAGTCTCGACTTAATGAGAGGAGCGTATGCTATCTTGATATCAACAAACCCGTTCAAGGGGGAGTTGTCACTGAAGACCCGGGTTGAATGAGGTATCGTCTAGCTAAAGACGTTAAACGTAGCACTTGTTGGGAGGTAACCCAACGTATGTATGTATATTAGTTCGTTTTATTCATTTATTTTCGATTTTTCGTTTGCGTGATTTTTGTAGTTTCTAGTTTCGTAGTAGCTTTGCTAGTTTCTGTTAAGTTCTAATCCATGCATGCCGAGTTTTGAATACCTGCAGGTCTTTCATCGCCATATCCAAGCAAAAACGGGACCAATTATGCGAAAAGAGAAAAAGCTGGAAAATTTCTGAAACAGAAAATCCTATCGGGCGAGCCTATCGGCCGATAGGCCCGGCCGATAGGCTGAGGAAAATTAAACAAAATTACATGTTGACAGCAGTGGTCGACAGGAATTCCACATCGACCGATATCCCGCCCGATATGAGCATGGTAAGAGACAGAAGTTCCTATCGGCCTAGCCTCTCGGCCGATAGGCCTGGCCGATAGGACATACCAGGCCCTGTATACACTACGAGCTCGCCGACAAACCCGCCATTTCCGCCACAGTGATCAGGTACTCCATTAACAAAGCCACTCCTTTCTCTTTTCAAACTTATTCCTCCTTTGGGATGCGAAATAAGTTTGGGGGGGGGAGAAGTGCGGCTTTGTTAATTTCTTTACGTGTGAGTACCTTGTTTGCTTTGTATCTTTATATGCTTGTGTTGGTGCCCGTTGTTTTTATTTGTGCTTATCATATTGGTGTTGCGTGGTTTTGGCTTTTTGTTGCTTAGTTTTTTTTTTAGATTTTTATGTTCATTTTCGTTTGGTGTGTTTGCTAGTTTCTATTTTTTTCGTTAGGTCGTAGTAGTTTTTTTTTAGATTTCATGTTTGCTTTTATTTGCTTTTCGTTTTTTGTTTTTAGATAGCCTTGCTTGTCTTTAGTTTTTCCTTATTAGTGAATTTTTCGTGCTTCTAATTGTGTGATACCGATGTTACGACACTGTTTTTCTCTCCGAAGAAACGGTCGAGTTTTAGTCGAGTTGTAGTTAGTAATTTCTGTTTTGCATAGTATTCATTTAGGTCCAAAATTTCTCGTGATTGTAGAGGTCTTGGCAGATAAGAGACGATACATACTTGTTTTAAAATCACCGTCAATACGTTTGGTTACATCTTCCGGATTGTGAGTCGATCTGCTTCTACCGTGTTGGCACTTAGAGTGAATTTAGAGTCGGCTTTTCCCAAAAGTTGAGATAATGTTGTTCTATGAAGGGAAGTCTAGTAACCGGGCATTCGCGTGACCCGTTGTTTACCCTCGCGTAAAGCGACGACTCGATTAGACTAGTGATTTAGATATTTCACATGTGCCAATGATAGGGAACTTAGTAACCGGGGTATTCGCGTGACCATTGCTTACTCTCGCGTAAAACGGCGACCTTGATTCGGACATGCGGAAATTATATATTCGAGTTGTTTCTCCGCTGTAGACGGGAACTTAGTAACTAGAAGCATCCATGTGCCCCATGAGTGTCTTTTACGTCAAACGGTTTCCTAATACATGAGAATGGAAGTTCCACCCTAGAATTACCCCGATGAAACATCCCGAGATCCTAACCTAGTGGTCAACTCGAATCAAATTCTTGAACATATATATAAGGGAATACTGACCGAGGTTTATTTGTTATGAAACTCGTGAAAAATGTGCCATTAGACTGTGTAACGGGACGAGCTAGCTTGTTAATTTTAGCCTTTCATATTGACGGTCGATTTGACTCACGTTTTGTTAATCCTTGAGCTGGATTTTCTTCATGAACGAATGACTAGGACTTAACTTGACTACTTTGCGGAATCATTATTCTGAGTGCAGCTCGCTTTTACGACAATCGGATTATTTAGAGAGAATTACAGGATAGTATTGATTAGGTTGAACACTATGAATTGCACGATGATTCACGACTTTCTTTTTCTTTTCTTTTTGTTGTTCGGGACGAACAAGGCTTAAGTTTGGGGGGGTTTGATAAGTGGTAATTTTACCACATATTTCTAGGATTTTATACTAGGTTTTTATCTCGTTTCGTGATTAATGTGCTCGTATTTGGCTTATTTATGATTAGTCGAGCCGTATTACGCGTTTGGGTTGGTTTTAGTGTGTTTGCAGGTTTTTAGAGCCAAAAGGACCCAAAACGAGACAAAGGACCGAGAGTCGAATCAAGCGGACGAAGAAATGGATTTTTGCGAGAAACAGTCGAACCTATCGGCCCAGCATATCGGCCGATAGGTCGCCCGAAAGGAGATTCTGCCCTTCCAAGTGAAGAGATCGACGAACCACCTATCGGCCGATAGGCCAGGCCGAAAGGCTTCCCAGCGGACTCTCGTTTTTGGACGGATTTTGACTCTTTTAGATAGATTTTATTTCCTAGATTAGGGCTAATCGGGAATGTAACCCCCTTAGGCTATAAAAACACCCTTCTAGACCTAGTTTCAGCAGCTTTGATCATATTGGATCATTCTTTATCATTCTTTTTCATCTTTTACAATTTTTAGATCTTCTTAGCAAGATTAATTTCTTTGATGCAAGAACTTTTTGGAGGAGAATTATTACTGTTTTTGGGAGATTGAAGACTCGGAGCTCATCCATAAGGGTTGTAATCTCTCTTTTCATATTAATAATATGCATTCTTCATCAATTTCTTGTTTAATTTCAATCATGTCTGGCTAATTCATTTATTGATTCTAGGGTTAGTAAATTTAATTGATGATCACATGATATTCCTTTGATTACCTTTTGACCTTTCATCCTAGGCTTGTGTTCAAGTTGTGTTAAATCTCATGTTAGATTAAAGGGCCCTTAATCGATGCATGTTAGCTAATTGATTTCATCCGGAAGGAGTAATTGATTAGTGGAAATACTTGACACACAATATGATTTTATCTTGAGACCTAGCGGAGAAAGATAAATCATAGATAAATAAGTTGGTGCTTTTTAAGTGATTTCAATTCTTTGAGCCAAGTGGGAATAGGGTTTTAATTAAATATCTTTCTAGGTTTCATTGACTGTAATTCTAGATCGACCGAGTGATTATTTCTAGGATTGAATTAAATTTTGGGGAGAAGGAATCAAGTGAATGGATTGTGTGAACTCAATTAGATGATACTACCCTAGGATCAATTACCTTTCGACTTGTGATTTTATCTTGTTAATTTGCTTTATTTGCTTAATTTAGATTATTCATCTTTTATTCAATTTTTGTTCTTCGATTTTTTAAGTTAGATAATTAGAATCAAAACAATTTTTCGGACTCCTAAATAGCAGTCAAATTTTGAGTAGAGTTAATTCCTTTATTTTCGACACATCAATTCCCTTGGGTTCGACACCTTGGAAATACTCCGAGGTTTTACAAATTTCAAAATTGATCGGATTTGAAAACCATACTACGCGAAAACTAGCGATCAGTATCGTGAAAAGTTCTAATTTTACAGGGGCGGTAATCCGCACTCCAGCTTTATATTATTTTTTATATTTCAGTGTGGTGGTATTACCGACCTTTGTGATAGATATGTATGTATATTATATATATATATATATTCACTGTGGTGGTAGAACTGACCATTGTGATAAATAGGTATATTTATACATATAGGTATTTTTTTTGTATACTGACCGCGCTGTCGTGACGCGTCAAAATTAGTTATTTTTATTTTTTTCTTGGCTTACTTCTACTAACTAGTAGTATCGGCAAGCAAGGGTCGATCCCACGGAGAACGATAAATCAATTATGTTTTTTAAGGGGTAAATACTTTTAGCAATTAAAATAAAATAAAAACGAAGGTGGGATTGTAGTTTACTGATTTTTACTAACAATTAACTTGCGTAAAATAAATTAAATCAAAATAGACAAAGGAAATAGAATTCGAAAATATCAAGTAAGGAATAATCTAGTTCTTAGTTCCGTTATCCACCGTTTCGAATTAATTCAAGTTTTAATGCAGTGCTTATCTCTTCTCTAATCTCATAAACTCCTATTCCGAAGCCAACAACAAGCTCTGTTGACCCCAATTATTTCTTAAGTATATTTAATTAAAACAAGCTCTTTAATTATCAGTTTAATATCTGATATGTGGGCCAATGGTCCACACGATATTAAATTAATTTTTTTAGGGGGATGGACCATTGGTTAGCTTGCTAGCCGGTCCGTCACGTGTCGTCCAAGCATTGCACTATTGCTTGTACCTGGCGCACCCCACCAAAAAGAAAATTTCAAAAAAAAAAAACAAGCCCTTTAATTAAACCTATCTATGCGGTGGATTCAAAACAAGCTCTTCAAATCTCGCTCGCTAGATGCATTAAAAACCAAAATAATGAAATAGGCAAGATATTAAGTTCATAAGCTCGACTTAAGGGATCTCGATTTTGTGTTGCTCAATTGAGAAAATTCAATTGTTTGCTACTTGTGAAATTAAAATTGCAACAATTACGGACTACAACTCAATTTTTAGCATAAGACATAAAACCCCTAATCTAGTTGGCCAAACCAAATCAAGAAATTATATGGCATAGTAGTGAATTCAATAACACAAAAGTAATTCAAGAGATTTTGAGTTGAGAGTACGCTACGAGATTAAAACATGAATAATTCAAATACGGTTTCAAACTTTACTAAGAACTAGAATAGAAAATTAGCCGGACATGTTGGCTTTAGAAAACATCAAATTAATAATAGACATAAGAAGAAAGAAATTCAAACGGTGTAGTCTTCTTCCTCGCACGTCGGTGGCGGCTCGGTTTTCTCCGTGAGAAATTCAGCTCGGTCCTCCTTTTATTTCTGCTCCAGCCGAGATGATGCTCCTCGTGTTCCAGCGTGAAGATGATGCTGATGATAATGATGGTCAGAACTCTTCTTGAACTGGGGACTTTATTTATTGTCTCGATGATTATTTCGACTTTAATATAATAATTTCCTGAAATAATGAATAAAATTCACTAGTGAATAAAATTACCTTCATCAATCAAAAAAAAAACCATCAAGTTGTGCTAAAGTAAATATAATATAATTATGCATTTAATACATATAATTATACAATATTTTCTACCGATCAAATCTCCCCAAACTTAAACCAATGCTTGTCCTCAAGCATCAAAATATCGAATGATTTGAAAAAAATTCGCCCTATATGACGCTCAATAAAACTTTAAACTCCATTCACCGACCCAATATTAGCTCAAGTAATCGCTTAAAATAGAAGTTCAGATTCCTCAATCTCCCCAAACTTAGAGGTATGCTTGTTCTCTAGCAATTAGAATGAGTTGGATCGAAGCGACAACAAAAATAAGAATATGATTTGCCTGCCCTGAAATATTCAGCCTTCGTTAACTCAAATAGTGGTGTAGTAGTCGTCTCTTATGCGTAATTAGCACATTTTTTTGCATAAACAATTAATGAAAATTACATAGAATTATCAAACATAAAAATACAATCCTATTAAACAGTTAATGGTTAAAAAAAATCACAGCTTATGATAAGGACTTTAGTCATCTCGAACTTACGCGAACGAACTATCCACAAGCTTCAACATATTTCGTAGGTGATAGCTTTCACACCGTTATATGCTAACGTGTAGCTCTTTTCACCAACACGTTTTCCTTCTTTTTTTTCTCTCTCTTTTTTTTTCTTTTTCTTAAGTGATAGCTTTCACACCGTTATTTGCTAACGTGTAGCTCTTTTCACCAACACTTTTTTTTTCGTGTGAGACAGCAGCTACGCACCAACAATGGGTTAGTCCTTTATTTTCCGTTGTTACTTTTTTCACAACATTTTAGGACCCCCAAATAAATTCAACGACCAACGACATTTTAAGAAGAGTGTAAATGACCAAGTACAAATCACAAATGAAATCTTAATAATATTCTTCCTTCCTAGCTTTTCTAATAGTGTTGCAATTTTTATGTCTCTAAATCACAGAAATATTCCATTAAAAGCTAACACAAAACCAACCAATTTTCACAGAAAGGCGGAACTAAAAACCACATATTGAGCTAATTCCAACTAATATTCCAAACGAGCAAATAACTCTAAAAACCATTATGCTTCTCACTAACTATTCTCAATTGATTAAAGGACAATCATCACAAGTCAAAGTGCGAGGAGACACAATTTTAGCGAAGTCATGAAAAACATCAATAAAGCGCAACATATATAACCCATTATGTAAAACTAAAGCGCAAATCAAGTATGGAAAAGGAAAAGAGTTCACCGGTCTAGTGCGGTGTGTTAGTCTTGGAGAGAGAGTAGGCTTTCTTGTAAAATCTCACACTGGGACAGATTCTCGGCACTGGGCCTCCCGGTGTTATTTTCTCTGCACAATAGTCGACCTCCCCAAACTTGATTCAATGTCCATTGTTGCTGACCAACCATATATCCAAGACCCTCTGTTACCTACGAAAAACAAAAAAAAATAAATGAAAATTCGATTTGGTTCTACAACAAAAAAATAAAAATAAATAAACACTGGGTTGCCTCCCAGCTAGCGCATATATTTTAAGTCATTGGCTCGACTAGAACTTCCCTTTTTAACGAATGCACCAAGGAGGTTTTGGTATAGGTCTTAAGGCAAGTACATACACCATTATTTTTGTTCTTTTGCACCACTTCAACCCATTAGTACAAAGATTTCTAATTACACTCATACTCTTTATATAGGGACCATGCAATAGAGAAAATTTCAGTCTTGCTATGATCTCGTAGAGCACATATGTATTATTGATCTCGTCAATAAAGAGTACTTCTTCAACAACGTCCCTCAAAATCCGCTTAATTGCATCGCTTGATGGAATATGGATTTCCACTTTATGAGACACATCTAAATCTTGATTTTCCTTGTTGCCTGTTGCAGCCTTCTTTGTCCTGGAAGGAAAAGGTACGCTCGCAGCGCCAATACGAGAAGAATTAGACATTATTACTTTGCTGCCCGGTAGTTCAGCACTGGGTGCCTATTTGACACTGGGTGACTCAGTGTCGGTCTGGACAGCAGATTTCCGTTTCTCGCCTTCATCGTTTAGATTTTCCTCGGGTTTCTGGGGGTTCTCCAGTTGTTTACCACTTCTCACGGTGATGGCACTCACTTTCCTAAGATTTGCCTCCGATTGGGAGGGTAGTTTCCCACTATTTGGCTCTCCTATCGACTCACCGAGGTATCAAGTTGGCTTATTTAATTTTCGATGGTTTTTATGCTCGATTGAGTGTCGTGCTGAAATTGGCTCATGCTCTGATGAAACTGCATCATGTTTGAAATGAGGGCTTTCATCATCTCTTCGAGTGAGGAACTCGAATTTTCCGACGGTTGCTTGTAAAATTGGCCCTTATTCTGCTGAGGCTCCTCTTGCTGCGATTTCCACTTGAAGTTGGGATGATCTATCATCCTGGATCATATGTCTTGGAGTATGGATCATATTTTCTTCCATAAAAATTTTTAGTACCGACCGCATTGGCATGTGCCTCGATCTCATCCAATAATATCTTGCAATGCTCGGTGGTGTGCTCCGTGGTTTGGCAAATTCGGCACGGTATGACCTGCGAATTTCCTACAGCAATTTTTCTGACAAAGGAGGTTATTTCGGTCAGTTTATCCTCAATATACGAGTCATGTACCTCATTCACCATTTTCATGGGATTGTCATGATAACCAAAATGCTGTGAATTGGTGGCCATGTTCGAGATAAGAGCCCTTGCTTCTCTGCTTTCTTTTGTTCTTCGCCTGAAAACTCAATCCCGTTTGATAATTTTCAGAAAATACTATAATTTTTTATCTCCACATGACCTTGTAATCATGCAAAACTAAAACAAAATGGATTAGTGCACAACTGACAATTATTATGAATTTTCAGAACTGACACTGGGTGACCCAATGTCGAAAATCTGCTTGGAAAAATAATAAAATAAAAACTGCTATATATAAAAAAAAATTACTGCTTTAAAAAAAAATTAAAACTGCTGTTCAGAAAGAAAATAAAAATAAAAAAATTCAACTCAGAAAATAAAATTAATTTTGTACCGCTCTCCGGCAACAGCGCTAAAATTTTGACCGTGTTGTCGTGACGCGTCAAAATTAGTTATTTTTATTTTCTCTTGGCTTACTTCTACTAACTAGTAGTATCGGCAAGTAAGGGTCGATCCCACGGAGAACGGTAAATCAATTATGCTTTTTAAGGGGTAAATACTTTTAGCAATTAAAATAAAATAAAAACGACGGGGGGATTGTAGTTTACTAATTTTTACTAACAATTAACTTGCGTAAAATAAATTAAATCAAAATAGACAGAGGAAATAGAATTCGAAAATATCAAGTAAGGAATAATCTAGTTCTTAGTTCCGTTATCCACCGTTTCGAATTAATTCAAGTTTTAGTGCAGCGCTTATCTCTTCTCTAATCCCATGAACTCCTATTCCGAAGCCAACAACAAGCTCTGTTGACCCCAATTATTTTTTAAGTATATTTAATTAAAACAAGCTCTTTAATTAAACCTATCTATACGGTGGATTCAAAACAATCTCTTCAAATCTTGCTCGCCAAGCCAGCTGATAATCAGCAAAGGGAAGTCCTTTAAGAACAAAGGAAAGGGCAAGGGTAAGGCAAAAGTTGCCAAATCTAAAGACTCTGCTAAGCCAGTTTTCAAGGCTAAAGCTCTCAAAGATGGAAATTTCCATCATTGCAATAAACCAGGACACTGGAAAAGAAATTACAAGGATTACTTGGAAGAGCTAAAGCATATCAAGGGTAGTGGGACTACCACAGGTATATTATCTACTTTTAACTCCTGGGTATTGGATACTGGATGTGGATCTCACATTTGTACAAATGTGCAGGGGTTGAGAAGCAGTAGAGAGCTGAAGAAAGGGGAAGTAGATCTAAGAGTCGGCAATGGAGCAAGAGTTGCTGCACTAGCCGTAGGAACTTATGATCTAGTTTTACCCAATGGGTTTTTGTTAGTTTTGAACAATTTCTATTATGTTCCTGCTATGAATAGGAATATTATTTCAGTTTCTACATTAGATTGTGAAGGTGACAGTTTTTTTATTAAGAATAAGATTATTCGTATTTTGTTTGATGACTTGCTTTATGGTACTGCAAAGTTATATACTGGCCTTTACAATATTGATCTAGATGAGTACGACACTTTGGAAGTCAATAACATTGCATCCAAGAAACCTAAGCTCAATGATTCTAATCCGATTTACTTATGGCATTATCGACTTGGTCACATAAATGAGAAACGCATTTCTAAACTCCATAATGATGGACTTTTAGACTCTTTTGACTATGAATCATATGGGACATGTGAATCTTGTTTATTGGGCAAGATGATGAAGATTACTTTCACCGATCATGGAGAAAGGGCTAGTGATCTATTAGGCCTAATACCTACTGATGTATGCGGACCTCTTAACACTCATGCCAGAGGCGGATACCAATACTTCATTATATTTACCGATGATTTTAGACGATATGGATATGTTTATCTTATGAAGTATAAACATGAATCTTTTGCAATGTTCAAAATATTCCAGAATGAAGTACAGAATCAACTTGGCAAGACAATTAAAGCCCTTCGATCGGATCGAGGTGGCGAATACTTGAGCCAAGAATTCAATGATCATCTTAGGAGTTGTGGAATTGTTTCACAACTTACTCCTCCTGGAACACCTCAGCATAACAGAGTGTTTGAGAGGAGGAATCGAACTTTATTAGATATGGTTCGATCCATGATGAGCCGAACAGAGCTTCCATCATTCACCCTTAACCGTGTTCCATCTAAAGCAGTTGAAAAGACACCATTTAAGAAATGGACTGGTAATAGACCAAACTTGTCTTTTCTAAAGATCTGGGGTTGCGAAGCGTTCGTAAGACGCCAAGAAGAGAATTTATTTCCAAAAGAGAATTTATTTCTAGAAATGTTGTATTCCTAGAAAGGGAATTTATTTCCAAAAGAGACAGTGGGATAAGAGTAATTCTCGAGGAAACTCGAGAACCACAAGAAGACATTGCTTCACCGATGGAAATCGAATAGGCTCAATAATCAGTTGAAGATCCCGTTCAAAGCACACAAGTCCCTCGCAGATCTGATAGGATGCAACATGAACCTGAGAGATATGGTTATCTCGTAACAGAGGATGATGACACATTGCTCATAGATGATGAGCCTAGTAGCTATACAGAAGCTGCTTCAGGACCAGAGTCCGAGGAATGGCTAGAAGCCATGAAGTCAGAGATGCAGTCCATGTATGACAATCAAGTTTGGAACTTGATAGATCCACGTGAGGGTGTTAAAACCGTTGGGTGCAAATGGGTCTATAAAAAGAAGAAATACATGGATGATAATCTGCAAGCCTATAAAGCTAGACTAGTGGCAAAAGGTTATAGACAGATTCATGGTGTTGACTATGATGAGACCTTTTCGCCAGTAGTCATGCTTAAATCAATTAGAATTTTATTTGCCATTGCCGCATACTATGATTATGAAATATGGCAAATGGATGTCAAAACAGCATTCCTTAATGGAAACTTACTCAAGGATGTGTTCATGACACAACCTGAAGGTTTTGTTCATCCAGAAAATTCTAAAAAGGTTTGCAAGCTTCAAAGATCCATTTATGGGTTGAAGCAGGCTTCTCGGAGCTGGAATCTTCGTTTTGATGAAACTGTCAAAGAGTTTGGGTTCATTCAAAATGAAGATAAACCATGTGTGGGTAAAAGAAGGTTAGTGGGAGAATAGTTGTTTTCTTAGTCTTATATGTAGATGACATATTACTCATTGGAAATGACATTCCCACCTTGTAGACAGTCAAGACTAGGTTGGGAAGTTGTTTCTCAATGAAAGACTTAGGAGAAGATGCTTATATTCTTGAGATAAAGATCTATAGATATAGATCAAAGAAATTGATTGGTCTGAGTCAATGTACCTACATTAATAAAATATTGAAGTGGTTCAATATGCAAGACTCCAAGAGAGGACTCTTGCCAATGTCACATGACATTCATCTGAGTGAGACTCAGAGTCCTTCGACTCTTGATGAGTGAGCCCGCATGATAAAGATACCATACGCTTCGGCCATTGGATCGATCATGTATGCCATGATTTGTACTCGACCAGATGTATCGTTTGCCCTTAGCATGACAAGTCGATACCAATTGAATCTAGATGAAAGTCACTGGACAGCAGTGAAAACTATCCTAAAGTACTTGAGGAGAACTAAGGATGATTTCCTAGTTTATGGAGGGGTGGGAAACGAGCTGGTTGTAAGAGGTTACGCCGATGCAAGTTTCGAAACCGACATAGACGATTTTAAATCGCAAATTGGTTATGTGTTTATATTGAATGGAGGTGATGTGAGTTGGAAGAGTTCCAAGCAAAGCACGGTTGCTGATTCTGTTACAGAAGCTGAGTACCTGGAAGCATCGGAAGCAGCTAAGGAATCCGTATGGATCAAGAAGTTCATTACCGAACAAGGAGTGGTCCCGACCATCCAGGGTCCTATAAGCCTATATTGTGACAATAATGCTGCTATTGCACAAGCTAAAGAGCCTAGGTCCCATCATAATTCCAAACATATACTCAGAATATCACCTATGTAACACCCCAATTCACAAATGGGACATTACACGCCGTAGAACCCTCGTGAGGTCTACCAGGCTAACACATGACACATAAACCACAATGTAATCCCAAATGATGCACTCAAAAAGTAAGTAAGGTCGTGGCCTCGGCCAAAACATTTTAACGGAGTACATGAAACATAAGTTAAATACCAATTCATTGCCCACGCAGAGGACTTAAACCAAGTTTAAAAGTAAACAGTCTAACTTCAGTACTCGACAAATGCAATGACAAAACATAAAAATACAGACTCGAGCCACATCATCAAGCCAGCCCATCCTTTGCGTGCATGTCCCATGCCTGCTCCTCAGCTCTCCCGGTACCTGAAATGCATAAGACGCATTTCCTCCATTTAAGGGGTTAGCATTCGAATAGCTAGTGCAAGTACACAATTACACAACATTATATACAAATACGGTTTTTACACAATCATCTCAATCAGAAATCATTTGCCATAAATATTCTGGAATACTACATTGGCAATCAACTTATATTCAATCATCACGATATCACAAAATCACAACTGGTATCCCGTGGCCGTACCCCTTAGTATCGACCCCCAGACATCCCGTCGAACGCACCGGGTGGGATACCACTTTCGCGGTCGTACCCCTTAGTATCGACCCCCAGACATCCCATCGGACACTCCGGGTGGAAGTTCATTAACACACGCACCCAAGTCCACTTCCTCGGCCGTACCCCTTAGTATCGACCCCCAGACATCCCGTCGGACACTCCGGGTGGAAGGAACACAACTCACACACCTGAAAACCACAATTCATCATTCATTTCGAAAACGCAACATACATAACGAAATGTAATACATGTACTTGCCTTGAATAAGACGAAACGAAGGAAACGACGAAGGAATAGGTTTTGGTCCGAACAATCCTCCCAAATCCGTTCCTAATCATAATAACGGTATACAACAAGTCTCATTAATGCAGAAAGGTAAGAATTAATCCTAATTCTACCCGCTGGAACAATTTGCCGGTCATGACTTGGGTATCGTCGACTATAAGTGACGAACAATGGAAAACTTGGAGTTTAAAATCACAATCATCAATAAAACGAAGGATTACAAGTACATGATCGAAGTCTAGCAATAATCCAATGATAATTCGGACTAAAGGAGTCAAATCCCAAGAAATCCCCAAAATTTCCCCAAAATCTCAAAACAAGAGTTTCGGGGATTCTTACCTTGATTCGGATGGTGGAAAGTGTTAGGAACTTGAAGAATTCACGCAAGGAATGCACGGATGGTAGTGGATGATGATATCCAGTCGGAATCGGCCCTAACCCTCGTCTGGAATCGCTCAAAGCCGAGAAGGATAAGAAATGATGGAAAAATGACGAAGTTGACTGCTGCTGTCCTATTTATATTAAACAGGCTTAGCGGACGCTACACACAAGCATTAGCGTGTGCTAACGGGGTATGGAAGAACAGTCTGCCTACTGTCCTCCAGTTAGCGTACGCAAGCTAACATGATTAGTGTGCGCTAATGCTAGGAATTAGCGAGCGTTAACGCTGAATTAGCGTACGCTACCTGGTCCAATACCGAAATATCAACCTCATCGCCTGCATCACGAAATCGTTAGCGCACGCTACGAACCCCAGGTTAGCGTCGTTAACCACACGGTGATAGCGCACGCAAGTAAGCCCGGAGTAGCGTCGCTACTCGAGCGGCAGCTTCAAGATCGCCCGATCATCACGCTAACAAAGACAAAAGTATCGAAATGCGAAGCAAGACCAGAATCCGGAACATAAACACGGAATAATCAAGACGAAAAAGCTGAGCGTTGAAAGAGAATATAATTCCGGTCACCGGAGAGTCCGAAATGAAACAAACAAAGTGAAATTCCCTAAACTTATGGAAATTACAAAAATGGCCCAAGTGCCCGAAAATCGCGATATGACGTCGGATTAACAAACCGAAAGTTTCAACACGACCAACTCAACCAAACAAACTTATGCAAATCAAGAAACAACGAAAACGAACGAGATTTACGAGAATCGGACGTACATGCGACAAGATATAATTCAAGATGAAATTATGCAAAAACATCCTCGAAACTCGTCTAAACGGAAAAACTTCAAGAACAAAATAGATTCAGAATTCCAAAACAGTGATAAGCGAGTTGTCTTAAATGAACATACACCAAAAATAGAAATTACCAAAAATAGAAAACACGGATATTACATTATCTCCCCCTAAAAAATAAGTTTCGTCCCGAAACTTACAACGCGAATAACTCGGGGTATCTCAACCGCATACTCTCTTCCGTCTCCCATGTGGCTTCCTCGGATCCATGCCTCGACCATTGAACTTTAACCAGAGGAATAGTTTTATGACGAAGTTGCTTCACCCGACGCTCTAAAATCTGAATCGGCCTCTCCTCGATGGTAATGTCGGGTCCCAACTCGATCTCTCCAAAATCAATAATATGGCTAGGGTCCGATACGTACTTCCTAAGCTGGGAAACATGAAATACATTATGAACGTGACTCAAAGACGGCGGCAAGCCTAACCGATAGACAAGCTCTCCCACTCTCTCTAAAATCTCAAACGGACCAATATATCTCGGACTAAGTTTACCCTTTCGGCCGAAGCGGTAAACTCCCCGTGTCGGCGACACCTTAAGCAAAACATGATCTCCCACCTCAAACTCCAACGGCCGGCGACGCGTATCGGCATAAGACTTCTGCCGACTCTGGGCCATCAACAATCTATCGCGAATCAGAGCAATCTTCTCTCTCGTTTCAACTACCATATCGGGCTCGGTACCAATCAGCTCGGAAGCATCGTCCCAACACAACGGCGATCTACACCTCCTCCCATATAATGCCTCAAATGGTGCCATTTTAATCGAGGCGTGCCAACTATTGTTGTACGTGAACTCGATTAACGGCAAGTGCGACTCCCAATCATCCTTCCAATCTAAGGCACAAGCTCGCAACATATCCTCCAACGTCTGGATCGTCCGCTCTGACTGTCCGTCAGTCTGAGGGTGGTAAGACATACTGAGTCTCAACTCAGTCCCCAAAGCTCGATGAACAGCCTGCCAAAAATGTGATACAAACCGGCCATCTTGATCTGAAACAATACTCCTAGGAGTCCCATGCAATCTCACGATCTCTGCAATAAACACTCGTGCCAGCCTCTCCGGTCCCCGAGTGTCCTTAATACCCAGGAAATGAGCTGATTTGGTTAGTCGATCAACAATAACCCAAATCATGTTCATTCCAGTCCGAGTCCTAGGCATCCCGGTAATGAAATCAATAGAGATGTCTTTCCATTTCCATTCCAAAATGGGAAGTGATCGTAGCAACCCCGCGGGCTGCTGATGCTCAATCTTAACCTGCTGACACGTCAAACACTTCGCCACAAACTCGCTAACGTCCGTCTTCAAATTGCTCCACCAATAGTTACTCCTCACATCCTTGTACATTTTGCTCATACCAGGATGTATGGAATAAGGCGTAGTATGAGCCTCACTCAAAATATTCTGCTTCAACTCAAAGTCATTCGGTACACATAATCTACCGCGAAATCTCAGAACCTCATCATCCTGAACCACAAATCCAGGGGCTTTCCCCTTCCTCACATCCTCCCTCAACTGGACCAAACACGGATCATCATACTGTTTCGCCTTGATATCATCTGTCAAGGACGAAGTGATCTCTAACGCACATAACTGACCCTGAACCCTCTGGACCCAAACCTCGATATTCTGACAAATAAAATCCCGCCGGATCCTACTCTGTGGCGTAAGTACCTCCAACATCTGTAATGCCACCGGATTTCGGCTCAACGCATCAGCCACTACGTTAGCCTTACCCGGATGATAAAGTATCTCGAGGTCGTAATCTTTAATTAGCTCTAACCACCTACGCTGCCTCATATTCAACTCTTTCTGACTGAAGATGTACTTCAGACTCTTGTGGTCCGTAAAAATCTTACACGACGACCCATAGAGATAATGCCTCCATATCTTTAAGGTGAAAACGACCGCAGCTAACTCCAAATCATGCGTGGGATAATTTACCTCATAAGGTTTCAACTGGTGGGACGCATAAGCAATCACCCTGTCTCTCTGCATCAAAACACATCCAAGCCCAAGGCCCGAAGCATTACTATACACTATGAAATCCTCGTTCCCCTGAGGTAATGCTAAAACGGGTGCGGTAGTCAAATGTCTCTTTAACTCGTCAAAACTGTCCTGTCTGTCTCCAGTCCATTCGAACTTCTGAGTTTTCTGGAGCAACTGAGTGAGTGGTCTAGCGATCTTAGAAAATCCCTCAACAAATCTACGGTAATATCCGGCAAGACCCAGAAAACTCCTCACCTCTTTCACATTCTTAGGCGGCTCCCAAGCCATCACTGCCTCTATCTTCTGCGGATCCACCCGAACTCCCTCTGCTGAAATCACATGCCCGAGGAACATCACTTCCTCGAGCCAGAACTCACACTTAGAGAACTTCGCGTACAACTGCTCAGCTCTAAAAATGTCTAATACAATCCGGAGATGTAAGGCGTGCTCCTCCCGACTCCGTGAATAGATAAGAATGTCATCGATAAAGACGACTACGAATTTGTCCAGATACTTAATAAAAACTTTGTTCATCAACTGCATGAACACTGCTGGGGCATTGGTTAGCCCGAAAGGCATAACCACAAACTCGTAATGGCCATATCTCGTCCGAAAGGCAGCTTTCGGTATATCGATGTCCCGAATCCTCAACTGGTAGTAGCCCGATCGCAAATCAATCTTCGAAAAGACTGTCGCCCCCTGAAGCTGATCAAACAAATCGTCAATCCGGGGCAAAGGGTATTTATTTTTGATGGTTAACTTGTTTAATTCTCGATAGTCGATGCATAAACGAAGCGATCCATCCTTCTTCTTAACAAAAAGTACGGGCGCACCCCAAGGCGATGCGCTCGGTCGAATATACCCTTTATCTAACAACTCTCCCAACTGATTCTTCAACTCTAACATCTCCGACGGTGCCATACGGTACGGTGCTCGAGAAATAGGGGTCGCATTCGGCTCTAGATCAATAGGAAACTCCACCTCTCGATGTGGTGGTAATCCCGGCAAGTCATCCGGAAATACGTCGGGGTATTCACTAACAACTGGAATTGACGACAAATCAACTCCACCATATTCCGCCTTCAGAGCGTAACACCAGTAGCCGACACAACCCTAGTTCAGAAGTTTCATCGCCTTCAAGGCGCTAATTACACTCCCCGATCTACCCGGATTACAACCGACGAGGGTATGCTCGGTGCCGTCCTCGGCCACTATCGAGATAGTACGTGTCCGATAGTTCATGATAGCACCGTGACTATCCAACCAATCGTCCCCGAGGATCAAATCCTCACCCTTAAGGTCTATCACAATGAGATTCGAGGGCCAATCCTGGCTCCCGATCCTCACTGGGCAATCCCTAACTTCCCGGTCCCCAACCATACGTTCCCCGCTGGGCGTACCCACTACAAATGGTTCACACTCAAACAAGCAGTCAAAGCCAATACGACTCACACAATCCAATGCAATAAAGGAATGGGTAGCACCCGAATCAAAAAGCACTGAAACTGGATGAGTAAGGATCTGAGTGGTACCTGACGCCACCGGAACGTCTGCCTCCTCTGTGCGCCTCATATGATACAATCGGGGGTGAACTGAACCCGAACTCGATGCTGCACGGCGATCCGGCTGACCCCGACCCCTACCATGACCCGAACTCTGCGGAACACGAGTAGCTGGAGTTCTGTTATCCCTCTGATCGGCAGTGGTAGTCGTAACTCTAGCAGCCCTGGTGGCCCTCTCACAATGAGCTGCCCGATGCCCGGTCTGTCCGCAAGTAAAGCAAGTAACTGGAGGAGAAGGGCAATCCTTCATCAAATGCTCATATTGGTTGCAGTTAAAACAAACCCTGCCACCGTATAACGGATCGAATCAACGATTACCCGAGATCCCCACTGATGAAATGGCCTCTTCCCAGATATAGGCGGATCGTGCTCGAAAATCGGCCACTCTTGCCGGCTGAAATGCTGCCAACCGTTTTCTGTTTCTTGGCCTCGGTACCCAACTCTGATTCCGGTGCGGCCATCTCGATCGCTAGAGTGCGATCCTGATACTCCTTCAAAGTGGCACACATGAGCGGTGCCATACTCTGCCTGATATGCGGTTTCATGCGCATATTAAAGTAACGGATTTTATCAGCCTCCGTCTTCACTTGATCTCTCACGAAACCCAACTGCTGATTGTAAGTAATGATGGCCTGAGAAATAGGCACATCCTGTGGCGTAGCGGTGAAGAACTACACAATTCTGCGCTCCTTAACTGGCGGTGGACAATATTCTGCTTCCATAGCAGCCTTGAATTCCTCCCAAGTAGCTCGACGGTCTCTGGGCGCAACGGCCTCCCACCATTCCGCAGCTTCCTTATCCAGGAGGTACTGGGCAATATGTACCTCCTCGTCTTCGGACAAGCTACGGCATCGAAGGTCTGGACAATCGAAAGAGCCAATTCTCCCAACCGAGGGGGTCAAGATCCGAGAAACGAGGTGGGTGCATCTTAGTCACCGTCTGAAGCCACTTACTAGCTTCCTCTTCAGTGTCTGGGCGGATTCTCGCGTCCACCCCGAGCTATCTGAGTAAGTTGGGCTACTAATCACAAGTACGGCAGAGCTCTGCGTCGGCATTATTACCCGACGGCACTGAGTGAGAGGCTGAATCCGCAGAGGACTGAGAAAGTGAGCCCTCCTCATTATCAGCACCCCGACCACGGCCTCGGCTGCGTCCCCTAGCTGGTCTACCACGACCTCTCAACATACTGAAGGAAAAATGAAAAGAACAAGATCAGAAAGATTAATAATTGACAAAGTTGGTATCACAATTCATAATTCCGAAAAACGCAAGAAAATGAATTACAGAGATATAAGAGTTCGAGGAGACTTACAACCACGGGTCGCACGAAAATATGGTAGCATGATGATATTAGGCTCAACGACTGACTCTAATGACGCAACTGACAGAACCAAAAATTTACCGACAGCCTAGGTATTCAAAACCTGGCTCTGATACCATAAATGTAACACCCCAATTCACAAATGGGACATTACACGCCGTAGAACCCTCGTGAGGTCTACCAGGCTAACACATGACACATAAACCACAATGTAATCCCAAATGATGCACTCAAAAAGTAAGTAAGGCCGTGGCCTCGGCCAAAACATTTTAACGGAGTACATGAAACATAAGTTAAATACCAATTCATTGCCCACGCAGGGGACTTAAACCAAGTTTAAAAGTAAACAATCTAACTCCAGTACTCGACAAATGTAATGACAAAACATAAAAATACAGACTCGAGCCACATCATCAAGCCAGCCCATCCTTTGCGTGCATGTCCCGTGCCTGCTCCTCAGCTCTCCCGGTACCTGAAATGCATAAGACGCATTTCCCCCATTTAAGGGGTTAGTATTCGAATAGCTAGTGCAAGTACACAATTACACAATATTATCTACAAATACGGTTTTTACACAATCATCTCAATCAGAAATCATTTGCCATAAATATTCCGGAATACTACATTGGCAATCAACTTAGATTCAATCATCACGATATCACAAAATCACAACTGGTATCCCGTGGCCGTACCCCTTAGTATCGACCCCCAGACATCCCGTCGAACGCTCCGGGTGGGATACCACTTCCGCGGCCGTACCCCTTAGTATCGACCCCCAGACATCCCGTCGGACACTCCGGGTGGAAGTTCATTCACACACGCACCCAAGTCCACTTCCTCGGCCGTACCCCTTAGTATAGACCCCCAGACATCCCGTCGGACACTCCGGGTGGAAGAAACACAACTCACGCACCGGAAAACCACAATTCATCATTCATTTCGAAAACGCAACATACATAACGAAATGTAATACATGTACTTTCCTTGAATAAGACGAAACGAAGGAAACGATGAAGGAATAGTTTTTGGTCCGAACAATCCTCCCAAATCCGTTCTTAATCATAATAACGGTATACAAAAAGTCTCATTAATGCGGAAAGGTAAGAATTAATCCTAATTCTACCCGCTGGAACAATTTGTCGGTCATTACTTGGGTATCGTCGACTATAACTTGAGATGATCACGAGTGTATCTCAGTATATCTTAGTTTGCTCAGTTTTCAGATCTTGATCTTATGAATATTCGATCTTGCTTGTGTATATTCGTCGTGTGTTATGATCTTCAAACTTCGGCGTACATATAGCCTTTGGATTATGTCCGTTGAGAATAGATCCATTGAGCAGAGATTCCATTCCATGTTGTTTGACTTGCAAAATACAAGATCCGGATTTTGCTCCTTGTCTGAAGATATCTGTCGGCTGGTATTTAAATACTTTATCCAGTCAGTATTTAAATACTTTTTTCAAATGGTGGCTTTGACTTTAGAGTATAAAGCAGATTCTGTTCCAATGGTCTTCAGTCCTGTTGGATAAGTGTTTGAATGATCTCAACACTTTAGTGTATCCAACATGTTGTGTAGCTGTAGGTTCCAACGCTGTAGGCCATCTAGTCCTGCTGTATGGAAAGATGATGTATGTATATTTCAGGACAACTTCCATACATGGTGTCATATTGACTGATGAGCTTCTTTCTGTATGATGGCACATTATACTTTTTGCTGTATGATTGAGGCATTTGACATCTTGTTGTATGATTGTCTTCGGGACAGCTACTTGCTGTATGTTGGCACTTTATCATAACTCAGTACAGGATTGTTTATCCTAACAATACCTATAACGTGTACTCCTACTAATTCTTAGTGAAGACAGGCACTCTCCATGTCAAAGTACATGTTATACAAGTCTTGTCTAAACTTAATGTCCAGTTAAGTTTTCTTGACTTGCGAACTGATTAAGCATTCAAGCCCTAAACACTTCCAGTGCATATCTCTTTATCTTCATAAGGAGTGCAATGTTTGCTCCCATATGCAAGGACTATTATTCTATATACCAAATCACGATGCCAATGATATACAATAATATAGCAATAATAAATGCCTTATTCAATTTATGTTTATAATTACAATACAATGCTCTCACTCTCTCATCATCTGAGTGGCATTTGTAATACCCGAGATCTTCGTTCTGGTCTCATTGAGTTTTCTGCGGTTTAGCAGATTGTTGTCGTCCATGTCTTTGGAATCGTGTGCCATGTTTGGGGCGTACCATGTTGGGACACGTGTTTGGTTGTGATTCCGATCGTTGTTGCATTGTATTTCGGTGCGATTTTATCACCTGTACAGCAGGTGTAGCGCACGCTACGTTTCTTTATAGAGCGCGCTATTTGTGTATTGATAGCGCACGCTATCTTCCAGTTAGTGCAGCTAACTGGCAATTCAGAGGCAGTCCAGGAGATACTAGACTGGGACTGGAGTCTCGATAGCGCACGCTAAGACTGGTAGTTAGCTCACGCTATCGTCCGTCTTAGTGCACGCTATTGTTTATCTTAGCGCACGCTACCTGGAAGTTGCAGAACTGTCCAGAAGCCACTGGACTGGACACATAACTCGTTAGTGCACGATATGTATATCGGCTAGCGCACGCTAACAGTGTTTCGGGCAGAAGGTGCTGGAGAGTTTACCCCGTTAGCGCGCTAATGTTGCATGGTTAGCGCACTCTAATAACTATCCAGTATAAATACTGGACAACAGCCTCTTTTTCCTTCATTTCCTATTTCTTTCATTTCTAGCCGTTGGGATGAGTTCCAGGGGCGATCTGGGGTGATCTTCATCATCAAGCATCTTCTTGGTGAGTTTTCTTCATGTTATCAACATCATCTAACTTGTTTTCATTCCGGATCGAAGTATTTCCTTCTTAGAACCCTAGTTGTGCAATTTTGGGAATTTTTTTCCATGATTCCTTGATTTAATCTGAAGTGAATGAACTTATTATGTAATTCTTGTTTTCTTGGTCGTGATCTTCGGATTGGAAACTCATTTATCAATTTTATTTCATCCGGAACTTGATTTTTAGTTTTCTTGGAACAAACCCTTCGACTCTTGTTGTTCTTAGTGTTGATTTGGACTCCGGTTAGTGTTGTTGATCCATGATGGTGTTATTCACGTAGTCTTCGTGGGGCTATCCAGATCTTGGTTGTTCTTGGAAGTTCAGGGGCTGCTCGACCGCGTCCGTGACCAATCCAACACTGCCTCTACCTTCTGCGGGTCCACACGAACTCCCTCGGCTGAGATCACGTGACCCATAAATATCACTTCCTTCAGCCAGAACTCGCATTTCGAGAACTTTGCATAGAGTTGCTCGGTCCTCAAAATGTCTAACACTACTCGTAAATGATACGCGTGTTCCTCCTCGTTCCTCGAATAGATAAGGATATTGTCAATGAAGACGACGACACACTTATCCAAATACTCGATAAAGACCTTGTTCATCAACTGCATGAACACGGCCGGTGCATTAGTTAGTCCGAAAGGCATAACTACAAACTCATAGTGTCCGTATCTCGTCCGAAAAGCTGTTCTCGGAACGTCGGACTCCTTCACCCGAAGCTGATAGTACCCCGATTTCAAGTCGATCTTCGAGAATACCGCAGCCCCCTGAAACTGATCGAACAAGTCATCAATCCTCGGCAGAGGATACTTGTTCTTGATGGTCACCTTGTTTAGCTTGCGGTAGTCGATACACAAACGCAGTGAACCATCCTTTTTCCGAACAAACAAAACTGGTGCGCCCCAAGGCGAAGCGCTCGGTCGAATATACCACGACTCAAGAAGCTCACTCAACTGCTTCTTCAACTCGACCATCTCTGAAGGTGCCATGCGATACGGCGCCCTCGAAATCGGAGCCGCACCCGGCTCTAACTCGATAGCAAACTCTACCTCACGGTCCGGTGGCAATCCCGGTAACTCGTCAGGAAAGACGTCAGGAAACTCACTAACAACTGGAATCGATGAAAGCTCGACTCCACCACTCTCCGCCTTCAAGGCATAGCACCAATAACCAATACACCCCTTTCGTAGGAGTCTCATCGCCTTCGAGGCGTTAATGACAAACTTCTGGTTTCTCTTTCGCCCAGCGAAAGAGTGCTCGGTGCCGTTCTCGGCTAGCATGGTGATGATCCTCGTGTGGTAGTTCATGATTGCACCATGCCGCTCGAGCTAATCATCCCCGAGAATCAAGTCCTCACCCTCAATACCCACAACAATAAGATTAGAGAGCCAAGCCCTCTCACAAATAAACACAGAACAGTCCCGGACCTCTCGATCACCGACGATTCTATCACAGCTAGGAAGTTTAACGATGAAAGGCTCGCAAGGCGATAAACAGTCAAGACTTAAACGGCGCACACACTCCAGAGAAGCAAATGAATGCGTAGCACCCGAATCGAAAAGTACACTGACAGTATGGGAATGGATGTGAACGGTACTTGTCGCCACAGTAGCCGATGGATCATCGGCCCTCCTCATCTCATAGATACGCGGGTGGGCGGAGCCGACACTGGAAGCTCCCCCTCTAGCGGGCTGACCCCGACCTCTCCCTCGACTGGCACTCGGTGGAGACTGCGGAGCAAACGAGCCCTGGTTCACACTCGGCTCCCTAGGTGCTGGAAAAGAAGCCTGAGCACCAAGAAGCTGTCTTGCCCGCTCACAAAAGAAAGCCTTGTGGCCCGACTAACCACAAGTATGACAAGTCAGAGGCAGACGAGGACACTCCCGGTTCTGATGGCCTAGCTCGCCACAGTTAAAGCATTTGGCCTCCCGAACGGAGGCACTGTCAGTACCTCGATAGCCCCAAGAGAAACGAGCCGAATTATCTCCAGGAATATTCGCAGACTGAGACTTCTGCTGACCTCCACTCTTGTGACCCGAGAAGTTTCCGGCGGATTTTTGTTTCTTACTCTCCCGAACCGCCGCACTGGCTGTCACCGACATATCATAGGCAAGAGCTCGACTCTGATAATCCTTCAAAGTAGTACAGACGAGCCCAGACATGTAATCCCGAATTGACAGTTTCATCCGCCTGGAAAAATGAAAAATTTTGTCGCTCTCCTCGACAACTTGGGTCTTCACGTAGCCCAATTCCTTATTGAAATCGGCAATAGCTTGGGAGACAGGAATATCCCGCGGTTGAGCATCATAGAAGGCATGAACTCGAGCCTGTCTAACCGGCCACGGGCAATATTCAGCCTCCATCAATTCCTGAAATTCGGCCCACGAAGCAACATGGTCTTTGGGCCCAACGGCTTCCCACCAATCCGTAGCGTCCCCAGTAAGAAAGTACTGGGCAATAGGGACCTTACGGTCCTCAGGACAGTTGGTAGCAGTGAAGAATTTAGATATCTCCTTGATCCACCCCTCCCAGCCGATCGGGTCCGAAGCTCCCGAAAACTGAGGAGGATGCATCTTGATGACATCCTGAAGCCAACGATCCGTTCCACCCCGATTAGCGTGGGCCGGATTCGGGTTCTGGACCACCTGAGCTATCGCCGCCATTTGGTTTACCATTTGCTGCATAACGGCCGCAATACCAAGGTCGGCGCGCTCCTGAGAAGAAGCATGACTGTGACGGTCGCCGGTACTGCCGGCTCCCAAAGAATGCGATGTGGCCGCCCCACCGGCTGCCCCACGTCCTCGGCCGCGTCCACGACCACGACCACGACCACGGTTTCCTCCGGCATCCATACTGGTGTTAAGAGATAACAGAAGTATATTGATGATGAGTAAGGGAGGAAAAAGCAACTACGATTCAAGAAGCGGAAATACAATGCAAGAAACAAAGGGCCGAATAAGAAAACTTAAGAGCACTGGAAGTACCGAGATGCTGGCAGCGGTGTGACAATATACAAAACAAAACACAACTAGACCCAAATAACCGACAAGCCTAGGTATCCATAAACCTAGTGCTCCGATACCATTTTCTGTAACACCCTCGAGATATTCAAGGTATATTACAGTGCCGTGGACCCCTACATGGGACCCACCAGGCTAGACACAACTTACCACAGTAAAAACACATATCATCCAGTTGAAAATCAATTAACACGCCCAGTACAATCGGTGGAAATAATCAGCAGTGACGAACATAAATAACTTGACGAATACAAATCATAATCCGAAGAGGAAAGCCTAAGTACTCGCGAGTACAATCTATAAGTTTCAAAAGTGGACAACAACCATATCGAATGAAATAACGGAAATTAAAGGACTCAAATGCATTTGTC
Source organism: Orobanche coerulescens (assembly GCA_033398695.1). Classification (NCBI taxonomy): domain Eukaryota; kingdom Viridiplantae; phylum Streptophyta; class Magnoliopsida; order Lamiales; family Orobanchaceae; genus Orobanche; species Orobanche coerulescens. Next base: position 172,583,289 of record CM065808.1, read on the forward strand.
AAACGACCCTGGCCAACATCCTCGTACTGTCCCAGCGCTCGCTCGTCCGGATGATCATAACCTGAAATCCATAAGAAGAATTTCCCCACAACGGGTCCCCAAAGGGGTTAGCAATTACGCTAGTACAAGTAATCAAGGCAAACCAATCGCTTACACATTTCATAGTACATGCACCAAAATCATTTCGAAAACCAAAACCAGCCATGTCTTTTCGGGAAACAAACAGTCAAACGAATTTGCCTAGGACCGGGACGAAGCCACAAATCCCACCCGAGGCCTCTAAGGACCCTCCCGAGCTGGCCACTTTATAAAACAAATCACGCACAGGCATCGCCTAGGACCGGGATGAAGCCACAAATCCCACCCGAGGCCTCTAAGGACCCTCCTGAGCTGGCTAGCGAAACAAACTCATGAATCCAGGACGAAGCTATAGATTCCCCCGGGGCCCCGTCGGACCCTCCCGAGGTGAGTATAGAACACACAATATACACTACCATTTCACGTTAAGCATAAAGGTTTCCAAGAATTACTTGCCTTGAATAATTGACGACGCAACGAACGGAAGGAAAAACACCGACGAACGCTAGGAACCGACAATCACGAACCTAACGATTCGAAGAACATAATCACAACCAATCCTAAACGAATACGGAATTGGAATACACCCGAAAACCCGCCTACGATTCATGTATATTCGTATAAAAACAACAACGAGGGCGGACCACAACCAAACCCTCTCGATTACAAAAATACCACGAAATATACCATGAATCCGTAGGGAAACCAACAATACCATCAAGATTAATCATACTCATCATGAATTAATCTATCATACGGAACGAATCGGATGGAAACGTGAAAACCCCCCAATTTACCCAAAACAAGGTTTTAGGAGTTTACCTCGAATTAATGACGAAGAACACGATTAGATGTTGATAATACACTCCAAAAACTCGAAGAAGATGATGGCTTGGAGTTACAAAGCTTTAAATCGCCGGAAATGCCAAGAAAATCGCCTAGGAGTCGGATGGGGAGGAGGAGAAATGATAATGGCCGAAATCGGTCAACTCCTGGGTTTATAAACCCAGGCCGCGTTACGTACGTTAGCCACCACTTGCTAACGTACGTAAGCTGTGTTACGTACGTAAACCATAGGGTCCTTACGTACGTAACCAAAAGGCAGAAATGCCTGTACCCTTTAGCACAGGTCGTTACGTACGTAACCAAAAGGTGTGTTACGTACGTAACATCATTTCCTGGGGAGTACATGCCAGAATTAGACAGGGGGGTACCGAAAAGAATCGAAATACAACGGTGAACAATTCATAATGGTACGAACGTAAAGGGTTCGAGACGACGAATGAAAGTGTTAAAAGAAAACATATTCCCGACTACCCAAAGGTTCGGAAAAACAACAACAAACGTAATTATCCCAAAACTTTGGGAAATTACGAAACGGCCCAAAACATCCGAAATGTACGATACATGGTCGAAACACCAAACAAAAGCTCACAACACGCATAATAACATGAGGTGGATCCTCGGCAATCCCGAAACGGCGGTTCCGAACGACGATTTACGAGAATACCCGAAATAGCGACGAAAACAACATAAAACACCGAATCGAGTAAAACGAGTCCAAAACAAGCTCGAACGACTAAAAGTCCAATATTAAATATCCCCGAAATGTCGATACGGTAACGAACGAGTTGCCAAAAACGAAAATACACCAAAACGAGAATATCAAGAGAAAGGAAAAATGCGGATATTACAAATATCCCCTAATTGTGTCGTTTGCCATGATCATAAACAAGAGTCAAGGTCAATCTTTGACTCACGTTGGACTATTTCTAAGGAAACCAGTTTTTTGTCACGGTCAAAGGGTCTCAAAATCTTGATATGCGACAAAGAGAACAACAAATCTACTACAACAAGAAACATTGTCTATAGGGAGGTCTTCCGCAATTTGTAAAAATCGTTATTTTCATTTATTCGGACAATATTAAATATATCGCACTGTGTTATATTGACCTTAATAGTTTTTTCTCTTAATTATTTAAACTCTCTCAATGTGCAAATATCTCAACTATTTACAGAATTTAAACTAGAGCCCGTACATCGCATGGCGGGTATTACTAGTTTGGACAATGGACATTATTGTATAAGTTTGAAGATTTCGACAAGGTTGTTAGCTGCGTTAGTGAGTGTGATAATCAGATTGCAGATCATTGCAGTCTCTTGGATCGACCCATCTGTTCACCAAATGGATCTCCATCTCCATGATAGTTAAATTTCTGATTCGGTTTAATTAGACCATTCAGGCTTGGAAAATCTATGCATGGTACCAAGATGGAAAACAATAAATTGAAAAGCTAATACGCACGTGTATTAAGTTGAAATGACGAAAACGTTGCTGATATGGAAACGCACATTCGTCTCTCTCACTCTCTCTCCCCTCCATTGGTCAAAGTTTTTGCTGAATTTTATATATGAAATGTATGATACGAGTTTTTTTTTTTCCACACACGCACACGGCGTGATTGGCCCCTCGTCTGAAGACTTCCCAAAGAGGCCGAGCTCACCCCCGATCTAGAGCAGCCACAAGATGACTGACGCCCCATTGTCCCCACTTGGCATGCGCCCGCGTTTACTAGGCCCGGGCAGGGTTAATGGTTTCATCCCCGGACATTGCCTAAGGGCTCCAGCCGTTCCCCCATGCATGATACGAGTATGATTCTTGTTTTTGTCGATTTTTTCATCGCACATTGTTATTTTCGAATAGAGAAATGTGTTAAAAGATATACATTTTTTTTAAAATCGAAAATATATTAGACGGGATAGAAAATTGAGGGTGGACGAGTCTCTCTACACGCCTGAAAGGAATGGGGGAGGACGAACCCCTCTACACGCCCCGAAAAAAAATCAATAGAGATAAAAAGGCCAAAACATAGGCCCAACAACCAAACTAATTAAAAAGTACTTTTTTACATCTTAAATTAGGAAAACTTATTTTGTCTAGATGAATAAGGCCAAGAATTTTCCCTTTGAGATCATGCCCATTCGAACAAAAATAATCACGACGGGTGCAACCTTGATTCTCAAGTAGGTCGGAAATCCCGTTACCCTCTCTATAGATGTGGGAGAAACGAATATTAGCTTGAGATGAGAGATTATGCATTTTCGACACCAAACTTTGAAGGTCCCATTGACAAGTTGACCTCCTTTGAATTAGCCTCATAGCTGTAATACCCGGTTGGAATTCATGTCATTTCAAATCTCTTCATTGTGCAAATTGTGTTTTGTTGGGCGAACCCTTGTAATCATTGCTTGGAACCACCGTTTTGGGGTTTCCGTACTTCCATTTCGTGTTATTGTTTCCCAGATATTGAGTCATATTGCTTTTATTCTCTTCCCGGGTCATTTTTCATCATTTTAGGACCCAAGGGGGGTGTGGGCTGCGGCACAAGGGTTGTGCGCCGCGGCACACACATTTTCCAGCCTTGGCCGAGCAGCCTGTACCTTGTGCCGCGGCACATGCCGGCAGGGCCGCGGCACACTGCCGAGTCACTGCCGCGGCACACTCGTCCGGGCCGCGGCACACTCGTGTTGCATTTTCGGCCAAACCCGTCTGTACCTTGTGACGCGGCACATGCCGGCTGGGCCGCGGCACACTGCCGAGCCCTGGGAGCAGTTTTTGGGCCTGTGCCGCGGCACACTTCGGCTGAGCCGCGGCACACAATGCAGTCAACTGTATAATTGCATTTTTTTTAGCGAGATCAGCTTATTTCTTCCTTCTTCTTCAACTTATACGAGAGAGAGAGAGAGCTTGAGGAGAGAACTTTTCATCATCCATCACTTAAGGGTTTGATTTTCTTCATTTCCTTTCGATCATGAAGCCCGGATAGTCGATCTAACGCGTATTCTTCGGATCATAGTGCTTGGATCTTCAAGAGGTAATTTATTCAACATCTTGGATTTCGATTTTGTATTGAGTAATGATGTTTTGGATGTTAAGATCATGGTGTATGAAGTGATATACGCATGATTATGGGCATGTTTGATTATTCATTGGATTATTGAAGGATTATTCAAGAACACTTTGAATATTGTGTTGGATTTTGGGGTTTTTCGTAGATTCGTCCGATTTATCCGATTTGAAGCTTGAGAACCTTGAGATTATGATGTATCTATACCGTATGCATGTTTTTCCTACAATTTTACGGATTGGATTGTGCCGTTTTCGGACTTGTGGGAGTTTGGGCGATTTTCCAACCTCTAGTTGTTTATCCGTGTATTTTCATGAATCGTAGACGGGTTTCGGGAATTTCTTCGTGTAATTTGAGTATGAATAATTGATTATCATATTTCTTGCGAATCGTTTAGGTGCCGGAAGCGCGTTCTTGGACCTACCGAACTCATACCCTTTTTCCGTTCGATTTCTCGATGTCTCAAAGGCAAGTATATATTTATGACTGTACATTCTCGACTTTGAAAGTAAGAAATATTAATGGCATGATTATTTATATCCACTCTGGGGCGGGCCGACGTGTCCCCTGAGGGTTTCGTAGCCTCTGGTGTGATTCCACGGATGATATGAACGAACCACTCTGGGACGGACCGACGGGTCCTCTGAGGGTTCCGTAGCCTCTGGTACGGTTCCACGATATTCATATATGTATTGATGTGATGCTATGAGATTTAGTTATTCCGGAATAATAGTCTTGAATTGATGAATTGACGGTTACATTTACTTTATTGTCGAGGAGTATTGTGTTTCATACTTGATATACTTGCACTAGCTATTCGACGGCTAACCCCTTTATGGGGGAAATACTTTTTATGTATTTCAGGTTCCAGGAGAGCGGACAGCAGTATCGCGTCGGCATGAAGATGGTGGGCAAGTGTGATACTGTGTCTTTCCTCCGGTTATGTTTTGAGTTTTCCATTCAGTGTTGTTGTACTGGAATGGTTATTGAATACTCGAGTATTGTTTTCCATTTTCCTTGATGTTCCGGCCTGTGTTTGCCGAGGTATTGATTCGTGTTGTGATGTCTTTGGATACATTGGTTATGTTTTGAATACCCTTTGTATTGTTCTTCATTCCATTGTATGTAGACCTTCTCGGTCAAGTTTTATAGTTCCGCGTATGTTTAGCCTTGTGGGTCCCACAGCGGGGCTCATGGCGCTGTAATATACCCTGAATAACTTGGGGGTGTTACAGAATATGGTATCAGAGCTTAGGTCTATGGATACCTAGGCTGTCGGTCTTTTGGGTCGAATGAGTCGTCATTTGTCCACAGTATCACTACTCTGCCATCATCACAGTGCGACCGGTACTTGTAAGACCTCTTACTCTTCTGGTGTTTCCTTATTCGTTTTGCTTCTTTTTATTGGTATTCTTGAGAATCGGTCACCTTAATGACGTGCGATTAAACTGTACTTACGTGCCTTGTGTGTTCTTCAGTATGTCAGCTGGTAGGGGCCGTGGCCGTGGTCGTGGCCGTGGACGAGTAAGAGGTCGTGGCACGGCCGTTTCCATCAGTTCAGTTGCGGGGTCGACCAACCCCAGTTTGTCGAACTCGGTGCATCCTGACACCGAAAGTCAGCACGACCAGTCGAACGGCCAGGGGAACAACGCGGACGTTGGAGTCGCGAATGCACTTCAACAATTGGCTACTCAGATGACCATTTTAGCCCAAACTGTTCAGCTGAATAATCCGAACCCAAACACGGATGCCTTGCTTTAGAATGTATTCCGTATCCACCCTCCAGCTTTGGCGGTGCCATGCACTGCTAGTGGAAGATTGGCTAGCGGAATTGGAAAAGATTTTCGAGGCGGTTGATTGCCCCGAAGTGAGGAAAGTACCGATTGCTCAGTATTTCCTCACTAAGGAGGCCGCTACCTGGTGGAAGGTCATCAAGCCACAGGATCGTATTGCCACGTGGGATGAATTTAAGGAGCTTTTGGAGGTCGAGTTTTGTCCTTGGCCGGTGCGAGAGGGCCGAATCCGAGCCTTTTTCGAGGCTAAACCACAAGATATTCCCGTTTCGCAGGCGATCGTGGAGTACAACCAACAATTGATCCATGTGAAGGATCAAGTGCGTAACGAGCGTGATAAGATCCGTTATTTTGATATGCGGATGAATTTGGACTTACGGCGGTACATGGACGGATTTGCTTGTACCACACTGAAAGAGTATCAGGACAGATCTTTAGCCCATGATATGTTGAGCCCCGACAACGATACCGTTGAAGAACCGAAGAAGCAGAAAGTCGCGGGAAATTTTTCTGGCTCTAAGGGTGGCAACTTTCAAAGGTCACGCATTTACTAACTGCTCACGGACAAATCACGTTCTAATAAAGGAAAGAGGGGTTACCGTTCTACTCCGGGTACCACAAATCGCACGGTGACTTGCTATAATTGTGGCCGTCCAGGCCACGTTAATTTGGAATGCAACCTTCCGCCATTAAAGTGTCACACGTGCGGACAGATGGGACATAGAGCGGCTTATTGTTCCGAGCCGAATCAGACTTTGGACACTCGGGCTTCTGCCCCAACACTACTTGATCAAGGTATAAATCAGCGACAATCTTTTGGTCAACCTCAGCAGAATTTCGGCAGGGGCCAGGGACGGGGTCAGAACGCTGGAGGGGGAAAGTCTAGCGTCGGTTCGGTACAACCACGGGTTTATGAGATGCGTCGAACAGACGAACTCGACGCGTCGGTGGCTTCAGGTACCATTCATATTTTATCTTATCCAGTCCGTGTACTTTTTCATACAGGTGCTACACATTCTTTTATTTCTTTGGAGTGTGTACGCCGTTTGAATATAACTTGTTTGACTGCTTGCGATCACTTTATCGTGAAACTGCCTAGCGGGGATAGAATTGTGGGGAACCGGGAGATTAGAGATTTTCCGGTGATTATATCCGGTATGGAATGGTTATCGAATTTGATTATAGTTGATATGGAAGGCGAGGACGTGATCCTCGGCGAGGATTGGCTTGATAGTCACCAAGCGATTATGAATTACCGTACCAAGGTTATCACCATAATGACTAAAGACGGATATGAGTACTCATTTTTGGGACGTAAGTCGGGCCAATCCAAGTTACTTATCAGTTCCATGAAGGCCGTAAAACTTTTTAATAAAGGTTGTATGGGCTATTGGTGTTATGCCTTGAAAACGGAAGGAAATGAAGTCGATTTCTCTTCGATTCCGGTTGTTAATGAGTATCCCGATGTTTTTCCGGATGACCTCCCGGGATTACCGCCAGATCGAGAGATAGAATTTACCGTGGACTTAGAGCCAGATGCGGCTCCGATTTCTATAACACCTTATCGGATGGCACCTTCCGAGATGCAGGAATTGAAGACTCAGTTGGGAGAACTTCTGGAAAAAGGGTACATCAGACCGAGCGCTTCGCCTTGGGGCGCACCTGTTCTTTTCGTGAGGAAGAAGGATGGTTCACTATGTTTGTGCATCGACTACCGTGAGCTGAACAAAGTAACCATCAAGAACAAATATCCCTTGCCTCGTATAGACGATTTATTTGATCAATTGCAAGGGGCTGCGGTTTTCTCGAAGATTGATTTAAGATCCGGGTATTATCAACTCAGGGTGAGGGAGTCCGACGTTCCGAAGACGGCGTTTCGGACGAGATATGGGCATTATGAATTTGTAGTTATGCCTTTTGGGTTGACTAATGCGCCGGCAGTATTCATGCAGTTAATGAAAAAGATATTCATCGAGTACCTCGACAGGTGTGTAGTCGTCTTTATTGACGACATCTTGATCTATTCTCGAGATAAGGAGGAACATGCCCGACACTTGCGTTTGATTTTGGACATTTTGAGAACCGAGCACCTCTATGCAAAATTCTCGAAATGTGAATTTTGGTTGGAAGAAGTTATGTTTCTCGGCCATGTGATTTCGGATGAAGGGGTTCGTGTAGACCCACAGAAGATTGAGGCAGTGCTAGATTGGGCACCGCCTAAAAATGTTAAGGAAGTTCGTAGCTTTTTGGGCCTTGCTGGGTATTACCGTCGGTTTGTCGAGGGTGAACACTCATTTTTACACATATTTTTATAAGGTTTTTCCGGATTTTAAGATCCTAAAATGTGTAGAATTGTGTCGTTTGTACTCATATTGTGTTTGTTGGACTCGATCACGCTTGGGTATATTTTATTTGATTTTATAGGTGTTTTAAGGACATTATCAAGCAAAACCGAAGTCTCAATCCCCAAATACATATCAAGCAATGCAGAAACGAGAGAACGAGGCCTAAAACGATGAAGATTGAAGCACTACCTGTCGTATTTTCTAATTTCCAGATTCATTACTTCGAATCAGGATGTGTTTTATATATATATGGATTCCTCGTGAAATCAGCTTCGCAACGGTATATCATACGCTAAATTCCGAGGTGTATTGAGGGAGATATGGCTTCTAGACCACGACTTCACAGTTCAGAAAGTTTTTGCATTTTCTGGGACAGTATGACACGGGCCGTGTCAAATGACACGACCGGGTCTGCTGTCCAGAAAGTTTTTGCATTTTCTGGGATAGTATGACACGGGCCGTGTCACTTTTCGGTGGAAAAATCATTTTTTGACATTTTTGAAGATTTGAACATGAAAAAGTGATTTTTTAAGCTTTATAAAAAGAGGATATGGGGCAAGACTTGGAATATGCTGAAGTTGGGAGATAATAGAGAGAGAAAAACAAAAGATTAAAAGGTTTTCATTCCAAAAAAAGAAGGGATTTTGAAGAAATTCTTGAAGAACACTTCAAGAACATTTGAAGGCTCCAACCGGATCGATCAAGACACACCACGAGTTTTATCTTCTTCCTATCTTTTCTTCATTTTGTTATTTTTATTAGCATGAACATGATGATTATTAATCTTCCTTTCAATACCATGTCCGGCTAAACTCTTTAGATTCCGGGCATGGGAGTACGTTGATTTGCTATGATTTTGAGGGATTGATAATTATATTTATCTAGTGTGATTTCTTTATCAAATACTTGGTTTGATTCATGTTTAGACACTTTATCAATGTTTTTACATGTTAAACTTAATTGCTCATAATTCGAGAGAAGAGGGCATTAATAGGTTTCGAGTATTTGACGTAGTAAATTACGAGATTGAGAAATCAGTGATGAACTATGATGATATCTAATCTTATGAACATTTTGGAGTTAGATAATTTATAATAGACGGAGACGTTGTTATAGGTTGTTTAATCTACGTTTTATTGCATCTCGAGAGAGACTTTAGAATATTGTTGTGATCATCGTTTTAGAAACGCACTTAGAACCTTTTGAAACCAATCCCGACTAAATTTAGTAATCAACGGAAACCTAGCCTTGGAATTTACCTTTCTAAACTCTTGCAATTCGCTTCCACTCGGATATTTTCAATCGTTTTAATTTATTATGATCATTGTATGTTATTTCATTAATCATCAATTTTACCTTTCGATCGTCTAGATAAAACCGGGAACACTATAATCTAATACTCAACACAATAAGAATATTTAGTCTATGTGGAATACGACCTTGCTCGCCACTTTCTACATATTTTCCGTACACTTGCGGATTGTTTAAAAATATAACGAACAAGTTTTTGGCGCCGTTGCCGGGGACTAATTTATTTTTGTTTGTATTGATATTACGATAAGTGTTTCCGGTCTTACTTTAGACATATTTTTCTGTTTTATTTTATTTTGTTACTTCCGTATTGTTTTTTGCCGTGTTACAGGACATACATGAACACCCGCTCCTCTCGAGAACCTTTGGAAAACTTTATTCCCGAAGTAGAGGCATTTGCTCGAAGAACAAGTGTTGCTACACGGAAATTACGAAGGGATCTATCTGACGAAATGGAAAGAGCGGGAGACGTAATTGCCGACATGGGTAATCATAATGCAATAGCCCACAATCCAAACAATGAAGGCGTACGGCCGAAAGCAACCCATCCGAATTCAATCGATTCGGGACAGATTTCGGCCGAGGCTTGACCAAAATTATGGGGGAATTTCTCATATTCCTATCAACGCCCTCAATTTTGAGTTGAAACCTTCATTAATATCGATGGTTCAACAAAATTAGTTTGGGGGATTTGCCACAGAAGATCCGCACGCCCATTTATTCCACTTTATTCAAATTTGTGATACCATTAAAATGAATGGGGTGCCAAACGATGCAATAAGATTGAAGCTATTTCTGTTCTCCTTGAGAGAAAAGGCTCGTAGTTGGCTTGGAACTCTTGCTTCGGGGAGCATAAGTACATGGGACGAGTTGGGTGAAAAGTTTCTTTTCAAATTCTTCCCGCCCAACAAGACCATGAGATTGAAGAGCGAAATAATGCAATTCCGACAAATGGATTCAGAGATGTTATATGAGGCATGGGAACGCTTCAAGGATTTGTTAAGACGATGTCCTCGTCATGGGTTTCCGGAAGACCAACAAATGTGTTTATTTTATAATGGGTTGGCCGGAGAGACGAGAAATCTTGTTGACGCTTCGGCCGGAGGAGCTTTGCTAGCTAAAAGTGCAGAGGAAGCATATGAATTGATCGAGGAGATGGCCATGAATAGCTATCAATGGCCTACCGAGAGGAGTAATATTCGTAGAGTGGCTGAAGTTTCAGACTCGGATCCTATAAAGGCTTTAACTGCACAAATGTCGATTTTGACCAACCATTTGGGAATTCTGACGAAGAGTGCAAATGAAAAAATAAATCCAAAAGGAAGTTCAAGTTCACTACCATCCGATCCATTGGAGGAGGCATATTACATTAATAATAGGAGTTACAACAATTTCCAGAATAATCCACCACCGGGCTTCTACCATCCCTCCAATCGAAATCATGAAAATATTAGCTATCCTAATTCAAAGAATGCTTTGCAACCACCGGCCGGATTCAAGGTGTCGAATGGTGAGATAATTGAAGAAGCAAATCCGACGTCAAATCTCGAGAATATTCTAGCTACCTTCATGATGGAGACGAAAAGTCGATTTACCCGAGATGAAGAAAAACTTGATCGGATTGAAAATCATGTGACTCAATTAGCAACCACCGTTGGATCTCAAATGAGAAACTTAGAAATGCAAATCGGTAAATTGGCTAAGATTGTGGGGAGCCAACATCAAAGGGGCCAATTTCCAAGCAACACCGAAGAAAATCCAAAAGCACAATGCAATGCTATTTTTTCGTATACTGTGAATGAAGAGCTACCGGAATTGGAGAATGAAAACGAAGATGCAACCGTGTTGTCTAATAAAGTTGATTTGATAGTTTCCATGAATGAGGTGAAGAAGCGGTCCGATATTGAGCATATCAAGGAGAAGAAAAATTTTGAGATTTTCGTGCAAGACATGGCGTCAAAGAAAAAAGAATTGGAGCGCCTACCGACTAAGCTTAAGGATCCAGGGAGTTTTTCAATTCCTTGCTCTATTTTGGGTTGTTCATTAAATGATGTATTTGTTTATCATGGTTCAAGTGTCAATATATTGCCTTTGTCTATTTTCAGGACACTTGGATTAGGAAAGTTGAGACATCTCCAGTGAGCTTACAATTCATAGATCGATCTTTAGCTTACCCAAAGGGAATTGTGGAGGATGTAATTTTAAAAATTGATAAGTTCGCCTTACCCGTTGATTTTATAGTGCTTGATGATGATGAGAAGCAAAATGGTCTAGTAATACTTGGACGTCCATTCTTAGCCACTGCACGAGCATTAATTGATGTGGATCGAGGAGAATTAACGATTAGGACGCATAGTCAAAATGTTGTATTTTTGATGACTCCTCCCGATAAAAATGCACGTAAACCGGATTATAAGAGCTCGTTGAATGATCCGGGATGAAGGAAACATGTGTCTGGCTGAAGACGTTAAATTTAGCGCTGGTTGGGAGGCAACCCAACACTTGCGTCCCTATCAAGACGTTAAACTTAGCGCTAATTGGGAGGCAACCCAATGGTTCTTGTTAGTTTATTTTGTTCTTATTCGCATTTTATTTCTATTTTTACTTGCCGAGGAACCGCCGGTTCAATCGTAGCCGCCCAATTCGCAGAAAAGATCCGAGACCGAGCGCACTATCCAGGCTAGTACGACACGGGCCGTGTCATTTGACACGGTCGGGTTGGACATCCAGACGTTTTTGAGTTTCGGGCAAGTATGACACGGGCCGTGTCATTTGACACGGCCGGTCAGTGGGCGACGATTTTGGCAAATGGCGGTGTGACACGTGGCATGTCCAACAAGGCCACTTCCCTCCGCCCAATCAATATGACCGGTTGTAAGTATTTCTTGACCCAAAGTTTTTATTGCTTAAATACTATACCCCCTTTGTGTGTACATTCTTTAATTCAAGTTTGGAGGGAGATATTGGGTCAAGATATACTTAGATTGTTCGTTTTTTTAACACCTTGTTTTGTTTGTTTATTTTATTATTTGTTTGTTTCTATTTTTTTTCGAATTTTGGTGTGAAGATTTGCTTGGATTTTGGTGTGGATTGTTCTTTTTGAACTTGGTGTGTTTTGAGTATCATGTACTTGGATGAAACTCGAAAGAATGAACTCTTGTCTTGGATACCTCAGGATTTATTTTGTTATTTTGATATGCAAATCGAGGATAATTTGAAGAGGAAAAAATTGTAGAATAATCAAAAGGGTGTGAAATTGAATAAATAGTTTAATCTCTTGGAAATATGAACAAATCTAGCTTGTGAGCTTTTGAGCCTTCATGCATCATTAAATATGCAAGTTTCATTTTCGAGTGTACCATTCATGTTTTTAAGACTCTAGAACTTGCCCTGGTATCTTATTCGAAACTACAAGTGTATGTGCAAATTAGTGAAAGTGATTTTAGGCGATTTTTATTGACAACCCTTCAAACCTTTTGGCCAACCCGAAAAATTTATTTCCCTAGTTAGCCCGTTTGAGCTTAAAGCCTATTTCTTGTTAGCCACATTATGAGCTTTCCGTTCCATTATAAACTTTTGTCCCTATACTTGAGCTACTTAGAACAAATTGGCAAAAGAATGAAAAGATGTGTGGAAGCGATTGGGAAGATTGTTGGTTCAAATGCAATGATTCATCAAAATAAATTTGAAGGAAAAATGGTGTGATTTTAATGATGATGTTGTCCACCACATGAAAACATAAAAAGAAAAAATTCGTCGACACAAAAGAAACGAGATGTATGGAGCAATAAGGAGGAATAAGGTTGTGATTCTCACTTTCAAAAGTGCTTAGTGCGATGATATTAAAATCAAGGGGTTGAAGGAAACAAATTCTAAGGGATTATTGAGCTTCTAATTGAGCCAAGTGATTATTGAGATAATGTTCTAATTTGCTCAAGTCAAGTCACTTTAAGCCATACTTATCCTACCCCGACCAAAAAGCCTACATTATAACCGATAAAGTCCTTTTTGATTCACCAAATTTGCATGCACAACTAGTGGTAGAGATGTAGACGATTGGCAAGTCTATGGGGATTCTTATTTCATTGAATGAGTTTTGAGCGTCACTTATCCCATTATACACTTTGAGAGTGAGGGAATACACTTGACCGGCAAGGTTCATATTATTCAAGTATTAGCTATGATGTTAAGGAAGCACCCCCGAGATTTAAATACTTTATAGAACTCGACTTATTTATTTCTTGAGGCGTATTGATGAATTTTCAAAATGATCCTTTGAGGTATGTTGAGGGACGAGTTCCCTTAAGAGTGGTTATTTTAAAGTGCATTGCTCGGGACGATCAACGTTCAAGTTTGGGGGATTTTGATAACACTCATTTTTACACATATTTTTATAAGGTTTTTCCGGATTTTAACATCCTAAAATGTGTAGAATTGTGTCGTTTGTACTCATATTGTGTTTGTTGGACTCGATCACGCTTGGGTATATTTTATTTGATTTTATAGGTGTTTTAAGGACATTATCAAGCAAAACCGAAGTCTCAATCCCCAAATACATATCAAGCAATGCAGAAACGAGAGAACGAGGCCTAAAACGATGAAGATTGAAGCACTACCTGTCGTATTTTCTAATTTCCAGATTCATTACTTCGAATCAGGATGTGTTTTATATATATATGGATTCCTCGTGAAATCAGCTTCGCAACGGTATATCATACGCTAAATTCCGAGGTGTATTGAGGGAGATATGGCTTCTAGACCACGACTTCACAGTTCAGAAAGTTTTTGCATTTTCTGGGACAGTATGACACGGGCCGTGTCAAATGACACGACCGGGTCTGCTGTCCAAAAATTTTTTGCATTTTCTGGGACAGTATGACACGGGCCGTGTCATTTGACACGGGCCGTGTCACTTTTCGGTGGAAAAATCACTTTTTGACATTTTTGAAGATTTGAACATGAAAAAGTGATTTTTTAAGCTTTATAAAAAGAGGATATGGGGCAAGACTTGGAATATGCTGAAGTTGGGAGATAATAGAGAGAGAAAAACAAAAGATTAAAAGGTTTTCATTCCAAAAAAAGAAGGGATTTTGAAGAAATTCTTGAAGAACACTTCAAGAATATTTGAAGGCTCCAACCGGGATCGATCAAGACAGACCACGAGTTTTATCTTCTTCCTATCTTTTCTTCATTTTGTTATTTTTATTAGCATGAACATGATGATTATTAATCTTCCTTTCAATACCATGTCCGGCTAAACTCTTTAGATTCCGGGCATGGGAGTACGTTGATTTGCTATGATTTTGAGGGATTGATAATTATATTTATCTAGTGTGATTTCTTTATCAAATACTTGGTTTGATTCATGTTTAGACACTTGATCAATGTTTTTACATGTTAAACTTAATTGCTCATAATTCGAGAGAAGATGGCATTAATAGGTTTCGAGTATTTGACGTAGTAAATTACGAGATTGAGAAATCGGTGATGAACTATGATGATATCTAATCTTATGAACATTTTGGAGTTAGATAATTTATAATAGACGGAGACGTTGTTATAGGTTGTTTAATCTACGTTTTATTGCATCTCGAGAGAGACTTTAGAATATTGTTGTGATCATCGTTTTAGAAACGCACTTAGAACCTTTTGAAACCAATCCCGACTAAATTTAGTAATCAACGGAAACCTAGCCTTAGAATTTACCTTTCTAAACTCTTGCAATTCGCTTCCACTCGGATATTTTCAATCGTTTTAATTTATTATGATCATTGTATGTTATTTCATTAATCATCAATTTTACCTTTCGATCGTCTAGATAAAACCGGAAACACTATAATCTAATACTCAACACAATAAGAATATTTAGTCTCTGTGGAATACGACCTTGCTCACCACTTTCTACATATTTTCCGTACACTTGCGGATTGTTTAAAAATATAGCGAACAGAGGGGTTCTCGAAACTCGCTCGGCCGCTTACGAAATTACTCCAGAAGACCGAAAAGTTTATTTGGACGGATGAGAGACAACAGAGCTTCGATGAACTGAAGAGACGATTGACTTCAGCGCCGATTTTAACTTTACCACATGGTAGCGAGGGCTTGGCAGTTTATAGTGACGCTTCGGGTCAAGGCCTGGGCTGTGTACTTATGCAGCATGATAAGACGATAGCTTTTGCGTCACGACAATTAAAGCCTTATGAGATGAACTATCCTACTCACGATTTAGAGTTGGCCGCAATTGTCTTCGCACTCAAGATTTGGCGGCATTATTTGTATGGTTCACCGTGCCGGATTTATACCGATCACAAGAGCCTGAAGTATATTTTCAGTCAGAAGGAGCTGAATATGAGACAGAGACGTTAGTTAGAGTTGATAAAGGATTATGATTTGGAAATTCTTTACCACCCCGGAAAAGCCAATGTCGTTACGGATGCTTTGAGCCGCAAATCGGCATCTCTTCAAATGCTCGAGGTTCTTACATCGCAGACAAAAATTCGTCAGGATTTAATTGAGCAAGGGATAGAAATTTGGCTTCAGCGAGTACAGGGACAGTTGTGTACTCTCGAAATTACTTCGTCCTTGGTTGATGACATCAAAGGGAAGCAGTGGAGTGACCTGATGATTTCTCAACTGAAGGAAGATGCAATTAAAGGAAAAGCTCCTGGCTTTATGGTTCACGAGGATAGTATTCTGAGATTTCAGGGCAGGCTTTGTGTTCCGAACGATTTAGAGTTGAGGCAGAGAATTCTCCGAGAAGCTCATGCTACGCCTTACTCAATTCACCCCGGGACGAGTAAGATGTACAAAGATTTGAAGCGCAAATTTTGGTGGAATAACATGAAGAAGGATGTTACGGAGTTTGTACTACGGTGTTTGACATGTCAACAAGTCAAGATCGAACATCAACGACCAGCGGGGTTGTTGAAACCGCTTCCCATTCCCGAGTGGAAGTGGGAAGACATCTCTATGGATTTCATCACTGGCATGCCAAGAACTCGGGCCGGAATGAATATGATTTGGGTAATTGTCGATCGGTTGACCAAGTCTGCACACTTCTTGGGTATTAAGGATACTTGGGGACCGGATAGACTGGCTCGAACCTTTATTGCTGAGATCGTGAGGTTACATGGTGCCCCCAAGACCATTGTTTCTGATCGAGACGGCCATTTCGTATCGCATTTTTGGCAGGCCGTTCATCAGGCTCTGGGTACTGAGTTGAGATTGAGCACTTCCTTTCATCCTCAGTCGGACGGTCAGACAGAGAGGACGATTCAGACGTTGGAAGATATGTTGCGGGCTTGTGCCTTAGATTGGAGTAATGATTAGGAGCTTCACTTACCGTTGATCGAGTTTGCTTACAATAATAGTTGGCATGCGTCGATCAAAATGGCACCCTTCGAGGCACTCTATGGTAGGTGATGTAGGTCGCCATTATGTTGGGACGAGGCTTCTGAGCTAGTTGGGACGGAGCCGGATATGTTGATGGAGACTAAGGAAAAGATTTTTATTATCCGGGACCGATTGCTGGCTACCCAGAGTCGTCAGAAATCTTATGCTGATACTCGTCGTCGACCCTTGGAGTTTGAGATGGGGGATCATGTCTTGCTCAAGGTGTCGCCGACCAGAGGAGTTTTCCGCTTCGGGAAAAAGGGGAAACTTAGTCCGAGGTATATCGGACCCTTCGAGATTTTGGACAGAATTGGAGATTTAGCTTATCGCTTGGCGTTGCCTCCAGCTTTGAGTCACGTCCACAGTGTTTTTCATGTGTCTCAGTTGAGAAAGTACGTACCGGATCCGAGCCACATTATCTACTACAGTGAGATTGACGTAGCCGAGGATATTACCTTTCCGGAGAAACCCGTGAAGATCCTTGAGCGTCGCGAGAAACAACTTCGTCATAAGACCATTCCACTGGTTAAAGTGCAATGGTCGAGGCATGGAGTCGAGGAGGCGACTTGGGAGACGGAAGAGAAGATGCGGGTGGAATACCCCGAACTATTTATTTCTTAAGTTTCGGGACGAAACTTCTTTTTAGAGGGGGAGAATGTAATACCCGGTTGGAATTCATGTCATTTCAAATCTCTTCATTGTGCAAATTGTGTTTTGTTGGGCGAACCCTTGTAATCATTGCTTGGAACCACCATTTTGGGGTTTCCGTACTTCCATTTCGTGTTATTGTTTCCCAGATATTGAGTCCTATTGCTTTTATTCTCTTCCCGGGTCATTTCATCTTTTTAGGACCCAAGGGGGGTGTGGGCCGCGACACACGCCGGCAGGGCCGCGGCACATGCCGGCAGGGCCGCGGCACACTCGTCCGGGCCGCGGCACACTCGTGTTGTATTTTCGGCCAAAGCCGTCTGTACCTTGTGCCGCGGCACATGCCGACCAGGCCGCGGCACACTGCCGAGCCCTGGGAGCAGTTTTTGGGCCTGTGCCGCCGCACACTTCGGCTGAGCCGCGGCACACAATGCAATCAACTGTATAATTGCGTTTTTTTGAGCAAGATCAGCTCATTTCTTCCTTCTTCTTCAACTTAAACGAGAGAGAGAGCTTGAGGAGAGAACTTTTCATCATCCATCACTTAAGGGTTTGATTTCTTCATTTCCTTTCGATCGTGAAGCCCGGGTAGTCGATCTAACGCGTATTCTTCGGATCATAGTGCTTGGATCTTCAAGAGGTAATTTCTTCAACATCTTGGATTTCAATTTTGTATTGAGTAATGATGTTTTGGATGTTAAGATCATGGTGTATGAAGTGATATACGCATGATTATGGGCATGTTTGATTGTTCATTGGATTATTGAAGGATTATTCAAGAACACTTTGAATATTGTGTTGGATTTTGGGGTTTTTCGTAGATTCGTCCGATTTATCCGATTTGAAGCTTGAGATTCTTGAGATTATGATGTATCTATACCGTATGCATGCTTTTCCTACGATTTTACGGATTGGATTGTGCCGTTTTCGGAATTGTGGGAGTTTGGGCGATTTTCCAACCTCTAGTTGTTTATCTGTGTATTTTCATGAATCGTAGATGGGTTTTGGGAATTTCTTCGTGTAATTTGAGTATGGATAATTGATTATCATATTTCTTGCGAATCGTTTAGGTGCCGGAAGCGCGTTCTTGGACCTACCGAACTCATACCCTTTTTCCGTTCGATTTCTCGATGTCTCAAAGGCAAGTATATATTTATGACTGTACATTCTCGATTTTGAAAGTAAGAAATATTAATGGCATGATTATTTATATCCACTCTGGGGCGGGCCGACGGGTCCCCTGAGGGTTTCGTAGCCTCTAGTGCGATTCCACGGATGATATGAACGAACCACTATGGGACGGACCGACGGGTCCTCTGAGGGTTCCGTAGCCTCTGGTGCGGTTCCACGGTATTCATATATGTATTGATGTGATGCTATGAGATTTAGTTATTCCGGAATACTAGTCTTGAATTGATGAATCGACGGTTACATTTACTTTATTGTCGAGGAGTATTGTGTTTCATACTTGATATACTTGCACTAGCTATTTGACGGCTAACCCCTTTATGGGGGAAATACTTTTTATGTATTTCAGGTTCCAGGAGAGCGGACAGGCAGGTATCGGGTCGGCATGAAGATGGTGGGCAAGTGTGATACTGTGTCTTTCCTCCGGTTATGTTTTGAGTTTTCCATTCAGTGTTGTTGTACTGGAATGGTTATTGAATACTCGAGTATTGTTTTCCATTTTCCTTGATGTTCCGGCCTGTGTTTGCCGAGGTATTGATTCGTGTTGTGATGTCTTTGGATACATTGGTTATGTTTTGAATACCCTTTGTATTGTTCTTCATTCCATTGTATGTAGACCTTCTCGGTCAAGTTTTATAGTTCCACGTATGTTTAGCCTTGTGGGTCCCACGGCGGGGCTCATGGCGCTGTAATATACCTTGAATAACTTTGGGGTGTTACAATAGCAACAACCGAGTCAACTTCCACCCAAATATAATTAAGATTTTTTCCCAAGCATAGCTCGATGCCACGCCAAATAGCATGAAGTTCCGCAAAAGTGTTGGTTTGAACCCCAATATGTTCGGAAAAATAGAGGATGGGGTTACCCAAATGATCACGAAGAATTCCACCTGCCCCCGCACAACCCGAGTTCCCTTTGGCCGCACCATTCGTGTTAAGTTTGACCCAACCGGCACACGGCCTAGCCCATATAACGGCCACCATTTTAAGATGTCTCCTAGGCGCGGCCTCAACCCCAAGATGGGCCGCAAAGACATCCGCGCCTTTCCAAAAGGTAGGGTGATATTTATCGGAAATTTTAAGAGTACGAAGATAATTCCAAATCCGGGAACAAACACGCTCGGCCGTAAAGGGGATGCCCTTCATTCTTTTGTCATTCCTACAAAACCATAAAAACCAAAAAAATAAGGATAGGGACGACATGAAAGATATGGACCTTAACTTAGGATTTGGAGAACCAAGAGGCCAAGATAAAAGAGAAATCATCGGATATAGGTCCGGTAAAGCCTGCTAAATTATAAAAAAATTTCCACACATTGGAAGGAATGGGGCCAATGATAAATAAGTGGGTCATAGTGTCAACATTATTACAACAAAAACACGGGATATCAACCACTATTCCTCTCTTGATAACACAATCCGATGTAGGAAACCATTTATTAAAAACCCGAACCATAAAGACCGAAATCGTGGGAGTGATCATCGGGTTCCAACAATATTTAAGAAAATTGTGCTCCATCTTTTTTTTGGCGGATGTTATTCCAAGCTCTTTTAAAAGAGAAATTGCCATGGGAAGAAAGTTTCGAACAAGGCTTGGTATTATTCACATGGGTTGGTTTATCCCAATACGTCCCCCCCCCCCCCCCAAACCGAAAGAAGCTTAGGTTTATCCCAATACGTCTCCCCCCAAAATTGATTAATGTGAGCTTTGGATTTAGTCGGGCATTAGATAGTGGGCTAAAGTCACACCACTTATCATGCCAAAAGGAAACATTGCCATCCCCATTATTCCACCAAATATTACCATCCGCGTGAAACCGAGTGTTACAAAGTCTTTTCCAAATTGGCGAATCATATGGATTGACTTTCACAATCATGGGATGAAGTCTCTTGCAATACTTAGACTTAAGAAAGTGAGACCAAATATTATTGTTGGTACGAAAACGCCACCACATTTTAATCTCGGCCGCATGAATAATATCATTAAGATCCCGACACCCAATCCCTCCTTCATTAGTCGGATAACACAATTTTTTCCAAGACGCCCTGTGAATTTTATTCTTGTGCTCATTAGAACCCCATAAAAATTTAGTAAAAAGCCTCTCAATAAAAGTAATAACATTCCCGGGAGGCTTAATCACTTGTAAACAATAGAAAGAAATCGAATTTAAAACCAATTTAATGAGTTCAATTCTTCCTCCTAAAGAAAGGAGGTGATGGTTCCAAGTACAAATTTTATTTTGGATTTTAAGAATCAAATCATTGAACATTGCAAAGGTCTGATTACCTTTCCAAAGCGGGACACCAAGATATTGAATAGGAATTTTAGTGAAACCAAAACCCGTAATCCCATGCACCATAGCTTGGTCATCGGCCGACGGGTAGTGCATAACAAAAAGACTCTTGGAATTGTTAATTTTTTTACCTGAAATATCCTCGTAATGATTAAGACAATGATTGAAAATTGGTAAATTAGTCTTAGTAGCTTTCAAAAAGAGTAGGGTATCATCCGCATAAGCTAAATGAGTGATTCTCACATTTTTACGAATACCATAAAACATACCCTGGATTTTTAGCAAAAGTATCATCAATGAGTCTAGAAAAATAATCCGCCGCAATAACAAAAAGTAGAGGGGAAATGGGATCACCTTGGCGAAGACCCCTCTCACTCTTGAAATAACCCACCGAGAAACCATTGATAAGAATAGAAAACCAAGGTGAGCACACACATTGTTTAATAATGGAGATAAAGAGGGGGGAGAAACCAATTTGATCCATAACATTAAATAAAAAAACCCTAATCCATTTTATCATAGGCCTTCTCCATATCAAACTTGATAATTGTATTTAAATTAGATCTAGAAATATCGTGCGTGACTTCTAGGGCCGTAAGAATATTATCGGTAATAAGGCGGTCTTTAATAAATTCAGATTGTGAGGGATTAATAATACGGGGTAAAATACCACTAAGTCTTTTACTCAAGATTTTAGAGAAGATTTCATAGGAAGTATTGCAAAGACTAATGGGCCGCAAATCCTTCCACGAGTTGGGGGACGGGATTTTAGGGATAAACGACAAAGTAGTAGAGGAGTACGCCTGAGTCAAAGCCGTTCCCTTAAAAAAAATCAATCATGGCATCAAGAACATCAAATCAAATAATGTCCCAACAAACCTGGAAAAATTTAGCATTAAAATCGTCAGGACCGGCAACACTGTCACTCTCCATATCAAAAACAACTTCGCGAATTTCCTCAAAGAGGGGAGATCGCAAAGAAAATGATTATTCATGTCATCAGTCACCTTAGGTATGAGGTCAAGCCTAGGACTATCAACCTCAACATTCTCCTTGGTAAAACATTTTTTATAAAATTGAATCGCCGAATTATGAATATCATTCAGATCCGTGAGAGTGGATCCATTATCCGAGATGGAATGAATAAAGTTCTTTTGCCTTTTCTTTTTGACCAAATCATGAAAAAACTTACTATTTCTTTCTCCTTCCATAGTCCACTTAGTTTTCGTTTTTTGTTTCCAAAAAATCTCTTCAAGAGATAAAGTCATATTAAGCTTGACATTCATATTATTAAGATGTTCCTTGTTAGCATTGGAAGGATCCTTATCAAAAATCTCTTCCGCAATGGTAACACGATTTTGTACTTCTTTAACTTTTTCAAAAATATTCCCAAACACATTCTTATTCCATTCTTTGAGAGATAATTTAGGACGAGCATGTTTTTTGGATAATTTGAGAAATCCCATGAAGGGGATGGGGATGGACCACGAATCCCTAACCCCATCAAGAAAAGCATGATGTTTCGTCCACAAATTTTGAAACCGAAAGGAATAAGAATGTTTTTTGGACGGACTATTAAATTCACAAAGAAGAGCGTGATGGTCCGAAGTGTGCAGCGGTATGTGCCTAACCGAGCAATTCGGAAACGTGTTAAGCCATTTGGCGGAGAAGAGAATGCGGTCCAACCTTTGCCAAATAGAATTACTATACCAAGTAAACGGGGATCCAACATATCCTCCATCGGTAAGGTCACAATCAATAATGGCATCTCTAAATTCTTCCATTTCCGACGGGATAGGTGGGTTTTTCCCTTTTTTCTAAATCACCGCCCACCATCCAAGGAACTTGAAATTGACGCACCAAAATAAGATCCTCCCAAAGTAAACGTCTCTCAATTTTAGTATTTTTATCGTAAACAATAGTGAGAAAAAAGGAGCTGGAAGATAATTACTAGACACACTAGTATGAAGCATTTGATCGGAATTTCGAATAATAGAGACCTTGGTATCCACATCTGAAAAAATCCAAATGTGATTATTTCTATTAGCAATCACTTTATCGAATCCAAAAAGCCTACAAAAATAATTGGAGTTTAATTGCACTTTAGGTTCAATAAAAGCCAAAATATTAAGTTTGTGATCTTTTTTGAAAAGTTTAACAATTTTTTGAGCCGATTCATTACCAATACGCCTAACATTCCAAATAATGGCACTAATCATTTTGGCGGGTCGTCTCGTAGGCCTTTTAGATGTACTAATGCTAACTTTTTTTTTTTTTGGTTTAACTATCGGGTCGGAAATCCCCGTTTTGGTTTCCACATCAACGGGAGCCGGCAAAGTAACAACAAGTTTAGAATTTTCTCCGTCCGAAAAAGATTTTTCAAACAGCTCTTCTTTCGAACCAAATGATGGTTCGGATCCCCCCTCATCAAGATCCTCTCTAATTTCCCCGGGTTCATATTCTTCCCCCGAAGAGGGAATGGCCTGATCTGTAGGGATCTTGACAAAGTCCTTTATGTGGCTCCTGCAAACCACACAAAGGTTGGGTTCCCGAGCTTTCCGATAATTCCTCAATCTCAGTAGAACAAGTAACAGCATCAGACAGAATAACATTCTCAAAATTAGGGGGAGGGATGCAAGTATTAAGAATAGTGGGCTGCCCCTCATTTGGCTTAGACAGGCCGGGGGGTACCTTCCCCGGTAGATCCATTTTTTCTATTCCTACTGTGTCCTCATTTTTTTTCAGAGTTGGCCGCGGATTTTGTCCCTTTTTCTTTAGTAGCCGAGCTCTTGTCATTGTAGTCGGTAGATATGATTAATTCCGGGTCCTCAATATTTTGAAGAATATCAAATCTATTCTCAATGTGGATACACAAATCTTCTTGGGCATTATCATCTTTGGGAGTTCCTGTCATACTTGGCAGCACACAATTTTTAGTACCTTGAGGTGGGATCAAATCACAATTATTTTGATCAACATCAACAATCACAATGAGAGCATTTTCAATCGGCTCAAGTGTCACATTAGATGAAACAATATTTTTACTTTTGTTCGGGGTAGTGAGGATTTTAGAGGTCGAAGCTATATCCGATTTTTTAACCGGCACCCATTCTTCTTTTTCTTTTCCTTTATTTAAAGTTTCTTTGTTTTGGAATTTGTTCACAAAGGTTTTCGGTTTTTGGCTAGGATTTTTTGACATAACAAGCTTCCATATCATGTCCGACATGGTGACAATGATGACAATACTGGGGAAATTTTTCATATTCCACATCTAGCTCGGTTATAACACCATTACAATTTATGCCAACCGAGTTAGGTAAATCATGTTTAAGATTCACTTCAACACATATTCTAGCATAATTAAGACGATTTCTATTTATCGTTTCCGTGTCAGCTTTCAAAAACGAACCCACTAGGGAACCAACCGTTTTTAAAGCTCTAATATCAAACCATTGCATCGGGAGAGCTATGACTTTAATCCAAATCGGGACACAAGCAGGTTCTTGTTTAAAGTCAAAAAACGGATCCCACTTTAACAAGCGCATAGGAAATCCGTAGATGTTGAACTCACGTTTAAGCCACAATTTCGCACAAACATCGTCATTTTTCAAAGAAATTAACATGTTTAAAGTTGAGAAACTGAACTCTGCAGTTCCCAAATCCAGAATTTTCTAAATTTCTAGCAATCACTTCGTTAGGTGGTTTACCGAATGAGAACTTACCGATGAGGGCGTTAGTATACACCCCCGATACCTGTTCACATTCTGCCGCAGAGAAGACAGCGGTCGGAAGAAGTCCGTCAGGCCAAAGCGATCTGGGGTAGCCAAACATTTGTTGACAGATATGCATTAATTAGAGTGGATTAACTTTAAGCGTGTCAACTGTTGCCATGTATGTAGTAATTTTGTACGGTTTATACTCAACTATAGCCGGAAATCAGAAAATGACATGTGAAAATCACGTGCTCCGGCAAAATTGATGTAAATTGCACAACAGAAAAATCAATGGACATTTTTTTGCCAAATTTAAGAAAAATAGCAAAATAAACAATACAACAGAAATAACATATTAATTCTAAAAGATCATTTATAATCCAATAAATTATTTTGAAAATGCTATATTTTATTTTCATTCCCAATCGAGTCGGATACGTGTGTTCAAGTTTATTTATTTTTGGAAGGTGACTGGTCCTTCAAGTCTATTGTCAAAGTATCATCTTTCCAAAAATTATTGTCAAGTTATCTCTTCTTAAAAAATATTTGTCAATATAACATTATCTTGCCACATGGATTGCCACCGGTAAAAAATTTTAACTGACTGGTAAATCGTCGGATTTGGTCAGAAGCTTCCTGCTGGAAAAATCTTCCATTCGATTTTTCTTGTCAAATTAAAAATTAATTGTCAATATAAAATTATTTCCGACTCGACCAAATTCGACGATGCTGCAAGTCTTCTCCAACCATGTCTGACATCGTCCGAGTCGTCTGAATCTCACGCCCGTATAAATCTGACGCAACCTCGTCTACAAGCCGACCATTGAATTCTCTCTCGTTCTTTTTCAGATGATGCCTCGTGCTTTCGAAAAAAAAAGAAACGTACACTGAAAAGAAACATATTAAAAATTAGCTTGGTGATGACTAATATTATGAACAGGGTTCCTTTTTTGTTTCTGCAAATTTGATAACAGAACTCACAAATATATGGGTGTAAGAATGAGTTTAAAATACAGCCCATGGTCCTAAAGAAAAAAGAAAAAAAAAAAAAAAAAGACAAAGTCTTCTTGACAATTTCATCTCTTGAGTTAGAGAAGTCTGGAGGTTGTTAAGAAAGAATAAGAATTTTCAGTTTACTTCCCGCAGAAAAGGAGAAAAAAAAAGGAAAAAAAATCCAAAAAACCTGCAGAACAGAAAACAAAAAAAAAAACAAGTTTTGCACCCAAAAAAAAACTTCCCGAAGGAGAAAAGAAACAAAAAAGGCAATAAAACAAAACAAAAAAAATACGAAAAAAGGAGAATTCATAAACCTTGGTTCAATAGAACAACTAATTATATCTATGTGGCAATCCATGTGGCAAGATAAAGTTATATTGATAATTAATCTTTAAAGAGTGATAGTTTGAGCTCACCAAAAAAAAAGAGTGATAGTTTGATAATAATTATTTGAAAAGATGATACTTTGACAATAGATTACTAGTCCTTGTCCAATATCTTATACTTCTAGAAAATAATGAATCCGTGCATCAGAGTGTAGGACCTCTTCTTTTACTCTAATAATAAAATTTAAACTAAAAAGAGAATGCAAAGAAAAGGAGAAAAAAAAAGTTCATGTCAATAAGTGAAAAATAGATGGATAAAAAGTGAAACTAAAAACAATATGATTTAATAATTTCTTCTTTATACTACTAATACAATATACTTTATCTGTCACATGTTATATTTCGGCGTTTCAAATGTTGGTGAGTGAGCCTTGCATATTTCGAATTGATACACAAATTACAACTAATTAAATAGTAAAATAAACAAATTTGTATCCTATATATGATTCAAACTCCAATTGATATGAAATGTCCAATTAGAGGAGACAAGTCTTCACCACTCGACCAAGTAAACTACTCTCTCCGTCCCAGAAGAGTAGGCACTCTCTTTAGCGGCACGAGTCTTAACAAAATTAACATGATGATAGTTGTGAGTGAAGGAATTGTCCTACTTTGTAAAAAGGAAGGATATATTAATTAGGCGGTGTTGACTTGTTTAATCCAAAAATAAAATGTGCCTATTCTATTGGGACGGACCAAAAATAAAAATTGTGCATACTCTTTTGAGACGAAGAGAGTATATAGTAATGGTGTGCTACAATTCCATTATATACATGCATAAATTCTACCTAAATCTGCATATATAATAAGAAATAAATCATCATATAATAAATCTAACTAAAATATTCAAAAACCTAGCTACTTAAATTAAATCCTAATACTACTCAAAGCTGAACATATATCAAAAAAAGTATTATCATTCTATTCTTCTTAAAAAGTTATCCAACTTCTGTATTTTTCTAATATTTATTTATATTCACTAAAAATCTAAACTTTACTCATGCATCTTTCGGAATAAATATTATTGTTCTTTCAAATATCTAGAGTTGTTTTCAGGGTATTTTGGGTTATTCTCAATATATCTTCTTCAAGCATTTTTTTCTTTTCTTGAAATCTCTTCGATGACGGAACAATTAGAAATGTAAAATAGTTAAATAAAATTAGTTGTACTTTTAAAAAGAAATAACTTGAGTTGATCATTAAAATAAATTCTGATATATTTAACAATCAAAGTAATTTTGATGAGTTACAAAATTTGATGTATGAAAAAATATCTAATATTTATTGAATAAAAAACTTATACGATTCAACAGAGTTGATTTTTATAGAATGGAAATTTAAATACTTAAAAGTGATTGGATAATTATTCTAATTATCTCAAAAAATCATTGATAAAAAAAATGGAAAAATCATGTGGGAAAGAAAAAAATTTGTGAGAGTCTTATTGTAACACCCCAAATACACAAATCAACCGTAATATAATTTTAGTACCGAACCACAAAATGTTAACCATTACTCAGGAGTTTATACATCATGAGGCTATAATCGCCACGACACGCAGGATTCAAATACAAGTATAAATCATATGAAGATGGAGTACCCCCAAAATATTAGTACAACTGAAAAGAAAAACTACAAAGCGGAAATGAAAATACATGGTTAAATCATAACCAGAGAAAAGAAGACTCGGGACCCCAACCTAGTATCCTTCAAACCCTTTGCCGTCACGTTGCTCGTCTCATGCCTTGGCCTTCCCTTGGCCTAAAATACAAACAACAAGACTTCGCCCAAACCCACAGGGTCAGATATACATGATAATAAATCTCAAGATGTTATACAAATCACATACAATAGATCTCAATGAAACAAACCCGACTGTTGAACATACCCCTCGAGCGTATGAACAACTAATCACAAATCATCGGACATACTCAATCACACGTGGTGTATGAATGAACAAATCAATATGGCTCAAGACGGACATCACTGTACGTCCAATCCAAAAATATGTCCGTGCACATGTCCACCCCATATATGGAATCCATGATAGATATGGGACAATGTACCTAATTAGTCTCACGAAGTAAACGTCTCGTGTACACAATCCAATGTGAAAACATCAACATATGACCATATGTACCCGACTAAAAATACTACACATGACCAATCGGCACACAAATATGACTCCAGACATGTCACAATGCAACATTCATGGTCACCTATCCTACAAGAATCGTCAAGGACAAGTTCAAATAATCATCATATTATGACAATATCATCATTGATCATTATAATCCTCTCAATGGCATTACTAATACTTAAACATAATGTCTTAACAATCATCCATCACTAATTCATCAAGGATTTTGGATTTATCATCAATTTTAACTTAAATATATCAAACTATGATAAATATCTCCCAATTGATCATTAGATTCCTTTATAATAGTTAGACCTCTCAAGAACACTCAAACTATAGGTAATCATCCCCAATTATGTTAATCAACCAAGAAAATTGAGTATAATTTTTCTAAAACATAATTATAACATCTAAGCGTCCCTAAACATTAAGGACATATTCATTTTTAAGCCCGATTCATCATGTTCTTCATTACGTGTTCATAAATTCAATAATAATCATGTTATACTCTATCAATTCAGTACCATATGGAGTATTCATCAACAATATTATCATCATTTCAGAATTTAACACAAGATTAGACAACATCCTCTTGAAGATGAAGAATAATCCCCAAAACTTCAAGAACACACTCAAATCTTCAACCCTATAAGCTCCAATCCAAGATATGAAGCACCAAGATAAGGTGTAAGGGGATTATAATAAATTAGGAGGCCAGGAGGATGATTTCTAGAGAGAAAACTCAGAGTTGGTTCGTGCAAAAATGAAAGACTAGACATGTCTTTATAACCTGCACTTTCTTTAACGTACGCTACCTAACGTACGTTAACATCCTTTACGTACGCTAACACTTTAGTGTTACGCATGTAAACACCCTCCAGAGGCGACTGCCTTATATCACACATCCCCTTGCGTACATTGTAAAAAATGACACACATACGCTCTCCATCATTACGTATGCTAACACAATGAAGTTGCGTACGTAATGCCTATTGACTTGGCTGTCCGAAACAAGCCAAAAGTTCCAGCCATGTGCGGCCATGCGCAGTCCCACATGCTGAAAGTTGTGATGCGATATGATACCCTCGGTTACAAGGTGCGGCATGCGTATATGTATGGCCGGACAAGCAGGATATCCGAGCAACAAGGTGCCCAACCGAGGGACAAGGCCATTAGGCCATGTGTGGAACTACCTGGGCGGTGAGACAAGGCCCACTGGGAACCAAGCAAGCGAGTGCAGCGGATAGGCATGCCTCTTCAGAATATCATAGGATAAGATGACGAGTTGAGGCATATCCGAGGGCCAAGACTCGGTCACGGGCGACGGATACCCATGAGGGGTGCGCACGAGGCACTGGGCGTGCGCGCATACAGCGAGTAAGGGACACACGGATCTCCCTCCCTTATAATAGGCTTAGAGAAATAAAGGCCTGTGGGTGCACTGTACATTGGAAAGCTGAGGAATCCACTGTGCGGCAGTTACGCCCAGAACCTTCTAGAAATGGACAGGGATGGTCCAAAACATCAAGGAATGATCCGGAAGCATGGATGGAAGGCCGGGCCGGACCGGGCCGGGCTACACTAAATCGGCCCAAGTTGGGACAACTACGTTATCTATCAAGCTTAATGTACGTAACACTCGTTGTGATATCGTACATTGGGCGCTGATTGTAGCGTACGCTAGGTCTAATGTACTTAGCCAAAATACAACTTACCATGCAACATCTCACAGTCAAAACAATGCGAACGTCAGACATAAATAGTTTGATTATGAAATATCTCGTATAATAAACCTTGTATAAATCCAAACATAATACAATAATACTCATATAATACGTACAATATAGCAGTATAAAATGAAAAATTACAACCGGATATTACATACTCCCCCTCTTAAAAAAGTTTTGTCCTCGAAACTAAGGGGTAAACAACTCGGGATGTCTCTCCCGCGTGCTATCCTCGGTCTCCCATGTACCATCCTAGACTCTATGTCTCGACCACTGAATTTTCAACAAGGGAATCGTCTTGTTTCTCAACTATTTGATCCTCCTTTAAAGTATTCGTACAGGACGCTCCTCTTACGAATGATCATCAACTATCTCAATTTCTTCAAACTGAAGTATGTGGCTAGGATAAGCAATATACTTTCTCAACTAGGAAACGTGAAATACATTGTGAACTTGGCTTAAATCCGGTGGCAATGCCAAACAATAGGCCAGATCGCCTACTCATTCCAAAATCTCAAACGGTCCTATATACCTCAGACTCAGGTTACCTCTCTTCCCAAAATAGAGATGATGAATGCGATGTTGATAAGCTCTGGCTTACCCGACAACATGTGAGGGAAAGCTATACTTTCAGCCAACCACATTCTTAATAAGATACCACGCAAAGGTAGAGATAAAACTCCATATGAATTATGGATAGGTCAAAACCGTCATATAAATACCTTAAAGTGTGGGGGTGCTTGGCTAAAATAGAAGTACCTAATCCAAAGCAAGTGAAGATTGGATCCAAAATGGTTGATTGTGTTTTCATTGGATATGCAAACAATAGTAGTGCTTATCGCTTTATAGTGCACAAGTCAACCATTCCTTATATAAATGATGGTATGATCATAGAATCAAGGATGCTGTTTTCTTTGAAAATGTCTTTCCTTGCAAAGAAAGGAAAGAAGTAAGGTCCAACAAGAGAACTTTTGAAACTGCAGGTTTACCTCAAATTGAAGAAGAGGAACCAAGACGCGGTAAAAGGACAAAAGTAGCTAAGTCTTTTGGTTCTGATTTTCTGACATATGTGTTAGAAAATAAACCCAGAACCATTCAAGATGCTTTGTCTAGTCCAAATGCTCCTCTCTGGAAAGAACCTATCAATAGTGAAATAGAATCTATCATGCATAACAATACTTGAGAGTTGGTTGATCTCCCATCGGGTTGCAAACCATTGGGATACAAATAGATTTTTAAAAGAAAGTATAGCAGATGGATCTATTGATAAATACAAAGCCAGGTTGATAGTCAAAGGATTTAAGCAAAAGGTGGGATATGATTTCTTTGATACATATTCTCCTGTAACAGGAATCACTTCCATTCGTGTTCTGTTGTGGGAAATCCCTCACAATATGCCGCAAGTGCACGGTGTCAACAAGTAATAAAGTGATAAGTAAAGTATCGTTCCCTCAAGGACTGATTTCACTAAGTACCAAAATATAGTCAACTCACAATTTTATTTGAAGAACAATTATATGGAATTATTCCTAAACTAATTGCCGAAAATAATTAATAGTACTACTAATAATAATAATACTTATAAGGGCGTAGGATTATGATTTTCACCTCAAACAATCAGGAATGATATTTATTCAATTCAATTCACTTTTATTCAATTGATTGTAAGCCAGGAATTCCTAAATTATTCTAAAGCCTTTTCCAAGGTCGATAGAAAATACTACGAATTATTAACTCGATATATCCCTATTCGAATTAGATAATTAATAACTAAAACAGTTCAAGAATTCCCACAATAAATAGGCTTCACAATTCCCATGAGTATATTCCTATATCACGAAAATTATGATTCGTCTCACAAGAACTATGCCTAAATTTCATCTCCCGAATCCATAAAGACATTCAAAACAATTCAACTGTTGGCCAGACAATTACAAAACATTAAGAACAGTAAGAAGAATCCAATTCAATAGAATAACAAATGAATTGAAATAATAATAAATAAATCAAACCGTCATGTAATCGGCTACAATCAAAATCCTACTCAAACAGATCTAGGAACTAAGATGCGGAAAAACTAAGAAAAACCGTAGGGATCCGTGGTCTTGTCGTCGCCCACAAATCTCCTCCTGGTGTTGTTCTGGTGTCTCCCTCCGATTTGTCGATCGATCCCCCTCCTGGTCCCCCTTTTTCTTCAGCCCTTCATTGCTTATTTATAGTCGTCATCAGCCTCCAAAACGCGTCCATGTGATTAGGTCGAGAACTTGCTCCAAAACGGCCCAGAAACGCGGAATATTCAGCAAAACCGCCCGGTGGGCCGCGGCTCACTTAATTTGTGCCGCGGCTCACACGTTCAGCGCCCCATGCCTGGGCGCCTTTTTTCCTCCTGGACCGCGGCTCACTTAGGCTGTGCCGCGGCTCACAGTCCAGTGTGCTCAGCGCTTTCTGGACATCTTCGTGTGCCGCGGCTCACTTGGTTCGTGCCGCGGCCCCCGGCCAAAAATTGCCGTTTTCGCCCGTTTTTCATCGTTTTGGCTTCCGGACTCCGATTTCCTGCAAAACATGTAAGAATAGTGCATTAAACGCTCATTTATGCTGATTTAGGCTCAAGATGGACATAAAATAATGATAAATAAGTGCATAAAAATACGCCTAACAAATACCCCCAAACTTGAGCCTTTGCTTGTCCTCAAGCAAAAATCAATTTTAAACAAAATGTATCGTGAATAATCATGCAAGTCCATAATGCTCAACTTAATCAATACTACCCTGAAAATCTCAGAGAATAGTACAAGTATCGTAATAGCGAGTCACAACCAGGACACTGATTCCACTAAGTAACCAATTTCAGTCCTAATCAATCGTTCATGAAGAAAATCAAGCTCAAAGATTAACAAGCGTGAATTTAACCGACCGTCAATATGAAGGGTTAGATTAAACAAGCCAATTCGCCCAGTCCCACAGTCTAGTGGCAAAATTCAAGAGTTTCATTATCAAAATTACTCCTAGGACAGCATTCCCTTATGTATGATCAATAATATGATTCGAGTTAACCACTAGGTTTCGGCTCTCGGGATATTTCATTGGGATAATCCTAGGGTGGATTTCCATTCTCATGTATCGGGGAGCCGTTTGACGTAAAAGACACTCATGGGGCACATGGATGCTTCTAGTTACTAAGCCCCCCTCTACAGCGGAGAAAAAACTCGAATAGCAATTCCCGCATGTCAAGGTTGCTGTTTTACGCGAGAGTAAACAACGGGTCACGTGAATACCCCCGGTTACTAGGCTTCCCATCATCGGTAATGCGATATTTCTAAATTATTAATCTATTCAGGATCGTCGTTTTACGCGAGAGTAAACAACGGGTCACCTGAATACCCCCGATTACTAGACTTCCCGTCATAGAACAACCAATATCTCGACTTTTCTTGGGAAAAACTGTCCGACTCTAAACTCAATTTAAGTGCCCCCAAGACTTATGTTACTGGACGACTAGCTACGCGAAAAGTGTAACCAAACGTATAGACGGTGATTTGAAAACACGTATGTCTCCTCTCTTATCTGCTAAGATTTCTACAAAAACGATAAAATTTCGGACCTAACTGAATACTCAACAGCAACATATATCGCTGACTGCAACTCGACTAAAACTCAACCGTTTCTTCCAAGAGAGATCAGTATCGTAACATCAGTTTTACACATGGAAGCACGAAAAATTCACGAAAAATTCACGTTTTTAGCAAAAACCATCAACAGCATGCAAGGACAATAAAGCAATCGCAATTTATACCCAAGAAAAATTAAGAAAATTATCGCATGCTTCAATTTATTCCACTATACATAACATCATCAATAATAAAACTCATGTGAAAATAAAAGAGATAAGGAAAAGTGAAACTTATTCCAAATGTCTTCTTGAAAGCCAGCACATGTCTGAGTGGAAACGTCGGTCAATCCATACTTCGAATAATGCTCAACATCACGAGGGACCCCCAAACTTAGTCTCTAGTCATGAAATAACAATAGACATTAAATCAAGAAAGACTAGAATATGAAGAATAATAACTCATTGGGGTTAAAAATTATATTAGAGAAATGAGGGCCAACAAGAATACACGAATCCAAACGAAATACAAAACAAAGGAAAATAATTAATAATGAAAATCAAATAAAACAACTAACTGGAAAGCAAGTAAAAATGATGGGTTGCCTCCCATCCAGCGCTCTATTTTACGTCTTGAGCACGACGTGGCAAAAAAATCTAACGTGGCTTCTTTCTAGGGAGATTGCCAAATGCCCCCTTCTTGAAATCAATAAGCCTCTTATTCCATAAGGGAGGCTTTGGTTCATGCCCGGTTGCCAAAAATAATGAGTAGGAAAAATTATGCGGGCAACCAAAAAATAGTGGAAGAATATAATAATTGTAAGGCACGAAAAAATAAGCAGAGTTCGAATGGGTAAATAATAAAGACTTATCATGAACAACCTCATTAGAACTCAAGGAATCAGTCTCAACAAAATCAGAAGTTATGGGGTCAATCCCTCCCATTATGGATTTAGGAAAGATTATGCGCGGCACCGTTAATAAAATTTTTGGCACAAAAGTGTTCACCTTATTAGTCGAAGTTTGATGACAATTTAATGAAATTTCCTTGGAAACATCATCAATGGTAACTTCTTCTACAGGCTCATCACACCTTATGTAGTTATCGGGTGCTGGGGGATCGACCCTAAAACTTAGCATGTCTTTCTTCTCAATCTCCCCCTCAACTTCACTACTAAATATATGAGCTGGAAAATAACCATAGTGAATCTCAAGACCACGACTTGCACATTCTCGCTCAAAAAGGGTACTATCGGGATTTTTGAGAACGTCTACACATTGTTCAAACATGGTCTTTTGTTTTGGGGGAGGGGGCTGACTGACCCTATTTGGCAAATTATTAAGAACATCGAAATTTAGGAAATGACAAGGGCCACGATACTCAAAGGGAAACATAATGAAGAAAAAATAAAAATATAGAGACTAAAGGAAAAAAAACTTCAAATTAAAATTAGAGTCGCTTGGTATTGATATTAGCGAAAAAATCAGTCCCCGACAACGACGCCAAAAACTTGTTGTGGGAAATCCCTCACAATATGCCGCAAGTGCACGGTGTCAACAAGTAATAAAGTGATAAGTAAAGTATCGTTCTCTCGAGGACTGATTTCACTAAGTACCAAAATATAGTCAACTCACAATTTTATTTGAAGAACAATTATATGGAATTATTCCTAAACTAATTGCCGAAAATAATTAATAGTACTAATAATAATAATACTTATAAGGGCGTAGGATTACGATTTTCACCTCAAACAATCAGGAATGATATTTATTCAATTCGATTCACTTTTATTCAATTGATTGTAAGCCAGGAATTCCTAAATTATTCTAAAGCCTTTCCCAAGGTCGATAGAAAATACTACGAATTATTAACTCGATATATCCCTATTCGAATTAGATAATTAATAGCTTAAACAGTTCAAGAATTCCCACAATAAATAGGCTTCACAATTCCCATGAGTATAATCCTATCTCACGAAAATTATGATTCGTCTCACAAGAACTATGCCTAAATTTCATCTCCCGAATCCATAAAGACATTCAAAACAATTCAACTGTTGGCCAGACAATTAAAAAACATTAAGAATAGTAAGAAGAATCCAATTCAATAGAATAACGAATGAATTGAAATAATAATAAATAAATCAAACCGTCATGTAATCGGCTACAATCAAAATCCTACTCAAACAGATCTAGGAACTAAGATGCGGAAAAACTAAGAAAAACCGTAGGGATCTGTGGTCTTGTCGTCGCCCACAAATCTCCTCCTGGTGTTGTTCTGGTGTCTCCCTCCGATTTGTCGATCGATCCCCCTCCTGGTCCCCCTTTTTCTTCAGCCCTTCAATGCTTATTTATAGTCGTCATCAGCCTCCAAAACGCGTCCGTGTGATTAGGTCGAGAACAGGCTCCAAAACGGCCCAGAAATATTCAGCAAAACCGCCCGGTGGGCCGCGGCTCACTTAATCTGTGCCGCGGCTCACACGTTCAACGCCCCATGTCTGGGTGCCTTTTTTTCTCCTGGGCTGCGGCTCACTTAGGCTGTGCCGCGGCTCACAGTACAGTGTGCTCAGCGCTTTCTGGACATCTTCGTGTGCCGCGGCTCACTTGGTTCGTCATGCCCCGCCAAAAATTGCCGCTTCGCCGTTTTTCATCGTTTTGGCTTCCGGACTCCGATTTCCTGCAAAACATGTAAGAATAGTGCATTAAACGCTCATTTATGCTGATTTAGGCTCAAGATGGACATAAAATAATGATAAATAAGTGCATAAAAATACGCCTAACATGTTCTCATTGCTATTGCAGCTTTTCATAACCTTGAGATACATCAAATGGATGTAAAAACTGCCTTCTTAAATGGGGAACTTGAAGAGGAGATTTACATGGAGCAACCCGAAGGGTTTGTTGCACTCGGACAAGAGAAAAAGGTGTGTAAACTTGTTAAGTCACTTTATGGACTAAAACAAGCACCTAAGCAATGGCATGAAAAATTTGACAGAACAATGTTCTCCAATAGTTTCAAGATAAATGAATATGATAAGTGTGTTTACATTAAAGGAAAAAATGATAATTATGTCATAGTTTGCCTTTATGTAGATGATATGTTGATTATGTGAAATAATCATGAATTAATCTTGGAAACCAAGGAAATGTTAAGGAAGTACTTTGATATGAAAGATATGGGATTATCTGATGTTATATGAGGGATTAAGATATCTAGAACTTCAGATGGAATTGTTTTGTCGCAATCCCATTACATCGAAAGCATACTCAGAAGTTTTAATGCTTTTGATAGTGCTCCAGGTAAGACCCCTGTAGATATAAGTCTACACTTAGCTAAAAACAAAGGGGAACCAGTTTCTCAGTTGGATATGCAAGGATAATTGGCAGTCTAATGTAGTTAACTAATTGTACACGTCCAGACATTGCATATTCGGTGAGTAAACTAAGTAGGTTCACAAGTAAACCGAGTAAGGATCATTGGAAAGCCTTGACAAGGGTGCTTAGATACCTAAAGTATACCATAAACTTTGGAATACTTTATACTAGATATCCAGCAGTATTAGAAGGATAATATGATGCTAATTGGATATCAGACACAAAAGACTTCATGTCCAGAAGTGGATATGTATTCACAATAGGTGGAGGAGTGGTGTCGTGGAAATCTTCTGATCAAATGTGTATAGATTATCCACTATGGAGTCTGAGTTTATTGCTCGAGATAAAGCTGGAGAAGAAGCTGAATGGCTTAGAAATTTCTTAGAAGATATTCCTTGCTGGATTAAACCAGTACCAGCTGTGCTGATACATTGTGATAGTCAATCAGAAATTAGAAGAGCTCAAAGCAGCATCTAAAATGGTAAATCTAGACATATTCGTCTAAGACATAATACCATTAGACAATTGATCTAGAACAGGGTTATTTCGGCTAATTATGTAACGTCAAAGGAAAACCTAGCGGATCCGCTTACAAAAGGCATAAATAAGGATCAAATGTACAAGTTGTTGAAGGGAATGGGCTTAAAATCCACAAAATAAGTTTACTCATAGAGGTAACCCAAACATGTGAATTGGATGTAATACCCGGTTATAATTCATTCATTATCATTCAGTAATTATCAGTCAATAATTGTCACTCAGTAATTTTCACTCATTAATAATCACTCATCATTCATGATTCATTCATCTGTGTTCATCGTTGGCATTTTGTAACCGTGTATCAGTTACCGATCGTCATTCATCTCCGTTTGTGGATCGAGATGAGAGTATCATCATTATCATCGTGAATGGTAGTCTTATGATGGAAGTATCATCTATCGTGTGTTATTGGACTTAATTACATTCATACGAGTATTGTATGTCGGATCATTCACCGTTTGTAGCGAGTTAACGGAGTTGTCGCGTTTTCGTCATTTCCAGCAACGAGTTACGGCCGTAACAAATCATACATTATGGCCGTTACATGCATTCGTTGGCTTAAGGTTGTTTTGGCCGAAGATGAGATACGGCCGTAAGGTAGGCAGGCTACGGCCGTAAGATGTGTTCGAGGGTTGCAGGAAATGTCGGACGAGGAGGGGTTACGGTCGTAAGGGTTTCGGCATACGGTCATAAGTTGAGGTAAGTAAGGCCGTAAGGCTTGGCCGGTTACAGCCGTACGTGTCGAGCAGGGTGCCCAGATAGTTTCGACGAAGGCTTCATACGCCCGTAAGTTTGGCCGGTTATGGCCGTATCGGTCGAGTTACGCCCGTAAGATGTGTGGGTACGGCCGTATGGCTATCGGCAGGTGTTTGGACGAGGGCGAGTTACGCCCATAAGACAGGTGCGGGTACGGCCGTATGACTGTCGGCATATTGCAGGCAAGCGAGTTACGGCCGTCTGAGATGGTGAATTCTGGCCGTAAGGCCATTGACCTGGAATGTTACGGCCATAAGTAGGCCGAGTTACGGCCATAACGATCGGCAGTTTATAAGGACCTGGACGGGTTTTTGAGGTCATTTCTCTCATTTTCTTCACCTTGTCCGAGAGAGAGAGCTTGAGGAAGAGATTTTTCTTCATCAATCACTTGAGTACTCGGTTTTCATCATCTTCATTCGGTTGTGAAGCTTGGATAGTCGATCTAACGCGTGTTCATCGGATCAAAGTATTTGGATCTTCAAAGGTAATATTCTTCAAACATCTTGGATTTTGATTTTGTGTTGAGATATGATGTTTTAGACATTATAATCATGTTGTATGAAGAGATGTACGTATGATTACGAGTGTGTATGAATATTCATTGGATTATTGAAAGGTTGTTCAAGAACACTTTGAATATTGAGTTGGATTTGGGGGTTTTCGATTAGTTGTTGTTGAAATCACGAATTTGGATATTCATATTGGATTTTTGATTGTATTGAAGATGTTTTGTCGGTTTGAAACACTCCTTGGGGATTTGATATTGGTATAATTGAGGATTGATTGTAAACAATCGAAGTTTGGTCACAACGTGTTTGATATAATGCCCCAATGAACTTGGTTTAGTCGTATCGACGTTTTGAGTTAGTTATCA
This sequence comes from Orobanche coerulescens, assembly GCA_033398695.1. Lineage (NCBI taxonomy): Eukaryota > Viridiplantae > Streptophyta > Magnoliopsida > Lamiales > Orobanchaceae > Orobanche > Orobanche coerulescens. Next base: position 172,622,360 of record CM065808.1, read on the forward strand.
TCATGTTTGATTCGTATGTTGAACGGATTATTGGTAATTGTGTTATTCAAGGTTGTTCGAGCGACCAACATCTCATTTAGGACATTTGTTCATGGAAGGACATTTGTCACCGGTGTTGTGTAAGTTAATTCTTACTCGGTTAAAAGGATATTCATTCCTTTCGTTGTTGTTCATTCATAATCATAACTCATTCATAATGTATTAACTGTATTGAAACTTGTAATTGTCGAATAATCACTTCATTCACGAGGAACGACGGTTCCAATCATTTCATTGAGCTATCATTCACTTCACTATTATTTCATCTCGGTGAGTCATTCTTGACTTTGTCGGATTATTATTCATTAATATTCATCATAGTCACTTTTGATCGTGTGACCTTCTGGGTTCATATTGCGTGGCTGGGTGCGGATGTGTAGAATTTTTAGTCGGGCACACGATAGTCATGTGTCGGGTTCACCGATACATTGGACCGTGCACACGGTAACGTTTACCTCCGTGAGACTAATTAGGTACTAGGACGGGTGTGTCCGGGCACTCGTCTTGTACACTTGCACAGAACATTACGGGCGTACTATGATGCTCCTCTTCAGCTTAAATTCATAACTTTGGATATTTCATAATTGAGATATATCATGATTGTGTATATCAACCCTTGAGGATTGTTGTTCTGTGTAGCTGACCCCGTTGGGGGATATTGTTTTTCAGGTCATGGCAAGGCAAAAGCACGGGAATAGAAAGTTGACGGCGAGGAGTCCCAGTGATACTAGTAGGGGGCCCCAATCCTTTAAGTCATTCATGTTGTCGTCATTTATTTTCCACTGAAGATTTCCATTTGGATACTCCGTTTCATTCAGTATTGTGTATTTTATCTTTATATAAAATATACATGTATTCGGTATTATCTTGGGTGTGTTGAAATGAAACTCCTCGTCAGAGTAATTGAGGATATAATGTGGTTCGGTACTACAATTATATTATTTAATTCATTAATTTTCATTCGCCTGGTGGGTCCCAGTCGGGGGTCCACGACACTGTAATATCCGCCTAGTTTGGGGTGTTACAGAGTTGGTATCGGAGCGTGGTTTTGAATACTACCTTCCGAGTCATGTCTCATTTGGAATCATCGTCACCAGACTAGTATCATTGGACTTTCGCGTCATGTGTGACCTGTGCAAATGCTGAGCCCATCAGACGAAAGAACTGTAAGACTTCTAACGCCATGGTATAATTTCTGGCAATAATCATTCATTCATAATTCATCAGTTAACAATTCTCAAACATCATTTTCATTTTGATCATGTTGATCATGTTAACTCATTAATCGCTCATTTCATTTCATTACTCAGTTGTTGATCTTGAAGATCATATCATTAATCTTGTTAACTTGTTCAAGATAATCATTTTAAGAATATCATCAGATAATCATGTCACCTCAGTTAATCATTCATGTAATCACTGTGTTAGAGCACGTACGCTCATTTTCATCATTTCATGACGTAAATCATAATGCGGTACTCATACGAGATCTATGATTATCATGCGACCTCCCTACTTCAGTATGGAGAGAGCTGTCAGGGGACGCACGGGGAGAGGCCGCAGTGTGGGCCAAAACCCGGGAAATAATCACTCACTGTTGGGAAATCGTACCCAGGACTCAGCTCGATCGGAAGATGTTCGGGTTGATCCACTCACTTTTATGCAGGTCATGATGAACCATATGCAATTGCTTAATCATCATTGCGCCACTCTGGCCGAATTAATCGAGAGAACTCTCCCGTATGAACCTGCTGCTAAGGAAATTGCTGAGCAACAACCTTCATCTGTCAGCAAGAAATCAATGAAGCATAATCAGTCCGAAGGCGGTCAGTCAACCTTCAAGAAGCCTCGTGCGAGTCCTAACTTTTCTGAGCGATCTCCTACGGCGCCTAATCCTGCGGGATCTCAGTCCCGAGCGGCCAAATCAACCATCACCTGTTTCAACTGTGGAGCGCCGGGTCATTACAGCACTAAGTGTCTGAAACCGTATATCACGTGCCATAATTGTGGGATTGTTGGGCATAATACCCGTTTTTGCCGAAGGGACTCCAAGCCGACTCCGGTGGCATCTCAGGCCCCGAAGCAATCAGTGATTCAGAATCAGACTGCGCTATCAGCGTCGTTTAAGACGACGGAAGCGAATAAAGGTGAAGCTCATATTTATCAGACGGGAGCGTCCGGTTTGGGGGCCGGCAAGTCCCGAATTCACGCAATGAAGAGGACCGGCGATCTGGAGGCCCGAATGACCTCAGGTATACTTGTAATTCTATCTCAACCTGTGTGAACCCTTTTTGATACTGGTACATCGCATTCATTCATTTCCGAATCATATTTGTATAGACTTCACTTGGATAGTCCTTTTAATTGTGGACCTTATATCATTGGTCTACCTGTCGGTAGAAGAATTCTCGGAAATCATGAGGTTAAGAATTGACCGAATTAAGCTTAATGACCGCGATTGGTCGGTGGACCTAATCGTGGTGGATTTACCTTAGGACGATGTAATATTGGGTATTAGTTGGATGGATCGTCATGATGCCATCCTCAGTGTTCGTAAGCGTATGGTCACTATCATTTCAGTCGTTGAAGCCGAGTGTGTATTTCAGGGAGGTAATCCCCGTTGTTCCAGAAGAATCATTATTATGATGAAAGCAGTGAAATTACTCAATCAGAGGTGTTCAATCATTCATTGTATCATTGTCATCGATTGGCCGTTCTAAGGCAATCGAGGTGTTCAATCATTCATTGTATCATTGTCATCGATTGGCCGTTCTAAGGCAATCGAGGTGTTCAACCATTCACTATATCATTGTCATCGATTGACCGTTCTAAGGCAATCGAGGTGTTCAACCATTCGTGGTATCATTGTTATTGATTGACGATGTACTCCCAGACGAGCTACCTGGTTTACCTCCACCGAGGGATGTGGAATTCATGATAGAGTTGGAGCCTGGTACGTCCCCATTATCGAAGGCACCATATCGGATGGCCCCGACCGAAATGCAGGAGTTGAAGAATCAACTTGAGGATTTGTTCGAGAAAGGTTATATCCGACCGAGTGCCTCCCCGTGGGGAGCACCAGTGTTATTTGTCAAGAAGAAGGATGGTTCGTTTCGTGTGTGTATTAATTATCGGGAGTTGAACAGGGTGACGATCAAGAATAAGTATCCTCTACCCCGTATTGATGATCTCTTAGATCAACTTCAGGTATTTTCCAAGATTGACTTAAGATCTGGATATCATCAGTTGCGAATTCGAGAGTCGGATATCGCGAGGACGGCGTTTCGAACACGCTATGGTCAATATGAGCTCGTGGTAATGCCGTTTGGGTTAACTATTGCACCTGTGGTATTCATGGAGTTAATTAATCGGGTTTTCATCGACTTTTAGGATCAGTTTGTGGTTGTCTTCATCGATGACATTTTAATTTATTCTCGTGACCGAGAGGAGCACGAGTTTCACCTTCATCAGATGCTCAACGTGTTGAGACGAGAGCAGATTTATGGAAAGTTTTCCAAGTGTGAGTTCTAGATGTCCGAAGTGTCGTTTCTCGGCCATGTAATTTCATCAGACGGTGTACATGTTGATCCTCAGAAGACGGAGGCTATCCGGGATTGGTTACCTCCGAAGAACGTCAAGGAAATCCGAAGTATTCTCGGAGTAGCCGGTTATTATCGGCGATTTGTGGAAGGATTTTCTAAAATCGCTCAATCAATGACGAACCTTTTGCGAAAGGATAAGAAATACACGTGGTCCGACGCGTGTCAGCGGAGTTTTGAGGAACTCAAGAGCCGGTTAATTTTAGCACATGTCCTTTCCTTGCCACAAGGGACGGAAGGATTCGTGGTTTATGGTGACGCATCCGGACACGGTCTTGGATGTGTATTAATGCAGAATGGGAAGGTTATTGCCTATGCTTCACGGCAATTGAGACCTTACGAGGTTAATTATCCAACCCACGGCCTGGAGCTAGCAGTCGTGGTTTTCGCATTGAAGATTTGGCGTCATTACCTTAATGGCATTACCTGTCAGATATTCACTGATCATAAGAGTTGAAGTATATATTTACTCAGAAGGAGTTAAATATGCGATAGAGGTGGTGGTTGGAACTAATCAAAGATTATAATATTGAGATCCTATACCACCCGGTCAAGGCGAACGTTGTCGCCGATGCCTTGAGTCGTAAGTCCGTTCAGGAGCAAATGCTTGCTCATTTAACAGTTCAGAAAGAGCTTCAACAGGAATTTCTTAGACCCGAGATCGAGGTCTGGCTTCAGCGAGTGCAAGGGCAACTTTGCATGTTAGAGATTTCATCGCCACTTGAGGAGACAATCAGAGTGAATCAGGGTTCAGACCCATCATTGTTACGCATCTGAGAGGATGTGGTTCAGGGGAAAGCCCCTGGATTTGTGGTCCACGAGGATGGACTTTTGCGATTTAAGAATCGGTTATGCGTACCGGCGAATGACGAGTTGAAAAACTCGATTTTGAGATAAGCTCATGCTACCCCTTACTCCATTCATCCGGGGTCCATCAAGATGTACAAGGACTTGAAACAAAATTACTGGTGGAGTAATATGAAGCGAGAAGTCGCAGAATTTGTTTCGAGATGTTTAACCTGTCAGCAAGTCAAGATAGAACATCAGAGACCGGCAGGCATGCTGAAACCGCTCCCTATCCCAGAGTGGAAGTGGTAAGGTATTTCTATGGACTTCATCACGAGTTTGCCGACGAGTCGTCATGGCATGAATATAATATGGGTGATTGTGGACCGCTTAACTAAATCAGCTTATTTCCTTGAGATTAAGGATACGTGGGGTCCCGAGAGACTTGCCCAGTTGTTCATCAAAGAGATAGTGAGACTGCACGGTACTCCTAAAAGTATCGTTTCCGATCGTGACGGACGGTTCGTGTCTCATTTTTGGAAATCAGTTTATCGTGCTATGGGAACTCAGCTTAATCTTAGCACATCTTTTCATCCTCAGTCCGACGGATAATCAGAGAGGACTATTCAGACTTTGGAAGACACGTTGAGGGTATCTGTTCTCGATTGGAAAGATGATTGGGAAGCTCAACTACCGTTGATTGAGTTCACGTACAATAATAGTTGGCATGCTTCGACTAAGATGGCACCTTACGAGGCCATGTACGGTCGTCTTTGTCAATATCCTTTGTGTTGGGATGACTTTTCAGAATCAATTGGCACTGAGCTTGATATGCTTATAATCGCCCGTGAGAAGGTAGCCTTGATCAGGAATCGTTTGTTGACCGCTCAGAGTCGACAGCAATCATATGCAGATAATCGTCGTCGACCACTAGAGTTCGAGATAGGTGACCACGTATTGGTCAAGGTATCCCCGAGTCGAGGTATTTTCCAATTCGGAAAACAGGGGAAGTTGAGTCCGAGATTCATCGGACCGTTTGAGATTTTGGATCGAGTAGGCAGTCTGGCTTATCGATTGGCTTTACCTCCGGCGTTGAGCCGAATTCATAATGTGTTTCACATCTATTAGTTACGGAAGTATGTTGCCGACCCGAGTCACATACTTCAGTTCGACGAAATCGAGATCGCAGATGATCATTCATATGAGGAGCGTCCTATACGAGTTTTAGAGCGGCGAATCAAACAGTTGAGGAACAAGACGATTCCTTTGGTCAAGATTCATTGGTCTAGACACGGAGTCGAAGAGGCTACTTGGGAAATCGAGGATAATATACGGGAGAGTTATCCCGAGTTGGCTTAATGTTGTTTTGGCCGAAGACGAGATACGGCCGTAAGGTAGGCAGGCTACGGCCGTAAGATGTGTTCGTGGGTTGCAGGAAATGTGGGACGAGGAGGGGTTACGGCCGTAAGGGTTTCGGCATACGGCCGTAAGTTGAGGTGTACGGCCGTACGTGTCGAGTAGGGTGCCCAGACAGTTTCGACGAAGGCTTCATACGCCCGTAAGTTTGGCCGGTTATGGCCGTATCGGTCGAGTTACGCCCGTAAGATGTGCGGGTATGGCCGTATGGCTGTCGGCAGGTGTTTGGACGAGGGCGAGTTACGCCCGTAAGACAGGTGCGGGTACGGCCGTATGACTGTCGGCAGATTCTGGACGAAGCCGAGTTACGTCCATACGAGATTGCTGGTTACGGCCGTAAGGACGTTGACCTGGGATGTTACGGACGTAAGTAGGCCGAGTTACGGCCGTAACGTTTGGCAGTTTATAAGGACCTAGACGGGTTTTTGAGGTCATTTCTCTCATTTTCTTCACCTTGTCCGAGAGAGAGAGCTTGAGGAAGAGATTTTTCTTCATCAATCACTTGAGTACTCGGTTTTTATCATCTTCATTCGATTGTGAAGCTTGGATAGTCGATCTAACGCGTGTTCATCGGATCAAAGTATTTGGATCTTCAAAGGTAATATTCTTCAAACATCTTGGATTTCGATTTTGTGTTGAGATATGATGTTTTGAACGTTATAATCATGTTGTATGAAGAGATCTACGTATGATTACGAGTGTGTATGAATATTCATTGGATTATTGAAAGGTTATTCAAGAACACTTTGAATAATGATTTGGATTTGGGGGTTTTCGATTAGTTGTTGTTGAAATCACGAATTTGGATATTCATATTGGATTTTTGATTGTATTGAAGATGTTTTGTCTGTTTGAAACACTCTTTGGGGATTTGATATAGGTATAATTGAGGATTGATTGTAAACAATCGAAGTTTGGTCACAACGTGTTTGATATAATGCCCCAATGAACTTGGTTTAGTCGTATCGACATTTTGAGTTAGTTATCATCGTGTTTGATTCGTATGTTGAATGGATTGTTGGTAATTGTGTTATTCAAGGTTATTCGAGCGACCGACATCTCATTTAGGACGTTTGTTCATGGACGGACATTTGTCACTGGTGTTGTGTAAGTTAATTCTTACTCGGTTAAAAGGATATTCATTCCTTTCGTTGTTGTTCATTCATAATCATAACTCATTCATAATGTATTAACTGTATTGAGACTTGTAATTGTCGAATAATCACTTCATTCACGAGGAACGACGGTTCCAATCATTTCATTGAGCTATCATTCACTTCACTATTATTTCATCTCGGTGAGTCATTCTTGACTTTGTCGGATTATTATTCATTAATATTCATCATGGTCACTTTTGATCGTATGACCTTCTGGGTTCATATTGCGTGGCCGGGTGCGGATGTGTAGAATTTTTAGTCGGGCACACGATAGTCATGTGTCGGGTTCACCGATACATTAGACTGTGCACACGGTAACGTTTACCTCCGTGAGACTAATTAGGTACAAGGACGGGTGTGTCCGGGCACTCGTCTTGTACACTTGCACAGAACATTACGGGCGTACTATGATGCTCCTCTTCAGCTTAAATTTATAACTAAGGATATTTCATAATTGAGATATATCATGATTGTGTATATTCAACCCTTGAGTTGTTGTTCTGTGTAGCTGACCCCGTTGGGGGATATTGTTTTTTAGGTCATGGCAAGGCAAAAGCACGGGAATAGAACGTTGACGGCGAGGAGTCCCAGTGATACTAGTAGGGGGCCCCAATCCTTTAAGTCATTCATGTTGTCGTCATTTATTTTCCGCTGCAGATTTCCATTTGGATACTCCGTTTCATTCAGTGTTGTGTATTTTATCTTCATATAAAATATACATGTATTCGGTATTATCTTGGGTGTGTTGAAATGAAACTCCTCGTCGGAGTAATTGATGATATAATGTGGTTCGGTACTACAATTATATTATTTAATTCATTAATTTTCATTTGCCTGGTGGGTCCCAGTCGGGGGTCCACGGCACTGTAATATCCGCCTATTTTGGGGTATTACATTGGAGATCCCAAGACCTTAGTTCAATTGGGACAACTAAGTTATGAATACTCAGTTGAACACTTGGAACTTGTTTCAGCTCACTCCCAGAACATCCAAGTTAGAAACCTGCATAATGTGGTGTGGTTAAGTCAAAACTTTTAATGATTCCCATACATAAATTGTGCGGTATGGTAGGATACTCTTCATAGGAGATCACCTATGTAATTGAGAAGTACTGGCCGCTTCCACTCGGAACACTTATGAAACTAAGATATGGTCCAGGGCCGAAATGGACACAACGTGAGAACAAAATGCGTTAGAATGATCTTGTGTAAATACGGTTGTATTGGTATGGCTAAATAGTTCAAGACATTGCATCACTAAGCAGCTAGTAAATCCGCTAGTACTAAGAAAGGTTCAAAGTCATAAGCTACTGTTCCTGATGCAATAATTGTTTGCGAGAACTTTCGAATGACTCTGCATACTTGCATGCATTAATGTTCATTCATGTGGAGGATTTTTGGAAATTGGTCTATTAAAATGGGTTTGACCCAGACTTTGACCAATTATTGCAGTGGATTCTATTTTTCAAATATGAAAATAAATTGTGAAATCATAATCTACATTGTTAGTAGATGAGATTAGCATTTAATTTTTCTCAAAACCAATTTTGGGTGAATGAGAAATTAATGCATAAAGTGAGCCACTTAAATATATGGAGAAATGGAAAGGTGGAAATGTAAAGAGTCACATCCCACATAGGAAAAAGATTGCAATTGTAACTACTTTATAAGGAGTTTCACCAAAGTAAGGAGTAATCATTTGTTACTCCTTATGGTGTACCATAATGGACCAAGTTTGTTTCGACTAGCTCAAGGCTAACTCAAAATGCACCGAGGACGGTGCGTAGCACCATACGAGCCTGAGCCCGATCCCGCGCCTGCGACCGCAACATCGCACGTCGCACTTGTCGCATTGGGCACTTTAGAGGCACACTTAGCACGTGCGCATCGTCGAGGAGCTATGAGGAGTCTTACATTTTTGATAGCTCGAACCAGGGTTTGGTTCACTGGCTCGGTGATGTGGCTAGACAGCCTGGAGGCCGTGATGGGGTTCGTACACGTCAAGAGGTGTGTTGTGAATGCGCCTGTCCACTGATGGGCACAATGACCGGACATGACTGTCCAGCATGCAATGGTGTATGCACCGTGATCAGACGCATCTGTCCACTAATGAGATCCTAACCAAGGGGTGCAGCCAATCCCAAGAGGCACCTGAAGCTCTATATAAAGAACTGCCCTTTGAATGATCAAAATACTCTGGAAATATATCAAATCCGGAATTACTACAGAAAACATAATTCCAAAAATCATATAGAATTCGAGCATCTTGAGTTCTTCCGTTCCTTGAATATTCGAAAGTTCAAAACACAAAGTTGTTCGCTGGATATTTAAGTTTTGCAAGTTCTGCTAACTTAAACTAGGAAGTCATTTCTTAGGGAGGATTGCCAAGAACCGTTAGCACTTTGTATGGGGCAATTTTGTCTTACGGAGATAGTATCCAATACTAGCCTCAACTTCATTCTCATCACTTCAGTTTAAGAAAACCATCAGATTCATAGTCAATTCCAACCAACAGGGCATAAAAATATTGTATCTATTTCGATCATGGATCGGAAAGGCTTTTCATTTTACATTGGTAATAGTACTTGCAAACTTTATTTTGGAAATAAATTAGTAGGTGCTGATACATTGTTAAATGGACTGTATCATCTAAACATAAGTAACAAAGTCGTTGTGAACACTATGGCTAGGGAGCGTGGTAGGGATGAAACTAATCAAGATTTGAAATGGAATCTTAGACTTGGTCATATTGGTCAGACCAAGGTTTACAAAATGGAAAAAGATGGACTTACGGGCCCATTGGGAATGGATCCCTTTCTAACTTGTGAATCTTGCCTTAAGGGCAAAATGACTAAGTCCCCCTACACAGGGATTTTTGAAATAGCCGCTGATAAACTCAGATTAGTCCATACCGACGTGTGTCGTACTTTGGAAGCAGCACGTGATGGATATCAGTATTTCATTACGTTCTCATACTAGGTATGGTTATGTGTACTTAATGAAACATAAATCCGAGGCCTTTGAGAAATTCAGGAATTTAAGGCCCTAGTCGAAAAGCAAACTGATAATCATATCAAAGCACTTCGGTCGGACAGAGATGGTGAGTATATGAGTATAGAGTTTGACAAGTTCCTAAAGGAGCACAGAATAGTGTCACAACTTACACCTCTAGGAACTGCTCAGTTAAATGATGTGTCGGAAAGAAGGAACAGAACCTTGTTGGACATGGTTCTTTCCATGCTTAGCTACACCGACTTACGATTTACCTGTGGGGTTATGCACTCCTTACTGCTGCTTATATTTTGAACAGATGTTCTTCTAAGTCTGTTCCTAAGACTCCATGTTGGGATAACAAATACCCTGTATCGAAATTGTCGGGATAACAATGCCCGGTATCGAAACAGTAAGGAAACTGTATCAAGATGTTGTGTTAAGATGTTTTGACAATAAGCCAATCCAGAATACAGTAAGGAAACTGTATCGAAAAGCTAAAGGGACAACCTGTATCGACAACCTGTCATAGATCCAGCATACAGTGGAACCTTTCAGTACAGCAAAGAAGTCTTATAAAAGACCAAGTATGGAAGCTGTCTCGAATTGTCAATACAGTGATCTTCCATACAGCTCTCAACAGGACAAAGAAGGAATCTTCAATTCCCACTAGAAGTCAAGTCCCGTTGATAAAGAAGTATTTAAATACTAAAGGATAAAGTATTTAAATACTGTAAGTCAACAGATCTTCAAATCCCGCAAAATCCGGATCGTGCTTTTCATCCCGTTGGATCGGAATCTTACTAAACGGATTTATCTCAACGGATATATTTTTCAGAAGACTATATATATCTCATCAAAGCGTTGAAGATCAGTTATGAAGTGACAAAGTTACTATTATATACATCAGAGCAAAACATATCTCCAGAAGCTTACTGCAACTCAGATCTAAGAGATATACAGTGCTCAAACAGTGAACAACACATCATCAGCTAGAAGCTCAGAAAGTCAAAGCTGTTGTTCATACATTGTTCTAAATTCTTGCACAAACCAATCAGCCCTGCGTGGACTGAGAATCTTTGCTACTCCGGAACTGTGTGTGAAGGAATTGCATTGAAGAAGACGAAGCTTCAGAACTGTGTGTGAAGAATCCAGTCAAAGTGTTAGCTCAAACCAATCTGTGTGAACGGTTGAAGCTAAGATCTTTATATCAATCTGTGTGAACGATATATTGATTACGTGTTGTTATAATTACGTAGTTGTGTACGCAGTAATTATAATAAACATTTTACTCCTGTGTGGAGGACCAGTGGACGTAGAGGGGTTTACCTCGAACCACTTTAAATATTGTGTTATTTACCTTCTGCCTTATTTGTTTTATTAAACTGTGATTATTTAAGTATACACTGCACATCGAGTTGCTGTATCCACAGCAACTTACTGTATTTAAGACTTCCACTACGCACTCAGATTTAAAACCGTACAGCTTGTTGTTTAAAACTCTTTCCAAGCTGTATCCAGTATACTTAGTGGCCAACACTCCACATGAGATATGGGAGGATAGGAAACCAAGTCTTAATCATAGTAGGATTTGGGGATGTCCCGCTTATGTCAAGAAGACTAAGGTGGACAAATTGGAAGCAAGGTCCATGAAGGGACGTTTCATTGGATTCCCGCCTGGGATGATGAGTTATCTATTCTACATGCTCGAAGATCAAAATATCATCGTTGATTTTCAAGTCACACTTTCTGGAAGATGTGTTCATTCAAGTACAACCACCTCGAAGGTCTAGTAGGGTGTCTCATTTACCTGAGACGTATGGTTTTATGCACTTCGAGGAACTGGGTCTCCATGAGGTTCCAAGTGATAGCCAATAGACCTGTAACATACCGGATTTTCAGTATAAATTTTTCGCGTTATTTTATCTGAGATATACTGGATAACATGGTGTCTATACAGTATGGATAAAATGAATTGAGAACGGAGACAGTTGTAATTGTATAATTGACGTGATTGGTCGATAGTTATATTTGAGGATATCGTGTATGAGGTTGTTTTGATTTTGATATCGGGTATATCATATGGGAATGTTACTAGGATGTGTAAGCTTATTCAGTATGTTGAGACGAACAGGCAGGAGTAGCTGTATTGGCTAAGTGCAGAAGCCATTACATACGTTAAGCTGAGGAGCTTACGTACGTTAAGTTGGTAAGTATAACGTACGTTATGTATCATGCATTACATACGTTATGAGGGAATCGGACATGATCCAGGCTGTGTCCGACAGTGGGCCCCGTGGTCGGAAACTTTTGGTGCGGATGTGGACAGGTGAGTCAAAGGATGGTTTAACATATGTTATGTTAACGGTGTTACGTATATTAATAAAGTATGAAGGTTATGTACGTTATACCTATTGTGCTACGTATGTAATGGTATCAGTTGATAAGAGCAGTACCTTCTGGATTGAGGATAACGTACGTTATTCTTAGGTGATTACGTACGCTAATGGATTGTTGCGTATGTAAGGAGTTGGACATTACGTACGTAACTGAGTTACTGTAGTAAGCCAACACCTGTATTACGTATGCTATGGCATGGGCCTTACGTACGTAACCATGGAATGGAAATGAGGCAGTAGCCTCTAGACAGTCATTACATACGCTATCAAGGTCAGATAGCGGACGTAAAGAGTTGTTGCGTACGTTAATGGTTGCATGTTACATACGTAATGATTGGAAGTTTATATAAGTGAGATGTTCGTCACTTCGATATTTCAGAACTTCACTTCATTTTTTCACCCTTCAACCCTCAGAGATGGATTTTGTCTCTTCTAACTTGATTATGAGCTTGAGGGCATGGATTGGAGCTCGAGATATGAATATGTTGTTGATTCTTGAGGTGTTGATTGTGTTGTTCATCTTTAAGAGGTATGTTGGTTTATCCTCTCTTTATTTTTGGGTTTTGATGATTGTTGTTGATGATTAATCCGTATGCTGATATATTATGGGAGTGTTGTGATGATTCTTGAAGTTTCATAGGGTTTGAGTTGAGGAAGATGATGATATGTGTATATATATATATGTATGTATATATAATATCCTGGATTATGTTGTTGTTATGAACATGATTATGGAATCATGGTGCTCTTGATTTTGATTATAAACATGGATATGGTAGTAATGTTGTGATTCTTGATGTTATGTGAAGTATTTATTGAAGAAGATGATAGTTTGGAAGTTAGATAACATATTGGATTATGTTGTCTTGGTGATTCTGAACAAAGTGATGTTAATTGGATATGATTATGGATTAATTCATCTTCTTGAAGAACTCTTGAATTATATGTCATGATATGATGAATATGTCTAAGGTGTTGCTGTTTTGGATATGAATGTGGAATGTTCATATCCAGAACCAAGTATGTGTTTTGGTATAATATTCGTATAGGAATACGAAAATGATTATGAGTTTGATGAGATTATTAGTCATCTTAGAGTTTGGAAGTTCATACGTATTGAACAAGTGTTCAATTCGAATGGTAGAATTATTTGACACCCTTGGAATATAATTATTTATAATGTTGAACTAATTGGATGGTCCAGATTGATGATGATAATCGGTAATTGGTTTTAACTATGAATTTACAAGGAGGAACCTTGTTAATTCGTATTTAAGATTGAATTTGGAATCAATAATGTTTAGACCCTTGTTATTGGTTTGAATTGATTATTGATATGGTTATCGGATTTCGGCTTGTATTGTGGATATGAGTTCGTAATTGTTTGAATTTTTTTGTCTAGTTTTGTATATGATTGAGGAATTGTTGAACTGTTGAGTTTGTTGGTTGGGAATATCGATTGTTGATTGTTATCGAACTTGTTGTTAATCGATTATGCAATAGGTTGTGATAATTCATCATTGATTATGATCGTTGTGTTGCGGTTGAGGTTGAAGAGTTCGTAGATTGCTTTTGGTCGGGGCTGAGGAGCTCGTAGACGAAGGCAATGGAATTGGTAACGGCTTTATCGTATCGGTATCGAGGCAAGTTATACTTGTCCAGTTCATAATAATTAATGAATGATTTTGATTTCATTTCATTTATAATTCATATAGCAATGATATTATAAATGTAAATTATCGGGATGATAGTTTGTATATTGTGCTTTGGTTTGGATTAAATCATAATGTATATGATTCAAATGGCATGTCATTTGATTAAGTAGAAGTTCAAGCGATGCTTGAGGTTAATGTGGTATTTCAGCCACATTCCATTGTACTTCATTGTTCTTGGGTTAATATATTTTACCGGGGTAATCATTCCCCTTTACCCAAAAAAAATATGTTTGGTGAAGACGGAGAGGTGAGTTATTTTTGGTCTGTGATATGGAATGTTGGATATCGAGGATAGTTTATCGTATCGACATTGACGTCGGGATGATGGATTTATTGATATTAATGGATTGTACCTCATTCGAGATTATTCTGATAATTGTGTATTCGTTCATGGATGTTTGTTCGTGGAAAGGATATTATCTTCGGCTTTGAAGTATTGTTCAGTTATGAGGATAATTATTCCGTTGAATTGTTGTATATGTTGTATGTTGAGGTTTCGTATAATGACATTCGTATTGACTGTTCGTTGAGGGATGTTTATCCCAAGGCCATTGTTTGTATCGATGGTTGTGTTGATCGATTGTTGAGGGATGTTGTCCCAAGACTGTTGGTATTGAGATCGTTGATCGTGTTGATCATTCATTGGTGATGATGATCCCAGGATTATTGTTTTATATATTGATTGGTCGTGTCGACTTTTCATTATCAATTTGTTGTTGTTCACTTTGGTGAGTCTTTTTGATCCTTATTGGATATGTGATTCTTTGAGTTTCGCTGTCATGTTGCATCGCGACATCTCTGGAGTCATATATGCGTGCTGATTGGTTATGTGTAGGATTTTCAGGGCAGGCACGTATAGTCATGTGATGGGTTCATGACCTCACATTGAGCTGTGCACACGAGACGTACTTCGTGAGGCTGATGATGTACAAGACAACACGTGTATTCGATCGATAATCGGGGTGGCTTGTGCACGGACAAATTTCCAGATCGGGCATACTGTGACGTCCATCTTTGAGCCATATTCATTGGTCTTTCCTCCTCCATTTTTGGTTGGGTATGTTCGACGGTTTGCGACTGGTTGTTCATACGCCCGAGGGGTATGTTCGACAGTCGGGGTTATTTCCTTGAGATCCCATATTTGATCTTGTTTGGAGTTTACCATGTTGATGGTACTCTCGGTTATTGTTGATCCTTTGTTGATCGTGTTTAGATTTTACCATATTGATGATATTCTCGGTTATTGTTGATCCTTCGTTGGTCTTGGATGTCTTTTGACCTTTGGTTGGTTGTGTTGGAGTTAATCATGTTGATGATATTCTCGGTTGATGTATTGGTTGATCTGGTTATTGATCATATGAGTGTTTGGGCTTCATGTCGATGTTTCTGGACTTGTTGTCTTTGGACTTCAGATGTATTATGTTTATTTGGTTCTTATCAGGATTGGTATCTGATTGTGCGATCCGACGAACAGGATTTGGCACGGATGGATTATTCCACACTTATGAGTTATGATGATGTTTTGATAATTCTTGGTATTGTTTGAATACAGTACATATGATTGTAGTTGAGTTCATTTCGTCATTTGAGAATGCGAAATGTGGGTTATGGTAAGTATTGAGTTGATATAGATTATCACGAGACGGTAAGGTTATGACGGTAAGATTACATTGGTAGTATTCTCACTTTGTAATTACATTGGTATGTAATTATTTATGTGATGTGATCGTTATCATTATTGAGTATTGTGTCTGACCCCGTCGTGGGCTTTATTTTTAGGTACCCGGAGATCGAGCTAGTAGCGGTCGTGAAGAGATGAGCTTCCTGGGTGATAATGGCTATGGCATTATTTTGGGAACCGAGTATTTGACTGGTTGTTTTATTCCGCTGCAAATGTATATTTTGAACTGTGTTTATATCCGCTGTGTGTATTTTAAAATGGTTTTCTGGTATTTTTACCAACTCGTGTGTATTTTAAAATGGACTCTTGGGTACTTCGTAAATTTGGGTTTATCTCGTAAAACCTTTTTCCCAAAACTATTCTTCGTCGGTACGTGTAAGTGGTGGCTTAGCGTACATTTTGGAACTGTTGAATTTTGGCATTTTTGACCTTTTACTTTCAAATGGTACTTTATGACGGTATTTGGAAATAGATTTTTGGAGACTATTTGAGTATTTGAAATATATTACCGCCATCGGCCTTTTTGACGTATTTGAAATGATTACGAAAATGATTTTAGCCTGGTGGGTTCCGGCATAGGGCCCACGGTGCTGTAATATCCTCGGATGGTTTTGGGTGTGTTACAGAAGATGGTATCGGATCTTGGGTTTTTTGAAACCCGGGCATGTTTGTTATGTGGCTCTACCAGTATGGTAGTAGCGCGGGTTTTGAAAATGATTTTTCTGACTTTTGAGTCAAACCGATTTTTGGAGGTTCCAAAATTTTTGAGATATTTTCAAAATTGCTAATTGCGATATTAGTGTATATTGGTATTATGTTGAGGCTTTGTATGGGAGTCGTGTGCTAGTATCACGGGAGATCATCAGCTTCACACACATGTAAGTACATTTTTTTGGTTATTCGCTTGTGGCGACGATTGATTGCTTTGTGATGAGGTTGGAAATTTTGTTTGATCTGTTGTTTGTGACAGGATTGCAAGTTTCGAGTATGAAACTTATTTTAAGGGGGGTAGTATGTAATATACCGGATTTTCAGTATAATTTTTTCGCGTTATTTTATTTGAGATATACTGGATATCATGCTGTCTATACAATATGGATAAAATGAATTGAGAACGGAGACAATTGTATTTGTATAATTGACGTGATTGGTCGACGGTTATATTTGAGGATATCGTGTATCAGGTTGTTTTGATTTTGATATCGGGTATATCATATAGGAATGTTATTGGGATGTGTAAGCGTATTCAGTATGTTGAGACGAACAGGCAGGAGTAGATGTATTGGCTAAGTGCAGAAGCCATTGCGTACGTTAAGCTAAGGAGCTTGCGTACGTTAAGTTGGTAAGCATAACGTACGTTATATATTATGCATTACGTACGCTATGAGGGGAATCGGACATGATCCAGGCTGTGGACGACAGTAGGCCCCGTGGTCGGCAACTTCAGCGCGGATGTGGACACGTGAGTCAACAGATGATTTAATGTACGTTATGCTAATGGTGTTACATATATTAATAGAGTATGAAGGTTACGTACGTTATACCTATTGTGCTACGTACGTAATGGTATCAGTTGATAAGAGCAGTAGCTTCTGGATTGAGGATAACATACGTTATTCTTAGGTGATTATGTACGCTAATAGATTGTTGCGTACATAAGGAGTTGGACATTACGTACATAACTGAGTTGTATTAAGTCAACACTTGTATTATGTACGCTATGGCATGGGCCTTACGTACGTAATCATGGAATGGAAATGAGGCAGTAGCCTCTGGACTGTCGTATGCTATCAAGGTCAGATAGCGGACGTAAAGAGTTGTTGCGTACGTTAATGGCTGCATGATACGTACGTAATGATTGGAAGTTTATATAAGTGAGATGTCTGTCACTTAGATATTTCAGAACTTCACTTCATTTTTTCGCCCATCAACCTTCAGAGATGAATTTTGGCTCTTCTAACTTGATTATGAGCTTGAGGGTATGGATTTGGAGCTCGAGATATGAAGATGTTGTTGATTCTTGAGGTGTTGATTGTGTTGTTCATTTTTGAGAGGTATGTTGGTTTATCGTCTCTTTATTTTCGGGTTTTGATGATTGTTGTTGATGATTAATACGTGTGCTGATATATTATGGGAGTGTTGTGGTGATTCTTGAAGTTTCATAGGGTTTGAGTTGAGGAAGATGATGATATGTGTATATATATGTATGTATATATATCTTGGATTATTTTGTTGTTATGAACATGATTATGGAATCAAGGTGCTCTTGGTTTTGATTATAAACATAGATATGTCGAGACGTTGGACAAGTGTAGCTGAAAATGGCTAAGTGTAACATTATTAGCGCACGCTAATATACATGCCTAGCGCACGCTATCGTTCTGGTTAGCGCACGCTAGAGGCAAAAGATAACGTACGCTAGTACAGACCAGATCAGAAGGAATCTATGTGTGGACCCGGTCACTTTCGGCGCATGTGCCGACAAGGTCAACAGATGTTTGTTGTGAACGATTAGCGCACGCTAATGTATATTTATAGCGCACGCTAATCAGATCGGACCAAAGGAATCTTGGCTTTGTCAGGTTACTTTCGGCATGTGGGGACACAGGGGTAGGTGCAGACTGTAGCAAGTCAACTATAAGTAGCGCACGCTACGGTGGAAGGTTTGCGTACGCTAAATACAGGCCTTTACGTACGCTATTGCATGGGCATTGCGTACGTAAATCATTTCATGCAGTAAGGCAGTAGCCTCTGGACTGCGATAGCACGCGCTAACAAAGACAGTTAGCACACGCTAATAATAGTGAGTATATATATGTGCAGTTGGCCATTATTCTTCATTTCGTCCATTCTCTCCTTGCAAACGATAGAGAGGGTTCTTAGAGAGATGTTCGAAGTTCCAAACACTGGATTATGGTGGAGTTAATCATCCATAACAATATTAAGCTTGGAATCGATTGGAAACCGATTCAAACTTGGGATTCAATCCATTCCTTCAAAAAGGTAATCACTCTTCATCTTTGGATTTCGTTTTGGATTGAATGTTGATATTCTTGAGTTGATGATTATTATATAAACAAGTTGACAAGCATGATTATAAAATGGATTACTGGAGTACGATGATATTAATATGATTTGGGTGATTTGAATTGTGAAGTTCGTTTTCTTGAGATAAGTTGGTTAATCCTCCTTCTCCTTTGCGGATGTTGATGTCATTGATGATGATTAATCTCTGTAATGCGAGGTTAGGGAAGTGTTGTTAGGATTCTTGGTGTTCATGATGTTTATATTTGAGGAAGAAGATGATATGTGAATATATGAATTGGATTAAGAGTTGGATGATTACCTATATGTTAAAGGATATCAGATTTCGTTGTTTTGATAGCTATGAACATGGTTTAGAATCACTTAGTGTTCTTGATAATCACCCTATGTTGATCGGAATCTGAAAATGATGCATCTGTACAGCACTAGCGCACGCTAAGCTTACGGGCTAGCGCACGCCAACGGGAGCTACTTAGCACACACTACGTTATGCGTTTAAGATGTGCTAAGTAGGCAGACAGTGTAGTATTTTCATGTTATGGTTGTGAATTCGTACTGGTTTGAGTTGGATTGTTCAGGCTTATGTTTAACCGAGATGTCGTAGAACCGTTGGTTTTGTGGATTGGTTATTGATTATTATCGGATTATTGCTTACTGATTATTGCCATAGGTTGTGGTAAGTGATCGGTGATTAGAACCATGCTTTGCAGTCGTATTCGAAAATGTTCGTAAATTGCATTGATCAGGGCCGAGGGACTAGTAGATGACGGCAATGAATTTGGTAACGACTTCATCGGTATCGAGGCAAGTTATTACTTGCTCAGTTATAATGTTTAATGAATGGTTTCAGTTTCATTTCGTTTATAATGCATATAGCGATGATCATTATTGTAAAACCCTGGAGATTTGGATTTTATGTTATTTTCCGATTCTGGGAGTTAAATCATAATGTATATGCTTCATCTCGGTTACTGGCATATTCGGGTATCAAGGTTACGTTGCGATAAAGATGAGGATATGCATATCTATAGTTCATGGTACGTTTGGATCGCCGAGCATTGAGGATAATCGCCGGTGATGATTTGACATCGAGATTTCTCCTGAAGGACTCGGGACAAGTATCTTAGTTTGATCCGGTTTAGTGTCGATGTTGTTGATCATGCAGTTTGTCATTCATGTTGCTGAACATGAAGTCGTCCTAGTTGTTTCATCATAGTGTCGTTCATGTTTTGATTCATATGTTGTTCATGTTGATGAACATGTTGAGTTGCATATGTGTATGCATAATTGTACTGTTTATGTTGTGTTGATCCGGTGAGATCATGTGATCTATGCTGAGGGCGCTGGATCGGATGTCCACTATGCGTTGGTCCGACGGGATCATCATGGGGATCTATGCTGAGGGCGCTGGATCGCTGGACAGCTTTTCCACCATGCGTTGGCTCGACGGGATCATCATGGGGATCTATGCTGAGGGCGCTGGATCGTTGGATTACCCAGTATTGTGTTGATGGAATCATGTGGATTCGCATCGTTGGTTTTATATGTGTTCTTGTGCATATGTATATTGTTGGTTATCCACCTCATGTTGATCTAGTAGGACCATCAGGGGATCTATGCTGAGGGCGCTGGATCATGGGATTTCCATTGAGTATACACTGTTGTTATTGTTTTGAGCATATTGACGTTGTCATATGAGTATGCATTTGTAGGTCTTGTGTTAGGACCGTGCTCATATGTTGCATTGATCTAATCTCGGATTAGACTGACATGATTATCGTGGTATTGTGCATCTCGAGGTATGTTCCGTATTTCCCTTGGTACTTGTCTTTGATGGGCAATTGGTTTCCGTGTCGAGATGTGTTGATGTTACCCGACGGATTTGGGTTGGACAGAGTTAGTAGATTTCGTAACAGTGAGTTATGATGATGTTTTGAGAACCTTGGGTACTGTGCGAGATGTGAATTTTGGTAAGGTTATGACGATAAGATTACATTGGTCGTATTCTTAGGTTGTATTCTCATTGGTATGTAATTATTAATGTGATGTGACGGTTATCATTGTTGGATATTATGGCTGACCCCGTCGTGGGCTTTCTTTTTAGGTTCTTGAGGTATCGAGCTTGTAGCGGTCATGGAGAGATGAGCTTCCCGGAGGATACTGGCTAGAGCATGTATTTGTGTTTCGAGTTTCCTGATCAGTTGTTGTATTCTGCTGCTAGAGTATTTTTAATTGTTTGTCTTTTTCCGCCGCGTGAGTATTTTAAATGGCCTTTTGCTATCAGGTAACTTAGGTTACTTTGGCAACCGTTTTCTAAACTATTCTGTCGGTGCATGTAAGCGATATCTTAACATATGTTTTTAAACTACTGAGTCCTGGCATCTCAGGCCTTGTCCTTGCAAACGAGATTTGTACGACGGTTTTGATAAACAGATTTTATATAGTCTTCAAATGTTTTTTTTAAGATAGTACCATCGTTAGCCTCTTGGGCGATTGTAAATGTTTTCAAAAATTTCTTTTACCCTTGTGGGTTCCATCTCGGGGCCCACGGCGCTGTAATATTTCCGGTTAAATCTGGGGGTGTTACAGAATATGGTATCAGAGCTTAGGTTGAGAAAACCTAGGCATTTGGGTCGAGTTGGGTCATGTTTTTGTCGCATCATTCGATTTGTCGATTGAAAAATATTGGATTCGTGAGTTTTTGTTGTCCACTCGGGCTTGTGCATTAGGTAATTTACCAGTGTAGTACTGGGATTGTTGCAAACTTTTCCAAATGGTGTTAACGTGTTTCTTCGGATAGAGCTGTGTTGTGTTCACGAGTTGAACTGATTTTGCAAAACGTTTGTTTTGAAAATGTCTGTATCAAATATTTTCTAGAGTCGAGACATGTTCCAGTATCACGGGGAAACATCGGCTTCACAATCTGTAAGTATTTAGATTTTTGAATTGCATTGAGAATTATTGCCATTCTAAGTTGATATGTTTTGAGATTCAGCAGATGTTATGTGTTACCGTATGAGATGACAGAGTTGGGACAGGATTGATGATCTTGAGAAACTATGATTTTCGAAATTAGTATGTTAGGTAGATTTTGGAACGGAATTGTGCATTTGGGAGAATGTTGTGGATGGTTGAGAAGAACATGTAGTCATGTTAGTACATTTTGAGATATATGAACTGCTTTTGAGCATTTGAAAATGATACTTTTCAAAATGAATATTTCACGGATGTTTTATGGAAAATGATTTTTGGGCCGAGACCCAATCGATTTTGAAATAGTTTTGTAACTCAGGACTTGGAGTCCGAAAAGAGTTTTCTACTTTTTAAACTTTTTTTAATGCGGAACGAGATGCGGGCTGAGACCCAAATATTTCAAAAGAAAGCTTTTCTGTTTTCTATAACTCCCGAGATTTGTAAAACGTTTCTCCAATCATTTATATATTTTCCTACTGCCTTTCGCGGTTTTGGTTTACTTGTTCAAATGAAACCTCTCGGGAAGTCTTTCGTTGTGTTGATTTGTTTCAATGCATTGTCATAGCATAATTGAGGTGATCCAGGATGGAAAATGGTCGACGTTGCGAGTCATATGTGGAAAAGGAGTTTTTAGTCGGAATTTATATATTGAAATTTTGGAACTCTATCGTGTGGTTTTCCAATGGAATATCAGTGGATATTGGTGACGAACCGAATTGGTATACAGTAGTATGGATGTAGTCCAGCATTTGCATAGTTTTCATTTTAAACTTCAAAATCGTGTGGAATCGAAGGAAACTGTTATCGAATACTTGGCACCAGCGAGCCGATTTAATTTTTCGAAAATTGATTTCGTGTTCTTACCAAAATTTATGTTTTGAGTTTTGAAATTTTTGAAAGAACTTTCAAAAATTTGTCTTCTTGACGAGACTATATGATTTCAAACTGGTTTTGAAAATATGATCGATATACATACGCATTTAATGCATAATGCATATCATGGTGAAGTTCTTTGTGTGACTCACGAACTGGATAAGACATCAGTATGGTACGAGGAAAAGAGATTCGAACTTCAGTATAGTAGTTTGGTTATCCAGGGATGATCGGTTGAATTATCGGATAAGAGAAATATGTTGCGTGTTGTAGATTCATGCACATAATATTATTTTGGAAACTTGGGATTTTGTGAAACCGGAACATATGTGCTATGTGATTCCATTGGTATGGTAGTAGCGCGATTTTACCATAATGATTTTTGAATGATTTCTTTGTAAGTGTAGAATTGGGGATGGTGACCCCATGCTGGTTGCTTTGGATATTGAGTGGTCTTTCCCACTCCACATATGATTGGATATGTTCGTCGGTTTGTGATTGGTTGTTCGTATGCCGAGGAGTATGTTCACTAGTCGGGTATGTTTATTGAGATCCACTGTATGTGATTGGTGTGTCGTTTTGAGAATGTTATTCTTTCGTATATCTGTCTCTGTGGTTCTGTGTTGACCGTGTTGGAGCTTACCGTGTGAAGGTATTCTCGATTTTCGTTGATCGTTCGTTGGTCATATTGGACTTTATCATGATGATGATATTCTCGATTGTGCTTTGACCTCTCGTTGGTCATATTGGAGGTTATCATGTTGATGATATTCTCAGTTGTGTTTTGACCTTTGGATGGTCGTACTAGAGTTTATCATGTAGATGATATTCTCGGTTAATTTATTGGTTTATCATTGTTGGTGATCGTCTGAGCGTTCGAATTTTGTGTCGATGTTTCGGGATTTGTTGCCATTGTGTTGGGCAGTTGTTTCACAGATGTATCGTGCACTATTGTTTTTTTAGCAGATTGGGACTTGATTGTGTAATCAGGCAGACAGGATTTGACACGGATAGATTATTTCATCCGACGATGATATATTTGGTTGGGACTCATGGAATTGTTATTGTAAGCGTATTGAGGCTTTACAGTGAAGTCACTTGCTAGTACCTCAGGAGATCGTCGACTTGGCGCATATGTAAGTGTACTCTTTTGGTTATTCATTAATGATGATGATTGAACGTTGTTGTGATGGTTTCGGAATATTTTGGGTGAACGGTTTGTTGGTTTTTCTATGACAAATTGCAAGTTTCGAGGACGAAACTTATTTTAAGTGGTTATGTATGTAATATCCGAAAATTCTACTAATGTTGTTTAATATTATTTTATCCGAGTCATATTGTACAGCGTGGAATCTGTACAATATGGATAAAACAAATGAAGGATTGAGAGATCTGTATTGGTATAATTGTCGTACTTAGTCGACAATTGCATTTGAGGATACAGTGCATCGTGTATAGGTATCCAGTATGTCGAGACGTTGGACAAGAGTAGCTGAAAATCGCTAAGTGTAACATTATTAGCGCACGCTAATATACATGCCTAGCGCACGCTATCGTTCTGGTTTAGCGCACGCTAGAGGCAAAAGATAACGCACGCTAGTACAGACCAGATCAGAAGGAATCTATGTGTGGACCCGGTCACTTTCGGCGCATGTGCCGACAAGGTCAACGGATGTTTGTTGTGAACGATTAGCGCACGCTAATGTATATTTATAGCGCACGCTAATCAGATCGTACCAAAGGAATCTTGGCTTTGTCAGGTTACTTTCGGCATGTGGGGACACAGGGGTAGCTGCAGACTGTAGCAAGTCAACTATAAGTAGCGCACGCTACGGTGGAAGGTTTCCGTACGCTACATACAGGCCTTTACGTACGCTATTGCATGGGCATTGCGTACGTAAATCATTTCATGCAGTAAGGCAGTAGCCTCTGGACTGCGATAGCGCGCGCTAACAAAGACAGTTAGCGCACGCTAATAATAGTGAGTATATATATATGTGCAGTTGGCCATTATTCTTCATTTCGTCCATTCTCTCCTTGCAAACGATAGAGGGGGTTCTTAGAGAGATGTTCGAAGTTCCATACACTGGATTATGGTGGAGTTAATCATCCATAACAATATTAAGCTTGGAATCGATTGGAAATGGATTCAAACTTGGGATTCAATCCATTGCTTCAAAAAGGTAATCACTCTTCATCTTTGGATTTCGTTTTGGATTGAATGTTGATATTCTTGAGTTGATGATTATTATATAAACAAGTTGACAAGCATGATTATGAGATGGATTACCGGAGTATGATGATATTAATATGATTTGGGTGGATTGAATTGTGTAGTTCGTTTTCTTGAGATAAGTTGGTTAATCCTCCTTCTCCTTTGCGGATGTTGATGTCATTGATGATGATTAATCTCTGTAATGTGAGGTTAGGGAAGTGTTGTTAGGATTCTTGGTGTTCATGATGTTTATATTTGAGGAAGAAGATGATATGTGAATATATGAATTGGATTAAGAGTTGGATGATTACCTATATGTTAAAGGATATCGGATTTCGTTGTTTTGATAGCTATGAACATGGTTTCGAATCACTTAGTGTTCTTGATAATCACCCTATGTTGATCGGAATCTGAAAATCATGCATCTGTACAGAACTAGCGCACATTAAGCTTACGGGCTAGCGCACGCTAACGGGAGCTACTTAGCACACGCTACGTTATGCGTTTAACGTGCGCTAAGTAGGCAGACAGTGCAGTATTTTCGTGTTATGGTTGTGAATTCGTACTGGATTGAGTTGGATTGTTCAGGCTTATGTTTAACCGAGATGTCGTAGAACCGTTGGTTTTGTGGATTGGTTATTGATTATTATCGGATTATTGCTTATTGATTATTGCCATAGATTGTGGTAAGTGATCGGTGATTAGAACCATGCTTTGCGGTCGTATTCGAGAATGTTCGTAGATTGCATTGATCAGGGCTGAGGGACTAGTAGATGACGGCAATGGATTTGGTAACGACTTCATCGGTATCGAGGCAAGTTATTACTTGCTCAGTTATAATGTTTAATGAATGGTTTCAGTTTCATTTCGCTTATAATGCATATAGCGATGATCATTATTGTAAAACCCTGGAGATTTGGATTTTATGTTATTTTCCGATTCTGGGAGTTAAATCATAATGTATATGCTTCATCTCGGTTACTGGCATATTCGGGTATCAAGGTTACGTTGCGATAAAGATGAGGATATGCATATCTATAGTTCATGGTACGTTTGGATCGCCGAGCATTGAGGATAATCGTCGGTGATGATTTGACATCGAGATTTCTCCTGAAGGACTCGGGACAAGTATCTTAGTTTGATCCGGTTTAGTGTCGATGTTGTTGATCATGCAGGTTCTCATTCATGTTGATGAACATGAAGTCGTCCTAGTTGTTTCATCATAGTGCCGTTCATGTTTTGATTCATATGTTGTTCATGTTGATGAACATGTTGAGTTGCATATGTGTATGCCTAATTGTACTGTTTATGTTGTGTTGATCCTGTGAGATCATGTGATCTATGCTGAGGGCGCTGGATCGGATGTCCACTATGCGTTGGTCCGACGGGATCATCATGGGGATCTATCTTGAGGCGCCGGATCGGCAGACGGAGTTTTCCACCGTGCGTTGGTCCGACGGGATCATCATGGGGATCTATGCTGAGGGCGCTGGATCGTTGGATTACCCAGTATTGTGTTGATGGAATCATGTGGATTCGCATCGTTGGTTTTATATGTGTTCTTTTGCATTTGTATATTCTTGGTTATCCACCTCATGTTGATCTAGTAGGATCATCAGGGGATCTATGCTGAGGGCGCTGGATCATGGGATTTCCATTGAGTATACACTGTTGTTATTGTTTTGAGCATATTGACGTTGTCATATGAGTATGCATTTGTAGGTCTTGTGTTAGGACCGTGCCCGTATGTTGCATTGATCTAATCTCGGATTAGACTGACATGATTATCGTGGTATTGTGCATCTCGAGGTATGTTCCGTATTTCCCTTGGTATTTGTCTTTGATGAGCAATTGGTTTCTGTGTTGAGATGCGTTGATGCTACCCGGCGGATTTGGGTTGGACAGAGTTAGTAGATTTCGTAACAGTGAGTTATGATGATGTTTTGAGAACCTTGGGTACTGTACGAGATGTGAATTTTGGTAAGGTTATGACGATAAGATTACATTGGTCGTATTCTTAGGTTGTATTCTCATTGGTATGTAATTATTAATGTGATGTGACAGTTATCATTGTTGGATATTATGGCTGACCCCATCGTGGGTTTTCTTTTTAGGTTCTTGAGGTATCGAGCTTGTAGCGGTCGTGGAGAGATGAGCTTCCTGGAGGATACTGGCTAGAGCATGTATTTGTGTATCGAGTTCCCTGATCAGTTGTTGTATTCTGTTGCTAGAGTATTTTTAATTGTTTATCTTTTTCCGCCGCGTGAGTATTTTAAATGGCCTTTCGGTATCTGGTAACTTAGGTTACTTTGGCAACCGTTTTCTAAACTATTCTGTCGGTGCGTGTAAGCGATATCTTAACATATGTTTTTAAACTACTAAGTTCTGGCATGTCAGGCCTTGTCCTTTCAAACGAGATTTGTACGACGGTTTTGATAAATAATTTTATATAGTCTTCAAATGTTTTTTTAAGATAGTACCGTCGTTAGCCTCTTGGGCGATTGTAAATGTTTGCGAAAATTTCTTTTAGCCTTGTGGGTTCCATTTCGGGGCCCACAGCGCTGTAATATTTCCGGTTAAATCTGGGGGTGTTACAGAATATGGTATCAGAGCTTAGGTTGAGAAAACCTAGGCATTTGGGTCGAGTTGGGTCGTCTTTTTGTCGCGTCATTCGAGTTGTCGATTGACAAATATTGGAGTCATGAGTTTTTGTTGTCCACTCGGGCTTGTGCATTAGGTGATTTACCAGTGTAGTACTGGGGTTGTTGCAAACTTTTCCAAACAGTGCTAACGTGTTTCTTCGGATTGAGCTGTGTTGTGTTCACAAGTTGAACTGATTTTGCAAAACGCATGTTTTGAAAATGTCTGTATCGAATATTTTCTAGAGTCGATACATGTGCTAGTATCACGGGGAATCGTCGACTTCACGATCTGTAAGTATTTGGATTTTTGAATTGCATTGAGAATTATTACCATTCTAAGTTGATATGTTTTGAGATTCAGCAGATGTTATGTGTTACCGTATTATATGACAGAGTTGGGACATGATTGATGATCTTGAGAAACTATGATTTTGGAAATTAGTATGTTGGGTATATTTTGGAACAGAATTGTGCATTTGGGAGAATGTTGTGGATGGTTGAAAAGAACATGTAGTCATGTTAGTACATTTTGAGATATATGGACTGCTTTTGAGCCTTTGAAAATGATACTTTTCAAAATGAATATTTCATTGATGTTTTATGGAAAATGATTTTTGGGCCGAGACCCAATCGATTTTGAAATAGTTTTGTAACTCAGGACTTGGAGCCCGAAAAGATTTTTCTACTTTTTAAACTTTTTGTAATGCGGAACGAGATGCGGGCTGAGACCCAAATGTTTCAAAAGAAAGCTTTTCTGTTTTCTAAATCTCCCGAGATTTGTAAAACGTTTCACCAATCATTTATATATTTTCCTACTGCCTTTCGCGGTTTTGGTTTACTTGTTCAAATGAAACCTCTCGGGAAGTCTTTTGCTGTGTTGATTTGTTTCAATACATTGTCATATCATAATTGAGGTGATCGAGGATAGAAAATGGTCGACGTTGCGAGTCATATGTGGAAAAGGAGTTTTTAGTCGGAATTTATATATTAAAATTTTGGAACTCTATCGTGTGGTTTTCCGATGGAATATCAGTGGATATTGGTGACGAACCGAATTGGTATATAGTAGTATGGGTGTAGTCCAGCATTTGCATAGTTTTCATTTTAAACTTCAAAATCGTGTGGAATCGAAGGAAACTGTTATCGAATACTTGGCACCAGCGAGCCGATTTAATTTTTCGAAAATTGATTTCGTGATCTTACCAAAATTTATGTTTTGAGTTTTGAAATTTTTGAAAGAACTTTCAAAAATTTGTCTTCTTGACGAGACTATATGATTTCAATCTGGTTTTGAAAATATGATCGATATACATACGCATTTAGTGCATAATGCATATCATGGTGAAGTTCTGAGTGTGACTCACGAACTGGATAAGACATCAGTATGGTACGAGGAAAAGAGATTCGAACTTCAGTATAATAGTTTGGTTATCCAGGGATGATCGGTTGAATTATCGGATAAGAGAAATATGTTGCGTGTTGTAGATTCATGCACATAATATTATTGTGGAAACTTGGGATTTTGTGAAAACTGAACATATGTGCTATGTGATTCCATTGGTATGGTAGTAGCGCGATTTTACCATAATGATTTTTGAATGATTTCTTTGTAAGTGTAGAATTGGGGATGGTGACCCCATGCTGGTTGCTTTGGATATTGAGTGGTCATTACCACTCCACATATGATTGGATATGTTCGTCGATTTGTGATTGGTTGTTCATATGCCGAGGAGTATGTTCACTAGTCGCGTATGTTTATTGAGATCCACTATATGTGATTGATGTGTCGTTTTGAGAATGTTATTCTTTCGTATATCTGTATCTGTGGTTCTGTGTTGACCGTGTTGGAGCTTACCGTGTGATGGTATTCTTGATTTTCGTTGATCGTTTGTTGGTCATATTGGACTTTATCATGATGATGATACTCTCGATTGTGCTTTGACCTCTCGTTGGTCATATTGGAGGTTATCATGTTGATGATATTCTCAGTTGTGTTTTGACCTTTGGATGGTCGTACTAGAGTTTATCATGTAGATGATATTCTCGGTTAATTTATTGGTTGATCATTGTTGGTGATCGTCTGAGCGTTCGGATTTTGTGTCAATGTTTCGGGATTTGTTGCCATTGTGTTGGGCAGTTGTTTCACAGATGTATCGTGCACTATTGTTTTTTTTAGCAGATTGGGACTTGATTGTGTAATCAGGCAGACAGGATTTGACACGGATAGATTATTTCATCCGACGATGATATATTTGGTTGGGACTCATGGAATTGTTATTGAAAGCGTATTGAGGCTTTACAGTGAAGTCACTTGCTAGTACCTCAGGAGATCGTCGACTTGGCGCATATGTAAGTGTACTGTTTTGGTTATTCGTTAATGATGATGATTGAACGTTGTTGTTATGGTTTCGGAATATTTTGGGTGAACGGTTTGTTGGTTTTTCTATGACAAATTGCAAGTTTTGAGGACGAAACTTATTTTAAGTGGTTATGTATGTAATATCCGAAATTTCTACTACTGTTGTTTAATATTATTTTATCTGATTCATATTGTACAGCGTGGAATCTGTACAGTATGGATAAAACAAATGAAGGATTGAGAGATCTGTATTGGTATAATTGTCGTACTTAGTCGACAATTGCATTTGAGGATACAGTGCGTCGTGTATAGGTACCCAGTATGTCAAGACGTTGGACAAGAGTAGCTGAAAATGGCTAAGTATAACATTATTAGCGCACGCTAATATACATGCCTAGTGCATGCTATCGTTCTGGTTTAGCGCACGCTAGAGGCAAAAGATAACGCACGCTAGTACAGACCAGATCAGAAGGAATCCATGTGTGGACCCGGTCACTTTCGGCGCATGTGCCGACAAGGTCAACGGATGTTTGTTGTGAACGATTAGCGTACGCTAATGTATATTTATAGCGCACGCTAATCAGATAGGACCAAAGGAATCTTGGCTTTGTCAGGTTACTTTCGGCATGTGGGGACACGGGGGTAGGCGCAGACTGTAGCAAGTCAACTATAAGTAGCGCACGCTATGGTGGAAGGTTTGCGTATGCTAAATACAGGCCTTTACGTACGCTATTGGATGGGCATTGCGTACGTAAATCATTTCATGCAGTAAGGCAGTAGCCTCTGGACTGCGATAGCGCGCGCTAACAAACGCAGTTAGCGCACGCTAATAATAGTGAGTATATATATGTGCAGTTGGCCATTATTCTTCATTTCGTCCATTCTCTCCTTGCAAAAGATAGATAGGGTTCTTAGAGAGATGTTCGAAGTTCCAAACACTGGATTATGGTGGAGTTAATCATCCATAACAATATTAAGCTTGGAATCGATTGGAAACGGATTCAAACTTGGGATTCAATCCATTCATTCAAAAAGGTAATCACTCTTCATCTTTGGATTTCGTTTTGGATTGAATGTTGATATTCTTGAGTTGATGATTATTATATAAACAAGCTGACAAGCATGATTATGAGATGGATTACTGGAGTATGATTATATTAATATGATTTGGGTGATTTGAATTGTGTAGTTCGTTTTCTTGATATAAGTTGGTTAATCCTCCTTCTCCTTTGCGGATGTTGATGTCATTGATGATGATTAATCTCTGTAATGTGAGGTTAGGGAAGTGTTGTTAGGATTCTTGGTGTTCATGATGTTTATATTTGAGGAAGAAGATGATATGTGAATATATGAATTGGATTAAGAGTTGGATGATTACCTATATGTTAAAGGATATCGGATTTCGTTGTTTTGATAGCTATGAACATGGTTTCGAATCACTTAGAGTTCTTGATAATCACCATATGTTGATCGAAATCTGAAAATCATGCATCTGTACAGCACTAGTGCACGCTAAGCTTACGGGCTAGCGCACGCTAACGGGAGCTACTTAGCACACGCTACGTTATGCGTTTAACGTGCGCTAAGTAGGCAGACAGTGTAGTATTTTCGTGTTATGGTTGTGAATTCGTACTGGTTTGAGTTGGATTGTTCAGGCTTATGTTTAACCGAGATGTCGTATAACCGTTGGTTTTGTGGATGGGTTATTGATTATTATCGGATTATTGCTTATTGATTATTGCCATAGGTTGGGGTAAGTGATCGGTGATTAGAACCATGCTTTGCGGTCGTATTCGAGAATGTTCGTAGATTGCATTGATCAGGGCTGAGGGACTAGTAGATGACGGCAATGGATTTGGTAACGACTTCATCGGTATCGAGGCAAGTTTTTACTTGCTCAGTTATAATGTTTAATGAATGGTTTCAGTTTCATTTCGTTTATAATGCATATAGCGATGATCATTATTGTAAAACCCTGGAGATTTGGATTTTATGTTATTTTCCGATTCTGGGAGTTAAATCATAATGTATATGCTTCATCTCGGTTACTGGCATATTCGGGTATCAAGGTTACGTTGCGATAAAAATGAGGATATGCATATCTATAGTTCATGGTACGTTTGGATCGCCGAGCATTGAGGATAATCGTCGGTGATGATTTGACATCGAGATTTCTCCTGAAGGACTCGGGACAAGTATCTTAGTTTGATCCGGTTTAGTGTCGATGTTGTTGATCATGCAGGTTGTCATTCATGTTGCTAAACATGAAGTCGTCCTAGTTGTTTCATCATAGTGCCGTTCATGTTTTGATTCATATGTTGTTCATGTTGATGAACATGTTGAGTTGCATATGTGTATGCATAATTGTACTGTTTATGTTGTGTTGATCCTGTGAGATCATGTGATCTATGCTGAGGGCGCTGGATCGGATGTCCACTATGCGTTGGTCCGACGGGATCATCATGGGGATCTATCTTGAGCGCCGGATCGGACGGAGTTTTCCACCATGCGTTGGTCCGACGGGACCATCATGGGGATCTATGCTGAGGGCGCTGGATCGTTGGATTACCCAGTATTGTGTTGATGGAATCATGTGGATTCGAATAGTTGGTTTTATATGTGTTCTTGTGCATATGTATATTGTTAGTTATCCACCACATGTTGATATAGTAGGATCAACAGGGGATCTATGCTGAGGCCGCTGGATCATGGGATTTCCATTGAGTATACACTGTTATTATTGTTTTGAGCATATTGACGTTGTCATATGAGTATGAATTTGTAGGTCTTGTGTTAGGACCGTGCCCGTATGTTGCATTGATCTAATCTCGGATTAGACTGAAATGATTATCGTGGTATTGTGCATCTCAAGGTATGTTCCGTATTTCCCTTGGTATTTGTCTTTGATGGGCAATTGGTTTCCGTGTCGAGATGTGTTGATGTTACCCGGCGGATTTAGGTTGGACAGAGTTAGTAGATTTCGTAACAGTGAGTTATGATGATGTTTTGAGAACCTTGGGTACTGTGCGAGATGTGAATTTTGGTAAGGTTATGACGATAAGATTACATTGGTCGTATTCTTAGGTTGTATTCTCATTGGTATGTAATTATTAATGTGATGTGACGGTTATCATTGTTGGATATTATGGCTGACCCCGTCGTGGGTTTTCTTTTTAGGTTCTTGAGGTATCGAGCTTGTAGCGGTCGTGGAGAAATGAGCTTCCCGGAGGATACTGGCTAGAGCATGTATTTGTGTATCGAGTTCCCTGATCAGTTGTTGTATTCTGCTGCTTGAGTATTTTTAATTGTTTGTCTTTTTCCGCCGCGTGAGTATTTTAAATGGCCTTTTGGTATCTGGTAACTTAGGTTACTTTGGCAACCGTTTTCTAAACTATTCTGTCGGTGCGTGTAAGCGATAGCTTAACATATGTTTTTAAACTACTGAGTTCTGGCATGTCAGGCCTATAACGAATCACATGCAGCACGTGGCTGCTACCATGCATGTCGCTATGTCAGAAAGATAACAGAACGCAACGAACAAAATCAATATGGTTGACCAGACCGAACAGTATGTTAATCAAAATGCGATCTAATCGCTGAACAAATAGGAAATTCTACACACAAGGATTGGAAGATCGAAAACGAAGTTAATCTCCCAAGCTGAAGGGAATTACGAAGAAATCTAAACCTTCAAAAATTACGATACAAGACCAACAAGACTGGACAACAAGCGATCGAACCACAACGATCGAGACACATCGATCGAACGATCATATTCGAATCACGACGAACAATAATACTCGAACAACAACCCCAAAGTTCACATCTCGACTCGAGACAATATACGATCCGGTGAAGATAACAAGATGTGGATTCACATAAGATCCACAGGAAATGGAATAGCAATTGGAAAGTCATAACGACAAATGGGTTATTCTGAAACAATACCACAACTCGTTCGATCAACAAAAGCACAAGACAGGACAAGTTTAGAAAATGTCAACGAACATAAACGAGTCGACAGATTCGAAAGTACAGAGTTCAAAATCCGATCCACTTCAAACAAAAGAAGTTAATCTCCGAAACGAAACAACAAAGCAAGGGAAATAACTCAACATACAACCGATAGACCACGCCTCTCCGGGACTACTCGGAGTCGATCGTGATATCAGCGCTCAAGTCCGTGCCTCGGAAGGCTCAGTGCCGAACTCGCAAAATTGAACCTGGTGTCCCTCGAGTCCACTTTGTAACACGCATTGCGCAGAGAAGGACAATGTGCACGAACATGTCCCGCCACATTACAGTTAAAACATCTCCTAGCTTTACCAGGAGTCAGAGTAGACGACTTGGAACTCTCAGTTCCTCGCATCGAGCGATGGAGCTTCACAGCAGAAAGGCTACGACATTGAAAACTAGAAACACCAACTCCTGCACCGTCCACACGGTCATCGGACTTCCTCTACTTCTTCGACTCGGGCACACGCTCCGACGATAACGAAGCTAGTTCACGGGCTAATGCTCGATCTTGGTAGTCCCTCAACGAAGTGCAAGTGAGTCCCAACATATACACGCGAATCTCTGGCTTCATTCGTCTGTCAAAATGAAAGATCCTATCTTCCTCGGTTCTCACCCGAGCTCGCACATAAATGAGTTGTTTGCTATAGTCGATGATAGCCTGTGACACTGAAATATCTTGCGGTTCTGCCAAATAAAATTCGTGAATCCTCTGCTCTCTAATCGGTTTCGGACAGAACTCAGCTTCCATAAGTGCCTGGAACTCCGCCCACGTGACATCACGATCACGAGGCTTAACAGCTTCCCACCAATTAGCGGCATCTTTGTCAAGAAGGTACTGCGCAATAGGTACCTTCCGCTCTTCAGGACAATCGATAGCCTCGAATATCTTTCCCAACTGGAAAAGCCAACCATCCCAGCCCAATGCATCCGCAACACCGGCGAATCGAGGGGGATTCATACGAATTACCTCCCGAAGACACTGATTTGCACCAGTGTTCTGAGTCACATCTGTAATGCGCTGAACTGCCTGAGTCCCCCAATCCACTCAGGGATATTACACGCCGTAGAACCTTTCCTCAAGGATCTACCAGGCTGGTAACAACATCGAACAACTCAACAATGCCTTTAAGGCTAAAAATGACTCAGTAGACCGATTTGGTCTTTCAATTAAAACATACAACTCAATTACAACACATGCCCACGCAGGGGTCAAAATACGACGAACTCCCGTACAACGGGGAAAAATACTGCAGCGGAAATAAAGTACAACTGAACCAATACACAACGTACGGTTCCACATGTGATTAGTATCGATCATCTTTCATCATCCTTCGTGCCGACCCTGTGTTCTGCTCCCAAAACCTGAATGCAAAAACAGACATCCACCCCCCGAATACTCGGGGGTTAGCAAAACTCCACTGTTTTGCTAGTGCAAGTATAAAATACGAAAACAAGCCATACATATCATACTCCAAGGACTTAGAAATCATAAACATACTTACCGAGGTAATTCACTTGATCAAAACGGTTAAATCAAAAGATAGGGGTAAACCCGATATACATCTTGTAAAAATATTTCACGATCTCAGGAGTTTTGAAAACATTTGGGATTAAGGATTCTCAAGCCTTTCGAAAAACATTTAGTGACACAGCCCAAAAGTCATTTTCCCAAAACAAAGTTACGATAACAACACACGGGGTCCACGACCCGATCATACCATAACAACCTGTTTCCACAGATTATTCGCGTCACGTGCTAGCAAGCCACGGACCTCAGATGCTCCCGTAGAACAAACCCGAGTGAATAACCCACAGGGAAACTAAATCAATTCACATGTCACCGTAACAACAGTCACGTGACTACAAGCACAGATACGCACTTAACCAAACCACAACCATAAGTTATCCCGGCATCGCACTAACAAGCTACGAACCTCGGAGTCCCCGCAAGACATACCCGATGATAACCCCATCAGTTATCCCGGCATCGGGCTAACAAGCTATGAACCTCGGAGTCCCCGCAAGACATACCCGGTGGATAACCCTACGGTCACGTCCGACCCATACTAGCAAGTATGGATCCCGGAGATTCAACAATCCTACCCGGAGGCACATCACATACAACAACCACATAACAATGAATAGAACATCCAGCCAAGCAACACTTAAACATCACAACCTCCTTTCAAAGGGGTAACAACTAATATCACACACATTACATTCTTACCGAACAAGTACACATACATTACGTAATCTCCGGCAAAGGATTACGGTCTATTAAACTCATTCAAAGTGATCATAGCATATTTCAACATACAAAACCAACACACATATTCCGAGAACACATATATTCACAAAGTACACGAATTATCATTGAAAGCCAACATTTATCGAGAACATACCGATCCCTTTTTACGTTCATTAAACATTGGGTTTCGCATAAAATCATTTATCAATAATTATGCCTACGAAACATGAAACGTATGGACAAGATACTTGCCTCGATACCATGAGCAACCGAACAACGAACGGACACGGTCGGATAGTTCTCGAGCTTCCAAAAACAACCAAGGATTCGGCAATACCACGAATACTACGGAAATAACATCACCACGAATCAATAACACTAATCGAAATCCGAAACGATTTTAAAAACAACAAGGATCTAAGTGTTCTCAAAGAAATCAAGAATCGTTGATCCGGGCGATAAAAATCGATGAACGGTTAACAAAATCTGAAGATTACGGTCAAGACAACCAAGAATACACAACCGATCGGATGAGATCGGTTAAGAATCACAAATCCAAGGAAAAACCCCAAATTCAAGAAACTAGGGTTCTAAGAAGAGATTACCTTGATTTGGACCAAGAAGACGATTAGATGTTGTTAAACACGTATAAATCCGCTCGAAGATGAAGCTAGAAGAAGAAGATCGCTCAAAATCGCCTCTGGAGCTCACTCCCGTCGGAAGGGATGAAGAAAAGTGAGAAATGACGAAGTGAAGCCTGCTGTCCAGTATTTATACTGGACAGTCATTAGCGTGCGCTAACCAGACAGCATTAGCGCGCGCTAACGAGGTCAACGCCCAGAATTTACCGAATAACACTGTTAGCGTGCGCTAGGCCCATGAGCGTAGCGCGCGCTAACGGGTCACGAAACCAGTCCAGTGGCCCCTGGACAGAACTGCACCTACCGGGTAGCGTGCGCTAGAAAGAAGAAAGAGCGTGCGCTAAGCAGTCGATAGCGTGCGCTAGCTATCGACCTTAGCGTGCGCTAACAAAGCCCCAGTCCCAGTCCAGTAGCTCCTGGACTGCCTCTGGACTGCCAGTTAGCGTGCGCTACACATTCAGTAGCGTGCGCGTGCGCTATGCCATAAGCATTAGCGTGCGCTACACCACAAAATCCTAGAAACTCACATAGTGATCCGAAACGCCTCCAAACAAATGTCCCAACAAGGCACACCTAAACATGGCACAAAATTCCAATGATGAGGACAATAACAATCCGATAAAACCCCGAAAACTCAACGAATCCGGAACAAAAATCTCGGGTATTACAAGAACAACCAGCCTAATAAACATCAACCGACAATATAGCAACTTTAATTAATACAAGACGAAGTTCGGAGTGAAAAACCTAAGTACTCGTGAGTACAATCTATAAGTTTATAAAGGTGGGAAACAATCATATCGAAATAGACAAGAGAAATAAGAAGACTCAAATGCACATATCAACGACCCTGGCCAACATCTTCGTACTGTCCTAGCGCCCGCTCGTCCGGAAAAACATAACCTGAAATCCATAACAAGAATTTCCCCAAAACGGGTCCCCAAAGGGATTAGCAATTACGCTAGTACAAGTAATCAAGGCAAACCAATCACTTACACATTTCATAGTACAATGCACCAAATCATTTCAAAACCAAAACCAGACATGTCTTTTCCGGAAATAAACAGTCACAATCACTTTTCCTAGGACCGGGACGAAGCCACAAATCCCACCCGAGGCCTCTAAGGACCCTCCCAAGCTGGCCACTTTATAAAACAAGTCACGCACAGGCATCGCCTAGGACCGGGATGCCACCACAAATCCCACCAGAGGCCTCTAAGGACCCTCCCGAGCTGGCTAGCGAATCAAACTCGTGAATCCAGAGTGAAGTCATAGATTCCCCCTAGGCCCCGTCGGACCCTCCCGAGGTGAGCAAATCACACACAATATACATTACCATTTCATGTTAAGCATAAAGGTTTCCAAAAATACTTGCCTTGAATAATTGATGACGCAACGAACGGAAAGGAAAATCACCGACGAACGCTAGGAACCAACGGAACCGAACCTAACGATTCGAAGAACATAATCACAACCAACTCTAAACGAATACGGAAATGGAATACACCCGAAAACCCTCCTATGATTTATGTTTATTCGTATAAAAATAGCAACGAGGGCGGACCACAACCAAACCCTCTCGATTTCGCAAAACCATGAAAATATACCATGAATCCATAGGAAAACTAATGATATCAACAAGATTAATCATACACATCAAAGATTAACCAACAAAACGGGATGAATTGGACGAAAATCCCAAAACCCCCAAATTATCCAAAAGTAGGGTTCTAAGAGATTTACCTTGGATTAGGATGAAAGATTCGTGTTGATGTTGTTATTATACACCAAGAACTCAAGGAAGATGATGGTTGGGATGATTGGAGGAAGAAATCGCCAAGAAAATCGCCGAAAATCGCCAAAGCCGCGGGGAGGGAGAAGAAATTAGAAAAGACGTACATCTGGGTCAACTCCCTGGTTTATATAGCCAGCGAGTGTTAGCGCGCGCTAATCCTCAGAAGTTAGCGTGCGCTAACGGGACAAAACTCTAGTCCAGAAGTTAATGACCCAGTCCAGTAACCAGATTTTTGGGCCGTTAGCGTGCGCTACCCGAAACGTAGCGTGCGCTAATGGCCTCTCGGTAGCGCGCGCTATCGGCCATAGCGTGCGCTACCTGGACATCAGCCGAGTCCAGAAGTGAACTGCCCAGTACTCACCTCACCCCGTTAGCGCTCGCTATCGGCCAAACGTAGTGTGCGCTAAAAGCGTATCGGTAGCGCGCGCTATCGGCCATAGCGTGCGCTACTTGGGCACCTGACCGAGTCCAGTATCAAACTGTCTAGTACTGGACAGACTCGTTAGCGCGCACTACAAAACAAGCGCAGCGTGCAACTACTTAAGGATGACTAGCGCGCGCTATAAAGTAACATTAGCGCGCGTTAGGCACAGGGTAACAACGGTCCGAAACACCGAAACACGAACGAAGCATCAAACGGAACATCTCAAAACGCATAATAACATAGAATGGATCCACGGCAACCCTGAAACGGCGGTTCCGCACAACAATTACGAGAATCAGATCAATAGATGACGGAAGAAATACACTGAAAAAAATACACAAGGGTCGCTACAACGAGAAATACACCGAAAAATGAAAAATACCGGGAAAAGAAAAATGCGGATATTACATTCTACCCCTCTAAAAATAAGTTTCGTCCCGAAACTTAAGAAACAAACAACTCAGGGTACCTAGCACGCATGCTATCCTCGGTTTCCCAAGTTGCCTCCTCGACACCATGTCTCGACCACTACACCTTGACCAAAGGGATGGTCTATGCCTCAGTCGCTTATCACGATGCTCCAAAATCTTCAAAGGACGCTCCTCAAAAGTAATATCCGCGGCGACATCAATCTCACCATAATCGATGACGTGACTAGGATTCGGGACATATTTCCTTAGCTGGGAAACATGAAAAACGCTATGAACATGACTCAGGGCCGGGGGTAACGCCAAACGGTATGCCAACCCACCGACTCGCTCGAGAATCTCGAACGGTCCAATAAATCTCGGACTCAACTTCCCATTTTTCCCGAAACGGAAAACTCCTCTCGTCGGCGACACCTTCAGTAAAACGTGGTCTCCCACCTCGAATTCTAAAGGTCGACGACGGACATCGGCGTAAGACTTCTGTCGAATCTGGGCAGTCAACATCCGTTCCCGAATTAATTCTATCTTCCGCCTCGTCTCTAGAACGATATCCAGCTCGGTCCCGACCATATCGGATGCCTCATTCTAACAAATCGGTGATCGACAACGCCGCCCATAAAGTGCCTCATACGGTGCCATCCGAATCGACGCGTGCCAACTATTGTTGTACGTGAATTCGATCAATGGCAAATGCTCCTCCCAGTCATTGCTCCAATCGAGAGCACAAGCACGCAACATATCCTCAAATGTCTGGATAGTGCGTTCCGACTGTCCATCTGACTGAGGATGAAAAGAGGTACTCAAACGCAAACGAGTACCCAACGCCTTATGCACCGCCTGCCAAAAATACGATACAAAACGGCCATCACGATCCGAAACAATAGACTTCGGAGTACCGTGAAGCCTCACAATCTGCGCGATAAACACACGAGCCAACTTCTCCGGGCCCCAAGTGTCCTTGATGCCCAGAAAATGTGCCGACTTGGTCAGACGATCAACAATCACCCATACCATATTCATGCCCGACCTCGATCTCGGAAAACTCGTAATGAAATCCATCGATATGTCTTCCCATTTCCATTCTGGAATAGGAAGTGACTGCAATAACCCGGCCGGTCCTGATGCTCGATTTTGACCTGCTGACAAGTCAAACATCTCGCTACAAGCTGCGCGACCTCCTCCTTCATATCATTCCACCAAAAATTCCTTCTCAGGTCCTTGTACAACTTACTCGAACCAGGATGAACGGAGTAAGGTGTAGCATGGGCCTCACGCAAAATACTCTGTCTCAGCTCTGAGTCGTTCGGTACACAAAGCCGACTCTGGAATCTCAAAACATCATCCTCGTGAATCACAAACCCAGGAGACTTTCCCTTAAGAACGTTCTCTCGGATTTGAGTAATCATCGGATCCTCCAACTGCTTCAGCTTAATCTCATCGATTAAAGACGACGAAATCTCTAAAGCACAAAGTTGCCCGACAGCTGCAGCAACAAAACCTCAACATCTAACTCGATCAAAACCCGCCGAAGCTCAGACTGAGACGTAAGGATCTCAAGCGTTTGCAACGCAACCGGTTTTCGACTCAAGGCGTCGGCCACAACGTTCGCCTTGCCCGGATGATAAAGGATTTCGAGGTCATAATCCTTAATCAACTCTAACCACCTCCTCTGCCTCATATTCAACTCCCGCTGAGTAAATATGTACTTCAGACTTTTATGATCGGTAAAAATCTGACATGCAGAGCCGAAAAGATAGTGACGCCAAATCTTGAGCGCAAAAACAACTGCCGCTAACTCCAAATCGTGAGTAGGGTAGTTAAGCTCATATGGCCTCAACTGTCTCGACGCATAGGCAATGGTCTTGCTGTGCTGCATCAATACGCACCCAAGACCCTGACCCGAAGCATCACTGTAAACAGCAAAGCCCCCGTTGCCACACGACAACGCTAAAATCGAGGCTGAAGTCAAACGCCTCTTCAGCTCCTCGAAACTCGACTGTCTCTCGTCATTCCAAACGAACTTCTCGGATTTCTGGAGTAACTGTGTAAGCGGCCGAGCCAGTTTCGAGAAACTCTCGACGAACCTACGGTAGTAGCCGGCCAAACCCAAGAAACTACGGATCTCCTTCACATTCTTGGGCGGTGCCCAATCCAACACTGCCTCGATCTTCTGTGGATCCACACGAACCCCCTCGGTTGAAATCACGTGACCTAAGAACATCACTTCCTTCAGCCAGAACTCACATTTCGAGAACTTCGCATAGAGTTGCTCGGTCCTCAAAATGTCTAACATTACCCGCAAATGATGGGCATGCTCTTCCTCTTTCCTCAAATAAATAAGAATATAGTTAATGAATACGATGACACACTTATCCAAATACTCGATAAAAACTTTGTTCATAACTGCATGAACACCGCCGGCGCATTAATTAACCCGAAAGGCATAACTACAAACTCATAATGTCCGTATCTCGTCCGAAAAACTATTTTCGGCACATCGGACTCCCTCACCCGGAGCTGATAGTACCCCGATCTCAAATTAATCTTCGAGAACACCGCAACTCCCTGCAACTGATCGAACAAGTCATCAATCCTCGGCAAAGGATACTTGTTCTTGATGGTCACCTTGTTTAGTTCGCGATAGTCGATACACAAACGCAGTGAACCATCCTTCTTTCGCACAAACAGGACCGGTGCGCCCCAAGGCGAGGCGCTCGGTCGAACATACCCCGACTCAAGAAGCTCACTCAACTGCTTCTTCAACTCGGCCATCTATGAAGGTGCCATGCGATACGGCGCCTTCGAAATTGGAGCCGCGCCCGGCTCTAACTCTATAGAAAACTCGACCTCACGATCCGGTGGCAACCCCGGTAAATCGTCAGGAAATACATCAGGGAACTCACTAACGACTGGAATCGACGAAAACTCAACTCTACCATCCTCCGCCTTCAAGGCATAGCACCAATAACCAGTACACACCTTTCGTAGGAGTCTCATCGCCTTCAAGGCGTTAATAACGAA
This sequence comes from Orobanche coerulescens, assembly GCA_033398695.1. NCBI lineage: Eukaryota > Viridiplantae > Streptophyta > Magnoliopsida > Lamiales > Orobanchaceae > Orobanche > Orobanche coerulescens. The sequence continues at coordinate 172,664,823 of CM065808.1, forward strand.
CTTCTGGTTTCCCCTCTTTCGCCCCGCGAAAGAGTGCTCGGTGCCGTCCTCGGTTAACATAGTGATGATTCTCGTGCGGTAGTTCATGATTGCGCCATGCCGCTCGAGCCAATCATCCCCGAGAATCAAATCCTCACCCTCAATATTAACGACAATAAGATTAGAGAGCCAAGCTCTCTCACAAATAAACACAGAGCAGTCTCGAACCTCTCGATCGCCAACGATCCTCACCGCTAGGAAGTTTCACGATGAAAGACTCGCAAGGCGACAAATAGTCGAGACTCAAACGGCGCACACACTCCAGCGATATGAACGAATGTGTAGCACCAGAATCGAAAAGCACACTGACAGGATGAGAATGGATATGAACGGTACCTGTCGCCACAGTGGCTGCTGGATCATCGACCCTCCTCATCTCATAGATACGCGGCTGGGCAAAGTCGACACTGGAAGCTCCTCCTCTAGCGGGCTGACCCCGACCTCTACCTCGGCCGGCACTCGGTGGAGGTTGCGGAGAAAACGAGCCCTGGTTCACAATCGAATCCCTAGGTGCTGGAAAAGAAGACTGAGCACCAAGAAGCTGTCTTGCCCGCTCACAAAAGAAAGCCTTGTGGCCCGACTGACCACAAGTATGACAAGTTAGAGGCAGACGAGGACACTCCCGGTTCCGATGGCCTGGCTCGCTGCAGTTAAAGCATTTGATATCCCGAACGGAGGCACTGGCAGTACCCCGATAGCCCCCAGAGAAACGAGTCGAATTACCGCCAGGAATATTCGCAGACTGAGACTTCTACTGACCTCCACCCTTGTGACCCGAGAAATTTCCGACAGATTTCTGTCTCTTACTCTCCCGAACCGCAGCACTGGCCGTCACAGACATATCATAGGCAAGAGCTCGACTCTGATAATCCTTCAAAGTAGTACAGACGAGCCCAGACATGTAGTCCCAGATTGACAGTTTCATCCGTCTCGAAAAGTGAAAAATTTTGTCGCTCTCCTCGATAACTTGGGTCTTCACATAGCCCAACTCCTTGTTAAAATCTGCAATATCCTGGGATACGGGAATATCCCATGGTTGAGCATCATAGAAAGCACGGACTCGAGCCTGTCTAACCGGCCACGGGCAATATTCAGTCTCCATCAATTCTTGAAATTCGGCCCACGAAGCAACATGGTCTTTGGGCCCAATGGCCTCCCACCAATCCGTAGCGTCCCCAGTGAGAAAGTACTGGACAATAGGGACCTTACGGTCCTCGGGACAGTTGGTGGCAACAAAGACTTTAGATATCTCCTTGATCCACCACTCCCAGTCGATCGGGTCTGATGCTCCCGAAAACTGAGGAGGATGCATCTTGATGACATCTTGGAGCCAACGGTCTGCTCCGCCCCGATTAGCATGGGCCGGATCTGGGTTCTGAACCACCCGAGCTATCGCCGCTATTTGGTTTACCATTTGCTGCATAACGGCCACCATACCAAGGTCGGCGCGCTCCTGAGAAGAATCATGACTGTGACGGTCACCGGTACTACCGGCTCCCGAAGAATGCGACGTGGCCGCCCGACCGGCTGTCCCACGTCCCCGGCCGCATCCACGGCCACGACCACGACCACGACCACGGCCCCTTCCAGCATCCATGCTGGTGTTAAGAGGTGGCAAAAAGCAACTCGATGATAAGTAAAAGAGGGAGAATAACCACAGTTCAAGAAACGGAAATACGGTACGAGAAAGTAAAGAATCGAGTAAGGAAAACTTACGAACACTGGAAGTACTGAGATGCTGGCAGCGGTGTGACAATGTGCAAAACAAACACAACTAGACCCAAATAACCGACAAGCCTAGGTATCCATAAACCTAGTGCTCTGATACCATTTTCTGTAACACCCCCGAGATATTCGAAGTATATTACAGCGCTGCGGACCCCTACATGGGACCCACCAGGCTAAAACAAGAAAACACCACTCGACTAACCATCTCTGTTAGCGAGGACACATATTTAAATAATACAATGTATAAAAATACGCCCGGAACAACCAGCCTAATAAACATCAACCGACAATATAGCAACTTTAATTAATACAAGACGAAGTTCGGAGTGAAAAACCTAAGTACTCGCGAGTACCATCTATAAGTTTATAAAGCTGGGAAACAACCATATCGAAATAGACAAGAGAAATAAGAAGACTCAAATGCACATATCAACGACCTTGGCCAACATCTTCGTACTGTCCCAGTGCCCGCTCGTCCGGCAAAACATAACCTGAAATCCATAACAAGAATTTCCCCAAAACGGGTCCCCAAAGGGGTTAGCAATTACGCTAGTACAAGTAATCAAGGCAAACCAATCGCTTACACATTTCATAGTACAATGCACCAAATCATTTCAAAACCAAAACCAGACATGTCTTTTCCGGAAATAAACACTCTCAATCAATTTGCCTAGGACCGGGACGAAGCCACAAATCCCACCCGAGGCCTCTAAGGACCCTCCCGAGCTGGCCACTTTATAAAACAAGTCACGCACAGGCATCGCCTAAGACCAGGACGCCACCACAAATCTCACCCGAGGCCTCTAAGGACCCTCCCGAGCTAGCTAGCGAATCAAACTCGTGAATCCAGAGTGAAGTCATAGATTCCCCCGATGCCCCGTCGGGGCCTCCCGAGGTGAGCAAATCACACACAATATACATTACCATTTCATGTTAAGCATAAAGGTTTCCAAAAATATTTGTCTTGAATAATTGATGACACAACGAACGGAAAGGAAAATCCCCGACGAACGCTAGGAACCAACGGAACCGAACCTAACGATTCGAAGAACATAATCACAACCAACTCTAAACGAATACGGAAATGGAATACACCCGAAAACCCTCATACGATTCATGTATATTCGTATAAAAATAGCAACGAGGGCGGACCACAACCAAACCCTCTCGATTTGGCAAAACCATGAAAATATACCATGAATCCGTAGGAAAACTAATGATATCAACAAGATTTATCATACGCATCATGGATTAACCAACAAAACGGGACGAATCGGACGAAAATCCCAAAACCCCCAATATTATCCAAAAGTAGGGTTCTAAGAGATATACCTTGGATCAGGATGAAAGATTCGTGTTGATGTTGTTATTATACACCAAGAACTCAAGGAAGATGATGGTTGGGATGATTGGAGGAAGAAATCGCCAAGAAAATCGCCCAAAATCACCAAAGTCGCGGGGAGGGAGAAGAAATGAGAAAAGACGTACATCTGGGTCAACTCCCTGGTTTATATAGCCAGGGAGTGTTAGCGCGCGCTAATCCTCAGAAGTTAGCGTGCGCTAACGGGACAAAACTCTAGTCCAGAAGTTAATGTCCCAGTCCAGTAACCAGATTTCTGGGCCGTTAGCGTGCGCTACCCGAAACGTAGCGTGCGCTAATGGCCTCTCGGTAGCGTGCGCTATTGGCCATAGCGTGCGCTACCTGGACATCAGCCGAGTCCAGAAGTGAACTGCCCAGTACTCACCTGACCCTGTTAGCGTGCGCTATCGGCCAAACGTAGCGTGCGCTAAAAGCGTATCGGTAGCGCGCGCTATCGGCCATAGCGTGCGCTACTTGGGCACCTGACCGAGTCCAGTAGCAAACTGTCCAGTACTGGACAGACTCGTTAGCGCGCGCTACAAAACAAGCGTAGCGTGCGCTACTGAAGGATGACTAGCACGCGCTATAAAGTAACATTAGTGCGCGTTAGGCATAGGGTAACAACGGTCCGAAACACCGAAACACGAACGAAGCATCAAACGGAACATCTCAAAACGCATAATAACATAAAATGGATCCACGGCAACCCCGAAACGACGGTTCCGCACAACAATTACGAGAATCAGATCAATAGATGACAGAAAAAATACACTGAAAAAAATACACGAGGGTCGCTACAACGAGAAATACACCGAAAAATGAAAAATACCGGGAAAAGAAAAATGTGGATATTACACTTATAATGAAAGATCTAAATGATCTAAACTTCTTTTTTGTTTGGCGCCAATGCCCTGTGGCTGATGAGCTTTGACTTCCAAATTCTTAACTGAAATATATGCCTGAAACTTTATAAGTAGACCAGCAACAGTGTCAGCACATATTATTCTATCTCGTGATGGCTGAGATATAAACTTGTGATCTACTCCTTGGTCCAGAAAGGCAAGCAAATCGCTGAAGAAATTATTAATATTCAACAAACCTAGTGGTTTGGTATGGAAGTCCCGCTCAGCCCATGATGTGATGTTGAATATCTCATTGAGTGTGCCATAGCCACCTGGAAGAACAATAAATGCATCACTATTATTCACCACATACATCAAACTATCATGCACAGACTGTGCTTGAAGCATCAACCCAGTTGAACCACCTATACTACTGGTTCTAACTGTGGGATAGTGTAAGGCACTTGTTACTCTTATTCTCCCATTTTGTGCAGCCTCTAAAAGATAACCCAAGAATCTATAATTACTCCCACCATACAATATATCGATTTTGTGTGTTTCTAATTCTTTTACGAATTGATATGCCATATCTATATGCTGGATATGACCTATCAGTTTGGATCCACCTAAAATACATATAGTTTTAATTGGATGAGATCTATATGAGGATTCTGAGAGCTCCATCTTTCTACACTAGACTTTCAAAATACTTTTATGAGAGATACATTTTCTGATTTGTGGATCCCAAATTTAAAGAACAAACTTCTTACTAAACGACAAATGACTTCACTATTTTCATTGAAAACGAGCAGCAGATAAGTCACTGCTTTTACTATTTTCTTTTTGACAAAATTGCAAAAGAAAACGAAAGATATGATATTATATTTTTCAATGAAAATGACGTTACAGATCGACAGCTGAGAAACTTAAATATTGGAAAACAATATTCATCAACTTGCATTATTTTGCTATTTACTTTATACCAACTTTGTCAGAACGGACTTAAAAACTGGATCTCTTGAGACTAATTTTTCATGACTATAACGTTCCCGTTCATCCTTAAATTGTATCCACAAAGCCATTAGTTCACGATGAACATATCCACTGGGATGTGTATCAAGAATTTGTTGGATATCATGATCCATAGATTCCTTACTCAATCCATCCTTGATAAATGCTATTTTATCTTCTCAATTTTTGGATACAAACCCCACAGATTTGCATCGTGTGTCACATGTCCACCGAGCACATTTATAGCACCCACCTAATCTTTTTGCTCTCCGTTTCTTTACAAAACTACTCTTACCTGTACCTGGCATGTACTTAAATGAATGTTAAAATTCGCCAGAGAGTCGAACTTATGCTTCGATCAACCATCGAATATCTTCTGGGATGCCATTTCTCATTAGCACCCTTAATATTTTGAATCGAGCTCGATAAATTCTTTTTATGATGTTCACTGTAAGAGATGGGTAATATTTGCAAAGATTCGAAAGCATTGAATCTATTATGATATTCAGACCCTGATTATGGGTGAATTTTGTGAATACAATGATAATCTATTTATAGATTGGAATTACGTGTATGAGATTTGACTCCGCATCCAGAAGCTTATGAACTATAGTTCTATTTGAATAATGAACATAATATGACATGTGGGAGCGGCGACTCCATGTTGAAATGATGTGCAATAATGGTACCGGAAGATGATGTGATATGCCGGGAAAAATATCTATATGGTGATACAGACACATCATGTCTTCAAATATTTGTTCTCGATTAATATCACTACTAGCCAATATTGGGAATGAATCCCTAATAAATTTAGAATATATTAAGGGGGAGTATGGGCCCACTTCCTCTACATGTGAAGTACTAGATATTATGGATCCACTAGATAGTCACATGTGTATATGACTCGTAATCAGAAATTTACGAGATAATTTGCTCGCGGTTTGAGCATATATTCCAGATCACATTAAGCTAGTAATATATCCTAAATAAATTTGAATAGATCCGAGAAAGGATTAAGATATGCGCATACAAGTGGGATATCAATTGGCATACTATTTGAAGTCCTCCAGACAATATCGAGAACATAACATATAAACTCCCATGACTGAAGATGAATACTGAGATACTGGCATATGAGTTTGGTGCTCAAGAAATCTCTCAGCATGAGGGGGAGTATTGGTAGTTGGAAATATGTGAAATGCATCACACTATATCCTCGCAATTATATGAACTTGAAGTTCAAAGAAGCATGACAGATTATTAATCTCTGGTACCAACTACAACTGCTTTGATAAATATATAATAATTCCCCAAATATGAATCAAAGCAAATGATAAAAGGAGGCATATACTTTTGAGAAGTATATAGACATAACCACAATGTGTAATTCCAATGGATGATTGATAATGAGATATCTCGGCAAGTTATGTTGCCATGGGGAAATAAATATTGAAAAGTGTCGACACAATATAGCGCTATGAATGAAATGAGGATAGCAATAATTGGAAAGAGGATATCAATAAATGATTTGAGGATAAACATGACTGTGAAATATGGATATTGGAAATGGGGATATTAAAATCCATGATTTGTGAAAATGAGGAATTGAAATATATGTCCTTATAATAAAATGAAACATATGCGCTTATTGAAAGTGACTCCTCAAGAGATTTTAAATATATTATCAGTGCGTGCAGTCACTTAAAATAAGGTGTTGTGAAAAAAAATTATTTGTTGTACTCTTTTTCTTGACTGAGGTTTTATCCCACCGGATTTTTCCAGCAAGGTTTTTAACGAGTCAGCTTAATCACAACTAACATGAAATTTTCAAAAGAGATTTGGAATATATTGCAAAAAATATGAGTTCGATATTACAAACTGCACTAAAGATGATACTCATACTAATCCCTGGAGGATCATTGAAATGCCTGGGGTATATTTGTATAAAATACGCGTTGCACTCTTTTTCCCTTGACTGAGGTTTTGTCCCATTGGGTTTTCCTAGCAAGGTTTTTAACGAGGCAACTGGAATGACGTATTAGTATGAATAATGTACTCTTTTCCCTTAATTAGGATTTTTCCCATTGGGTTTTTCCTAATAAGGTTTTAACGAGGTATATTCATGGCATAATGAGGAACACTACAAAGATCAAGATTATTCCTCAAAGCTTGAAAATAGAAGTAGTAGTTGTACTCTTTTTCCTTCGATCAAGTTTTTCCCACTGGGTTTTCTTGACAAGGTTTTAATGAGGCAACACGTGGATACTCCAACAACAAATGATATATGTTGTTACCCAAAATATTATCTGGAGATGATATTGCTGGAATGGTCGAGTAACAAACAAAGTGCGAGAGCACGTCCGTGAGGAAATAGATGACACAAGATTTGCCGGGGTTGTTAGTCCCGGGCTTGAATGATCTCGCGAGATGTTATTAATATGAATACTAGAGAGTACAAATATTAATGTTAGAGTACAATTACAATGAGTGTAAAGACTCTAGTTATCTAAGGTATTGAGCGTGAAGATTGCCGGAAGAACCAGATATGAAGCTCTGTGAGTTCTTGCTTTTGGTGTTCTGTGTTCGTGAATGAATTTCACTGTCCTTTGGCCACTGCTGGAGGCCTTTTATTTATAGGAGAAGAGGTTGCTAGGTCCTCTCTGTCCATCGCTGGCGACCGCCGTTTTCTATATTAGAATAAGGTGGGTGATCGTCCCATCACGTGGGACTGTTTCCTTAAAGTCCGAGGCTGCTGCTGGCAGCCAGATGTGCGAGCCAATGAGGAGTCCGCACGCATCCTGAGTCGCTGTCTGGGGAGGACCTGCTTTGTACCTTTCGACGGGCCTGTCGGTAGGTGTGAAGGTGGTGACAGGCTGTGGTCAAAAGGCCTTATCTTGTGGCGCCTTTTGTGGATCTGCACGTGGGTCTTCACCCGAGATTCGGTCTTCAAAGACTTTGATGGGTGTTGGATTCATACGTGGCACGGGACGATCGTCTACAGTCGGACATTACAGGCGATCGCCAGATGCCAATAGATGATCTCCTTGGACGTCGACCGCTAGGCGCTTGCCCAGCACCTGTCTTCTTTGGCTGGCTCCCGACCATTATGCCGATCGCCATCGAGGCGTATAAATCGCCGCACAACAATTGCCCCCCAGCTCGCTCCGATGTTGAAAACGTGGGGTGAGGTGGCACTGTTGGCGATCGCCTGTTTTAGACGATTGAATCATCTGTTTATGACAAGGACGATCGTCGCCTGGACGAACTGGTTTCGAATCCGGACGATCTCCTTATGCGCTGGAAATAGCGGGAAGTGGAGGCAGGCTCTCGAAACATTGCAGGGACACGCGTCGCGCTCCCATTGGGGGAGTCCGACGGTTTTGTTTAGACTTGGCGCCTGGTGTGCCCTCGAAACCACGCGTACGCGGGTTTCGAGGGCTGCATTTAATGGCCCCCCCCCCCCCCCCGACGGTTGCACTTCAGCCCCCGAGATTCCACCTATTTGCACAGAGGTCCCTGCTCTCGCATATAAAAGGGCTAGGGCAACTACAGATCAGATCTTTATGCGCCCTTGCCTTTAGACGAAGACTCTGCCGAAATTCTTTGAAGCTTCTTGCGTCGACCGACTTTCTTTCTAGGTAAGAACAAAAATTCTCTCCCCCCTTTTTTCTTCGAAACATGTTTGGAGGAGGATCCAAAGCGTATGAGGCTGGTAGCTCTTCTACCGCCACGACTTCGCCTGCCCGGGAAGAAACTTCCGGAGTTCTTCACATGGAGACGTCCGTCGAGACCATCCATGCGGGAATCGCACCTGCGGAGGTTGAAGAGCTCTTCAATGAGGCCGACGCGGCGAGATCGGCGGCGGGGGGGGGGCAGAGGGGCTCGCCGGTGGATGAGGATGAAGCGGTGAGGCTATACTGGGAGCAGAACAGCGTGTTTGGCCGGGCTTTTTTGGAGTTCGCCGGTCTTATAGAGGGGATTGCCGGACCACGTCCTCAGTTTGACTTCGGAGCATACTCGGTCGCCCACCCCTATAAGCCCGTGAAGCGGACGTCGTTCCGAGCCGTGGACCGCTCCCCGTGGACCCTCGCTCAGATCCGGAGTTCGGCGACCAGGAAGGACTTGAGTCGCTGGAGGGCGAAATTCCATATCCCTTCTGACATTTCATTGTACGTGCCCTCGGAGAATGAACGTGCCGACCAACCTCCCGAGGGTTTGGTCGCTGTTAATGAACTGATCCTGGAGGCCGGTCTGCGGTTCCCATTGTCGTTCGCCGTGTCATACTTGCTGACCGCCTGGAATGTGGCGCCGCTCCAATTGACGCCGAACGCCTGGCTACAGATTATTAGCACCTTGACACTTTTTGGCGGTCATCGGTTGTTCCGTCTACCTTCTACACTGGAAATGAACTATCTCTTCAAGATGACTGCGTAGAAGGGATCGGTCGGCGGCTACCACATTCAGGGTCGCATGGGTAGGGTGGTCCTCGGGGTGCCGAACAAAATTCGGGGCGACCTGGCAAAATGGTGCTGGGTCGGCAGAGCGTGGAGGTCGGCGTCGAGCGATAAGCCAGAGGATGAGTTGGATATCCCCACCAGTTTTCGGGAGAGGAATCTGAGTAAGGGTTTTAACTCTCCCTTTGTACGGATACACCTTGAACTGATCTAATTTGGTTTCCTTTTTGCAGGCTTCCTTGTTCCAGCGATCGGCGACCTTCCTTTTGACTACTTGATCGTTTGGGAGCGGATCCGTGGTTTGCCGGACAACTACCTCGACGTTCGCACAGTCAACAACGAACCTCATTGGTTGGGTGCTCGATTGTTTCGCTTCCCTCGCCACCTGAAGGTTCCAGATATAAATTTTTACTTCCTCTTTTCTGCTTGACGATCGTCTGATTGAGATAGATGTCTAACTTGGCCGGATTTCTTCTTTGACAGAGATCTACTTTCCCCGCTACTCCGAGCCCCCGAGAGAGATTTTAATGTCGAACCCCGGTCTTTTGGGTCGTCTCCATCAAGGAAAGAAGGCGGGTCATGCCCCTGGAACGACGTCCCGTCCTATCCCCGAGGAGAGACCTATTATAGTGCCGGTCGTCGAGCCGGAGGCTCGGGATGAGGAGCAGCTCCAGCGCAACCGCAAGAGGCGGAGGCCGGAGGAGCCCCTCCCGACTGCCGCTGTGGAGGCGTCCATTGTGGTGCCGCCGGTTGCTGCGCCACCTATCTCCACTGTCCCAATGGCAGAGGGGTCTTCGGCCTCAGCGGCCTTCTTGAAGACTGCGGCGATCGCCGATGCTGAGACTCCGCGGGGCAAGCCCTATTTCGGTCGCGACCCCGAGTTGGCCGCGAGGTAAGACTGGTTTGATCTTTCTGAGTTAAGCTACTTGTGTAGGGTGCATACTAACTTCTTCGTTTTTTGTTGCAGGGTCCGCCTTTCCGATCCGAACACCTCGCCGATGGTGCTGGATTTCTTGGCGAGCAAGTCCCTGCGCGAGCCTATCGACGTCCCTTCCTACGTTTCTCGGGCCATCTCCTCTCTTTCTAAGGCTTGGATGACCGACCTGGACGTGATTGCGCACCGGCGTTCTGGAGATGCCATGCAGGCGACACTCGCCCTGACCCTCCAAGCGGCGACGATGGCCGCTTAAGCTGTTAAAGATTATGAGGGGCGGCCCTCTACTGCTCGCCTCCACTTGGATCTTGAGGCTGCTCGGAACCAGAATGCCGAGTTCGCTAATAGGATAGTGGCCATGGAGAAGGAGTATACAGAGACGGCCAAGCGAGCCAAATAAGACCTTGATCAGATGAAGCAGGAGCTTGACCGGTCCTGGGCGGTGGCAGATCGGTTTCGTGACCAGATGATGGATGCTCGTCAGTTGCACGCGGCCTCGCAGGAGGAGGTGACCGGGCTGAAGACGGTGGTGGACTGTCTAAACGGTGAGCTAGAGAAAACAAAGGGGGAACTGGCTGCCAAGGTAGCCGAGCTCGCGGATGCGGACAAGACGCCGCGGGGCTGAAGGAGCAGTTGAAGGTGATCGAGACCGATCCCTACCTCAACGTGGAGTACGTCGGCGAGTTCGCATATTACATGGCTTACGCCGACGCTATCCGTGCTGCCAAGAAGGTAGGGCTCGAGGTCGGCCCTTTGATGGAAACCTTCAAAGCCTACGTGCTTGAGCATCCTTTGCAGCCGGACTTTTCTCTGCCGATCCTCGACCTCACCGACCTAGGGATCGATCTGAGCTGGTATCCGTTGCCGGATAAACTTGTTTATCCTGAAGCCGGTGAGGAAACGCGCGTCGATCCGCCTGCAGGAGGCGAAGGCCAGTCGGGGGTGGCCGGAGTGAGGCCGCAGTCACTTTGTTTTTCTTTCCTTGTAATTTCCAGTTTCTCCTTGTATTGCCTTCGGGCTTGTACGTACAATCATTTTGAATGGAATAAAATACTTCTTTTTGCATATGATTCTTTATATGTACGATCGCCTCTTCTGAATGTTTGCATATGAATTTATACAAGTGTTTGCACAATTGCACCTGATGCCTTGTTTGTATGATCGACTGTCTGAATGTTCCGTATCACTTCGACTTTGCACAATTGTATGAATAGATCCGAATGCATTGGTACACTTGAAAATTCTTACTTGTAAATTTCTTGAACAAAACCGATCGTCATGTGTGTGTTTGAACAAAGCCGATCGTGTATGGTTCCTTCCTCCCGATCGCATGTATGAATAGCTCCACTTTGCCCCTTGTTTTTGTTTACTTAGCGTATGTAAGGGAACGAAAATAATATGTTTGGTGGGCTATCTTTAGTTTGTTTCTTGCGATCTTCAGTTTTGCTGACTCCTCGAGGGAGGCCGATTGTTTCGACCTTGAGGAACCGTGCACGGTCGCGGAGTTCGATGGACCGACCTCCATAACCGTGTCTTTGTTTGCGAGGGACATTCCACCTGCAGGTCTGTCTCGTGACTCACTTTATTGTGAGGGTCCTCCGTTAGGCTGCGCCCGCCTCGTATTTAAACGAAGGGAAAGCGGTCTTGGTCTGGAGGAGTCCTTGCACGGGGCGTCGTTGGTTTAATCGACTCCACGCCCGCGGCTTGTTAGCACTTTTCTACCTCGGATCGCCATGTTAGATGGAAATCTTCGATGGTATACGTTGTGACGGGGGTAGGGACGCGTCGCCTTGTCCGGGTCCATCATGTTTAGATGATGTACCCTTGAGGGCGAGCGAGCGAGTCCACAGATTAGTTTGGAGAGTCCTTCGGCTACGCCTGCCTCGTATTTAAACGAAAGGCGAGCGATCAGCCCAAAGGAACCTTGCATAGACGAAGTTGTCGGTTCCATCGACCTCCAGGACCATGGCTGCACTTTTCTACCTCGGACCGCCATGTTGAATGACGATCCTCGACGGTATACGTTGTGCTTGGAGGGGTTATCGCTTGCATAGGTTCGTCAGGTTAGATGACGACGTCTTGTGGGGCGAGCGAGTCGTCCTCTTTTTATTCGTTTGTCTTTGTCGAGGCGAATCACATAAATGGGATCGGAAAATCTCATTAAACTCTTTGTACATTGGGTAACTGAATACAGAGTTTTTATTGGTAGTATTTTTTCAAATGTACGGTGTTCCAGGAATATTGGTCCGGAGTGCCGTCTGGGTGTTGGAGTTCGTAGGCTCCCCTATTTAGCCACTTAGATATCCTGAAGGGGCCTTCCCAATTCGGGCCAAAGACTCCCGTGTGAGTCTGGACCTTTTTGAGGACTAGGTCGCCCACTTGGAATCGTCTTTCCTTGACCTTCGAATTGAAGAATTTCTCGGATATCCTTTTGTGGATTGTGTTCTTCATTTCCAAGGTCAGTCGTTGTTCTTCGAGCATGTCCAAGTCGATTCGTTGGGCTACATCATTGTCCGTCGTCATTTCCTGTTCAGTTTGGTGGCTGAGGACGGCGATCTCCGAAGGGATCACTTCTTATGTTCCGAAGGCGAGGGCGAATGGGGTTTCGCCGGTTGAGTTTCGGGTCGTCGTTCGTTAGGACCACAAAACGTCCGGCAACTCGCTTGCCCATCGTCCTTGTTTGGACTCGAGTCTTGCTTTGATTATGTGCTTGAGGATCTTGTTCACAGCCTCTACCTGCCCGTTCGTCTGAGGGTGGTAAGGGGCCGAGAGCAACTTTTTGATTCCCCATTTCTCGCAGAATTGCATGACTTCCAAACCATCGAACTGCTTCCTGTTGTCGAAGATTATAGCATGGGGTAGTCCGAACCGGCATATGATGTTCTTCCAGATGAACTTGATTACTTTTTCTTGACCGATCTTGTTGAGTGGTTCGGCCTCAGCCCATTTCGTGAAATAATCGACCCCCAAGATGGCAAATTTACATCCCCCTGGCGCCGTCGGCAAGGGACCGATGAGGTCGATGCCCCATTGGGCGAACGACCGTGGGTTGTACATAGAAGTGAGCTGTTCGGGGGAGAGCTTGATGTTTGGGCCCATCACTTGACACCTGTGACACGATCGGGCATAGACGATCGCGTCTTTTTGTAGTGTAGGCTAGAAAGAACCTTGCCTGGTCGTTTTGTGGATGAGAGCTCGCCCTCCAGCATGATTTCCACAGATCCCGTCATGGATCTCGGCTAAAACGAGTCTGTCTTCCTCCGGCGTAATGCACTTGAGGAGAGGAAGGCTGAAAGCTCTCTTGTAAAGCCGGTCGTCCAATAGGGTGTATCTGATTGCACGAAGCTGGAGCTGGCGAGCTTTGATACGGTCGGCGGGGACCGTTCCGTCCTTCAAGTATTTAATAAACGGAGTCATCCAGTTCTCTTCGGCGATGGCAACTGTGGTAATCAGGCTTCTGTCGATCGCCGGCTTTGTTGATTTTGTGATTTGGATGTTAGAGAAATCTGCTGCCCCATATGATGATGCTAGTTTGGATAAGGCATCGGCCTGGGAGTTGTGCTCTCTCGGGACTTGTTCGATCAGCACTTCTTCAAACTTCGTGCACATTTCGGCGACCAATTCTTGGTATCTGATCATTTGTTCGCCTCGCGCCTCATATTCTCCCTTGACTTGGTTCACGACCAGGAGGGAGTCCATGAAGATGTGGAGACGGCGAACATCCAGGGCGAGTGCTAGATCGAGCCCGCCTACCAAAGCTTCGTACTCGGCTTCATTGTTGGTCGCACGGAACCCGAAACGCACGGCATTTTTAAAACTCTGGCCGTCGGGACTGATGAGGACAATCCCTGCCCCTGCTCGCGAGTTGGTCGCCGAACCATCCACGTACAACTTCTAAGCAGGGCGGCCTACCTAGGTCGGACTGGGTGGGAATGTTAATTCCACCACGAAGTCCGCCAGAGCTTGGCCTTTGATCGCCGTGCGAGGAGCATATGTGATACCGTATTGGGCGATCTCCAGTGACCACTTAAGGAGTCGCCCGTTGGTGTCGGGTCGGTGCAGAACTTGCCTTAAGGGGAGAGTCGTCAGAACCTCCACTTGATGTTCGAAGAAGTAGGCCCTTAGCTTGCGAACACTCATGAATAGAGCGTAGGCGATCTTCTCCAGAGGTGTGTAACTCGTTTCCGCGTCATGGAGTGCTTGACTAACGAAGTAGATCGGTAAGTGGGCTTGCCCCTCTGCTCGCACTAATACAGCACTCAGCGCGACCTCTGAGGCCGCCAGGTAAAGGAATAGCTTTTCGCTGGGGATCGGCTTCGCCAAGATTTGGGGGTTAGACAGATACTCCTTGATTTTGGCGAATGCTATTTGACTCTCCTTTGTCCATGCGAACTTCTTGTTCTCTATGGTTGCGAAGAATGGCTTGCTTTTATCTCCGAGCCGAGATATGAAACAGTTGAGGGCAGCTAGACAACCAGTGAGGCGTTGCACCTGTTTGACATTCCGTGGCTCCTGCATGTCGAGGATCGCCTAGATCTTGGTGGGGTTTGCCTCGATCCCTCTTTGGATCACGATGTGCCCCAGGAACTTTCCGGAGCTTACCCCGAAGTTGCATTTCTTGGGGTTTAGCTTCATATTGAACTTCTCGAGGATGGCGAACGTCTCGTCCAGATCATTTAGGTGATCTTCCTTTTTGAGGCTTTTGACCACGATGTCGTCAATGTAGACCTCCATGGTCTTGCCGATCTGGTTGGCGAACATCCCGTTGACTAGCCGCTGGTAGGTTGCCCCCGCATTCTTCAGACCGAACGGCATTCGGACCCAAAAGTACACGTCTTTTTCCATGTGGAATGATGTGTGTTTTACGTCTTTCTCCGCCATTGGGATTTGATGGTACCCGGCGAAGGCATCCATGAATGACATCATTTTACAACCTACTGTGCTATCGACCAAGTGGTCAATATGAGGCATCGGAAAGTGGTCTTTTGGACATTCCGCGTTGAGGTCGGTGAAGTCGATGCATAACCTCCATGATTTGCTCAACTTTTTGACGAGCACCGCATTGGCTACCCACTGTGGCTCGTCTGTAGCTACTCCGATTCGTTTGTTGTCGAGTAGCTTTTTGACTTCTATGTCGAGCGCTGCGTACTTCTCAGGATCGAATTTCCTATGTTTCTAGTGAACAGGCTTCCTTGCTGGGTCGATCTTTAGATAGTGGGAAGCGTGTTCAGGACTTATGCCGACCATATCTTGATGCGACCAGGCAAAGACCCCGATGTTCTTACGTAGTAAACTGATCAGATCATCCTTTAACTCGAGGCCGAAGCTTGTGCCGATCTGTACTTCCCGCGCCGGGCGAGCCGGATCTATCGTTATACTTTCCAACTCTTCAATGGGGACGGTCGATTCTCGTTTGGAACGATTTCCGGACTCGATCCTTGGATCGATGTCGAGGCTTGGCTCGAAACCGATCCTTGGTTCGATGTCGTCCATCAATCGATGTGAGATGCTGTCCTCTGAGTCGGGCTGGTTCTAGGTGCTTGGCTCGTCGACCTCCATCGGTTGATTGTCGATCGTCTCAATGTTATAAATAGTATGGGAAGTGTTGAAAGAAGTTACGACACAGGAGTAATTCAAACATTTCTTAGCCATTAGTTGGTCTCCTTTAACATTACCGACCGTCCCATCGGCAGTGGGGAATTTGATACAGTAAAAGAAAAAAGAGGCGACTGCCTCGAAGGTTTCTAGAAATGGGCGACCTAGGAACCCATTATAGATGCTGGGCCTATCTATGATTACAAAGTTGAGGTTCCTAGTAATCCTAACCTTGGGATCGTAATAACATATTAGCTCGACAGAGAGCTTGATCCTTCCATAGGCTTGGACTGTGCTGTCGCCAAACCCTTGAAGCA
Organism: Orobanche coerulescens; assembly: GCA_033398695.1. Classification (NCBI taxonomy): domain Eukaryota; kingdom Viridiplantae; phylum Streptophyta; class Magnoliopsida; order Lamiales; family Orobanchaceae; genus Orobanche; species Orobanche coerulescens. The sequence continues at coordinate 172,681,106 of CM065808.1, forward strand.
CGGTATCAAATGGTTTGATGAATTTGGTCAGGTTACCGAGCTGGTCAAGAGCATATTTGAATATGATATTGCAAAAGCTCCCATTGTCAACCATCACGCGATCGACCATTTTCCCAAGGATACAAGTAGAGATTACCAATGCATCCTCTTTGGGGCACTGCACTCCCTCCCTATCCTTGTTGGAGAAAGTGTGAGCGCGTCTTTGGAGATGGTCGGCTCTAGGGGTACTACGACATAGACCCCGGCGAACGCCCTCAATTCGACCTTCCGCTTTCTGTTCGACATGGTGGAAACCGGGGAAAGGCCTCCGAGGTTTCCACCTCCCGCCTGAAGCATATTGATCCGGCCGCCAGGGTTGATCGGAGAGATTGATTCGTCAGAGTACTCCTGCTCGTTCTGCTCGATCCTGGCGATTTGATTGGGAGGGATTCCATCGTTTTTTCGGTGCTCGCGCCCCCCGGTCCTCTCTGCTCGGGGCTCTGGCTTGGTAACCAAGCTATCCAATTTGCCCTCCTCAAACAGTCTCCAGAGTTGTCTGAGGAGGTCGCGGCACTGGCTGGTGTTGTGGCCGGGACTCTTGTGGTAGGCACAAAATTTGCTGTGGTCTAGATGACCGTTGTCCCTCATCAGCTTCGGTTTGCTAAGCCACTCGCGTCCCTTGATGGCGTTGAAAATGTGGGCCGAAGATAGATTGAGGTTGCGGAGGAGGTGAACCTCCACATCCTCGAAGGCTTTAAATTCACCTGGCAGCTTTGCGACCGCCTTCCTGGGCTTGGTGACCGTCTTTCTCGGGATGGAAGATGGCGCCTTCCCTTCCCCGTTAGATCCCTCGCCTAAGCAAAGAGTGAGCATCTTCTGCCTAGCCAGAAAATCAGCGGCCCTGATGCGGAAGATCACGTAGGTCGGGGGGATGTCCTTCGTGAGGTGCCTGAACATGGGCGAATGGCCATAGAATCCCCATAGGACCGAGTAAAGAGCAAGCTCGTCGCTAATGGGCTCGCCGGTGAGGACTATTTCGTCTACTCGGTCGATGTATTCTTCGTTGGGCTCGTCCTTCCCCTGCCTGATCTTCATCATGCAGTGGGGGCCTTCGGGACGAGCAACTTTGGCGGCGAAATATGACATGAAGGCGTTCGCCAGTTTCTCGAAACAGTTGATCGAGCGTGGTGGCAGTGAGATGTAACACCTATGGGCAAGATCGCCCAATGTCAATGGGAACATTCGGCACTTCGTCGCGTCCGATGCCCCACATCCGGTCATGTAAATCCGGAACTTGCTCAAATGGGTCTCAGGATCCGATTTCCCCTCATATAGAGGTGTTTGAGGAGGAGCGATCTTCGGTTGGACGGGGGCGAGCTCGATCTGGGCCGCGAGCGGTTCACTCGGTCCGGCGATCGATCTTTTGGCGCCTGCCCCAGTTTCTAGGAGCGCCTTCATTTCGTCGAGCTGACGCTGCATGGCGGCCATCGCCGTAGCCTGACTGCTCGCGGATTGGCTCTCGGAGCGGGAGCCGAGGCGATCGTGTACCGATCTTCTGGCACTGTGGTAAGTGACGAGTTCTCCGCCACCGAGCTTAATTCTTGGGCGAGTGGGAGCCCGTTGACCGGCCTGTCTTCTGGGAGTCGGGTATGCCGAACTCCTGGTGACTGATTCGGACTCTGATGTCTCCCGGCTGGGCCCCGAATGCCCGGGTCGCCATGAGGGATCACTCCCTAGGCGGCTGAAGACGGAATCGTCCCGCCTTACGAGCGCCTTTTCCTGCGGCTCGGGGCTTTCTGACGATTTCTCGACATATAGCCCCTTGAGCTTCCGCTTGCCTGCTCGGCGGATGGCTGATGGAGTAATGGTGGGCGAGTCTCATGCCCTCCGTCGCTCCCTAAGGATGGCCATATCCTCCTCGATCTGTTCCGCGGTTTGGAACTGATCGAGTGAGAGGCTGGGACCGTCCCTCGGGGGCGGGAGTGAGAGCCTAGCGTCGCCGCGGTCGCCTTCCGCCGTAGGTTGGGATTCGGTCTAGGCCGGAATAAGATGACCGGCAGATCGCAGGGTGGCTCTTTTTGAGGTCGTGGCAGACGTCATAATTCTGAAGGTTTTCTTTGAAGAACAGTGAGTGTTTCTTCAAGTATATGCCCCGGAGAATAGTGAGTATTCTTCGAGACGATCAGAATAAACAATGAAGGTTAAGATGCCCTTCCTCTAGCGCCAATTTTTGTTACCCAAAATATTATCCGAAGATGATATTGCTGGAATGGTCGAGTAACAAACAAAGTGCGAGAGCACGTCCGTGAGGAAATAGATGACACAAGATTTGCCAGGGTTGTTAGTCCCGGGCTTAAATGCTCTCGCGAGATGTTATTAATATGAATACTAGAGAGTACAAATATTAATGTTAGAGTACTATTACAATGAGTATAAAGACTCTAGTTATATAAGCTATTGAGCGTGAAGATTGCCGGAAGAACCAGATATGAAGCTCTGTGAGTTCTTGCTTTTGGTGTTCTGTGTTCGTGAATGAATTTCACTATCCTTTGGCCACTGCTGGAGGCCTTCTATTTATAGGAGAAGAGGTTGCTAGGTCCTCTCTGTCCATCGCTGGCGACCGCCGTTTTCTATATGAGAATAAGGTGGGCGATCGTCCCATCACATGGGACTATTTCCTTAAAGTCTGAGGCTGCTGCTGGCAGCCAGATGTGCGAGCCAATGAGGAGTCCGCACGCGTCCTGAGTCACTGTCTGGGGAGGTGTGAAGGTGGTGACAGGCTGGGGTCAAAAGGCCTTATCTTGTGGCGCCTTTTGCGGATCTGCACGTGGGTCTTCACCCGAGATTCGGTCTTCGAAGACTTTGACGGGTGTCGGATTCATACGTGGCACGGGACGATCGTCTACAGTCGGACATTACAGGTAATCGCCAGATGCCAATAGACGATCGCCTTGGACGTCGACCGCTAGGCGCTTGCCCAGCACCTATCTTCTTTGGCTGGCTCCCGACCATTATGCCGATCTCCATCGAGGCGTATAAATCGCCGCACAACAATATACATGACAGATTCACTCAGATTTTGTCCCACGAGGTTTTACTGAGACGGCACAAGAATATTCATACAAGAACTATCGAGATAAGGGGGAGCAAATTTACGAGATCACCGATTGCTGAAGTTTTATCCCACAGGGATTTCCTAGCAACATTATGATGCAACATGATATGATTGCCACAAGCTCCAATACAAACAGTTTGAAAGTTTTTCTCCATTGGGTTTTTCTTCAAACTAGTTCAGCAAATATTTATGTAAATAGTCATTCAAGGGGGAGTGTTATAAAAATATCATGAAAGTGACATTTCAATTACTCTTTTGTTTTTATATAGTGTGAATGACTATTACGCCCCTGATGTAATTATGTAATTACGATTATGCCATCTGAAGTTTTCCTATAAATGGGACTTCAGTTATTAATGAAAATATACCTGAGAATCATTCTCTCTATTCTCTCTCTAAATTCTCTCTCTATAATATTTTGATTTCATAACATATATGAGATTTCATTTTTATATCAAAAAAATAGATAAGATAAACCTTTATCTTATCTCCCTTTGTCATTACGTGTATAAAAATCCTCCAAATCTCAAACCACATCACAAAAAATCAAGAGGAAGTGATAAGGAAGGTGAGGTGGGGACACAGGGGCGCGTACTAGGATTAGATGAGAACAAACGAGCCGAGCCCCTCGGTTCGTGTACCGGATGTTCGCATTTCCAGTCCGTTAGATACACTTCGTTCTATCTCAAATGTATTTATATTTAATTAATCTAAATTAATTAATTTATTAAATACAAAATAATAGTTTATTTCCAAGAAAATAATTATTTATGAATTAAATTAATCATCCAGTAATTAACTTCAATTCACAAGACCGCATCAATTTATTTAATAAATTAAATTAGATATCCAATATCCAATATTAATGAAGAAATAATAAATTCACATTTATCTATCAAATATCATTGTGCACGACTCCATGGGTCCATCTCAGTCGGCAGTTGGAGGAACCAAAGAGTGCAAGTAACACTTAGCCAGCCTAGCGGCCCGCACCATAACCCAACTGAGAACGAATGATAGGATCATTCCAAAACTATTATGTCGTGAATATCGTATACGTATAAACCCTTCAATCATATGTCCCGGTCGAGTATTAGGGTCACAGTAATGTCAAACACTCTATGCATGTGTTAATGCAAACTTAGATCACCGAGCTCTCGTGTATAAAATACAACCAGCTCTAAATGCTTTGACCAAAGTCTTACGATCTCATTTGTCATTAACTGTATAGGACATTTACCTGCTCACTTACAGGTTATATTCCTAACATTTATATTATATATTAAAATAAGGTATGGATTTCAAAACATTCACCAGATCCGTCGAAGTCTCTCAAGACGTCCACGTTAGCATATCTTCTTTTTTATTTTTAATTATTTTTTTTCCTTAGTATCCTTATATTATTTATATTATATATTAAAGGAAATATATTTATGGAAGTGATTAGATATGGATATGAACCGCTGTGTGTAACACCCCCCAAACCATAAGGGACTGTCACACGATGTAGACCCTTCTCACAGGGATCTACCAGACTGGAATCGAGAAGAAAACTAATTATTTGACTGACTGGGGTCAAATTAAATAACAGAACAGACCGATGAGGTCGAAACTCAAAATACACGAATCGACAAGGTCACACGACAAAAATCAAAACCGAATAAAATCTCATTATAACCACATACCAACGCAGGGGTCAATATACAGTAGCAGAAACGGATTACTACTCAACAATAAAAGAACTCCGACTTCCGACTGATTAGTAACGTAGCTTGTCATCTTCCATGTCTACCATGTGATTTCTCCCACGAACTGCGCATACATGAAATACATGAAACACATTTCCCATTTAAGGGATTAACAGTTCAAATTTGCTAGTACAAATATTCTAGTTATATAAAATACACCAAACAAATATCAGTCATAGTTACACAAAATATACCACATAGTTACTAGTCATAGACAAACAACAACAAACATCAAGAGTAGTTCTCGAGAGGTTCTAATGTTCAGACAAAACTAAAATCATTAATACGAATCATCACCTCGGGCATTTTAGAAAACGGAAAAGCCTTTTAGGTCGCTGTGATCTCCTGCCACGTGTCTCTGTAGGTTCAATAACTCGCACGGATTAGGCCAAACACAACAATCACAACACTCAGTCCCAACTCCGTGATCCCTTGCCATAAGTCGCTCACTATAGGCCCCGTTGAATTCGCACGGCTGGACTACTGTGTCCTGAACCCATGATCCCTTGCCATGTGTCGTCGTAGGCCTCGTCAGACCCGCACGATTGGATCTCAGCATCACATAAGTTCTGATCCCATGGTCCCTTGTCATGTATCCTCGGAGGTCCCATCGGACCCGCACGAGTGAACTCAGCATTACAACATACAACATTCAAAATCAAACACACCGCAACGTACACGATCAACGTCACAACATCCATCACAATCAATACACAATCAACACAACACGTCCAACGATCAACACACAATCAAAAATACATCCAAGTATATGATCAAACCAACACCACATATATCCGTCAATCTCAACTCGTCACAATACATATCAAAAGTATAATAAACCAATTATATCATCACAACAAGGGACGATCAAATGCATCAACACATAACTAGACATCCATGATGACAACTCACAAAATGCATAATCAATAAGGACGATCGAATTATCATAATTATTTACTCAACTTCAATTCGCAAGGTATAAATTGTATAGACAAGAATACTTGCCTCAACAATCGACACTCGAATGCCCCGACGAACACGGCTCAGACGAACAGCTCCGAAAACCTACAACCTCCACGAGAAATCAACAATAACACAATCACTATGAGAATATCAACTAATAACGACGAAAACATACCCAAAATACGACGAGAAATACATTGAAGCGTTTAATCAAACATTAAATATTTAAGGTTTCTCAAGAACAAAAAAGTCACGATCTCGATTAAATAAAACCAAAATATGGATATAAAATCCATAGGATATGTTCAAGAACATCATATAACACTAATTGAACCACCAAAATCGAATGAAATTGAATCCATTAGAGAAAAAACCCTAAAATAGAAAAATAGGTATTTTATTGAAAAGTACCTCAATCCGACGAAGAACAAGAGATTGTATGTTGATATAATCATCAAATACCTTCAAAAACACTCTTGGATGGAGCAAAATCGGACAAGAATCCGAACCCTAGCCAAAGACGTCCGTCTGCCGCAAGAAGAAGGATAAGAAGTGAAGAATGAGGCTGAAAACCCGACTGTCCCGTTTTATACTAATGGAGACGCACGACCGGTTATGCACGACCAACTGCTCATGCGTCTGTTCGTACTCAAACTCACCAGCGGAAACATGCAGGGATGCACGAGCACCTGCGCATGTGCAAGACCGTACATCTGGTCGTGCGTCCCTCACTGCCCATGCACTTGTGTGTCGCACGAGCACAGCATGAGCACTTGCTCGTGCGTCTGCTCTTGCGCTGCAAATAAAGGCTAGAATCGAGCTCGATATGGTTCCAGAAGAACCCGGAATGTAACCAATTCGAAAATAAGGGATAACACAAGCCAACAACACCTTCTAAGAGCAAAATGGCAACATAATACAACATGTCGTATCACATACGCATGCACCCGATCTGTACGACTTACGCAACGGCAAGTCACACCCGACGAATACCATAATATGGTACACCATAAAATACGCAATACAGAAATAACTCCAATTAATCATGTTGGGAAAAATAATGTTGTTTTGATAATTACCAAACAACAAAGCTTGATACAGCAAGCTAGCATACAACAAGATGAAAAATGCCAGCATACAGCAAGCCGCTGTATCGAAAGTCCAATCGAAGTTGTCAATCTTGTATCGAAGACCTTCTCATAGTGCCAGCATACAGCGAGCTCTCGCGCTACCAAGATACAGCAACAAAGTCTTAGTTAAATGCCAAGTATGGAAGCTGACTCGAATCTCAATACAGCATCCTTCCATACAGCACCGGACTACTCCAATATGTCTACAGCACAAATGGATACAACATTCACATCGGAACAGGACTGAAGACCGTTTGAAAAGGAATCTTTAGTATTCGCTAAAGTCAAGTCCCGTTTGATAAAAGAAGTATTTAAATACTGAAAGGATAAAGTATTTAAATACTGAAGCCGACAGAGATCTTCAAATCCCGCAATATCCGGATCCTGGTCTATTCAAGTCAACTATCAAGTTGTGACAGCAATCTTGCTCAACGGATCTATCTCAACGGATATATCCAAGAAGGCTATATATATCTCCAGTGTTTGAAGATCAATAATCAAGAATATCCCTGTGAAACAACAAGATATACGAAGAAGAACTTTTACAAGCTTACAAGCGATATTCAAACCATCGAAAGACTGAATATTCATTATCATCGGATCAAGCTTACAAGAGCAAGTATATTTCTTTCTAGCATCAATCCATATCTGAGAAAGAAGAAATATACTCAGTCATCAAGAACAGCCATCATCAGCTCAAGAACTTCATATTCAAAGCTGATGTTCTTACCTGGTTACCTACATTTTACCTTTATGTAAAAACTAAGCTCTGTGTGAACTCAACAAGTTATTCTGACCTGTGTCGGACGAATAAGGACGAAGCTTTGGAACTGTGTGTGAAGAAGCAAGTCAAGAAGGAAGCTTTAACCAAATCTGTGTGAACGGTTGAAAGCGACAGTCTTTGTATCTATCTGTGTGAACGATACAAGGATAGGTTTGATTATAAATACATAGTTGTATACGCAGTATTTATAATAAACTTTTTACTCCTGTGTGGAGGACCAGTGGACGTAGAGGAGTTTACCTCTAACCACTTAAATACTGTGTTATTTACTTTTCGCCGTTACTGTTTTCACAACTGTGATTTATACAAGTATACACTGCAAAACCCTGTACGCACCAAGCTAACAGGAGATTAGACCGAGTTGCTGTATCGATAGCAACTTACTGTTTTAAGACTTCCGCTACACACTCAGATTTGTAAATCATACAGCCTGTTGCTTAAACATTTCCCAAGCTATATCCTGTATACTTTAAAGTGGGCCAACAAGTGGTATCAGAGCGGTTGATTCTAAAAAGAATCAGTCGTACTTTTAACTGAATCAGATCCTTAAAATCACTTATTTTTCGAAAACAATTTATCTTTCCTATTCTCTCACATATGGGTACCTCATTAATAAGCAAGATACCTATGTTTTTTATTAACGAGTTTGATGACTGGAGAAATAGGATGAAAAACAAACTCAAGGCCTTCATTGGAGAATCAAAAGCTTCACCCGCATCAACAAAGACCGAAGAGTGTCTTCAGGTGGTCACTGACAGTGACTCGTCAGATGATGAGCTAGAAGATAGAGCCTATAGGTGCTCTATGGCCGAAGTTAAAGAGGAAAATGAAGACGGCGATGATGATGAGGTAAGCTCTACCTCAACTATTCCTGTAAATACATCTCATACCTTTGAAAATATGTTGAATGAATTTAATAACATTCAAAAGGCCCATGAGATATTGAAAAGAGAAAACATACAGCTTGAAATTTCTAACTTAGAGCTGAAAGAAGAAAACGACTTGCTGAAGGATAATTACGAAAATATGTCAGTCGATTGTGAAAACAGCAAAGTCAATTTAGAAAAACTCATGGAGAGCAATCATCAACTTGCTCACGATCTAAATGAGACTAAGTCTCATCTTGAAAGCAAGACAAATTATTTGGCTCTACTCGAAGCCAAAGTAAAATCTCTCGAGAAACGTGAAGGAGAATTAGAGAAAATTTTGAATTCTTTCGAGAAATCCTCTAATAGAATTGAAGAGATCCTAAGCACTGGGCAATATGCTCATGATAAACGTGGCTTAGGGTACAACTCGTTCTCCAACAAAGAAAAATCTAGTACGGTATTCGTCAGGAGTGAGGAACCCATTCCTGTATCGAAGGAAATTCCAAGTCCTGTGAAGGAACCCATTGCACCGCAAATAGCAAAAGCTGCCATTCCGCCCCCGCAATCCTATTCCAGACAGCGGAATCCTCAGCCATTCAGACATATAAGGCGTACTCAACAGCATGCTCCACAAGCATATCATAAGCGCCAGCAGTCATTCAGGAGGAAGGTTGTACCCAATTATCCAAGGCCCGTACGGCAGTACTCTCAGTACAGCACGCCTAGATATTGGATACAGGAGCCCCGTTATCCATCCAGAAAACAGGTCGCAGCGCAGTATCAACAACAGCGTTGGGAATCCAACTGGAGACCCAGAAGGCAAGCTGTTAGGACAAAGAAAATGGCTCCACCTCCTAGACGACAATCGTACTGGAATAACAACTATAATTCTCGATTTTTCATGCATTATAATTATCATAATTACAATGACTATGTGCCTGCCCCACGTAGATATCGAAATAATGGACCAAAAGTAGCCTACAACAAACCAATTGTTGTCCGGCAAATCTGGGTACCGAAAGGCACTATCACACCAGGACCCAAATTTACTTGATTTCTATGCTTTGACATGAATCGGAAAATGCTACAGCCAGACTCCCTGTAAGTTTTTATGCTTTTACTCATTAGATGAGGGTGAATGCTGTAAGACCCAAGAATACAGTATCTGCCATTAATTAACTGTACACTCAGAACAGTCAAGACAGCATTGTAGGACAAAGAAGGCATGAAACCTTCCTACAGCTGACGTGTGCATTAATTAAGGGGGAATACAGTACGACCCATGAATACAGTGTTAATCCTAATAGTAATGTAAGAATTGAAACCTGTATGTACCTTTTAAGGGAGAACGCTGTATTATTCGCGGATACAGTACTTACACCACAAGACATCAATTATGCTTGATAATTTTATTCTATTGAGTATTGTTATTCCAATTTTGTTTTTTAAACGCTTTGCACGACATCTGGACTTCTCTATCTCGAACGACGCGAATTTTTAACTCATTCATTTTTTATTGCTGCAATCAAACAAGCTTAAGTATTAAAGCTGTAAGAACTTGTCCGCGAACAGTTCACAGGTTAAGTTGTACTCAACTAGATCACACTGTAAGATTATGCCTGCGCGCCAATCATAAGTTTAAGATGTAATACACTTCCCTATTAGATGTTATCATTTTAGAACTTGCCTGCGAGCAGTTTACGTTTCTTTTAAACTAAGTGCTGAAGACCAGATCATTTGACAGAAGATCAAGAAGTCTGCTCTTGATATTTTCCAAAAAGAGGAAACAGTGGGGATAAACAACTCCTGTATCGAAGTCCTCTCAAATTACCAACAAGTGGTTATCGAAAAAGAAGGGGAAATTGTTTTAGCTTAACGAGGTTTTTGGCATCAAAGTTTTGGGATCATCAAGAAGTTTTGGAAATTATCAAAAAGGGGGAAATTGTTGGGAAAAATAATGTTGTTTTGATAATTACCAAACAACAAAGTTTGATACAGCAAGCTAGCATACAACAAGATGAAAAATGCCCAGCATACAGCAAGCCGCTGTATCAAAAGTCCAATCGAAGTTGTCAATCCTGTATCGAAGACCTTCTAATAGCGCCAGCATACAGCGAGCTCTCGCGCTACCAAGATACAGCAACGAAGTCTTAGTTAAACGCCAAGTATGGAAGCTGTCTCGAATCTCAATACAGCATCCTTCCATACAGCACCGGACTACTCCAATATGCCTACAGCACAAATGGATACAGCATTCACATCGGAACAGGACTGAAGACCGTTTGAAAAGGAATCTTTAGTATTCGCTAAAGTCAAGTCCCGCTTAATAAAAGAAGTATTTAAATACTGAAAGGATAAAGTATTTAAATACTGAAGCTGACAGAGACCTTAAAATCCCGCAATATCTGGATCCTGGTCTATTCAAGTCAACTATCAAGTTGTGATAGCAATCTTGCTCAACGGATCTATCTCAACGGATATATCCAAGAAGGCTATATATATCTCCAGTGTTTGAAGATCAATAATCAAGAATATGCCTGTGAAACAACAAGATATACGAAGAAGAACTTTTACAAGCTTACAAGCGATATTCAAACCATCGAAAGATTGAATATTCATTATCATCGGATCAAGCTTACAAGAGCAAGTATATTTCTTTCTAGCATCAATCCATATATGAGAAAGAAGAAATATACTCAGTCATCAAGAACAGCCATCATCAGCTCAAGAACTTCATATTCAAAGTTGTTGTTCTTACCTGGTTACCTACCTTTTACCTTTATGTAAAAACTGAGCTCTGTGTGAACTCAACAAGTTATTCTGACCTGTGGGGACGAATAAGGACGAAGCTTTGGAACTGTGTGTGAAGAAGCAAGTCAAGAAGGAAGTTTTAACCAAATCTGTGTGAACGGTTGAAAGCGACAGTCTTTGTATCTATCTGTGTGAACAATACAAGGATAGGTTTGATTATAAATACATAGTTGTGTACGCGGTATTTATAATAAACTTTTTACTCTTGTGTGGAGGACCAGTGGAGGTAGAGGAGTTTACCTCGAACCACTTAAATACTGTGTTATTTACCTTTCGCCGTTACTGTTTTCATAACTGTGATTTATCCAAGTACACTGCAAAACCCTGTACACACCAAGCTAACAGGAGATTAGACCGAGTTGCTGTATCGACAGCAACTTATTATTTTAAGACTTCCGCTACGCACTCAGATTCGTAAATCATACAGCCTGTTGCTTAAACATTTCCCAAGTTGTATCCTGTATACTTTAAAGTGGGCCAACAAATCATTATCGAAAATAAATATCTGGCACAAAACGACAAATAATTCAAGGCAAATGAAACAAAATTCACGGGTACTACAGTCTACACCACTAAAAATACGTTTTGCCCCGAAACTTAAAACGAACCACAACACGAAACAAACCAAAAGCGAGAAAATCAAAAATCAATGGTCTCTATGAGTCGATCTCGACACCGGCGCTGAATCCTGAGTATTGATCATACTAGATACTCTCTCACAATACTGAACTCGGTGCTCCTCATGTCCGCAGTTGTAACAAGTCACCAACGGTGCCTTGTAGTTCGTACAAACATGGCCCAGAACATTATAGTTTAAACATTCCGGTACATCACTAGAAGTCAACGACACCGACTTGGAATTCCCTGATCCTCCGGTCTACAAAGAAGGTCCCACAAATGATCGGTACAAAGGTTGAGGTCTAGAAACCCCAGTTCCCTTACTTCCTGATGAATCACCAGAAGTCTTTTGCTTCTTTGTCATGGACATAAGCTCCATCGACGATAGAGTCATCTCCAACGTTGGAGATCTACAAACATCAACATTCTCTCCGGGTACTTGCCTCTGATTATGCGATTGGTCCTCACAACCATCTGTACTGGTCGGATTGGTGTTCTAACGAATGAATCGCCTCAGTACGCTCACGGTCATAACCACAATTTCGGCCTCGACCTCTAAGCATACCGAACATACACCCGCTCATCACCATGAAACATAACAACACATAACAGTCTATTGAAAATACCCACTCCATGCAGCACAACAGAATATGACAACACATAGTAACACAAAGAAAGTATCACAACAAAAGTTTCTACTCAGGGCAGCTAAACAAACACAAAAATTACGACTGTAAGAAATAAAACTTGCAGCCATAACTTATAGATCATACGGCCGCAACTAAAGAACATTCACAACCCTAACCATATGTTCATTATGGCCACAACATATTGTCGAACGACATAGATATCCTTACAGCTTCGATATAGCTCCGAATGATAGCAACGATACAAAAGTACAAAAAGTCACGAAGCGCTAACGTATTTATGCAACATACGGATTTAAGCGATATCGTATCTCACGAAAGCGACATCATACAAGTTACGAGACAACTCCAAACTGCACAACATAACATTTTTGGATGCAACCAAAATACTCCAACGAGAATAACAACATCACGAATATGTGACAACAACTTATCCCTCACGTGGACGTGCTAGTCCCAAGCTCTAGCGGTATCGCCTTAAGATATATATCTACATCATGCACACATTGTATTCTAACTTATTTATAAAATTTATTAATTTTACTGGAAAGCTTAAGTTGAATACGATTGCGAAATTCTTTTCGTTCCACCTTGGGAACTATCATCGTCCTTTCAAAATAAAACATCGTTACAAGTTAAAACATAAGTTTTAATCTTTCACTCTTTTGGAAAGAAATCACATTGTCATTTTAGAATACAAAAATTTTTATGGTGTGAAAATTTTTTAAATCATACACTTTAGTTATTTGGAAATAAAAACTCGTTGGCTAGAAATCATCTCCAAAATTCTTTCAGACATATCTAAATGTTAATAATGGTAACATTCTTCAAAACACTTGAAAACTTTCCAACATACATTTTTCAAACACCGTCTTATGGTCCCGTTCGAAAACATAAGGCCGGCTCGCCAAACAATTTTTAAAAGGCACAATAACCGCCGGTTACATGTATCATCAAAATATTTTAGAGAATCCGTTTTCCACTAGGTCTATAAAATTTCAAAAATCTATTTTTTTTCAAACATGCACGCATCGAATATAATAAACAATGAGAGTACGTGTGTGACAGAAAACAACAATTTGTCAAAAACAATCAACTCTCATACACATGCCTATCCGACATTCAAAGTTAATAGTTTAAACAACACAACCTCATAAACACCAAATTCAAGCAAAGGTCAGCATAACCTGTCTCGGTTCTCAACAAACTCTATCACTAACACACTTTCTAGAACACATCAATGTTCAGAAATTCACAACACGTTACACCACTCATAATTCAATCCATCACTATATCCCGATCACTTCACGCGCAATATACCATAAACCTCAAACACAAGTTTCATCTCGCCTCATACAAACGAAATATCAGTTATAACACATAAAAGAGGAGACTTACATCCACATATCTCACGAAGATGACGATAGCCCATGATACTAATCTCAATCAACAACACGGACAACATGATGTGACAACGCACAACTCGACTTGTCAACCGACAACTCGGATGACGCGACAAAATGTGACTCAAAAAATCACGACTCGACTCGACCTGACAGCCTAGGTTTCCACAACTTAAGCTCTGATACCATAAATGTAACACCCTTAAAACCGACAGCCTAGGTTTCCACTTTCTAGAATACATCAATGTTCAGAAATTCACAATAGATTTCACCACTCATAATTCAATCCATCACTGTATCCCGATCACTTCACGTGCAATATAACATAAGCATCAAACACAAGTTTCATCTCACCTCATATAAACGAAATCACGGAATATCAGTTATAACACATAAATAGGAGACTTACATCCACATGTCGCACGAAGACGACGATAACCCATTATACTAATCTCAATCAACAACACAGACGACACGATGTGACAAAGCACAACTCGACTTGTCAACCGACAACTCGGATGACGCGACAAAACACGACTCGACAACTCACGACTCAACTCGACCCGACAGCCTAGGTTTCCACAACCTAAGCTCTGATACCATAAATGTAACACCCTTAAAACTATAAGGGAGTGTCACACGTCGTAGACCCTTCTCATAAGGATCTACCAAGCTGGAATCTAGAAGACAACTCATTATTTAACCGACTGTAGTCAAATTAAATAATAGAATAGACCGGTGAGGTCAAAACTCAAAATACACGAATCGACAAGGTCATCCGAAAAAAATCGAAACCGAATAAAATCTCATTACAACATATCCACGCAGGGGTTAATATACAGTAGCGGATACGGATTACTACTCAACAATAAAAGAACTCTGACTTCCGATGATTAGTATCATAGCTTGTCATCTTCCATGCCGACCGTGTGATTTCTCCCATGAACTACGCATACCTGAAATGCATGAAATGCATTTCCCCCATTTAAGGGTGTTAGCAATTAAAAATTGCTTGTACAAGTATTCTAATCATACAAAATATACCAAGAAAATATCAGTCATAGTCATACAAAATATACCACACATTAATCAGTCATAGACAAATAACAACAAACATCAAGAGAAGTTCATGAGAGGTTTTAATGTTTAGAAAACAAACTCAAGTCTTTAAATACGAATCATCACCTCGGGCGTTCTAGAAAATGGAAAAGCCTTCTAGGACCTCAAATCTGAAATTATAAAACTTTTTCGAAGCACTAGGGCCTCAGCCCAAATATCGTTCCATATCTCAAGTATTTTATAAAATGCAAAACTCTTTTTGGACCTCGAGTCCTTAGTTATAAAACATTTCAAAATCATTAAAGTCTCAGCCCAAATCTTATCTCACATCACAAGGGATGTATAAACAGAAAACCTTTTTGAAAATCGTCTGGGTCACAGCCCAACATTTAGTTTCACAAAACTCCTTTCAAAATCTTTGATCATCAAAACATGCCCGTGACCCCGTGATCTCCTGCCACGTGTCTCCGTAGGTTCATCAACCCGAGCGGATTGAGCCAAGCAATACATGAAAGATCAAACATGCTCGTGACCCCGTGATCTCCTGTCACGTGTCTCCGTAGGTTCAAAAACCCACACGGATTGAGCCAAACACAAAAATCACAACCCTCAGTCCTGACTTCGTGATCCCTTTCCATAAGTCGGTCAGTGTAGGCCACATCGAACCCGCACGGCTGGACTACTATGTCCTGACCCCATGATCAATTGCCATGGGTAATCGTAGGCCTCGTCAGACCCGCATGATTGGACCTCAGCATTACAACATACAACATTCAAAATCAAACACACCGCAACGTACACGATCAACATCACAACAACCATCACAATCAATACATAATCAACACAACACATCTAACGATCAACACACAACCAAAAATACATCCAAGTATGTGAGCAAACCAACACCACATATATCCGTAAATCCCAACTCGTCACAGTACATATCAAAAGTATAATAACTAGATCATCATAATCGATATAATACCACAACAAGGGACGATCAAATGCATCAACACATAACTAGACATCCACGACGAGAATTCACAAAATGCATGGTCAACGAGGACGAGCAAATTATCATGATTACATTACTCATATTCAATAAGGTATAAATCGTATAGACAAGAATACTTGCCTCAACAATCGATACTCGGACGCCCCGACAAACACGGCTCAACCGAACAACCCCAAAAAACTAATAACCTTCGCGAGAAATTAACAGCACAATCACTACGAGAATAACAACTAATAACGATGGAAAACTGTTGGAATATTCTATTCCATATAATCATAAATTGGTTTTGATGATGAGATAATGATGTTAATGATGAGTTGAAGATGTTATCGGTCAAAGAAAACAACATTAGAACGATGCAAAACAACATAGAAGTCGAAGACGCTCGAACCGGTCTGAAAAGCAAAGAAGTTCATTTTTAATGAAGCTAACATACGTAATATACTTCATATACCGTACGTAATGAGAAGTCACCCGAAGGAAGACAAGTGCAGACGACATGATTTAACGTACGTAACCTAAACAAATTAACGTACGCTATCGGGTGAATATAACGTGCGTAACATACAAGCTTTAACGTACGTAATATTGTTTGAATATGAATTCAAGCAAATCAACCGTTGTAAGATTTGGAGAAGTCAAAAAGGCATGCAATGGATATGAAATCTAACGTACGTAATGATGCATATATAACATACATAAGAGATCGTATTTAACGTACGTAAGCGGATGATATTAACGTACGTAAAAGATGGACAGAAGTCACTGGACAACTTCGTATGAAACTTAACGTACGTAACCGGGTGATGATACCGTACGTAACCATGCTTAACATACGTAATTAATTAGCTATAACGTACATAAAACAGACAGCAGAAGCTAACAGCTAGTTGAGAGAATTTGCCTATAAATACCAAGTCATTTGCTATCATTCTAGACAACAACTCCAAGCAAATTACATATTGATCAGATATCATTGTATACATTATTGTTGTTATTATTGTGCTTAATTGATAAGTGTTTGAGTATTCATACACGAAAACACATACACAAGAGGAAATATACGGATTGTAGATTGATTCGGTGTTATTAGGATTGTTGAACCGGCATTAGTATCTAAATCCAAATGAGGTTTGTCTAGTACCAATAAAAAGCTAAATAGGTTGCTTCCTTGTCCGATAGAAAAGAAAAACGGTTTATCTTGGACCGATATAAAGACAAGATTGTAACGGTTTATCTTGGACCAATTGAAGACAAGATTGTAACGGTATCCCTCGGACCGATAGAAGAAGAGGTGTAGAGGTTGATCTTGAGCCTATATAAAAAGATACGGAGAGAGGACGTTGGCACGTTTGGGTGAACCTCTATAAATCTTATGTCGTTTATCTTCTGCAATTTAATTACGCTTCCACAAGCGCAAAAGAGTTTGAAAACTCTACTCCGCGATATTATCCACCATTCTAAGTGGGGTGCCAATTCTCAACAATTGGTATCGGAGCGGTATCTGTTAAAGTCGGCTTTACATCCGAAGAGAAAAAGATCCAGTGGCCCTCCAATTTACCCCGGTCAAAGGTCTTGCCTTAAACCGACCTCCATTCTTTGATGGATCGAATTTCATGACGTGGAAGAAGAAAATGTCGATATTCATTTGAGCCTATGATATTGAGCTATGGAAAGTCATATGTCTTAGTCCGAAAATTCCCATGAATTCAAATGGTAATCTCAAAAGATTTGAAGAGTATGATGATACGGATTGGAAAAACGACCATTATAATTGCAAAGCAACGCAATTATTATATTGTGCTTTAAATCTGGAAGAACACAACCGGATTTCATCATGTGATAGTGCCAAAGAGATTTGGAAGATTCTTGAGGTAACTCATGAAGGAACATCACTGTAACACCCCCAAGTTATTTAGGGTATATTATAGCACCGTGAGCCCCGTCGTGGGACCCACAAGGCTATTTATATGCGGAACTATGAACTTTGACCGATAAGGTCCAAGTACAATCAAATGGAAACAATAAAAATGGTATTCAAAACAATATCCAATAAATCCGAATACAACACATCACGAATCAATACCATGGCAACACAGGCCGAAACATCAAGGAAACCAAAAACAGTACTCGAGTACTCAAAAAACATTCAAGTACAACATCATTGAATGGAGGAAATACATAACATAACCAGTGACAAGACACAGCATCACACTTGCCCATCATCTTCATGCCGACCCAGTACGTGCCTATCCGCTCTCCTGGATCCCAAAATACATGAAAGGTATTTCCCCCGTAAAGGGGTTAGCCGTCGAATATCTAGTACAAGTATATCGCATATGAAAGATAATACTTCTCGACAATAAAGTAAATGTAATCATTATTTCATCAACTCAAGACTAGTATTCCAGAATAACTAAATCTCATAGCATCACATTCAATACATACATGATTAATCATGGAACCACACCAAAGGCAACGGAACCCTTGGAGGACCCGTCGGCCCATCCCAGGGTGGTTAAACCAAAATATCCGCAGAACCGCACCAAAGGCTACAGAACCCTCAGAGGACCTGTCGGCCCATCCTAGAGTGGATACATACCATCATACAATTTATATATCTTACTTTCAAAGTCGAGAACGTACAATCATAAACATATACTTGCCTTTGAGACATCAAGAATCGGAAGGAAAAGAGTATAAGTTCGGTAGGTCCAAGAACGCACTTCCGACACCTAAACGATTCGTAAGGAATTTGATAATCAATAATCCATACTCAAATCACACGAAGAAACTCCCGAAACCCGCCTACGATTCACGAAACTACAAGGATAATTACCTAAAGGTTTGAAAATCACTCAAACCCTCTCAAGTCCAAACAAGGTACAAAACCATCCATATAATCGTAGGGGAAACATGGGTACGGGGTAGATACATCATAATCTCAAAGATCTAAAGCCCCCAAAAATTTCCAAAACTAGGGTTCTAAGGAATTTACCTTTATTCGGAAGATAGAGACGGATTCGATGTTGTGTAATCTTTGTTATTCAACCAAAGATGATGATAGTTGAAGAAGGATCTCCCCAAATCGCCCCAAATCGCCTCGTAGTCGCCCTTTTCGTTGGAAGTGAAGGAAATGGAGAAGAAATGATGAACAAGATGTAATACCCGCAATATCGATTTTCGATAATTTTCTTTTTTTGGCGGGAGTACGTTTTAACGACTCTCTTGTGACCTTTCCATCATTCTGAGAATAATTAATTCTGTACTTTTCGACATCCGAGTTCGTTTCGGTGTCGCTTTGCTGAGTTCCGTGCTTTTTGGCGACTTTTCCGCATTTGAGTTTGATTCTTACGAATCTCGTTCGAAACTGTCATTTCGTCCTTCCGGCAAGTCCATTTAGCCTTGTTAGACGTGTTGTGAACTTCGGTTTGGTTATTCAATCATGTATCGTGATTTTTTGGATGTTTGCGCCGTTTTGTAATTTCCCAAAATTTTGGGTATTTGTTTTTATACTCATTTTTACCCACCTCCGAGTTGTCGGAATCACATGTTTGTTTAGAGCTTTCATACGTTGTTGAGAATTCTTCATTAGCGCTATGTTGCACCTTTCGAGTTGTCGCACTTTGAGGTTGTTCGGAACTGATCGGGTAGCAGAAGGAATCTGCTGCCAGAATGTAGAATGTTACGGCCGTAATGGCCAGCATATTACGGCCGTAATGGCTAGCATATTATGGCCGTAATGGACATGATGTTACGGCCGTAACAAGGGCACTGATTTCGTGCAATGGGCGATGTTATTTCGTAACGCTTTGCTCTTTTCCTTCCTCACGCGACGGGCAGAGTCTTGAGGCGATTCCAGGGTGATTCAGATACGGAATTGACCAGTCCGAATAAAGAAAACGAAGCAAGGATCGACGTAAATGGCCTTACAACGCGTCATGCACATACGGCGACATTTTTAGACAAGAAAACGGATACAAGACGTAAAAGGACCAAGCTGCCGAGCTCGACCGTGTCCAACCTGCCGGAAAATGTCACCACCTGCCGAAAAATGCCGAGCACTGCCGACCGAACTCGGCCGTGTCGTCCGACACCACCCGTGCCGTACTCGTCCGGAAATTCCAAAGTCACTGTCGGCCGAACCCGACCGTGTCCGGCGACACGGTCGAGTCCTACTTGTCCAGAAATGCCAGAACGTCTGTCGGCCGAACCCGACCGTGCCAGGCGATACGGTCGAGTCCTACTCGTCCAGAAATGCCGAAATGCCTGTCGGCCGAACCCGACCGTGCCAGGCGACACGGTCGAGTCCTGCCGACGCCTGTCGATCGCGCCGCGGCTGTGTCTCGGGACACGGTCGAGTCCCTGCCGGCAGCCCCCTTATTTTATACACTTTTGTGTATTTTTGTCTTCTCTTTTCCTTTCTTTACTCTTTTAGGGATTGTGTTCTCATGTTTTGTGATTTATGTTTCTTTTTTTTACTTTATTTGATTTGTTTTGATTATTCAAAGATTTTGTAATCTTTGAATTATTTTCTTTATTTGTTTGATTCCTTAGTAGACTTAGACTACATCTCCTATAAGTAGTCTATCATAAGCATTGTATAATGAATTGAATGTTGTTGTGAAAGAATACACTTTGTATTTCTATCCTTGGTAAATGATTTTTACCGAAACTTGATTTTTATTCGACGCGTTTTCGAGTATTAATCCGATCGATTCTCAATAGGTCTTGAGAAGAAATCATCTTATCGAATTATAGGTCTAATTCGATAAACCTTTGTCCTTGTTCGATTTTTCATTGTTATATCTGATATTATTCCCATAAAATACATCCAAAAACACCTACTCGTAAAAATAGCCTTCCGCTATCATACACTTACATATACTCCGGCCGATACTTATTCACTTTTCCGGGCGAATTTGTATCATAAGTGGTATCGGAGCCCAAGGTCATCTCCTTAGGCGATTTTATCAACGATTTCTTGTCAAAGAAATATCACTTGACTCTTGTCATCAGAAACCACACCTGAATTTCTTAATTCAGTTAAGGTTCTTGATCTAGCAGCAAAATGGAGTTCAACGATATTTATCTCTTGGCGATATTACGCGACGCATTACACAGCATACCGGAGTTCATGGGACCTTCCGATCCAGAAGAATGTGTTGATTGGCTCCACATTTGTGAGGAGTTTTTCAACCAAAATTCAATTCCAGTAGACCGCCGAGTCTCGTTGGTGACGAAATGCCTTCGTGGTCGCGCCTCGACCTGGTGGCAGAAATTGAAAACCAGCCGTTTACACCAAGGTAAACCCAAACTAAGAGACTGGAACAAATTCATAAAACACTTTACTCGGAAATTCATCCCCACAAATTCTCACCGCCATGATCCACCAACGGCATCACACCGGAAATTGCAAAAGCTCAGCGCCACCCCGCCACCGACCTTCGATCTAAGGTTTTTCCACATCACTAAGCGGCACAATGACGAATTTCCAACAGAACCTTTTTCCTATGAAGACGATGCCCCTACTACCATTTTTAATGAAGTAGAGGAGGCAAAGGAGACGACGCAATACAACAAAGAAGACGATGTGGTTAGTGTTTCCCTAATTGATGAACTTGGATCTTGCTATTATGAGTATGAACCAATCAGTTGTGTTGGCCAAATTGACCAAAACGGACTAAATTATTTTAATGGTGAGGAGCCTACTAGTGTCATGGAAATCGGGTCGGATTATGAAGGGCCACCAGTATTTGATGCAGAACCAGTTGATGAAGAGAAACCCATAATTGATCCCGTGTTTCCCATTTTTGATGGTGAACCCGACATGAAACCATTAATGCTTCCTATTTTTGTGGTTGTGCCCGACGGCGATCCATGTCTCGATGTAAGTTGTTTTGAAGATTTTTGTCCAAACTCCAATGAGTTGTTTTCAGTTTATGATACGGAGCACGAGGATGTTATGATTCCGGAACATCTATATCCCGAGCCTTACCAAGAGTTTGACACGAAAGACGACGACGAGGCGTTTTTCCCAGGTTTTAAAGTGGCATCCGATGAAGAGCAACCTATTATTACTGTCATGCTTCCCATTTCAGATGTCCGGTTATATGATGATTCATATCGTGATATCAGTATTACCTCGCAGAATGATTATTATTATTTCATTAATAATGATAGTTATTTGTTTTGTGATTCCCTGAGATCCCCTATTACCTACCGTCTCAAGATTTTGGGCTATATACGCACTGCGGATATTTTCGAAATCAAGTACGTAGAGGTTTTAGCTATTTCATCTGGAAACGACGGGAGTTCGGAATTGAGGACAATTCCCTTTAAAGGGGGAGGGAATGATACGTAATTGACTAGTCCGAATAAAGAAAATGAATCAAGGATCGACGTAAATGGCCTTACAACGCGTCATGCACGTACGGCGACATTTTTAGGCAAGAAAACGGACACAAGACGTAAAAGGACCAAGCTGTCGAGCTCGACCGTGTCCAACCTGTCGGAAAATGTCTAACCTGCCGGAAAATGTCACCTGCCGGAAAATGCCAAGCACTGTCGACCGAACTCGGCTGTGTCGTCCGACACGGCCCGTGTCGTACTCGTCTGGAAATTCCAAAGTCACTGTCGGCCGAACCCGACCGTGCTAGGCGACACGGTCGAGTCCTACTCGTCCAGAAATGCCGGAACGCCTGTCGGCCGAACCCGACCGTGCCAGGCGATACGGTCGAGTCCTGCCGACGCCTGTCGACCGCGCCGCGGCCGTGTCTCGGGACACGGTCGAGTCCCTGCCGGCAGCCCCCTTATTTTATACACTTTTGTGTATTTTTGTCTTCTCTTTTCCTTTCTTTACTCTTTTAGGGATTGTGTTCCCATGTTTTGTGATTTATGTTTCTTTTTTTATTTTATTTGATTTTTTTTTTATTATTCAAAGATTTTGTAATCTTTGAATTATTTTCTTTATTTGTTTGATTCCTTAGTAGACTTAGACTACATCTCCTATAAGTAGTCTATCATAAGCATTGTATAATGAATTGAATGTTGTTGTGAAAGAATACACTTTGTATTTCTATCCTTGGTAAATGATTTTTACCGAAACTTGATTTTTATTCGACCCCTTTTCGAGTATTAATCCGATCGATTCTCAATAGGTCTTGAGAAGAAACCATCTTATCGAATTATAGGTCTAATTCGATAAACCTTTGTCCTTGTTCGATTTTTCATTGTTATATCCGATATTATTCCCATAAAATACATCCAAAAACACCTACTCGTAAAAAAAGCCTTCCGCTATCATACACTTACATATACTCCGGCCGATACTTATTCACTTTTCCGGGCGAATTCGTATCATAAGTGGTATCGGAGCCCAAGGTCATCTCCTTAGGCGATTTTATCAACGATTTCTTGTCAAAGAAATATCACTTGACTCTTGTCATCAGAAACCACACCTGAATTTCTTAATTCAGTTAAGGTTCTTGATCTAGCAGCAAAATGGAGTTCAACGATATATATCTCTTGGCGATATTACGCGACGCATTACACAGCATACCGGAGTTCATGGGACCTTCCGATCCAGAAGAATGTGTTGATTGGCTCCAAATTTGTGAGGAGTTTTTCAACCACAATTCAATTCCAGTAGACCGCCGAGTCTCGTTGGCGACGAAACGCCTTCGTGGTCGCGCCTCGACCTGGTGGCAGAAATTGAAAACCAGCCGTTTACACCAAGGTAAACCCAAACTAAGAGACTGGAACAAATTCATAAAACACTTTACTCGGAAATTCATCCCCACAAATTCTCACCGCCACGATCCACCAACGGCATCACACCGTAAATTGCAAAAGTTCAGCGCCACCCCGCCACCGACCTTCGATCTAAGGTTTTTCCACATCACTAAGCGGCACAATGACGAATTTCCAACAGAACCTTTTTCCTATGAAGACGATGCCCCTACTACCATTTTTAATAAAGTAGAGGAGGAAAAGGAGACGACGCAATACAACAAAGAAGACGATGTGGTTAGTGTTTCCCTAATTGATGAACTTGGATCTTGCTATTATGAGTATGAACCAATCAGTTGTGTTGGCCAAATTGACCAAAACGGACTAAATTATTTTAATGGTGAGGAGCCTACTAGTGTCATGGATATCGGGCCGGATTATGAAGGGCCACCAGTATTTGATGCAGAACCAGTTGACGAAGAGAAACCCATAATTGATCCCGTTTTTCCCATTTTTGATGGTGAACCCGACATGAAACCATTAATGCTTCCTATTTTTGTGGTTGTGCCCGACGGCGATCCATGTCTCGATGTAAGTTGTTTTGAAGATTTTTGTCCAAACTCCAATGAGTTGTTTTCAGTTTATGATACGGAGCACGAGGATGTTATGATTCCGGAACATCTATATCCCGAGCCTTACCAAGAGTTTGGCACGAAAGACGACGACGAGGCGTTTTTCCCAGGTTTTAAAGTGGCATCCGATGAAGAGCATCCTATTATTACTGTCATGCTTCCCATTTCAGATGTCCGGTTATATGATGATTCATATCGTGATATCAGTATTACCTCGCAGAATGATTATTATTATTTCATTAATAATGATAGTTATTTGTTTT
The DNA here is from genome assembly GCA_033398695.1 of Orobanche coerulescens. Taxonomy (NCBI): domain Eukaryota; kingdom Viridiplantae; phylum Streptophyta; class Magnoliopsida; order Lamiales; family Orobanchaceae; genus Orobanche; species Orobanche coerulescens. The sequence continues at coordinate 172,705,873 of CM065808.1, forward strand.
GTGATTCCCTGAGATCCCCTATTACCTACCGTCTCAAGATTTTGGGCTATATACGCACTGCGGATATTTTCGAAATCAAGTACGTAGAGGTTTTAGCTATTTCATCTGGAAACGACGGGAGTTCGGAATTGAGGACAATTCCCTTTAAAGGGGGAGGGAATGATACGGAATTGACTAGTCCGAATAAAGAAAACGAATCAAGGATCGACATAAATGGCCTTACAACGCGTCATGCACGTACGGCGACATTTTTAGGCAAGAAAACGGACACAAGACGTAAAAGGACCAAGTTGTCGAGCTCGACCGTGTCCAACCTGTCGGAAAATGTCCAACCTGCCGGAAAATGCAGAGCACTGTCGACCGAACTCGGCTGTGTCGTCCGACACGGCCCGTGCCGTACTCGTCCGGAAATGCCAAAGTCACTGTCGGCCGAACCCGACCGTGCTAGGCGACACGGTCGAGTCCTACTCGTCTAGAAATGCCGGAACGCCTGTCGGCCGAACCCGACCGTGCCAGGCGATACGGTCGAGTCCTGCCGACGCCTGTCGACCGCGCCGCGGCCGTGTCTCGGGACACGGTCGAGTCCCTGCCGGCAGCCCCCTTATTTTATACACTTTTGTGCATTTTTGTCTTCTCTTTTCCTTTCTTTACTCTTTTAGGGATTGTGTTCCCATGTTTTGTGATTTATGTTTCTTTTTTTATTTTATTTGATTTTTTTTTATTATTCAAAGATTTTGTAATCTTTGAATTATTTTCTTTATTTGTTTGATTCCTTAGTAGACTTAGACTACATCTCCTATAAGTAGTCTATCATAAGCATTGTATAATGAATTGAATGTTGTTGTGAAAGAATACACTTTGTATTTCTATCCTTGGTAAATGATTTTTACCGAAACTTGATTTTTATTCGACGCCTTTTCGAGTATTAATCTGATCGATTCTCAATAGGTCTTGAGAAGAAATCATCTTATCGAATTATAGGTCTAATTCGATAAACCTTTGTCCTTGTTCGATTTTTCATTTTTATATCCGATATTATTCCCATAAAATACATCCAAAAACACCTACTCATAAAAAAAGCCTTCCGCTATCATACACTTACATATACTCCGGCCGATACTTATTCACTTTTCCGGGCGAATTCGTATCAGATTCTTCACGGAATTCATCAATCTCTCATTCTACAACATTATCATCAAGGTCTTGGTGTGGATTAACAACATCAAATCATCCTTTCCCCCTTGAATTGAGGTAATCATCCTAGAAGCCTATTTCGGGAATAATTGGGGGTTTCTCTTGATTTCGTGATTTTAATCTGAAATTGTTGGTTCCTTTGTTGTTATCTAGTCCTGTTGATCAGAACCCATGGTTGAAATTCCGTTTTTCATGAATTAACGAGTCAATTAGTGTTCTTGGCCGTTTTAGGGGAAACACTTGAACTTTCGTCATTTGACCCTCTAATTCGGCGGCTTTGAGTCGTGCTGTGGAATTTATTTTCATTGTTGTTATTGTCATTCGTCGTTTATCGTTGCGGTTTGTTTCTCGGCGGAGTCGGCGGGTTCGTGGACGGTTCGGGTCTCCTCACTTCGGTCGATTATCCGCGTTTGTAATTATCCGAGGCAAGTATCTTGCCCATACATTTCGTATTTCGTAGACGTGATAGTTGATAATTGATTATATGTGAAATTTAATGTTTTAATGAACTTTCAAAGAGGATAGGTATATCCTAGATAAAAGATTTTCCTTCAAGGGTAACTCGTAGGCTTTGTGAATAAATGTGTTTTCTGATTATATGTAGTTGGTGCCGTATGTTGGACGGTGTTGTGATTGTATTACGTGAATTTAGTATACCGTAATCACTTGCCGAGGATTGTGTATTGACACGTGTACTTGTTCGATGAATATGCGACGTTGTGTGATATTAGTTGTTACTCCTTCGTAAGGAGGTTGTGGCGCTTGGTGTTGTTTGGTATTTGCTTGTTGTTTTGTGACATCAGTTGTGAGTATACCTCGAATAAAGTGGCCATTCTAGCAAAGTACTTTGCATTTGTTTGCATATTCTAGTATTTGAATTATGGCTTCCCGTGGCGTTGTGGATGTTTATGTGTGTTCACACAGGGACGGTCCGACTGGGCCACTGGGGATACTTATTGTCGTGTGTGTGCGTATCGCGAACTAGGGCTAACCACCTAGGGATGGTCCGACGGGGCCTCTGCGGGGTGCGGCGGCCATGAGTCTCGTACCAACGGTTAACTTTGAAATGTTTTGTTGGAGAACTATGATTTTTTTTGGTGCATATTTCATCTGATTAGAATGGCAGTCCAAATGGTATTGTACTTGGCTGGAATGGCACCAGAAAATATGTTGTGTATGAGTATGTGAGTCATGTGGTTGCTCTGTGCATTGTAGTTCTGTGGTGTGTCGAGTTCGACCATATGGTCAATTTGCGAAATTGCTCTCTCTCTTCGATGTCGTTCTGTAAGACTGTTCTCATGGTAATATTTAACACTGTGTAGTTTCCGTCGAGTTATTCTTTCAAGTATGTGATGTGGATGTTTAGGTCGTGGACCCCGTGTTTGTGATCGAAATGTTATGATTGGGTCGTGGACCCCGTGTTTCGCTATCGGAGTTGTATTTTGGAAAAATGATTTTTGGGATGTGCCCCTAAGTGTTTTTGAAAGGCTTGAGAATTCTTAAACCCCAAATGTTTTCAAAACTCCTGAGATCGTCAAATGTTCTGTAAGATGTATAATGGTTTTATTCCTACTTTTCATAATTCAAACTGTTTTGATCAAGCGATTTATCTCGGGAAGTATATTCACGATTATTATTGTTCTTAGAGTATGTTGTGTATGGCTTGTATTGTGTTTTATACTTGCACTAGCGAAACAGTGGAGTTTTTGTCACGCCCCCAACATCGGGAAGGACGAGGGCGCGATGCATCGGTCGATCAATCAATCAAATGTGACAATAAATAGCAGAGGCAAAATAACAATTGGATAATATTTCAAAACAACAATCTTAGCCCGATGTACTAAGATTCGTTGTGACAAAAGCTGATAATCGAAATTACACTGTTCATAAGTTTGCAGCGGAAATTTTCCAAATACTAAATGATCCAAGTACCAAACAAAATTAACTATTACAAGTTGCGATAACAACAGAAAGTCTAAGAATAGAAGTTTTAAATCCTGACGGCAGTCTTCTATTCGGCCTCTTCCACGAAGCCTTCTTCGTCCTCTGCTATTTGTTCATTCTCTGGTTTAAAAGAGAAAACGGTGGGGTGAGACAAAAGGTCTCAGTGAGTGGGTGATCGTGTGCGAGTGTGGCTCTTTCCTTTGAAAATTTTTAAGTAATGCATGATTTTATCAATTATGAAAAAGTGGGAACAATTACAATTACGTCGGAATTTTTAAAACAATAATCATTTTGTAGTTGTAATATTATAATCCTGTCCCCGTGGACGAACATCAAGTCAGGCAGTTAGTCAATCAGTCGATTAGTCAATCCAGTTTCGAATCCTTCCGATGTGGACTTTGGATTCTAGACTCTCCTTATTACTCCTCGCAATATAGGCCGTCGCCTCAAGATTTGGACCGTCGCCCCAATAGCTAAGCCTTCGCTCTCACACTTAGCGTGTGCTTCCTTATCTCTTATCTGGACTTGGTATGTCCATAGCTGTGGGTCAATACCCGGATCACACCATAATCGCGATTATACCCCAAGTCTACGACTCAGGTCCCTCGGAACACTCCGTTCCTCGGTTATGGGAATAAGAAACAACGGTAGCCTCGTTCATGAACCGCAGCCACGCTGCTCGATCCAAGACTCGGTCTAACCATCCCGACTCGATTTGGGACTCTAGAGATGGCTCCTACAACTCAAGAGGTGCCCCCAGGATTGTAGGTCGGCTCTCTGTTTCGTATGGGCTCAAGAGGTGGCCCCCCTCCATCGACGTGGCACTTTGTCCCGATAGAGTTAGAGGCGGACCCGTCCGTGGCACTTTGTTTGTATAGCACTTAGTTCCAGGACAGTCACAGTTATCAATTTGACGCATTTCACAAGTATCATGTAAACATTCGGTCAGTGAGGTTAATAGCGTCTTTTGATTAAGTATGGAATATGGTTAATTATATTTGTGTCACGGTAGTACGGAATAGGACTTGTATATAAATTCTAAAATATCCACAATAATTTATTAACGTTCTGATGGGTTCAGGTCAAATATATTAGATGGATAGGTTCGATGAAACGAAACCGAGGTTTACCTGGAATGGATTGAAAGGACGTTTTTACCCTTAGGTTCAAGCCTAAGCGTTTGGAGTATGAAACGAAATCGGATGGTTATGAAAACTTATGAGGAAGCCAAAAATACTTCCTCGACTCCAGATTTAAGGAAAATTCGGAAATTTCCAGTTTCGGGACTGAAATTTCCAGAAATTATGGTATTGCCCCAAAACTTAAGAAAACCGTTCAGAGGATTGTAGAGCTATGAATTTAACGGAATTTTAAGATATGACTTGTGATGAACCTGAAATTCCAGATTTGTGAAAATTCCATAAAAAATTCGGACTTGGTCCAGAAGTTTGGAATTCTTGCATTTTGACCCCGAAATTATTTTAAAATTGCGATTTGGACTATTAAGTTTAGATATCAAACTCCGAATCACTTGAAACTTTATGAACAGCCCATACATGATATAATATGTACTGTCCAAGGTCCAGAATATTTTATTTTCGTAAATTTCAGTTTAGTACCCAAACTTTAAGAAATTACGAATTATGCCCAAGAGTTCCGTTACTCGTTTCAAGTCCCATTTTGGCCACAAATAAATTATCCACATAACATAATATAGTCATATAATACGAGTTGCAGATGTTGGTAGGGTTTTCAACAACATTTAGAAGAAAACATATAACATTCAATTTATCACAAAATCGACATCCGACTACCAAATCGGTTGTCGTTTAAATTCAATAAATCGTATTGCATGTTTTTATAACCATAGCATGCATCTTTAAAAACATGCATTTACACAAGAATTTCAGATTAGTACATACTTCCACATTTTTCATAATATTTGAGAATTAAATTTAAGAAAAACGAATTACACATAGTTATACGCAATATCATAATATGTAATTTTAACATGAAGATTTTAACATAGATCATATCAATAGAATCTCGAAATACTTCAGATTTAGTACATGCATCACAAGTAAAAGAAGGGATTTCTACTTTAAGATTTTGAAAGAGTTTTCACCCACCTCGATCTTGTCGGATTTAGTCGGTTATAGGTCTTTAAAGTTGGAAAACGACTTCCCCTCTCACACTATATGGTTCGGCCGATCACCATGCACCCCAAGGTGAGTATTATGTTTTCATGTTTTAAGTTTAAAGTTAGATTAAGAAGGTTTTTTATACTTATAGAAAAAGAAAGATGTAGGAGAAGAAAGTACCTATTCTCTGCTTGAATTTTCTTCTTCTTCCTCCTTTTTCCTTTTTGGTTCAGCCCTCCCCTCTCTCTAGTCTCTCAATGCAGATTTTTGTTGTGTGTAGAAGTGAAAGGTAGGTTAGATAATAGTGTGTATATTTAAAGTGGTTTTGGGAAGAGAGATAAGTTTGGGAAGAGAAATGGAAGGAGTTTGAATACAAGTGTCAAAGTCTTGCATGAATGAGTGAAGAGTCTAGAGACACACTCTCCCCTTCCCCATATAACCGCCCATTGTGTGTGTGTGTGTGTGTTATATTATTTTTTTTTGTTAAATTAAGAGTATAATTATAATGGTAAATGATTTAATTAGTTGGGTTGGACTTTGAATTGCAACTTCAAGTCTTATGATTTTATTAAGTTGGGTTGAGTCCATTAGTGAGTCTATATATAACTAGATGTTGACAAATAGTCCAATAGATGAGTCAATATACTATTTTAATTTTATTATTTGATTTATCAAATAAATTGCAAAGTTAAAGAGTGAAATAAAATAAAATGGATGTAGGTTATATCAAGTCATAAAATAAATATTATCAAATTACATCATGATTTAGTACATTATACATGGGATAAGCCATCGAATTTAGGGGGTTTTACATCCTCCCCTCCTTTAGAAGAATTTGGTCCCCAAATTCCTACTCTAACAATTCAGGGTAAGATTTCTTCATTTCTTCCTCAGCCTTCCATGTAGCATCTTCTTATCTGTTGTGATTCGACCATACGACTTTAAACAAAGGAATTCGCTTCTTCCTCAATTCGCGTACTTGTCGGTCGAGGATCTTGATTGGCTTCTCTTCATAAGACAAGTTATCCTTGATCGGTGGAATGTCAGAAGTAAGACTGTGCGTTGGGTCTGGATGATACTTCTTTAATCTCGAGACATGGAAAACGTCATGCATTCCAGACAGATTGGATGGTAACTCCAGCCGGTATACTAAACGTCCAATCCTTTCCGTCATTTTGAATGGTCCTACATATCGGGGACTCAGCTTTCCTCCTTTTTTTGACACTATCAAACCTTTCTGTGGTGTTAACCTCAGGAAGACTTGATCTCCTACTTCAAATTCTAGATCCTTTCGACGTTGATCGGCGTAACTCTTCTGTTTGCTTTGCGCTGTACGGATCCTATCCTTGATTAGTCGTACTTTATCTACGACTTCCTTCACCAAATCTGTACTCATTGCTGAAGGTTCTGTTCGTTGAGTCTTCGGCGTCCAATGGTCATCAATTTCCCAATGGAGTGGGGATCGACACTTCCTCCCATACAGAGCTTCGTAAGGTGCCATTCCGATTATCGCTTAGTAACTGTTGTTGTATGGAAACTCGGATAATGGCAGGTGGTGATCCCAATTTCCTTGAAAGTCCAGTACGTAGGCGCGTAGCATATCTTCAAGGGTCTGGATGGTTCGCTCAGATTGCCCGTTGGTCTGGGGATGCACACTTGTGTTGAAGCTTAAGGAAGTTCATAATTCCTTATGAAAGACTTTCCAAAAACGAGATACGAATCTAGGATCTCTGTCCGATACTATGTCCGCGGGCACTCCATGAAGTCGAACGATTTCTCTAATATATGTCCGAGCCAGCAAACTGTCGTCCTTTTAAACCGGCATGAAATGTGATGATTTCGTCAGTCTATCGACGATCACCCAAATGGTGTTATAACCTCCCCTTGTGCTCGGTAAATCTATGATAAATTCCATGGTTACCATTTCCCATTTCCATTCAGGGACTTCTAATGGCTGTAGTAGTCCTGAGGGTCGCTGATCCTCAGCTTTGACTCTCTGACATGTGAGGCATCCGGCCACGAATTCTGCCACTTGGTTCTTCATGTTCACCCACCAAAAGTGTTTCTTCAAGTCTCGGTACATCTTGTTATCTCCTGGGTGTATCGTATATCTCGAGCAATGAGCTTCCTCGAGAATTCGTCCCCGTCGTGAGGTATGCACAACCGTCCCTTAAACCTTACAATTCCATCCTTGGAAATTTTAAACTCGGGTTTCTCGCCCTTGGCGATCTTGTCCTTAAAATCTTGAAGTTTTGGATCTCTCTCTTGAGCTAATCGAATATCATCCAATAGATTCGATTTAACTGTGAGGTTGGTGCAAATTTAGCGAGTACCTTCGTGAATGGGTTTTAGAAAGCTCAATTTCTCAAGAGCTTGCCATTCTCGAACCATGAGTCAGGCAACTCTAGCCTTTCTACTTAGGGCATCGGCCACGACATTCGCTTTCCCCGGGTGATGTTGAATCTCACAATGGTAATCTTCTAAAAGCTCTATCCATCTTCTCTGACGGAGATTAAGTTCCTTTTGAGAAAATAGGTACTTGAGACTTTTATGATCCGTAAACACGGTGAATTCAACGCTGTATAAATGATGTCGCCATTTCTTTAAGGCGAATACTATTGCAGCAAGTTCGAGGTCGTGCTTTGGATAATTCTTCTCGTGCGTCTTGAGTTGCCTGGAAGCATATGCGATAACTTTACCATTCTGCATTAGTACAGCACCGAGTCCATCCTTTGAGGCGTCACTATATACGACAAATCCTTGGGTTCCTTCTGGAAGTGTCAGTATCGGTGCGGTGGTAAGTCTCTTCTTGAGTTCCTGGAAACTCGACTCGCACTTATCTGTCCATTCAAATTTTACTTGTTTCTGGGTTAGCCGGGTGACGGGTCCCGCTATCTTCGAGAAGTCTTTGATGAATTTACGGTAGTAGCCCGCAAGTCCAAGAAAGCTTCGGATCTCAGTTACATTTTCTGGCCTCTTCCAATCCATAATAGTCTCTATTTTAGATGGATCTACTGCAATCCCTTCTCCAGAAATAATGTGGCCCAGAAAGGCCACTTCCCTCAACCAAAATTCACACTTGTTGTACTTGGCGTACAACTTGTGCTGCCTTAGTGTATCCAACACTAGTCTAAGATGTCTCTCGTGATCTTTTTCCGACTTAGAGTACACGAGTATGTCATTGATGAAAATTACTACGAATTGGTTGAGATAATGGTAAGGATCCTAATGGTCTATCAAGTTTCTTAGAAAAATGCGGTGCAACAAACGAATGGGACGATCCTGGATTTATAAGTGTTCGTGCAAGTTGATTAGATATCAGAAGTGTAACTTCCACCACATTGTTGTTCTCTGGTGCCTCCTGACCAGTCAATGCGAATACACGAGCTGGGGCTTTCCCTTTGATGTTTCCTGGTTTGGCTGCAGTAGCTGGTTTGATCGTCGGGGGGTTCATATCTGGACATTCTCGAATTTGATGATCTGGGCTGCCGCAACGTAGGCACTTTCCAAGCTTCCTCCAACACAACTCTAACTTATGCCCTTTCCTACCACAGTGGGTGCAAGGCGCTGATGGTTTGTTGAGAACTAGTGCCTTTGTTCCACTCGAGCTTCCTTGAGTTCCCGTCCTCTTACAGTTCCGCTCTCGATCCGGGTGGAGGCTTCCACTGCTTGGTTAAGTGTCGTCAGCTGAACAGTTAGAAGGCTCTGTTGAAGCGACTGCCTCAGTCCTCTGGTGAACTTATAGAGCTTGTCCTCCTTAGTTGTTACCAATCCGAGTGCGTATTTTGACAACCTGTTAAACTAGGCTTCATATTGAGCGACTGTCATGGCTCCTTACTTCATGTGGTAGAACTCGTCTCGTCTAGCCTCTCTGGATGCTGCTGGCACGTATTGAGTTCGAAAGTCATTCAGGAAGTTAGCCCATGTCCTGACATGGTTTTTTCTCTTCCAGCGCTCGTTTACACTCCTCCACCAGTCATGAGCTGCGGCCTCGAGTCGAAATGCAGCCAGTGATATTCGCTGTTCATCCGTATACTGAAGGGCGTTGAAAATTACCTCAATTCTCTCCAGCCAGAATTCAGCTTTGATATCGTCGGGTTCCCCATCAAAGGTAGGCGGGTTGAAGCGTAAGAATCTTTCCAAAGTGCGATCATGAGTTTCGTTGTTGTTCCTGTTGTTAGCAGTCTGCTGTTATAGGAAGTTCATCAGTTGAGTGAGGGCTTGGGCCATGGCATCGTTCCCATTTTCTCCTCGTGGAGGAGAGCATGAGAGATCATCGCGTTGATGCTGCTCGTCACGATTCATGCGAGGGCGTCCACGTCTTCGGTCAGTCATCTATTATAAGTTAGGGAAGCGTGAGGATTAACAGTCTTGTGTAGAATTATTAGTGATTGATGTTGTTATGCAGAGTTAAGTGCACGATTGAACACTTATAGTTGATTCTGGTTAAATTTGGCTTATCCGCCTGAGCATACATATCGAGCTAGGGGTATTCTGATTTTCCTTGGTCAAATCTTTCTTACTAGCAGGGTCCATCTAATTAACAAAATAAAATTAAGCCAGTATCTCGCAAAATCTAATACCACCATAAAACTCTATTAAGCATGAATAATCATTAAGGCAGTGAACTTAATGATTCAACAAATGCTTATATGATACTAATTACAAAGGAACGATAATACTCCATTTTAAGAAAGTAATGAAGTTTAGTGGAGTTTAAAGGAACTTCATCAATTTCGAATGAATAGTGATATGACTTTGAGAAATGGACAAGCGAAATAAACTATATCTGTTTCAAGAGTTCAATAGAAGAATTGATTCAGCCAGGGAAATGCCGTGGATACTTAATCAAGTACCTTGGCCAATGACTTAGGAAATTTGAATTTGACTATGCATATTCCAAGTGAATAATGACAAGTCGAAAGAGATCTTAATGAGAATTGACTCGAGAAATCTACTTTAAGTCTCACTCATATGGTTCACTTCGTCCTAGCCTTTCAAGTATGTTATGTGGATGTTTAGGTCGTGGACCCCGTGTTTGTGATCGAAATGTTATGATTGGGTCGTGGACCCCATGTTTCGTTATCGGAGTTGTATTTTGGAAAAATGATTTTTGGGATGTGCCCCTAAGTGTTTTTGAAAGGTTTGAGAATTCTGAAACCCCAAATGTTTTCAAAATTCCCGAGATCGTCAAATGTTCTGTAAGATGTATAATGGTTTTATTCCTACTTTTCATAATTCAAATTGTTTTGATCAAGCGATTTATCTCGAGAAGTATATTCACGATTATTATTGTTCTTAGAGTATATTGTGTATGGCTTGTATTGTGGTTTATACTTGCACTAGCGAAACAGTGGAGTTTTTGTCATGCCCCCAACATCGGGAAGGACGAGGGCGCGACGCATCGGTCGATCAATCAATCAAATGCGACAATAAATAGCAGAAGCAAAATAACAATTGGATAATATTTCAAAACAATAATCTTAGCCCGATGTACTAAGATTCGTTGTGACAAAAGCTGATAATCGAAATTACACTGTTCATAAGTTTGCAGCGGAAATTTTCCAAATACTAAATGATCCAAATACCAAGCAAAATTAACTATTACAAGTTGGGATAACAACATAAATTCTAAGAACATGAGTTTTAAATCCTGACGGCAGTCTTCTATTCGGCTTCTTCCACGAAGCCTTCTTTGTCCTCTGCTGTTTGGTCATTCTCTAGTTTAAAAGGTAAAACGGTGGGGTGAGACAAAAGGTCTCAGTGAGTAGGTGATCGTGTGCGAGTGTGGCTCTTTCCTTTGAAAAGTTTTAAGTAATGCATGATTTTATCAATTATGAAAAAGTGGGAACAATTACAATTACGTCGGAATTTTTAAAAAAATAATCATTTTGTAGTTGTAATATTATAATCCTGTCCCCGTGGATGGACGTCAAGTCAGGCAGTAGTCAATCAGTCGATTAGTCAATCCAGTTTCGAATCCTGCCGATGTGGACTTTGGATTCTAGACTCTCCTTATTACTCCTAGCAATATAGGCCGTCGCCCCAATAGCTTAGCCTTCGCTCTCACACTTAGCATGTGCTTCCTTATCTCTTATATGGGCTCGGTATGTCCTTAGCTGTGGGTCAATACCCGGATCAAACCATAATCGCAATTATACCCCAAGTCTACGACCCAGGTCCCTCGGAACACTCTGTTCCTCGGTTATGGGAATAGGAAACAACGGTAGCCTCGTTCATGAACTGCAGCCGTGCTGCTCGATCCAAGACTCGGTCTAACCGTCCCGACTCGATTTGGGACTCTAGAGGTGGCTCCTACAACTCAAGAGGTGGCCCCCAGATTGTAGGTCGGCTCTCTGTTTCGTATGGGCTCAAGAGGTGGCCCCCGTCCGTCGACGTGGCACTTTGTCCCGATAGAGTTAGAGGCGGACCCAGTGGCTTCTATCCTGAGATGTTAGCACGCGCTACCACACATTCGCGTGCGCTGACTGGTATCCTACAAAAATTCCAGTTCACTGCCCAAATCCGCTAGCGTGCACTACATCTGGGCACTAGCGCGCGCTACGCAACACCAATACCGTGCGCTGGCTCGGGCCTAGCACGCGTTACCTGTTAGTCCAGAAAGTAGAAATATCCCACTACATCTACCGACTCAGCTCATTAGCGTGCGCTACAGGCGATGTTAGCGTGCGCTACGCAACACTTGTAGCGTGCGCTAGCTACTGCCTAGCCTGCACTAACTGCTAGTCCAGAGGGCAGAATCAGCTACTGTCTCTGCCAAGCCCGGACAGTTAGTGTGCACTAATACCCCACGCTATCTTTGGCCTAGCGTACGCTATCCGCCTGTCTCAAAACACCGCCGTAAGGTCGAAACAATACGAACATGATCCGAAAGGCACGAAACTCTAGAATTAACACTGACAACATCCCAAAAGTGTTTACAGAGCGATAAAAGTGAAGGAACATCAGAGCCGACAATTCATATAAAGTACGGGTATTACAACCACAAGTTAAGGAGATGAAGATCAATATGCTTCTCCACGACTACGAGCTATTTATGATGAAAAGCGACGAGTCCATAACGAACATGCTCGACTGATTTTCGGTCATCACAAATGGACTAGCTTGTTTTTGGAAACCATTAACAAGTAGAGAAAAAGTGAAGAAAATCTTAAGATCACTACCTGTTGAATGGGACGGGACGGTTACGACGATTAATGAATCAAAAGATTTAAATAATCTTGATTTTAGTGCCCTTGTTGGTTCACTAATAAACTACGAGATAGTTCTTAAATCTCGGAACGCCAAGCCGAAACCGAAAGAAAGGTCAATAGCTTTGAAAGCTAAGATGGCAAGAAAAGAAGAAATCTCGGTAGATGAAGACGATGAAGAATTGGCATATTATGCCAAAAATATAAATATGTACCAAAACTTAATAAACCGGCGAAGAAAAGACATCAACTCGAGTGAGTCAAAGAAATTCGACAATAATTGTCGAAACTATGGTAAACCTGGCCACTTTGCTAGAAACTGTCGAGCCACGACTTCCAAGAAGGGAGTTCTCATAGCTACATGGAGTGACGAAGGGGATGATGATGAACATATTCAAAATAACCTCGCACTCATGGCAAAGAGTTCACTCGAAGAAAGCGATGTCGAAAGCCAGGTAAGCCACGACGAACTTTTTGAAGCATTCGAACTTTTACATACGGATTGTCAAAATGCTTTAATTGATAAAAAAATCCCTGAAAGCTAAAAATAAATTATTGAAAATCAAAATTTCCAAAATAAATGAAAAAGGGAAGTTCATTGAAACCGACCATTCTATATGTCTTGAAAATGAGAATAGTCCAAAGAATGATTTGTTAAAAGTTCAATTCAAACTTAAGAATTTAACGAATAAATTTTCATGTGGAAATGAGAAATTTGAACAAATGCTTTCCCTTCAAAAATTTTCATTAAATAAACAGGGATTAGGATTCAAACCGTGTAATAAAACCGAATCCTTAAATTTTAAAGTACCCCGATGTGATAAATGTTTAAAAATTGGGCATCATATTTCGATTTGCAAAAGCCCAAAACGGACGATCAAAACTAAAAAAGTTTGGATTCCTAAAGGAACCACAATACCGAATACCATCTATGTATCAAATAAAAAACCAACTATTGATTGGATCCCCAAAAATCATAATTGATATTTTCATCAAATTGGTATTTAACTCAGGGGGAATTACCATTATTTTTAAAATGGGGAAATCTATTTTTCAGGGCGAGTTTTACCCGTTAATTGTCATATTTAATTTTATTCATTAATTTTATTGATATTCTTGCACTTTTTGATTATAACAAAAAGGAGGAGAAGAAGAGAAGGATATGACAATGGGAGAATAGGTGTCATGGAAGAATGACAAAAAAAATAAAAACAATATACAGATCAAGAAAGGGAGACAAAAGACGAAAGAGAAGAAAGTCGAAATTAAAAGAAGAAGTTGAAAAAGAAAAAATGAGAAGGAGTCGAAAAGGAGAAAAGAAAATATGGGGAGAAGAAAACTAACAAAACGGACAAAGCCGAAAACTTTGATCTGTAAATTGTTTATATTTTTGCAGGTATAAAATCCCATCGAAGATTGTTGTTTTGTCATCATCAAAAAGGAAGAGATTGTTGGAATATTCTATTCCACATAATCATAAATTGGTTTTGATGATGAGCTAATGATGTTAATGATGAGTTGATGATGTTATCGATCAAAGAAAATAACATTAGAATGATGCAAAACAACATAGAAGTCGAAGACGCTCGAACCGGTCTGAAAAGCAAAGAAGTTCATTTTTAATGAAGCTAATGTATGTAATATACTTCGTATACCGTACGTAATGAGAAGTCACCTGAAGACATACAAGTGCAGACGACATGAATTAACGTACGCAACCTAAACAAATTAACGTACGCTATCGGGTGAATATAACGTGCGTAACATACAGGCTTTAACGTACGTAATATTGTTTGAATATGAATTCAAACAAATCAACCGTTGTAAGATTCTGAGAAGTCAAAAAGGCATACAACGGATGTGACGTCTAACGTACGTAATGATGCATATATAACGTATGTAAGAGATCGTATTTAACGTACGTAAGCGGATGATATTAACGTACGGAAAAGATGGACAGAAGTCACTGGACAACTTCGTATGAAACTTAACGTACGTAACCAGATGATGATACCGTACGTAACCATGCTTAACGTACATAATGAATTAGATATAACGTACGTAAAACAAACAGCATAAGCTAACGGCTAGTTGAGAAAATTTGCATATAATTACCAAGTCATTTGGTATTATTCTAGACAACAACTCCAAGCAAATCACATATTGATCAGATATCATTGTATACATTATTGTTGATGTATTTGTGCTTAATTGACAAGTGTTTGAGTGTTCATACATGAAAACACATACACGAGAGGAAAGATATGAATTGTAGATTGATTCGGTATTATTAGGATCGTTGATCCGGCATTATTAGAATCATATCGAAATCCAAGTGAGGTTTGTCTAGTACCAGTAGAAAGTTAGATGGATTGCTTCCTTGTCCAATAGAAAAGGAAAATGGTTTAGCTTGGACCGACATAAAGACAAAATTGTAACGATTTATCTTGGACCGATTGAAGACAAGATTGTAACGGTATCCCTCGGACCGATAGAAGACGAGGTGTAGAGGTTGGTATTGAGCCTATAGAAAAAGATACGGAGAGAGGACGTAGGCACGTTTGGCCGATCCTCTATAAATATTGTGTCGTTTATCTTCCGTAATTTAATTACGCTTCCGCAAGTGCAAAAGAGTTTAAAAACTCTACTCCGCAATATTATCTACCATTCTTAGTGGGGTGCCAATTCTCAACAAAAACACACCCATAACCCGACGAGAAATCCATTGAAGCATTTAATCAAACATTAAATGTTCAAGATTTCTCAAGAAAACAAAAATCACGATCCGGATTAAACAAACCGAAATATTGATTTACAATCCATATGATATGTTCAAAAATATCATATAACACTAACTGAACCACCAAAATCAGACGAAATTGAATCCACAAGAAAAAGACCAAGATAGAAAAATAGGTATTTTCAGAAAAATAACTAAATCCGACGTGGAACAAGGGATTAGATGTTGATATAATCGTTAAAGACCTTTAAAAACACCCTTGGATGGAGCAAAATCGGACAAGAATTTGAACCCTAGCCAAAGACGTCCGTCCGCTGCGAGAAGAAGGAGAAGAAGTGAAAAATGAGACTGAAAACCAGACTGTCCCATTCTATACTAACGGAGATGCTACACACGACCAACTGCTCATGCGTCTGGTCATGCTCAAACTCACCAGCGACAACATGCAGGGATGCATGAGCACCTGCCCGTGCGCCAGACTGTGCATGTGGTCGTGTGTCCCTCACTGTCCCTCACTGCCCAAGCACTGGTGTGTCGCACGAGCACCTGCTCGTGCGCTGCAAATAAAGGCTAGAATCGAGCCCGATATGGTTCCAAAAGAACCCGAAACATAACCAACTCGAAAGGAAGGGATAAGACGAGCTAACAACACCTTCTAAGAGACAAAACGGCAACAGAGTATAACATGTCGTATCACATACGCATGCACCCGATCTGTTCGACTTACGCAATGACAAGTCGCACCCGACGAATACCATAATATGGTACACCATACAGTATGCAACAGAGAACTAACTCCGATTAATTGTCATCAAAAATAAATATCCAGCACAAAACGACAAATAATTCAAGGCAAACAGAAACAAAATTCTCGGATATTACACTGTGTATCAATCGATTCTTCAAGATAATTGTTCTTCAACTTGGATTTTATTGTGGAGTAGAACATGGTGTTTTTGAGGTTATAATCATGTTATATACGGGTTTATATATATGATTATGAGATGTGAATGATTATTCTTTTTGGATTATTGAGATTGATATGAATAACACTGAATATGAGTGTTGAACTTGAGGTGTTCGATTTTGAGTTGAAATAATCTTGGATTATGATATTGATTTGGACCTATGATGATATTTTGAGTAATCCTTTAGAATTAAATCATCGTTAGGAGATCGTAATTTTTTTATGTGTTGTACATATGACATACATTGTTTTATGCTTTATGAATGTGATTTATATTGAGATATTTCTGACCGTGTGGATCATTCATTCTTGAGGAACGATGGCTCCAGGTCCTTTTTTTACCTTCGTTTTACTTTGGTGATTTTTCATGATCCTTGTTGGATTAATTGATTTTTATTGATACTCGTTATCAGTTTTGCTATCGCGATATTTTTGAAGGCATACTTGTGTGCCAGCAGGTAATGTATATGATTTTTAGTAGGACATGTACGATCGTGAGTAGATATGCACATTAGACTTTGCACACGGTACGGAAACTTCTGTGAGACTAACTAGGTACATGATCACACGTGTGTTTGAGGATTACGTATACACTGGTGGCTTGTGCACAATCATATTTTCATTCCGGATTTACTGTGACGTCCGCCTTTGAGCTTATGATTTTATTGGTTCCACTACACCATACATGGCCTACTGCAACTCACCGAGAATGATGCAATATGTCCAAAGTATGTTGCAATAGCCAGAAAAATGGCTAATGCAACATAAAATTCATGTTGCTTTTTTCCATGTTGCATTAGGGTCCTAAGGCAACATAATGAATCCTTACTGCAACATGAGGTTTTATGTTACAATATATTTGGGTACCTTGATGGGTAAGCTTTTCGAGATCGTGGATGTTTTGGGTAAGAGAAGGGTTGATGTGGTTTGTATTCAGGAGACTAGGTGGAAGGGGGCACAGTCCAGGGAGGTGAACATGTATAAATTGTGGTATTCAGGACTTGCTAACTCGAGTAATGGTGTGGGTATTTTTTGTCTAAGGAGCTTAAGGATAACGTCGTGGAAGTGAAGAGGTGTAACGATGGGATTATGTCCGTTAGAGTGGTGGTTGGGGAGAAGGTGGTTAACATGGTTTGTGCGTATGCCCCTCATGTTAGCTTGTGTATTCTTGTTTCTGTTTAGATGAGTTGGTCGGGAGTATTCCGGACGATCAATTTATTGTTTTGGGGGCGATTTCGATGGGCACATTGGTGAGGGGGTGGATGGTTACTATAGTGATCATGGGGGTTTTGGCTTCGGAGTTAGGAATGCAGGAGGTTCCGCGCTGTTGGAGTTTGCCACTGCGCATGAGTTGGTAATTGCTAACTCTGTTTTCAGAAGAGAGCTGAGCACCTCATCACCTTCGGTAGTGGGGGGCATAACACACAAATTGACTACCTACTTTTGTGCAGTCATGATGCTAGGGCGTGCGTGGACTACAAGGTGTTCCGGAGCGAGGCTTGTGCTTCTCAACATCGGCTGCTGGCTATGGATTTATCCATGGGAGGTCGTGTTGCTAGCAGGGCTAGAGAATCTAGACCTAGGATTCTCTAGAAGGATCTCAAGGGTGAGAAGGCGGCAGAATTCAAGGAGTCTCTGACCCGCGAAGGAGGTTTTTTGTGAGGGGGCAATGCTAACCATATGTGGACCAGCATGGCCAATGTTATTAGGAGTGTGGGCGAGAAGGTCATATGGGTTTCTTCGGGTAGGTCTAGTGGTCCTAGGGAGTCATGGTGGTGGAATAAGGAGGTTCAAAACAAAGTTAAGGCTAAACAAGCGCTATTTAAGGAGCTTTTGGCGGTTATTGTTGGGGAGGAGAGAATCTTGAAGATTGTAGCTTAGAAGGTGGCGAAAAAAAGAGAGGCTAAGAAGGCAGTGGCGAAGACTAAAGGTGAGGCATACGAGGAGATGTACAAGTGCCTAGACACCAAAGAAGGAGTGAATGCTATTTTTAAACTAGCGAAAGCTAGGGATAGAGGGCGGTGCGACCTCGGTCCCGTTAAGTTTATTAAGGATGATTTGGGCCAAGTGTTAGTAAATGATGTCGCTATTATGGAGAGGTGGAATAGGTATTTTTTGAACTTTTAAACGAGGCTAGGGGAATCGACTGGATGGTGCAAGGAGTTAGTCTATCTTCTGCTCGTTCTTTAAGTTCCTGTGAGAGCATCAGGAAGGGGGGAGTAAAGAGCGCCCTAATGAAGATGGGTAGAGCTAAGGTTGTAGGTCCGGATCAGATCCCTATTGAGGTGTGGCTTTGTCTGGCGGAAGTTAGAGTTCTGTGGCTAGAAGAGCTGTTCAACATCATCCTCAGAGATTCTAAGATGCCGACGGAGTGGAGGCATACTATTGTGGTGCCGTTTTTCAAGAAAAAAGGTGATACTCAGAATTGTAGTAACTGTCGGGGTATTAAACTCCTCAGTCATACTATGAAACTTTGGGAAAGAGTGGTGGAATGCATGGTTAGAAGAGAAGTTGAGATCTCAGAGAACCAATTTGGCTTCATGCCGGGGAGGTCTACGACTGAGGCCATTCATCTCGTCAGACGCCTTATGAGAAGTTTAGAGAGCGGCGTAAGGACCTCCATATGGTGTTCATTGATCTAGAGAAGGCTTATGATAGCATTCCGCGTGATGTTATTTGGAGGAGCCTAGAAGAGAGGAGGGTGTCGTCGCCGTACGTTAGGGCGATCCAAGACATGTACTCCCAGGCTAGGACTTGCGTTAGGACCCCAGTTGGTGACACCTAGTATTTCCCGGTTGATATAGGGCTACACCAGGGGTCGGCGCTAAGCCCCCTTCTCTTCGCTCTAATCTTTGACGTCATTTCACGGGGGATAAAAGATGACGTTCCGTGGTGCATGCTTTTTGCTGACGACATTGTGTTAGTGGCAGAGTCGAGGGGGGAGGTGAGCTCGAAGTTGGAGTTATGGAGGTCTAAGTTAGAATCATAGGGCTTGCGTGTGAGCCGATCCAAGGCCGAGTATCTCTGGTGTAACTTTAATGGTGAGACCAACGAGGAAGAAGTAGAGGTAATGATTGCTGATCAGATCGTACCCCGTACGGATAAGTTCAAGTATTTGGGTTCGATCATTCAGAAGGAAGGTGAGTGTGAATATGATGTCACTCATCGTATCAAGGCGGGGTGGCTAAGGTGGAGAGTAGCGGAAGGGTTCCTGTGCGACAAGAAAGTCCCTCTAAAGTTGAAGGGTAAATTCTATAGAGCGACAATCAGACCTGCAATGTTGTATGGCTCCGAATGTTGGGCGATGAAGAAGTCGCTCGAGAGCAAGTTGGAAGCTGCTGAAATGAGAATGTTACATTGGTCGTGTGGTCGCACAATGTTGGATAGAATCCGGAACGGGGTTTTCAGGTGTAATATCCGTACCTTTCCATTTTTAGCAGTTCCCATTTTTGGTGTATGTCTATTTTTATTGACTCGCTTGTAACCGTTTCGAATTTTGAATCTACTTTATTCTTGGAGTTTTTCCATTTGGACGAGTTTCGGAGGTGTTTTTACGAAATTCCATTCTATGTTATGTTTTGCCGTATGTGCGTTCGATTATCATGAAACTTGTTCGTTTTCGTTGTTTCTTTGTACATGAGTTCGTATGGTTGAGTTGTTCATGTTGTGACTTTCGGTTTGTCAATCTGATGTCGTATCGTGATTTTCGGACACTTGGGCCATTTTTGTAAATTCCTATAAGTTTAGGGAATTTCATCTTCTTTGTCGTATTTCGGATTCCCCGGTAGTCGGAATTGTATTTTCTTGTAACGGTTAGGTTCGTCATCGAATATACTTCGTAACCATATTTTTGGTTCGATAACAGGTCTGGGTTTCGGAGTCGTCCGTAATAGTTCAGACAGTAGCTTCTTAGACTACTGCCCAATGGAGTGTTACGGCCATAACACTATTCATTACGGTCGTAATGTTGGCCTTGTTACGGTCGTAATGCAGCCCTTGTTACGGCCGTAACAGCCTGCTATTTTAAGAACAGCGGGCAGAGGTCAGAACTCATTCTTTTCATTTTCTTTCTTCGTTTTCTTCGTCAGGCGACGCATAGAGGGCGATTCCATTACTTCCAATCCGTATTTTCGTCATCCTTCATCACCGTGAGATCGTAGGAGCATATCATCTTCTAAGTAATCATCTTCCACCGTCCGAATCTGAGGTAAATGGCTTAGAACCCTAACTTTGTCAATTTTGGGGTTTTTTCGGGTTTTGCTTGATCAATCTCTAATTGTTCAAGTATGTTGTATTATTCCTTACCAATTGTTGTTATTGGGTGATTCCCAATCCGATTTCATCGAGTTTAATCCACGAATTATCGATTTGGGGAGACTTTGCGTAAACCCTCACCTGTATCGATTGAACGTATATTGTCATAGCTTGTAATCGGGGTTATGGGCATTTTCCATTCGATTATTGTTGTCCATTAGGACTGAGTTATGTTAATCCTTCATTTAGGAACCGTCTTTTTCCATCCGGATCGTTCGTAATGATTATTCATTCCCGATTCTTCGAAGATGTCTCAAAGGCAAGTACTTTATATTTGTTTACGCGTTCTAGTATTTGAATTATGGCTTTTCGTGGTAGTATGGAAGGATATGTGTATGTTCACCTAGGGACGGTCCGACGGGGCCTCTAGGGATACGTATTTCCATGAGTGTGCGTATCACGAACTATGGTTAACCACCCAGGGATGTCCGACAGGGCTCTGCGGGGTACGGTGGCCGTGAGTCTCGTACCAACGGTTAACTTTGAATTGTTTTGTTGGAGAAATGTGTTTTGTGCTTGTGCACCGTAAATATTCCGGAATATAAATGATTTCTAAAATGATTTTTGGCGCATATTTTCATCTGATTAAAATGGTAGTTCAAATGGATTGTACTTGCACTAGCAGTTGTCGCTAACCCCTTAAATGGGGGAAATACTTTTGTATTTCAGGTACAGGTCATGGAAGCAAACGAGCATACGAGCCGTACGAGGATGATGAGCAAGCATGATTCTGTTCAGTGATTGTCCGTTGGTGTTTTGTTCTGGAGTTTATTTATTATGACATTTGCTTAAGTACTCGAGTACTTCTTTCTTAAATTTATTAATATTGTGTACCCGTTTTGGGAGTAGATTTAATGTCGAATTGTATTGTCAATCTCGGTGTTTTGTTTTGAATGTCATGGATTGAGAAATTGTCTGTTGTCGATGATGTATGTCTTTTATCGTATGTCGTTTTGGTGCGTTACCCTGGTGGACTCCAAAGAGTGGGGTCCACGGCGCTGTAATATGCCCTGATCATCTTGGGGGTGTTACAGAATATGGTATCAGAGCTTAGGTTTATGGATACCTAGGCTGTCGGTTATTTGGGTCTAGTTGAGTGTCGTTTTTGAACAGTATCACTGCTACGCCATCATCTCAGTACGCTGGTGCTCGTAAGTTTTCCTAACGTGACTCGTTACGTTGTTCTGTTCTATTCCCTTCTTGCTATTTTGTATCATTTTGCGTTGAACTGTACTTACCCGTTACTTCTTCAGAATACCTGCTGGTAGAGGACGCGGACGCGGTAGGGGACATGGCGCAGCCGGTCGGGCAGCCATGTCCGATAACTCGGGAACTGATTCAGCGATGCCTTCCTTATTGAACAGCGTTCCACCCAGTTCCGGAGGCCAGCGGGATCAGTCTGCTAGCTCCAGCAATGCTCATGAGAATATCGAGGTGGCAAATATTTTACAGCAAGTAGCGAACGAAATCACGCTACTGACTCAGGCCGTCTTGGTCGGCCAAGCTAATGCCAACCCGGTTCCGCCTTCTGGATCCGGCAATGATAAGATACTTCAGGACGTGATTCGTATGCGTCCTCCGCAGTTTGATGGTGCTTTCGACCGTTCCGGTTGGGAGAGTTGGTTATTTGAGATGGAGAAAGTGTTCGAGGCGGCTAACTGCCCTGAGGAGAGGAAGGTACCCATCGCTCAGCACTTCCTCGCCAAGGAGGTGGCAACGTGGTGGCAAGCGGTGAAACCACATGACCGGGCAGCCACATGGGCAGAGTTCCGAGAGCTGATGGAGGACGAATTTTGTCCGTGACCAGTTAAAGAGGGTAGGATTCGAGCCTTCTTGGAGGTAAGCCCCAGGATGTTCCGATTTCGCAGGCAATCAAGAAATACAACCAACAACTTCATTATGTGAGAAACCAGGTCCGAGACGAGTTAGACAAGATCCGCCACTTTGACATGCGGATGAAGCCGAGGGTTCGTCACTACATGTCTGGTCTCAGATGTACAACTCTGAAAGATTATCAAAACAAGGAAATGGCTTATGAGATGTCGTTTTTTGCGACATAAACGGCAACCGAGGGAAAGAAACATAAGACCTTCGGTCAGTTTTCGGGAGGCAAGTCTGGCGGGTATCCGAAGGCTCAGTCTGGTTCGCGAGTCTTCGAGAATCAGTCCCCATCATTTGGGCGAGGAAACGGTTCTAAATCTGCTCCTACTGGTTCTGTTCGTGGTCCTACCTGCTTTAACTGTGGTCGTCCCGGCCACATGATGAGTGAGTGTGACAGACCCCTGATTCAGTGTCTTGCTTGTGGTCGGATGGGACATCGTGCTAAGTATTGTACGGATGCAGTTCGGGCACCAGTTACTCAGATATCAGCCCCAGCTGCGGGAGAACTGAGTGTGAATCAGGCACCGGCAGTTTCTCAACCACAGCAGAGTTTTGGTAGAGGCCGAGGACGTGGGCAGCCTTCTAGTTGGGGAGATTCTAGTGCGGGGTCTATTCCGCCCCGTGTGTATGAGATGAGATGAGCTGGAGACCCCGACGCAACGGTGGCTACAGGTACCATTCACATCCTTGACCATCCTGTTTCCGTGTTATTCGATTCTGGTGCTACACATTCTTTCATATATCTGGATTGTGTACGTCGTCTGCATGTTGATTGCCTAGTTGCGTGTGAACCATTTGTTGTTAAACTGCCTAGTGGGGATAGCATTGTGGGGGACCGTGAGATTAGAGATTTTCCTGTGAGTATCGTGGGGAGGGATTGGCCTTCTAATCTGATTGTTGTAGATATTAAGGGCGAGGATCTGATTCTTGGTGAGGATTGGATGGACCGTCATGGGGCGATCATGAATTATAGAACGAGAACTGTTTCGATGTTCGCCTATGACGGTACTGAGCATTCTTTTGTGGGACGTAAGTGGAGCAGTTAGAGGTTTCTGATCAACACTATGAAAGCATTGAGATTTCTTCGAGGAGATTGCATGGGTTATTGGTGTTATGCTTTGAGATCGGAAGAAGGGGTAGTCGAGCTCTAGTCTATTCCGGTAGTGTGTGAGTATCCTGACGTCATTCCAGACGAGTTGTTGGGTTTGCCACCAGACCGAGAGGTTGAGTTTACTGTTGATTTAGAGCCGGGTGCAGCACCAATTTCTAAGACACCATGCCGTATGGCGCCTGCCGAGATGCTTGAGTTGAAGAAACAATTGGGAGAGTTGCTAGACATGGGGTATATTCGACCAAGCGCTTCGCCTTGGGGCACACCGGTCTTGTTTGTGAAGAAGAAGGATGGGTCACTTCGTCTGTGTATCGACTATCGAGAGTTGAACAAAGTGACTATCAAAAACAAGTATCCGCTCCCGAGGATTGGTGACTTGTTTGACCAACTACAAGGGGCAACCGTATTTCCGAAGATTGATTTGAGATCGGGGTATTATCAGCTCCGAGTGAAGGATTCCGACATTCTGAAGACGCCCTTTCGGACGAGATACGGTAATTACGAGTTTGTGGTTATGCCTTTTAGGCTAACCAACGCACCAGCCGTGTTTATGCAGCTTATGAACAAAGTCTTTATTGAATACCTCGATAAGTGTGTAGTTGTATTTATTGACGATATCTTGATTTACTCGAGGAGTGAGGAGGAGCATGCACGCCATTTACATATCGTGTTGGGAATCTTGAGAACTCAACATCTTTTTACGAAGTTCTCAAAGTGTGAGTTTTGGTTGCGGGAGGTTATGTTTCTCAGCCACGTGATCTTGGCCGAGGGTGTTCGTGTGGACCCACATAAGATAGAGGCAGTGTTGGATTGGGCGCCGCCAAAAAACGTGAAGGAGGTCCGTAGTTTTCTGGGTTTGGCCGGGTATTATCGTAGATTTGTCGAGGGGTTCTCTAAGCTCGCTCGACCGCTGACTCAGTTGTTATATAAGTCAAAGAAGTTTGTGTGGACCGACGAGAGACAGAAGAGTTTCGAGGAATTGAAGAAACGGTTGACGACCACTCCCGTTTTGGCTTTACCGAGTGGTAATGAGGGTTTCTCAGTTTTTAGTGATGCTTTGGGCCAAGGGCTCGGATGTGTACTCATACAGCACGGGAGGACACTTGCATATGCTTCCCATTAGTTGAAACCATACGAGTTGAATTACCCTACCCACGATCTAGAGTTGGCCGCGGTTGTGTTTGCGTTGAAGATTTGGCATCACTACTTGTATGGCTCGTCGTGTCAGATTTTCACCGATCACAAGAGCTTGAAGTACATTTTCACGTAGAAAAAGCTAATCATGAGACAACGGATATGGTTGGAGTTGATTAAGGATTACGACCTCGAGATCTTTTACCACCCGGGCAAGGCAAATGTGCTGGCAGATGCCTTGAGCTGGAAATCGGTATCGCTTCGGGCGCTTGAGTTACTTACGGACCAACCAGGACTCCAGCAAGAGTTTATGAGGTTGAGCGTTGAGATTGTACTACCAGAGAGTTTGGGGTAGTTGCGTACTCTTGAAATTTCTTCGTCTCTAGTCAACGATATTAAATCGAGACAGTTGGAAGACCCGATATTTATTCAGCTTCGAGAGAATATAGGAAAGGGGAAAGCACCGGGATTCGAGATACATGAGGTTGGTGTGTTGAGATTCCGAGGTCGGTTTTGTGTTCCGAACGACTTGGGATTGAGGAAGAGTATTATGCGAGAGGCTCACGCGTCACCTTACTCAGTCCATCCGGGCTCGAGTAAAATGTATAAAGATTTGAGGAAGAATTTCCGGTGGAATGACATGAAGAATGAGGTAGTTGAGTTTGTGGCTAAGTGTTTGACTTGTCCACAAGTCAAAATCGAGCATCAGCGGCCAGCCGGATTGTTGAAACCACTCCCCGTTCCGGAATGGAAATGGGAAGATATCTCGATGGATTTTGTCACGAACTTGCCGAAGACGAAGACCGGAATGAATATGGTGTGGGTGATCGTGGACTGACTGACTAAGTCAGCACATTTTCTGGGCATCAAATATACTTGGGGTCCAGAAAAATTAGCTCGTATTTTCATCGCGCAGATAGTGAGACTTCATGGTACGCCGAAAACTATTATTTCGAACAGAGATGGCTGGTTTGTATCGCATTACTGGAGGTGGTACATACGGCATTGGGGACACATTTGCATTTGAGTACATATTTCCACCCTCAGACCGACGGACAGTCCGAGCGTACCATTTAGACGTTCGAGGATATGTTACGCGCGTGTGCGTTAGACTGGAGTAGTGACTGGGAGGAGCCTCTGGCCTTGATCGAGTTTATGTATAATAATAGCTGGCACGCATCGATTAAGATGGCACCGTATGAGGCGCTTTATGGCCGACATTGCCGATCACCGATATGTTGGTATGAGCCGTCTGATCTAGTTAGCACCGAGTCGGGTCTTGTGTTAGAGACGAGGGAGAAAGTTGAATTGATTAGAGAGAGGATGTTGGCGGCTCAGAGTCGACAAAAGTCTTATGCGGATTTTAGGCGTCAACCTTTGGGGTTTGAGGTGGGAGATCATGTTTTGTTGAGAGTGTCTCCGTCGACGGAGTTTTCCGTTTTGGGAAAAAGGGGAAGCTCAGCCTGAGGTATATTGGACCTTTCGAGATATTGGAGAGAGTTGGCGAGTTGGCATACCGTTTGGCCTTGCCTCCGTCGTTGAGTCATGTGCATAGTGTATTTCACGTCTTTCAGCTGAGGAAGTATGTTCCAGACCCGTCCCATATTATTGATTTCGGGGACGTGCAGATTGAGAAGGACGTCACATTCGAGGAAAGGCCCGAAAAAAAATTTGGAGTGTCGAGACAAACAATTAAGGCACAAAACCATTCCTTTGGTTAAAGTGCAATGGTCGAGGCACGGAGTAGAAGAGGCAACGTGGGAGTTGGAGGAGGATATGCGTTTGAGTCACCCCGAGCTTTTTGATTCTTAAGTTTCAGGACGAAACTTTTTTTTAGAGGGGGGGAATGTAGTATTCGTACCTTTCCATTTTTAGCAGTTTCCATTTGGTGTATGTCTATTTTTATCGACTCGCTTGTAACCGCTTCGACATTTTGAATCTACTTTATTCTTGGAGTTTTTCCATTTTGACAAGTTTCGGAGGTGTTTTTACGAAATTCCATTCTATATTATGTTTTACCGTATGTGCGTATGATTCTCATGAAACTTGTTCGTTTTCGTTGTTTCTTTGTTTACATGAGTTCATATGGTTGAGTTGTTCGTGTTGTGACTTTCGGTTTGTCAATCTGACGTCGTATCGTGGTCTTCGGACACTTGGGCCATTTTTATAAATTTCTATAAGTTTAGGGAATTTCATCTTCTTGGTCGTATTTCGGATTCCCCAGTAGTCGGAATTGTATTTTCTTGTAACGGTTAGGTTCGTCATCGAATATACTTCGTAACCATATTTTTGGTTCGATAGCAGGTCTGGGTTTCGGAGTCGTCCGGAATAGTTCGGACAACAGCTTCTTAGACTGCTGTCCAGTGGAGTGTTACGACCGTAACACTCCATTCATTACGGCCGTAATGTTGGCCTTGTTATGGCCGTAATGTAGCCCTTGTTACGGCCGTTACAGCCTGCTGTTTTAAGAACAGCGGGCAGAGGTCAGAACTCATTCTTTTCATTTCCTTTCTTCGTTTTCTTCGTCAGGCGACGCATAGAGGGCGATTCCATCACTTCCAATCCGTATTTTCGTCATCCTTCATCACTGTGAGATCGTAGGAGCATATCATCTTCTAAATAATCATCTTCCACCGTCCGAATCTGAGGTAAATGGCTTAGAACCCTAACTTTGTCAATTTTGGGGGGTTTTCGGGTTTTGCTTGATTAATCTCGAATTGTTCAAGTATGTTGTATTATTCCTTACCAATTGTTGTTATTGGGTGATTCCCAATCCGATTTCATCGAGTTTAATCCGCGAATTATCAATTCGGGGAGAGTTTGCGTAAACCCTCACCCGTATCGATTGAACGTATATTGTCATAGCTTGTAATCGGGGTTATGGGCATTTTCCATTCGATTATTGTTGTCTGTTAGGACTAAGTTATGTTAATTCTTCGTTTAGGAACTATTGTTTTCCATCCGAATCATTCGTAGTCGTTATTCATTCCTGATTCTTCGAAGATGTCTCAAAGGCAAGTACTTTACATTTGTTTACGCGTTCTAAAATTTGAATTATGGCTTTTCGTGGTTGTATGGATGGATATGTGTATGTTTACCTAGGGACGGTCTGACGGGGCTATTAGGGATACGTAGTGCTGTGACTGTGCGTATCACGAACTATGGTTAACCACCCAGGGATGTCCGACGGGGCTCTGCGGGGTACGGTGGTCATGAGTCTTGTACCAACGGTTAACTTTGAATTGTTTTGTTGGAGAAATGTGTTTTATGCTTGTGCACCATAAACATTCCGGAATATAAATGATTTCTAAAATGATTTTTGGCGCATATTTTCATCTGATTAGAATGGTAGTTCAAGTGGATTGTACTTGCACTAGCAGTTGTCGCTAACCCCTTAAAGGGGGGAAATACTTTTGTATTTCAGGTACAGGTCATGGAAGCAAACGAGCATACGAGCCGTACGAGGATGATGAGCAAGCGTGATTCTGTTCAGTGATTTTCCGTTGGTGTTTTGTTCTGGAGTTTATTTATTATGACATTTGCTTAAGTACTCGAGTACTTCTTTCTTAAATTTATTAATATTGTGTACCCGTTTTGGGAGTGGATTTAATGTCGAATTGTATTGTCAATCTCGGTCTTTTGTTTTGAATGTCATGGATTGAGAAATTGTCTGTTGTCGATGATGTATGTCTTTTGTCGTATGTCGTTTTGGTGCGTTAGCCTGGTGGACTCCAAAGAGTGGGGTCCACGGCGCTGTAATATGCCTTGATCATCTTGGGGGTGTTACATCAGGAACGCACTAGAAGTGACGCCCATTTCAGCGAAAGCTAGGGAATGGAGATTGAGATGGTTTGGCCACGTCCGCAGGAGGCAGGCCTCTGCTCCGGTGAGGAGGGTCGAGAGTTTATTGGTTGCAGGGGTAGGAGGAGAGGCAGACCGAGGAGGGCGTGGGAGGAGCAGCTGAGATTAGATTTGAAGGCCTTCAACTTATCCGAGACCATGACTATTGATAGGTGCTCTTGGAGGCGCCCGATCAGAGTTGTGGATTCCTTTTTAGGGAGCGGTGTAGTAGTAAATAGCCTCAGGGTTGGGTTATCTCGGTTAGCTTTAACCTAGAGCTGTGCATTTCATTTTTTTTTTTGACAGGGAGCTGTGCGCAGAGTCAACCTCTCTTCTGTTAGAGCAGCGTTCATCGGGAGTGTAGTAGCCAAAGTCCCCTTAGGTAAGTCTCATGTGAATTAATCCATGGGCTCAGGTATGGTTTTGAGCTCTTGAGCTTTTCCGTATCATATGATTCTTTGTATATATCACTCAATATTTTGTTGTGCACTAAAGTCTTCACTTGGCCTCCATACGGTAAAATGCAGGCGTAGTCTCAGACATCTTACCCACCCTGCACTCGATCGGGATATATTGGGTATGCTTGGTTTGGTTTGGTTTGGTTTGTTGTCTTAGTGGTACATATTTGCAAAAAAAAAAAAAAAAATATGGGGCCCACAATGGCCCACAGTGTGGAGCCACTATTTTGTTGCAACATTTTTTGTTCTAATGCAACCGTGTGAGTAGCAAACTTGCAACATTTGTATTCAATCAACTGCAACATTTTATTTATCAAATGCAACACTTTTTATCGGAAAAATTGAAAATAGCTGCACATACATTAAACATGCCAATAACCAGTCTTCTGTATTGCATATCACCAAAATACTTTACAATCCCAAACCAAACGTCATAATCCACCACCAGTATATCACCAAAATACTTAACAGTCCCAAAACAAATATCATAATCCACGAGCAGTACAAAAGAAACTTAGTATTAGTTTACGACCCATAATTTACGACAAACTCAAATAACCAACTCTTAGACTTAGTTTATGTTGGAATCGTTAATGATTTATTTTTATTTTGTAAAATTAAATACCATAGGATCGATCTACGTTCCGAGTAGATGATCGTGGTATATTCACTTTCTCTAAACCGATTACCGGTGAGTGAGAAATAGTGAATTAAAGTTTGTCACTTAATTGTGAATTAACAAGGGATGGAATCCCACATTGAATAATGAACCATCATTATTCTAGTATATAAGGAGTTACTTTTATGCATGTAATAATTAATGGCACATGTGTATGGGCTTAAAGCCCACACACACGCACACGCGCGCGCCGCCGCCGCCCGCCTCGACCGCGGCCGCGAGCCGCGTGCCGTGGACCTTGGCCTTGGCCTTGGCCTTGATCTTGATCTTGATCTTAGACTTGGATCTTGGCAATTGGTCTTTGGGCTGGTCTTTAGGCCTGTTCGTGGACCTGTTCGTGAGCTAGGCCTTGGGCTAGCTTAAAGAATTTTTTGGACAAGCTCAACAACATAGTTGGGCTCGTATGTGCACATAAGAATATCCAGGTACATCCGTCAAATGGTTAAGGAGCTGATTATAGTCCAGGTGCATCCGGACTGTTCAAACTCAGCCAAAAACAGGCAGTAATCTCCCAGGTGTTAAGGCTACCTGTTTAAATTCAAAACGGGCAGTAACCACTGCCTTGAATTGTGTAACTCCTGTGTTCAATGCAGGCATGAATGTCTGCATTATGACAGCCATAAGGGCTGTGTTTAAATCCCTTGCAGGTGAGATGGCCTATAAATAGGCATGCATCTCATTTGCATCTGACACACAGAAAAATACGAAAAAATATTCTGCATACCTCTACATTTCATAAGTCAGTTCAGTTCTCAACTCGTTCTTGTTCGCCGGAGCTCGCCGGAATTGTGGTGCTACATCCGTCGAGACGAAAGTCGTTTTACCTTTGGAGACAAATTGCTAAACCGAAGAGCACTACCGGGGCAATATTTGTCTTGCGGGAAGAGGCCTCCTCGACTCGACTTAATTTACAATTTTATTATTTATTTTCTTGTATTTTCAATTCTGTTTCGAGTTCTGTAATTTCATTCTTCGTTGAGTCCTGTAGTTTCTAGATTTCGAGTTGTAATTTGTTTTTCCAGTTGTATTTTATTTTCCGCCCAGCAAGCTTGTAACACAGATTTATCAACAAGCGTAAGACAAATAATTTACTTGCTAAATCCTACAACTGGAGATGACGACCGCTGCTTCCACCGACTCCAACACCACCGCTGCCTTTGCCTCCGCGATCGCCGCTTCGAACGTGGCAAACACCATTGCCGCAACCATGTCCAGCATGATGAGCTCAACTGTCTCATCAACAACTCCATGGGTGTTTTCGAACCCCTTTCTGACTACCGGTGGATCCACCTCGAGTGGCACCGTAGGTTCCACTTTTTAGTGGTACCGTTGGATCCATGTTAGGATCTAGTGTTGGAGCCTACGGGTTCAACACGAGTGGTTCCTTTTTTAGAACAACCTCGGGGCCAAGGATGATGCCTGCCACCGAGAAGCCGCCAAAGTTTGGTGGAGCCGACTTTAAAAGGTGGCAACAGAAGATGTTGTTCTATTTGACAACATTGGGCTTTGCGAACTTCCTTAAGGAAGATGCGCCACCGGCGCCAAGTGCTCAAGAGACTAGTTTCACAGTCCGAGCTGCCTATGACAATTGGCACAATGGAGACTATCTTTGTAAAAACTTTATTCTCAATTCCTTAGAAGATAGTTTGTACAATGTTTATTCTGTTGTAAACACATAAAAAGAGATGTGGGAAGCACTTGAAAAGAAGTACCGTAGTGATGATGCAGGTACAAAGAAGTTTGTAGTCGCTAAGTATCTGGACTACAAGATGGTTGACTCAAGGCCAATCATGGAACAAGTGCAAGAGTTCCAACTCATCATTCATGATGTCAATGCCGAAGGAATGGTCCTACCGGACGCTTTCACTGTTGCAACTGTGATCGAGAAGTTGCCCCCCAGTTGGAAAGACTTCAAGAGCTATCTCAAACACAAGAGAAAGGAGATGACTCTTGAAGACTTGATTGTGAAACTGCACATCGAGTCAGACGTGCGCAAAAATGACCACAAACCAAAAGGCCTGATAGATGCTAAGGCCAATCTGTTGGAGCATGGCGGTCCCTCCAATAAAAGAGCTCGTCCAAGTGTCCAAAACAAGAGCAAAGGGAAGCAACCAGTCAAGAAGTTTGATGGCGATTGCTTCAACTGTGGCAAACATGGGCATACGGCGAAAGACTGTCGAAAGCCGAAGGCCAACAAGAAGAAGAAACATGTTGCCAACATCGCCGAGACTAACGGCGGATGGAAAGAGGATGACCTTGCTGTTGTGGTCACCG
The DNA here is from genome assembly GCA_033398695.1 of Orobanche coerulescens. Lineage (NCBI taxonomy): Eukaryota > Viridiplantae > Streptophyta > Magnoliopsida > Lamiales > Orobanchaceae > Orobanche > Orobanche coerulescens. Next base: position 172,737,761 of record CM065808.1, read on the forward strand.
AAGAAGTCAACCACGTTGAGAACCAAGGTGGTTGGTACGTCGACACCGGTGCGACCACCCACGTTGGTGCCAATAGGAGCCAGTTTAAGAACTATCAAGCTGTTGAGGGAAAGAAGCTCAACATGGGGAATCCAGCTACATCTGAAATTATCGGAGTTAGAGAAGTGGACCTTAAACTTATGTCCGGACAGACACTCACCTTGAAGAATGGGCTTCATGTTCTGGATATGACGAAGAATTTGATCTCAGGCTCTATACTAGTTAAAAAGGGGTTTAAACTAGTGTTTGAGTCAGATAGAATTATCATAAAAAAGTTTGATAGGTTTCTTGGTAAGGGTTACCTCATGGAGGGACTCTTTAAACTTAATGCTTTGGCTAAACGCCATGTAACCAAGTCCAGTAATGATAATGAAAATGCTACTGCTTCCTCTTACTTGACTGAGTGTTCTGATTTATGGCATTGTAGATTAGGTCATGTGAATCTAAATGCTATAAAAAGATTAGTAAACTTAGATTTACTAAAATTAAATGAAGTCAATACTCAAAACAAATGTGAGATTTGTGTTGAAGCAAAAATGACGAAACTTCTGTTTCATTCGGTAAAACGAAACACACAACCCCTTAAATTAATTCACACAGATGTGTGTGATTTAAAGTTTGTGCAAACTAGAGGTGGTAAGAAGTACTTTATCACTTTTATCGATGACTGCACAAGATATTGTTATCTTTATATTTTGAGAAGTAAAGATGAGGCTATTGAAGCTTTTAAGAACTTCAAGAATGAAGCCGAAAATCAATTAGGCTGTCGTATCAAGATGGTTCGAAGCGATAGAGGTGGCGAATATGTAGCCCCATTTGAGGAATTATGCAACGAAAGCGGTATAATTCATCAAACAACAGCTCCATATGCACCAAAATCTAATGGCGTTGCTGAACGTAAGAATCGAACACTTAAAGATATGATGAATGCCTTATTGATTAGTTCAGGGTTGCCCCAGAATATGTGGGGGGAAGCTGTCTTGACAGCCAACTACATATTGAACACACGCAAAGGTAAGGATATTACCCCTTATGAGTTGTGGAAAGGTAGAAAAACTTCATACAAATATCTCAAAGTGTGGGGGTGTTTGGCTAAGGTTGAGGTACCTCTACCTAAACAAGTTAAAATCGGACCTAAGACGGTCGATTGTATCTTTATTGGGTATGCACTGAACAGTAGTGCCTATCGGTTTGTTATCCACAAGTCAGAAGTTCCTGAAATGACTGTGGGAACAACAATTGAATCAAGCAATGTTGTATTCTTTGAAAACATATATCCTTGTAAGGATAATGATAAAGTTGAGAACAATTCTAGCAAGAGAGTTGAAGATGAAGGAACAAGTTCAAAACCTGTGGATGTAGATCCAAAGTCACGTAAGCGATCGAGATCTAATCTGGAAGATGTAGAACCGAGACGTGGTAGTAGGGTTAGGACACCAAAGACATTTTGACCTGACTACATAGCATTCATGTTGGAAGAAGAACCAATGTCGATCAAAGTAGCTTATGCCAGACCAAACGGGTTGCTCTGGAAAGAAGCTGTTCAGAGTGAAATTGACTCAATTTTACAAAACCAAACTTGGGTTTTGGTTGATTTACCTGAAGGTTGTAAGCCCTTAGGACGCAAATGGATCCTTAAAAGAAAGTACAAGGATGATGGGTCAATTGACAAGTATAAAGCTCGTTTAGTAGTCAAAGGTTTCAAACAGAAGGAAGGGTACGATTTTTCGATACCTATTCACTTGTAACGAGAATTACATCTATTCGAGTGCTTCTCGCGATTGCTGCTTTGCACAATCTTGAGATTCATCAAATGGATGTTAAGACTACTTTTCTGAACGGTGATCTGGATGAAGAGATCTATATGGAACAACCTTAAGGGTTTGTAGTACCTGGACAAGAGAAAAAGGTATGCAAACTGGTTAAGTCTCTATATGGAGTGAAACAATCTCCACTACAGTGGCACTTGAAATTTGATAATGTAATGTTATCAAATGGTTTTAAAATAAACGAGTGTGATAAATGTGTTTATATTAAGAACACTAATAACGGGTATGTTATTGTGTGTCTTTATATAGATGACATGTTAATCATGGGTAACAATATACAAGTGATTAACGATACTAAGAACATGTTAAAAAGAAATTTTGACATGAAAGACATGGGGCTAGCCGATGCGATTCTTGGAATGAAAATTTTGAGAAAATCAGATGGAATCATCTTGACACAATCTCACTATGCCGAGAAAGTTCTCAAGAAGTTTAATGCTTTTGAAAGCTTGCCATCTAAGACCCCAATGGATTTAAATGATCACTTGAGCAAAAATCGAGGGGACCCCGTTGCACAAGAAGAATATGCACGAGTCATTGGGTGTTTAATGTATCTTACAAATTGCACTCGACCCGATTTAGCTTGCGCTGTAAACAAATTGAGTCGTTACACGGGCAATCCAAGCAAAGAGCATTGGAAAGCTCTCGTTAGAGTTTTGAGGTACTTAAAGTATATTCAAAACCTTGGGCTACACTATTCGAGATACCCCCCGGTACTTGAAGGGTACTGTGATGCAAATTGGATATCCGATACGAAAAGTTCATTTTCTACAAGTGGTTACGTGTTTACCATTGGGGGTGAAACTGTCTCGTGGAAGTCCGCGAAACAAACGTGTATAGCCCGATCCACCATAGAATCGGAATTCATAGCTTTGGACAAAGCTGGTGAAGAAGCCGAATGTCTCAGAAACTTTCTAGAAGATATTCCATGTTGGTCCAAGACAGTGCCTGCAGTGATGATTCACTGTGATAGCCAAGGTATTATTGGTAGGGCGAGAAGTAACGTGTATAATGGAAAGTCTCGACATATTCGTCGACGCCATAATACCGTGATACATTTGATCAAAAGTGGGGTTATCTCTATTGACTATGTGAGGTCATTGGATAATCTAGCGGATCAGCTAACCAAAGGGTTAAACCGTGATCAAATGAATAAATTGCTAGAGGGAATGGGTTTAAAATCCACAAATTGAGAATTATCATAGTGGTAACCCAACCAAGATGACTGGAGATCCCAAGAACTTGGTTCAATGGGAGAACTAAGCTATGAGAGTTCATGTGAAACACTCATCTAAGTTTATTCCCTATAGAGCAATTGAGTGTTGAAAGCTTTCCTAGTGGTGAGGTTAAGTCTATGACTTTTAATGTTTCCTAAAGACCTCGAGGAGGTTGAGTAATTGCAAGATACTTGGTAAAGAATCACCTATATAAGTGAAAAGTGGGGGCCGCTTCATGAAATACACTTATAAATCCAAAGGGGTGTCCAAGGCCCGCAAAGGACACAAAACGTGAGAACGGATGAGGTTGAGGTGTTCAAGTGTTAGCACCATTGTCTCGGTGCACGCCGTGGGGGAATAGTTCAAAGCATCAAGCCACTAATCCACCTGTGTACCAGATGATGTTAACTATGGAACGTTCAAAGTCACGAACTACCTATCCTTATACTTTAACGCCTCTTGAGGACTGAGCTTGAGTCTGCATATTGCATTTGGGCTATTTTCACTCATGTGGGGAATTGTTGGAATCGTTAATGATTTAATTTTATTTTGTAAAATTAAATATCATAAGATCGATCTACGTTCCGAGTAGATGATCGTGGTATATTCACTTTCTCTAAACCGATTCCCAGTGAGTGAGAAATAGTGAATTAAAGTTTGTCACTTAATTGTGAATTAATAAGGGATGGAATCCCACATTGAATAATGAACCATCATTATTCTAGTATATAAGGAGTTACATTTATGCATGTAATAATTAATGGCACATGTGTATGGGCTTAAAGCCCACACGCGCGTGCCGCCGCCGCCCGCCTCGCCTTGGCCTCGGCCTCGGCCGTGCCCACAGCCGCGGCCGCGAGCCGCGTGCCGTGGACCGTGGACCTTGGACCTTGGCCTTGGCCTTGATCTTGATCTTGATCTTGGACTTGGATCTTAGATCATGGCAATTGGTCTTTGAGCCTCTTCGTGGGCTTGGTCGTGAGCTAGGCCTTGGGCTAGCTTAAAGAATTATTTGGACAAGCTCAACAACATAGTTGGGCTCGTATGTGCACATAAGGATGTCCAGGTACATCCGTCAAATGGTTAAGGAGATGATTGTAGTCCAGGTGCATCCGGACTGTTCAAAATCAGCCAAAAACGGGCAGTAACCTCCCAGGTATTATGAGGAGGTGTTAAGGCTGTCTGTTTAAATTCAAAACGGGCAGTAACCACTGCCTTGAATTGTGTAACTCCTGTGTTCAATGCAGGCATGAATGCCTGCATTACGACAGCCATAAGGGCTGTGTTTAAATCCCCTGCAGGTGAGATGGCCTATAAATAGGCATGCATCTCATTTGCATCTGACACACAGAAAAATACGAAAAAATATTCTGCATACCTCTGCATTTCATAAGTCAGTTCAGTTCTCAACTCGTTCTTGTTCGCGGGAGCTCGCCGGAATTGTGGTGCTACATCCGTCGAGACGAAAGTCGTTTTACCTTTGGAGAGAAATTGCTAAACCGAAGAGCACTACCGGGGCAATATTTGTCTTGCGGGAAGAGGCCTCCTCGACTCGACTTAATTTACGGTTTTATTATTCATTTTCTTGTATTTTCAATTATGTTTCGAGTTCTGTAATTTCCTTCTTCGTTGAGTCCTGTAGTTTCTAGATTTTGAGTTGTAATTTGTTTTTCCAGTTGTATTTTATTTTCCGCCCAGCAAGCTTGTAACACAGATTTATCAACAGTTTATGACCATAGCAGCTGTAATATCCGCAATTTCTATTTCCGGTAAATTTCTTTTTTTGGCGGGAGTATGTTTTGACGACTCGCTTGTGACCATTTCGTCATTTCGAGAATGATTAATTCTACACTTTTTGACATCCGAGTTCGTTTCGGTGTCGTTTTATTGAGTTCTGTGCTTCTTAGCGGCTTTTCCGCACTTGAGTTCGATTCTTGAGAATCTCGTTCGAAGCTGCTGTTTCAAGTTACCCGTAAGTCCGTTTAACTTTGTTAGACGTATTGAGAACTTCGGTTTGGTTATTCGATCACGTATTGTGATTTTCGGGCGTTTTGGGCTATTTTTATAATTTCCCATAGTTGTGGGTATCCGTATACGTATTTGTTGTCTCGACCCTTTTTATGGTCGCGTGCGAGTTTGATTGTAACTCAAGCTCTTAGTATGATCTTATTATGGAGATTTCCGTGCGTATCTTGAACTTGGTATTTCGATCGGAGGAGTCCGTTGTTGTAACCAGTTTTGAGAGCACTACTGCTGTACTTCTGGGTGCCTAAGCGCACGCTAAGGGATCTCCTTAGCGCACGCTATCAAGCAGCAGGGTCTGAGGGCAGTAGCTTGATTCAGGCCGTTAGCGCATGCTAAGGGCAGGTGGTTAACGCGCGCTACGGTGCAGTGGTTAGCGCACGCTACAGGTTTGGTAGCGCACGCTAACTGGTAGTTCGAGGAAGTCCAGTGGTTACTGGACTCGGTCTGGAGGTTTCGTTAGCGCACGCTAACTTTTGGTGGTTAGTGCATGCTAACTGTGCATTTTTGGCATAATGTTTGTTCTGATGCTTCGATAGCGCACGCTAATTAGGTAGGATTAGCGCACGCTAAGCTGTCCAGTATATAAACTGGACATCAGTCATTAATCTTCATGTTTTTCTTCATTTCTTCTTCTTCGTCCGCGGGTCTAAGACGTAGCGACTAGGGTTCGCGACCTGGGCTAATTTTGTTCCATTCCAAGGTGTTTTGGAGCATCCTAGGTGATTATAGCATCATCTAATCCATCGTTCTTCGCCGAATCAAGGTATTTTTCTTGAATCCCTAGAGTTGACTTTTTGGGAGTTTTGTTCTTGATTTCGTTTTCCATCCAATTTTGATAAACCGATTGTTGTTTAATGATGTTGTTAAACATATCCTATGGATTGAACATTCATATTTCGGTTGGGAATTCTGTTTTCATGTTTTGACGGGACGGATCGTGTTCTTGGCCGTTTTGGGAGAAACCCTTGAACTTTCGTCGTTTGTTCCTTGAATTCAGCGACTTTAGGTCGTGCTATAGAATTCATTTTTCATTGTTGTTATTGTTGTTCGTAGTTTATTGTCGCAAGTTGGCATTCGGTGGAGTCGGCGGGTTCGTAGTCGGTTCGTGCCAACCTTCTTCGGTCGATTCTCTGCGTTGTGGTTATTCGAGGCAAGTACGTTGTCCATACAATTCTTGTTTGTGGATATGATAATTAGCGATCGACTCCTTGTGTTTATTTGATCGTTTCAATTTCACTTTCAAAGATTCGGTTAGCCTTGTTAAAGGCCCTCTTTCAAAATGCGTGTTTTTTGTGAACATTGTGTTCGTGGATTGTTACGTGAATTACTATGAATACACTTGGTGTTTTCGTTGTGCTTTGATAATATATATGTATATATTATCCCATATCGGTGCGTTGTGATTTGACCATTGCGTCGTGCATTGTGTTTGTTGCCATTGAGTGAATTACTTGGATATTATTGATGTGATATGTTATTTGTGTGAATGTGTAGATATGGTTGAAGGTCTACGGTGACACATGGCACGTGATCATGTGGTCAGGATGCAACAAGTGATTGATCCAACCGTGAGAGCCTGAGATAATCTACGGTGACACATGGCTTGTGATCATGTGGTCAGGATGCAACAAGTGATTGATCCAACCGTGAGATATGGTGTGTGATTTGTTTTGCTAGCCAGCTCGGGAGGGTCCTTAGAGGCCTCGAGTGGGATTTGTGGCTTCGTCCCGGTCCTAGGCGATGCCTGTGTGTGATTTGTTTCGCTAGCCAGCTTGGGAGGGTCCTTAGAGGCCTCGAGTGGGATTTGTGGCTTCATCCCGGTCCTAGGCAATACAAGTATTTTCATTATGTTTAAATCTTTGAGGATTCCTGATTATTATTGTTCTTGGAACTTGTATTGTATGGCTCGTATTTTTGCACTTGTTCTTGCACTAGCAAAACTGTGGAGTTTTGCTAACCCCCGAGTATTCGGGGGTGGATGTCTATATTGCATTCAGGTTTTGGAGCATAGCACAGGGTCGGCATGAAGGATGATGAAAGATGAACGATACTAATCACACGAGGATCCGTATGATGTCATTGGTTTAGTTGTATTTTATTTCCGCTGCAATGTTCTTTCCCGTTGTACGTGAGTGTGTTGTATTCGACCCCCTGTGTGGGCATGTAATATTTTTGAGTTGTATGTAATTATTGAAAGACTAAATCGGTCTACTGAGTCATTTTAGCCTTAAAGGCGATGTTTAGATGTTTGATTTTAGTTACCAGCCTGGTAGATCCTCGAGGAGAGGGTCTACGACGTGTAATATCCCTGAGTGGATTGGGGGTGTTACATAAATGGTATCAGAGACAGGTTGTGGAAACCTAGGCTGTCGGGTTTAGTGGTGTTTGTTGAGTTTTTGTCTCGTCGGATTTCGTCTGAATGAATCGTATCGCGATGCGTCATCTAAGTTTGTTGGTCGTGATTAGTATCGTGGGGCGATCATCATCTTCGTGCGACCTGTGGCCGTAAGTCTCCCTTCTTTGTATTGTGCCTCGTGTGACATGAGCTATTTGTTTGATTATGTGTTAAGTGGTGGAACCTTGATGCAGATTCTTGGTTTCGTGATGCGTTCGTGTGATTCTCATATTTCGTTTATATGAGAAGTGTTGTCATTATTTATGTCCTTTGACTAGGATATTTGACTGTTTGTTTCCGGTAAAAGACAGATGTTGTCTTGGTTTTAAACGAGTTGATGCGTGTATTATGATTGTATGTAAGTGAATGTCGATACGTGTGAGTTTTGGGCATTCTGGCCTATTGGATTTTTGAAAACCTTGAGTGTCTTAGAAAATAAAATTCGAGACGTACTTTTAAATGGATTGTATTTTCGGGGCGCCTACTAGCGCGACTACCTATTTCAAAATTCTTCTACTTTGAGGACCAAAATATTTTGAGATATTTTCAATTATATTTAGAAATGCAGTTGCTTAGACCCAAGGGTCGAATATTTATGAAAGTTTCAATTTAAAGGAAAGTGTCCTCGTTTTATCAAACGCAAGATGGTTTTCAAAGTCTCGATAATGGTGTTTGTACAACTTTTTGAAAATGTGATACTCAAGATCAACTGATGTTTCCAAATTGTTTTCAAAAGGTGGTTTTCGTTTTTAAAACCTATCATTCCTGTTTGCGGTCCGGTATTGTATATGTGGTATTCGCATTGTCGTTAGAATGTTAGCTCCCGAGTATGATGAAATTGGTGGCGTGAATGTTGAGTCGTTTGCCACGCATTTGTTGTGATTAGCCCTCTGTGAGAGGTGAGATGTTAGTATTGAACGTTGTCGCTTTGTGATGATTTGTGTGTTATCACACATGTGCGAGCCATTAGAGCTTGGGTTGGTATGACCATGTGCATCGGTGATTGTTCCGTTATGTGTCGGTTGTTTGATGTATTGTTACCTTGCTTCCATTTTTATGAATTTCGTAGACGAGGTCGAAGGTAATATCCGTACTATTTTGACTTCTGTATTTTCTCTTTCTCCATTCTTTCGACTCGCTCGTGTTCGTTGATACTTTATGAACTTGTTCTGTATTTTGGTTTTTATCGTTCGAAAGAGTCGTGACCTTGTGTTGGATCGATATGGTTATCGCTGTGACTTTTCTGAGTTCGGTTCGATTCTTGTGAACCTTGTTCAAAAGTAACATCTTTTAGTTTCTACTGGCTCTTTAATGTCTCGAGTTGAAGTATGAACTTCGGGGTTGTTGATCGATCATTGTGGTTCGATCGTTGTTGTTCGATCATTGTTTTTCGATCGTTGTTGTTCGATCATTGTTTTTCGATCGTTGTTGTTCGATCATTATTTTTCGATCGCTATGTTCGATCATTGTTGTTCGATCATTGTTTTTCGATCGTTGTTGTTCGATCATTGTTGTTCGATCATTATTTTTCGATCTCTATGTTCGATCATTGTTGTTCGATCATGGTTGTCTGACTGTCGTTGCCTGATTTCGTACCGCGGAGAATTGTCATTCACCGTTAGTCAGCGGTTTCGAGTGTGGCCAGGTGGGTCACCGAGCCGTGCATTGCGAGACGGTAGCTGAGAGATTTGGGGATCGAGGTTGCGTCTCTGCTCTGAAAGGACATGGAGATGCCTAGTGTGGTTTTTGAGGATTTCGGCGTAGTCCGAATTGTTTGTGCTTGTCCTTGTGGATCGTTTTGTGTTTATTTTCTGTTTTCTCGACTGTGCGTGTTTCCTTGTAATAGCTGCTTTGTGTTTTGTGATTGTTCGGATAATTGACTTGATTGTATTATCTGTTTGATGACGCTTGTCACTTGTTGGTTTTATTATGTCTCTACCTGTGGCGTTGTGTTGGTCGTCGTGGAGCGTGTTTTCACGCCGTATGTTCTTTTGCATTCTTGTAGCGTCTCGCCGATGGGCGTACGCTATGTGTTCTTGTGAAATTTGTTGAAATGTTACTGGTGGGATGTTGCTCCTCCCTACTTATTTTAAGTTTCGGGACGAAACTTCTTTTAAGGAGTGTAGTATGTAATATCCGCAATTTCGATTTCCGGTAAATTTCTTTTTTTGGCGGGAGTATGTTTTGACGACTCGATTGTGACCGTTTCGTCATTTCGAGAATGATTAATTCTACACTTTTTGACATCCGAGTTCGTTTCGGTGTCGTTTTATGGAGTTCCGTGCTTCTTAGCGGCTTTTCCGCACTTGAGTTCGATTCTTGAGAATCTCGTTCGAAGCTGCTGTTTCAAGTTACCCGTAAGTCCGTTTAACTTTGTTAGACGTGTTGAGAACTTCGGTTTGGTTACTCGATCACGTATTGTGATTTTCGGGCATTTTGGGCCATTTTTGTAATTTCCCATAGTTGTGGGTATCCGTATACGTATTTGTTGTCTCGACCCTTTTTATGGTCGCATGCGAGTTTGATTGTACTCAAGCTCTTAGTATGATCTTATTCTGGAGCTTTCCGTGCGTATCTTGAACTTGGTATTTGGATCAGAGGAGTCCGTTGTTGTAACCAGTTTTGAGAGCACTACTGCTGTAGTTCTGGGTGCCTTAGCGCACGCTAAGGGATCTCCTTAGCGCACGCTATCGCGCAGCAGGGTCTGACGGAAGTATATTGATTTAGGCCATTAGCGCATGCTAAGGGCAGGTGGTTAATGCGCGCTATGGTGCAGTGGTTAGCGCACGCTATAGGTTTGGTAGCGCACGCTAACTGGTAGTTCGAGGCAGTCCAGTGGCAACTGGACTGGGTCTGGAGGTTTCGTTAGCGCACGCTAACTTTTGGTGGAACGTTTGTTCTGATGCTTCGATAGTGCACGCTAATTAGGTAGGATTAGCGCACGCTAAGCTGTCCAGTATATAAACTGGACAGTAGTCATTAATCTTCATTTTTTTCTTCATTTCTTCTTCTTCCTCCGCGGGTCTGAGACATAGCGACTAGGGTTCGCGACCTGGGCTAATTTTGTTCCATTCCAAGGTGTTTTGGAGCATCCTAGGTGATTATAACATCATCTAATCCATCGTTCTTCGCCGAATCAAGGTATTTTTCTTGAATCCCTAGAGTTGACTTTTTGGGAGTTTTGTTCTTGATTTCGTTTTCCATCCGATTTTGAAAAACCGATTGTTGTTTAATGATGTTGCTAAACATATCCTATGGATTGAACATCCATATTTCGGTTGGAAATTCCATTTTGATGTTTTGACGGGACGGATCGTGTTCTTGGCCGTTTTGGCAGAAACCCTTGAACTTTCGTCATTTGTTCCTTGAATTCAGCGACTTTAGGTCGTGCTATAGAATTCATTTTTCATTGTTGTTATTGTTCTTCGTAGTTTATTGTCGCGAGTTGGCGTTCGTTGGAGTCGGCGGGTTCGTAGTCGGTTCGTGCCAACCTACTTCGGTTGATTCTCCGCGTTGTGGTTATTCGAGGCAAGTACCTTGTCCATACAATTCTTGTTTTGTGGATATGATAATTAGCGATCGTCTCCTTGTGTTTATTTTTGATCGTTTGAATTTCACTTTCAAAGATTCGGTTAGCCTTATTAAAGGCCCTCTTTCAAAACGCGTGTTTTTTGTGAACATTGTGTTCGTGGATAGTTACGTGAATTACTATGAATACACTTGGTGTTGTCGTTGTGCTTTGATAATATATATGTATATATTATCTCATATCGGTGCGTTGTGATTTGACCATTGCGTCGTGCATTGTGTTTGATGCCATTGAGTGAATTACTTGGATATTATTGATGTGATATGTTATTTGTATGAATGTGTGGATATGGTTGAAGGTCTATGGTGACACATGGCACGTGATCATGCGGTCAGGATGCAACAAGTGATTGATCCAACGGTGAGAGCCTGAGATAATCTACGGTGACACATGGCTTGTGATCATGTGGTCAGGATGCAACAAGTGATTGATCCAACCTTGAGATATGGTGTGTGATTTGTTTATCTAGCCAGATCGGGAGGGTCCTTATAGGCCTCGAGTGGGATTTGTGGCTTCGTTCCGGTCCTAGGCGATGCATGTGTGTGATTTGTTTCGCTAGCCAGCTCGAGAGGGTCCTTAGAGGCCTCGAGTGGGATTTGTGGCTTCGTCCCGGTCCTAGGCGATGCCTGTTTGTGATTATGTTGTGTTGATTTTATGTCCGTTGAGGACACGTGATGTGGGTTTTAACCCTGTGAATTGTTGTTGGTTTTCTATTTGCGAAAACAAATCCTTTGGGCTGTGACCCTGTCGATTTTGGAAAGAGAATGATTTGATAATCCTAAGTTGTTTTCTATTAAAACTCTCGATGGCATTTTAAATCATTTTATAAATTGTTTCTCTTGACTTGGGATCTTTCGATTTTGGGAAGCTTTACCTAAACCCTTGCCTCGGGAAGTATTTTCGTTATGTTTAAATCTTTGAGGATTCCTGATTATTATTGTTCTTGGAACTTGTATTGTATGGCTAGTATTTTTGCACTTGTTCTTGCACTAGCAAAACAGTGGAGTTTTGCTAACCCCCGAGTATTCGGGGGGTGGATGTCTGTATTGCATTCAGGTTTTGGAGCATAGCATAGGGTCGGCATGAAGGATGATGAAAGATGAACGATACTAATCACACGAGGATCCATATGATGTCATTGGTTTAGTTGTATTTTATTTCCGCTGCAGTATTCTTTCCCGTTGTACGGGAGTGTGTTGTATTCGACCCCCTGCGTGGGCATGTAATATTTTTGAGTTGTATGTAATTATTGAAAGACTAAATCGGTCTACTGAGTCATTTTAGCCTTAAAGGCCATGTTTATATGTTTGATTTTAGTTACCAGCCTGGTAGATCGTCGAGGAGAGGGTCTACGGCGTGTAATATCCCTGAGTGGATTGGGGGCGTTACAGCAGCTGAATACTAGTACCAAATAAAATTCAAAAGAAACACTAGTGACAAACTATAAGCTAGTGCCGCCGGTCATAGGCGTACCATTATCATCGACACTCGAAATAGTCGCACACAAATCCTCAATATTAACTGTGATGCCTGGGTTTGCTTCGGCTAACTTTTTAAGCGCCTAGGTCAAGTTCTCTTGGACCTTCTTGTTCACTTGAGCATCCACTTGTTCTTGATCTTTCTTGCTCACCGACGCCTCAACTTCGTCAACCAGACTTTGCCTTATCTTGCTTGTCAGGTCTTGCATGTATGTGTTTGTCGAACCACTAGTGCTAGAATATACTAAATAGAAAAATATTGTACATAAGAGTATCCATATTAAACAACTCATTCACAAAAATATAAAAACAAAATATACGAGCCTTAATACCATAGAGTATCCATACAAATGTTAACTTCCGATCGCATACCATTAATACTAGCAAGAAACAATCTCCAAGATTGTTTCTTTATCCATAGAAAAATATTACACATTATATATTTCTATATATATAGATGGAGGGAGGGAGGGAGAGAGATATATTACCTGTTGAGGTTTTAGAATCATCTCGCAGCGAGCAAGTGATCGAAAAAGTATTATCAATCCTGGATTTTGAGATGTGAAGCTCTTGCTTCGCATCCAGTACTAAGTCACAATCTACATCTTGGGAATCTCTAAGCACTTCACAAACTGCACTAAATTCTCCATCAGTTACTTCACTGCTTTTGTCATAACATAACGAGACCAACTTCTTCTCCAAATGATATTCCAAAGGATGAAGAACACCTACAGGAGCTATTTGGCCTGGTGAGTGTAAGATAACCTGAAACTCATCCAGCACAACACTAGCATTCTGGAAAAGATCTATAAGTTAATATTTCAAATGGAAAGGTAACAAACAAGCTTACTGTAAGATAAAGTATAAGTTCTATTAGAAACCATATAATCACACTCTGTAAATAATTTGAACATGTCTCACAACACACTTCAAATTTAGGTAAAATGAGAGGGGGCAGTCCAAAGTTAAGGTCTCATATTCTCCTCCTTCACCACATACATTTATCCCATACAACCTCCCAATGAATTAGCACAACATTAACTGTTGTGGATGATTATAAATGGCGGAGTATTAGAGTTGAGTTTACCAACATACTCTTTCAGCTTGTAAAGATACGATTCTAGTTGCGCCATTCCGTTCCCCAAGTGCTTTGAAGGGTCTAACTCCGGTCAAGTGACCCCCATCAAAACTCCGGCCAGAAACAATCTTCAAGCTCGCCTGACCCAGCCCGATACATCAAAACAACAAGAGAAGGATAAAGAAGCAATCTACCGAAAAATCTTACCCAAAACTGCCGTCTGACAATCCCATCAGAAATCCTCCCTGAATCACGGCCTCAGTCCGCTGCAACTATAGCCGGCATCCACCTCGTTCAATCTCGATGCACTATGGTCTCGCTCAAAAATCCGGCCTGCTTTCAACCTCGCTTGGAGCGTCCGTCATTTCGTGATGTCGCATGGTTATCTTCTATTGACTCCCATATATTTCTTCCTCCAAGAGTACTCCTAGGGCTGTTCTCGGTACTTACTGCTTCCGGGTATTGTCTTTCCGGGTCTGGACCGTTAAGATATCGAGTATCATCGGTTTCGGTACTTACTGGTTTCGGGTCCCAATTTCAATACTTGTATCCGGGCTGCTAATGTTTCGAGTGAGTATCGTTCTCGGGTATTTCAGGCGGTTTCTCGGGTATCTTAGATCGTTAAAAGCCCTAATCACCAAAACCTCATAATCGAAACAAGAATGGAGGGTTTTTTCAAATGTATGCTACGAAAATTGAGAGATAAGGTCTTTTAAACTTATTTTTTCTATATGTACTAATACCTTATACAATATTTTGTACGATGTATGCTTACGAAAAGTTACCGATTTTTTTCTAGGTTAACGGTTTTGGTTTAACTTTAGTGCTAGTATCCGGACCGCTAATGTTTCGGGTGAGTATCGGTCCGAGGTACTATCAGGCGATTCTCGGGTGGTTCTCGGGTATACTTGGATCGCTAACAGCCCTAATTGTGAGGGTGAGAGAGGGAGAGAACGAGAAATGGGAGTTAGGGTGGGGTTAGGTTGGTGTTGGGTCCAATCACTACACCATATATGAGTTTTAGCAACACCTGAAAAACTGTGTTCAAAAGTCCAAAAAGTGTTGCTGAAGGCAAAAAAACAGGCTACGACTAAAACTTTGACCAAATTTGAAGGTGTTACAAAAACGGCCGCAACCATAGGGGACTAAGGTAACACTTTTATTTTTTTCGGTAACATGTGAAAAAAGTGTAACAATAGACCCCTAAGCCAACACTTTTCTTGTCTGTGTCTACACTAGATTTTGTGTTGCTGTAGACTTAAGGCCACACTTTTATATATTTAGTGACACAAAAATTTGTGTAGCTGTAGACCTATGCTAACACTCATGAGGTCTAATGTAACATTAAATTGTCAAACACTTTGACATCTTTACCAACAACTTTAACACTATGGCTACACTTATATATGAACAGTAACTTTTACCAACACACTTTTAATCTTTATCAAAACAATTTTTATATTTTGCCAACAGGAAGAATTATAAATTAGAGTCTATGGCTACATTTTTACAGGTTTTAACCAATATTTTTCATGGTAAAAAGCAACATGTTATATTGAAAAATAGATATTACCATAAAACAGTCAATAACATTAAAACACTGTCAACCATAACAATATCTAAAATACATGACTACCAAATATTCAATCCATAATCAAACAGCCAAATGCACTTACATAACCCAGCATCCAAAATCCTAACTTAAAATGCCATTCAACAATTATCTTAAGTACTATTTAATAGCTAAGAACAAGTTACCATCGCAATCCATAAATATAACAAAACTACTTGAGTGAATTAGCTGGCATAAATATAAAATGATGAGATCAGTCAAGGAGTGACATTGTCATCCCCATAGGACCCCTCGACTGATTTCTGAGATTCATCAATCTTTAAGTTCAAATCCGGATTCTTCTCAGCGAACATTTTCATCATTTCTCGAACTATTTGGTCAAGTTTTTCATCAATATCTTGTTGAAGTTGAGCCCTGACTTAGAAGTTAGGTCCGCCACGTACTGATCAGTAACTTGAACGGATGGTGATGCTGAAGACTTCAACTTTGGTTTGTTTTTCTGAATAAGTCTCCCAATTAGATAAGATCATCGGTGTTCTTTGCCATCGTGAATTAATTTATTAGCACCCTGATTAGCTTTAGTGATCATATGTACCGACACAAACTAAGATTAATATTTCACACTTCACACGGCATGTGTTATATACTAAATTAGGAATTAGGACGAAAAAAGTTAAAGAGATCCACCTCTAAAACCGTATACCAGATGTCTAGATATGAAGGAAATTGTTTTGAGGTGACTCTCACAAGTCTATGTCTGAACCTTCCAGTGGTTCGATACTGTCATGTGCGGCATCTTTTTCACGTTGAACGGCAGCTCGCAATCGAACAAGCAGATCATTAGTTTTTCCTAGGAGCATTGTTAGTCTTTCATTCTTGCTATCCTCAACCATTTTCATATAAGCTTCCTGATCATACACTTTCAAAGCTTGGGACCTCAATTTTTCAGCTCTTGTAGCTCGTTGCCTCAGCCTTCCATGCCATGCCTGCGCAAACGGAAAGCGAATATAATGTAGAAGATATGCCGAAATAAAGTCTCATGTTTGATTGGGTGTACGAATAAACATCTGAGAGATCAAATTCATAGCAGCTCATAAGATGGTATAATCATAAGGCGTAATTACAAAAAGCCCCCTGAGGTTTGATGTATGTAGAGAAGACTAATGATTTTTGGGGGTAATTACAATACCTTTACAAGTATAAGTGCTCTTTTGCTGTAATCTTTTTGTGGGGGCTTTTCATTATTTTTCCTTAAGGGGGCTTTTCATTATTTTTACAAACATCTAGCTTCTTGTTCGCAATTAGTCCAAACCTTAGGGTTTATTTTGTAATTATCCCTTATCATTAAGGGGGATACCATACCAATCGAACCTGAGATATTGTAGTTTCCATTTGGCAAGCCATTACGACAACGCCAAATAGAACAACAAGAAACATACATGGTCGCAGAACTAGTTTCCTATATATATATATATATATATATATATATATGTGTGTGTGTGTGTGTGTGTGTGTGTGTGTGTGTGTGTGTCAGGATCGCTATATAGAACTTGAAACCTTATTTTAAAAAAATATAAAATAAATAAACTGTAAACAAATTTTCGTGTCTGAACACCATCATTTCTCTGTTTCCGCCTTTTTGGGCAGCATGTACTTGCAATTGGAGTTCTAGTGCAACTCAGTAAGTCCTCAAAGAATTTCCTTTTCCTAGTCTCGATAGGATTCCTTTCTTCTTCCTCAAATCTTGACAATCGCTGCCGCAAAGGAATCAAACCACCCACACACACACATAAAATGAGAACTCGTCAGATTCAACAATATTAAAATATAATATATATATATATATATATATATATATAAGCTTTTTAAAATATGACATCTTAAGTAGAAATTTCCAGGTAGCATATCCACATAAATTTGCTAGCAGATGAACCACTCATGAAACACAAAAACTGATAAAAGAGACAAAAACAATCCTCACCTCAGCCTCTCGTTTTTTCTTTATCGGATCATCAGTTTGCATAGAAAAAGCATCTCCAATACCATAAAATGGATGATGTAAATGCATCATACCCCAGTCAAAAAGCTGCTTGTCTGGGTTTGAACAATGCAGCCGAAGCCAATATTCAGAACTCACTTCAGAGCGCACTTTACTCTGGAGCTCGGCTAACTGCTATAAACAAGAAATTCATTGTCAAACAAGAACTAGAACCAACACTATCTAAAGCTTAGGCACATAGGACAGCATAAAAGATGCTTCGTTTTAAAGAGATGTCTTATTCCTTTGCAAATCAACTGTACCTTAAGTCCATAAAGCTCGATCAAGCATCTTGACTGCATATGTCTAGATATGAAGGAAATTCTTGTATCGCAACAAGAATGTCCATTTTCAAATGTGCCAAGCACAAATCATAAATGTGTTAGCACCTAAACATCATACACAACAACAAAAATGACCTGAATAAGAGGGAAGGGACGAGGGGAAATACATAGGTTGTGCCACACAATAAATGGTTTTCTAGTAGTGCAAACATCTTAGTAGTGAAACTTAAACCTTGGCATTGATGTGAATTTTACATCTTAGTAGTGAAAAATTTTGTAAGGATGCACAACAATGTGAATGTGTGGGAAACAAATTTGCATCAACAATTTGATTTTTTAAATCACTTGCTGGTTTATAATAATATTATCATACATACTCCTTGATAATAATAATAATAATAATAATAATAATAATAATACATAATTGAGTACAAGTAAGAGTATTACTACTACCAAAAATAAGAAAAAGCAGCATCTAATCATACTAGTAATAGTCATTGATTTTCTTTAAAGATATTATTAATAATAATAATAATAATGCTGATAGACATTCTTCATCAGCTGTTGAACAACACTAGAGACGGAAGAAAACACCACCGATGGAGGAAAATGGTTGACGAAAAATAAGCTGCTGCCTCAATAAAAAAAGCCACCGAGCAATCCAAAAGGCTAAAGTTTTCAAAACCCGACGAAATATTTAAAATCGGAAGCATATGGAAACAAATAGCAAAACCCAAAAGCATCAAGCGGGTCTTTTTCACTTAGAAAATAAGCTAAACACAAACAAATAATGACAAACACGGTATCAAACGCCAGTTTGTCGCCGGTACAGTTAAAAAGTTTTGAGGGATTGGTTAACACACGAAGGAAAGATATGTAGAATATAATGGAACCACGAGCAGATACAACTGAAAGGATAACAAATATCGCAACACCGCAAGAAGTACACTACCCATTTGGTTTTCGGTTGGCCATCGAGTTACAATATTAGCGTATACGTAGTTATCAAATAAGGTAATGAAGCACATTGAAAAAAAAGCAACAGCGTACCAAACCTTTCTCCATCGTCTTCCCAGGCCTGACTCCTTCTCTCCTCTGATTTCTAAATCTTTTAAGAAACTTGCCTTGTCTTCAGTCCTTCCTGATTCCAGTTTCACTTCACACCCAGTGAACCAGAATCGGACCAACTTCTGCAAATAAAAAACAACCAATCAGAAATTCATCGAACCCACTTTCACATCAACTCAATAGGATATTCATCCCTCAATCGAAACACGACACCTCTCAATTTTATCCGAACCATTCCAGCCGTGGAACTAACCTTCAATTTCAATCGGAGCCCATTCTTGCAGTATTCCCAAATCAAAAGTTTCAGCCCTGAATTCTTCAGTGCGTACCCAAACCATCACTTTCAGTCGAATAACTCTCAGTCGTATAAACCT
Source organism: Orobanche coerulescens (assembly GCA_033398695.1). NCBI lineage: Eukaryota > Viridiplantae > Streptophyta > Magnoliopsida > Lamiales > Orobanchaceae > Orobanche > Orobanche coerulescens. The sequence continues at coordinate 172,756,748 of CM065808.1, forward strand.
AATAAAAAAACCTTACCTGAACCCATATTTAGCCGTCTACATCCTGCCATGTGCCGCCTGAAAACGAGATGGCACCCCCAAACTCAGACCCGTCGCCGCTGTAATATCCACAAATTCGATTTCCGGTAATTTTCTTTTTTTGGCGAGAGTCTGTTTTAACGGCTCTCTTGTAACCGTTTCATCATTTTGAGAATGTTTAATTCTGCACTTTTCGACATCCGAGTTCATTTCGGTGTTGTTCTGTTGAGTTCCGTGCTTTTTAGCGACTTTTCCGCACTTGAGTTCGATTCTTGCGAATCTCGTTCGAAACTGCTGTTTCGAGTTTCTCGTAAGTCCGTTTAACTTCGTTAGATGTGTTATGAACTTCGGTTTGGTTATTCGATCACGTATCGTGATTTTCGGGCGTTTTGGGCCATTTTGTAATTTACCCAAAGTTGTGGGTATCCGCATTCGTATTTGTTGTCTTGACCCTTTTCATGGTCGCATGGTATTAATTGTTGCATGGTATTTCATTTCGGGTCGATGATGTTGCCCACGAGCGTTTTGTCGTGTTCGTTCCGTGCATTTTCGGATAATCGAGTCGTCGAGTCCTGGTGGTCGGGCACTGGCCGGACGGTTGCGGGTACTGGCCGGACGGTTGCGGGTACTGGCCGGACGGTTGCGGGCACTGGCCGGACGGGTGCGGCAGGAACCGGCGTAGCGCACGCTACGTCCGGGAGGCAGCGCACGCTACGGCCGGTTAGCTGCGCGCGCTAGTCGGCCGAGACAGTAGGGGCAGTGAGGTTCTGGACTCGGGTGGATCGGCAGGTAGCGCACGCTACTGTCGGGCACTGCGCACGCTACGACCGGCAGGTAGCGCGCACTACGGCCGGAAGGCTGCGCACGCTACCTGGCCGAGCAGTCTAGTCCAGGTAGTCTCTGGATTGCAGCCCGGGCCGATAGCGTACGCTAGCTCGGCAGCCTAGCGCACGCTAGGCTGCACTAGTATAAATGTGACAGAGCAGTCCAGTTTCGGTCATTTTTCCCATTTCTCTCTTTCTCTTCCGCGGCTGGAGCCTTGGGGATCTTGAAGCCATGTTGTTGAACAACAAATCCACGAAGTTCTTGAGTTCATATCATTGATTGATCATCCTATATCATCCTTTGATCCAGCGAATCAAGGTGAGATTTCCTAGAACCCTATTTTGAGAAATTTTGGGGGTTTTACGTTTTTGTCCGATTCGTTCCGTATTATTGATTAATCCATAATGTTCATGATTAATCTTAGTAGTATTCTTGTGTTTAACATCATTTAATTCATTGTTCTTCGTCGAATCAAGGTATATTTCTTGATTTCCTTCGAGTTGACTTTTTCGGGGGATTTGTTCTTGATTTCGTTTTCCATCCATTTTTGATGAACCGATTGTTCTAAAATGATGTTTTTAAACATATCCTAAGGATTGAATATCCATATTTCGGTTGGGAAGTCCATTTTCATGTTTTGTCGGGTCAATTCGTGTTCTTGGCCATTTCGGGGGAAACCCTTGAACTTTCGTCGTTTGTTCCTTGAATTCAGCGGCTTTGGGTCGTACTTTGGGATTCATTTTCGTTGTTATTGTTGTCGTTCGTAGTTTATTGTTGTGGGTTGTCGTTCGGTGGAGTCGGCGAGTTCGTAGTCGGTTCGTGCCAACCTACTTCGGTCGATTCTCCGCGTTGTGGTTATTCAAGGCAAGTACCTTGTCCATACAATTCTTGTTTTATGGATATGATAATTAGTGATCGTCTCCTTGTGTTTATTTGATCGTTTGAATTTCATTTTCAAAAATTCGGTTAGCCTTGTTAAAGGCCCTCTTTCAAAATGCGTGAGTTTTGTGGACATTGTGTTCGTGGATGGTTACGTGAATTACTATGAATACACTTGGTGTTGTCGTTGTGCTTTGATAATATATATGTATATATTATCTCATATCGATGCGTTGTGATTTGCCATTGCATCGTGCATTGTGTTTGTTGCCATTGATGTGAATTACTTGGATATTATTGATGTGATATGTTATTTGTGTGAATGTGTGGATATGGTTGAAGGTCTACGGTGACACATGGCACGTGATCATGTGGTCAGGATGCAACAAGTGATTGATCGAACCGTGAAAGCCTGAGATAATCTACGGTGACACATGGCTTGTGATCATGGGGTCAGGATGCAACAAGTGATTGATCCAACCGTGAGATATGGTGTGTGATTTGTTTAGCTAGCCAGCTCGGGAAGGTCCTTAGAGGCCTCGAGTGGGGTTTGTGGCTTCGTCCCGGTCCTAGGCAATGCATGTGCGTGATTTGTTTTATGATTGTGGCCAGCTCAAGAGGGTCCTTAGAGGCCTCGAGTGGGATTTGTGGCTTCGTCCCGGTACTAGGCAATACTTGTACGTGATTATGTTGTGTTGATTTTATGTCTGTTGAGGACACTTGATGTGGGCTCTGGCCCTGTGAATTGTTGTTGGATTTATTTGTGAAAATGAAACCTTTGGGCTGTGACCCCTGTTGATTTTGGAAAGAGAAGGATTCTGAAATCCTAAATTGTTTTCTATTAAAACTCCCGATGGCATTTTAAACTGTTTATAAATTGTTTCCCCTCATTGGTGATCTTTCGGTTTTGGAATGTTTTTCCCAAACTCTTACCTCGGGAAGTATTTTCCTTATGTTTAAATCTTTGAGGATTCCTAATTATTATTGTTCTTGGAACTTGTATTGTATGGCTCGTATTTTTGCACTTGTTCTTGCACTAGCAAAACAGTGGAGTTTTGCTAACCCCCGAGTATTCGGGGGGTGGATGTTTGTATTGCAATCAGGTTTTGGAGCATAGCACAGGGTCGGCATGAAGGATGATGAAAGATGAATGATACTAATCACACGAGGATCTGTATGATGTCATTGGTTTAGTTGTATTTTATTTCCGCTGCAGTATTCTTTCCCGTTGTACGGGAGTGTGTTGTATTCGACCTCTGCGTAGGCATGTAATGTGTTTGAGTTGTATGTATTTATTGAAAGACCACATCGGTCTACTGAGTTATTTTAGCCTTAAAGGCATTGTTGAGATGTTCAATGTTGTTACCAGCCTGGTAGATCCTTGAGGAAAGGTTCTACGGCGTGTAATATCCCTGAGCGGATTGGGGGTGTTACATAAATGGTATCAGAGCTTAGGTTGTGGAAACCTAGGCTGTCGGGTTTAGTGGTGTATGTCTCGTCAGAATTTGTCTGACTGAGTCGTGTCGCGATGCGTCGTCTGAGTTTGTTGGTCGTGATTAGTATCGTGGGGCGATCATCATCTTCGTGCGACCTGTGGCTGTAAGTCTCCCTTCTTTGTGTTTGTGCCTCGTCTGATGCGAGTTACTGGTATGATTATGTGTTAAGTGACGGAATCTTTATGCAGATTTTTAGTCTCATGATTGCGTTTATGTGACTCTCATATTTCGTCTATATGAGGAGCGGTGTCGCTGCTAATGTATTTTCGAACTGTATTTTATCCGCTGCGTGAATTCTTTCAAAATGACTTTCAGTATTTTGCAAACTGAGTTTTACTTCGTAAAACCGACTCCCTAAATCCAGTTTTGGCATTTTGGCCTTGAATGTTTTATGACGGTTTGATAAATGATCATGTGAGTTTTTAGGCATTCTAGCCTAATAGATTTTCGAAAACCTTGAGTAACATAGAAAATAAATTTCGAGACGTACCTCTAAAATGAATTATTTTATCGTGGTACTTCCAAGGTGCCACAATGTGTTTCAAAATTCTTCTACCTTGGGGAACAAAATATTTTGAGATATTTTCAATTATTTAGAAATGCTTTGCTTAAACCCGAGGGTCGAATATTTCGGAAAGTTTCAATTTAAAAGAAGAGTGTCCTCATTTTTGTTCAACGCAAGATGGTTTTCAAAGTCTCAATAATGGTGTTTGTACAACTTTTTGAAAATGTGATACTCAGGATCAACTGGTGTTTCCAAACTGTTTTCAAAAGGTGGTTTTCGTTTTTTTTTAAAACCTATCATTCCTGTTTGCGGTCCGGGAATGTATATGTGGTATTCGCATTGTCGTTAGAATGTTAGCTCCCGAGTATGATGAAATCGGTGGCGTGAACGTTGAGTCATTTGCCACGCATTTGTTGTGATTAGCCCTCTGTGAGAGGTGAGATGTTAGTATTGAATGTTGTCGCTTTGTGATGATTTGTGTGTTATCGTACCAGTGCGAGCTGTTGGAACTTGAGTTTGCGTGTTTGTGTAAATGCATGATTGTTTCATGTTGTTTTGTGATTATATGCTGGTTATCGTTCGGGCCGTTGTAATCGTCTGACGATGCCGTGGTTGATGTGATTTTAGTATGTATTGATATGTTATGCCGAGTTGGCATCTCCGGTTTGTTGTTTTGTGGTGTTATGTTCCATCGTATCTAGCATTTGTATATTTGGTATGCCGAGCCGAGGTGTTTCAACCGTGGTGTGCCGGGGGCATGTACGTACAATTGTCCTTCTCGTAGGTAACGCATTTCAAGTGTGGACCTGAGAGACAGGATCCAGTTTTGCTAGTTGGGTTCCGAGTCTTTCGGGGTGCGAACTTCAGTACAGATATCAGGATCGGCTCTAAGAGGCCCATGGGAAATGTTTTCGTCGACTGCTTTTGTGTTGTTGCCTTGTTTCCGTTATTAGGAGTTTCGGGGACGACCTTCTTTCATAATAGGTCGAATGTAATACCCGTATTATATTTGGACTCCTGCATTTCCTCTTTCTCAAGTGTACCGACTCGCTCGTGTTCGTTGATACTTTCTGAACTTGTTCTGTATTTCGGTTTCATCGTTCGAACGGGATGTGACCTTGTTTTGGATCGATCTGCTTATCGTTGTGACATTTATGAGTTCGGTTCGATTCTTGTGAACCTTGTTCGAAAGTAACATCTTCCAGTTTCTACCAGCTCTTTTAATGTCTTGAGTTGAATTGTGAACTTCAGAGTTATTTTTCGACCGTTGTTGTTCGATCATTGTTATCTGATCGTTGTTGTTCGATCGTTGTTGTTCTATTGTTGTTGTTCAGTCGTTGTTGATCGATCTTTGTTGTTCGATCAGGGTTGTCTGACTATTGTTGCCTGATCTCGTACCACGAAGAATCGTCGTTCACCGTTAGTTTGTTGTTTTGGGTATGGGCAGATGGGTCACCGAGCCGTGCAATGCGAGACGGTAACTGAGAGATTTGGGGGATCGAGGTTTCTTCCCTGCTCCGAAAGGACACATAGATTCCTATTGTGGTTTTGAGGATTTCGGCGTAGTCCGAATTGTTTGTGATTGTCCTTGTGGATCGTTTTGTGTTTATTTCTGTTTTCTTGACTGTGCGTGTTTCCTTGTGATATGTGCTTTGTGTTTTGGGATTGTTCGGATAATCGACTTGATTGTATTATCTGTTTGATGACGTTTGTCACTTGTTGGTTTTATTATGTTTCTACCGGTGGCGTTGTGTTGGTCGTCGTGGATCGCGTTTTCACGTCGTATATTCCTTTGTGTTGCTTGTAACGTTTCGCCGTTGGGCATAAGTTACGCATTTCTTGTGTATCTCGTTGAGTTTTCCTGGCGGGATATTGCTTCTCCCTACTTGTTTTAAGTTTCGGGACGAAACTTCTTTTAAGGAGGGTAGTATGTAATATCCGCAAATTCGATTTCAGGTAATTTTCTTTTTTTTGCGAGAGTCTGTTTTAACGGCTCTCTTGGGACCGTTTCGTCATTCTGAGAATGTTTAATTCTGCACTTTTCGACATCCGAGTTCGTTTCGGTGTCGTTTTGTTGAGTTCCATGCTTTTTAGCGACTTTTCCGCACTTGAGTTCGATTCTTGCGAATCTCGTTCGAAACTGCTGTTTCGAGTTTCCCGTAAGTCCGTTTAACTTTGTTAGACGTGTTATGAACTTCGGTTTGGTTATTCGATCACGTATCGTGATTTTCGGGCATTTTGGGCCATTTTGTAATTTACCCAAAGTTGTGGGTATCCGCATTCGTATTTGTTGTCTTGACCCTTTTCATGGTCGCGTGTGATTAATTGTTGCATGGTATTTCATTTCGGGTCGATGATGTTGCCCACGAGCGTTTTGTCGTGTTCGGTCCGTGCGTTTTCGGATAATCGAGTCGTCGAGTCCTGGTGGTCGGGCACTGGCCGCGCAGTTGCGGGTACTGGCCGGACGGTTGCGGGTACTGGCCGGACGGTTGCGGGCACTGGCCGGACGGTTGCGGGCACTGGCCGGACGGGTGCGGCAGGAACCGGCGTAGAACACGCTACGGCCGGAAGGTAGCGCGCGCTACGGCCGGGAGGCAGCACACGCTACGGCCGGTTAGCTGCGCGCGCTAGTCGGCCGAGACAGTAGGGGCAGTGAGGTTCTGGACTCGGGTGGATCGGCAGGTAGCGCACGCTACTATCGGGCACTGCGCACACTACGACCGGTAGGTAGCGCGCGCTACGGCCGGAAGGCTGCGCACGCTACCTGGCCGAGCAGTCTAGTCCAGGTAGTCTCTGGATTGCGGCCCGGGCCGATAGCGTACGCTAGCTCGGCAGCCTAGCGCACGCTGGGCTGCACCAGTATAAATGTGACAGAGCAGTCCAGTTTCGGTCATTTTTCCCATTTCTCTCTTACTCTTCCGCGGCTGTAGCCTTGGGGATCTTGAAGCCATGTTGTTGAACAACAAATCCATGAAGTTCTTGAGTTCATATCATTGATTGATCATCCTATATCATCCTTTGATCCAGCGAATCAAGGTGAGATTTCCTATAACCCTATTTTGAGAAATTTTGGGGGTTTTGCGTTTTTGTCTGATTCGTTCCGTATTATTGATTAATCCATGATGGGTATGATTAATCTTAGTAGTATTCTTGTGTTTAACATTATTTAATCCATTGTTCTTCATCGAATCAATGTATATTTCTTGATTTCCTTCGAGTTGACTTTTTGGGGGGGTTGTTCTTGATTTCGTTTTCCATCCGTTTTTGATGAACCGATTGTTGTAAAATGATGTTTTTAAACATATCCTATGGATTGAATATCCATATTTCGGTTGGGAAGTCCATTTTCATGTTTTGTCGGGTCGATTCGTGTTCTTGGCCGTTTCAGGGGAAACCCTTGAACTTTCGTCGTTTGTTCCTTCAATTCAGCGGCTTTAGGTCGTACTTTGGAATTCATTTTCGTTGTTATTGTTGTCGTTCGTAGTTTATTGTTGCGGGTTGTCGTTCGGTGGAGTCGGCGAGTTCGTAGTCAGTTCGTGCCAACCTACTTCGGTCGATTCTCCGCGTTGTGCTTATTCGAGGCAAGTACCTTGTCCATACAATTCTTGTTTTATGGATATGATAATTAGTGATCGTCTCCTTGTGTTTATTTGATCGTTTGAATTTCATTTTCAAAGATTCAGTTAGCCTTGTTAAAGGCCCTCTTTCAAAACGCGTGAGTTTTGTGGACATTGTGTTCGTGGATGGTTACGTGAATTACTATGAATACACTTGGTGTTGTCGTTGTGCTTTGATAATATATATGTATATATTATCTCATATCGGTGCGTTGTGATTTGACCATTGCGTCGTGCATTGTGTTTGTTGCCATTGATGTGAATTACTTGGATATTATTGATGTGATATGTTATTTGTGTGAATGTGTGGATATGGTTGAAGATCGACGGTGACACATGGCACGTGATCATGTGGTCAGGATGCAACAAGTGATTGATCCAACCGTGAGAGCCTGAGATAATCTACGGTGACACATGGCTTGTGATCATGGGGTCAGAATGCAACAAGTGATTGATCCAACCGTGAGATATGGTGTGTGATTTGTTTAGCTAGCCAGCTCGGGAGGGTCCTTAGAGGCCTCGAGTGGGATTTGACGCTTCGTCCCGGTCCTAGGTGATGCATGTGCGTGATTTGTTTTATGATTGTGGCCAGCTCGGGAGGGTCCTTAGAGGCCTCGAGTGGGATTTGTGGCTTCATCCCGGTCCTAGGCAATACTTGTACGTGATTATGTTGTGTTGATTTTATGTCCGTTGAGGACACTTAATGCCGGCTCTGGCCCTGTGAATTGTTGTTGGATTTATTTGTGAAAATAAAACCTTTGGGCTGTGACCCCTGTTGATTTTGGAAAGAAAAGGATTCTGAAATCCTAAATTGTTTTCTATTAAAACTCCCGATGGCATTTTAAACTGTTTTATAAATTGTTTCCCCTGATTGGTGATCTTTCAGTTTTGGAATGTTTTTCCCAAACTCTTACCTCGGGAAGTATTTTCGTTATGTTTAAATCTTCGAGGATTCTTGATTATAATTGTTCTTGGAACTTGTATTGTATGGCTCGTATTTTTGCACTTGTTCTTGCACTAGGTTTTGGATCATAGCACAGGGTGGATGTCTGTATTGCATTCAGGTTTTGGAGCATAGCACAGGGTCGGCAGATGAACGATACTAATCACATGATGATCCGTACGATGTCATTGGTTTAGTTGTATTTTATTTCCGCTACAGTATTCTTTCCCATTGTACGGGAGTGTGTTGTATTCGGCCCTTGTGTGGGCATGTAATGTGTTTGGGTTGTATGTATTTATTGAAAGACCAAATCGGTCTACTGAGTCATTTTAGCCTTAAAGGCATTGTTGAGATGTTCGATGTTGTTACCAGCCTGGTAGATCCTTGAGGAAAGGTTCTACGGCGTGTAATATCCCTGAGCGGATTGGGGGTGTTGCAGCCGCCACGACGCCCAGTTCGACCCGCTACTTTTCTGACTCATCTGTCGCGTCTGTGCAATAGTACGCGATTCGTGTTTGTGAAGGACTTGTGACTGGTGTTTGTGTGTGTGTGAATTTCCAGTGGGAAGAGGTAGAACAGGAGCGAGATGTAGAGAGAGAGTTCTGGAGAGAGAGTGAGGAACAGGGGAAGAGAATGAGAGATGTCGACGGATGCAACATGAAATAGGGTTATATACCCCTAATTTTTCAGATTATTCAATTAACCCCCTTTCATCGAACCCACTTTTCCGATTTATATGTCCGTGTGGCATGTGTAATATCTTGTGAGTGTAGGTAATGCTTCATGTGTGTGTGTTCAGTGTGAGGGATGAAGCAGAGAGTGGCGAGAGAAATAATTATAGAGAGAGAAGAAACGAAGGGGGTGAGAGACGGACTTCAAATTTGTGAGACAAGATAAAGATGAGAGGCCTGGGCTTCTTTTATATTTGGACCGCCTAAAATATTTTAGCAAGACCGTCTATTTCTTTCAGTGTTTAGTTACACTTTTTTAAATAGCAACGGCTACACCAAATTTTGTGTTAGCATAGATATTCAATTTAGTCTATGGTAACACTAATATATATCAATAATAATGTTAGAAAAATGTGTAGCCTTAAATCAAATTTGACCAATTTTAAGGCATCCAAGGCTACACTTTTGCTTGTAACATTAAAAAAATGTTGTTGGAAGCCATATATGGTGTAGTGAATGGTCTTGCAAAATAACTCATTAATTAGACCAATTCTATAATTCAGTATCCAATCCACAATTTTAATATGATTCCTCATGAATCGGAATTAAAATCGAACATTATTCTCGACATGCTAATGGGTCGACACATGCGATACGAAATTACATTATTAATTAACCATCACACGAAAAAACAAATATCAATCATTTATTTATTTAAAAAGTAAGTACCTTAATATTTATTAAAAAAATAAATCATTTATCTGGTAAACTTTTACTTTTTATAAAATTTCTTAATTATTTTTATTAAAAAGTTAGTTCAAAAGTCAAATAATTATTCAGTTTTTAATTTTAAGTAAAAAAATAAAAAATTTGTTTATTGATAATCTAGGGCAACATCAATTCATCCATGTAGGTGGAACACTTTCTAGCTAAAGCAACACACGTTTATGGCTAAGGTAACACCAAAAACGCAATGTTGGAGTAGGCCAAAATTAGTATAGCAAATGCAACATAATCTAGCAACACCCGTGTGAAAACCATTGTGGTAGGCCATCTATTTGTGTAGTGTTCGTACTCATGTGGTACTGCATATATTCAATATCTTGAGATTTATTACCTTGTTCCTGTTCCAAATTAGCATTTTTGTGTTAGTTTACAAAATGGATGCAGGCAGGACACAAAAGTCTAGGAGAAGGAAAAAAATATGTGTGATATATTCTTCAACAGAAATAGATTTCAAATATTTTTTTATTGGCAATACTTATGTAAATTTCATTTTTTTCTTACAGATATTAAAATGATATGACAAATAACAACATGCTGAGCAATAATTCTTCATTGCAAATGGATTTCAGTAAGTTAGAAGCATTGTTTTTTATAAGATTTAAGTTCTATACATTTTCCTGTTGAGTATGATTGTATCATGTTGTCTACAATTTCTCAGGTGCTTATATTCTGGAATCTTATGATTCTTTGGGGACAGTTTCTGATTCATGTGTACTTGACTTAGTTTCAAGATCATTGAACAGAGTTGATGGTAATTTTGTGACTCCCAGTTCTTTAAACAGATTATTGAGAAGTAACTATGATGAATTGCCTACAATTTTGGAGTCATGTTCAGTAATGACTACAAAAGAAAACAAAGGAGAACTCTATTAAGTTCAGGTATGAATTGCCTACAATCTTAGAGTCATGTTCAAGTAAATCCCTCACACTTGGTAATCCATTTCAATTGCAATCAAGAACCCATTATATGATATGTCAAACAGATATTGTTATATAGGATATATTACTATTCAATTGCAATGCATACAACCACTCAATTTATATTATTTTGATAAAGATTTTGTATTCGGAGCAAGGTGCTTCCTTTCAAAACTCATAACCAAAGATTGCTTTTCTACAACGCACTGGAAATCCTTATATTGATATGGTCAACATAAATCAAAATGATGAAAGAGGAAGGCAGATATTTCCAGGTTCAATAATGTTATTTTCAGTTGTTGAGATTTAACTTTAATGCATCAAATTTATGGAGTAAGATAATACGTATTTAAGAAATGCAATCTTTCTGTTTTCTTATGCAGAGCATTTATATTATTGCATTAAAACATAAGAACATAGCAAAACACTCCATTAAAGACTTATCTTTATGCAATCAACTTTCATATCAGATCTTGAATTTGCTTGCATATCATCGGTTGAATCAGGGCTGCAATACATATTAACAAAACAAAATTACTGAAATAGTTAGTATTTCTTCAGATCTGCAGGAAAATATAACAAAATATGAAATTAAATTATTCGGCCTTTCACTGATTTGAAAACCCTATATAAACCATAGAAAAATATTCTATGGTTCAAAAACTTAGCAATTTAAAATCATCCTTCAAATGGAATAAACCTAGACAGGACAAAATTATAGAATTGGTTAGCATATTATCATATCTGAAGGTAATTATTAAGAAATATGAAATATACATAATAAACTTTTACCGATTGGAAGACTCTAGATGAAACTTCAATTAACGAGTGTGTAACTTGTGTATATCGAATTGAACAAAGGAGATTTAATCCGGCTATTCATATCCGTGCAAAACCCACAGATGATTCATTCTTCATGCTTTAGAATTTTGGATAGGAGAAGAACGTATTTGATGATTTACATCTAAGTAAGAAATTTAGGGTTGGGGATAGGAGAAGAATCAATCGGATGGTTTATCAATTACTTGGAGGAGGAAGAAATAAAAATGAGATAGGAAAGAAATTTCAGCTGCAGGAGGAAAAATGAGATCGAGGTTCCACAGACGCAGCTGTGGGGGAGAGAGTTGACTGGTATGGGATATAGGGTTAGGAATGTGTAGTGAATGAAGTCGGTCCGCCGAGAAGACATAATTATATAATAAATTAATAAAAAAATATATTAAGTAACCTACAAATAATGTGAATAAAAAAGCACAACATGTGATATCAAAATGACTTTATTTAAACTATTAAAATTTTGATATATCATTTGAATAAATAATTTTTTACAAACATGATTAATAATAAAGGAAATTAAGTAAATATTCTTTTAACATTTTAAAATTTTAATATCTTATTGTTATTAAAATTCATGTGCAGGTTATTATGATCTTGGGGATCCTAATTGAAAATGTAATTATTGTGGGGCTATTTTTTGGTACGATGAGAGATTGGAGAAAAGTACTGAATTTACCGATTCTCCCATTTATTTCTTGTGTTGTACTCATGGTAAAATTTATTATTTATTTGTAATGGCGTATTATTAATATTCTTTTTCATATCCAGCCTTAATTTTTCAGTTGTAATATTTTCGGATTTTTGTTTCAGAGAAAATACAATTACCATTCACGAGAGAGCCGTCACAATTGTTCAAAAATTTATTAATACGGTACAAACAATTTAAGTAAGCGATTTATTGAGAGCATTCGGGTGTACAATACAATGTTTTCCTTCACGTCAATGTGTGGCAAAATAGATACGTCATTAAATAATGGACGACCAGCACCATTGTTTCGATTGAATGGTGAAAATTATCATTTGATGGGCAATTTTTTACCAACAAGAAAATTTGAAGCAATGTTTGCTCAGTTATATATTTACGATACCAAAAATGAGATACATAAATAGGTTGCGATTTGTGGGGTAACTTTTACAATTCTTTACAAGAATTTCATTACTACTTTCTATCAGATAGAGTATTTTTGTATCTATATTCCATATTAATCGTTTTTTAACAGGCAAGAGGATAATGACGGAGGAGTTCATGATGATATTGTTAAAATAATCAAAAAAAAAATCTTGATGAAAATAACTTACTTGTGGAAAACTAGTATAGCAAATGCAATATAATCTAGCAACACCCATGGGAAAACCATTGTGGTAGGCCATCTATTATGTAGTGTTCGTACTCATGTGGTACTGCATATATTCAACATCTTGAGATTTATTATCTTGTGTAACTAACTATGATAGTTTTGGATGAAATATAATTTTATCGTATTTTAGGTCGATGGAGGGCCAAGGCATAGGAAGAGCATGGTGATGGTGAAGAGTCTCAAGGGTACTAGTTAGGGGCTCGAGTCTGCTTGCTTCCGCTTATATTATCTTGTATTCATTTTCCACTGCATTATACTCTTTGTATTTGTGTTGTTTTAGTTCGTATGAATCATACTTATATTCTGAGATGATTCTGTGTACTGATTGGCGTTGTTGTAACACCCCAAAAACCATCCGGGATATTACAGCGCTGTGGGCCCCGCATCGGAACCTACCAGGCTAAAAACCATTTTCAAAAATGTTTCGAACACGCCAAAGAGGCGATGATGGTAATATTTTGCAAATACTTAAATATTTACTAAAACATAGTTCTCAAATACTATACGCCAACAGGCGAGAGACGGTGATGTATTTTAAATAATTTTCAAAAATCCATTTTCCAAATACCGTCACAAAATAAAATCGTTTAAAAGTTCAAGGCCAAAACGCCAAAACTCAATAGTTTCAAAATGTACGTTAAGCCACCACTTATACGTACCGATAAAATAATTTAGGGAAAAAGGGTTTAACGAAATAACCCAAGTTTACGAGATACCCAAAGGGGCAATTTGAAAGTTATAGAGGAGTTGGTAAAAATACCAAAAAACCATTTTGAAATACACACGCAGCGGATAAAAACACAGTTCAAAATACACAATTGCAGCGGAAATAAAACAACCAGAAAGAATACTCGATTCTCCGAAAACATGCCACAGCCAATATCACCCGGGAAGCTCATCCCTTCACGACCGCTACTAGCTCGATTTCCGAGTACCTAAAAATAAAGCCCACGATGGGATCGGCCACAATACTCAACAATGATAACGATCACATCATAATAAATAATTACATATCAATGTAATAATACTGTAAGAATACTACCAACGTAATCTTACCGTCATAACCTTACCAATCCATAGCAATCCATATCAAATCAATCCTTACCATAATCCATATTTCGCATTCTCAAATGACGAAATGAACTCAACAACAAACATCTGTACTGTAATCAAACAATACCAAGAATCCTCAAAACATCATCATAACTCACAAGTGCGGAATAATCCAATCTGTGCCAAATCGTGTCCGTCGGATTACACAATCAAAACTCAACCTGGATAAACCAATAATACACAACATGTCTGTAGATCAACTTCCACAAAACAAAGATAACGAGTCTTGAAACATCGACGTACAGTCTGAATGCTTATACGATACCATCAACATGATAAACTCCAACACGATCAACAAAGGATCAACAATAACCGAGAATACCATCAACAAGGTAAACTCCAAATGATCAACAATAATGGATCTCAAATAAATAACTCCGACTGTCGAACATACCCCTCGGGCATATGAACAACCAGTCGCAAACCGTCGAACATACCCAACCATAAATGGAGAATGACCGACCAATCCATATGGCTCAAAGATGGACATCACAGTACACCCAATCCGGAAATGTGTCAGTGCACATGTCCACCCTGTATACGGAATTCAGAATATACGTGGGACAATGTACCTAATTAGCCTCACGAACTACGTCTCGTGTGCACAGTTCAATGTGGAAATATCAACACATAACCATAGTGTGCCCAGCTAAAAATCTTACACAATAACCAATCGGAACGCAGATATGATTCCAGATATGTCACGATGCAACATTACAACAAAACTCAAAGAATCACATATCCAATAAGGATCAAAAAGACTCACCGAAGTGAACAATGACACACGGATAATGAAAGATCGACACGACCGACAATATCCAAAACAAATATCTTGGGATCACAATTCCCAAAGAATGGTCAACGCGATCAACAATCTCAACACTACCATCCTAGGAGCAACATCCCTCAACGAACAACCAAATACAAATCTCATCATAAGAAACCTCAACAAACAACATATACCACAGCTCAACATAATAATTATCCTCATGATTGAACAATACTTAAATTACCTCAAAGCCGAAGAAAATATCCTTTCCACGAACAAACTATCATCCCGACAATTTAAATTTATAATATCATTGCTATATGAATTATAAATGAAATGAAATCGAAACCATTCATTAAATATTATAAACTGAACAAGTATAAACTTGCCTCGATACTGATACCACGAAGCCGTTACCAAAATACATTGCCTTCGTCTACGAGCTCCTCAGCCCCGACCAAAAGCAATCTACGAACTCTTCAACCTCAACCGCAACACAACGGTCAAAAACAGTGATCAATTATCACAACCTATTTGCAATAATCGATTAACACATATTCGATAATAATCAACAACCGATATAACCAACCAATCAAACTCAGCGGCTCAACAATACCTCGATCATATACAAAACCGAACAATACAACTCAAACAATTATGAAATCATATCCACAATACCAACCGCAACTCGACAATCATAATTAACAATCAATATAACTGATCAAAAACCCAACGGTTCCACAATGTCTCGATTAAACACAGTCTAAACAATCCAATTCAAACTATTATGAATTCATAACCACAACACGAAAATACTGCACTGTCTACCTACTTAACGCACGTTAAGCACATAACGTAGCGTACGCTAATGGTCACCAGTTAGCGTGCGTTAGCCAGTAAGCTAGCGTGTGCTAATCTCGTGCAGATGCATGCATTCCAAGCATCGACTAACACCTTGCGACTACGAATACGAATGTAAAGAAAATCATACTCCAATATTAACAATAACTTTTCCAATTTCAATCTCATCACCATACTCGAAATCATATTCGTATTCTCATGCGAAAATTATATCAAACCACATAAGTTAATTCTAGATATCAATATCCCATATTCATATCCAAAACACCAACACCTCCTATACATAATCATCATATCATATCATTCAAGAGTTCTTCAAGAACATGAAATATCCGAAATCACGTTCAAAACGACATAATCTGATGTATATATCATCATGTTATCACTTTCTTCATCATGCAATTCACATAACCTCAAGAATCGTAACAACCACACCATGATCATCATCATACGAAGAAAAACATCAATAACAACATCAAAATCACTCGGTAACAAGGATCATAACATACTCAATCCAGAATTCAACCTTATATCATGATTCATCTCATCTAAATCGACCAATATAATTACCATGATTTAGAAATCCATTTTACATCGGATTAACATCCGAAATCACTTATCGCAATTCCAATAAATCTCATATAACATCATCACATGATAATCCAACATGCTCCTTCACAAGTAATAATCCTTAAAAACGAACCACCATCAAAGGGATACGAGAATTACCTTATATAGACGAACCAAGAAGAAGAACAATTGAACTCTATTCCAAGAATCATTAATAACTTCAAAAACAAAGCTTTAATCCATGCTTTCCATCTTAATCTTGTTAGAACGATCATCTCTCGGTGTTTAGAAACTTGGATATCCTCCCAAGGCTCTCTCTATCAAGGGAAAGGAAAGAAATGGACGAAATGCCTCTTAACACCCGTCTGTCCCTTTTTATAAAGCACATTACTAGCGTCGTTAAACCTTATATTTAGCATGTGCTATAGCCCTAGCGTGTGCTAACCTTCCTTGATAGCGTGTGCTATCGGGCGATCAGAGGCTACTGCCTTGCTTCGCATATCATCATACGTACGTAATGCCCATGCAATAGCGTACGCAAACAGGCGTTGACTTGCTACAGTGAAATGCTCAGTAGCGTGCACTATTCTCCAACAATAGTGTGTGCTATTCCTCGTTGACTCGATATTCTGCACCTTCCCCGAATATGCCCAGGGTCCACACGCCGAAAGTAACCTGACAAATCCAAGATTCCCTATTGATCGATCTGATGTTAGCGTGCTCTAACCATATGCATTAGCGTGCGCTAAATGCCAATAATAATCAGCCTGGGCCTACCTATCGGCCACCTTCCGAACCTTATCCAGAATACCTTACGTACATTAGGGGTCCTCCTTAGCGTACGTAATCTGAACCTCTTAGCGTGCGCTAAGTATACACTGTAGCGTGCGTTACGTGTACATCATAGCATGCATTAGGCTTACATTGTAGCGTGCGCTAACGTGGCTGTATTTAGCCATTTTCAGCTATTCTTGTCCAATGTTTCGGCATACAGAATACGAACATACGGCATACTGAATACATATATTCATTCCAATAATATTCTCATATGATATACTCGATATCACAATTAAAACAATCTGATACACGATATCCTCAAACGTAATTGTCGACCAACTAGGACAATTATTCCAATAATCGATTAACACATATTCGATAATAATCAACAACCGATATAACCAACCAATCAAACTCAGCGGCTCAACAATACCTCGATCATATACAAAACCGAACAATACAACTCAAACAATTATGAAATCATATCCACAATACCAACCGCAACTCGACAATCATAATTAACAATCAATATAACTGATCAAAAACCCAACGGTTCCACAATGTCTCGATTAAACACAGTCTAAACAATCCAATTCAAACTATTATGAATTCATAACCACAACACGAAAATACTGCACTGTCTACCTACTTAACGCACGTTAAGCACATAACGTAGCGTACGCTAATGGTCACCAGTTAGCGTGTGTTAGCCAGTAAGCTAGCGTGTGCTAATCTCGTGCAGCTGCATGCATTCCAAGCATCGACTAACACCTTGCGACTACGAATACGAATGTAAAGAAAATCATACTCCAATATTAACAATAACTTTTCCAATTTCAATCTCATCACCATACTCGAAATCATATTCGTATTCTCATGCGAATATTATATCAAACCACATAAGTTAATTCTAGATATCAATATCCCATATTCATATCCAAAACACCAACACCTCCTATACATAATCATCATATCATATCATTCAAGAGTTCTTCAAGAACATGAAATATCCGAAATCACGTTCAAAACGACATAATCTGATGTATATATCATCATGTTATCACTTTCTTCATCATGCAATTCACATAACCTCAAGAATCGTAACAACCACACCATAATCATCATCATACGAAGAAAAACATCAATAACAACATCAAAATCACTCGGTAACAAGGATCATAACATACTCAATCCAGAATTCAACCTTATATCATGATTCATCTCATCTAAATCGACCAATATAATTACCATGATTTAGAAATCCATTTTACATCGGATTAACATCCGAAATCACTTATCGCAATTCCAATAAATCTCATATAACATCATCACATGATAATCCAACATGCTCCTTCACAAGTAATAATCCTTAAAAACGAACCACCATCAAAGGGATACGAGAATTACCTTGTATAGACGAACCAAGAAGAAGAACAATTGAACTCTATTCCAAGAATCATTAATAACTTCAAAAACAAAGCTTTAATCCATGCTTTCCATCTTAATCTTGTTAAGAACGATCATCTCTCAGTGTTTAGAAACTTTAGATATCCTCCCAAGGCTCTCTCTATCAAGGGAAAGGAAAGAAATGGACGAAATGCCTCTTAACACCCGTCTGTCCCTTTTTGTAAAGCACATTACTAGCGTGCGTTAAACCTTATATTTAGCATGTGCTATAGCCCTAGCGTGTGCTAACCTTCCTTGATAGCGTGTGCTATCGGGCAGTCCAGAGGCTACTGCCTTGCTTCGCATATCATCATACGTACGTAATGCCCATGCAATAGCGTACGCAAACAGGCGTTGACTTGCTACAGTGAAATGCTCAGTAGCGTGCACTATTCTCCAACAATAGTGTGTGCTATTCCTCGTTGACTCGATATTCTGCACCTTCCCCGAATATGCCCAGGGTCCACACGCCGAAAGTAACCTGAAAAATCCAAGATTCCATATTGATCGATCTGATGTTAGCGTGCTCTAACCATATGCATTAGCGTGCGCTAAATGCCAATAATAATCAGCCTGGGCCTACCTGTCGGCCACCTTCCGAACCTTAACCAGAATACCTTACGTACATTAGGGGTCCTCCTTAGCGTACGTAATCTGAACCTCTTAGCGTGCGCTAAGTATACACTGTAGCGTGCGTTACGTGTACATCATAGCATGCATTAGGCTTACATTGTAGCGTGCGCTAACGTGGCTGTATTTAGCCATTTTCAGCTATTCTTGTCCAATGTTTCGGCATACAGAATACGAACATACGGCATACTGAATACATATATTCATTCCAATAATATTCTCATATGATATACTCGATATCACAATTAAAACAATCTGATACACGATATCCTCAAACGTAATTGTCGACCAACTAGGACAATTATTCCAATAATCGATTAACACATATTCGATAATAATCAACAACCGATATAACCAACCAATCAAACTCAGCGGCTCAACAATACCTCGATCATATACAAAACCGAACAATACAACTCAAACAATTATGAAATCATATCCACAATACCAACCGCAACTCGACAATCATAATTAACAATCAATATAACTGATCAAAAACCCAACGGTTCCACAATGTCTCGATTAAACACAGTCTAAACAATCCAATTCAAACTATTATGAATTCATAACCACAACACGAAAATACTGCACTGTCTACCTACTTAACGCACGTTAAGCACATAACGTAGCGTACGCTAATGGTCACCAGTTAGCGTGCGTTATCCAGTAAGCTAGCGTGTGCTAATCTCGTGCAGCTGCATGCATTCCAAGCATCGACTAACACCTTGCGACTACGAATACGAATGTAAAGAAAATCATACTCCAATATTAACAATAACTTTTCCAATTTCAATCTCATCACCATACTCGAAATCATATTCGTATTCTCATGCGAATATTATATCAAACCACATAAGTTAATTCTAGATATCAATATCCCATATTCATATCCAAAACACCAACACCTCCTATACATAATCATCATATCATATCATTCAAGAGTTCTTCAAGAACATGAAATATCCGAAATCACGTTCAAAACGACATAATCTGATGTATATATCATCATGTTATCACTTTCTTCATCATGCAATTCACATAACCTCAAGAATCGTAACAACCACACCATAATCATCATCATACGAAGAAAAACATCAATAACAACATCAAAATCACTCGGTAACAAGGATCATAACATACTCGATCCGTAATTCAACCTTATATCATGATTCATCTCATCTAAATCGACCAATATAATTACCATGATTTAGAAATCCATTTTACATCGGATTAACATCCGAAATCACTTATCGCAATTCCAATAAATCTCATATAACATCATCACATGATAATCCAACATGCTCCTTCACAAGTAATAATCCTTAAAAACGAACCACCATCAAAGGGATACGAGAATTACCTTATATAGACGAACCAAGAAGAAGAACAATTGAACTCTATTCCAAGAATCATTAATAACTTCAAAAACAAAGCTTTAATCCATGCTTTCCATCTTAATCTTGTTAAGAACGATCATCTCTCAGTGTTTAGAAACTTCAGATATCCTCCCAAGGCTCTCTCTATCAAGGGAAAGGAAAGAAATGGACGAAATGCCTCTTAACACCCGTCTGTCCCTTTTTATAAAGCACATTACTAGCGTGCGTTAAACCTTATATTTAGCATGTGCTATAGCCCTAGCGTGTGCTAACCTTCCTTGATAGCGTGTGCTATCGGGCAGTCCAGAGGCTACTGCCTTGCTTCGCATATCATCATACGTACGTAATGCCCATGCAATAGCGTACGCAAACAGGCGTTGACTTGCTACAGTGAAATGCTCAGTAGCGTGCACTATTCTCCAACAATAGTGTGTGCTATTCCTCGTTGACTCGATATTCTGCACCTTCCCCGAATATGCCCAGGGTCCACACGCCGAAAGTAACCTGACAAATCCAAGATTCCCTATTGATCGATCTGATGTTAGCGTGCTCTAACCATATGCATTAGCGTGCGCTAAATGCCAATAATAATCAGCCTGGGCCTACCTGTCGGCCACCTTCCGAACCTTATCCAGAATACCTTACGTACATTAGGGGTCCTCCTTAGCGTACGTAATCTGAACCTCTTAGCGTGCGCTAAGTATACATTGTAGCGTGCGTTACGTGTACATCATAGCATGCATTAGGCTTACATTGTAGCGTGCGCTAACGTGGCTGTATTTAGCCATTTTCAGCTATTCTTGTCCAATGTTTCGGCATACAGAATACGAACATACGGCATACTGAATACATATATTCATTCCAATAATATTCTCATATGATATACTCGATATCACAATTAAAACAATCTGATACACGATATCCTCAAACGTAATTGTCGACCAACTAGGACAATTATACCAATACAGCTATCTTAGTTCTGAATTTATTTTATCCATACTGTATAGACACCAAGCTATCCAGTATATCTCAGATAAAATAGTGCGAAAAACTTATGCCGAAAATCCGAGTATTACATACTACCCCCTTAAAATAAGTTTCGTCCTCGAAACTTGCAATCCTGTCACAAACAACAAATCAACCCAAAATTTTCAAACTCATCACAAAATCAATCAATCGTCGCCACAAGCGAATAACCAAACCAATACACTTACAGGTGCGTGAAGCCGATGATCTCCCGTGATACTAGCACACAACTCCTATACGAAGTCTCAACACAATACCAACACACACCAATATCACAAATAGCAATTTGAAAAGATCTCAAAAATTTTGGAACCTCCAAAAATGGGTTTGACTCAAAGGCTAGAAAATCATTTTTAAAATCGGCGCTACTACCATACTGGTAGAGCCTCATAACACACACGGCCGGGTTTCACAAAACCCAAAGCTCCGATACCATCTTCTGTAATACCCCCAAAACCATCCGGGATATTACAGCTCGTGGGCCCCGCACCGGAATTCACCAAGCTAAAATCCATTTTCAAAAACGTTTCGAACACGCCAAAGAGCCGATGACAGTAATATTTTGTAAATACTCAAATATTTACTAAAACATAGTTCTCAAATACCATACGCCAACAGGCGAGAGACGGTGATGTATGTTAAATAATTTTCAAAAATCCATTTTCCAAATACCGTCACAAAATAAAATCATTTAAAAGTTCAAGGCCAAAACGCCAAAACTCAATAGTTTCAAAATGTACATTAAGCCACCACTTATATGTACCGATAAAATAATTTAGGGAAAAAGGGTTTAACGAAATAACCCAAGTTTACGAGATACCCAAAGGGGCAATTTGAAAGTTATATACGAGTTGGTAAAAATACCAAAAAGCCATTTTGAAATACACACGCAGCGGATAAAAAAACAGTTCAAAATACACAATTGCAGTGGAAATAAAACAACCAGAAAGAATACTCAATTCTCCGAAAACATGCCACAGCCAGTATCACCCAGAAAGCTCATCCCTTCATGACCGCTACTAGCTCGATTTCTGAGTACCTAGAAATAAAGCCCACGACGGGATCAGCCACAATACTCAACAATGATAACGATCACATCATCATAAATAATTACATACTGTAGGTCACAAGTCGTCCAAGAATAAGTCTAGAGGGGGGTGAATAGACTTATAGAAACTCTTTTCCACAAAGGATGAGTTTCTCAGCTGATGGTACAGAAGACTTAGAGTCGTCTGTAGTCAATGTAAGTGTGGAAGTCAGTTGATGACGAATACAGAAATAATCAATAGAACACTTAAGTATGAATGCAGCAGTTAAGTATGATGATGTAAGCAGTAAAACACGCAGGCAGTTATAGTGGTCTCAGATGTGGGGCAATCC
The DNA here is from genome assembly GCA_033398695.1 of Orobanche coerulescens. Taxonomy (NCBI): domain Eukaryota; kingdom Viridiplantae; phylum Streptophyta; class Magnoliopsida; order Lamiales; family Orobanchaceae; genus Orobanche; species Orobanche coerulescens. The sequence goes on from CM065808.1 coordinate 172,779,549, forward strand.
TCTACTAATCCACTTTTCTCCAAACCAGTTGGAGATGAATTCACTATAATTCTCAACCAGTGATAAATATTACAGTGATTCAACCAATTACAACAGCTTCCAACCAGTGGAATTCCTTGCCGTTGCAACTCCCTTTGACTGCCTTGCACCTCTTGATCAACGATCCTTGGATGCTTTTACAGTCTCTCGAACTTCAACCAGTGAAGTACCCCGAACTCAGGTTTTAAAGACACGAGTGATCAACGATCCTTGGATGCCATTGCAAATCTGTAACAAATCCATCCGTTGGAGAAATAGACTTCTTTGTCTTTCTTTCTGAACATTACAAGGCTGGATTCCCATATTTTAATCCAATTCCGACCGTTGTGAAGACTTCCATGTGATGGCACCGAATCTTTTGAATATAATAAGATTAAAGTCTTCAGTGGTGGGTCTGGATGATTTATTTAAATCATTTCCTTTCCGGGAATCTCTCCAATCTGTCTCTAATCGCCCATATGTGACTTTCCGTAAATATTGACTATTCAACGCATGCTGACGTGGACTAGAGTACTTGGCTGATCACTTAACTGATCTCTCTGTGGTCAACTAGTCTGATGTGTAGTCAACCTTCTCTGATGTCGACTTCTCTAAAGTGCCGACTTGTCTGAAGTCTTCTGACCTGATTGATCTTGACTGTTCTGATGGTCAGACTTCAGATGACTTGACTTCTCTTCTTAACTGCAGTCTGGCCAACTTTGCTGATTAAATTGTTTGACCAGAACTTCTCTGATAAGGTTTACCTGATATGACTCATATGTGGTCAACCTTATCTGAACAGGTGAGTTGACCAATACTCGGCTGATAGATACTTATCTGATTTACACTTAGCCGATTTTTAAGCCTAACTTATATGGCTTATAGAAGATACTCATTCGTTCTTCTTTACATTTTGCCAAGTATCTAACTTAACACAGTTTGGCCTATGGAAGATACTCATTTGATTCTTCCTTACATTTTGCCAAGTAATAAACATACATTTAAATATAAAGATGACATCATCAAAAGCTAACAAGTATTCCTAACAAATTCCCCCCATTTTGATGATGGCAAAACTTAAGCAATTATTCAAATGAAGAACAGGTCTGCACATAAGTGCAAGACACAAACTAAAATCAGTCTTGTTTTGAGACAACTAGAGGTTGTCATTCAAATGACTGTTTATATATTTCTTCTGTTTTTTGTTTACAAGTACATCAGCTTTAAATGAACAAACAGATACAGAAAAATTACAAGTCTTTCAAAATCAAAAATTACAAGTGAAATATAAGTACAAACAGATCCTATCTTCCTCTGCCTCTGCGGACAGTTTTCTTGGGAGGCCTAAAAGGCTTAGCTCCAATAGGCCTCTTCTTGATAGGAACAAGGCCATACTTCCTCCGGATGACAAGAGCGGAACAATCTTGATCTTCTTTGGATGTGAATTTATGTTCTTCACACAGCTTCCTGATCTCGCTCTGCAGGGTTAGCTCATCCAATTCATTGTTTAGCATAGTGGGAGGTTCTTCAGGTCTGAAGGGAGGAATCATGGGGTAGACATTCCATGCTTTTGCATGTTTTACTAAGATGGCCCAGAGCTTTGGAAATGTTGATTCCATAAATTCGATAAAAGTCTGCTGTGGGGAGCAATTTTTCTCCTGGAGTAACTCCCAGATATAAAATTTTTCAATGAACTGCTTCTTTGCAGATCCCCACATTGGAGCAGCTTCGGCAGGTAGAAAGTCCTCAACAAACCAAAGCTATTTGCCTTCCCATTCTAATGTAGGCTCTGCTCCTTGCCTGATCCTCCTCTTCTTCTCTGCAGGCTGATCATCAGTCTGCTCAGGGTCAGCTTTTTCCTTCCTCTTTTGACTTGATGTCCCAGCTTCAATTAATGGAACATCTTGGCTTTTCTTAGTTATGAGCTCCTGAAACTGAACTTGACCTGAAACTTCCCTTACTTCCCCCTGCTTTCCTTCCCCCTTTTTGCCAGCATCAACCAGTATGGTCAATTGCTGCTCTACTCGGTGCATTCAGTTAGACATGCCAAGTGGCATTCTGGAATTGTTGGGTGGAGGAGGTTGAGGGGCATTCCTCTGCAGAAGGGTGTCAATCTTTGCGTTGATGGACTGCAGATCAGGTGAGATTTTTGCGGTAAGCAGCTCTTCAAAAGGTTTCCCTTACAATGCTGCGGATCAGCTCAGTCATCATGGGAGAGATTGGTGATGGCTAAGGTGAGTGCTCACCGATGCTTTCTGTGCCTGCAGGTAGGTTTGCAGTGGACCTACCTGTTTGCACTCTGTCTGAGCGGCCGATCAGTGGGAGTGCGCTGGGGTCCCCGACCTGTCATCTTCTTCTTCAGCTAGGCTGGAATCTAGGCTGGTGTAGCGGGCAGGTGCCCCAGCCTTATCTGATCTGGCTTCATCTTGGCCTTCTTTTTCTTCCTCAGCCTCATTTTCTTTTTCTCCTTCCTTTTCCTTTTATTCCTCTCTCTCTTCTTCCTTTTTCTCTTCATCCCTCTCTTCTTCTTCTTCATCATCTTTCTTTTCTCTCTCATCACCCTTTTTATCATCATCAGCATCATCATTATCATCATCATTATTATCATCACCCTTGTCAACTTCTTCTTCTTCTTCCTCATCTTCTTCTGCCAACTCCTCTGTCTTTTCGGCTTCCTCTTCTTCACTCTGTTTTTCAACTTCTTCTCCTTTTTCCTTTTCTTCTTCCTTTTCTTCAACTATGATATTTTCTTCTCTTTCAGATTCCTTTTCTTCCTCCAGCCTCTCTTCTTCCTCTTCCACTACCTCTTCAATTCTTATTTCTTTTTCAACTACTTCTCCTTCTTCATTGAGAGTACCATCAAAAACACTTCTCATTATAAGATGGCGGAGCTGGTCCATGTTTGTTTTAAAATTGGACATGAACCAGTCTTCTTGGAGTATTAAAATCAGATCTGACTCATTGAAAAAATGTGTGAGTAGATCCTCTGTAGCCTGGGGATACTCCCAGCTACTCCCTTCAATAATGGATTGAAGTTGAGTGAATGGAACAGATTTAAGGGATTTCCATTCCTCAAAAATATCTATAAAGAATGTTTAAGGGCGTGTTGTTTTACAAGAAGAAGTTGCTCTACAGACAGGTTGAAAGAATTGTGTTCAAGCAGGTTAAACTAATAATTAGCTTCTGAAATGTGAATAATCAAACCTGTTTCTTCTTTTTCTGATATGAAGTGAGGGGTTAGGACAGGAACCATCTGAGTTTCCAGGTTGGTAGGAGCAGGCTAATCCTCCATTTGATCTGGTGCAGGTGTAGACAAGTACTCTGGCTGCTCCTCCTCTGCTAAGTCTAGACGTCTGGGCCTCTTAGGGGATGGTTTTGGTGAGGATTCGATTATTAATGGCTCTCCAGAGGCTGGTCCCCTTCTCTTGAAACGGATGGCAATAGGGGTATCGTCTGAGTCTGAGTCAGACCTGTCTGCAGGTTGATCCTTGTCTGCATCTTGACCTTCGGCTGACTCGCTTGAGCTTGAAGGGTATCTGTAGAGAGTTCGCTCTACAGACATTTCTCTTAGCAACTGAGCTGTTTTCCTCTCTCCTCCTAGACTCCTCAGGGTCTCTTGGTCTGAGTGACCAAGCCTCTTGTTGATGTGGAAGGGGTCAGGGTTTCCCTTCGCCACACCAAGCTGCTCCAACATCCAACTAAACTGCGTTCCAAACGCCAGCTTGTTTTTGAATCGTTTCTCATCGTCCAGCCACTGGACTTTGTTCACCTCACGTATTAATTGTCTGAATATATAGTCAGACCAATCAATCAGTTGATCTTGGAAGGGCCCCCAAGACCATAAATTTGGCTGACGACAGTTGGTCATAACTTCCAGCCATACCCATCACTATCTTGTTGGTGATATCCAACACATAGCGATATTCCTTTCGAAGCTCACTCCTCTTCGCGGTTAGCTTCAACTTTTCTGGCCGGTCAACAGCCTTGATTTTCAGCCACGTGTCGGCCGCGTTCTGTTTTAGGGCTTCGACGGCCATTCCATGAGTCTTCATCCCAAAGATTTTCTCGACCGATTTTGGAGTAATATCCACTTGGACTCCACAAATTGAGCTCCTTATGCCTGATTCGAGGACTCGGGATTCTCTGTAAAAAGCGATAACAGCCTCTTTGAAAAGATATTTAGGACTGATATCTAGAAATGGGTAGATCTCATTTGCCTTCATCGATCTGATGAGACGTCGCACATCGTTGTCCAGGTTTGCCTCGAGTAATCCTTCGAAATCGACGACCAAGGAGAAAATAATCTGGTCCTTCACCGCCTTCAGATTAACTCCGTTGAAGTATGCTTCCATTTCTGCGCAAGAAAAAATTCTTCTGAGTGTATGAAAATATGAAATGATTTTTGCTCTATGAAAATTAGGGTTAGTAAGCGTGAAGAAGGTAAAGTGAAATGACTTTTCTGTATTTAAAAATAAATTGAAGCGACGTCTGGAATATTAAATTAATTTTTGAGTCGGTTCAAATTTGAATTAGTGGGGTCGTGTGAACGTGTAAGCATGCTAGCTTGTCATCGTGTAGTCATGAGATTGCCATGTGTTGATAAATAATAATAAAATATTTAGGAGTCGGTCAAAATTACAAAAAATTAGTTGGTTGATCGTTGACTGTTTGACTGTTTGACTGCTCTGCATCAGGTAACTCTCCTTATCTACTCCAGGTAGGTTCTGATGCCTGTGATCAGCTTGGTCCGTCCTTCATCTTTTCGTCTGGTCTGATCAGGTAACTTTCTTTGCTCTTCTGATCTGGTCTTCATGTAGCTTTCTCGTCTATACTAGATTCCCAATCTAGTAGTCCAAGCTCCGTGCTCAGCTCCAAAAACCTTTCTTCTGGTAAAGGTTTGGTGAAAATGTCAGCAATCTGATATTCTGTGCTGACTCTTTCAACTTTGACTCTCTTATTAAGCACGTGGTCTCTTATGAAATTATACTTAACATCAATGTGCTTTGTCCTTGAGTGTAATACCGGGTTGTTGGTGATTGCAATTACACTATTGTTGTCGCACCAAATTGGGACTTCATTTGCAATTATGTTGTAATCCCTTAGCTGTTGTCTGATCCACAAGATATGGGCATAACAGCTACCTGCAGTTAGCTATTCTGACTCTGTTGTTGAGATAGAGTTAGATATCTGCTTCTTGCTAAACCAGGATATCAGTCTGGTTCCTAGGAATTGGCACGTTCCACTAGTGCTTTTCCTATTAATCTTACATCCTGTGAAATTTGCATCTGAATATCCTGACAGCTCAAAGTTGTCATCTTTAGGATACCATAAACCAACATTAATGGTAGACTTGAGATATTTGATGATTCTCTTAGCTGCTTCCAGGTGTGACTACTTGGGTTTAGACTGGAAACGTGCACATACTCCTACATCATATGAAATGTCTGGCCTGCATGCAGTCAGATAAAGAAGTGATCCAATGAGTCCTCTGTAGTGGGTTGAGTCTACTGATATGCCTTCTTCATCTGCTTCTAGATGTGTGCTTGTGCTCATAAGAATTTTTGCTGATTTGGCTGATTCCATTCCAAATCTCTTGATTAGATCTCTGGTGTATTTGGCCTGGTTGATGAAAATTCCATTTTCCATCTGCTTAACTTGTAGTCCTAGAAAGAAATTAAGCTTGCCCATCATACTCATCTCAAATTCTCCTTGCATGAGATTTGAGAACTTCTCACATAGCTCTGGATTGGTTGAGCCAAATATGATATCATCCACATATATTTGGACTAATAATATGTGGTCTTCATGCTCCACTCTGAATAGGGTCTTATCCACCTTGCCTTTGCTGAATCCATCCTTCTCAAGAAACACGGATAATGTTTCATACCATGCTCTTGGTGCCTGCTTGAGTCCATATAGAGCCTTTAGAAGCTTGTAGACTTTGTCTCCTTTGACAAATCCAGGGGGTTGCTTCACATAGACTTCTTCTTCTAGAATTCCATTAAGAAAGGCACTCTTTACATCCATCTGGTAGACTATGAAATCTTTGAATGCTGCATATGCGAGGAATAGTCTGATGGCTTCTAATCTTGCAACAGGTGTATAAGTTTCATCAAAATCTATCCCTTCGCATTGTGCATAGCCTTTAGCAACAAGTCTGGCTTTATTCCTAACAACAGCTCCATCTTCATCGCATTTGTTCTTGTACACCCATTTGGTGCCAATAACCTTCTTATGATCTGGTCTGTCTGTTAGTTCCCAAACATTATTCCTTTCCGTATGATTAAGCTCTTCTTGCATTGCATTGATCCATGAGTAGTCTTCCAGGGCTTGCTCCGTTGTATTTGGTTCTATTTGAGACATGAAGCATGAAAACATTGCCATTCCTGCAGGTAGAGTAGATTGTCTTGTCTTGACTACATCAGTTAGCTTCCCAATGATCTGTTGGATAGGATGACCTTTGAGCCACTTAGGAATGTCTTCTTCTTCAGGGTCTGGTCCCCCTGTAGATTTGCTTTGGTGGGTTTCTTCTCTCTCTGCATCAGCTTGGTTCTAATTTCCTTGGTCTGCAACTAGATCAGCTACCGTCTTGTCATCTGCAGGTTGGGATCTGGTCTGGTCTGCAGATGGGTCTTTATCAGCTACAGATTGGTCTTTATCAGCAGCAACTGGATCAGGTAGGTTTTGTGGTCCTGTCTGATCTGCAGTTGGGTCTTCATCAGCTACAGATGGGTCTTCAGGCTGGTCTGCAGGTGAGTCCACCATTCTTGTGTCATGGACAATGACTTCTTCTAGGGTGGCAGATTTAAGCTTATTCTCTATCAGCTCCACCTTTTTCCTGTACTCAGCAGTAGTTTCATCAAATAGAACATGAGGTGTTTCCTCAACAACTAAGATTCTTTTTTTAAAAACTCTATATGCCTTGCTTCTTTGTGAGTATCCCATAAAGAGACCATCATCAGTTTTAGCATCAAAGGCATTTAGTTGGGTTTTATCATTGTTGTGGATGAAACACTTACAACCAAAAATATGAAAATATGCAATAGTTGGTGTTCTGCCATTCCAAACCTCATAGTGAGTTTTGCCATGTCTCCCTACTATCATACTCTGTTGCAGTGTGACATGCTTTGCGTTGTGACTTGACCCGAACCTCTTGGGCCAGTGCGCTTCGCAATCATGGACCTGTGGCTTCCTTCAAGGTTCTTCCTTCTTTCAAGAACACCATTTCTTTGAGGGTCCCTGGTGTAGAGACTTCATCTTTGGATCCCATTCGATCACCGTCAGTGATTGCCTTGTTGAGAAATTCTCCTCCTCTATGTGATCTGATCTTGATGATTGAGATGGATTTCTCATTCTGGATCCTCCTTAGCAGCTCAGATAACTTGGTTAGTGTTTCACTCTTTTTATAGAGAAAAACAACCCATGTATATCTTGAGTAGTCATCTACTACTACTAGAGCGTGCTTTCTGCCACTTAAGGTCCTTGGCTTGATGGGACTAAATAGATCCATGTGAAGTAGATCTAAGATCCTTGTTGTGAGAGTGGTAGATTGAACTGGTTTGAATGATGCTCTTGTTTGCTTCCCTTTCTGACACGCATCACAGAGAGCTTCCTTCTTGAATACTTCTTCTGGAAGTCCTCTGACCAGCTTCTGAGAACTGATCTTGTTGATGGCTTTGAAATTTAGGTGACATAATCTCTTGTGCCACAGCCATCCATTCTCAGCTATTGTCTTAGATAGAAAACAGGTATTAGGAGTTCCTGTGTTCCAATCAATCATATAGACATCCCTCCTTCTGAATCCTTGTAGCTTCACTGCTCAAAAGATTATACTTGAGTCATTTGACATAGTGAACTTTGGATATGGTGATGTTTCCTCTGTGCAGCTCTCCAAAACCTTTGGTCTGACCTCTAGAGCTATCTCCAAAGGTTACATCTGGACCTTTTTCTTTGGTATAATTCATCAGCACCTTCTTGTTCCCGGTCATGTGCCTTGAGCATCCAGAATCTACAAACCATTCTTCACCTCCAATGTTTGAATTTGTGGAGATGTGGTAGTAGTCCTTCCACCTTTTCTGCAATCAGACAAGTAGAGATTTAGGTACCCAAATCTGTGTGGGTCCATGGGGTTAGTTGGTTTCCTGGAGAACTGGTTTCTCCTGGGATTGTAAAAATTGCTTTTATTACCCCTAAAAGGTGTGTAAGGTCTGGGCCTATATCCTCTGTTGGGATTGTGTACCGGATATGCCTCATAAAACTGATGGTGTGGGCCATGCCTAAATCTTGGCTGAGACCATTTATTAAATTTTTGAGGTCTCCACACCTGTTCGTTTTGAAAATCAGGATAACCTTGAGGTTTCCATTTGTCCCTCCCATTTTCAAATCTGTTTTTGGGGAGTCTTTGATAATAGTGGGCATGTTGTCTGGGCTGCTGCTTCTGCCTTGGCCGTTGCCTAGTCTCATGTCTAGGTGGCTGCCTTGTATACCTTGGCTGCAGCCTAGACCTGTGACTTGGCTGTTGCCTATTTTGAAACACAGGTTTGTATATTGGCTCAGCAGTCGAGACAATTGTTTCTCCCTTGATGATTTTTACTTGGCTGAGTCAGTTTAGTAAACTCAGCTTTTTACTTGGCTGAGTCCGTTTAGTAAACTCAGCTTTGACATGAGCAAGTGCAGCTGATTTTTCACTTTTTAAAACAGTTAATCGTTTTATCACAGTTGTGGTATTATCAGCCTGGTTTGTAGAGTTATCTGCAGTCTGTTTTTCATGATCAGCTTTGGTTTTATTAAATTCTAGGCTGAGTTTTTCAAAGTCATTTTTCAGCTGCCCATTCTCATCTTGCAGTTGGGTCCTCTCGGCTGATACAGTTTAGTGTGCAGTTTTTAATCTCTCAAAATCTTTGAGAAGCTGATTTACATACTCGTGTAAGTCCATGTCTTGTGACATGTCTGAGCTGTTATTATTTGAAACTGAGGGTTTATATGTTACCTCTTCATCAGCTAAGTTGGCCATCAGACAATCATATTCTTCATCATCATCGGAGAAGAATCCACTGCTTGATTCTACTAGCTCTTGGTCTTCTCCAATGAGGGCCTTCCTTCGGTCTTCTTTTCTGCTCACCTCCTTCTTGCTCTCGTCCTTCTTGAGATCAGGACAGTCAATTTGGATGTGTCCTGTCTTGTGGCAAATATAACACTCCACCTTCCAGCTTCCAGTCTTTTCTCCGGGGGTTCTCCTTATAATTCTTTTTGTATTTGGAGTAATTATTTCTGAAGTTGCTAAACCTTTGCATTATGAACGCCATTTATTCCTCAAAATCAAGTGGATTTGGAGGTTTGACATCAGATATATTCTTGGCAGGGGACTCGGCTTCAAAGGCTATTCCCTTCTCTGCAGGCTCGGTTGATGATGAACTTGGAAGCTCAAACTCATAAGCCTTTAGATCAGAGAACAGCTCTTGGATCTTTATTTTGTTAAGATCCTTAGATTCTCACATGGCCACTGCCTTCATACTCCATTCAGGATTGAGAGATCTTAAAACCTTCAGCGCCATATCCCTGTTCCCATATGATTTTCCCAGGGAGTTAATCTCATTGATGATTTCAGTGAACCTTGTGTCCACTTGGTCTATGGATTCGCCATTCTTCATTTTGAAGTTGTCAAATTTTTGGGTAGCAATTGACAACTTGTTTTCTTTTATCAGCTCTGTTCCCTCACACATTAAGGCTAATGTGTCCCAGATTTCTTTGGCGTTTTTGCAGTTCTTAATCTTGACCATTGTTAATTTGTCAAGAGTTTGGTACAACACGTCTCTGGCCCGGTTGTCAAGGTTGCCTAGCTTTCTTTCTTCAATGCTCAGCTCCGTCCTCTTCTTGGGGATCTTTTCTGGCTTTCCAGCTGCAATCTCCTCAACAGTGTTGTCCTTCTCAAAGATGAAAGGACCATCCTCAATAATGCACCACATGTCGTCACGGATGGAAGATAAATGTGCCTGCATCCTTATCTTCCAAAGATCATACTCGTCAACAGAAAAAACAGGTAATCTAGAATGCATGTGTTCCATTTCTAAAATGAGCTTAAAAATATCCTCGATATATGGATCTAGTTCTTGAAATATTGAACCAACCTCTCTGATACCACTTGTAGGTCACAAGTCGTCCAGGAATAAGTCTAGAGGGGGGGTGAATAGACTTATTGATACTCTTTTCCACAAAGGATGAGTTTCTCAGCTGATGGTACAGAAGACTTAGAGTCTTCTGTAGTCAATGTAAGTGCGGAAGTCAGCTGATGACGAATACAGAAATAATCAATGGAACACTTAAGTATGAATGCAGCAGTTAAGTATGATGATGTAAACAGTAAAACACGCAGGCAGTTATAGTGGTCTCAGAGGTGGGGTAATCTTCTACTAATCCACTTTTCTCCAAACCAGTTGGAGATGAATTCACTATAATTCTCAACCAGTGATAAATATTACAGTGATTCAACTAATTACAACAGCTTCCAACCAGTGGAATTCCTTGCCGTTGCAACTCCCTTTGACTGCCTTGCACCTCTTGATCTACGATCCTTGGATGCCTTTACAGTCTCTCGAACTTCAACCAGTGAAGTACCCCGAACTCAGGTTTTAAAGACACGAGTGATTGTCTTCTCCAACTAAGAGCTTCTTCAAATAAGAACTTTTGAACTCTTGCTCTTTCACGATGCTATTGTTCGTTTTGATTGCTTTGTTTGCTTTGATTGCTTGTAAGTGTTGTTCGCATCGTACTGCTCAACTTCAAATCTTCAGATATATAGGTGTCGATCATTGAGAATTTCTTCATAGCCGGTGCAAATCTGTAACAAATCCGTCCGTTGGAGAAATAGACTTCTTTGTTTTTCTTTCTGAACGTTGGAAGGCTGGATTCCGATATTTTAATCCAATTCCGACCGTTGTGAAGACTTCCATGTGATGGCGCCGAATCTTTGAATATAATAAGATTAAAATCTTCAGTGGTGGGTCTGGATGATTTATTTAAATCATTTCCTTTTCGGGAATCTCTCCAATCTGTCTCTAATCGCCCACATGTGACTTTCCATAAATATTGACTATTCAATGCATGCTGACGTGGAATGGAGTACTTAGTTGATCACTTAACTGATCTCTCTGTGGTCAACTAGTCTGATGTGTACTCAACCTTCTCTGATGTCGACTTCTCTGAAGTGCCGACTTGTCTGAAGTTTTCTGACCTGATTGATCTTGACTGATCTGATGGTCAGACTTCAGATGACTTGACTTCTCTTCTTGACTGCAGTCTGGCCAGCTTTGCTGATTAAATTGTTTGACCAGAACTTCTATGATAAGGTTTGCCTGATATGACTCGTCTGTGGTCAACCTTATCTGAACAGGTGAGTTGACCAAGACTCGGCTGATAGATACTTATCTGATTTACACTTAGCCGATTTTTAAGCCTAACTTATATGGCTTATAGAAGATACTCATTTTGTTCTTCTTTACATTTTGCCAAGTATCTAACTTAACACAGTTTGGCCTATGGAAGATACTAATTTGGTTCTTCCTTACATTTTGCCAAGAAATAAACATACATTTGAATATAAAGATGACATCATCAAAATCTAACAAGTATTCCTAACACATACCAATGTAATAATACTGTAAGAATACTACCAACGTAATCTTACCGTCATAACCTTACCAATCCAAAGCAATCCATATCAAATCAATCCTTACCATAATCCACATTTCGCATTCTCAAATGACGAAATGAACTCAACAACAAACATCTGTATTGTAATCAAACAATACCAAGAATCCTCAAAACATCATCATAACTCACAAGTGCGGAATAATCCAATCTGTGCCAAATCCTGTCCATCGGATTACACAATCAAATCTCAACCTGGATAAACCAATAATACACAACATATTTGTAGATCAACTACCACAAAACAAAGATAACAAGTCCTGAAACATCGACATACAGTCCGAATTCTTATACGATCAATAACAATGATCAACCAATAAATCGACCGAGAATATCACTGACATGATAACTCCGATACTACCAATGAAGGATCGACAATAATCGAGAATACCATCAACATGATAAACTCCAACACGATCAACAAAGGATCAACAATAACCGATAATACCATCAACAAGGTAAACTCCAAATGATCAACAATAATGGATCTCAAACAAATAACTCCGACTGTCGAACATACACCTAGGGCGTATGAACAACCAGTCGCAAACCGTCGAACATACCCAACCATAAATGGAGGATGAACGACCAATCCGTATGGCTCAAAGATGGACATCACAGTATGCCCGATCCGGAAATGTGTCAGTGCACATGTCCATTGATGAGATCCCTTTAAATAGGGAGAAATACATACAAACAGACCTTAGCCAAACCCTAACTAGGAAAGCCCATAAACTAACAGACTTAGGCACATAATGGGTATTATTCCTTTAACACTTCCCCTGTGCCTAGTCTATAAGCGCATGTCATGTTGCCTCGTTAAAACCTCGTCAAGCAAAAATCCAGTGGGAAAAATGTCTTGATCATAGGAAAAAGAGTACAACATCTAGACACATCAAGTTTAGACTTCATCCTTTGAATCTATCCTCTCATATGATCGTTACATTTGATCATAGCACTATTAAGGTGACCATTCCATCGATCCCTAAAATCGTACATCTTGTTACCTCATTAAAAACCTTTCCAAGTGATAAAAACTCTGTGGGAAAAATGATCCTTAGAAGGAAAAGAGTATAACATATGGTGTGTATGTAAGACTCCCCCTCAAGTCTACATCTCCCCCTAATTTATACATCAATCAAGTAGTTGTTGCCTCATTAAAAACTTCGCCAAGTAATAAAACCCAATGGGAGAAAATGAACCTTGGTCAAAGAAAAGAGTACAACACATGTGATTAAGTTTCTTTATAATCATCATTTCCTTGTGATCTTTGCATCAATCTCGGAAGTTGGAAAAATCTTTAGCTCCCCCCTAATGCTTACATTCATATACCGTTGCCTCGTTAAAAACCTTGCCAAGTAATAAAACCCAGTGGGAAAAATAACCTTGGTCTAAGGAAAAGAGTGCAACATATGTATGTATGTTCCATTATATCTCACATATTTCCCATTATGATCATTCCATCAATCAAGGGGATTTACAAGTTACATTATGTTCATAAATGTAAGTATGCTCATTAGTGGTAGTACTTAACCACTAGTTCCTCACAAGTGTATAATGGTAGTTCTTAATCATGTACACTCACGGACTGATTCATGTCAAGCAATAATCATGTCGTGAAGAAGGTAGCCAAGAGGGGTTTGCTTAGTTGATTTCCAAGACATAAGCAAATCATACCAACACATACTTTGTGGTAGTTACTTCGGCACCAGCATTTACTTTAGCATTTGCCTTTTCGTAAGCAGCTTCCTTTGTCTGCTCATAGGGAAAAAAATAGTCCTAAGTCAATGGTTTCTTTTAAGTATCAGAAGATATTCTTGATACCATTCCATTGATATTGCGTCGATACTGAACTAAATCTAGTCAGTGAATTAACTGAGGAGTGATATCAGGTGGTGTACATTGAGCCAAGTACAATAATGCGCTATTGCACTCAAGTAGGGAATTTCAGCTCCCAAAGCTCTTCGTCAATTTCCTTCAGACGAAATGGACATTTCCTTTGTATCCAAATGTTCGACCTATCATGGGGTGCTAGTCGGGTTTACCTTGTCCATGTTAAAGTGCCTGAGAAACTTCTTGACATAGGCAGACCGGTGGAATAAATTCCACAAAATCGATGTTCTATGTCAATGCTTTGACAGAACCGAGTTTTCCCAAGATCTTTCATCTCAAACTCAATTTTCAAGTATCCAGTAGTTTCTCTTATTTCATCAAGACCGATTATGTTCATGTCATCGGCATACATTGCGATGTGAATCTGGGACTTATTTGTGAAGACGCATGGACACAATTCATTGTTCTTATATCCCTTCCCAATCAAGTAGTCACTTAGACAGTTATACCACATCCTTAAGGATTGCTTCAAAACCGTAAAGTTGAGCGTTTCAATCTAAATGCAAACGCACTCCGTGGTCTAGAGTCACTTGATTTGGGTAACGAAATTCCATAGGGCACTTCTGTATATATCTCCGTATCTAGATCCCCATAGAGATACGAAGTAACCACATCCATTTAGCTGCATTTCCAGTCCCTCGGAAATTACTATGCTAATCAAATAGCGGATACGTATATGTGGGAGTACATTTCGTCGTAATCCATTCCAGGGCATTGTGAGAAGCATTACTTCGTGAACCTTGTACATTAGGACTCTATTATTCTCACTAAGCTTTACGACAAATACTCATTTATGTCCTACAGGCTTTACACTTGGTTAGGTTAGCACTACCTACACCAAATACCTGACTCTTTGTCAGAGAATCTAGTTCTACCTGCATGTTTTTCTTATAGGCCAATCAGCTCTATGTTGATTTCATCCAACTGAGCGAGGTTCGATATCATCATACTTTATGATTCATGGCATGTCATCAAAGTGGTTGGTTGATCAGGCCACACCCTCATAATTTCATCGAGATTCTTGATTTTCTGAATCATATCTTCGGGGCGTCCCCCTCGTCATGACTCATGGACATAGAAAAATCAAGCATGATCTCATGAAACGAGTTCATTGATAGTTAACATATGAGTTTGTGCCATACTCTACCTCTTTCTTGGGTGAGTATTTAGTCGAAGCATGAGGCTTCCACCCCTTCCTTCGCAGGGAGCCACGGCCTCAACCACACCTCCACCAGGTGCAGTTGCATCACCCAGTCCATTGGTGATGTGCCCCTTATAGGGGACTTCTAACCTTACAGACACATTTGCAGCTGTAATGTGAGATCTTGTCACTTGAACGATATCAGTAAATGCATCAGGCATCGAATCTGCTACATCCTGAAGGTCCAGTGTTCTTTATGTTTCACGGTAACATTGTGAAGTTCGGGGATCATAATGAGACAAAGTGGGGACACACCACGATAATTCCTGTCGTTCCCCTCGAAATTACATTTTCTCTCCTCCCCCTAACAACGGGAAGGTTGTCTCATTAAAGTGACAATCCGCAAAATCGAGCGGAAAAGAGATCACTGTGAAGGTTTTAAATAGCGGATAAATGTAATACCCGGATTTTCAGTATAAATTTTCCGCGTTATTTTATCTGAGATATACTGGATAGCTTAGTGTCTATACAGTATGGATAAAATAAATTGAGAACTGAGACAGTTGTATTGGTATAATGGTTGTAGTTGTTTGACAATTACATTTGAGGATATCGTGTATCAGGTTATCGTACTTTTGATATTGGGTATATCATATGAGAATATTATTGGACTGAATATATGTATTCAGTATATCGTGTATATGCATCTAATATATCGAGACGATGGACAAGAACAGTTGAAAATGGCTAAGTACAGCCACGTTAGCGCACGCTACAATATATGCCTAGCGCACGCTAAGATGTAAACTTAGCGCACACTACGGTGCATACTTAGCGCACGCTAAGAGGTTTGAGTTACGTACGCTAAGGAGGGCCCCTAACGTACGTAAGGTATTCGGGATAAGGTTCGGAAGGTGGCCGACAGGTAGGCCCAGGTTGATTATTATATACACTTAGCGCACGCTAATGCATTTTGGTAGCGTGCGCTAATTTCAGATCGGTCAACAGGGAATCTTGGCTTTCGGCGAGTGGACCCGGCCACTTTCGACGCGTGTCCGGACAAGGTCAACGGATGGTTGTCATGTAGGGCTAGCGCACGCTAAACTCTATGGTTAGCGCATGCTAATTCCAGATCGGGCAGAGGGAATCTTATCCTTGTCAGATGCTGTCGGCATGTGGGGGCACGGGTGGTAGGTGCAGACTGTAGCAAGTTAACTGCGGATAGCGTACACTAAGGTTAAGGACTTGCGTGCGCTAGACAGAATGGTTACGTACATTAATGCATGGACGTTACGTACGTAATTTGATGTACGAAGCAAGACAGTAGCCCTGGGATGCGATAGCGCACGCTAACAAAGTCAGTTAGCGCACGCTAAAGCTGTAGCGCATGCTAAATATAAGGTTTAGCGCACACTAGTAATTTGTTTTATAAAAGGGGACAGACGGGTACTGAGAGGCATTTTGTCCATTCTCCTTCCTTCAGTCGATAGAGAGAGACTTGGGAGGTACTTGAAGTTCCTAAACACTCTGAGATGATGATCTTTAACAAGATTAAGATGGAGAGCATGAATTAAGGCCTTGTTCTTGAAGTTATTCATGATTCTTAAAATGAAGTTCAATTGTTCTTGTTCTTGTTTCGTCCATGCAAGGTAATTCTCGTATCCCTTTGATAGTGTTCGTTTCTAAGGGATTATTACTTGTGAGTGAGCATGTTGGATTATAATGCGATGATGTATGATATTTATTGGAATTGTGAAAAGAGAATTCGGATGTTAATCATGATTCTTGTGGTAATTGTGTTGTTCATTTGTTTGAGATAAGTTGGTTAATCCTTCTCCTCATTTTCGGAGGTTGATGTTGTTATTGATACCTTCTTCATATGATGATAGTTATGATGGTTTTGCTGCGACTCTTGAGGTTATATGAATTTCATGATGAAGAAAGTGATAACATGATGATATATACATCGGACTATGTCGTTTTGAACGTGATTTTGGATATTTCGTGTTCTTGAAGAACTCTTGAATTATATGATATGATGATTATGTATAGGAGGTGATGGTGTTGAATATGGGATATTCATATCTAGAACTAAGTATTTGTTTTGATATAATATTCGTATAATAATACGAATATGATTTCGAGTATGGTGATGAGATGAATTCGGAAAAGTTATTGTTAATCTTAGAGTATGGTTTTCGTTATATTCATATTCGTAGTCGCAAGGTGTTAGTCGATGCTTGGAATGCATGCAACTGTGTAGCATTAGCGCACGCTTAGCTTACTAGCTAGCGCACGCTAATGGGAGCGACCTAGCGCACGATACGTTATGTGTTTAACGTGCGCTAAGTAGGCAGACAGTGCAGTATTTTCGTGTTGTGATTATGAATTCATGATGGCTTGATTTGGATTGTTCAGATTGTGTTTAATCGAGACATTGTGGAACCGTTGGGTTTTTTATCAATTATATTGATTGTCAATTATGATTGTCGAGTTGCGGTTTGTATTGTGGATATGAGTTCGTAATTGTTTGAGTTGTATTGTTCGGTTTTGTATATGATCGAGGTATTGTTGAGCCGTTGAGTTTGATTGGTTGGTTATACCGGTTATTGATTATTATCGGATGTGTTGTCATTTTCTTATTACATTAGGTCGCGATAATTGATCGTTGATTACGACCGTTGTGTTGCGGTTGAGGCTGAAGAGTTTGTAGATTGCTTTTGGTCGGGGCTGAGGAGCTCGTAGACGAAGGCAATGGATTTTGGTAACAGCTTCGTGGTATCGGTATCAAGGCAAGTTTATACTTGTTCAGTTTATAATATTTAATGAATGATTTCGCTTTCATTTCATTTATAGTTCATATAGCAATGATATTATAAGTGTAAATTGTAGGGATGATGGTTTGTTCGTGGAAAGGATATTGGCTTCGGCTTTGAGGTAATTTAAACATTGTTCAGTTATGGGAATAATTAGTATGTTGAGTTGTTTTATATGTTGAGGTTTTGTGTAATGAGATTCGTATTGGTTGTTCGATGAGGGATGTTGATCCCAGGTCAGTAGTGTTGAGATTGTTGCTCGCATTGGTCATTCTTTGGGCATTGTGATCCCAAGATATTTGTTTTGGATATTGTCAGTCATGTCGATCTTTCATTATCCGTGTGTCATTGTTCACTTCGGTGAGTCTTTTGATCCTATTTGGATATGTGATTCTTTGAGTTTCGTTGTCATGTTGCATCGTGACATGTCTGGAGTCATATCTGCGTG
Source organism: Orobanche coerulescens (assembly GCA_033398695.1). NCBI lineage: Eukaryota > Viridiplantae > Streptophyta > Magnoliopsida > Lamiales > Orobanchaceae > Orobanche > Orobanche coerulescens. The sequence continues at coordinate 172,797,571 of CM065808.1, forward strand.
CCGATTGGTTATTGTGTAGGATTTTTAGCTGGGCACACTATGGTTATGCGTGGATGTTTCCGCATTGAACCGTGCACACGAGACGTAGTTCGTGAGGCTAATTAGGTACATGTCCCACGTATATCCTGGATTCCGTATACGGGGTGGACATGTGCACGGACACATTTCCGGATCGGGCGTACTATGTCGTCCATCTTTGAGCCTTATTGTTTGGTCGTTCATAGTCCATGATTGATTGGATATGTTCGACGGTTTACGACTGGTTGTTCATACACCCGAGGGGTATGTTCGACAGTCGGAGTTATTTCTTTGAGATCCATTATTGTTGATCATTTGGAGTTTACCTTGTTGATGGTATTCTCAGTTATGTTGATCCTTTGTTGATCGTGTTTGGAGTTTACCTTGTTGAGAGTATTCTCGGTTATTGTTGATTCTTTGTTGATCGTGTTGGAGTTTATCATGTAGATGGTATTCTCGATTATTGTCGATCCTTCGTTGGTAGTATCGGAGTTATCATGTCAGTGATATTCTCGGTCGAGTTATTGGTTGATCATTGTTATTGATCGTATGAGTATTCGGACTGTACGTCGATGTTTCAGGACTTGTTATATCTGTCTTGTAGTAGTTGATCTACAGATATATTGTGTTATATTAGATTTAATCCAGATTGAGATTTGACGGTGCAAATCCGACGGATAGGATTTTGCACGGATGAATCAGTTCACGCCTATGAGTTATGATGATGTTTTGAGGATTCTTGGTATTATTTGATTACAGTACAGATGTTTGTTGTGAGTTCATTTCGTCATTTGAGAATTCAAAATGTGGATTATGGTAAGGATTGGTTTGATATGGATTGCTATGGATTGGTAAGGTTATGACGGTAAGATTACGTTGGTAGTATTCTTACAGTACTATTACATTGGTATGTAATTATTTATGATGATGTGATCGTTATCATTGTTGAGTATTGTGGCTGACCCCGTCGTGGGCTTTATTTTTAGGTACTTGGAGATCGAGCTAGTAGCGGTCGTGAAGGGATGAGCTTCCCGGTGATACTGGTTGTGGCATGTTTTTGGAGAATTGAGTATTCCTTCTGGTTGTTTTATTTCCGTTGCGTGTGTATTTTAAAATGGATTTCTGGTATTTTTACCAACTCGTGTTTAACTTTCAAATTGACCCTTTGGATGTCTCGTAAACTTGGGTTATTTCGTTAAACCCTTTTTCCCTAAATTATTTTATCGGTACGTATAAGTGGTGGCTTAACGTACATTTTGAAACTGTCGAGATTTGGCATTTCGCCTTGTATTTCAAATAGTATTTGATGATGGTATTTGAGAATTATGCTTTGGAAATTATTTGAGTATTTGCAAAATATTACCGTCATCGGCATTTTGGCGTTTTTAAATATTTTTGAAATGGTTTTTAGCCCGGTGAGTTCTGGCGCGGGACCCACGGCGCTGTAATATCCCGGATGGTTTTGGGGGTGTTATAGAAGATGGTATCGGAGCTTGGGTTTTGTGAAACTCAGGCGTGTGTGTTATGTGGCTTTACCAGTACTGTAGTAGCGTGACTTTTGAAAATGATTTTTCTGACTTTTGAGTCAAACCGGTTTTTGGAGGTTCCAAAATTTTGAGATCTTTTCAAATTGTTAATTGTGATATTGGTGTGTGTTGGTATTATGTTGAGACTTCGTATGGGAGTCGTGTGCTAGTATCACGGGAGATCACCGGCTTCACGTACCTGTAAGTATACTGTTTTGCTTATTTGCTTGTGGCGATGATTGATTGCTTTTGCGATGAGTTTGGAAATTTTGGGTTGATCTGTTGTTTGTGACAGAATTGCAAGTTTCGAGGACGAAACTTATTTTAAGGGGGGTAGTATGTAATACCCGGATTTTCAGTATAAATTTTTTGCGTTATTTTATCTGAGATATACTGGATAGCTTGGTGTCTATACAGTATGGATAAAATAAATTGAGAACTGAGACAGCTGTATTGTTATAATGATCATAGTTGTTCGACAATTACATTTGAGGATATCGTGTATCAGGTTATTGTACCTTTGATATTGGGTATATCATATGAGAATATTATTGGATTGAATATATGTATTCAGTAAGTCGTGTATATGCATCTGATATATCGAGACGATGGACGAGAACAGTTGAAAATGTCTAAGTACAGCCACGTTAGCGCACGCTACAATGTATGCCTAGCGCACGCTAAGATGTAAACTTAGCGCACGCAACGGTACATACTTAGCGCACGCTAAGAGGTTTGAGTTACATACGCTAAGGAGGACCCCTAACGTACGTAAGGTATTCTGGATAAGGTTCGGAAGGTGGTCGATAGGTAGGCCCAGGTTGATTATTATATGCACTTAGCGCACGCTAATGCATTTTGGTAGCATACGCTAATTTCAGATCGGTCAACAGGGAATCTTGGCTTTCGGCGAGTGGACTCGGCCACTTTCGACGCGTGTCCGGATAAGGTCAACGGATGGTTGTCATGTAGGGCTAGCACACGCTAAACTCTATGGTTAGCGCACGCTAATTCCAGATCGGGCAGAGGGAATCTTATCCTTGTCAGATGCTGTCGGCATGTGGGGGCACGGGTGGTAGGTGCAGACTGTAGCAAGTCAACTGCGGATAGCATACGCTAAGGTTAAGGACTTGCGTGCGCTAGATAGAATGGTTACGTACATTAATGCATGGATGTTACGTACGTAAGTTGATGTACGAAGCAAGATAGTAGCCCCTGGGATGCGATAGCGCACGCTAATAAAGTCAGTTAGCGCACGCTAAAGCTGTAGCGCACGCTAAATATAAGGTTTAGCGCACACTAGTAATTTGTTTTATAAAAGGGGACAGACGGGTACTGAGACGCATTTTGTCCATTCTCCTTTCTTCAGTCGATAGAGAGAGCCTTGGGAGGTACTTAAAGTTCCTAAACACTTTGAGATGATGATCTTTAACAAGATTAAGATGGAGAGCATGGATTAAGGCCTTGTTCTTAAAGTTATTCATGATTCTTGGAATGAAGTTCATTTGTTCTTCTTCTTGTTTCGTCCATGCAAGGTAATTCTCGTATCCCTTGGATAGTATTCGTTTCTAAGGGACTAATACTTGTGAGGGAGCATGTTGGATTATAATCTGACGATGTATGAGTTATTGGAATTGTGATAAGAGAATTCGGATGTTGATGTTAATCATGATTCTTGTGGTGAATTTTGTTGTTCATCTTTTTTAGATAAGTTGGTTAATCATTCTCCTCATTTTCGGAGGTTGATGTTGTTATTGATACCTTCTTCATATGATGATAGTTATGATGGTTTTGTTGCGACTCTTGAGGTTATATGAATTGCATGATGAAGAAAGTGATAACATGATGATATATACATCGGACTATGTCGTTTGGAATGTGATTTCGGATATTTCGTGTTCTTGAAGAACTCTTGAATTATATGATATGATGATTATGTATAGGAGGTGACGGTGTTGAATATGGGATATTCATATCTAGAACTAAGTATGTGTTTTGATATAATATTGGTATAAGAATACAAATATGATTTCGAGTATGGTGATGAGATGAATTCGGAAAAGTTATTGTTAATCTTGGAGTATGGTTTTCGTTATATTCATATTCGTAGTCGCAAGGTGTTAGTCGATGCTTGAAATGCATGCAACTGTGTAGCATTAGCGCACGCTAAGCTTATTGGCTAGCGCACGCTAATGGGAGCGACTTAGCGCACGCTACGTTATGTGTTTAACGTGCGCTAAGTAGGCAGACAGTGCAGTATTTTCGTGTTGTGATTATGAATTCGTGATGGTTTGATTTGGATTGTTCAGATTGTGTTTAATCGAGACATTGTGGAACCGTTGGGTTTTTGATCAATTATATTGATTGTCAATTATGATTGTCGAGTTGCGGTTTGTATTGTGGATATGAGTTCGTAATTGTCTGAGTTGTATTGTTCGATTTTGTATATGATCGAGGTATTGTTGAGCCGTTGAGTTTGATTGGTTGGTTATACCGGTTATTGATTATTATCGGATGTGTTGTCATTTGCTTATTGCATTAGGTCGCGATAATTGATCGTTGATTACGACCGTTGTGTTGTGGTTGAGGCTGAAGAGTTCGTAGATTGCTTTTGGTCGGGGCCGAGGAGCTCGTAGACGAAGGCAATGGATTTTGGTAACAACTTCGTGGTATCGGTATCGAGGCAAGTTTATACTTGTTCAGTTTATAATATTTAATGAATGATTTCGCTTTCATTTCATTTATAGTTCATATAGCAATGATATTATAAGTGTAAATTGTCGGGATGATGGTTTGTTCGTGGAAAGGATATTGGCTTCGGCTTTGAGGTAATTTAAGCATTGTTGAGTTATGATAATTAGTATGTTGAGTTGTTGTATATGTTGAGGTTTCGTGTAATGAGATTCGTATTGGTTGTTCAATGATGTATGTTGATCCCAGGACGGTAGTGTTGAGATTGTTGCTCGCATTGGTCATTCTTTAGGGATTGTGATCCCATGATATTTGTTTTGGATATTGTCAGTCGTGTCGATCTTTCATTATCCGTGTGTCATTTTTCACTTCGGTGAGTCTTTTGATCCTTATTGGATATGTGATTCTTTGAGTTTCGTTGTCATGCTGCATCGTGACATGTCTGGAGTCATATCTGCGTGCCGATTGGTTATTGTGTAGGATTTTTAGCTGGGCACACTATGGTTATGCGTGGATGTTTTCGCATTGAACTGTGCACACGAGACGTAGTTCGTGAGGCTAATTAGGTACATGTCCCATGTATATCCTGGATTCCGTATACGGGGTGGACATGTGCACGGACACATTTCTGGATCGGGCGTACTGTGACGTCCATCTTTGAGCCATATTGTTTGGTCGTTCATAGTCCATGATTAATTGGATATGTTCGACGGTTTGCAACAGGTTGTTCATACGCCCGAGGGGTATGTTCGAAAGTCAGAGTTATTTCTTTGAGATCCATTATTGTTGATCATTTGGAGTTTACCTTGTTGATGGTATTCTCGGTTATATTGATCCTTTGTTGATCGTCTTTGGAGTTTACCTTGTTGAGGGTATTCTCGGTTATTGTTGATCCTTTGTTGATCGTGTTGGAGTTTATCATGTAGATGGTATTCTCGATTATTGTCGATCCTTCGTTGGTAGTATCGGAGTTATCATGTCAGTGATATTATCGGTCGAGTTATTGGTTGATCATTGTTATTGATCGTATGAGTATTCAGACTGTACGTTGATGTTTCAGGACTTGTTATATTTGTAGTAGTTGATCTACAGATATATTGTGTTATATTGGTTTTGATCCAGATTGAGATTTGACGGTGCAAATCCGACGGATATGATTTGGCACGGATGAATCAGTTCACGCCTATGAGTTATGATGATGTTTTGAGGATTCTTGGTATTGTTTGATTACACTACAGATGTTTGTTGTGAGTTCATTTAGTCATTTGAGAATGCGAAATGTGGATTATGGTAAGGATTGGTTTGATATGGATTGCTATGGATTGGTAAGACTGTGACTGTAAGATTACGTTGGTAGTATTCTTACAGTATTATTACATTGGTATGTAATTATTTTTGATGATGTGATCGTTATCATTGTTGAGTATTGTGGCTGACCCCGTCGTGGGCTTTATTTTTAGGTACTCGGAGATCGAGCTAGTAGCGGTCGTGAAAGGATGAGCTTCCCGGGTGATACTGGTTGTGGCATGTTTTCGGAGAATTGAGTATTCTTTCTGGTTATTTTATTTCCGCTGCATGTGTATTTTAAAATGGCTTTCTGGTATTTTTACCAATTCGTGTTTAACTTTCAAATTGCCCCTTTGGGTGTCTCGTAAACTTGGGTTATTTCGTTAAACCCTTTTTCCCTAAATTATTTTATCGGTACGTATAAGTGGTGGCTTTGTAATATACGCAATTTTCGATTTTCGGTAAATTTATTTTTTCGGCCGGAGTCCATTTTGACGACTCGCTCATGACCGTTTCGTCAATCCGAGAATGATTAATTCTACACTTTTTGTCATCCGAGTTCATTTCGGTGTCGTTTTGTTGAGTTCCGTGTCCTTAATCGACTTTTTCACGTGTGAGTTCGACTTTGTAAAGTCACCATGAATTCTTGGAAACTCCAAAAATTCTGAATCTTTGCAATATTATAGAGCATCAAGTTAGCTTCACAATGGTTCAAACGATGAGTTAATCGGAGTCCGGACGAAGGAGTTATGGTCGAAATAGCTAAGACTGCACGATGTGCCTTTTTGGTGTTGGAGTGGACTGTACCGTGTGCCGCGGCACACTTCGGCTATGCCGCGGCACTAAGCCAGTGCTGGGCAGTTTTTTTTGGCCGTGGTCCGCGGCACACTTGTCCTGTGCCGCGGCACACAGTGCAGATCAGCCTATTTAAGGCCTGGCAGCGTGTTTTTCACCCATTTTCTCACCCTCTTCCTTCTCTTCTGCGGTTGGAGGTGTGGAGATCATGGAAAGATGTTGTTGTTCTTTCAATCCACGAAGCTCTTGAGTTTCTAACATCAATCAATCATCCTATAACATCCTCCGATCTACCGAATCAAGGTTAGATTTCTGGAAAATCTAGTTTTGGGGAATTTGGGTATTTTGGTTGTTTTCGTCGGATTAATCCGATTTAACTTAGGATTATGATGGATTGATGAATATTTAGATGTATTATATCATTTCCCTTGTTATTACATGGTTGGATCATATCGATTCGTTGTTTTGGTCGAGTTCTTGATCGACGCCTTGAAGGTGTCCGGTAGAATGTCATAGAGGGGTTTTCGGGCGTTCTACGATTATTCTTCCTCGTATGATCGATGATTTATTGATTATATGTTGTTAGGGTCGAGTTTCTTGCGAAGAAACCAAGTTGAACCCTTCCGTTCGTTGTCGTTTTCCTTTTCGAAAGCATCGGGCGTTTCGAAGCTTTCCGGTTGAGCCGTGTTCGTCGGAATACTTGCGTGCCGATTTCGAGGCAAGTACCTTGCCCATACTTTTCTTATTTTATAGATATGATGATCGGTGATCGTCTTGGTGTGTTTGTTTGTTTGTTTGAAATGAAGTTTCAAAAGATTTGTTTTGGCCTCGTTAAAGGCCCTCTTTCAAAATGCGTGTGTGTTTTGTGAACGTTGTGTTTTGGGAATTGATTATGGTTTGATAATTTTGAACGTTGAAAGCTTTGATGATATCCCTGTTGTTTAAAAGTTATGGAATCGTGTATTCCGTGTTTAATCTTGTTGTTGTGTTTTGAAGAGTTTGATAATGTTGTCGGATAAGTGGCCATCTCTAGTAAGTATTCTTGATGAACTTACATTCTTAGCATATTAGTATTGCATGAGTAACGTGTGTGTGTGTATGCTCACTACGGGTTAGATCCGACGGGGTCTCGGTAGGGCTCCACGAAGCTGTGGGACCGCGAGCTTGCTTTTAACCACTACGGGTTAGATCCGACGGGGTCTCGGTAGGGATCCACGAAGCTGTGGGTCCGCGGTTAATTGTGGTGCATTTTGCAAATGTGATTTGATATTGGCATTTCCGGAAATGAGTGCTTTTGAATGGTTTTCCATGATTGCATGCATCGACTAAGTGTGTAAGAGGTAAGTTGTTCGTTTGGCTTACTTGGCTAGGATGGCACTAGAGTATTTTGTTGTTTGCTTTAAATCCTTTATTTGTGGATTTTGATGTTGGGAGACGAACCTTGTGGTCGTTCTTGTGTACTGTGAGTTGATGAGATTTGGGGCTAAATTTCCAATGGTTTTGTAAAAGTCATTTTATGGATTTGGGGCTAAAATCCCAACGGTTTGGTAAAGGTCATTTTTCGAAAAGTAAACCTTTGGGGCGGTGACCCCTTTCGTCTTTTGGATTTTGAAAAGTAGGATTTGATAATCCTAAATTGTTTTCTATTAAAACTCCCGATGGTATTTCAAATCATTTTATAAATTGTTTCCCTCGATATTTTGATCTTGAAATTTTGGAAAGTCTTTACTCAAACTCTTGCCTCGGGAAGTGTTCATCCTGTTGTATTTGAATCTTTGAGGATTCCTGGTTGTTGTTATTCGTGGAATGTGAATTGTATGGCTCGTATTTGCACTTTGTTCTTGCACTAACAAAACAGTGGAGTTTTGCTAACCCCCGAGTATTCGGGGGGTGGATGTCTATTTTTGCATTCAGGTTTTGGAGCATAACACAGGGTCGGCACGAAGGATGATGAAAGATGATCGATACTAATCACATGAGGAACCGTATATTGTTTATTGGTTCAGTTGTACTTTATTTTCCGCTGCTATACTTTTCCCGTTGTATGGGTGTGGTTGTATTTTGACCCCTGCGTGGGCATGATTTGTATTTGAGTTGTATGTATTTATTGAAAGACCAAATCGGTCTACTGAGTCATTTTAGCCTTAAAGGCATGGTTGAGTTGTTATATGTTGTTACCAGCCTGGTAGATCCTTGAGGAAGGGTTCTACGGCGTGTAATATCCCTGAGCGGATTGGGGGTGTTACAGGCTTAACGTACATTTTGAAACTGTCGAGATTTGGCATTTCGCCTTGTATTTCAAATAGTATTTGATGACGGTATTTGAGAATTATGCTTTGGAAATTATTTAAGTATTAGCAAAATATTACCGTCATCGGCCTTTTGGCGTTTTTAAACGTTTTTGAAATGGTTTTTAGCTTGGTGGGTTCTGGCGCGGGACCCACGGCGCTGTAATATCCCGGCTGGTTTTGGGGGTGTTACAATAAACGTCTGGAGATTCTTATCCAACGTGAATATTTACTCATTTCTAAAGCCCAATGCATTGTGGGTCGCAGAAGGCACATATAATGCATAACCAAATATGCGCAATTAGCACTCAAGTCCGTCTGAGTCCAAAATACAAAAATCAGGCTATTCCAATTACCAACTGGTACGCATAAACTAATTGGTTAGTAAAAGGTCTAAGAATGAACGATTTAAGTAAAGTTGCGTGCAATATTACATAATTCCAGGCAAAATATGCAAATTGGTGCCAATAACCAATGACATAATCACCATATATATTCTTTAGAAGGTGGTTTATGTGAGACCGTTTGCATATGCACATGGGACGAGATGCTATTCATTGATCTCTATCATGCAATAAACATCAAGTACTTTTTGATGTGAACTCTCCAACATCATCGAGTCCTTTAGATGTGATAAGGGAGGTGAGCCCTTATAAGTTATCTTGGAAGTTCTGAAGGAGTTTGAGTGGACAGGAGAGCGACATGTGACCAACATGTCGGAGAATCCATCAAAACCATAAATACATAAATGGTCCACATATTAGGTGGATGGATCCACAAATATCTCCTTATATTCAGCGTAAGAATGGAATGTTTGCTTTTGTTTCATTAGCGTAGGAAGGTCTCGCTCCTACTTTGGCTAAAGAGCAGGCTTTGCAACACTAAGTGGTGGGCATTTGATATGCATCTGGTTCTTTGGATGACATAACACGATTAACATCAACATTGTTCTTTATGTTGAGTTGTTGCCACATTTTCGCTCGAAAACTAATGATGTACGTACAAGTTCTTTAGTATATGGATCATTATACTTCGACCAAGATGACCTAGTCAATCATGTCAAAGACTATATGAGTCTATGTCCCAAAGTACATTGTTGGTGACAACATGGGATTTTAAAAAAAAAAACTAATAGTAGTGAGGTACAGTCCACTAGATTGACTCATGAGTTATTCTAAAATGCGTTTACGTCCACATTTATTAGAATTAATAAAAGAAACTCTATTCCATTCTCACAGTGGGTTTCAATCTGGAAACCATTGCTGCATATATTGTTGAGGCTAAGTACGGTTCGAAGGCTCTAGGTGCGTACAGAGTATCGGTAACTTGTAATTGAGTGCCATTTAGGCATCAAAAATTGAGCATTACCTCGCCCTTTGATGAGTTGGGAGGACCCAATCATTGTAGTTACCGAGGTTTGGCAGGCGACTTATTCGATGAATAGAAGCCTAATTCTAAGAACATTCAAGATCTCCTCGAGTCGTTTCTTAGAAAAGAGTGAAATTTCGAACCATAAGCATTCAAGCAATATTCAGTACTTCGGAATAAAGCTAAGAATCTAACGTAAGCAATATTAATATCTTGTTCTAGAAAAACAAAGCTTCATCACACCATTACTGAAAATAAAACATCGATAAAACCGTTCTGAGGTAACAATGCCAAATGTAAACGAGAAAGTAAACATAATGATGACATTCAGTCATAAAGGGGTGCCTCTAATGACTGTGGCACGCATGGCTCAGTGCGATGATCGGTGACTGTAAAATTGACGTCGGGGGACTCGTCAAGAGCATCTTCCTCCATATAGTGAGTCTCCCGTTCTTTGGACTCTCTATATTTCTTGTAATGTGCTGCGACTTGCTTGCTTGCATGGCAGTTCTTGTACCAATTTCCAGCATCTCCACATCGATAGCACGGTTCATCGCCAACTCTGACTTTGGGAACGACAGGAGGGGTAGGTGCTTTATAATTTTCTTGGCTAGTAGAGCCAGGAGCACCAAGTCTTTTCATTACATTGGAAGAACCCTACGTCCTCGACCACTACGCCCTTTTCCACGTTGTGATTTGGGGTTGCCAAGACCGGTCCCCTGTACATTGGGGTTCTTTCCACCTTTCACATAATTGGCCTTGGTAATTTTCTTTGTCCCAACGGGCCTGGCATTGTTGCTCACTAACACTTCATTATGCCTCTCAGCCACTTGCAGTAGGTTGATAAGCTTATTGAAGGTAGTGATGTGTTTGTTGTCATACTCCAACCTATACTGGTTCGCTAGTATAAGAGCAGAAGTAGGAAAAATGGAAAGGGTTTTCTGAATCATATCATCTTATGTGATGTCCTTTCCACAAAAATTAAGGCGTGCCTTCATACGGAGCATATCTTTGTTGAAATCGTTGATCCGTTTATAATCAAGCAAGCGGATTTCATTCCAGTGCACCGTCAACTCTGGGAGCAAGGTATTGTGGATATTCCCAAAATGTCCCTTAAGGGCATCCCACAGTTCTTTCGGGGATTTCAACTGCAGATATTCCCATCTTAGGCTGGGGTCGATATGTCGCCTAAGGAACATTAATGCACTAGCTTTGGTTTTGTCAGACAGTACTTCGCGTGCTTTTTCAAAGATAGTAGCACTATAGTCCTTAGCGACAAATGTGGTCTCTACGTTAGAAACCCATCTATGGTACTCAAGTCGTTCTGAGTCCAAGATGTCAAATTCAGGACGAGTTGGATCAGCCATCTTGAGACAAGAAAAAAGGAAAATGAGTTTTCACAGTATATCATGAGTACTTTCCATGATAAAATTTTCAATAATGTGGAGGGTTATTATTTTTCAGAACCAAGATATGGTCAACAGATTACTTTCGATGCTATTTGAAGGTGACCAATGAAATTACTTTATCATGGTTCGAGTTGAATTTAGGCAGTAGATATAAGTCCTCTAAAAATCTACTAATGATGAAGCCTAATTTGCAGGCCATATCTATATATGTATGCAGATATATGTATATTTATAGATATAGACACGTAATCCTAAGAATATATCTATACACATATTATGCAGTCAAATAAGTCTCTTATGCCGCACTATAATTATTAGTTCAACGTGAATTATTTTAATTCAAGTTGCTTTAAGCAATTCACTTTGATTTAATTAAAGTTATTAATGTATCATGCTTTAATTAATTTAATTAAGCATAAACAAATTTATGAAATATAAATATGCAATTAAAGTAATCAAAGCATTAAAATTGCACGTTGCAGATAATAGGGTTAGGATTTGTGGACCTTACTTCGTGAATAGAGGCAGAAAAAACGGACTGGAGACAAAAAACGGGACTACCGAGCCGGTCGGGTCGGGGCGCTCCAGAAACAGGGCTGGACGAACGGTATGAAATCTGGACCTCAGCGACGGCCCGGGTTCGGGTGTTCCGGGGCCTGGACTCGCGAACGGGCCTGGGTCAAGTTCTTTGTCGAGATAGACTCGGGATGTTGGATCGGGCGGGCCTTGCGGAGTCGGGTCGCGTGACTTAGAGGGATTGAAATCGAAGCAGGGGTCGCAATGTGGTTGGAGGCGACGTCTGGCGACGATTTCAGGTTGGAGGTCGGCGGCGTTGCACGGAGAAGACTGGGGGGATCGACTGAAAACGGGCGGTCGCGGTGGTTCTCGGTGCAGGGCATAGTCGCGTTCGGGGGGGGGGGGGGGGTCGGACGGGGGGGAGGTGAAGGATATGATGACCGGTCGTCGGTCGGGGGGGTGGCGGCTAGGGTTTTCTTTGGTACCCGATTTTTCGGAATTTTTGCAGAAAATCGGGAGGGATTTTTCTTTCGCTCACTGGTAACTACGCTACGATAACGTATTGGGAAAATAATCGAGACAATAAAGAGGCAAAGTGCCACAGACATTCCATCATGAAATCGCTTTAAATAAGTGAGAAATACATACAAACGTATCTTACCAAACCCTAAATTAAGTTCTATAAATTAATGCATTAAGACACAACGCTTATTATTCCTTTAACAATTCTACATTTTTAATATTTTTCATAATTTGATCGATAAAATCTGAAAAAACACTGGAACCAACCGAATATACGACAAATCGACCGTATCGGTTCTGTCGATCCGGGAAACTGACTATTCAGTTCTGTTTCAGTTCGATATCGATCATTGCCGGTTCAGTAAAGAGTAAAAAGTGTGATTGGTAAATTTTTGACTCTCTCGTCAGAGACCTCAAAAGGCTGGAAAAGAAAAAATCCCCCAAATTCAATACTTATTAATTGTAGAAATCTAGGGGTTTTGTGAAGCTCCGATCACAATTGCAAACCCTATTGTCTGCTTCCAATTGCAGTATCTGTTTCGGCCCACGAGTTTAAATTATTCTTTTTGTTGGATTTTCGTCTTTTTTATTGCTGCCGATGGCGGAGGGGGAAATTGAGTACGAGAACGATCCGGAGGAGGCAAAGCTGTCGCTGAACACGCGGCGGAGAGAGGCGAGCGACGATGAAGAACAGGGAGAGGGAGGAAAAATAGGATATTGTCGGGAAAAACTGCTGCGGAAGATTGACGACTCCGATGGGGAATCTGAAGGCGCTGCGGCGGAGTACGAGGATGATTTAGGTGAGGAAGAGGAACAAGAGTATGATTTGGATGAAGAATACGTGGAAGAGTATGAAGAAAGGGTTGGTGCGAAAGTGGTGGCGATGGAAAGAGTTGAGAGTGGGAAAGAAGGGGATGATGCGGTGGAGGTGGAGGAGGAGAAGGGAGTGGATAATGAGGCTAGTGAGGTTGATGATGAAGATAATAATGTTGCAGAGAGTGAGCATGAGGAGGGAAAGGAAGTAGAGTCCTTTGCGGTGCCGACAGCAGGGGCATTTTACATGCATGATGACAGATTCCGGGACAATGCTAGTGGCCGACATGGGTATTGGAATTTGTTCCTCTGATCCTTAAGTGATTTGTTTCTCAGGTTTTTAAGTGATGTTGTGTGACAACATGAGTTGGAATGAACAATCAGGATATCAATATATCTTTTGAAAAACGAGTTTATCATTATTTAGATTATCTGAGTGTGCGAGATTTGGGTGCTCACGACGTGAATTTATTTGTTTGGTGTTGGTATTTATTTGTGCTCTCAGTTTCTCTGTTGTTTAGAGGATTGTAGCAGAGAAGTCTTTTGATACTTATTAACTCATTCCATCTTTATTATTTAAAGAAAATATGAAAAATCAGCATGCACGGAAGAAAAAGGTCAATTTAGTGGAGTAAGTAAAAATCAATTGGTTGACATGTTGTGGAACATTATATCTTGAATTTCAAGGTTTTGGAGTGGGGAAATTAGCATTGTAGGCCTGGAAGCAGATTGCAGAGAGAAATTTTGGAATCAAGTATGAAATGAACCTCTAGGTCTATTTTGATGGCGATTTCAGTATATATATTTTATATACAGTTTGTGTATGAAAGGATGATGCAATCAGATCCCTGCAACAATTGGTTGCTATTTGGCCTGCTTTTGCCTAATTAATTTACATGGATTTTGGAAAAATTAAAAAGATACTTCACATATTTTATATCTTGAATTTCAAGGTTTTTTGTTGTATCTTCATTTCGATTCCTGTATTATAAGATGTGGTCATGTGGCTTCACATTTTGTCACGGATTTTGCTGTACTTATAGATTATGTGAAGGATTTGGCGAAGTGTTGAGTGTAGATTTTACAAAGTCATATCAATTTGAGGCAATATACATTAACAATACATGTATTATCTCTCTGCTCTCAATGGATATCCTTAATGTACTCGTTCGAGGTTGATGACAAGTTGCCTCTTCTTTCACTTGTGTAGTGTAGGTTTTGAGATACTTTTTACTCGAATTGCCTTCAGAAATTTCTGTCAGGCTATTACAGTTTTCTTTAAAATTCTTTCGGAAAATAAATTCTTACTTTGTGGACTTCCTTGTTCTAGGCGTACTCTTGGAGGAAGAAAGATATGGGAGTCTAATGATGATAGGAAATGGGGGCATGATAAGTTTGAAGAGCTCACTATGCACGAAATGAATTATGAAGATGTGAGTATATTTCAGATATGCTAGTAATTGTAAGTCTGCCCATGCATTTTGAAGTCTCTTCATTTCTTACATGAGTTGATTTGCAGCGTAGGACTTCTAGGGGTCGTAATAGAGGTCGTGGTAGAAATAGAGGCTCAGACAGTGTAAATGCACAAGGAAACAGGCCCAGTAATAACAGCACACAGAATAATAACAATCAGAGTAATGCTCGTAAGAGTGTCAGGGGACGAGGACCTATAAGGTATCAGCAATATTTCAGGAACAGTAATGAAGCGCCTGTGACACAAAACAAGCTGTAAGTAAAAAGTTATTTTTTTCCCCTTCTTTCTGTTGTGTAATTAGGCTCTTATGGTTGCTACATATATATATATATATATATATATATATATATATATAGGTTTGGGAAATCAATTGAGAAGCATTCCTATGTTAGTTCTGCAAGAACCACTGAGCCAGTTTCAAATGCAAAATCTGATGTGGCTCAGCCCAGAAAACAAGTCGCCTCCAGTTTGAACATTGCTTCTCCACCATTTTATCCCATTGGTTCCTCCACGAAAGACAATACTGTGCCGCTTAAGAGGGATGTCCAAGCTGGCGTTAATCGAAATGGTCAACAATCAGCCGCTGATGTGAATTTTTCTATGTCAGAATCAACCACAACCATGCAAGGAAAGAATATAGTGGATTCGATTGGTGTGGAAAATCTTTACATTGATAATTCACCTTCTGGTCAACCTCCGTTACGGGGTCAAGGAAGAGGATTGACCTCCTCAACGCAAATGGCTTATCAACCAGCTGTCTCTAAAAACCAGTTCAATAGGGGGCCACCAAGCCAGATACGCAATATTCAGAGGAATTCTGGTCAAATCCATGTTCAATCTTCTCTTCAGCAGGGTACACAGCGTTTGCCGAGTGGATCACAAGCTTTTTCTCCACCTAAAGCTGCTGGAGGTGTGAATGCATTTGAGTCTGGGGATCTGGAATATGTATCAGAATCTAAGTCTGATGTGGTTTCTAGAGGAAAAGGAAGTGTGCAAGGCAGTCGAAAGGGGGCCGTCCTTTATGGTGGAGCTCAGGTTATGAGGGAATCTGGCAGTATGGGTAGTGCTCATAGTGATGAAAACTTCCCTGCTTTCTTGCCAGGTAGATGTAATTATGTTTCAGAAAGAGAAGAAAAATTTTCTTGTGAGCTTTTTATGAAAAATTGTTATTTCCTTAAAATGGGCTTTGTCTTAATTTCTCTGGAATACTGAAACAGTACCTTGTATTCCTGATATAGCCAGTGACAGTGAGTTCTCCCAAGGGAATTGCATAATTTACTGAATGAGCATAAACATGGGCTTAAATTTGCATGTCAGGACGTGATTCTTGATCAAGATAGTATTTAGTGAGAGTTGAAAATATTATTTTGTTCTTTGTGCGGGATCACAATATATGTGGTTTCAGAATGAAGAATGAGAGCAAGAACAAGAGAGTTGGCAAATTTTATATTATTTTGTCTTGGAAAAGAGAAAAATGGCGTTCACAATGGAGTGGGAGAAGTATTCATTTTCTTTTTTGCGCAGTCTTTATCCGGAACTTGTTTATCAGAATTCCGTTTCAAGTACATCTTTCTTTCTCTCTGCTGCTATCTTTACACCAGTTTTGAATGTAATTATTTGGTGGAATTTAACAGTCATGCAATTTGGAGGGCAACATCCTGGGGGTATTGGAGTTCCCGCTGTGGGCATGGCCTTCCCTGGATATGTTGGTCAACCACAACTGGGTCTTGGGAGTTCTGAAATGACTTGGTAATCACTATAAACACACACACGAACATACTTATGTGCTTTATTAACTGTATTTCGAGCGAGAAACTTGGTTGTTTCAAGATAAATGGAGTTTTTGTTAATTAATTTCATTTCTGTCCCAGTCTTATTCTTTGTTATCTAGAAGTTTATCCTTTTTTATTTCTATAGTTTTAGTAGATCAATTTTGACTTATTTGTTTCGGAAAAACATTTCAGGCTCCCAGTTTTAGCTGGTGCTGCTGGAGCACTAGGTGCATCATACTGTCCTCCGTATATCACTATGGGTGGTTCGTATAATGCTCGGCCGTCTGGACATGCGTCTTCTATAGCAGCTGCTTTAAGGTAGATAGGATAGTGCCGTATTTTTCTGTATCGTAACTTTTTACGAACCTTCTATCTCGCAAGTCTGTTCGCCAGAATTTTCCTTGTATATTTGCCTTTTTGAATCTATCTCTGTTTTGACATATTAAACCTTTTCTAACAACAAACTTCACGATTCTGTTTGTAGCAAAGCAAATAATGCAGCAAACATCGGGAATGGTGGGAATCCTGCACAGAGGCCTGGTTAGTTGGATTATTATTATTATTATGTTTTATCATACTCTTTACACTTTCTTGTTCTGTTAGGGAGTTGATTTTTTTATTTAACTTTTCTTCACAGGAAATGATGAGTTGGGGCAAAGGCAAAAGAATCCTCGCAGGCATGTGGAATTTATTACCCAGTTGACATTACTTTAATATGTAGTTTGCTTATCATTACGTGGATTGATTTGCAGATATACAGAGATGAAATTTGACCGATGAAGTAATTTTATAGCTTGAATCCATTGGAATAAGCAATATAAAACAAAACAAAAATTATAGTCAATTTCTCTTCAATCTGTTGGGTGTAGCAGAGTTTCTTGGGTGTGCTTTTGGTGCAGGCCTTCCTCTGAGGCCCTTTGTATCCAGTGCTCGATCTGAAGAACTTTGGGCTACTGCATATTCTGAGATAATTTAGGTACTGCCTTTTTTTCTTTTTTTTTTTTGGTTTTGAATATGTTGGAATTCTCATTAAATCGCCTTTTTTATTTTGTGCACTTCCACATGTTTTCTAATATATTAATTGGTAGGAGGGGAGTAGTGATGGTTGCTTTGGATTGGGGGAAGTCACTAAAGACTATATTTGAGATCAATGAAACGAAGCAATTGGTCGGTGTCAATTTCTGATATGATACAAATCTAGCACGTTCTAAGGGAGAGAGGTTTCAGGCTTGGAGATTTGGGTCGGAAAGGGTTCAATCCCGATATGACCAAAACTTAAATAATCCATGTTCGGTCAACGGGGGATTATCCGTTAACCCGTTTAACCTGTGTGTGCTGTTGTTGTGTTGCCTTTTGTAATATCTTTGATTGATTGAATACATTGCTGGTATGAAGATTTTATTTCTAAAAATGTTAATTATATATAAATATAATTTCCGGTTGGAAAAGTTAACCTTACCACATAATCCGGATAAGTGGATGGACTATTCATACTTCTACAATAACAAGTGTTATCTCGGGTCGTGTTCGCGTTATACTTGGATCAACACACCAGGTTCGTGTTGATTGTGAATTTCATGTCCAAACATGACCTGATATGCTGCTGAAAAGTGGGACCGAAGTGCTCCTGAGTGCAATGGACGGAAAGAATCCTGGATAAAAATCTATATATTTTTTTCTACCATTTTTCCAAATAAAAAGAAAAGATTATTTTGGCTGATACTGTAACTGTTGAAGTAGAGTGTTGTTATTTATAATCCTTTATTTTCTTTTGTTGTGGTGCTGGTTAGGTATCTGAAAAACCGCCTCTGATCTTGCTGCCTGATTTAAGGAAGAACACACTGCAGCTTGAATGGTGGCAGTTCCTTGTCCTTTTTTGCTGTAAGAGCACCCCAAAACATCTTATCGTTGTAAGTATTGCTGGGATAGTTCAGTGTTCTAAAAAGCGGCCTAGGCGGCCGCCTAGGCGCCGCCTAGGCGCTAGAAGGTGGCCCTCCGCCTCGACTACCCCCTAGGCGGTTCTGCTAGGCGGCTCGGCGGGTCCTAGGCGGGCTAGGCGGGTCCTAGGTGGGCTAGGCGGGTCCTAGGCGGGTCCTAAGCGGGCTAGGCGGCTCCTAGGTTTCCTTTTCTGTCCAGATTTTTTTTCCATCTGTCCAGATTTTTTTTCCTTTTCTATTTTATTTTTAACGCTTTGTCAAAAACGTGTTTTCTTCATTGACAATCATGGATTGTTGAATGTGATGATGATGAAGTTGAGCCTGGTTCGGATCTTACTTGGGAGATGGTTTGGGAAGCAACCGGAGCGGATGAAATGCTAGAGCCTAGAAAAAGTGCTAGAAACATCGTAACAAGAGAGCTCCATGAAGAAGACTTTGTGTCGGATGATGACTCGGAAGAGGAGGAAAATGATGAAGAGTATGACTATGAGTCCGATGGAGAACATATATTGGAGGAAGGATATGGAGATGAGGAAGACATGGAAATTTGACTTTAATTTGTGACTTTTGCTTTTTGAATGTTTTTTCTTCAAGACTATTGGAATGTTGTTTTTTTCCAAGACTATTTTTGAAAAGAATATTATTATGCATTTTGTATGCATATATAAAACTAAATAAAATATAAAATATATAAAAAAAACCGCCTAGCGCCTAGCCGCCTAGGCGCCGCCTCCAAGGCCTAGGCGCTAGAAGGTCCTCGTCCGCCCGCCTACCGCCTAGCGCCTTTTAGAACATTGGGATAGTTACAGTTACAGAAATGACCCTTGAGGTTTGACCTAATTACATAAAAACACAAAGATCTTTTAAAATTACAAGTACCCCCTTGAGGTAATTATAAACATATCATTGGAGTTTGTAAATTAGAAACAAATATTAAGAGGTATTTGCAACTTTGAAAGATGGCTAGCTTTTTTTGGTGGGAATTAGATTAAACCTAAAAAGGATATATGTCGTAATTTACCCGTTATTGTAAGGTGGACAAACAATTAACATTAATTATACCGTGCAGGTCATTGTGCGTTGGTCTTTCTTTTTTTCTTCCGGAAAAGCTTGCAAGTAGATTATAACAGGTTATGGGAATAACAAGTATCATTGTGCAGCTGCTGCTTCCTTTATCAAACTAAGGTTTTTCCTGTTCGATTTATTGGTAATTATTACCTCTCTCGTTAGTATTTCAAGAACTTGTTTTTTCTGACATTTCTTGTCGAGTTAACGGAAATTTTAGGTTTGTTTCAAGAACCCATTTTAGGTTTTTGTGTTGATATAAATATCGAATGAGATTTGAGAAACAAAATGTGTATTTTAGTTTTTTTCTGGCATTCCTATTTTTTTTTTGGCTATTGTCTAAGAAATGGAAGTGGACAAATCAGTGTTAAGCAGTTGCATTGATGAATAAATTCATAATCTCGAGCATTTGAACATTTTGGTAAATACTGGGCAACAAATTTCTTGAGCATTGCACTTTGTATTTCATTGTTGTTTGGCGTGTATGGCACATAAAAGAACTACGGTGAAACTTCTGCGTAAGATGTACTCTATATTATGTTCTCAACTCGGGACTAGTAATAAATAAGAAGAAACTCTATATATATTATTGTATGTTTTCTGGGATTATCCTTAAGAAATTTCTCTCTAAATTTCAAAAATATCTATATATATCTATATAGGTAAACAAGTTTTTGATTGTTTTTCAGTTTTGGTATTTTATTTTTCTTCAGTTTTTTAGTCGTTTTATTTTCCTTGGGATTTTTTGATTGTTAGGAATTTTCATTATCTTCTTTTTTAGTTTTAGGGTTGTTTACAGGGTTTTTTCTTTATTGTTTGGGTTATTTTATATTTATGTAACGATCATTGACGGTCTCAAAATTTGATTCATGTTAGCCGACCCCAAATCATTTTGGGACTAAGGCTTAGATGTTGTTATTGTTGTTTGGGTTATTTTAATTTTTTATTTGAATATTTTGTTTTAGGCTATTCGTGTTATAATTACATAGATGCTTTTTCTTTTTGACGGAAAGATAGATTTGTTTCTTAAGAGACCTACTCACTTGTTCATGTATGTTTAGATTTCTAGGTGTGAATTTCCACTAGAGTGGCAAAAATTACAAAAAATATCTTTAATTTTTGCCCCAAGGATGTTCTTGTCTTGATAGAGTTGACTTTGCTCGTCGTCTTGGCCATGGGCGCCTGCTTTGTGAATCGATTGCCGCTATTGCATATTGGACTCTCCCGGCCCACTTTGCCAAAGGCCAAGGGTTGTAAATTGACGTAAACGTCTCTAGAGGCAACCTGATTTGAGGGGCGAAGATTTGACACTGGACACATTTTCTAACAATTGCGTCTTTCTTTAGGTTAGGTCAATAGTATCTTTGTCGAATCAGTTGTATGCTAGAGTTTGGCCTCCAATGTGATTGCCACAAATTCCTTGATGAACCTCTCGCAAGGCACATTCAGACTCCAACTCGGACAAGCACCTCAGCAAGGTGACCGAATAGCCTAGTTTGTATAGACTAGAATGGTCAATCAAGCTGCCTAGGTCCATAGGGTCCTTGCTTGTGCTTTATCCTGGGTAAGTCTTGTCCCGGAGACACTGAATGATAAGCCGCATCCATCCATTTTCGTGGCTGCTTGGATTTCTGTCAGTTCTAGGGCTGACGAGGCGTGGTAGCCAATGCTGACCTCTTCCATGTGTTCGGCCCTGCACCGGATGCTAGTATAGCCAGGGAGTTTGTAACACCCAAAAACTGATCGAAGTGTTAGTGTCGTGAATCCCAGTTGTACCAACAATGCTTATTTTAAAGAATGAAACTCTGTCTTATCGCATTTGATTTAAATGAGTAACTTCCAATTTAAAATGTAATCACGTCTCAAGGTGAAGTACGAGTTTTCAAACAATCATGTTACAGCCCCGCAGTTCTTAACAATTTATTTAATTTGATAATAAATTTGACGTCATGTCGTCAAGTTCCAACACTCCATCAAGCATGACCGAAACTCTTGGGAATGTCCTGCACATAAGCAAGCATCATGAAACCACACATATTCAAAAAAAAGTCTGTAGACACACAGCCGCATTCAAATCGCAATTAATACACGCATCAAATATTAATCATTCACCCTCAGGATTCACACGCCTGGGGACTTATCATCACATCCCCCGAGATACATACTGCAGGGGATACATACTGTAGGGGAACGGTCATAACAGGATACACACTGTCGGTATCTACAAAGCACCACATTGGGATACTTCCGGTTCAGTGGTCAATTACAATCACATTTACCAAATAGTAGATTCACATAATAGTAAGTTAATTTCATAATATAAATTATCATAGTCTGAGTAAGTAGCGAACTTACCAGGATTTCCGACCAATAAGATATGATTCCAATGTGGTGTTGACGACAAGGCGCGTTCTTCTAGCGACAATTTATTGATGCCTCATTTGGTCAATAAAGACGTGTACTGATTTCTATGTAGGAATGAATCGAATCCACATAAATAGGGAGAATCAGACAAAATGTGTAAATCCCAAGTTTTTTTTTGTGAGTAGGGCCTAGCTGGATATTCAGTTCAGTAGTGTTACATTTTATATGTCAGAGGACTATCAGAGTGTAATTCTTAATGAACTTTTTCCAAAACTCGTTTTCTAACATTTATTCTCCCTATTCATGGAAGACACTGGCCAATCAGGAAGCGAACAGGAGAATGTTCGAAAGATTCCAAAACACGTCAGAAGGAGAAATGTTTCATAGACATGTGTTGATGTGTAAAGAAGCAGCTGTACTTGTCGCAATAGTGTCATGTATGCTTGTCTCCTCTTGTGGTTAACCGTTGACGAGCCGATCCAGGATCTTCCTTGGGATCCACCTTTGTACCCTTCTCTTCTGGTCGGTCATTGGGGCTTTCTTTGCCCATGTTCTTCGAGGGCTGCATGCTCGGCCCGAGTTATGGTCGGCCTCCACATGGCGTTCTTGCTCGGCCCACAAGCTGGGTCTGCCGTCTTAAGCTCAGCTCGGTCGAACTGGTCTCGATCTGAATTGGTGCCAGGTCGGATCAGATATCATCATAGCTAACAAATACCAATGATCTCTCAAAGGCCATCATTGTTTTTAATGATGATTTCAGTTGAAGCAAAATCATCATTATGTACCCTATAAGGTTGCTCCGTCCGAGACTCTCAAATCTATGGTAGAGACAACAAACATAAACTGGACAGACGTCATTGAGGACGAGGCAACAGTGGATAGAGCGAAGCTCTCCTCTCAATGAGAGCGAAGCTCTCCTCTCAATGATCCTTTAGTCTTTGACTAAGGGTTAGGGCCTAGCCCTCCGGGGTACGCTGGTGGAACAATTAAATATTGAGGGCTTCAAGCGGCAGTGTGGGAGGCCAGATCTCGGTGGGAACCTGCGGTTGGATTTGGGGGGGTCCAGCATGGAGCAATCACTTGGGGGACGACTCCTTGTGCGCGGTAGTTGAGGATATTTAAGAACCTAGGAGCCAGATACACATCTCGCGATTTTTCTATTCATTCTATTTCTACGATTCAGTCAAAAAGGTCAGTGAAAGATTACCCCTTCTTGCCATGGTTGTAAATCATTCAGTAAAAATAAGTAGGCATGGGCCTTTTCAAACCGAAACCGCAGAACCGATCTGAAATGTGCAGGAACCGACGGTTCGGTTCGTTTCGGTTCTTGGAAGCAAAATTTATATTTTTTAGGCAGTTCGGTTCTTTTATTTTATAGATGTTCGGTTCGATGTTCTTATTAAAATTTTTTAAAAGAAACCGTATGAACCGATGTATATTATGAATTTAACTACAATGTATAATAGACATTTTGTCGATATCGCCTCGCTGAATCGATCTGAACCGTGTAGGAACTGAAGGAACCGAACAAAACTGCATCGAAACCGAACGGAATCGTGCCGGAACTGACTTATGTACATTTTTTCCTGGTCTCACAGAACCGAGGAACCGCTTGGAATCATTACTTTTTGCGGTTTGGTTCCAACGCGGTTCCATCAAAAAAACCAGTAAAATCGAACGATATTTTTTACAGCGGTTCGGTTCCGATTCCTTTATTTTTTGGAGCGGGACCGATTTGTCCCAGGCCTAAAAATAAGGCTCTGTAACTTTCTTCTTGAACTTCATTTCCTCGTGATATAGATGGACTTGCCAAGTCAACTCGGACCCGTTGATCTGGACCCATGCAACTTGGGGCCAAACTGTGGGATCTGGGTTACAGGTCCAACCCGGACCTTAGGTACACACGAGTGGATTACGGGTCTTGATACTTTGGACCCGTGACCCGCCGGGTCGTTCAAATTTTGAATTTCTTTGTTAATAATACGATTGTTGGACCCGACAGGACTGACCCGACGGGCCCAACAGCTATTTTTCAAAAAAAAGAAAAGAAAAAATAAACTTAAATTAAACTTATAGATACCTCCCAACCTCCCTCATTCTCACATCTCTCTCATTCGATCTAATATCTCTCTCTCTATAAATTCTCATTTCTATAAACTTTAATTTACTCTATAATTTCTTATTTTATCATTATGTGGAGCTCTAACAAGGGAAAGAGTATAGCTACGGCCTAACACGTCCAAAATGTCCAGTTTTGAACGAATAATTCTTTGGGGCAAACCAAGAAACCATCTGACATATTTATTTGAAAGCCTCAATCCGAATCTCAACAGCAACCTTCACCCGAATTTAAATATAAAAATCGACAATATGAAGATGATGCTATGATACTTGAAAAGATTTATTATGGTAGTAACACAACCGCCTTATGTTGAAGAGGTGTCGTCTGAAGAGGCATAAGAAACAACTGTCAAAGGAAGACGAAACAAAATAATCAAAGTGATTAAGAAACATGCCCCTGCTGTGGAAAGGAAGCCTACTTCCGATCTTTTATCAAAACACTTTAAGAAGTAAAAAATGGTGGATGGTTCGATGAAGGTTCTTTGCAACTATTGCATCAAAGAATATTCGGATAAGTCCGGAGATGGGTATGGAAATTTTAAAAGGCATTTTGAGAATAACCACGCATTGGTCCACGAAGATAAGAAGTCGCAAAGTCAACACAACTTCCAACCTTCTACTGTGGTTGAGGATGGCAATGCAAGTACATTTAATCTGTTGGATTCGTGGAAGAAAAGGGGAATATAATTTCTCGTACTCTCCATTATGGCACGAGATATTCTTGCAGTAACTGTGTCCATAGTTCTAATTGAGAGCGCTTTCAGTGAAACAGGTTATATGTTGGATGAATGGAGATAGCGAATGACGCCAAAGTTTTTTTGAGATCAGATGATACTTAAAGATGCAACAAAAATCATGCTACGAGATCAAGAAAATAAGTGGAATGATCTCTTAGCGGACCAAGACGCCTATCAAGAAGGTACCACTGAAGGAGAGTTTAGTCAAATGAGTCAAATCGACGACCAAGACGGCGACGACATCGACTTCGACTAAAGGTAAGTAAGGTAAGTAAGAGAACTATGTAAGGCATTGATTTCTTATGAGGATACGTAGTAAATTTAATTTTAAGTGAAAACTTCAAATTAAATATAAGCCCATTTTTGTTTCATTTTTCCTTTCGTTCATTAATTATAAAATGATAATTAAATAAAATCTTAAAAATATATTTTTGCAAAAAAAAAGAAAATTACGGGTCAACCCAAACCCGTATATGTCATATGTTCGGGTGGAGTTTGACTGTTCGAGTCTAGGTCTGGCCGACCCGTCGGGACCCGAACACCGACTCGGATTTGGGCATGTCTATCCTGATAAGAAATTCCTTTGCATTGTCCAGATATGAAGACCACTATCGTCTTCTGTGATACTGTCAGATTCGTTTACTAATCATGTGCAACACTAACACGCCACACACTTTGGTCGATAGTGTTTTGTTTTGGGTGAGATTCGTGTGTTGCATTTTCATTCATCCGACCAGTTCTCTGATGTGCTTATTAAATGGTTATCGATTCAACTCATCTTGAAGTTTGAATCGAGTGTCAACATTGAATTACTCTTCGATTTCGGCTGCAGGAGAGAATCTTTAAATTGTATTTTATACGTTTCCTTAAATTGTGTATTTCGTTACTTATTCCCTGAATCTTGCACATTATTTATTTTTGTGTAATATAATACAAATTTTCAAGTGTTTGAGGGGAAATTAAAAGACAGCAATCAATTGTATTGATAACAATGAATAGAGGGACCCTTATATAGGCATTACAATGAGAGTCCTTCCATACATAGGATTCCTAGTTAAGGTAAGACATCTAACAGGATCCTACTACCTCTGGAAGAATCTAGAACATTCCATAACTCTATCCCCCTACAACCAGTATTAGGTAAGACACCAACAAGGAAAGGATTTCCCGGAACACTCCCCCTGTGTCGAACACTAATACTAACATGGTGCATAAGGTGTTGCCTCGGTAAAAAACCTTTCCAAGTCAAATAAAACCCCGTGGGAAAAACAAAGACTTTGGTGAGGAAAAAGAGCACAACGCACCAACTACAAATGACAGAATCATGTGAAGTATACTCCCCCTGAGGTATACATGACAGCTCATTCCGTCGAGCTATCATTAGTTGAGCTCGGATAATCGACACATGTCGATGCTTCTCACATGTTTCTCAAATGTAGATTTCGGCAGAGACTTAGTGAACAAGTCTGCGATATTCTCATCCGAACTCACTTGTTTCACTTCGATATTCAGCAATTTCTGCTGTTGCTGATTATAAAAGAACTTCGGCGCAATATGCTTGGTATTGTCACCCTTTATGAAACCTAACTTCATCTGCTCAATGCATGCCGCATTGTCCTCAAAGATGCAAGTAGGGGTTGCTGTAGTGGGATCTAATCCACACGTTCCTCGTATATGGTCTATGACTGACCGGAGCCAAATGCACTCCCTTACGGATTCGTGCAATGCAATTATCTCTGCATGGTTCGAGGAAGTAGCAACCAGGGTCTGCTTGGTAGATCGCCAAGATATCGCCATATTCCCAATGGTGAACACATAACCAGTTTGGGAACGTCCTTTATGCGGGTCAGAGAGATAACCGGCATCAGCAAATCCAACTAACGTGTCGTTAGGATTCTCTGCATAAGGGCTAAGCTTGCTCGCATTAGCACTTCTGGTAGTCAAGCTACCATGCTTAGCTGCAATATAAGAGGAAGATCGACGGTCGGTATGCATCGTCTTAACCTCAACAATTCCTTTCGGAATATCGCTCTCTTTTGCGTAGGGAAAGAACAATCCAAGATCACTGGAGCCTTTCAAGTATCGAAAGATGTGTTTTACTCTATTCCAATGCCTTATCGTTGGAGCGGAGCTAAATCTCGCTAATAGATTCACAGAGAATGCGATGTTTGGACGAGTACATTGAGCCAGATACAACAACGCACCGATTGCGCTAAGGTACGGTGTTTCTGCTCCAAGGACCTCTTCATCCTCCTCTTTGGGACGAAACGGATCCTTGTTCAGTTCCAGACTTCGACCAATCATGGGGGTAGCAAGAGGATGTGCCTTGTCCATACTAAATCGCCTGAGCATTTTGTGGACATGAGCAGACTGATGAATGAGTATGCCATCATCTCGATGTTCTAGCTCTAATCCCAAGCAGAATCGAGTCCTCCCCAGATCTTTCATCTCGAATTCGGATTTAAGGTAGCGGGCCGTTTCATTGACCTCATCTATGGTACCGATAACATTCATGTCATCTACATAGACGGCTACAATCACGAATCCTGTATCTGTTCTTTTCACGAAAATACATGGACGGATGTCACTGTTCTCGTATCCCTTCCCAACCAAGTATTCACGTAGGCGGTTGTACCACATCCTTCCGGATTGTTTCAACCCATACAGTGAACGACGCAATTTCACAGCGTAAGCGCTCCGTGGTTTAGAGCTACTTGATTTGGGCAATGAAATCCCTTTGGGGACTTTCATATAAATATCCGTATCTAGATCCCCATAAAGATACGCTGTAACCACATCCATAAGTTGCATGTTCAGTTTTTCGGACACTACCAAACTGACTAAGTAGCGGAAAGTGATGATGTCCATAACGGGAGAATACGTCTCCTCGTAGTCAATGCCAGGGCGCTGCGAGAAGCCTTGGGCAACTAGTCTCGCTTTGTAACGCATGACCTCATCCTTATCATTGCGTTCTGACAGAGACCCATTTATGTCCAATCGGTTTAACGCCCACGGGTATTGGCTCGATACGGACAAATACCTCACGTTTAGCCATCGAGTCTAGTTCACCATTGCATCTTTCCATTTCACCAATCGGCTCGTTGTTGACATTCAAAGAACCGAGCGCCTCAAGATCGTCGTCTTCAATAATATCTTGAGCGACGGAGTAGGCAAAAGCATCATCGACTAGCGTGGACGACCTGTCCAATAGTACGTATTCACTCGTACATTGCATCGAGATTTCTTTATTTTCTGACATCAACAAAGTTTCCGACGCGTCCGTCGATTGTTCCATTGTTGATTCGAGGACATATCCGTAGTCAGAGATAATCTCGTGTGACGGAGTCACTGTCTCGATGATGAGAGGATTTTGTGCCTCCGTCGGTATCCTTTCTACCCACTGGCCTCCCCCTCTTTCGAGCAGGGATAAGAGCAGCCGAAGAAGCCGTCCCACCACTAAGGTTGACGCCGGGGGCATCATTCCTTTGGGCGGATGAACCTTGCCCTATAACTGGGACTTCTAACCTTGCAAGAACATTCGCAGCGGGAATGGTAGATCTTGTCACTTTCGCAGTATCAGGAAAGCTGTCGGGCATCGAATCCGCAACTTTCTGAAGACTGATAATACGTTGCACTTCTAGCTCGGATTGAGCTGTGCGGGGATCTTGATGAGGCAAGGAGGGAGCACACCAGACAATTTCCTGGCGTTCAACTGGAATTGTTCGATTCCTCTCTCCCCCTAACGACGGGAAGTTTGTCTCATCAAAGTGACCGTCTGCAAATATTGCAGTAAACAGATCTCCTGTCAAAGGTTCCAAATAGCGGACAATTTTAGGCAATTCATAGCCAACATATATACCTAATCGTCTTTGCGGACCCATTTTAGTACGCTGTGGAGGCGTAATTGGCACATAGAGTGCACAACCAAAAATGCGTAAGTGTGAAATATCAGGCTCATATCCAGTTACCAACTGGTACGCACTAAACGGTTGATTGGCAGTGGGTTGAAAGCGAATAAGTATAGCCGCATGCAAAATTGCATAACCCCAGGCAGAAATCGGTAAGTTGGTGCGCAATACCAATGCTCGGGCGATAAGCTGTAACCGCTTAATCATAGCCTCGGCAAGGCCATTCTGCGAATGAATATGGGGGACGGGATGTTCAACTTCAATCCTAATCGACATGCAATAGTCGTCAAAAGACTTTGACGTAAACTCACCAGCATTGTCCAATCTTAATGACGAGATTGGGAAGTCGGGGTGGTTAGCCCGTAACTTGATGATTTGTGCTAGGAGTTTAGCAAATGCAGCATTTCTTGTGGATAGCAGAGCGACATGTGACCATCGCGTCGATGCATCAACCAGAACCATAAAGTATCTGAATGGTCCGCACTCTGGCTGAATAGGTCCACATATGTCCCCTTGAATTCTTTGTAATAAGCGAATGTTTTGTGCTGAGTCTTTAGCAAAGGACGGAGAGGGTATCAATTTTGCTAGTGAACAGGCTTTGCAAAACGATTTATGGGCATTGGAAATTGCCACGGAAGCCTCGGGATTTACAAAAGATGCACCGTCAACCTTATCAGGGCGTGCGATCTTTAGTCCCGGTGATACGGTATCAAGCTCACTCACATCAATGCCGATATCGAGTGGTGCTTCCAGTCGTTTTCTGGACTTGAAAAACGGATGACCATGTGAGTTTTTCAAAATGCGAGTCATCATGTCGCGTCCAGGGTGACCGAGTCGGTCATGCCATAGTTGGTATGCTTCTAATCACACGATTCGTGACTCACAAAGATAGATTCAATAACCCTTATTGTAGTCCGGTATAAACCACTAGTTAGACTCATTAGTTTCTCGAGAACGCGGCGTCTTCCGCATTCCGCCGCAGTAACACACAAAAATACAGTCCCATTCTCACAATGTGTATCAAGGTGATAACCGTTGGCACGGATGTCCCTAAAACTTAGCAAGGTTCGGTTTGCTCTTGGGGCATAGAGAGCATTTGTGACATTAATATGCGTACCATTAGGTAGCAAGAAATGAGCAGGTCCCCTCCCTTGAGTTACTTGGGAGGAACCAATCATTGTTGTCACTGAGGATATATATGGCACAATATCCTTGAATAATTGCCTATTCCGAAGAATGGTGTGGGTTGTTCCACTATCAGCAAGGCACTCAATTTCGCCACGAGACATCTACAGTAAGACATGAAACTCGATTAGTCTTGTGATTAAAGACATAGCGAAAACTCATTAACTTCGAGTTTGGGGAAATTCGACCAAGTCGGTTAGGATCAAAGTTAGCACAATCGCTGGAAATAATTTCCGCGCAGCTTGACCTTTGTTCACTAAAACAGCAATAACTTCTTCGTTAAGAAGGCTATGGACGAACGGTCAGTTGTCCTGAAAACTAGACTTCCGTATCTTTCTGTCCATAGGTCGTGCACTTTCTGGATCATTAAACTTAGATCTCAGTGCTCGTTTCAAGTTGCTATTTTGGTATTCCCTATTGTTGAGTGATAGAGCAAGGTTGAAGCCTTTTTTCAAAGGCATTATTGTTGATACAATACTATGGTAATATGGCCATAGGAGCGTTTAGATACTTCAAAACGCATCTTGGTGTTCGATTTATATCTCGGCTAATGATCCTTTCGGTAACTCCAACTTGGTAGACTTATAGATAAAGTAGGAATGTCGGTACAGCTAAGGCTGTTTAAAAACCACTGATTCCGTTTGAACTTTCAAATCATAAACAAATACCAAGGAGGATGCGCCTAGTCTTGATCAAAAGTTTTGATGAAATCCACCAATGTATCAATTTAACCAAGCAATTCATTTACTGAGCAATTGTTTTGTGATAAACCAAACATGCTTTCGAAGGGAAAAATAAAATTCGTTTTTGTACAATCACAGCAATTAAAAGAATTTTATTCATCATGGCCAACTTTATTATATTCATGAAAATCCAAAGTAGTTCTCGGAAACTAGAAACAAGACAAAACATAACCAAACCGTAAAACTATTCAAAATACAATGATCTAGTCAAAGTCGGCAACATCCATATGTTGGTATTTGTCCGCAATGGTGAGAGGAGGGATCTCAGTCGGGATCTCAGTATGGTTCACCTCCGTATTCTCATTATCTTCCTCCATGTAATTTGACTCTTGAGTCAAGTACTGTTTATAGTGCTTGTAGTAAGCTTGGATGTTCTTTGGCGCCTTGCAATTGCGGTAAGTATGCTTCTTCGATCCGCAAGTATAGCAATTCCGGCCTTCCTTTGGAGTGGTTCCAATCCCGGCGGCAGGAGGCGGTCCACGTGGTTGGGTTCCACTAGGTCCCGTGGCCGAGCCACCTTGCCTCTTCCACACATTGGAACGACGACCTCGTGTAATACCACCAGTATTACATGCTTTTTCACTTTGGGCGCTCACGTCCATTTCTTCTGTTTGATGAATAAATGTACTCCATTGCAATAAAACATATTTTGTATAATATGGTTGTACCGTATTGTTTGCATCTGTTATTCGTGTAATGTGATGGTATGATGATTGACGAACTTTCAGTGACATACCTCGATGTCGTTAGGTAATTATCGGTGCGAATATGACGGTGGCCAACGTCTTGTTCCCCGAGAGATTTCCGGACGACATGGAGAGGGAGTCGTGTCATAAGAAATTAGTGTGATAATAATTTAGCAACAAAACTGTCCTTTACGTACGTTATACTCCGAGTCATTACGCACGCTATATACGAGTCATTACGTATGTTAAATATCGGCCCTTACGTACGTAACATCAGTCTTCGGTCTTCGGACAGGAATCTTCGTCAGGTGGTACGCATGCCGACCAACTTTCGGCGTGATTGCGACATGCAAGTCAACGAGGTGTTACGTACGTTAACCCGTTTCCGTTACGTACGTAACGATGTGGGTAAATCGTTCCAGCGAGTTTCTTACGTACGTTAACATTTTGCCATAACGTACGTAAAGTCTCTTACGTACGTAAACCGTCAGGCATAACGTACGTAAGAGCAATCTGAGTTTATAAAAGAACACTTTGCCTTTCATTTCTTCCGTCCCAAAAATCATTCTTCTCCCTTGTACACTGCTCTCCACCATCCTTGAACCAATTCTAACCTCCCAATTCAAGTGCTATCCTATTAGAGTACGTTAATCAAGCTTCGGGGAAGGTCTTGAAGGTGTTATCCTCTCGTTCTCCTTCGTCCACCGTCGTTCTTCATCATCTTTTGTCAGTAAAGGTAAGTTTATCCAACCTTGAAATCATTTCAGTATTGTTTAGTAAGTTATAGTAAACCTCGGATGCCTTGGGTAGCTTAGAACCCTCAGTAATAATCGAACCGGTATATAACTATCTCAATTGTTAATCGATATCCATCAAAGCTAGAAATTGGAATGAATAATGGTAGAACTCATAATCATATTGCTAATCACCAACTTCTCAGAATCATGTTGAAGGATTTCATGTATAACCGTATTATCATGTTGAATAAAACCGTTAATGAATCCTTGATGAACTTACCAACAATTTCTAGCCGAATAGATACCGAAACATGTTAAGATGATGGATTAATCGTTTTAGACTTGCATATTAAGACAACGATGAAATCTTGGTGATTGTTGGTTATAATTAACTAGGAATGTTGTGTTAGAACACTATTGTTTAGCGGAAGGATAACTTGTAAAGAATGTTGCCGAACCTAAGAAATTAATGGCACGCATTATGGTTAAAACGGAGAAATTCGATTCCGACATCATAAGCAACTAAGATAGGGTTCTAACAGGCGGGAGGGGGAGGAACGTCATTGATCATCATTGTTATCATAAGATGTTAATCGACAAACATGTAATAGGTCGGATTTCCAAGTGCGATCGCTCGCCGTTGCCTTGTCAAGAAATAACTCTCGTCGGATTTGAGGCAAGTGAATCTTGCTCGGACTTTTACGGCTTATAATTTTAGACATAGTAAATGTTACTATTGTGGAATGGTGCCCTTACGATTATCTTGTCCTAGTATTCCCGAGTAGATACTACCGTGACTCGCCGCGGCCTCGGGAGTTTTCTTGTTGGACCGTGTTGCGGATAAAACCCGAATGGTACCCTCGTCCGAGTATTCCCGTAGATACTTCCGTGACCCTTGGTTGCGACCTTGGGAGTTTATGTGCCGATAAAAGAAAGAACATGGAACATTCTGATAACCTTATTCCTTGAAATTATTAGATTTTGCCTTTGAGTTTGGTCGATTGTTTCGACTAGTTATCGCACGACATGTCGTGCTGTAAATTTGTTGAATTTGTGCAGACACCCCGAAGGTTACGGCCAGGCATGAGCTGTGTTGGAAGAAGGCCTGTTAATTTCTTAAAACAATTTGAACATTCCACGTTGTGTAATAACCGTATGTACGGACACTATTTGCTTTTGTACTTTGAGTTGTACGAATACTTTCTTAATTACTTCCGTATATTACTACTTTTAATAAAATATTTTCAAAAAAACTTGCCTTGTGGGTCCCTCATGGGATCTACGGCACTGTGGCGTCCCGATTTATTTTGGGGGCGTTACAGAAAATGGTATCGGAGCCAAACACTCACGTGGAAAGTTTTACCAAAAATATTTCGAAAACGTTTTGCCTTCAAAATCCAACACTTCTGACGACCGTAACTCCTCGAGGGATGTCGAGGTAAAATACACGTAAATTCTTAAAGGATCAAGTATGATGTTTGGATTCAGTAAGAACTCAGAGAATGTTTGCATTAAACTAACCTGTTAGATTGAACGAACATCACCAATGGCTCGTCGAGGAGCTAGAAGAAACGTGAATGAAGCACAAGGTTCCGCTATGAACCAGCAGGAAGACAGAAACACCGGAGAAACTAATCCAAATGGAATCAACCACCGCCCGTTAATCGTAACGAACAGAGGCGGAAAACCGTAACAACGGGGATTTGATCCACCTTCGTTTCGACTCTCGCCTGTGCCATTGCTATGGGAATCGCCAGTCAACCGGCGTAACAAGTACTACCATTAACATAGAAGAGAACACCGGAAGGACCGTCATGGGAGAAATGTCAAGGCCGCACCGCCATTATTCGACGGGTCGTGGATAAGCACGTGGACGATCGATCTCGAGATGGAGATCGCTTTCGAGGTGATCGGCCGCCCAGAAACCGAAAAGTGCCACTGGGATCAACCACTCCGTGACACCGCACTCGATGGTGGAGGACCTATAAGCCGAGGATGTAATAGTCGGATGGCCCGAGTTTTCCAAACTATTGAGAGACGAGTACTGCCCCCGATCACCCAAACCGCACGAGCGCGGAGTTTCTTCAAGCAGGTGGCCTCGAATTTGCCACGTAAATAATTCGGGCATACAGACCGAGCTAAGCTATGTCGCATGATGGTTCCATCCGAAGACCAATAATTTGTCACCTTGCTCAACGGTTGCGGAGGATGTTCTAACGCTACGCGGCGGGGTTTCATTGCACCACGTTGAGGGCATATGAGGACGTGGTCACGGCATACGCCGGTACGGTTGTCGGCCGGATGCCGGCACAACCAAAAAAGCGAAGACAAAGAATCACCGGGAGCACCAGCAGAGTGAATTTGGGAATCGGGTTCCCTCCAAATCGCAGCCTTCGTCCCAACAGAAAGGAACATCCGACGGCCTTCTCGCCGTAGTCGTTTCAATTGTGGCATAGCAGGCATACCATGAGTCGGTGTCGTAAAGCATCGACAAAGTGCTTTTCATGCGTAAGGGGTGGGCACATGTCTCTCTCGTTCTCGGATCAAACCTACACCAAACTCACCTCTCTCGTAGTCAACAAGGCTTGCCGTACATCCAGAGCGTCCGCCATGTCCGACTACCGATCTCCACCTCACCAATCTCCTCTACACGGTGCCTAAGAGGACGTGGTCGCGGGGAGGTATCGCACCCTCCTGAGACACCGCCGTCCCGCGTGTTCGAACTAAGGGCTACCGATGACCAGACTACTCCCGCCGTCTCGTGTACACTCCTTATTAAATCTCACTGCTCATGTATCGCTTGATACCGGAGCAACCCACTCGCTTATATCCATAGAATGTGTTAACCGCTTGCATCTCCTCAGGTACCCCGTGAGTCCTTTATCGTTAAACTACCCGAGGGTAGCAGGGTGGAGGGTAACTTGGAAGTTCGAAATCGTCCGATTCAGACAATAACTGGGCCGACACCAATCTCATGGTCTTTCCACTCCAAAACGAAGATGTGATTTTAGGTATGGACTGGATGACGATGCACAAGACGGTATTGGATACCTATCACCTGACCGTTTCTATTACGACCCATGACGGTGCCACTCACACAATTAGAGGCCGAGAGCACTTCAGTACTAAAGGGTCCTCGCCTCCTTTCAAAGCAGAGCATCTCATGATAATCGAGGAGCGTACATCGTGCTATATTCTTCAGAGGGCACGTCACGGTTGCTCTGCTAACATTCCTGTAGTAAGCGAATTTCCGGACATATTCCCCAATGAACTACCTGGATTGCCACCACAAAGAGAGGTCGATCTCTCAATCGAACTTGATCCAGGAACGACACCTATCTCCAAGGCACCATACAGGATGGCACCAGCCGAAATGAAGGAACTAAAGTCACAACTCGAAGAATTGCTAAGGAAGGGGCTCATTCGTCCAAGTACTTCGCCATGGGGAGCGCCGTTCTTTTGTGAAGAAAAAGGACCGCCTCTCGCTACTGTATCGACATGTGGAACTTAATAAGGTCACTATTAAGAACCGTTACCCACTTCCAAGGATTGATGATTTACTGGACCAACTGCAAGGGGCGACTGTGTTTTCAAAGATCGACTTACGTTCGGGATATCACCAATTGAGAATTCGAGAGGAGGATATTCCTAAGACCACATTTTGATCGAGATATGGGCACTACGAGTACATGGTGGTGTCGTTTGGCCTGACTAATGCTCCAGCCGTTTTTATGGAATTGATGAACAGGGTTCTGACAGAGTTTCTCGATAAGTGTGTGGTGGTTTTCATTGATGATATTTTAATTTATTCCCGAAGCCGATGGGAGCATGAGGAACACTTGAGGTGTGTTGAGCGTTTTAAGGCAACATCAATCGTATGCTAAACTTTCTAAATGCGAGTTCGGATGCCGAGGTAACCTTTGGGGCATGTGATTTCAGCAGAGGCGTTAAAGTAGACCCCCGTAAGATCGAGACAGCTTATGAATTGGGAACCACCTAGAAACGTCAAAGAGGTAAGGAGTTTCGGGGTTGGCGGGATATTATCGACAGGTCGCCGAGGCCTTCTCCGTGTCGCCACCATTAACAAACCGCTTAGGAAGAACACCAAGTTTGTCTGGACAATGATTGTCAGAGAGTTTCGACAAGCTAAAAGGAAGCTTACTACCGCCTCAAAGGTTGGTACTACCGCAGGTACGGAGGATTCGTAATATGCACCGATGCGTCTAAGCACGGCCGGGATGTGTGTTCATGCAAAATGACAGGGTTATCGCTTACGCCTCTCGGCAACTTAAACCTTATGAGGTGAACTACCCGACACATGACTTGAGCTAGCCGCAGCGGGTCCACGCTCTTAAGATCCGAGACATTACCTATATGGGGTTACCTGTAAGATCTTTACGGACCACAAGAGTTTAAAGTATATTTTCACGCAGAAAGAGTTAAATATGAGACAGAGGCGTTGGAGTTAATCAAGGATTACGATGTAGAGATTCTATATCACCCTCGAAAGGCCAACGCCGTACTGCATTGAGTCGGAAAAGTGCGCAGGAGGTGACACTATCTCGGTTTGACAAAGGCACCGAGTTGCAGCAAGATCTCGTGAGAAATGACATTGAAGTGTGGATACAACACCGCCAGGGACAGTTGTGCTCGATTGATATTCGCTCGTCTCTGCTGGACGAGATACGCCTAGCACAGATGGAGGATCCAGAACTTCGTGCGATCGGCGCAAAGGCCGAAGGGGGAGTTATTTCAGACTACAGGATCCGAGGGGGCTTAGTTAGATTCAAGAACAGAATTTGCATTCCACCTAACGACGAGCTTAAGCAAACTATACTCAAGGAAGCTCATTCTACTCCCTATTCGATACATCCCGGGGCGAGCAAAATGTACAAAGACCTGCGAAAGAGTTTCTGGTGGAAGAATATGAAGCAGGAGGTAGCAAGGTTTGTCGCTCGATGTATGATATGTCAACAGGTGAAGATTGAACACCGTAGACCGGCCGAATCATGCGGCCTTTACCCATTCTCGAATGGAAATGGGAGAGCATATCAATGGACTTTGTCACCAAGTTACCAAAGTGACGGCGGGGAAAGGACACGATATGGGTTATCAGAGACCGATCGACAAAGTCGGCACACTTCATTCCAATTCAGAGGCCATCGGAACTAACAGTGGCTACCATCTTTGTTCGGGAAATCGTGAGATTACATGGCGTTCCTCGTGGATTATTTCGGATAGAGACACTAGATATGTGTCCCGCTTCGGAAGGTCAGCCCACTGTGCCATGGGTACTCAATCGCATTTCAAGATCGCCTATCACCCTCAAACGGATGGACAAACAGACGCACTACATGCACTCGGAAGATATGTTGAGATCATGTGTACTGATTGGGTCAAGGATCAAGCTAAACACCTCTCGCTTAGCGGAGTTTTCGTACAACAACACCGGCATGCAAGCATAGGCATGGCCCCCTTTGAGGCCTTGTATGGTAGAAAGTGCAAGTCTCCCTATGTTGGGACGATGCATCCGATGTCGTCGCCACCGAGTTGGATCTAATCCAGAATCTATTAAGAAGATATCCATTGTTCGAAAACACATGTTGGCAAGCAGAGTCGCCAAAAGTCTTATGCTATGGACCGGCGCAATGACCGCTGGAATTTATGGTTGGGGATCATGTTTGGGTTAAAGTATCGCCAATGCGGGCATTCGACGCTCGTCCGTAAGGGCAAACTAAGCCCGAGATTTATCGTCTGCTCGAAATCGACCGAGTCGGTAGACTCGCTTATCGGCTAGCATTACCACCATCGTTAGACGGAGTGCATAATGTCTTCCACGTCTCCCAGCTGAGAAAGTACGTGTACGATCCTAGCCACAAGATCAACTTCGAGGAGGTAGAGATTTCCAATGATACTACCTTTAGGGAAGTTCCAACAGCGATTTGGGATCGACGCGTAAAGACACTAAGGAACAAGAGCATACCCCTTGTTAAAGTTCAGTGGTCGCACCACGGTACGGAAGAAGCGACTTGGGAGACCGAGGCGAGCATGAGAGAGAATCATCCCGAGTTATTTTCTTAGTTTCGGGACGAAACTATTTTTAAGGGGGGTAATACCACCAGTATTACATGCTTTTTCACTTTGGGCGCTCACGTCCATTTCTTCTGTTTGATGAATAAATGTACTCCATTGCAATAAAACATATTTTGTATAATATGGTTGTACCGTATTGTTCGCATCTGTTATTCGTGTAATGTGATGGTATGATGATTGACGAACTTTCAGTGACATACCTCGATGTCGTTAGGTAATTATCGGTGCGAATATGACGGTGGCCAACGTCTTGTTCCCCGAGAGATTTCCGGACGACATGGAGAGGGAGTCGTGTCATAAGAAATTAGTGTGATAATAATTTAGCAACAAAACTGTCCTTTACGTACGTTATACTCCGAGTCATTACGCACGCTATATACGAGTCATTACGTACGTTAAATATCGGCCCTTACGTACGTAACATCAGTCTTCGGTCTTCGGACAGGAATCTTCGTCAGGTGGTACGCATGGCGACCAACTTTCGGCGTGATTGCGACATGCAAGTCAACGAGGTGTTACGTACGTTAACCCGTTTCCGTTACGTACGTAATGATGTGGGTAAATCGTTCCAGCGAGTTTCTTACGTACGTTAACATTTTGCCATAACGTACGTAAAGTCTCTTACGTACGTAAACCGTCAGGCATAACGTACGTAAGAGCAATCTGAGTTTATAAAAGAACACTTTGCCTTTCATTTCTTCTGTCCCAAAAATCATTCTTCTCCCTTGTACACTGCTCTCCACCATCCTTGAACCAATTCTAACCTCCCAATTCAAGTGCTATCCTATTAGAGTACGTTAATCAAGCTTCGGGGAAGGTCTTGAAGGTGTTATCCTCTCGTTCTCCTTCGTCCACCGTCGTTCTTCATCATCTTTTGTCAGTAAAGGTAAGTTTATCCAACCTTGAACTCATTTCAGTATTGTTTAGTAAGTTATAGTAAATCTCGGATGCCTTGGGTAGCTTAGAACCCTCAGTAATAATCGAACCGGTATATAACTATCTCAATTGTTAATCGATATCCATCAAAGCTAGAAATTGGAATGAATAATGGTAGAACTCATAATCATATTGCTAATCACCAACTTCTCGGAATCATGTTGAAGGATTTCATGTATAACCGTATTATCATGTTGAATAAAACCGTTAATGAATCCTTGATGAACTTACCAACAATTTCTAGCCGAATAGATACCGAAACATGTTAAGATGATGGATTAATCGTTTTAGACTTGCATATTAAGACAACGATGAAATCTTGGTGATTGTTGGTTATAATTAACTAGGAATGTTGTGTTAGAACACTATTGTTTAGCGGAAGGATAACTTGTAAAGAATGTTGCCGAACCTAAGAAATTAATGGCACGCATTATGGTTAAAACGGAGAAATTCGATTCCGACATCATAAGCAACTAAGATAGGGTTCTAACAGGCGGGAGGGGGAGGAACGTCATTGATCATCATTGTTATCATAAGATGTTAATCGACAAACATGTAATAGGTCGAATTTCCAAGTGCGATCGTTCAAGCCGTTGCCTTGTCAAGAAATAACTCTCGTCGGATTTGAGGCAAGTGAATCTTGCTCAGACTTTACGGCTTATAATTTTAGACATAGTAAATGTTACTATTGTGGAATGGTGCCCTTACGATTATCTTGTCCGGAGTATTCCCGAGTAGATACTACCGTGACCCTTGGCCGCGGCCTTGGGAGTTTTCTTGTTGGACCGTGTTGCGGGATAAAACCTGAATGGTACCCACGTCCGGAGTATTCCTGTGTAGATACTTCCGTGACCCTTGGTTGCGACCTTGGGAGTTTATGTGCTGATAAAGGAAAGAACATGGAACATTCAGTGATAACCTTATTCCTTGAAATTATTAGATTTTGCCTTTGAGTTTGGTTGGATTGTTTCTGACCTAGGTTACTGGCACGACATGTCGTGCCAGGTAAATTTGTTGAATTTGTGCAGGACACCCCCGAAGGTTACGGCCAGGCATGAGCTGTGTTGGAAGAAGGCCTGTTAATTTCTTAAAACAATTTGAACATTCCACGTTGTGTAATAACCGTATGTACGGACACTATTTGCTTTTGTACTTTGAGTTGTACGAATACTTTCTTAATTACTTCCGTATATTACTACTTTTAATAAAATATTTTCAAAAAAACTTGCCTTGTGGGTCCCTCATGGGATCTACGGCACTGTGGCGTCCCGATTTATTTTGGGGGCGTTACACCTCGTCTTTTCCCTCGCTTGCTCGAGTCATGCACCCGTGGTGCTTGCAAAAACTGAGTAGCGTTGCCTTTTCTATTTTGTCGTGGTGCCTTCCTGTGGGTAGCCTGATTCACTTCCGGAATCGGCTTGACCACCGGGCGCGCATTGCTATTGAGAATAATCTCATGGTGCCTTTCTTTTTCGCGAGGTGGGAGATAAGGTCACTAAAATTTTTAATTCTCCCTTCCTCATGTGCAACGCGGTGATGAGCAATCACACTTGCTCCCACTGGAAACGTGTTAAGAGTCTTCTCGATCAAATCTTGATCGACTTCTTGACACCACAAAACCAAGATCAGCCAAGATCGAGGATGGCTTGATTATAGGCCTCCACATTCGCATAATCCAAAATCGGATTTGCTCCCACCGAAGTTGCAATTCGGGAAGCGCGATCATGCACATTATTAAATCGTTGTTCGAGTGTATCCCATAGTTCTTTGGGGGTTTGCAAATTCATGTAACACTTTTTCAACCACGGATGTATATGTCTACGCAAGTACATCACTGCATTAGCCTTGGTTTCCTCGCTCGGTTCTTGAGCGGTAGGCTCGTTAGAGGGAAAGATGGTGGTGGTAAATCTCTTACCGACGAACGCCAAGCGAACGTCTGAGACCCACCTATGGTACTCCTTACCAGCATGGTTAAGGATGTCGAACTCCGGATGAACATTGGAGCTTTGTGCCATCTACAAGATATAAACAAGAGGAAGTTAGTCTTGTTGGATTTTCAGTGACAATGTAAACGGTCACAATCGATGCTTTTAAAAGCGTGTAACATAACCGTTACTCGATTTACTTCCCTTAATTGTTGTTTAGTAAAGTCGACTAAAAAAAACGGCGATATCAGATCGCACCCAGATACGTGGTGTATGCAACAACCACAAGTATCGACTTTCAACAATTCCGTGACTCCCCCAGGATCGTCACACAGTTTTCTTCGATACGCAGAGATACCGACTTCTCTCGCGGTCTCATCCACCGCAAAGTAGCGTGGGAGATAAAGAACCCAATGACCCATGTCCCAAGAGAAAAATTCCCAAAAGGAGAGAATTGAAATAGGGACAAGTCAGATAATTACCTCGATTATAAAATTAGGCACGTGCTGAATTTGTGGTGTGCTTCGATCTACCGGTTGGTACTCGATGCGACGACGTGAAACTGGAGGAGCAATTTTGGCGGCTTCCGAAGATAAGTTGATGTTCGGATTTTGGTCCGAGATTCAGAACCGGGTCGGACTTGGCTGGGCTGGAGCTAGCCGGCTTTTCGGCTGGAGCGGTGGTCCGACGGCGGCTGGGTAGTGGCAGCGGTGCTGGGCGGCGGCGGCTGGGCAGTGGCGGCGGTGGCTGGCAGCGGGCAGTGGTGGCTGGTAGCGGGCGGGCGATGGCTGGCGGCGGCGGTGATTGGGCAGTCGGCGGCGGCTGCTGGCCGATTTTCTTCTCTCTTTTTTTTTTTTTTTTCGTTCGAGCTACGTGCTGATAACGTGTTTGAGGAGAAAGTAAAAGACAGCAAATCAATTGTATTGATAACAATGAATAGAGGGGCCTTTATATAGGCATTACAATGAGAGTACTTCCATACATAGGATTCCTAGTTAAGGTAAGACATCTAACAGGATCCTACTACCTCTGGAAGAGTCTAGAACCTTCCATAACTCTATCCCCCTACAACCAGTATTAGGTAAGACACCAACAAGAAAAGAATTTCCCGGAACATCAAGGTAATTAAAGTAATTATTAGTGTAGCCGTTTGAGGCTTATCTTCTTCAACTTCACTATGTAGCATGCACCCTTTTATATGATGTGGAAAAAAATAAACATAACTTTTGACTTTGAAGTCGGAAAATTCTCCATGATACTATTTCGAGATCGG
This sequence comes from Orobanche coerulescens, assembly GCA_033398695.1. NCBI lineage: Eukaryota > Viridiplantae > Streptophyta > Magnoliopsida > Lamiales > Orobanchaceae > Orobanche > Orobanche coerulescens. The sequence continues at coordinate 172,839,760 of CM065808.1, forward strand.
AACGACGAAACACAAAAGACTTACAGCTCTGCAATGACCATTGATCTCCCAAGACCAAATTTCGACGTTTTAACAGCGTCTGGCCACTTTTATGTTTTTTCGCAAGTTTTTATTATTTTATTGAATGATTTTTCATTAATTTATGCACCTATGCTTGATCTCAAACACCTATAAATAGATATCTATTGTAGTATGAATGCAACTTGCATTTGATATCAATTAGAAATTATCACATTTTTTTATCTAAGATCGTTTGCCTTTTACAAATTATCCCGATGTCAATATTTGGAAACGTTCTAGCCACTCTCTTATTTTCTTATTTAGTAGTACTTCGTCATTAGGGCCACTATTTGCGCTCCTATGATAGACTCCTTTGTTGTAAACGCGTCCATTGTTCGAAAACAAAATAGAGTTCAGTCCGACAATTATCTGTATTTAATGATCATTTATTTTATTTTTTCTAAACTAAAAGATATCAATTCTTCATGCATGCAACTTTGAAAAATGTTTAAAGTATTCCATTACTCGTTTTATTTTTATTTTTGAGAAAATATTAATTTTGGTAATTGAAGTTTGACAATTTTATTTTGAAAAAACATACGACTGTAAAACAAATTTAAATCCTCAAATTGAAAAACACTTGGTGGATCACAATCTAAAGTGTATTATTACCGCCTAAATTAGTACACCATTAATTGATACACATACTAGTGCTAATCCGCTAGTACTATTAATACTCTTATCATGGACTATATAAGGAAACAGAGAACCATTGGGCTTGGGACCAACGGCCAATGTCTCCCACAGTTCCACTTCAACTGAGAGACCCGGATTCGAATCGCACAAGAAACACGAATTTATTTAGGGATTTATGCCTTCTCAGTTTCGGTTGAGACTTCAATTAAATGCCTCGGGGTACGCTGGTGGAACAATTAAATATTGAGACTTCAAGCGGCCGTGTGGGAAGTCTGATCTTGGTAAGAACCCGCGGCTGGATGAGTGGGATTCAACATAAAGCAATCATTGGGGGACGACTGAACTTGGTGGGAACCTGCAGCTGGATAGGCTGAATCCAGCATGAAACAATCACTTAGGGGACGACTTTTTGTGCGTGATAGTTGCGGATATTAAGAGCCAGGGAGCCGGATACACACCTCGCGATTTAACTAGTAGCAGTTCTGAAGGGACGAAACTATTGTCCCGAGAACTAATCAAGTGTAACCTTAAAACCTCGGTAACAAAAAAAAAAAAGAAACAGATGAAACTAAACGATAGCTCAAAGTGGACCTATTTCAGACAAGGTCAAAAGTTCGCTCACTCCATGACAATGAATCTACTCTAATATGTGTGAGTTGTTAAGAATCGTTGAAATGCGTACTTCTCGTAGTGCGTAATAAGATAATGTATTATAATATGTGAATGACTATTATGCCCCTGATGTAATTATGTAATTACGATTGTGCCATCTGAAGTTTTCTTATAAATAGGACTTCAATTATTAATTAAATATATACTTGAGAATTATTCTCTCTATTCTCTCTCTAAATCCTCTCTATAATATTTCAGTTTTATAATACGTTATCAGCACGATGGTATCAAGAAAAATTAATTCCGATATCATATATATCTTATATGTAAGAAAAACCGAATTAATAATTTAATGAATTAAAAGAATATTATATATTTTATTTTATTGTAATAGTTTTACCTCTTAACCGTCTTTCTTTTCTTTTCTTTTTTCTTCCTCGTCTTCTTATCTGCCACCGCCCACCGATCACCCTTTTTTTTCTTAACATCGAAAAACACACACATATATTAACACAGATACCTCATAGATAGATGCATTGTTCCGCTGATTCACGCCGCTACTAAACGGTGATGCCATTTTGTAGTCTATATTCCGTCCGACATCACCAACGCGTCCGGCATCATGGAGGAAGACTGGAGCAGTCTCCTGTATTCGGTGGACAATCACTCTGGACACCCGTCTCCGACGTCCTCCACTGCCGACAGGAGCTTCTTATCGCAGTTCTTTGTGCAGCGTTTTTTTTTTTTCTTAAAAAAATTTTGGCCCTTGAGCTTATAGAGGTTCTAGCATCAATTTTGGTAGATGAGTTGCGGAAGATTTCGATGATGACTTTTAATGATCCAACCTAATACCACATGATTATACTTTGAGAAAATAGTTGGACGAACCTGCTCCAGAAGAAGCAGTTAAATATTTACTAATCTAATTCCTAACTTTATTATAATTATCTTCAAGTGGTGGTTGAAACCATCTATTTGTTGGGCTTACATTATGTAAATATTACTATACCTCCCATGTGATAGTCTGATTATCATAAGATGGATGGTGATACCTCCCATATGATAATTAATTACCACAAGGTGGATGGTGATACCTCCTATGTGACAAGTTTAATTATCACAAGATGGATGGCGATGCCTCCTATATGATAAATGTAATCGTCACAAGACGGATGGTTTTACATATTTACTATACCTCCTATGTAACAAGTTTAATTATCACAAGATGGATGGCGATGCCTCCTATATGATAAATGTAATTGTCACAAGACGGATGGTTTTACATATTTACTATACCTCATATGTGATGAGTTCAATTATCACAAGACGAATGGTTTTACATATATGCAATTTATATATTATATATTACCATCGTGGTTGGTTATACCATATGGATGGTTCATAAATACTGCTCCCGAAGAAGTAGTTGATAAAAATAAATCCTACTCTGAAGAAGTAGTTGATCAATTATTTAAATACTGCTCTTGAAGAATCAGTTGAAAGAAATAAATCCTACTATGAAGAAGTAGTTGATCAATGATTCAAATCTTACTCTGGAAAGAAGAAGCAGTTGATAGAAATAATAAGATGGAGAAAATTGAGCAAGCAATACCATAAGTTATAATGATCAAATTAAAGAAAATCATATACACCGCATGGTGGGATCGTCTGACAAGTGATATGAAAAACTATCACCGGAAAATAATTGCTCAATTAATCTCATGTTGATTATATCACATGATGTGATCATTGAAATCATATTGATATCACAATAGAGAAGCATATATCACATATTCGTGAGAATAATGTATTTACATAAAGGCAAAAGGCGATCATATTATTGTTCTGGAAGAAGCACGAAGTTGTCGAAGTAAAAAATATCGAAACTAGCCGAAAGGCAGTAAACACTCGACAATATGAAACACGAAAAGAAAATACATATGAAACCCATAAAAAGGGGTGCGTCTCGAGAGTATAAAACTTCGTAACTCTGTCAACCCCTGGCATCAGGGTTTATAATGAAAGATCTAAAGGATCTAAACTTCTTTTTCGTTTGGCGCCAATAGTCTGTGGCTGATGAGCTTTGACTTCCAAATTCTTAACTGAAATATATGCTTGAAACTTTATAAGTAGATCAGCAACCGTGTCAGGACATATAAGAATATCTCTTGATGGCTGAGAGATAAAATTGTGATCTACTCTTTGATCCAGAAAGGCAAGCAAATCATTGAAGAAATTATTAATATTCAACAAACCTATAAGTTTGGTATGGAAGTCCAGCTCAGCCCATGACATGATATTGAATATCTCATTGAGTGTGCCATAGCCACCTGGAAGAACAATAAATGCATCACTATTATTCACCATATACATCATACTATCATGCACAGACTGTGCTTGAAGCATCAACCCAGTTGAACCCCATATACTACTGGTTCTAACTGTGGGAAGTGTGAGGTACTTGTTACTCTTACTCTCCCATTTTATGCAGCCTCTAAAAGATAACCCAAAAATCTATGGTTACTCCCACCATATAATATATCGATTTTGTAATTTCCTAATTCTTTTACGAATTGATATGCCATATCTATATGCTGGATATGACCTGTCAGTTTGGATCCACCTAAAATACATATGGTTTTAATTGGATGAGATCTGTATGAGGATTCTGAGAACTCCATTTCTCTACACTAGATTTTCAAAGTACTTTTATGAGATTTACAATTTTTGATTTGTGGATCTCAAATTTAAAGAACAAACTTCTTACTAGAAGACAAATGACTTCACTATTTTCATTGAAAAATGAGCAGCAGATAAGTCACTGCTTTTACTATTTTCTTTTTGACAAAATTACAGAAGAAGACGAAAGATATGATATTATATTTTTCAATGAAAATAATGTTATCTATCAGAAGCTGAGAAATTTAAATATTGGAGAACAATATTCATCAACTTGCATAATTTTGCTATTTACCTTATACCAACTGTGACAGAACGGACTTACAAACTGGATCTTTTGAGACTAATTTTTCATGACTATAGCGTTCCAGTTCATCCTTAAATTATGTCCACAGAGCCAATAGTTCACGATGAACGTATCCACTAGGATGTGTATCAAGAATCTGTTGGATATCGTGATCCATAGATTCCTTACTCAATCTATCCTTGATAAATGCGATTTTATCTTCTCGATTTTTGGATACAAACCCTACCGATTTGCACCGTGTGTCACATGTCCACCGAGCACATTTATAGCATCTACCTAATCTTTTTGCTCTTCGTTTCTTTGCAAAATTACTCCTACCTGTACCTGGCATGTACTTAAATGAATTTGAAAATTCGTCAGATAATCGAACTTGTGCTTCGATCAACCATCGATTATCTTCTGGGATGCCATTCCTCATTAGCACCCTTAATCTTTCGAGTCGAGCTCGATAAATTCTTTTTATGATATTCACGGGTAATATTTGCGAAGACTAGAAAGCATTGAATCCATTAATCAAACCCTCGATATGGGTGATTGTGAATACAATGCTAATCTTTTTATAGATTGAAATTACGCGTATGAGATTTGACTCCGCGTTTCAATAGTTCATATCCCGAAGCGTATGAACTACAGTTCTATATTTAAATAATAAACATAATATGACATGTGGGAGCGGCGAATCCATGTTGATAATGATGTGCAATAATGGCACCGAAAGATGATGTGATATGTTGGTAAAATATCTATATGATGATATAGACACATCATGTCTTCAAATATTTGTTCTCGATTAATATCAATACTAGCCAATGTTGGGAATGAATTCCTAATAAATTTGGAATATATTAAGGGGGAGTATGGGCCTACTTCCTCTATATGTGAACTACTAGATATTATGGATCCACTAGATAGTCACATGTGTATATGACTCGTAATCGGAAACTTACGAGATGATTTGCTCATGGTTGGAGCATATATTCCATATCAGATTAAGCTAGTAATATATCCCAAATAAACTTGAATAGATCCCAGAAAGGATCAAGATATGCGCATACAAGTGGGATATTAATTGGCATACTATTCGAAGTCCTCCTGCCACTATCGAGAACATAATATACAAACCCCCATGACTGAAGATGAATACTGAGGTACTGGCATATGAGTTTGGTGCTCAAGAAATCTCTTAGCATTAGGGGGAGTATTAGTAGTTGGAAATATGTGAAATGCATCACACTATATCCTCACAACTATATAAACTTGAAGTTCAAAGATGCATGATAAATTATTAATCTTTGGTACCAACTACAACTGCTTTGATAAATATATAATAATTTCCCGAATATAAATCAAAGTAAATGATAAAAGGAGGCATATACTTTTGAAGTATATAGACATAACTATAAAGGAAGATAATGAGATATCTCGACAAGTTATGTTGCTACATGAAATAAATGTTGAAATTGTCGACACAATATAGCGCTATAAATGAAATGAGGATATTGAAATCCATGATTGTGAAATATGGATATTGGAAATGAGGATATTGAAATTCATCAAAATTGAAATATATGACCTTATAACAAAATGAAACATATGAGATTACTGAAAGTGACCCCTGAAGAGATTCTAAAAGTATTATCAGTGCGTGCAATCACCCAAAATAAGGCGTTGTGAAAGAAAATTATATGCTGTACTCTTTTCCTTGACTGAGGTTTTATCCCACTGAGTTTTCATAGCAAGGTTTTTAACGAGGCAGCTTAATCACAACTAATATGGAATCTCCAAAGAGATTTGAAACGTACTGCAAAGAATATGAGTGCGGGATTACAAATTGCACTGAATACGATACTAGTACTAATCCTTGGAGGATTATTGAAATGCCTGGGGCATATTTATAAAATACGTGTTGCACTCTTTTTCCCTTGACTGAGGTTTTGTCCCATTGAGTTTTCCTAACAAGGTTTTTAATAAGGCAACACGAATGGCGTATTAGTATGAATAATGTACTCTTTTCCCTTCGTTAGGATTTTTCCCATTGGGTTTTTCCTAATAAGGTTTTAACGAGGCATATTCATGGCATAATGAAGAAAATTATAAAGATCAAGATTATTCCTCAAAGATTTAAAAACTGAAGGGGTAGTTGTACTCTTTTTCCTTCGATCAAGTTTTTTCCCACTGGGTTTTCTTGACAAGGTTTTAATAAGGCAACACGTGGATACCCCAACAACGAATGATATACATGACAGATTCACCCAGTTTTTGTCCCACGAGGTTTTACTGAGTCGGCACAAGAATACTCATACAAGAACTATCAAGATAAGAGGGAGCAAATTTACGAGATTACAGATTGTTGAAGTTTTATCCAACAAAGGTTTCCTACCAACGTTATATGATTGTCACACGCTCCAATACAAACAGTTTGAGAGTTTTTCTCCCATTGAGTTTTTCTTCAAACTAGTTCAGCAGATATTTATGTAAATAGTCATTCAAGGGGGAGTGTTAAGAATCGTTGAAATGCGCACTTCTCGTAGTGCGTAATAAGATAATGTATTATAATATGTGAATGACTATTATGCTCATGATGTAATTATGTAATTACGATTGTGCCATCTGAAGTTTTCCTATAAATAGGACTTCAGTTATTAATGAAATATATACTTGAGAATCATTCTCTCTATTCTCTCTCTAAATCCTCTCTATAATATTTCAGTTTTATAACATGAGTCCATTTCTTTTGGGAATTGCTTGTTGTTCACGCACCAAAATTTACTAGATGCACTTCATGTACTCACTTCTTAATTTAAGTGAAAGATTTCACTTTTTATAATTTCCAAAATAAAATTTCTATTTGGATATTATTTATTTTATACTTAAATTAATCATATTCAACAAATTACTTATCTAAAAAAGCTATATTACTGCTATTTTTTATTTTTTTTGCATAATATTATTTTCATCCTTTTTCAACGCGAAACGTCATTTTCAGCCCATTTCACATAGGAGCATCATTTTCGACAGTTTCAACATGAGATGTTATTTTTGATCAGTTTCCCTCCGGGACATCATTTTCTACTGTTTGTGCTCTAAGACATAATTTTCGACCTGCTTTGCTTGGGGACATCATTTTCGACCGTTTCACTCGGGGAAGTAATTTTCGATCCGTTTTGCACAGGGACGTCATTTTCGACCACTTACATACCGGACGACATTTTGGACACTTTTCGCCCCCGAACTGTTGGGTTTCAGTGATAAAAAATGCACAATGGAAAACTAAACGGATCAATCCGAATAAAACCGAACCCCTAAGAGGATCAATCAAGCATCATATAAACGAATATATAATAAATAAAAATAAGTCATGAAATAAAAATCATATCCTTGAAATCTTTGATTAAATATTGAATAAATCGAACCAAGCTTTAGAAAATTCCCGAGCACCGAAACCACCGTGCCTCTACGTATCACGCGTCGGCAGATGACCAGAAAATATTTCTATCAACTTATACTCTAGGTATACGGCTATAAGTTGATAGAATTAGCTTAGTTTTAATTTTCTAAATACTATAGGTATTTTATAAAAATTATTTTCTCTCAAAATTACACTTAGAACATAAGTGTAAAAACTTAAAAAAAAAAAATTCACTCTCTCTTGTGTATACTTACGATCGAACTCATCTTGTGGGAAGGAGGATGATGTTTGTTATATAACACAACAACACCTCACTTCACATATTTTACCAAAAACCATAACATTAATTATACACCAAGTGTATAATTAAATGTCCCACATTATAACATCTATTCTTCATCATATCTTATGCCATGACAAAATGAGATGATAAGTCACCAAGTGATAAGTGAGGGGGGACGACCTACATGACATTATTAAGATTGGTTCGTTTCGGTCCGTGAAACGAACCATTGTGTATCAAGTCCGGTAGATAAACCTTGGTACGTTTCAATATTAATATAATTAATTAATCTAATTAATTAATTATATTAAAAACAAATATGTAAGAAATAATATGAATAAATTAATTACCCGGTAATTTATTTAATTCACGAGACTGATTTAATTTATTCAATAAATTAAATCAGACATCTAAATCTCAATTTGAATATTTTTAATAAAATATTCCAACACCAACAAGCTAATTCGGGTACACAAGTACTCCAACTTGATAGTTCTTGAATCACGACCTAAACAACATCAATCTATCCAAATATCAATAAACATGAAATCAGTATCCTTGAATATATCAATACCGAATTCAAACAACAACATCCGAATTACTACGACCAAATAACAAGAATGAAATTCCACAATTTATTCAACATACACTTCTTTCTAATTTTCCCACATTTTCGCAAAATCCATATATCAATTCAATAAGTCGGATATACAAACTTAACCAAAATATTCCAATCAATATCTCTTTTAAGTCTTTAATGCATAATTCAAAGGTATATTTGAATCATCAATTAATAAACACTAACCACATCAAGAACACAAAGAACGCCATCACAACCATATATATCCTTCAACGTAATATTTAGCCATCGATATGAACTATACAACCCAAATATACCAAAACTCTTCAAACATTAAAAAATATGAGGGTTCAAACCAATTACCTCAATCCGAAAAAAAATCAAGAACGATGTTAGAATCCTTGTTCCAAGCTTTTCTAGATGTTAACACTTGATAAACCAACTCAAAATCTAAGATTTAGTGGTTAAAAATCGAGTTTGGGTGCCCTGGGGTGAAAGGGATTCGAGTAGGAAGGATTGGGAAGTGAAATTCCCGATTGTTAAACATATTTATATGTCTCGGCATGTTAACGTACACTAACCAAAACCGTAACGTACGCAACGTGTTCTCCAAATACAAACAGTACAGTTTTTGGCATTTTGGCCATAACTCACTCATCCGGACTCCGATTAAATCACCGTTTGAACTATTAGAAAGTTATCTAGATGCATTATCATACTGTTATGTTTCAGAATTTTTAGTATTTTCAAAAATTGGTGGTAATTTTTTAAAATCGAACCTTATACACGACACTTTCCAAAAAATGTCCAAATCTTATTTCCTCAAACACTTCAACATATAATCACCTTAATCATGTCATATACACCAAGAACTTATTCAATTACATGAATTAATCTATAACCATATTCAATAATATTACTTTGTTCATAATCATCAAACAACATAATCCAATATGTGTTATAACATCCAAACCACCATCTTAACTCATAATCTAACAAATATCAATATATAATCATTTTTTTCAACACGAACTCCATGAAACACCCATAATATTAACAATACTTCTACAATCTATCATCAAACTGTAATACCCGTACTTTTGATTGACTGTTTGACCTTGCCGTTCTTCTTATCTTGTCGCTCTGTAAACTCTTGGTGATGTTGTTAATATTATTTTTGAGTTTTGTATCTTGTTTGGGTCGCGATCGCGTTGTTTAGACCTTGCATATGTGTTCTGGACCAGAGAAATAGCGCACGCTAGGCCTAGGCTAACGCACGCTAATTCTGCTTGGTTAGCGCACCCTAGCTTTGAGCCGTAGCGCGCGCTAAGGGACCAGTCAGGTCAGAACCAGTAACTCGGACTGCCCTCTGGACTGGCGGTTAATGCGCGCTAGGAGTTCATTAGCGCACGCTATTCATGGTTAGTAGCGTAAGCTAACTTCCATCCGTAGCGCACGCTAACGGGCTGGTCGGCAGAGGCAATGAGGTTGTCAGGTTTTCTGGACTATCAGGTAACATACGCTAGGCTTCGGCTAGCGCACACTAAAGTTGTCATATAGCGCACGCTAAGCCATAGCGGTAGCGCACGCTAAGGCTTGAGCAGGGCAGAGGACAGTAGGTTCTGGACTCCAGTACTGGACACCACTTTCTGGCTAGCGCATGCTAGAGAAGGGCGATTAGCGCACGCTAACGGGGCCGGCAGAAGCCACTGGACTACCCGGTGACCATGCTAGCGCACGCTAATGAAGGAAGCGTAGCGTGCGCTAGACTGGGTGGATATATATTGGACAGTTGACTTCCATTTCGTCATTTTTCACCCTCTTCACTCATTTCCGACGGGAGCAACTCGGGAGAGACGATTTTGAGTGATTGGAAGCGATTCTTCGTCAAACATCAACATATTTTGTTAGAGAACAAGGATTCCACAACATCTAATCCATCCTAACGTCCAAATCAAGGTAAAAATCCTTAGAACCCTATTTTTTGGGAATTTTGGGGTTTTTCGTAGATTCGTCCGATTTATCCGTTTTGAAGCTTGGGAACCTTGAGATTATGATGTATCTATCCCTTATGCATGCTTTCCTTACGATTTTACGGATTGGATTGTGCCGTTTTCGGACTTGTGAGGGTTTGGACGATTTTCCAACCTCTAGTTGTTAATCCGTGTATTTTCATGAATCGTAGACGGGTTTTGAGAGTTTCTTCGTGTAATTTGAGTATAGATAATTGATTATCATATTCCTTGCGAATCGTTTAGGTGCCGGAAGCGTGTTTTTGGACCTACCGAACTCATACCCTTTTTCCGTTCAATTTCTCGATGTCTCAAAGACAAGTATATATTTATGATTATACGTTCTCGACTTTGGAAGTAAGATATATTAATGGCATGATTACTTATATCCACTCTGGGGTGGGCCGACGGGTCCCCTGAGGGTTTCATAGCCTCTGGTGCGATTCCACGGATAATATGAACGAACCACTCTGGGACGGACCGACGGGTCCTCTGAGGGTTCCGTAGCCTCTGGTGCGGTTCCACGGTATTCATATATGTATTGATGTGATGCTATGAGATTTAGTTATTCCGGAATACTAGTCTTGAATCGATGAATTGACGGTTACATTTACTTTATTGTCGAGGAGTATTGTATTTCATACTTGATATACTTGCACTAGCTATTCAACGGCTAACCCCTTTATGGGGAAAAAATTTTTCATGTATTTCAGGTTCCAGGAGAGCGGACAGGCAGGTATCTGGTCGGCACGAAGATGATGGGCAAGCGTGATACTGTGTCTTTCCTATGGTTATGTTTTGTGTCCCCCATTCAGTGTTGTTGTACTGGAATGGTTATTTAAATACTCGAGTATGGTTTTCCATTTTTCTTGATGTTCCGGCAGGTGTTTGCCGAGGTATTGTTTTGTGTCGTGATGTCTTTGGATACGTTGGACATGTTTCGAATACCCCTTATATTGTTCTTCATCCCATTGTTTGTAGACCATTTCGGTCAAAAGTTATAATTTTGCGTATGTTTAGCCTTGTGGGTCCTACTGTGGGGCTCACGACGCTGTAATATTCCCTGAATAACTTGGGGGTGTTACAGAATATGGTATCAGAGCTTAAGTCTATGGATAGCTAGGCTGTCGGTCTTTTGGGTCGATTGAGTCGTCATTTGCCCACATTATCACTACTTCGCCATCATCACAGTGCGACCGGTACTTGTAAGACCTCTTACTCTTCTGGTGTTTCCTTATTCGTTTTGCTTCTATTCTGGTATTCTTGAGAATCGGTCACTTTGATGACGTGCGATTGAATTATACTTACATGCCTTGTGTGTTCTTCAGTATGTCAGCTGGTAGGGGCCGTGGCCGTGGACGTGGAAGAGGTCGTGGCGCGGCCGTTTCCATCAGTTCTGTTGTGGGGTCAACCAACCCCAGTTTGTCGAACTCGGTGCATCCTGACACCAAAAGTCAGCAGGACCAGTCAAATAGCTAGGAGAACAGCCCGGACGTTGGAATTGCGAATGTACTTCAACAATTGGCTACCCATATGACCATTTTAGCCCAAACTGTTCAGCTGAATAACCCGAAACCGAACACGGATGCCTTGCTTCAGAACGTAATCCGTATGCACCCTCCACAGTTTGGCGGTGCCACAGACCCGTTAAGTTGGGAAGATTGGCTAGCGGAATTGGAAAAGATTTTCGAGGCGGTTGATTGCCCCGAAGTGAGGAAAGTACCGATTGCTCAGTATTTCCTCACTAAGGAGGCTGCTACATGGTGGAAGGTCATCAAGCCACAGGATCGTGTTGCCACGTAGGATGAATTTAAGGAGCTTTTGGAGGCCGAGTTTTGTCCTTGGCCGGTGCGAGAGAGCCGAATCCGAGCCTTTTTCGAGGCTAAACCGCAGAATATTCCTGTTTCGCAAGCGATTGTAGAGTACAACCAACAACTGATCCACGTGAAGGATCAAGTGCGGAACGAGCGTCATAAGATCCATTATTTTGATATGCGGATGAATTTGGACTTACGGCGGTACATGGCCGGATTTGCTTGTACCACACTGAAGGAATATCAGGACAGAGCTTTAGCCAATGATATGTTAAGCCCCGACAACGATACCGTTGAAGAACCGAAGAAGCAGAAGGTCGCGGGAAATTTTTCTGGCTCTAAGAGTGGCAACTTTCAGAGATGACAGATGACTAACCGTTCTGCCGGATAGTCGTCACGTTCTAATAAGGGAAAGAGGGGTTACCGTTCTACTCCGGGTACCTCAAACCGCATGGTGACTTGCTATAATTGTGGCCGTCCAGGCCACGTCAATTTGGAATGCAACTTTCCACCATTGAAGTGTCACACGTGCGGACAGTTGGGACATATAACAGCTTATTGTTCCGAACCGAATCAGACTTTGGACACTCGGGCTTCTGCCCCAGCACCACTTGAACAAGGTATAAATCAGCGACAATCTTTCGGTCAATCTCAGCAGAATTTCGGCAGGGGCCGGGGACGGGGTCAGAACGCTGGAGGGGGAAACTCTAGCGTCGGTTTGGTACAACCACGGGTTTATGAGATGCGTCGAACAGACGAACCCGACGCGGTGGTGGCTTCAGGTACCATTCATATTTTATCTCATCCAGTCTGTGTACTTTTTGATTCGGGTGCTACACATTCTTTTATTTCCTTGGAGTGTGTGCACCGTTTGAATATAACTTGTATGACTGCTTGCGATCCCTTCATCGTGAAACTGCCTAGCGGGGATAGAATTGTGGGGAACTGGGAGATTAGAGATTTTCTGGTGATTATATCCGGTATGGATTGGTTATCGAATTTAATTGTAGTTGATATGGAAGGCGAGGACGTGATCCTCGGCGAGGATTGGCTTGATAGTCACCAAGCGATTATGAATTACCGTACTAAGGTTATCACCATGATGACTAAAGATGGAACCGAGTACTCATTTTTGGGACGTAAGTCGGTCCAATACAAGTTACTTATCAGTGCCATGAAAGCCGTAAAACTTTTGAATAAAGGTTGTACGGGCTATTGGTGTTATGCTTTGAAAACGGGAGGAAACGAAGTCGATTTCTCTTTGATTCCGGTTGTTAATGAGTATCCCGATGTCTTTCCGGATGATCTCCCTGGATTACCGCCAGATCGGGAGATAGAATTTACCGTGGACTTAGAGCCAGATGCGGCTCCGATTTCTAAGGCACCTTATCGTATGGCACCTTCCGAAATGCAAGAATTAAAGAATCAGTTGGGAGAACTTCTGGAAAGAGGGTACATCAGACCGAGCGCTTCGCCTTAGGGCACGCCTGTTCTTTTCGTGAGGAAGAAAGATGGTTCACTACGTTTGTGCATCGACTACCGTGAGCTAAACAAAGTGACCATCAATAACAAGTATCCTTTGCCTCGTATAGACAATTTATTCGATCAATTGCAAGGGGCTGCAGTTTTCTTGAAAATTAATTTAAGATCAGGGTATTATCAACTCAGGGTGAGAGAGTTCGACGTTCCAAAGACGTCATTTCGGACGATATATGGGCATTATGAATTTGTAGTTATGCCTTTTGGGTTGACTAACGAGCCGGAAGTATTCATGCAGTTAATGAATAAAATTTTCATCGAGTATGTCGACAGGTGTGTAGTCGTCTTTATTGACGACATTTTGATGCGAGATAAAGAGGAACATGCCCGACACTTGCGTTTGGTACTAGATATTTTGAGAACCGAACACCTCTATGCAAAATTCTCGAAGTGTGAATTCTGGTTAGAAGAAGTTATGTTTCTCGGCCATGTGATTTCAGCCGAAGGGGTTCGTGTAGACCCGCAGAATATTGAGACAGTGCTAGATTGGGCACCGCCTAAAAATGTTAAGGAAGTTTGTAGCTTTTTGGGCCTTGCTGGATATTACCGTCGGTTTGTCGAGGGGTTCTCAAAACTCGCTCGTCCGCTTACGAAATTACTCCAGAAGACCGAAAAGTTTGTTTGGACGGATGAGAGACAACAGAGCTTCGATGAGCTGAAGAGACGTTTGACTTCAGCGCGATTTTAACTTTACCACATGGTAGTGAGGGCTTTGCAGTTTATAGTGACGCTTCGGGTCAAGGTCTTGGTTGTGTACTTATGCAGCATGATAAGACGATAGCTTTTGCATCACGACAACTAAAGCCGTACGAAATGAATTATCCTACTCACGATTTGGAGTTGGCCACAATTGTCTTCGCACTCAAGATTTGGCGACATTATTTGTATGGTTCTCTGTGTCGGATTTGTATTGATAAAGGATTACGATTTGGAAATTCTTTACCACCCCGGAAAAGCCAATGTCGTCGCGGATGCCTTGAGCCGCAAATCGGCATCTCTTTAAATGCTCGAGGTTCTTACATCTCAGACAAAAATTCGTCAGGATTTAATTGAGCAAGGGATAGAAGTTTGGCTTCAACGAGTACAAGGACAGTTGTGTACTCTCGAAATTACTTCGTCCTTGGTTGACGACATCAAAGGGAAGCAGTAGAGTGACCCGATGATTTCTCAACTGAAGGAAGATGTAATTAAAGGAAAAGCTCCTGGCTTTATGGTTCACGAGGATAGTATTCTGAGATTTCAGGGTAGGCTTTGTGTTCCGAACGATTTAGAGTTGAGGCAGAGAGTTCTCCGAGAGGCTCATGCTACGCCTTACTCAATCCACCCCGGGACGAGGAAGATGTACAAAGATTTGAAGCGAAATTTTTGGTGGAATAACATGAAGAAGGATGTCACAGAGTTTGTACTATGGTGCTTGACGTGTCAACAAGTCAAGATCGATCATCAACGACCAGCGGGGTTGTTGAAACCGCTTTCCATTCCCGAGTGGAAGTGGGAAGACATCTCTATGGATTTTATCACTGGCATGCCGAGAACTCGGGCCGGAATGAATATGATTTGGGTAATTGTCGATCGGTTGACCAAGTCTGCACACTTTTTGGGTATTAAGGATACTTCGGGACCGGACAGACTGGCTCGAACTTTTATAGCTGAGATCGTAAGGTTGCACGGTGCCCCTAAGACCATTGTTTCTGATCGAGACGGCCGTTTCGTATCGCATTTTTGGCAGGTCGTTCATCAGGCTTTGGGCACTGAGTTGAGATTGAGCACTTCCTTTCATCCTCAGTCGGACGGTCAGACGGAGAGGACGATTCAGACATTGGAAGATATGTTGCGGGCTTGTGCCTTAGACTGGAGTAATGATTGGGAGCTTCACTTACCGTTGATCGAGTTTGCTTACAATAATAGTTGGCATGCGTCGATCAAAATGGCACCATTCGAGGCGCTTTATGGTAGGCGATGTAGGTCGCCATTATGTTGGGATGAGGCTTCCGAGCTAATTGGAATGGAACCGTACATGTTGATGGAGACTAAGGAAAAGATTTCTATTATCCGGGACCGATTGCTGACTGCCCATAGTCGTCAGAAATCTTATGCTGATATTCGTCGTCGACCCTTGGAGCTCGAAGTGGGGGATCATGTCTTACTCAATGTGTCGCCGATCAGAGGAGTTTTCCGCTTCCGGAAAAAAGGGAAACTTAGTCCGAGGTATATCGGACCTTTCGAGATTTTGGACAGAGTGGGAGATTTAGCTTATCGCTTGGCGTTGCCTCCAGCTTTGAGTCACGTCCATAGTGTTTTTCATGTGTCTCAGTTGAGGAAATACGTGCCGGATCCGAGCCACGTTATCGACTATAGTGAGATTGACGTAGCCGAGGATATTACCTTTCCTTAGAGACCCGTGAAGATCCTTGAGCGTCGCGAGAAACAACTTCAGCATAAGACCATTCCACTAGTTAAAGTGCAATGGTCAAGACATGGAGTCGAGGAGGCGACTTGGGAGACGGAAGAGAAGATACGGTCGGAGTACCCCGAGCTTTTTATTTCTTAAGTTTCGGGACGAAACTTCTTTTTGGAGGGGGAGAATGTAATACCCATACTTTTGATTGACTATTTGACCTTGCCGTTCTTCTTATCTTGTCGCTCTGGAAACTCTTGGTGATGTTGTTAATATTATTTTTGAGTTTTGTATCTTGTTTGGGTCGTGATCGCGTTGTTTAGACCTTGCGGATGTGTTCTGGACCAGAGAAATAGCGCACGCTAGGCCTAGGCTAACGCACGCTAATTCTGCTTGGTTAGCGCACCCTAGCTTTGAGCCGTAGCGCGCGCTAAAGGACCAGTCAGGTCAGAACTAGTAACTCGGACTGCCCTCTGGACTGGCGGTTAACGCGCGCTAGGAGTTCATTAGCGCACGCTATTCGTGGTTAGTAGCGTACGCTAACTTACGTCTGTAGCGCACGCTAACGGGCTGGTCGGCAGAGGCAGTGAGGTTGTCAGGTTTTCTGGACTATCAGGTAACATATGCTAGGCTTCATCTAGCGCACACTAAAGCTGTCATATAGCGCACGCTAAGCCATAGCGGTAGCGCACGCTAAGGCTTGAGCAGGGCAGAAGACAGCAGGTTCTGGACTCCAGTACTGGACACCACTTTCTGGCTAGCGCACGCTAGAGAAGGGCGATTAGCGCACGCTAACGGGGCCGGCAGAAGCCACTGGACTACCCGGTGACCACGCTAGCGCACGCTAATAAAGGAAGCGTAGTGTGCGCTAGACTGGGCGGATATATATTGGACAGTTGACTTCCATTTCGTCATTTTCATCCTCTTCACTCATTTCCGACGGGAGCAGCTCGGGAGAGACGATTTTGAGCGATTGGAAGCGATTCTTCGTCAAACATCAACATATTTGGTTAGAGAACAAGGATTCCACAACATCTAATCTATCATAACGTCCAAATCAAGGTAAAAAATCCTTAGAACTCTATTTTTTGGGAATTTTGGGGTTTTTCGTAGATTCGTCCGATTTATCCGTTTTGAAGGTTGAGAACCTTGATATTATGATGTATCTATCCCTTATGCATGCTTTTCTTACGATTTTACGGATCGGATTGTGCCGTTTTCGGACTTGTGAGGGTTTGGACGATTTTCCAACCTCTAGTTGTTTATCCGTGTATTTTCATGAATCGTAGACGGGTTTCGGGAGTTTCTTCGTGTAATTTGAGTATAGATAATTGATTATCATATTCCTTGCGAATCGTTTAGGTGCCGGAAGCGCGTTCTTGGACCTACCGAACTCATACCCTTTTTCCGTTCAATTTCTCAATGTCTCAAAGACAAGTATATATTTATGATTATACGTTCTCGACTTTGAAAGTAAGATATATTAATGGCATGATTACTTATATCCACTCTGGGGTGGGCCGACGGGTCCCCTGAGGGTTTTGTAGCCTCTGGTTTGATTCCACGGATAATATGAACGAACCACTCTGGGACGGACCGACGGGTCCTCTGAGGGTTCCGTAGCCTCTGGTGCGGTTCCACGGTATTCATATATGTATTGATGTGATGCTATGAGATTTAGTTATTCCGGAATACTAGTCTTGAATCGATGAATTGACGGTTACATTTACTTTATTGTCGAGGAGTATTGTATTTCATACTTGATATACTTGCACTAGCTATTCGACGGCTAACCCCTTTATGGGAGAAATACTTTTCATGTATTTCAGGTTCCAGGAGAGCGGACAGGCAGGTATCGGGTCGGCACGAAGTTGATGGGCAAGCGTGATGCTGTGTCTTTCCTCTGGTTATGTTTTGTGTCCCCCATTCAGTGTTGTTGTACTGGAATGGTTATTTAAATACTCGAGTATGGTTTTCCATTTTTCTTGATGTTCCGGCAGGTGTTTGCCGAGGTATTGTTTTGTGTCGTGATGTCTTTGGATACGTTGGACATGTTTCGAATACCCCTTGTATTGTTCTTCATCCCATTGTTTGTAGACCATTTCGGTCAAAAGTTATAATTCCGCGTATGTTTAGCCTTGTGGGTCCTACGGTGGGGCTCACGGCGCTGTAATATTCCCTGAATAACTTGGGGGTGTTACACAAACGAAGTAATCATCCATAACAACATAGAAATCCGAGAATGAAGAGAGGGATTAACCAACATACCTCTTGAAGATGAACAACACAATCACACACCACAAGAATCAACAATAACTTCAAGTCCTAAGTTCCAATCCATGCCATCAAGCTCACAGTAAAGTTTAGAGAGTCTGGAAATCATTTAGAAATGAAGAGGGACGGAAAATGAAGATGAACTTCTCAAAATGCCGAAGTGACGAAGGTCTCACATATTTCTAAACTTCAGACATTACATACGCAACATGCAACACCTAACATACGCAACAACACCTTACGTACCTTATCCAACCTTGATAGCATACGCAACACCAGTCCAGAGGCTATCGCCTCATTTCATCCGATGAATTACGTAAACAAAACCCATTCCATAGTGTACGTAACTCCGAGTTAACTTGCTACAGTAATATACCCAATTAGCATATGTAATGTGCAATCCATAATGTAAGTTAACTTCTTTGTTGACTTGCCTTCCGCACACCATCCGTTCTCTGGGCTCCACATATCAGGTGTAGATTCCTCTGTCCGATTCATGTCTTAGCGTACGCAATGCATGGTATGTAGTTTATGCTACACTTAGCATATTAGCGTACATTAACTTCTCAACTTAGCATACGTTATGGCTTCTATACTTATCCAATTATAACTGCTCCTGTCTATCGTATCAACATACTGTATATGTATACTCATTCCAATAATATTCTCATATTAATACTACCTGATACACGATATCCTCAAACATAATTTTCGGCCAACTGCGTCAATTACACCAATACAACTGTCTCAGTTCTCAAATCATTATTCATACTGTACAGATACCACGTTATCTAATATATCTCAGATAAAATAATACGAAAATATTATACTGAAAATCCAGGATATTACACAGTGCCTATCTCCTTCACTCTATAAGGAGTGGAATATTTTCTCTCAGATGCAAGGACTTTTATTCTATATATCAAATCACAATGCCAGTGATATACAATAATATAGAAATAATAAGTGCCTTGTTTAATTTAATATTCATAATTACAATACAGTGCTCTCACTCTCTCATCCTCTGAGTGGCATTCGAGGGCATATTCCTAACAATATTCAACTTGCACTCAATGCCACAAACTATGGTATCTAATACCCATAATCTCCAGATGGCTCTCTCAGACCTTCTCAGATAGTGGCTTGGTCAACGGATCAGCAATGTTATTTGCTGTGTTTATTCTCTGCAGTGTAATGTTCCATTTCTGAACCATTTCTATAACAAAATGATACTTTCTCTCAATATGCTTGGTGTTGTGGTGAGCCCTAGGCTCCTTAGCCTGCGCAACAGCTCCGTCATTGTCACAAAACAGCGCCACGAGCCGATCTGAGTCATGAACCACTTGAAGTTCCTCAGTAAACTTCTTAATACAGAATGCCTCTTTAGCAGTCTCTGTGGCTGCCTGATATTCGACTTGACATGTGGAAATTGAAGTCGCACTTTGCTTTGCACTTCTCTTAGATACTGCTACACCATTCAGAGTAAAGATATACCTTGATGTGGACATCTGAAAATTCATGTCTCCCAAAAAATCTGAGTCCATGTAACCCATCACTTTAAGTTATCCATCGCCGTATGTAAAAACCAAGTCTTTAGTCCTCTTCAGGTACTTGACAATGTTCTTTACAGTAGTTCAATGTTCCTGCCCTGGATTTGACTGAAACCGACTTACTACGCTCACATCATAGGTAATGTCAGGTCTAGTGCATATCATAATGGACATGTGGCTACCCACTGCCATAGTATAGGGTACCTTGCGTAACACCCGCAGAGCCATCCGAGAATATTACAGTGCCTTGGGCCCCGAAACAGAACCCACAAAGCTGAAAGACATTTTTACAAACATTTAAAATCCGATTAAGCAGGGATGGCAGTAATACCTTTTAAAAGATTCAAAGACTTCATGAAAATCCATTTATTAATACCGCCGAAAAAACTCATTTGAAAGTACAATGCCAAAACGCCAAAACTCAACAGTTTTAAAAGTGTACTCTAAGCCATCACTTACGAGTACCGACAAGATAGTTTAGAAAACGATTCTCCAAAATAACTTAAGTTACCAGATATCGAAAGGTCATATAAATATACTCACGCGGTGGAAAAGATAAACGGTTAAAAATACTCTAGCAGCGGAAAACAACAACTAATCAGAGTAATCGATTCACAAACACATGCCATAGCCAGTATCCTCCGGGAAGCTCATCTCTTCACGACCGCTACAAGCTTGATATCCCAAGAAACTAAAAACAAAGCCCATGACGGGGTCAACCATAATATCCAACGATGATAACGATCACATCACATGAATAATTACATATCAAGAAAAGTACTAAGTAAGGATACTACTAATTTAATATTACCACCATACTTTACCAACTCGTGATATTCCTTGCCAAAGTAATCCTTACCAAAATTCACATTTCGTATCCTCAACAACGCAATAACGCATACCCAATCATCTGTACTGTACCCCAACAAATACCACAGGTTCTCAAAACATCATAACTCGCTGATACGAAATATACCAACTCTGACCAATTCAATCCATCGGATGTCATTATCAAATCAGAACACGAAATTCGATTGTCCATCAAAGACAAATACCAAAAGGAAATACGGAACATACCATCAGGATACGCAATGCCACGATGAATCACGTCAGTCTAAACCGAGATCAGATCGATACAACATACGGAATGGTCCTAACACAAGTCCTACAAATGCATACTCACATGACGACATCAATATGCCCACAACGATAACAACAATGTATACTCAATGGAAATCCGATAACCAATAATATACGTATGCACAACAACAACACATGGTAATCCAACGATCCAGTGCACACAGTATAGATTCCCATGATGATCCCGTCGGACCAACGCATGGTGGAAATACCTGTCCAACGATCCAGCGCACACAACTATAGATTCCCATGATGATCCCGTCGGACCAACGCATGGTGGACATACGACAACAATGCACAACTGCATAATAATAACAATACACAAATGCATGACAACAACAATACACGAATGTATCACGACATAATTGACATAAAATGACAAAAATGATTAGAGTATTTGCCCCGAGTCCTTCGAGAGCAATCTAGATGTCAAAAACCATCACTGGCGATTATCCTCAATATTCTACGATCCAAAATATCACAGACGGTAGATAACTCATATCCTCACATTTACCACAATATATCCTCGATACCCAAATATACCAATAACGAATGGAAATCTTATACATTATGATTCAACTCCCAAAAATCGGAAAACAACAAACAATCCAAATCTCCAGAGTTCACAATAATAATCATTGCTATACAAATTATAAACGAATGAAACTGAAACCATTCATTAAATATTATAAACTGAGCAAGTAATAACTTGCCTCGATACCGACACAATGATGATGAAGCCGTTACCAGTTCCATTTCCTTCATATACGAGCTCCTCAGCCCCGACCAAAGCAACCTACGAACTCTTCAACCTCAACCGCAACACAACGATCGTAATTCAGGATCAAACGTCACAACCTATTGTAATAATCGATACACAATAATTCGATAACAAATCAACAACCGACATAACCAATCGACAAACCCAACGGTTCTACAATATCTCAATTAACCACAAGTCCGAATAATCCAACCCAAACAATTACGAGCTCACAACCATAATACGATTACATAGACTGTCTGTTGACGTAGCGCACATTAATCACTTAACGTAGCATGCGCTAAGTCACTTCAGTTAGCGTGTGTTATCCAGTCAGCTAGCGTGCGCTAGTGTTATACAGTTGCATGCCTTACAAGTATCGACTAACACCTTGCGATTGCGGATATGAATGTAAAGGAAATCATATTCCAAGATCAATCACAATCTTTCCAGGTTCAATCTCATTATCATATCGCATGATATATACCATTAATCAATCACCAATCAACATGACTTAATCCTAGATATGATCATTTCATCTTTGTATCTAAAAACACCGATAATTCAACATACAATCATCTTGATATGTTATATTCATCAAGAAGTTCTTCAAGAATACCAAGTGATTCGAAACCATGTTCATAATCATCAAAACAACATAATCTGACATCCTTTAACATGTAAATAATCATCCGAAATCTCTTATCACAATTCTATTAAATCTCATATATATCATCATATGATAATACAACATGCTCCCTCCCACGTAATCATACTTTAAAAACGAACCACTATCTGAGGGATACGAAAATTACCTTGTATAGACGAACCACGAAGAAGAACAATTGAACCCCATTCCAAGAATCATCAATCACTTCAAGAACAAGGCTTTAATCCATGCTCCTCAGCTTAATCTTGTTAAATATCATCATCTCTCAGTGTTTCGTAACCTCAAGTGCCCTCCCAAGGCTCTCTCTATCGAGTGAAGGAAAGAAAATGGACGAAATGCATCTTAACACCCGTCTGTACCTTTATATACTGCACATTACTAGCGTGCGCTAAAACTTGTCTTTAGCTTGCGCTACAGCCCTATCGTGCGCTATCCTTCCTTGATAGCGTGCGCTATCGAAGTCCAAAGGCTACTGCCTTGCTTCGCACACAGCTTACGTACGTAATGCCCATGCAATAACGTACGTAATACTCTTTCTAGCGTACGCAACTCCATGACCTTAACGTGCGCTATTCGTAGTTGACTTGCTACAGTCTGCACCTACCCCCGAAGATGCCCGTGACCCCACATGCCGAAAGCACCCGCAATTACCGGGATTCCTTCTGACCGATCTGAAATTAGCTTAGTATTTAGCGTGCGCTAGTCCTTCATAGAAAACATTTGTTGACCTTATCGGAACATGCGCCGAAAGTGGCTGGATCTACACGTAGATTCCCTCTGGTCTGTTTTGTACTAGCGTGCGCTATTCTTGGCCTTTAGCGTGCACTAAGCCTGCAAATTAGCGTACTCTATGTTCACATACTAGTGCACATTAATTCAAGCTATACTTAGCCAATTCCAACTGTTCTGTCCGTCGTCTCGACATACCAGATACATACACACGACATACTAAGTATATATATCCCTTCCAATAATATTCTCATACGATACACAATATCCTCCAATGCAATTGTAAACCAACTATGACAATTATTACGAATACAGATGTCTCAGTCCTTCAATTATTTTATCCCTACTGTACAGATTCCACACTGTGCAGTATAACTTGGATAAAATAACATTAAAAAATTATAGTAGAAACTCAGGATATTACACTTTGCTCATTTCCTTTCTGTCTTCCTTACTTTGAGGACACATCTTTAAAGAAAGGTTTACACCGTGTCGCATATGTAGGAACCCTGTTTTAAAATTTTCCATCCTAAATCACTTTAAGATCTTTTCTATATAGAGGGCTTGGGAAAGACCTATCATTCTCTTCTCTCTATCCCGGTATAGACGAATATCTAGATTATAGGTGCTTCTCCCAAGTCTTTTATTGAGAACTTATTAGAAAGCCATGCTTTCACAGAACTGAGCATTCTTACGTTTTTTTGTCTAAGTAGAATGTCATCCACATATAGTACTAATAATGCAATTTTGCTCCCGCCAACCTTCTGGTATATACATGACTCCTCTTCGTTTTTTACAAAATCAAACTCTTTGATTGACTCATCAAAACAAAAATTCTAACTTCGTGAAGCCTGCTTCAGTCTATAAATGGGCTACTGTGGCAAGCATCATGAGGTATCCATTTGGGAATGCCATTTTCACATCCATTTGCCATATTTCATAATCAAATGTGTTACTATGTCAAGCATCATGCGAATAGACTTTATCATGGCTACAGGCGAAAAGGTCTCAAAGTAATCGATTCCTTCTCTTTGGAAATAACCCTTCGCCACAAGCCTGGACTTATAGGTTCCAACCTTGCCATCTCCATCAGTCTTTCTCTTGTAGATCCATTTATTCCCAATAGGCACTATGCCCTTAGGACGATCCACTAGAGTCCAGACCTGATTAGCATGCATCGAGTCTATCTCAGCTTCCATAGCTTCTTTCCATTTCATGGAGCCCACATCTACTAATGCTTGCTCATAAATAGAGGGATCATTCATTTGGCTACTTTTCATCATCTTCTGAGGATCTAGTTCCTATTGATGCAGATAGCCATTCCTCTCAGGTAAATGAGAAGCTCTACTAGACCTGCAAGGTTGTGTTTGCATTTCAGAAGGTTTTGTTCCAATATCTTGTACATGTGTCTCATTAGATGTTTCTTTTATTTCTTCTAAAGAAATATTTCTACCCGTGCCTCCTTCCTAAATGAACTCATCTTCAAGAAAGTGTGCTTGTAAAGCAACGATGATCATATGATCTTCAGGCATGTAGGATAAATATCCCATGAATCCTCGGGATATATTAAGAAATGATCTTTTACAGATCGAGCTTCTAATTTCTCTATTTTAGTCTTCTTGACATAAGCAGGACATCTCTGAATCCTAATATGATTAAGACTTGGTTTCTTATGTTTCCACATCTCATGCCGAGTCTTAGGAACGAATTTGAAAGAACATATGTTTAATATATGTGCAGCAGTAAGGAGCATAACCCCACACAGGTAAATCGGTAGATCAGTATAGTTAAACATGGAGCGAACCATGTCCAACAAGGTTCGGTTCCTTCTTTCTGACACACCATTTAATTATGGAGTAGCTGGAGGAGTGAATTATGACATTATTCCTAGTTCTTTTAAGAACTCATCAAACTCGGTACTCATATATTCGCCACCTCGGTCTGACCCAAGTGCTTTTATATGATGACTCGTTTGATTTTCAACTAGGGCCTTAAATTCCTTGAATTTTTCTAAGGCTTCGGATTTATATTTCATTAAGTACACGAATCCATACCTAGTATGGTCATCAGTGAATGTAATGAAATACTGAAATCTATCTCGTGTCCCTTCAAAAGGGCCACACATGTCAGTATGGATTAATCCAAGTTTTTCAACAGCTCTTTCAAAAGTCCCTGTGAAGGGTGACTTAGTCATTTTGCCGTTAAGGAAAGATTCACAAGTTGGATAGGGATACGATCCTAATGGACCCGTAAGTCCATCTTTCTCCATTTTATGAATCTTGGTCTGACCAATATGACCAAGTCTAAGATGCCACTTAAGAGCTTGGTTTGTTTCATCCCTACCATGCTTCCTAGTTATAGTGTTCACATTCGTTTTATTTTTTTAGATTCAAATGGTATAAACTATTTAGTAATGTAGTTGTACCAACCAAGTTATTTCTAAAATAAATTTGACAAGACCCATATCCAATAAAGAAATGATATCCCTTTTGGTCCATCACCGGAATTGATACAATATTTTTGTGCCCATTGGGTAAAACTAATACATCTTCTAAAGTAATAATAAAACCAGATTCTAAATTCAACATTAGTGATCCAACGTCAGTAGCCTCAACACTATGTCTGCTTCTGACTGTCACCATCACTTCTCCAGCTCCAAACTTCCTACTTCATTCCAAATCTCGTTTCATTGTACATATGTGAGAACTTGTACCAGAATCAAGCATCCAAGAAGTGGAAAAAACAGTTACAGAACAATTCATTTCAAAAACTAAAAGTTCCATACCTGAAGCCGTTGTGGTCAAGTTTTGTACAGTGCATCCTCCAGTGGCCTAGCACCCCACAGTTGAGGCAAGCATCTGTCTTTTTGGCCCTCTCACTCTTTTGAACCATTGGAGCATTGCCCTTTTCTTTATGTACCCCTCCTTTGGGCTTGAACTGCTTATTGCCCTTGTTCTTGATGTTCTTGGTCCTACGAGGCCCAGAAGAAATTACAAGTGCAGTTTCCTTCGGCTTAATTTTCATTTGAGACGGTGCCGTGCTCAGTTTGTTCATTAGCCCATTATAGTTGAAGTTCATTACAAACTGATAGAAGGAGTCAGGAAGTGATTGCAGGATAAGGTCGGTCTGGAGAGAAGCGGGCATCCTAAAATCAAGAGCCGCAAATATCTCGATCATAGATATCATTTTGAGGACATGATCCCCAACTTTCTCACCTTCCTTCATCCGAACACCAAACAACTGCTTTGATATCTCATACCGAGTAGTTCGGTTGTGCTACCCATAGAGCTCATTAAGATTTGCCAGAATCGCCCTTGCAGAGGGCATGTTTTCATGGGCTTTTTGAAACTCGTTGTTCATTAAGGTTGTTGGCTTCGGTATGGGCATAAAAAAGTGCGAACGCGGCTTGCGATTTGACCGGTGAGATCTGTACTAGAAAATGGTTAAATGAATTAATTTGGACTATTCATACCAACAAGATACATCTTCTTTTCTGATAGCCATCTCATAGAAACTCTAAAGTTAAGCGTGCTTAGCCTAGAGTAGTAATAGGATGGGTGACCCCCTGAGAAGTTTCTCAGGGTGCACATGTGAGGACGAAACGAGCTAGAAAAGACTCGTGTTGGTATAGTGAGAACAGTCTGTTGGAATATTCTATTCCACATAATCATAAATTGGTTTTAATGATGAGCTAATGATGTTAATGATAAGTTGACGATGTTGTCGATTAAATAAAACAACAATAGAACGAAGCAAAACAACAAGGAGTCGAAGAGGCTCGAACCGGACTGAAAAGCAAAGAAGTTCATATTATCGAAGCTAATGTATGCTATGTCTATAGGATTAACGTACGTAATGCATATCACCTGAAGGTAGACGAGACTGCAGCTAACATGTTTAAGGCACGCTATATGTAAAGTATAACGCACGCTGTCGGACAAATTTAACGTACGTAACATAGAGGTGTTAACGTACGTAATGCATTTTGAATACGAATTCAAACAAAACAACCATTGGAAGATTCGGAACCAAAGTCAAAAAGGCATGCAACAGATCTATGACTTTGAGAAGTTAACGTACGCTACGAATCAAGTTTAACGTACGCAACATCAAATAGTTAATGTACGTAATGGAGAAGGATTAACGTACATAAAGGGTGGACGTAAGCCACTAGACTGAAACCACAAGCAGATAATGTACGCTACAAGAAAGATATAACGTACGTAATGGCGATAACGTACGCTATGTATGAATCATAACGCACGCTAAAGTGAGACAGTGGGCTAACGGCTAGTTGAGAGAATTTGCCTATAAATACCAAGTCATTTGGTATCATTCAACACAACAACACTGAGAAAATTATATGTATGTTTGATATCATTGTATACACTATCGTAGTTATATTTGTGCTTAATTGATAAGTGTTTGAGTGTTCATACATGAAAATATATACCCTTGTAGATTGATTCGATGTTATTAGAATCGTTGATCCGGCATTATTAGAATCATATCTAAATCCAAGATAGGTTTGTCTAGTACCAATCGAAAGCTAGATAGTTTGTTTCCTTGTCTGATAGAAAAGGAAAACGGTTTATCTTGGACCGAAATAAAGGCAAGAGTGTAACGGTTTATCTCGGACCGATAGAAGACGAGATTGTACGGTTTAGCTTGGACCAATAGAAGATAAGATTGTAACGGAATCCCTCGGACTGATAGAATACGAGGTGTAGAGGTTGATCTTAAGCCTATATAAAAAGATACGGAGAGAGGACGTAGGCACGTTTGGCCAAACCTTTATCTTTCACAATTTAATTACGCTTCCGCAAATGTAACAGAGTTTGAAAACTCTACTCCGCGATATTATCCACCATTCTAAGTGGGGTGCCAGTTCCCAACAATTCATATCGGATATAAGTTGGCTTAACATCCGAGGAAAAAACGATCCAATAGCGCTCCAGTTTGCACCGGTCGAAGGTCTTGTCTTAACCGACCTCCATTCTTTGATGAATCGAATTTCATGACGTGGAAGAAGAAAATGTCTATATTCATCCGAGCCTATGATATCGATCTATGGAAAGTCATATGTCTTGGTCCGAAAATTCCCATGAATTCAAACGGTAATCTCAAAATCTTTGAATAGTATGATGATATGGATTGGAAAAACGACCATTATAATTGCAAAGCAATGAAATTATTATATTGTGCTCTAAATCCGGAAGAACACAACTGGATATCATCATGTGATAGTGCCAAAGAGATTTAAAAGATGCTTGAGGTAACTCATGAAGGAACATCTCAAGTCAAGGAGACGAAAATAAATATGCTCATCCACGACTACGAGCTATTTATGATGAAAAGTGACGAGTCCATAACAAACATGCTCGACCGATTTTCGATCATTACAAATGGACTGGCTTGTCTGGTAAACCATTTAACAAGTAGTGAAAAAGTGAAGAAAATCTTAAGATCACTACCTGCTGAATGTGTAATATCCGTACTTTCTATTTTTGGTGTATGTTCGCTTCGGATGACTCGCTTTTTACTATTTCGGAATTCTGAATGTATTTTGTTCTTGGAGTTTTTCCATCGGGACGAGTTTCAGAGATGTTTTTACGTGTTTTCATCTTGAGTTATATTTTATCGCATGTACGTTCGATTCTCGTAAAACTCGTCGATTTCATTATTTCTCTGTTTCCATGAGTTCGTATGGATGAGTTGCTCATGTTGTGAGTTTCGGATTGTTAATCCGACGTCGTATCGTGATTTTTCGGATGTTTGGGCATTTTTTGTAATTTCCTAAAAGTTTAGGGAATTTTATTTTGCTTGTTGTATTTCGGATTCCCCGATAGTCGGAAGTGTATTTTCTTTCAGCACTTAGCTTCGTTGTTTTGAATACCTCGTGTTTACACTTCTGGTTCTGTTTTTATGTTGCGTTCCGTCGTTGTATCGTCTGTACAGGAAAACGACGTTTAGCAGTGTGGGACTGCTGCATGCATAACGCACGTTATGCATGCTTCTTAACGTGTGCTATCGGCACCTGCATAATGTACGTTATGCCCTTCTGGTAACGTACGTTATGGCCTTCATCAGATAGTACAGGCGGTTCGTTACGTACGTTAACTGGTGAGACGTTACGTACGTAAACATCGTAACGTACGTTAACAATTTGTGTTAACGTACGTAACGCACCGTCAGGGCTTAAATTCTAATTAGACCTCAGACGCGTTATTTCGTTTCTTTTTCTTCCCTTTACCGCGACGAGAGTTCTTCGAGCGATTTTGGAGCGATTCGAGCAGGGCGATCCGTAGAGTTCCACCGTAGATCGATTATTGTGTTCCAAGGGAGGTTATAATCATCCTTCTCCGCCCGAATCGAGGTATATTTCGTTAGAACCCTTGTTTTGAGATTTTGGGGGAATTCTGGGGGGGGGGGGGGGGTTCTTGCGATTTAAACCTTTTCAATCCTATTTGTCATAGATTATTACTAGACTTCAATGGTATACTTGTATTCCTTCGTGGTTCTTGAGGAATTGTGGATTAAACTCCGATTTTTCCATTGTTCGTCACTTATACTCGATGATACCCTAGTAATGTTCAATGAATTGTTCCAACGGGTAGAATTAGGATGAATTCCTACGTTCTCGTAGTATTGAAATTGGTTGTATATCGTTATTGTGCTAGGATCGGATTTGTGAAGATTATTCGGGCCAAACCTTTCCGTTCACCGTTTTCCTTCACGACATGTTAACCAAGGCAAGTACATATCTTACATTCCGTTATGTATGTTACGTTTTCAAAATAAATGATAAATTTTGGTTTTCGGGTGCGTGAGTTGTGTTCCTTCCACCCGGAGCGTTCGACGGGATGTCTGGGGGTCGATACTAAGGGGTACGGCCGCGGAAGTGGACTTGGGTGCGTGTGTGGTTGAACTTCCACCCGGAGCGTTCGACGGGATGTCTGGGGGTCGATACTAAGGGGTACGACTGCGAAAGTGGTGTCCCACCCGGAGCGTTCGACGGGATGTCTGGGGGTCGATACTAAGGGGTACGGCCACGGGACACCAGTTGTGATTTTGTGATATCGTGATGAATTGATAACTGATTTGATTGCCAATGTAGTATTCCGGAATATTTATGGCAAATGATTTCTGATTGAGATGATTGTGTAAAATCGTAATTGTATATAATGTTGTGTAATTGTGTACTTGCACTAGCTATTCGAATGCTAACCCCTTAAATGGGGGAAATGCGTCTTATGCATTTCAGGTACCGGAAGAGCTAAGGAGCAGGCACCGGATATGCACGCAAAGGATGGATTGGCATGATTATGAGGCTCGAGTCTTTATTTATGTTCGGTCATTTATATTTTCACGTACGTCTATTAAAACGTTTTGGCCGAGGCCACGGCCCTATTTTTACATTGATGATTGTGTCTTTGGGATTTTCATGTACGGAATGTGTGTCATGTGTTAGCCTGGTAGACCTCATGAGGGTTCTACGGCGTGTAATGTCCCATTTGTAAATTGGGGTGTTACATTTATGGTATCGGAGCCTTAGGTTTTGAATGCCTAGGCTGTCGGTTAATTTTGGGTCTATCAGTTAAGTCGTTTGAGTCAGTCGTTGAGCCTAATATCATCATGCTACCCTCTTTTCGTGCGACCCCTGGCTGTAAGTCTCCTCGAACTCTTATACTTCTGTAATTCGTTTTCTTGCATTGTTCGGAATTGTGAATTGTGATACCAACCTTGTAAATTGTGAATCTTTCTGATCTTGTCCTTTTCATATTTTCTTCAGTATGTTGAGAGGTCGCGGTAGACCAGCTAGGGGGTGCGGCCGAGGCCGTGGACGTGGTGCTAATAACAAGGAAGGCTCATTTTCTCAGTCCTCTGCGGATTCGGCTTCTCATTCAGTGCCGTCGGGTAATAACGCCGACGCCGGGGCTACTACCGTACTTCAGCAGTTGGTAGACCAGCTCACTCAGATAGCCCAGGGTGGACGCCAGAATCCGCCTCCGACTCCAGAGGATGAAGCTAGTATATGGATTCAGAAAGTAACTAAGATGCACCCCCTCGTTTCACTGGTTCTTCTGACTCCCTCGGTTGGGAGAACTCGCTCTTTCAGTTGACCAGGACTTTTGATGCCGTAGCTTGTCCCGATGACAGGAGGGTACATATTGCTCAGTACCTCCTGGATAAGGAAGATGCGGAATGGTGGGAGGCTGTGATGCCCAGAGACCGCCAGGCCACTTGAGAGGAATTTAAGGCTGCTATGGAAGCGTAATATTATCCACCGCCAGTCAAGTAGCACAGGATTGTGGAGTTCTTCACCGCTACACCTCAGGATGTGCCTATTTCTCAGGTCATCATCACTTATAATCAGCAATTAGGATTCGTGAAAGATCAGGTGAGGACCGAGGCCGACAAGATCCGTTATTTCAATATGCGCATGAAACCGCATATCAGGCAGAGTATGGCACCGCTCATGTGTGTCACCTTGAAGGAGTATCAGGATCGTGCCCTAGCGATCGAGATGGCTGCACCGGAATCAGAGTTGGGTACCGAGGCCAAGAAAAACGGCTGGAAGTTTTTCAGCCGGCAAGAGTGGCCGATTTTCGAGAGCACAGTCTGCCCCTACACCTGGGAAGAGGCCGTTTCATCAGGCTGGAGGATCTCAGGGTAATCGTTCAGTCCATTCCGTTGCTTCTGGTGGCAGGGTTTGTTTTAACTGCAACCAATATGAGCATTTGATGAAGGATTGGCCTTCTCCTCCAGTTACTTGTTTTACTTGCGGACAGACCGAACACCGATCAGCGCATTGTGAGAGAACCACTAGGTCTGCTAGAGCTCCGACTACCATCGCCATTCAGAGAGAGCACAGCATGGATCATAAGGCTCCAGTCACTCAGCCCGCAGAGTATGGGTCGTGGTAAAGGTCGAGGCCAGCCGGACCGCCGGGCTACTTCCAGTTCAGGCTCAGTGCACCCTCATTTGTACCAGATGAGACGTACGGAGGATACAGATGTTCCAGTGGCATCAGGTACCACTCAGATCCTTTCTCATCTAGTTTCAGTGCTTTTCGATTCGGGTGCCACCCACTCTTTTATTGCTATGGATTGAGTGAGTCGTATTGGTATTGACTGCTTGTTCGAGTGTGAACCGTTTGTAGTGGGTACGCCTAGCGGGGAACATATGGTTGGGGACCGGGAAGTTAGGGATTGCCCAGTGAGGATCGGGAGGTGAGATTGGCCCTCGAATCTCATTGTTATAGACCTTAACGGGGAGGATTTGATCCTCGGGGACGATTGGTTGGATCGTCACGGAGCTATCATGAACTATCGGACTCGTACCGTCTCGATAGTAGCCGAGGACGGAACCGAATATACTCTCGTCGGTTGTAAGCTGGGTAGGTCGGGAAGTGTGATTAGCGCCTTGAAGGCGATGAAACTTCTAAATCAGTGTTGTATCGGCTATTGGTGTTATGCTCTGCAGGCGGAGGATGGTGGAGTCGACATGTTGTCGATCCCAGTTGTTAGCGAGTACCCCGACGTATTTCCAGATGACTTGCCGGGATTACTACCACAGCGAGAGGTTGAGTTTCCTATTGATCTAGAGCCGAATGGGGCCCCTGTTTCTCAAGCGCCGTACCGTATGGCACCGTCGGAGATGTTAGAACTGAAAAAGCAGTTGGGGGAGTTGCTAGATAAAGGGTATATTCGACCGAGCGCTTCGCCTTGGGGTGCGCCTGTGCTTTTTGTTAAGAAGAAGGATGGATCGCTTCGTTTATGCATCGATTATCGAGAATTAAACAAGTTAACCATCAAAAACAAATACCCTTTGCCCCGGATTGATGACTTGTTTGATCAGCTTCAGGAAGCGTCAGTCTTTTCGAAGATTGATTTACGATCGGGCTACTACCAGTTGAGGATTCGGGACAACGATATACCGAAAGCTGCCTTTCGGAAGAGATATGGCCATTACGAGTTTGTGGTTATTCCTTTCGGGCTAACCAATGCCCCAGCAGTGTTCATGCAGTTAATGAACAAAGTTTTTATCGAGTATCTGGACAAATTCGTAGTTGTCTTTATCGACGACATCCTTATCTATTCCTGGAACCGAGAGAAGCATGCTTTACATCTCCGGATTGTGTTGGACACTTTGAGAACTGAGCAGTTGTATGTGAAGTTCTCTAAGTGTGAGTTTTGGCTCAAGGAAGTGATGTTCCTCGGGCACGTGATTTCAGCGGAGGGAGTTCGGATAGATCCACAGAAGATAGAGGCGGTGATGGCATACCGCCCAAGAATGTGAAGGAAGTGAGGAGTTTTCTGGGACTTGCGGGCTATTATCGTAGATGCGTTGAGGGATTTTCTAAGACCGCTAGACCGCTCACTCAGTTACTCCAGAAAACTCAGAAGTTCGAGTAGACCGCAGACAGACAGGATAGTTTTGACGAGTTGAAGAGACGATTGACTACCGCACCCATTTTAGCATTGCCTCAGGGGAACGAAGATTTCGTGGCGTATAGTGATGCTTCGAGCCTCGGTCTCGGATGTGTTTTGATGCAGAGAGATAGGGTTATTGCTTATGCGTCCCGCCAGTAGAAACCTTATGAAGTAAATTACCCCACGCGTGATTTGGAGTTAGCTGCGGTCGTTTTCGCCTTAAAGATCTGGAGGCATTATCTCTATGGGTCGTTGTGTAAGATTTTTACGGATCACAAGAGTTTGAAGTATATCTTCAGTCAGAAAGAGTTGAATATGAGGCAGCGTAGGTGGTTGGAGCTAATTAAAGATTACGACCTCGAGATACTTTATCATCCGGGTAAGGCTAGTGGCTGATGCGTTGAGCCGGAAGCCAATGGCGTTACAGATGTTAGAGGTACTTACACCACATAGCAGGATCCAGCGGGATTTGATTTGTCATAATATCGAGGTTTGGGTTCAGAGAGTTCAGGGTCAGTTATGTGCGTTATAGATCGCTTCGTCCTTGACTGATGATATCAAGGCGAAACAGTATGATGATCCATTTTTGGTCCAGTTGAGGGAGGATGTGAGGAAGGGGAAAGCCCCTGGATTTGTGGTTCAGGATGATGGAGTTTTGAGATTTCGCGGTAGATTATGTGTACCAAATGACATTGAGTTGAGGCAGAAGATTTTGAGTGAGGCTCATACTACGCCTTACTCCATACATCCTGGTACGAGCAAAATGTACAAGGATGTAAGGAGTAACTACTGGTGGAGCAATTTGAAGACGGACGTGAATGAGTTTGTATTGAGGTGTTTGACTTGTCAGCAGGTTAAGATTGACCACCAGCGACCAGCAGGATTATTGCGACCACTTCCTATTCCGGAGTGGAAGTGGGAGGACATTTCCATGGACTTCATCACCAGTATGCCTAGGACTCGGACGGGAATGAACATGATTTGGATTATTGTCGATCGACTAACCAAATCAGCTCATTTTCTAAGTATTAAGGATACTTGGGGGCCGGAGAGATTAGCACGAGTATTCATTGCGGAGATCGTGAGGTTGCATGGGACTCCCAAGAGTATTGTTTCAGATCGAGATGGCCGATTCATATCACACTTTTGGCAGGCCGTTCATCGAGCTTTGGGGACTCAGTTGAGACTCAGTACGTCCTACCACCCTCAGACAGATGGACAGTCAGAGCGGACGATCCAGACACTGGAGGATAAGTTGAGAGCCTGTGCCTTAGATTGGAAGGATGATTGGGAGTCGCACTTGCCATTGATCGAGTTCACGTACAACAATAGTTGGCACGCCTCGATCAAAATGGCACCATTTGAGGCATTGTATGGGAGGAAGTGCAGATCGCCGTTGTGTTGGGATGATGCGTCCGAGCTGATTGGTACCGAGCCCGATATGGTAGTTGAGACGAGAGAGAAGATTGCTCTGATTCGCGATAGGTTGTTGACGGCCCAGAGTCGGTAGAAGTCTTATGCCGATACACGTCACCGGCCGTTGGAGTTTGAGGTGGGGGACCATGTCTTGCTTAAGGTGTCGCCGACACGGGCAGTTTACCGCTTTGGCCGGAAGGGTAAACTTAGTCCGAGATATATTAGACCGTTCGAGCTTTTAGAGAGAGTTGGAGAGCTTGCATATCGGTTAGGCTTGCCACCGTCCTTGAGTCACGTACATAATGTATTTCATGTTTCCCAGCTTAGGAAGTACGTACCGGACCCTAGCCATATTATTGATTTTGGAGAGATTGAGTTGGGACCCAACATTACCATCGAGGAGAGGCCGATTCAGATTTTAGAGCATCGGGTGAAGCAACTTAGGCACAAAACCATTCCTTTGGTTAAAGTTCAGTGGTCGAGGCATGGATCCGAGGAAGCCACGTGGGAGAC
This sequence comes from Orobanche coerulescens, assembly GCA_033398695.1. NCBI lineage: Eukaryota > Viridiplantae > Streptophyta > Magnoliopsida > Lamiales > Orobanchaceae > Orobanche > Orobanche coerulescens. The sequence continues at coordinate 172,875,577 of CM065808.1, forward strand.
GGAAGAGAGTATGAAGTCGAGATACCCCGAGTTATTCGCGTTGTAAGTTTCGGGACGAAACTTATTTTTAGGGGGAGAGAATGTAATATTCGTACTTTCTATTTTTGGTAATTTCTATTTTTGGTGTATGTTCATTTCAGACGACTCGCTTGTTATTATTTTGGAATTCTGAATGTATTTTGTTCTTGGAGTTTTTCCATCGGGACGAGTTTCGGAGATGTTTTTACGTGTTTTCATCTTGAGTTATATTTTATCGCATGTACGTTCGATTCTCGTAAAACTCGTTCGATTTCATTATTTCTCTGTTTCCATGAGTTCGTATGGATGAGTTGCTCATGTTGTGAGTTTTGGATTGTTAATCCGACGTCGTATCGTGATTTTTCGGATGTTTGGTCCATTTTGTAATTTCCTAAAATTTTAGGGAATTTTATTTTGCTTGTTGTATTTCGGATTCCCCGATAGTCGGAAGTGTATTTTCTTTCAGCACTTAGCTTCGTTGTGTTGGATACCTCGTGTTTACACTTCTGGTTCTGTCCTTGTGTTGCGTTCCGTCGTTGTATCGTCTGTACAGGAAAACGACGTTCAGCAGTGTGGGACTGCTGCATGCATAACGCACGTTATGCATGCTTCTTAACGTGCGCTATCGGCACCTGCATAACGTACGTTATGCCCTTCTGGTAACGTATGTTATGGCCATCATCAGATAGTACAGGCAGTTCGTGACGTACGTTAACTGGTGAGACGTTACGTACGTAAACGTCGTAACGTACGTTAACAATTTGTGTTAACGTCGTAACGTACGTTAACAATTTGTGTTAACGTACGTAACGCACTGTCAGGGCTTAATTCTAATTAGACCTCAGACGCGTTATTTCGTTTCTTTTTCTTCTCTTTACCGCGGCGAGAGTTCTTCGAGCGATTCGAGCAGGGCGATCCGTAGAGTTCCTCCGTAGATCGATTATTGTTTTCCAAGAGAGGTTATAATCATCCTTCTCCGCCCGAATCGAGGTATATTTCGTTAGAACCCTTGTTTTGAGATTTTGGGGGAATTCTGGGGGGGTTTCTTGCGATTTAAACCTTTTCAATCCGATTTGTCATAGATTATTACTAGACTTCAATGGTATACTTGGATTCCTTTGTGGTTCTTGAGAAATTGTGGATTAAACTCCGATTTTTCCATTGTTCGTCACTTATACTCGATGATACCCTAGTAATGTTCGATGAATTGTTCCAACGGGTAAAATTGGGATGAATTCCAACCTTTTCGTAGTATTGAGATTGGTTGTATATCGTTATTGTGCTAGGATCGGATTTGTGAAGATTATTCGGGCCAAACCTTTCCGTTCACCGTTTTCCTTCACGACGTGTTAACCAAGGCAAGTACATGTATTACATTTCGTTATGTATGTTACGTTTTCAAAATGAATGATAAATTGTGGTTTTCGGGTGCGTGAGTTGTGTTCCTTATACCCGGAGCGTTCGACGGGATGTCTGGGGGTCGATACTAAGGGGTACGGCCGCGGAAGTGGACTTGGGTGCCTGTGTGGTTGAACTTCCACCCGGATCGTTCGGCGGGATGTCTGGGGGTCGATACTAAGGGGTACGGCCGCGGAAGTGGTGTCCCACCCGGAGCGTTCGATGGGATGTCTGGGGGTCGATACTAAGGGGTACGGCCACGGGACACCAGTTGTGATTTTGTGATATCGTGATGAATTGATAACTGATTTGATTGCCAATGTAGTATTCCGGAATATTTATGGCAAATGATTTTTGATTGAGATGATTGTGTAAAATCGTATTTGTATATAATGTTGTGTAATTGTGTACTTGCACTAGCTATTCGAATGCTAACCCCTTAAATGGGGGAAAGCGTCTTATGCATTTCAGGTACCGGAAGAGCTGAGGAGCATGCACGGGATATGCATGCAAAGGATGGATTGGCATGATTATGAGGCTCGAGTTGTAATCATCCCATGCTTGATCTGTTGTTTTGGGTTCCATTTGAGACATGAAACATGAGAACATGGCCATTCCTGCTGGTTCTGTAGATTTCCTGGTTTTGACTCCATCAGTTAGGTTTCCAATAATCTGTTGAATGGGGTGATCTTTGAGCCATTTGGGAGTATCATCTTCAAGGTTTGTTCCCCCTATTGAGTTGCTTGGAGGAACTGCATCTGTTTCTGCATCAGCTTGGTTTTGGCTGTCTTGAGCTGCATCTGGTTCAGCTACGGTTTTGTCAACAGAAGTTGGGGATCCTATCAGATCTGCAGTTGGGTCTTCCTCAGCTGTGGTTGGTTCATCTGTGACTTTGTCAGCTGTGGTTGGATCAGCTATGGTTTGAGATCCTGTCTGATCTGCAGTTGGATCTTCATCACCTGTATCCATCATTCCTGTGTCATTGATGATAATTTCTTCCACGGAGGCGGATTTGAGCTTTTTCTCAATTGATTCCACTTGTTTCTTGTACTCAACAGTAGATTCATCAAACACAACATGTGGTGTTTCTTCCACAACTAATGTCCTTTTATTAAATACTCTATATGCCTTGATTATTTGTGAGTATCCCATAAAGAGACCATCAACAGTTTTAGCATCAAAGGCATTCAGTTGGGTTTTTCCATTGTTGTGAATGAAACACTTACAACCAAAAATATGAAGTAAGCAACAGTTGGTGTTTAGCCATTCTAAACTTCATAGGGAGTTTTGTTGTGTCTCCCTACTATCATACTCCTATTCTGAGTATGGCATGCTGTGTTGACAGCTTCAGCCCAAAACCTCTTTGGCAGATCAGCTTCGGCAATCATTGACCTGGTTGCTTCCTTCAGGGGTCTGTTTCTTCTTTCAGCTACACCGTTTTGCTGTGGTGTTCTTGCGGCAGAGACTTCATGCTGGATTCCATTCTGATCACTATATTCAGTGATTGCCTTGTTGAGAAATTATCCACTTCTGTCTGATCTGATCTTTATGATGGAGAGGGATTTCTCATTCTGAATTTTTCTCAACAGCTCGGGTAGCTTGGTTAAAGTTTCACTCTTTTTATAGAGGAAAACAACCCATGTATATCTAGAGTAGTCATCCACTAAGGCATGCTTCCTTCCACTCAATGTCCTTGGCTTGATGGGGCCAAAGACATCTATATGAAGTAGATCCAGAGTTCTGGTTGTGAGAGTGGTAGGCTGAACTGATTTGAAAGTTGCTCTGGTTTGCTTTCCCTTCTGACATGCATCATAGAGGGCTTCTTTCTTGAATACTTCTTCTGAAAGTCCTCTGACCAACTTTTGAGAGCTGGTTTTGTTGATGGCTTTGAAATTCAGGTGACATAATCTTTTGTGCCATAGCCATCCATTCTCAGCAATTGTTTTTGATAGAAAATAGCTGTTTGGAGTGCCTGTATTCCAATCTATCATAATCCTTGTATTTTCACTTCTCCAGATAGGATATCAATCACCATGTATTTCCAAAATTGACTTATGCTCAACAGGTTGTAGTTGAGCCCTTTAACATACTGCACTTTTGATATGATTATGTTTCCTCTGTGCAGCTCCCCATAACCTTTTGTTTGGCCTCGAGAACTATCTCTAAAAGTTACATCAGGACCTTTTTCTTTGATGTAGTTTATTAGCACCTTCTTATTTCCTGTCATGTGCCTTGAGCATCCTGAATCCAAAAACCATTCTTCACCTCCTATTGTTGAACTTGACGTGACATAATGGTAGTCCTTCCACCTTTTCTGCAATCAGACAAGCAGAGATTTAGGTACCCAAATTTGAGTGGGTCCTTTGGGTTAGTGGGCTTCCTGGACAATTGATTTCTCCTGGTGTTCTGAAAATGTTGGTTATTCATATGAGGTGCAAGGTGTCTTGGTTTATATTCTTGATCTGGTTTGTATATAGGATATGATTGAAAATGGTTTTGGTGTGGGCCATTTCTAAATCTTGGCTGACACCATTTATTAAAGCTTTGGGGCCTCCACACCTATTTTTTTTTTGAAAGTTTGGATAACTTTGAGGTTTCCATTTACCTCTCCCATTTTAGAATCTATTTTTGGGGAGTATTTGGTAATAATTAGAATAATGTTTTGACTGGTGCTTCTGTCTTGGCCATTGCCTAGTCTCCTGTCTAGGTGGTTGCCTTGTAAACCTTGGCTGCTGCCTAAACTTTTAACTGGGCTGCTGCCTATTTTGAGATACAGGTTTATTTCTAGGCTCAGTAGTCTGGACATAAGTGTCTCCCTTGATAAACGTGGTTTTTGAGCTAGAGGGAGTGTTGGGGTCATATCTAAGGCCTGATTGTAAATAAAGTGGCCTCTGGTTTATACACAAACCATCTAAGGTTATAGATGCTTTTAGAGATGTTATCTCTTTAGCTTGTGCATTGTTTAGCTATTTCAATTTAGAAAGCTCAGTTTTCATATGAGCAAGTGCAGCTGACTTTTCACTGTTTAAAATAATCACCTTATGAACCTCAACTGTGGTATTTTCAGCTGAGTTTTTCAAAGTATTTTCAGATTATTTTTCAAACTCGACTATGATGTTTTAAAATTTGCTAACTCTTGGTTGAGTTTGTCAAAATTATTTTTCAGCTAAACTTTCTCATACTTTAGCTGTGCATTCTCAGTTGTAACAGACAAGTGGTCTGATTTTAAGGTCTCAAAATCTTTTATTAGCTGATTTACAGATTTATGAAGATCAATGTCTTCAGACATGTCAGAACTGAAACCTTCTGAAGGTTGAGATTGAGATGTTACCTCTTCATCAGCCAAATTAGCCATCAAGCAGTTGTAGTCATCATCATCATCTGAAAAGAATCCACTGCTTGATTCGACTCTTTCATGATCTTCACTAATGAGAGCTTTCCTTTTATCATCCTTTCTGTCCATGTCCTTCTTGCTTTCATCCATCTTGAATTCAGGGCAGTCAAACTGGATATGTCCTGTTTTGTGACAGTTGTAGCATTCTACTTTCCAGTTTCCAACTTTTTGGTTTCTTCTTGGGTTTTCTTTGAAGTTCTTCTTGTATTTTGAATAGTTTCTCCTGAAGTTGCTGAACCTATGCATAATAAATGCCATCTCTTCTTCAAAATTCAGAGGGCTGGGGGGACTGACTTCAACTTGACTTTTTACAGGTGATTCTGCTGCAAAAGCTATCCCTTTCTCAGCTGGCTCATTAGTTGATGAGCAGGGCAGCTCAAACTCGAATGCTTGAGGTCTGAGAAAATTTCTTGGATCTTTATTTTATTAAGATCTTTAGGATCCCTCATAGCAACAGCCTTCATGCTCCATTCTGGGGTGAGAGATCTTAGAACCTTTAGACCCATCTCTCGGTTGCCATAGGTTTTACCAAGAGAGTTTATTTCATTTATGATCTCTGTGAATCTTGTATCTACCTGGTCAATTGTTTCACCATTCTTTATCTTGAAGTTATCAAACTTCTGAGTGGCAATTGACAGCTTGTTCTCTTTGATAAGATTAGTTCCCTTACACATTACAGCTAATGTGTCCCCTATGTCCTTGGCATTTTTTCAGTTCTTGATTTTAACCATGGTTGCCTTGTCAAGGGTCTGGTATAATACATCTCTATCACGGTTGTCAAGATTGACCAGCTTCCTTTCTTCAGGGGACATTTCAGTTCTCTTCTTGGGAATCGTCTCTGGCTTTCTAGCTGCAATTTCTTCTGCTGTGTTGTCCTTCAGGAAGATGAATGGACCATCCTCAATTATAGAACACATGTCATCATGGATGGATGTTAGATGAGCCTGCATTCTTATTTCAAAGGTCATATTCATTAACAGAACGACAGGTAATCTAGAATGCATGTTTTCCATTATAATGAGAGATTAAGATAGATATACTCAAGTATATGGATCTGGTTCCATAAAGTTGAACCAACCTCTCTGATACCACTTGTATGTCACAAGTCGTCAGGAATAATTCTAGAGAGGGGTGGTGAATAGACTTATTGAACTCTTTTCCTGAATCTCAGGTGAGTAACTCAGCTAATATAATATGCAGCTAACAAACCTTAGCTGTAGATGAGTAATGTGGAAGCACAGCTGATGACAATGCAAGTAACTATGTCGATTGCATGTGACTTATGTCAACTGTAAAACTTAGTTATGCGGAAGACAATTGACTTCTAAATGGAACAATTAATATGAATGCAGTAGATAAGTATGATGTAATGCAGTAAAAACACACAAGCACTTATAGTGGTTTCAGAGGTGGGGTAATCCTCTACTAATCCACTTCTCTCCAAATCAGTTGGAGATGAATTCACTATAACTGCCATCCAGTGATAAATGTCACGCTAAATTTCCTAGTTACAACAGCTTCTAACCAGTGGAAACCCATGGCCGTTGCAACTCCCTTTGGATACCTATCACCTCTTGATCGAAAACCCTTGGATGCCTCAACAACTCGCAAGCTGTCTATCACCTTCCAATCATGAATCCGTAGATGCCTTATCAGCCTCAAAACTTCTGAGAACCTTATTCAAAGAAGTATCCCATGCTCAAACTTTAAAGACAAGAGTGTTGTCTTCTCCAACAAAAGAGCTTCTCTTGAATATGACTTTTACGCTTGCTCTTCACGATGCTATAGATTGCTTTGTATGCTTTGTTTGCTTTGATTCCTTGTATGTATTGTTCGCATCGTGATCTGCTCAATTTGTTCTTTAGATATTTGTAGTACGAATCTTGAGTTTCTTCATAGCCGTTGCATCTCTTGTAACAAATCCGTCCGTTGGAGAGTGTACTTCTTTGTTTAACTGTTCACTTCTTTGCACGGCTTGTCTCTTTCTTCAAATCTGGCCGTTTGAAAAATCTTCCTGTTGCGCCGCTTTTCTTTGATTATTATATTTGGAAAGTCTTTCGGGCGCAAATCTCTAGGAATAAACTATTCCTTAACTTTCAGAAATCATTCACTTTGTCTTCTTGAATTTACGTCCGCATGTGTCTTGCCATTATTGTTGACTTTCAACACTTGGCTAACGTGGACTAAGCTTCTTTCTGATACTCAAACTTGGCAGCAGAATTAGTTTGGTCAACCTCCTCTGATATTCTGTTTGACTGAAAACCTCGACGGATAAAGAATTTGTCTGTAGTCAAACCTCAGCTGATATTTCTTTTGACCTGAAAACTCGCCTGATATCTCGCCTGTTAATATCTCATCTGTGGTCAAACCTCAGCTGATATTTTGAGTTGACTAGACCTCGTCTAATAATAGCTCGTCTGTAGTCAATCCTCTCTGATGTATTCTGTTGACCAGAACTTGCCTGATATATCGTCTGATATTATCTCGCTTGTGGTCAAGCTTCTCTGATATTTTGAGTTGACTAGAGATCGCCTGATGTCTCGTCTGATATCGGCTGCAACTGTGTTTTGGTCAAACCTCGTATGACTCGCCTAATAATGAACTTGCCTGAAAACTTGTCTGATATATTGACAATTCTATACTTAACCGATTTTTCTATCTAATCAACACTTGATCAATACTTAGCCTATTCAATGGCTTATAGAAGATACTCATTTGGTTCTTCTTTACAATGCCAAGTACTTAGTGCATACATTTGAATAAATCATGAATACAGGGATGACTTTATTAAAATCTGACATGTATTCCTGGCAATAACATGATTTGATAAGATTTTCAAGATAAACCTTATCTTGTTATCTTATGACTTCATGTTAAAAAAACAAGTCAAATTCACCCCACACCTTATCATGATAAGAAAGGAAAGATCATGTAAGGGGTGGTGGGGTAGAGAGGGGACGACCATGATGTAACACCCCCAAGATATTCGAGGTATATTACAGCGCCGTAAGTCCCTACATGGGACCCACCAGGCTAAACGACCAAACATACTCAACGACTTGCGAAATCAACATAACAACCCCTCGTCATAAAGACGCAAAACAAAATAATTCACCCGGTTCAACCGGTCAAACACACCCCACACATCTAACACAAACATAACGGACAAATATCACAACCTGAACAAACGAAAATTCCTAAGTACTCGAGTACTTCTATTAGTTTACAAATGGATGAATGCATCAAAAGAAAGGAGAACCATAAAAACACACTCATGCACGATCATCACGCCCGGCCATCATCCGCGTACTGGTCCAGCGCCCGTTCGTCTCGATGGACTCGACCTGAAATTCATCAAACGAATTTCCCCAAAGGGGTTAGCGATTACGCTAGTACAAGTAACCAAATGAACAGCTTACACCTTACACATATAGTCAATGCATACAATCATGAAAAACATAATTCCAAATCACTCATTTCCGGAAATGCCAATAATCAAATCACATTTGTAAAAATGCACCACAATTAACCATCGATCCACGTCTCTGTGGACCCCTACCAAGACCCCGTCGGATCTAACCCGTAGTGAGCATACACACACACACACACCATTTCTCATGCGATACTACTATGTCAAGATTGTAAGTTCATAAGGGTACTTGCCTCGATCAATAGAAGGTGACACGAACGGAAAGGAAGAATCAAACACGACCGCGAGGAACCGGTGGAAACGAACCTAACGATTCGAAGAACACAATCACAACCACAACTAAATGAATACGGAAACGGAATACACCCGAAACCCCACCTACGATTCATGTACCTCCGTTTAACAACAACGAGGGCGGACCACAACCAAACCCTCTCGAATACGCAACAACTACGAAATATACCATGAATCCATAGGGAAACTAAGAATACCAATAAGATTAATCATATTCATCATGAATTAACCAACAAAACGGAACGAATCGGACGAAAATCCAAAAACCCCCAAATTACCCAAAAGTAGGGTTCTAAGAGATTTACCTTGGATTGAGGATGAAGAACACAAGTAGGTGTTGTTAATCTACTTCAAGAGCTCAAGGTAAATGACGTCTGAAGTGATAGAAGGAAGAACTCGCCCGAAAATCGCCTGAGGAAGCCCTAAGCCGCGGGGAGGAAAAGAAATGAGAAAAGGTAAAAATCTGGGTCAACTCCCTGGTTTATATAGCCAGGGAGCATTAGCGTGCGCTAATCCTTAAAAGTTAGCATGCGCTAACGGGTAAAAACTCCAGTCCAGAAAGTTAACACCCCAGTCCAGTACCCAGAGTTCTGGACTGTTAGCATGTGCTACCAAAAACGTAGCGTGCGCTAATAGCCTCTCGGTAGCGCGCGCTATCGGCCATAGCGTGCGCTACCTGGACATCAGCCGAGTCCAGAAGTGAACTGCCCAGTACTCACCTGACCCCGTTAGCGTGCGCTGCCAGCTATTCTGCGTGCGCTAACAGCGTCTCGGTAGCGCGCGCTATTGGCCATAACGTGCGCTACCTGGGCACCTGACCGAGTCCAGGAGTAAACTGTCCAGTACTGGACCGACTCGCTAGCGCGCGCTACCAACCAAGTGTGTCGTGCGCTACTGAAGGATGCTTAGCGTGCGCTATACCATAACATTAGCGCGTGTTAGGCACATGATAATAACGGTCTTAAACACCGAAGCACGACCGAAGCATCAAACAGAACCACACAATACGCATAATAACATACAATGGATTCACGGCAACCCCGAAACGGCGGTTCCGAACAACAATTTCGAGAATTGGATCCATAAACGATGGAAGAACCGATAATTGCAGAACCGGATGGCAAAAGTCCCGAAACAAATATTCTCGAAAACTAATACGGTATGTGAGGGTTACTAAAAAAACGAGAAATACACCGAAAATGAAAATACCATGAAAAAGAAAATGAGGATATTACATTCTTCCCCTCTAAAAATAAGTTTCGTCCCAAAACTTAAGAAACAAATAACTCGGGGTACCTAGCACACATGCTATCCTCGGTTTCTCAGGTTGCCTCCTCGACGCCATGCCTCGACCACTGCACTTTGACCAAGGGAATGGTCTTATGCCGCAGTCGCTTCTCACGGTGTTCCAAAATCTTCGAGGGACGCTCCTCGAAGGTAATGTCCTCGGCAATATCGATCTCACCATAGTCGATGACGTAACTAGGATCCGGGACATATTTCCTTAGCTGAGAAACATGGAAAACGTTATGAACGCGACTCAAGGCCATAGGGAGCGCCAAACGGTATGCCAAATCACCGACTCGCTCGAGAATCTCAAAGTGCCCAATAAATCTCTGACTCAACTTCTCTTTCTTCCCGAAGCGGAAAACTCCCCACGTTGGCGACACCTTTAAAACATGGTCTCCCACCTCAAACTCCAAAGGTAGACGATGGACGTCGGCATATGACTTCTGTCGACTCTGAGCTGTCAACATCCGCTCCCGAATCAATTCCACCTTCTGCCTCATCTCTATAGCGATATCCGGTTCGGTTTCCACCAAGTCGGACGCTTCGTTCCAACAAATCGGCGATCGACATCGCCGCCCATAAAGTGCCTCATACGGTACCATTTGAATCGACGCGTGCCAACTATTGTTGTACGTAAATTCGATCAATGGCAGATGCTCCTCACAGTCACTGCTCCAGTCGAGAGCACAAGCACGCGACATATCCTCGAACGTCTGGATAGTGCATTCCGACTGTCCATCTGACTGCGGATGAAAAGAGGTACACAAACGCAAACGAGTACCCAACGTCTTATGCACCACCTGCCAAAAGTGCGATACAAAACGGCCATCCCGATCTGAAACAATAGACTTCGGAGTACCGCGAAGCCTCAAAATCTGCGCAATAAACACGCGAGCAAACCTCTCCGGGCCCCAATTATCTTTGGTGCCTAGAAAGTGTGCCGACTTGGTCAGACGATCAACGATCACCCAAACCATATTCATGCCCGACCTCGATCTCGGCAAACTCGTGATGAAATCCATCGAAATATCTTCCCATTTCCATTCCGGAATGGGAAGTGACTGCAATAGACCAACCGGTCGCTAATGCTCGATTTTGACCTGTTGGCAAGTCAAAGATCTCGCTACAAACCGTGCAACCTCCTCCTTCATATCATTCCACCAGAAGTTTCTCCTTAGGTCCTTGTACATCTTATTCGATCCAGGATGAATGGAGTAAGGCGTAGCATGGGCCTCACGTAAAATGCTCTGCCTCAATTCCGAGTCGTTCGACACACATAGACGACTCTGGAATCTCAATACTCCATCTTCATGAATCACAAACCCAGGAGACTTTCCCTTAAGAACATTCTCTTAGATTTGGATAATCATCGGATCCTATAACTACTTCTGTTTAATTTCATCGATCAAGGATGACGAAATCTCTAAAGCACAGAGTTGCCCAACGGCTCCCGGCAACAAAACCTCAACACTCAACCTAATCAAATCATGCTGAAGCTCCGATTGAGATGTAAGGATCTCAAGTGTCCGCAACGAGACCGGTTTCCGACTCAAGGCGTCAGCCACAACGTTTGCCTTGCCCGGATGATAAAGGATTTCGAGGTCATAATCCTTAATCAACTCTAGCCACCTCCTCTGCCTCATATTCAACTCCCGCTGAGTAAATATGTATTTCAAACTTTTATGATCGGTAAAAATCTGACATGCAGAGCCAAAAAGATAGTGACGCCAAATCTTGAGCGCAAAGATAACTAACGCTAACTCCAAATCGTGGGTAGGGTAGTTAAGCTCGTACAGCCTCAACTGTCTCGACGCAGACGCAATAGTCTTGCCGTGCTGCATCAACACGCACCCAAGACCCTGACCCGAAGCATCGCTATAAATAGCAAAACCCTCGTTGCCACATGGCAACACCAAAATCGGGGCTGAAGTCAAAGGCCTCTTCAGCTCCTCAAAACTCGACTGCCTCTCGTCATTCCAGACGAACTTCTCGGACTTCTGGAGCAACTGTGTAAGTGGCCGAGCTAGTTTCGAGAAACCCTCGACAAACCTACGGTAGTAGCTAGCCAAGCCCAAGAAACTACGGACCTCCTTCACGTTCTTAGGCGGTGCCCAATCCAACACTGCCTCAACTTTCTGCGGGTCCACACGAACACCCTCGACTGAAATCACGTGACCTAGAAACATCACTTCCTTCAGCCAGAACTCGCATTTCGAGAACTTTGCATAGAGTTGCTCGGTCCTCAAAATGTCTAACACCACCCGCAGATGATGGACATGCTCTTCCTCGTTCCTCGAATAAATAAGGATGTCGTCAATGAAGACGACGACACACTTATCCAAATACTCAATAAAGACCTTGTTCATCAACTGCATGAACACCGCCGACGCATTAGTTAATCCGAAGGGCATGACCACAAACTCATAATGTCCGTATATCGTCCAAAAAGCTGTTTTCGGAACATCGAACTCCTTCACCCGAAGCTAATAGTACCCCGATCTCAAGTCGATCTTCGAGTATACCACAGCTCCCAGCAACTGATCGAACAAGTCATCAATCCTCGGCAGAGGATACTTGTTCTTGATGGTCACCTTGTTTAGCTCGCGATAATCGATACAAAAATGCTGTGAACCATCCTTCTTTCACACAAACAAGACCGGTGCGCCCCAAGGCGATGCGCTCGGTCGAATATACCCGACTCAAGAAGCTTACTCAACTGCTTCTTCAACTCGGCCATCTCCGAAGGTGCCATGCGATACGGCACCTTCGAAATCGGAGCCGCACTCGGCTCTAACTCGATAGCAAACTCTACCTCACGGTCTGGTGGTAACCCCGGTAACTCGTTAGGAAATACGTCAGGAAACTCACTAACAACTGGAATCGACGAAAGCTCGACTCCACCACTCTCCGCCTTCAAGGCATAGCACCAATAACCAATACACCCCTTTCGCAGGAATCTCATCGCCTTCAAGGCGTTAATAACAAACTTCTGGTTTCTCTTTCGCCCCGCGAAAGAGTGCTCGGTGCCGTCCTCGGCTAGCATGGTGATGATCCTCGTGTGGTAGTTCATGATTGCACCATGCCGCTCAAGCCAATCATCCCCGAGAATCAAATCCTCACCTTCAATACCCACAACAATAAGATTAGAGAGCCAAGCCCTCTCACAAATAAACACAGAACAGTCCCAGACCTCTCGATCGCCAATGATTCTATAACTGCTAGGAAGTTTAACGATGAAAGGCTCACACGGCGATAAACAGTCAAGTCTCACACGACGCACACACTCCAGAGAAATGAATGAGTGCATAGCACCCGAATCAAAAAGCACACTGACAGGATGGGAATGGTACCTGTCGCCACAGTAGCCACTAGGTCATCGCTCTCCTCATCTCATAGACGCGCAGGTGGGCGGAGCCGACACTGGAAGCTCCCCCCTTAGCAGGCTGACCCCGACCTCTCCCTCGACTAGCACTCGGCGGATATTGAGAAGCAAACGATCCTTGATTCACACTTTGTTCTCTAGGCCCTGGAATGGAAGCCCGGGCACCAACGATTCTCTCCCTCTCGGCACAGAAAGCCGTCTTGTGGCCCGGCTGGCCACACTGATTACACGTCAGCAAAGGGCTCAAACAAGTACGACTGACGTGGCCTGTACGGCCACAACTTAAACACTTCACATCATGGAAATGAGCACTGGTAGTTCCACGGAAACCCCCAGCGGAACGAGCTGGACCACCACCGGCGGGAAAATTAGCAGATTGGGATATCTGCTGACCCCCACCCTTGTGGCCCGAAAAATTCCCGGTGGATTTCTACTTCTTGCTTTCGCGGGACGCCTCACTAGCCGTTACTGAAATATCGTAGGCAAGGGCTCTACTCTGGTAATCCTTCAAGGTAGTGCAGACGAGCCCAGACATGTAGTCTCGAATCGATAATTTCATCCGTCTGGAAAAGTGAAAATAATTTTCGCTCTCCTCGACAACTTGGGTCTTCACGTAGCTCAACTCCTTGTTAAAATCGGCAATAGCTTGAGAGACAGGAACATCCCGTAGTTGAGCATCATAGAAGGCGTGGACTCGAGCTTGTCTAACCGGCCACGGGCAATACTTGGTCTCCATCAGGTCCTTGAATTCTGCCCACGAAGCAACACGATCCTTAGGCTCAACGGCCTCCCACCAATCCGTCCCGAGTGAGAAAATACTGGGCAATAGGGACCTTACGGTCCTCGGGACAGTTGGTGGCAACAAAGACTTTGGATATCTCCTTGATTCACCCTTCCCAGCCTATCGGGTCAGAGGATCCCGTGAACTGAGGAGGATACATCTTGATGACATCCTGGAGCCAACGGTCAGCTCCGTCCCGAGCAGCATGGGCCGGATTCTGAACCGCCTAGGCTATCGCCGCCATTTGGTTTACCATCTGTTGCATAACAGCCGCAACACCAAGGTCAGCGCCATCTTGAGAAGAAGCATGGCTATGTTGGTCACCGATGCTGCCGGCTCCCGAAGAATGCGGACGTGGCCACCCCACCGGCCCACGTCCCCGGCCGCGTCCACGACCACGACCACGACCTCTTCCAGCATCCATACTAGAGTTAAATAAGTAGCAAGGGCCATACGATGGTAAGTACAAGAAGAAAAACAATCACAAATCGAGAATCATAGGTGCGATACAAGGAAACAAGGAACAGAGTAAGGAAAAACTTACGGACACTGGAACTACCGGAACCATGGCAGCGTGACGACAATGTGCAAAACGAAACACAACAAGACCCAATAAACCGACAAGCCTATGTATCCATAAACGTAGTGCTCTAATACCATTTTCTATAACACCCCCAAGATATTCGAGGTATATTACAGCGCCGTAAGTCCCTATATGGGACCCACCAGGCTAAACGACCAAACATACTCAACGACTTGCGAAATCAACATAACAACCCCTCGTCATAAAGACGCAAAACAAAATAATTCACCCGGTTCAACCGGTCAAACACACCCCACACATCCAACACAAACATAACGGGCAAATATCACAACCTGAACAAACGAAAATTCCTAAGTACTCGAGTACTTCTATTAGTGTACAAATGGATGAACGCATCAAAAGAAAGGAGAACCATAAAAACACACTCATGCACAATCATCACGCCCAGCCATCATCCGCATACTGTTCCAGCGCCCGTTCGTCTCGATGGACCTGACTTGAAATTCATAAAACGAATTTCCCCAAAGCGGGTCCCCAAAGGGGTTAACGATTACGCTAGTACAAGTAACCAAATGAACATCTTATACCTTACACATATAGTCAATGCATGCAATCATGAAAAACATAATTCTAAAACACTCATTTCCAGAAATGCCAATAATCAAATCACAATTGTAAAAATGCACCACAATTAACCATCCATCCACGTCTCTGTGGACCCCTACCGAGACCCGTCGGATCTAACCCGTAGTGGTTAAAAGCAAGATCGTCGATCCACGTCTCTGTGGACCCCTACCGAGACCCCGTCGGATCTAACCCGTAGTGAGCATACATACACACACACACCATTTCTCATGCGATACTACTATGTCAAGATTGTAAGTTCATAAGGGTACTTGCCTCGATCAATAGACGGTGACACGAACGGAAAGGAAGAATCAAACACGACCGCGAGGAACCGGCGGAAACTAACCTAACGATTCGAAGAATACAATCACAACCACAACTAAACGAATACGGAAACGGAATACACTCGAAACCCCGCCTACGATTCATGTATATCCGTTTAACAACAACGAGGGCGGACCACAACCAAACCCTCTCGAATACGCAACAACTACGAAATATACCATGAATCCGTAGGGAAACTAAGAATACCAATAAGATTAATCATATTCATCATGAATTAACCAACAAAATGGAACGAATCGGACGAAAATCCAAAACCCCCAAATTACCCAAAAGTAGTGTTCTAAGAGATTTACCTTGGATTGAGGATGAAGAACATAAGTAGGTGTTGTTAATCTACTTCAAGAGCTCAAGGTAAATGACGTCTGAAGTGATCGAATGAAGAACTCGCCTGAAAATCGCCTGAGGAAGCCCTACGCCGCGGGGAGGAAAAGAAATGAGAAAAGGTGAAAATCTGGGTCAACTCCCTGGTTTATATAGCCAGGGAGCGTTAGCGTGCGCTAATCCTTAAAAGTTAGCGTGCGCTAATGGGTAAAAACTCCAGTCCAGAAAGTTAACACCCCAGTCCAGTACCCAGAGTTCTGGACTGTTAGCTTGCGCTACCCAAAACGTAGCGTGCGCTAATAGCCTCTCGGTAGCGCGCGCTATCGGCCATAGCGTGCGCTACCTGGACATCAGCCGAGTCCATAAGTGAACTGCCCAGTACTCACCTGACCCGTTAGCGTGCGCTGCCAGCCATTCCGCGTGCGCTAACATCGTCTCGGTAGCACGCGCTATCGGCCATAGCGTCCGCTACCTGGGCACCTGACCGAGTCCAGGAGTAAACTGTCCAGTACTGGACTGACTCGCTAGCGCGTGCTACCAACCAAGCGTGGCGTGCGCTACTGAAGGATGCTTAGCGTGTGCTATACCATAACATTAGTGCGCGTTAGGCACAGGATAATAACGGTCTTAAACACCGAAGCACGACCGAAGCATCAAACGGAACCACACAATACGCATAATAACATACAATGGATTCACGGCAACCCCGAAACGGCGGTTCCGAACAACAATTTCGAGAATCGGATCCATAAGCGATGGAAGAACCGATAATTGCAAAACCGGGTGGCAAAAGTCCCGAAACAAATATTCTCGAAAACTAATACGGTTACACGAGGGTTGCTAAAAAAATGAGAAATACACCGAAAATGAAAATACCGTGAAAAAGAAAATGAGGATATTACACATGATGATTTTAATGAGAAGAAATGAGCCGAGCCACTCGGTTCGTGTCCGGTCGTTCGCGTGTTTAGTCCGTTAAGTGCACTTTACTTTATATCAAATGTATTTATACTTAGTTAATTAATCCAATTAATTAATTATGTCAAATACAATATTATAATTATATTTCTACAAGAAATGATTATTTGTGAATTAAATTTATCACCCAGTAGTTAATTTCAATTAATAAGACCGCATTGATTTATCCAATAAATCAAATTAGATATCTAATATCCACTATTAATGAAAAGATACTATATATACACATTTTTCCGACAAATATCCTTGTGCGTAGGGGTGGAAAAAATAATGAAATACTATTTTTACCGTACCGAAAAATTACCGAAAATACCAAAAAATTCGGTATCTCGTAATTTTGTACGGTAGGGTATGATACCATACATAGTCGGTACAATATCGATATAAAATTTAAAAAGAATGGTATTTCGATATGTAACAAAATATCGTATTAGCGAGAGTTCTATTTTATATTTTATGGGCTCTATTTTTTAATCTATCATTTGAGCCCAATAGGCAAAACCCACAGCCACGACATTGGTCCAATATCTATCTATTATATATAAAACTTATCACCCTTAATTTAATGTGCGAGGGGGGTTGTGCACAAAAATTAATACCCCTTAATTTAATGTGGGGGGGTTGTGCACAAAAATTAGTAATACAACTAATGCATTGCACACCAAAAATAATTTCGTTTTTTATAAACTCACGAATTTATATCTACATATTAAACTCTAAGGAATACAAACAATCGTGTAATTATGGAGTGAACACAAAAGGGTTCTTGGAACCATGCTCTCATAATTGATGAATATGAAGTGTTGCTGAAGTATTTATGCTTGAAGCACTATATAAACCATCCAAAGACGAGAAAACAACATAGCAAAAAACCACACCAGTTTTGTAGTTTGCCATATAAGCCTCCTGTTACGTTTTCTATTTATATGTAGATAAGAGGTTGTCATTATTTTTTAATCTTAGCCTACCTTTTCGAATATGGAGTTAAAGACTTGCTGTGGTATTCTTTAAAGATATTTGTGTGTGCTTCTGACATTAAAGGGTTTGATGTTTGTATGGAGTTAAAGACTTGCTGTGGTATTCTTTCGAATATGGAGATGTGTGATTTGATGTTACTTTCTTTTCTTTGTTCGTTAAAAAACACAGAAACTAAATCGAATGATTTTGAGCAGAAACATTAAAGGGTTTGATATTGTGTTTGATTATTTCGGGTAAGGAGTTACAACAACGGTAGTTTGTGTGTGAAGCTGTGTTCATGTTTGGTGGTTGATCTGCAAAACCAGAGAAAAAGATGGATGAGAGGCAGATGTTTTTAGGATAGTGATAAAAAATTAGATGTATATCTTGGAATGAATTGGATCCCATCTTACCCGAATTTTTTTACCCCATTGGTTTTGGGTTTTAATCTGTTAGACTGGATTCAACCATAGCAAAATAATCTCAAAACATAATGAATTGATGTCAATAATCAATCGGTTGGTGTTTGCTAAAAGAAATGAAACAAAATGGATTGAATAAAATGATTGTTTTAAAGTGTACAACTCATGAAAAGCTAATGAATGAATATATGCATGTAATAATGGGAAGCTTATGTAAATACTGAGTCGGACCTCCAGCAGTTGGTAAATTTGACACATACATACATTAATCAATGCATACATAAACACGTATCACGTATGTATGCAGACACATAGGTACGATATTGGTATACATTGAATAAAGAAGTTGAAAAATATTATAGATACAGCATGGCTGCATGAGTATTTTGCTTTGTAGGTGGCATTCTTCATTGGAAATTTACCTCATATTAATGATTTACATAATCAATATGCACGCTTTCTCTCTATCTCATGATGATGCTACTAATAGTCTCCTACAATATAATGGAGACTCTTCATGTCCATTCATTTTGTATTATTCACTTTTACCTTTTGCTTGGGGGGATGGTAAGTTGGTAACCATTGTGAATTTAAAACGAAATCATATCGTAGTTTCAAGATTACATAAAATTGTAGAATGTTAAAACAAAAGCTGTTAGTATTTAAAGATTACATGTGAAAAGACTATTTTAAATGTAACGTCTTAGAAAAAGTCTTTTTACATGTACTCTTTTAATGTGAATAAACTATTTTAAGTACTGGAAACCTAATTAGTACCGACCATTACACTATGGATATTTAGATGCAATGGGTGCAACGCACGAGTTGATATAACATTACACTGTGAACATTTAAAATAAATACAATACATTACATATAACTAATTATAGAGACTAAAAGAATTCTACACGAAAAAAGCATTACAGATGAATCCTTATTCATATTAAAAGACTACATGTGAAAAGACTATTTTAATTGTCACTTTTAATGTAAATAAACTAATTTAAATATAAAAGTTATGATAACATCACAATTAAATCCTCTAAAATAAATACAATACAAATTCTCTAATAGGGATCTAAATACCATCATATGCTCAATCAAGCGTCTGCAACCAATGCTCATTCAAGCGTCTGCAACCAAAGACCGTGCATAGCACGAGTTGGATCAAGCATCGTTTATATGAAATAAGAAATAGTTGGGGAAGGGTGGGTGGTACAGTGGTAGGACGCCTACTCCCAAGACACTCCTTTGAAGAGGTCTTGGGTTCTAACCCCACCAAAGGAGGTGAAAGAGAAAGTTTTTCTCTTTATGATCCTCTAGCTCCTGGATATTTCAAGAACCGCTAATCAATGTTTAATCTCACGTCAAGCGGCGCAGTGTGGAGTATTTCGCTTTGGAACCCGGAGGTGCCGACCAATCAGCTGTTTCTCCAGAATCTGCGGGAACTTGGCGCTGGCACCGCTTAAGCTTCTCCTGCGCAGTGTGTACGAAAGGCATTGGGAATCCTGGAATTGCTCGAGCGACTCGCGATTTACTTCTCTCAATGGGTTAGGAGTGGATTCATTGAGGGACTAGGATTAGTCCGACTAAGCTGGGATCACCTAGTTATCAAAAACTAAAAAAAAAAAATATAAGAAATAGTTAGGCCTTTTTAGGGTTTCGTTTTCACATTCTTGACTTCGGCCTTTCCAGTCTCCAGCGGCAGCCTTCTCAGTTCTCCCATTTCATTTCAGAAAATCGAGAGCTCCTCTCCGAAAAATCGAGGCGTTTCATTCCCTGAAACGTTTTGATAGCCAGGCGACTCGACTTATCCTATCCTCTCCGATCATTCCAGATCTGCTGCCTCCCCGCCGACTCCGCCTTTCCAAATCCGACTGGCTCTCCGCCGGCTCCGCCTTTCCTTCACTTCAGGTATGTAAACGCAGTTCATCTCTTCACTTTGTCTTACAAAAAATAAAATTAAGATATTAATTGATGAAAAAATAAAAATTGGACTGTTTATTTTATTTGCTGTATTGAATAAGGCAAATGCAAAATACATCTCTTCACTTTGCAATCAAAATAATGAATGCAGCAAACTGTTGAATGGCTGGCAGTTTGCTGAAAAGGGCCAACAGAAAATCAAACAATTTTTTTTTCTGTCAGGAACCCCACTTTTTTGTGTGTGTGTGTGTGTGTGTCTGTGTTATAGAAGTAATTATCATGCATCTTATTTTCAACTCAATCTTCATATAGAATGGAAATTGGAACCAATTATTGACTCATAAGTAAATATCTTATATTGAAAAAATAAAAATTGCGGACTGTCTCACATAAACGAGATCTGTTCAGAATAGAAATCCTAGCGATTGAAGATGATCATTCCGGTTCGTTGCTTCACGTGCGGGAAGGTAATCATTGATTTCACTTTAAAACATATATCATATATATTTCGTCTATCCCTCTCTTATTTTTTATTTCTTAAAGTGTTTAGGTGATTGGGAACAAATGGGATAGCTATCTGGACTTGCTCCAGGCTGATTACAGCGAAGGGTATGTTTTTTTAATTTCGAGGATTTTATTGTGTTCTTTTTCTGAAGAGACCATTATTTCGTAAAGTTGCTTATTAATTTCGTTTTCAAGAATAATATTTAAAACGAAATCTGAGTTATGAGCTTGTAATCTTGTGTTTGCAATTATAAAGTGCAAGGTTGGTTCTGTCTGGAGACAATTTATGCAGATATTATTAGTAATTTAGAATCTATATATGGAATTTTGGACTGTTAGGTTGGTGTTGAATTTTAGGTGGGAGGTTGTTGCTTTCATGGATCTAAATTTCTGTTTTTGTGTTACGTTTCACACTTTAGAAAAATGGAAATGTTTTTGGACTTTTTGAAAACTTGAAAATGTATTGATGGTGAGTGTGTGCTAGATATTAAGTGATGGGATTGTGACTGTTTCATTTGATTGTATTTATGTAACGAAATGTTACTCTTCTAAAGGGACTACCTTTTGAGGGAAATGTTACATGTCGGTTGGGGACGGAAGGAGTACAATAAAACTAACCAGCAATTAGAAGATGGGCCTATTTTTTACTTCATTTAAAAATGCCATGTGTATTTTTCCTTTAAACTTTCAAATTTTGACCCTATAAATATGGACTACTTTACACCAAAGTACGGATTGCAGTATGAACTTTGCAGTAAAACACTAGACTTTGCACAAGAATTATGGACTATTATATAGATCTAGATAGGGCTGTCAAACGGATAATACGGAGCCGGATATGGCCATATCCGTCCGGATCCGGCATTTAGTAAAGTTATCCGAATCCGTATCCGGATTCGAAAATATCTGGACGGATCGGATACGGATAATATCCGGCGGATACTATCCGGATACGGATAAATATCCGTATCCGCCACTTTTTTTTAATCTTCAAAAATTTAAATGCAGGAGGAGGGATTTGAACCCTGGTGGAGCTCCTTCTCCTTACCAGCCAATACCACTTGGGTTAGCTGACCTGATTGTTGTGTTAGAAAGGGAAATAACTAATAAGTAAAGATAACTTATACCGCATGCTTATATTTTAATATTGAGAAATAAAGAATGAAGACATGTGACAAAGTATTATTGGGAGTAGCATGCTTATATTTTATAATTATATATTAAAATTATACTAAAAATATATATTATTCATAATTAATTTCTGATACGGATGCGCCTATATCCATATCCGTATCCGGAATCTTCGGATACGGATAATATTCGTATCCGCTTTTTTTCGGATACAGATAATATCCGCTTTTTCTGGATATGAATACAGATATTTCGGACGGATATCGGATTTTTCGGATTTTTTTGACAGCCCTAGATCTAGAAGTAAAGCAGGAAAACTTTGCACCATAAATTCAAATTGCAATATAAAGTTTGCAGTAAAACTGAAAAGCTGTGAGAAAAATATGGACTGTGATATGAAGTTTGCAATACGTTCTGAATTGCAATATAAATTTTGCACTAAATAGATGGCTGAATTGTGCTAATCCAAATTTGCACTACTATGGAAGACATAAACTATGCAAAAGAAAGAAAGTTTGGAACTTTGGACTATTTATTTGGATGCAAATTCATATTAGAGTCTATATTTTCTGGGACAGTTTGAATTGTAGTCCATATTAATTGAAATTTAAAATAAACTAGGACAGGGTATTCTAGGTAAAATGTAATGTATTTTTAATAATAAAGATCTCAATTTGGTCAAACAACTTAATTTTAAATAGAATGCATAAACAAGCCTCACACTAATCACTAATTAAAAGTAGGCCATCCTTCAAAATAATTTTTTTACTTCGATTAATTGTGAAAATCGTGTATGAAGACCTTTTACCAAATGTCTAGTTAAATTTGATTCGTGTTTTGAAGTGTTTTGAAATTATAAATTGTTTTTGTTTCAGTGGAGCCAAAAAAATTAGATGTTCCAGGGTTCAGTGGAAATGTATCGAAATTTTAATCAGTGATTGCTTTTCCCTCAAGATTATCTTTGTTTATTTCCTTCGAAAACCTTATAGGGGCTTTGGAAGAACCTGGTGAAATTTAAACGTATGAAGGATGACGCGTGCACGAAATATGAATTGCAAATCTCTTATTGTTTTCCTTTTTCCATCACTACTTATATCAGAGAAAAAGTTGGTATCATATTCGAAATATTTTGTTGGAAACATGGAGAAACTTCATTTGTCTCTTCAATTGGGACTTCATCTCTCATTGATCATTATTGTTTGGAGTAAATTCGAAGTTCTTGATTTTTTTAGTTGAATGTTCGTGCAGAGATGCCCTTGATGCATTGAATTTGGTTCGTTATTGCTGTCGAAGAATGCTGATGACTCATGTCGATCTCATCGAGAAGCTTCTCAACTATAACAGTCTCTCTCTCTTTCTCTCTCTCTCTATATATACACACACATAACATAAAGACATAAATATATGTGTTCTCTTTACTCGTATGTTTTGTGTGGTTATCTGTATTTTTCCCGTCTGTTTGTCTTTTCATTTCGGTATAATGAGATTATATATGAATGATCCCTGAACTTGAAATAGTACTGTTTACGGCTTGTTTTAAAAAATTTCCCATAATAACCAGGCTGAGAACATATTAACAAAAGTAAATGATTTGAAATGATAAACCGCTTTGTTATTTTTGGGGAAACTGCTCGATTATTTGAACTGACTTGGATCTTTTTTTGGTATATTTTACAGCTTTGGAGAAATCTGAGGGCACTTGATAATGTGGTTCGTCTCCAAGTTTCATATTCGAACTCTAGTTTCATATTCGAACTCTTGCATTTTGTGATTTTTGTGGGTAAATGTTCAGAAGAATGACTTTTTGTTAAGGAGAACTATGAGTGCTTTTCTGAATCATGCTACAATTTGCTCTAGGGACTTTTGAGAACGTGATGCTATTAATTATGGCTAGTGTCTTATTTCTCCCATTTTTGTACATGTTCCTTGTAAAATCCCAAGTATTTGGGTACATTTAATCACAAAAATACCCCTGAGATTTTGGGTAATTACAAATAAAATCCAGAAAAGTTTTAAAATTACAAGATTGCCTAATATTTGATTAGGTGGGATGATTGCAATATTTCTACAAATGTGAGGATGTTCGCAGTGTTCGTAGTTTTTGCAATTCATGCATAGGTGTACGCAGACCTTAAAAAGGTGGTTGATTCACGATTTTCTTACTTCATACAGTGACTCTTTTACTCATCTGTCCCAATATGATAAGTTATATAACCAAAAAAAATTAATTTCGGAAATAGTATTTTACGATTTTAATGATTGAAATAGTATTTTGGAAAAGGTAATGTAATTTAGTTTCTGGGTAGAGGTAGTTTTCGGGATAGCTTTTAAAGTTGGAATATAATTCATTTTTACATTTGAACATTCAACAGATTAAAAACATATTGTTTCAAAGACTATTTTGACAACTAATCGCTAAAATTAACATCTCACAAGTTGAAATCTAACATTTCACAAGTTAAAATCTAATGCAATAGCTAATTGTTACTGGGACAGCTATTTTTGCCGAACATGCCTTTAGACTCCCTTTAGTCTATTTACAAACAAACTTCCGTTAATTTTAGATTTCATACTTTTTGTGGTGCATTCAGTCACTACTAAGGTTGTTCATTATTTTTTGTTTATTTCAAGCATGTAGTTCTTAGTATTATGTGTTCTATTACTATATGCATGTAGATGGAATAAACTTTATTTTGTTATCATGTCTTTTCAATTAATCTAGTTGGATTTTTTCTTTCGAAGGGTACTGTACTGCTCTACTTGCTGAGGTTATACATTATTTTGTTTGTAGTTCCATTTGTTCTCGTCCTAATATCTAATGCATGTTTCATTTTGAAGACATCAACTGAAATTGGAACCCAGCCGAGAATCCTAACAGCTTTTGTTCTTCCAATTCGAGCATTAGTTCCAAATATTGTCTAATTTTCCGGAATTCTAATTTTGGTACTGCTCTCTGGTTCTTCAAAAAACCCATTCTTTACTCGAAAAAGTTAGATGAGGAGCGGTTTGGCTGCCTTAATTGCCGTCCGTCCACTCCCAAGGAATTATGATACTCCTAAGGCTGTAATGGAACACAACCCATTCAAGAGCACCCTCAAATTTAGATTGGACAAAAAAGGTATTGTCGAGGATGCGGGAATGCATTCCTAACGAGGGTCGATTCCAATGCACTTCTTCTGAAGTGCACGAATCCCAATACGTTCTCTAACGAAGTCTTCTAATACTTGTGGGAATACGTTCTTTACCGATAATGATTACAAGACACATCTCTCAAACTGCCTGAATCAATAGTTATCGGTTCAATGCCCCTTTGGATCATATTCCCAATTCTGTTACTCCCTCCGTCCACTTTTTAAAATCCCATTTGCTCTCAAATATTTGTCCACAATTTAAAGTCTCACTCTGTTTTTTGTACCATATTACTTCTCTTCTTTATTTAATTACTACCTTTTGTTGGAATTGTTAATGATTTTAATTTTATTTTGTAAAATTAAATATCATAGGATCGATCTACGTTCCGAGTAGATGATCGTGGTATATTCACTTTCTCTAAACCGATTCCCGACGAGTGAGAATAGTGAATTAAAGCTTTTCACTTAATTGTGAATAAATGAGGGATGACTATCCCACATTGAATAATGAGCTATCATTGTCAATTATATAAGGAGTTACCATTATTCGTGTAATAATTAATGGCACATGTGTATGGGCTTAAAGCCCACACGCACGCACACGCGCGCGCCGCCGCCGCCCGCCTCGTCTCGGCCGCGTGCCATGGACCGTGGACCTTAGACCTTGGACCTTGATCTGGATCTGTATCTGGATCTTGGCAATTGGTCTTTGGATCTTGGCAATTGGTCTTTGGGTGGTCTTTGGGTTGTTCTTTGGACCTGGTCAAGGGCTTGGCCTTGGGCTAGGCCTTGGCCTGTCTAAAGAATTTTTTGGACTAGCTCAATATTGTTGTTGGGCTTGTATGTGCACATAAGGATGTCCAGGTACA
This sequence comes from Orobanche coerulescens, assembly GCA_033398695.1. NCBI lineage: Eukaryota > Viridiplantae > Streptophyta > Magnoliopsida > Lamiales > Orobanchaceae > Orobanche > Orobanche coerulescens. The sequence goes on from CM065808.1 coordinate 172,901,319, forward strand.
TCCCTCAAGCGGCTAAGGAGCTGAATAAGGTGCATCATGACTGTTCAAATTCAGCAAAAAACGGGCAGTAACCTCCCAGATGTAATAAGGAGGAGTTAAGGCTCCATGACTGTTCAAATTCAGTAAAAAAAAACGGGGAGTAACCTCCCAGGTGTAATGAGGAGGAATTAAGGCTATATTTGAATTGTGTAACTCTACTGTTCAATGCAGACATGAATGCCTGCATTATGACAGCACCCTACGAATCTAATTCGATCTGTATCCCTACGAGGATCGATCAAGCTACGCATATACGAATAAATAAATGAAAATAAGAGTAGGATTCGAAATCATACCCTCGTAGTCCGTTGATTAAATGGTGAAAATATGATGTCCCTTGCGAATCCTTTCCGCAACAAGCTTTAGATTGATCCAACACCGAAAATACCGCTTCTTTACTTGCCACGCGCCGGAGAAATGATCGGAACGACAACCACTCAATTAACCTCCAAGGTTACAGCTAGAATAGGATGATAGAAGCTATTTATTTTGATGAATAAAGTCCAAGTATATTTATCAAAATATCTCTCTTATTTTCTCTTAGAAATCAAGTAATGAAGTAATGAAGATGACAAGAAAAATAATATTCTCTCTCCCTTTTGTGTCTACTGCCGAGAGTATTTTTCATAAGGAAGGAAGAGTTTTTCTTCTTTGTATTCTTCAACTTCTTCACCTTTTATTATTCCTGTTTGAATAATATCTCACCAACTCCATTATATTCTTGGTCTTCCACCAATTATGGTGAAGACTAAGACAAAGGAAGGTGTGGTGAAGGTGGGGCGGTCATCTAGAAGGACCGGATTAGTTTGGTTCGTTTCGGACTCTCGTGAGTCCTATCAGATAAACTTCATTCCTTTCCTGATGTATTTATATCAATTAGTTAATCCAATTAATTAATCATATCAAATACAAAATTCCAAGAAATAATTATATTTATGAATTAAATTAATCACCCTGTAATTTATTTAATTCATTAGGTCATAAATTAATTTATCCAATAAATTAATTTAGAAATCCAATGTCCCTAAATTAATTAGACATCCAATGTCCAATAAATTTAGATATTCAATGTCTAATATTTATAAAGAGAGATTAAGCTCGATTCATTCCGTCGTCAATCCTATTGCGTGACTCGGTAGGTCCGTTTCAGTTAGCAATGGTAGGAACCAAAGAGTAGTAGCACCACCTAGCCAGCCTAATGGCATACACTGTACCCTAACTGAGAACGAATGATGTTGATCATTCCAAAACCTTTCTATCGTGAATACCAGTATACGTATAAACCCTTCTTTCAAATGTCCCGATCAAGTTATAGGGTCACGGCCAATCAACCCTATATGTACTTGACGCCATGCATGAGTTAATGCAAATCGAGATCATCGAGCTCTCGTGTATCCAATACAACTAGCTTTAATACTTTGGCCAAAGGCTTATGATCTCATCTCCCAATAACCGCATAGGACATATAACCCGTTCACTAACAGGAGAAATAATTCTATCTTGGTATTCAGTAGAACCTGCTACTTGCCCGTCAAGACGCACGTCTAGATTGACCCCCACCTTCTGGTTTTCTAGGTCGAACTACTCTAATGAAAATCTTAACGTCACAAGCACATCCCTACTAAATCCTCAAGTCGAAGGTTCATGAATACCTATCACAACCTTTCGATTCCGTCATTGACTGTCCCAGAGTGAATCTGTGTGACGAATCAAGGATGAGTCGGTTCGAGTACACTAATCTCATTATCATACCTATAGCGTGTGCTCCCACTGACAATTAGTGTTCGACAGCCACTCTCCAAGTCAAAGAACACGTCATACAAGTCTTCACATAAACTTAACGCACAGTCAAGTTTCATCGACTTGTGAACGATTAAGTATTTGAGCCATAAATCTTTCTAGTGCCGATCCCCTTATCCAATAAGGAGTAGAATATTTTGCTCTCAAATACACGGACTAGTATATATATATATATATACGAGTCAGGAATGCCAGTGACTGCCAGTAAATAAAGAAACATACTATTTTCTTTAGATAATGAATTACATAATAACAAGTACAATGCCCTCACTCTACCATCACCTGTGTGGCATTCGAGGACATACTCCTAACAATCTCCCACTTGTACTCAATGCCACACACTATGGTATCTAATACCCATGTTCTACAGATGACGCTCCAAGCTAATCTGAGAAAGTGGTTTGGTCAGTGGATCAGCGTCGTTGTCGGCCGAGTCTACTCTATGCAGCACAATGTATCCCTTGCGAATAAATTCTCTCACGAGATGAAACTTCCTCTCAATGTGTTTGGTACTGTTGTGAAACCTTGGCTCCTTGGCCTGCGCTACAGCTCTATCGTTGTCGCAGAAAAGCGGAACAGGCAGCTCAGCACATGGAATCACTTGAAGTTGTCCCAGAAGAAGCCTCCGAGGATGCTTGATACTCAGCCTGACTGGTGGAATCATCAGTCGTGCTTTGCTTGGCGCTACGCCAAGATATTGCTCCTCCATTAAGAGTAAATATGTAGCCAGAAGTAGACATCGAATCGTCTATCTGTCTTTAGAAGTCTGAATCAGTGAAGCCCATCACATTTTCTCCACCGCCATACATAAGAACCAGATCTCTAGTCCTTCTCAAGTGCTTGAGAACGTTCTTTACAGCAGTCCAATGTCACTAACTGGGTTTGCCTGAAACCTACTTACCACGCTCACAGCATGCGCAATGTCAGACCTCGTACACAACATTGCATACATAAGGCTACTCACGGCCAAAACATATGGTATATTACTCATTTCCTTTCGTTGTTCCTCACTTTGAGGACACATCTTCGAGGAGAGTTTTATTCCATGTCGCATCGGTAGGATCCCTCTTTTAGAATCATCCATCTTAAATCGCTTTAAGATCTTATCTATATAGAGGGCTTGGGAAAAACCTATCATTCTCTTCGCTCTATCCCGATAGAGCCGAATTCCAAGAATATAGGTAGCTTATCACAAGTCTTTCATGGAGAAACTACTCGAAAGCCAAGCTTTTACAGTGAGCATTCCCACATTATTTCCTATTAGTAGAATGTTATCTACATATAGTACTAAGAATGCGATCTTATTCCCACTAACCCTCTTGTTTACACAAGGTTCCTCTTCATTCTGCACGAAGTCAAACTCTTTGACCGCCTCGTCAAAATTAAGCTTCCAACTACGCGAAGCTTGATCCAGTCCATAAATGGAACGCTGAAGTTTGCACACCTTATGAATATGGACCTCGGACGCAAAGCCTTTAGGCTGCTCCATATAGATTTCGTCCTCGAGGAATCCATTAAGGAAATCCGTCTTTACGTCCATCTGCCATATCTCATAATCATAGTAGGCAGCTATAGTAAGCATCATGCGAATAGACTTACAGGCAAGAAGGTATCGTGGTAATCGATCCCTTCTTTCTGGGTATAACCCTTTGCCACAAGCCTGGCCTTATAGGTGTCAACCTTGCCATCCCCATCAGTCTTTCTCTTGTAGATCCACTTGTTCCCAATGGGCACTATGCCCTTGGGGCCATCTACTAGAGTCCAGACCTGATTGACATGCATCGAGTCTATCTCAGCTTCCATAGCTTCACGCCATTTCGCGGAGTCTACATCCACCATCGCTTGGTCATATGTCGCGGGATCGGTCTCTTGGCTATCACCTGGAACCTCATGGAGACCCAGCTCCTCCAGGTGCACAAGGCCATACCCCTCAGGTAATTGAGACACCTTACTAGACCTACGAGGTGGTTGTACTTGTGTTTCAGAAGGTTCGGTTCCAATTTCTTGCACACGTGTCTCTTGAGGAGTTTCATTGTATTCTTCCAAAGAAATACTTCTACCTGCTCCGCCTTTCTGAATGAACTCATCTTTCAGGAAATGTACTTGCATAGAAACAATGATCTTTCGATCTTCGGGCATGTAGAATAGATAATCCATCGTCCCAGATGGGAATCCAATGAAACGTCCCTTTACGGACCTAGCTTCCAACTTCTCCACCTTAGTCTTCTTGACATAGGCTAGACATCCCCAAATCCTAATGTGATTCAGACTTGGTTTCCTACCCTCCCACATCTCATGTGGAGTTTTAGGAACGGACTTGGAAGGACATCTGTTCAAGACATAAGCAGTAGTCAGGAGTGCTTACCCCACAGGTAAATTGATAAGTCAGTATAGCTAAAGCATAGAACAGACCATGTTCAACAAGGTTCGATTCCTTATTTTTGCCACACCATTTAACTGAGGTATTCCTGGAGGTGTAAGTTGTGATACTATTCCATGCTCCTTAAGGAACTCGATACTCATATACTCGCCACCTCGTCCGATCGAAGTGCTTTGATATGATTACCAGTTTGTTTTTTGACTAGGGCCTTAAATTCCTGGAATTTCTCAAAGGCCTCGGATGTAACACCCCAAACTAGGCGGATATTACAGTGCCGTGAATCCCCAACTGGGACCCACCAGGCGAATGATAATGATGAATTAAATAATATAATTGTAGTACCGAACCACATTATATTACCAAATACTCCGATGAGGAGTTTAAGTACAACACACCAGGACAATACCGAATACTAGTATATTTTATATGAAGATAAAATACACAACACTGAGTGAAACGGAGTATCCAAATGAAAGTCTGCAGCGGAAATTAAAGGACAACAACATGAATAACTGAAAGATCGGGGCCCCTACTAGTATCACTGACTTCTCGACACAAGATGCTATTCCCGTACTTTTGCCTTGCCATGACTAAAAACAAAATCCCAAATGGGTCGGGCCATATTGAACAACAATTCTCAAGAGTTGAAAATACACAATCATGAGTTATCTTTAGTTATGAAATATCCTGTCGAAACATACGCAATCAAACATGCTATATGAATCAACTAACAGTACGGCTCAAAGGAATGGCGCCACACTACGTTCGGGATGGAAATGTGTCCGTGCACAAGCCACCAACGAGTATCGACCGAATACACGTGTGGTCTTGTACCTAATCAGTCTCACGAAGCCATCAACTCGTGTGCACAGTCCAATGTGAGGCCACCAACCAACACACGACTATAATGTGCCCGACATGAAAATCCTACACATACCAACCGGCACGCCAGTATGACCCGGAATGCCACGATATAACAAAAGTGACATCAAAATCAATAATGACTCACCGAGATGAAATGACAGTGAAATGAATGATAGCTCAATGAAATAACTGGAACCGTCGTTCCTCGTGAATGAAGTAATGAAGTGACAATTACGAGTTTCAATACGGTTAGTATTTTATGAATGAATTATGATTATGAATGAACAACAACGAAAGGAATGAATATCCTTTTAACTGAGTAAGAATTAACTTACACAATACCGATGACAATGTCCTTCCACGAACAACGTCCTAATCGAGATACCGGTCGCTCGAACAACCTTGAATAACAATAATTACCAACAACCGTTCAATACACGTATCAAGCAACGAAACGCGACTAACTCAAAAGTCGATACAACGATAATCAAACTCATAGGGGCATTCTAACGAATACGTAGCAAACCACACAACTTCCAAAATATCCAATCCCGAATATATCGAAACCAACACCAAAATGAGTATTTCGAACCATCAAAACACTTCAATGATATCAATAATCCAATAGGAATCCACAATTCAAGATTACAACAACATCAATCGGAAAAATCCCCAAATTAACCGAAGTCAACCCCAAAGGTTCTTGAAATAATCCCCCAAATAGCCATTAAATCCGTAGGAAAACATTTACCCAAGGTAGATAATCCATATCTAACATATTCCATCAACAATCCAAGCTTACACGAAGAAATCGGAAGGAAAAACCCAAAAATCCGAAATTCTAGATCCAAGAGATTAATACCTTTGATTTGATGTTAAGGAGATGATGAAGTGATGATAATTCAACTCAAAGACTTGAAGATGATGATAGGTGATAGCAGCTCGAAGAGAAAACTCCAAATCGCCCAAAATCACCTGAAGTCGCTCAAAAACGAAGAGAAGTGAGAAAATGACGAAACTCAGGCTAACTGTCCAATTTATACTGCTCCAGATTAGCGCACGCTATGACCTGCTATTTAGCGTGCGCTAACGAGTTGTACGAATATTCCAGTGAACTCTGGCTGACCCGTTAGCGTACGCTACAACTTGGTAGCATGCACTAACTCCATCCCAGTAGCGTGCGTTAACTCCAATTGTTAGCGTGCGCTAGCTAAATATCTGCTATCCAGTACTGAAGTCCAGAACCTCCTGTCCTCTGATCTGGTCTCGGTAGCGTGCGCTACAATCAATATTTAGCGTGCGCTACAACATCGGTTGCGTACGCTAAAAACCACTCATAGCGTGCGCTATGAATTAATCCAATGCAGTCCAGTAGCCACTGGACTCAACCTGATCCGTCCTTAGCGCGCGCTACACCAAATATTGGCGTGCGCTACTACAACCCCCTAGCGCGCGCTACTTACCATTCGTAGCGTGCGCTACTTATAACTCACCTGCAGTCCAGTACCTTCTGGATCGGCCTGTGGTAACATTAGCGTGCGCTACTGCTGAGTGGTAGCGTGCGCTACCTGTACTCAATTAGCGCGCGCTAAAAAGAGTACGTAGCGTGCGCTACTCCTCACGCACAAGCCACAATGAAAATGACAATGATGATGAACACGACATGAAACTCCAGTTAGATTAGTGATGAATGACGATTGACTCACGATACAATTACCCTGAACGATGAATACCATGATTGAATATGAGTGACAAATGATTATTAATGAGTGAAATTACTGAATGATAAATACTGAATGATAATTACTGAATTACAACCGTGTATTACATACACCCCCCCTTAAAAGAGTTTCGTCCCCGAAACTAAGGGTCAAATAACTCGAGATAACTTTCCCGCATACTCTCATCGGTCTCCCAAGTAGCCTCTTCGACTCCGTGTCTAGACCACTGAATTTTGACCAAAGGAATCGTCTTGTTCCTCAACTGTTTGATTCGCCGCTCTAAAACTCGTATAGGACGCTCCTCATACGAATGATCATCCGCGATCTCGATTTCGTCGAACTGAAGTATGTGGCTCGGGTCGGCAATATACTTCCGCAATTGAGAGACGTGAAACACATTATGAATTCGGCTCAACGCCGGAGGTAAATCCAATCGATAAGCTAACTCGCCTACTCGATCCAAAATCTCAAACGGTCCAATGAATCTCGGACTCAACTTTCCCCTCTTCCCGAAACGGAAGATACCACGACTCGGGGATACCTTGACCAACACGTGGTCACCTGCCTCAAACTCTAATGGTCGACGACGGTTATCTGCATATGATTTCTGTCGACTTTGAGCTGTCAACATACGACTCTTGATCAAAGTTACCTTCTCCCGGGCGGCTATAAGCATATCGGGCTCGGTGCCGATTGATTCTGATAGGTCGTCCCAACACAACGGAGATCGACAACGACGACCGTACAAGGCCTCGTAAGGTGCCATCTTAATTGAAGCATGCCAACTATTATTATATGTGAACTCGATCAATGGTAGTTGGGCTTCCCAATCGTCTTTCCAATCGAGGACGCATGCCCTTAACATGTCCTCTAATGTCTGAATAGTCCTCTTTGATTGCCCGTCGGACTGAGGATGAAAGGCGGTACTGAGATTGAGCTTAGTTCCCATAGCACGATGAACTGATTTCTTAAAATGAGACACAAACCATCCGTCACGACCGGAAACGATACTTTTAGGAGTACCGTGTAGTCTCACTATCTCTTTGATGAACAGCTGGGCAAGTCTCTCGGGACCCCATATATCCTTAATCTCAAGGAAATGAGCTGATTTAGTTAAGCGGTCCACAATCACCCATATCGTATTCATGCCACGACGACTCGTCGGAAAACTCGTGATGAAATCCATAGAAATATCTTCCCACTTCCACTCTGGAATAGGGAGAGATTTCAGCATACCCGTCGGTCGCTGATGTTCAATCTTGACTTGTTGACAGGTTAAGCATCTCGAAACAAATTCTGCGCCTTCTCGCTTCATTTACTCCACCAGTAATTTTGTTTCAAGTCCTTGTACATCTTGCTAGACCCCGGATGAACAGAATAAGGGGTAGCATGAGCTTCTCTCAAAATGGAGTTCTTCAACTCGTCATTCGCCGGTACGCACAACCGACTTTTGAATCTCAAAAGTCTATCCTCGTGGACCACGAATCCAGGGGCTTTCCCCTGAGCCACATCCTCACGGATGCGTAACAATGATGGGTCTGAACCCTGATTCTCTCTGGTTGCCTCCTCAAGGGGCGATGAAATCTCTAACCTACGAAGCTGTCCCTGAACTCGCTGAAGCCAGACCTCGATCTCGGGTCTAAGAAATTCCTACTGAAGCTCCTCCTGAACTGTTAAACGAGCAAACACCTGCTCCTGAACAGACTTACGACTCAAAGCGTCGGCGACAACGTTCGCCTTCCCCGGGTGGTAAAGGATCTCGATATCATAATCTTTGATTAGTTCCAACCACCGTCTCTGTCGCATATTTAACTCCTTCTGAGTAAATATATACTTCAAACTCTTGTGATCGGTGAAAATCTGACAGGTGACGCCATAAAGGTAATGACGCCAAATCTTCAACGCGAAAACCACGACTGCTAACTCCAGGTCGTGGGTCGGATAATTAACCTCGTAAGGTCTTAATTGCCGTGAAGCATAAGCAATAACCTTCCCATTCTGCATGAGTACACATCCGAGACCCTGCCCGGACGCATCACTATAAACCACAAATCCTTCCGTCCCTTGCGGTAAGGAAAGTGCAGGTGCCGACATTAACCGGCTCTTGAGTTCCTCAAAACTCCGCTGACACGCGTCGGACCACGTGTATTTCTTATCCTTTCGCAAAAGGTTCATCAAGGGTTGAGCGATTTTAGAAAATCCTTCCACAAACCGCCGATAATAACCGGCTAATCCGAGAAAGCTTCGGATTTCCTTAACATTTTTTTTTTCGGATGTAACCAATCCTGGATAGCCTCCGTCTTCTGAGGATCAACACGCACTCCATCTGATGAAATTACATGCCTGAGAAAAGTCACTTCGGACATCCAGAACTCGCATTTGGAAAACTTTCCATAAAGTTGCTCTCGTCTCAACACGTCGAGAACCTGATGAAGATGAACCTCGTGTTCCTCTCGGTTACGAGAATAAATCAAAATGTCATCGATGAAAACAACAACAAACTGATCCAAAAAGTCGATGAAAACCCGATTCATTAACTCCATGAATACCGCAGGTGCATTAGTTAGCCCGAACGGTATAACTACGAACTCATAATGACCATAGCGTGTTCGAAACGCCGTCCTCGCGATATCCGACTCTCGAATCCGCAACTGATGATATCCAGATCTTAAGTCGATCTTGGAAAATACTGAAGCTCCCTGAAGTTGATCCAAAAGATCATCGATACGGGGTAAAGGATACTTATTCTTGATCGTCACCCGATTCAATTCCCGGTAATCAATACACAACCGGAACGAACCATCCTTCTTCTTGACAAACAGCACTGGTGCTCCCCACGGGGACGCACTCGTTCGGATATAACCTTTCTCGAACAATTCCTCAAGTTGATTCTTCAACTCCCGCATTTCGGTCGGGGCCATCCGGTACGGTGCCTTCGATATTGGAGATGTACCGGGCTCCCACTCAATCGTGAATTCCACATCTCTCTATGGAGGCAAACCGGGTAACTCGCCTGGGAGTACATCGTCAAACGATAATGATGATACCACGAATGATGGAACACCTCGATTGCCTGAGAATGGCCAATCAACGACAACGATACAATGAATGATTGAATACCTCGATTGCCTTAGAACGGTCAATCGATGAAAAGATACAATGAATGATTGAACAACTCGATTGCCTTAGAACGGCCAATCGATGAAAATGATACAATGAATGATTGAACAACTCGATTGCCTTAGAACGGCCAATCGATGAAAATAATACAATGAATGATTGAACAACTCGATTGAGGAATTTCTCTGCTTCCATCATAATAATAATTCTTCTGGAACAACGGGGATTACCTCCCTGAAGTACACATTCGACAACCAACGACGGAATGATAGTGCCCAAACGCCTACAGCACTAAGGATAGTATCATGACGATCCATCCAACTAATACCCAATATTACATCGTCCTGATAAATTCACCACGATTAGGTCCACCAACCAATCGCGGTCATTAAGCTTACTTCGGTATGATTTCCGAAAATTCTTCCATCGTCAGGTAGACTGATGGTATGAGGTCCACAAGCAATAGGACTATCCCAAAGTAAGTCTATTCAAACATGATTCGAAAATGAATGAAATGCGGTGTACCAGTATCAAAAGGTACACACAGGTTGAAATAAAATTACGAGTATACCTGAGATCATTCGGGCCACCGGATCGTCGATCCTCTTCATCACATGAATCCGGGACTTGCCGGCCCCCGAACCGGACGCTCCCGTCTGATAAATATGAGCTCCAACTTTAATTGCTTCCATTGTCTTAAACGACGTTGACAGCGAGCCTGATTCGACCGCCGATTGCCGGCACGAGATGCCGCCGGAGCCGACTTGGAGTCCTTTCGGCAAAAACGGGCCTTATGCCCAAAATTCCCACAATTATGGCACGCGATAGACGGTTTCAGACACTTAGTGCTGAAATGACCCGGCGCTCCACAGTTGAAACAGGTGATGGCCGAACTGGCCGCTCGGGACTGAGATCCCGCACGATTATGCGCCGTAGGAGGTCGCTCAGAAACGATAGGACTCACACGAGGCTTCTTGAAGGTTGACTGACCGCCTTCGGATTGATTACGCTTCATTGATTTCTTGCGGATAGATGAAGGTTGTTGCTCAGCAATTTTCTTAGTAGCAGGCTCATACGGGAGAGTTCTCTCGATTAAATCGGCCAGAGTGGCGCAATGATGATTGAGCAATTGCACATGGGTCATCATGGCCTGCATAAAAGTGAGTGGATCAACCCGAACATCTTCTGATCGAGCCGAGTCCTGGGTACGATTTCTCGACAGCGAGTGATTATTTCCCGGGTTTCGGCCCGCACCGCGGCCTCTCCCCGTGCATCCCCTGACAGCTCTCTCCATACTGAAGTAGGAAGGTCGCATAATGATTATATTTCCCGCATGATTATCACGTTATGATTATGTCATGAGATGATGAAAATGAGCATACATGCCCTAACTTAGTGATTACGTGAATGATTTACTGAAGTGACATGATTATCTGATGAAATTCTTGAAATGATTATCTTGGACAATTTAACAAGATTAATAATATGATCGTCCAGATCGACAACTGAGTAATGAAATGAATTGAGTAATTAATGAGTTAACATGATCGTCCTAATCATAATGAATGATGATGTTGTTAATTGATGAATTATGAATGAATGATTATTGCCAGAAATTATACCATGACGTTAGAAATCTTACAGTTCTTTCGGTCTGATTGGCTCGGCATTTGCACAGGTCACACGTGACGCGAAAGTCCAATGATACTAGTCTGATGACGATGATTTCAAATGAGACATGACTCGGAAGGTAGTACTCAAAACCACGCTCCGATACCAACTCTGTAACACCCCAAACTAGGCGGATATTACAGTGCCGTGAATCCCCGACTGGGACCCACCAGGCGGATGATAATGATGAATTAAATAATATAATTGTAGTACCGAACCACATTATATTACCAAATACTCCGATGAGGAGTTTAAGTACAACACACCAGGACAATACCGAATACTAGTATATTTTATATGAAGATAAAATACACAACACTGAGTGAAACGGAGTATCCAAATGAAAGTCTCAAGCTGAAATGAAAGGACAACAACATGAATAATCAAAGATCGGGGCCCCTACTAGTATCACTGACTCTCGACGTCGAGATGCTATTCTGCATTTTGCCTTGCCATGACACGAAAAACAAAATCCTCAAATGGGTCGCATACGTAACAACAATCCTCAAGAGTTGAAAATACACAATCATGAGTTATCTTTAGTTATGAAATATCCTGTCGAAACATACGCAATCAAACATGCTATATGAATCAACTAACAGTACGGCTCAAAGGAATGGCGCCACACTACGTCCGGGATGGAAATGTGTCCGTGCACAAGCCACCAACGAGTGTCGATCGAATACACGTGTGGTCTTGTACCTAATCAGTCTCACGAAGCCATCAACTCGTGTGCACAGTCCAATGTGAGGCCACCAACCAACACACGACTATAATGTGCCCGACATAAAAATCCTACACATACCAACCGGCACGCCAGTATGACCCGGAATGCCACGATATAACAAAAGTGACATCAAAATCAATAATGACTCACCGAGATGAAATGACAGTGAAATGAATGATAGCTCAATGAAATAATTGGAACCGTCGTTCCTCGTGAATGAAGTAATGAAGTGACAATTACGAGTTTCAATACGGTTAGTACTTTATGAATGAATTATGATTATGAATGAACAACAACGAAAGGAATGAATATCCTTTTAACTGAGTAAGAATTAACTTACACAATACCGATGACAATGTCCTTCCACGAACAACGTCCTAATCGAGATACCGGTCGCTCGAACAACCTTGAATAACAATAATTACCAACAACCGTTCAATACACGTATCAAGCAACGAAACGCGACTAACTCAAAAGTCGATACAACGATAATCAAACTCATAGGGGCATTCTAACGAATACGTAGCAAACCACACAACTTCGAAAATATCCAATCCCGAATATATCGAAACCAACACCAAAATGAGTATTTCGAACCATCAAAACACTTCAATGATATCAATAATCCAATAGGAATCCACAATTCAAGATTACAACAACATCAATCGGAAAAATCCCCAAATTAACCGAAGTCAACCCCAAGGGTTCTTGAAATAATCCCCAAAATAGCCATTAAATCCGTAGGAAAACATTTACCCAAGGTAGATAATCCATATCTAACATATTCCATCAACAATCCAAGCTTACACGAAGAAATCGGAAGGAAAAACCCAAAAATCCGAAATTCTAGATCCAAGAGATTAATACCTTTGATTTGATGTTAAGGAGATGATGAAGTCATGATAATCCAACTCAAAGACTTGAAGATGATGATAGGTGATAGCAGCTCGAAGAGAAAACTCCAAATCGCCCGAAATCGCCCGAAGTCGCTCAAAAACGAAGAGAAGTGAGAAAATGACGAAACTCAGGCTAACTGTCCAATTTATACTGCTCCAGATTAGCGCACGCTATGACCTGCTATTTAGCGTGCGCTAACGAGTTGTACGAATATTCCAGTGAACTCTGGCTGACCCGTTAGCGTACGCTACAACTTGGTAGCGTGCACTAACTCCATCCCAGTAGCGTGCGTTAACTCCAATTGTTAGCGTGCGCTAGCTAAATATCTGCTATCCAGTACTGAAGTCCAGAACCTCCTGTCCTCTGATCTGGTCTCGGTAGCGTGCGCTACAATCAATATTTAGCGTGCGCTACAACATCGGTTGCGTACGCTAAAAACCACTCATAGCGTGCGCTATGAATTAATCCAATGCAGTCCAGTAGCCACTGGACTAAACCTGATCCGTCCTTAGCGCGCGCTACACCAAATATTGGCGTGCGCTACTACAACCCCCTAGCGCGCGCTACTTACCATTCGTAGCATGCGCTACTTATAACTCACCTGCAGTCCAGTACCTTCTGGACTGCAGCCAGGGTAACATTAGTGTGCGCTACTGCTGAGTGGTAGCGTGCGCTACCTATACTCAATTAGCGCGCGCTAAAAAGAGTACGTAGCGTGCGCTACTCCTCACGCACAAGCCACAATGAAAATGACAATGATGATGAACACGGCATGAAACTCCAGTTAGATTAGTGATGAATGACGATTGACTCACGATACAATTACCCTGAACGATGAATACCATGATTGAATATGAGTGACAAATGATTATTAATGAGTGAAATTACTGAATGATAAATACTGAATGATAATTACTGAATTACAACCGGGTATTACATCGGATTTATCTTTCATTAAGTATACATAACCATACCTAGTATGATCATCTGTAAACGTAATGAAATACTGATAACCATCACGTGCTGCTTCCAAAGCACCACATACGTCGATATGGATTAATCCAAGTTTATCAGCGGCTCTTTCAAAAGTCCATGTGAAGGGGGACTTAGTCATTTTGCCTTTAAGGCAAGAGTCACAAGTTGGAAACAGATCCAATCCCAATGAACCCATAAGTCCATCCTTTTCCATTTTGTAAACTTTGGTCTGACCAACATGACCAAGTCTAAGATGCCATTTCAAAACTTGATTAGTTTCATCCCTACCACGCTTCCTAGTCATAGTATTCACAACGACTTTGTTACTTAGGTTTAGATGATACAATCCATTCAATAATGTAGCAGTGCCCACTAGTTTATTTCTAAAATAAATTTTGCAGGAACCATCACCAACGAAAAATAAAAAGCCTTTCCGAACCATGACCGGAATGGATACAATGTTTTTATGCCCCTTGGGCAAAACAATTACATCATCTAATGTCAAAACAAAGCCGGATTCTAAATCCAAAAGAAGTGATCCTATGTCAGTTACTTCGACACTATGCAAGCTTCCGACAGTAATCATCACTTCCCCAGCTCCAAGCTTCCTACTTTGTTCCAGATCCTGATTCACGGTACAAATGTGAGAACTAGCACTTAAATTCAGTATCCAAGAAGTAGATAATATAGTAGCAGAATAATTTGTTTCGAAAACTAAAAGTTCTATACCTGAAGTGCCATGAAGAATTGTACAGTCTCTAGCCCAGTGGCCCATCTCACCGCATTTGAGACATGCGTCCTTTTTCTTCTTGCTCTTGGGAACCATTGGGGCCTTGCCCTTACCCTTAAGTTCCTTGATTTATGGTCCAGTCTGCTTCTTGGTCTTTTTCTTCTTATTCTTGGACCTCCGAGGTTCAGAAGAAATCCAAAGGGCAAACTCCTTCATCCACGGAGTCTTCATCTGAGACTGAGCGGTTACAAGTTTGTTCATCAACCCTGCTAAATTGCAAGCAATCTCATTGCAGTTAATTAATTTTGGTGTATTTTTCGTTTTTAGCGACTCTCTTGTAACCTATTTGATATTTCGAGAATATTTAATACTGAACTTTTTGTCATCCGAGCTTGTTTCAGACTTGTTTTACTAAATTCCGTTTTTAATGTCATTTCCATCGCTATTTCGTTCGATTCTCGTAACCGTTGTTGGAACCGCCATTTCGGGGTTGCCGCAGATTCGTCTCATGTTGTTATGCATGTTGTGAGCTTTTGTTTGTTGTTTCGATCATGTATCGTGTGTTTTAGATGTTTTGGGCCGTTTTCTAATTTCCCAAAGTCTTGGGGTGATTACTAACGTTGTAGTTTTCTGTACCCTCGAGTAGTCGGAATCGTGTTTTCTTTTAGCGCTTTGGTTCTGACTCAATTTTGTTGTTCGTGTGTGTCCTTCGTTCCGTTGTTTGCTGTCGGATGCGCGTTGTTTTCATCCGAGATGAAAATCGCTATTTTCCATCCTCGAGTGATGTTTGTGCGGCTGTCTGCACTCGCTAGTGCACGCTACTGTTGTTGTGTAGCGCACGCTATCGTTGTTTCGTAGCGCACGCTACGTTCGTTTGGTAGCGCGCGCTAACGACTCGAGTACAGCAGTGACAGTGGGTTGTTTATGCTCTCTGTTCTCTGGACGAGCAGCTTAGCGCATGCTACATTTGTATATTAGCGCACGCTATGGCTTGGTTTTAGCGCACGCTGGGTGTCCGGTAGGGCCGCGCTAATCCGACAGTCCAGTACTGGGCAGAATGTTTCTAGACTCGGCCTGGTGTCCAGGTAGCGCACGCTATGGCCCGATAGCGCGCGCTATCGAGGGGCTGTTAGCGCACGCTATCCTCGGGTAGCGCACACTAACGGGCCAGAACCGTTGGTTCTGAACTGGTTTTTAGCTGGGTAGCGCACGCTAAAACTCTGTGGCTATATAAACCAGAGAGTTGACCCAGAATTGTCACTTTTTCATTTCTTTCTCTCTCAGGTTCTTGGGCGATTCTTGGGCGATCTCTGGCGATTCGAAGTCCTGCAACTCTTAGCTAACAACTTTCTTGAGTTCTTGGCGTAGATTAACAACACCAACACTTCTTCTTCATCCTTAATCCAAGGTAATCTGCTAGAACCCTATTTTGGGATATTTGGGGGTTTTTGAGTTCTCATCCGATTCGTTCCGCATCGTTGATTAATACATGATGTATATGATTAATCTTTGCGGTATTCTTGTTTTTCCTACGATTTCATGGTAAGTTTCGTAGTATTTGTGAAATCGAGAGGGTTCAGTTGCGTCCTCGTCGTTGTTTTGTATGAACTTACATGAATCGTAGGTGGGGTTTGGGGTGTCTTCCGTTATTGTTATTCTTGTCTTACATGAATCGTCTAGGTTCGGTGTGTCCAATTCTCGCAACCACGATTGTTCCCTTCCGTCTTTTCGTCATAATATCGAGGCAAGTACTTTTATGAACTTACACTCTTAACATGATAGTATTGCATGAGTAGCGTGTGTGTGTATGCTCACTACGGATTAGATCCGACGGGGTCTCGGTAGGGGTCCACAGAGGCGTGGGTCCGCGGTTAATTGTGGTGCATTTTATAAATGTGTTGTGTTATGGCATTTCCGGAAATGTGTGTTTCAAACTGAGACTTTACCATTTGCATGCTTTGACTATATGTGTAAGGTGTAAGTTGTTCATTTGGTTACTTGTACTAGCGTAATTTCTAACCCATTTGGGGACCCGTTGTGGGGAAATTCTTATTATGGATTTCAGGTTATGTTAAGCCGGACGATCGGGCACTAGGGCAGTACGAGGATGTTGGCCAGGGTTGATGACATGTGCAATTGAGTCTCTTTATTTCCGTTGTCCTTTTGATGCGGTTGTTTTTCTTTAAACTTATGAACTTATAGAAAGTACTCGCGAGTACTTAAGCATTTCTACTGGGATTTTGGTTTGTATCATTATACGTTATTTATGACTGTCAGTGATGTTTGTTTTGCCGGTTATACCGGGCGTTCCATTTATTTTTCGTTCTGATGATGTGTGTTATCTCGCTAACTAAGATAGTTCCCTGTTCTTTTGGACTTATTTTTCGATTTTGATTCGATTCGATTCGATTCGAGTCCATTCGATTCGATTGATTCGAGTCCATTCGATTCGATTCACTCGATTCTTCTTCTTCTTATTATTATTAATCTTAATTATTATTATTGTTATTATTACTAATAATATTACTATTATCGTTGTTGTTGTTAATTACTATTATTATTATTATTATTTACCATTATTATTATTATTATTATTATTATTATTATTTACCTTTAATATTCATTCTTGATTCGATTCGATTCGAATCCATTCGATTCGATTCGATTCAGATCCATTCGATTGATTGATTCATTAAGTCCAAAAGAACAGAGCCTTAGACGAGTGATATTTCTTAATCAGTCTGGTGGGTCCCATGTAGGGGTCCACGACACTGTAATATTTCCTGAATATCTTGTACGCATTCATTCATCTCTCTGGAGTGTGTGCGCCGTTTAAGTCTCGACTATTTGACGCCTTATGAGCCTTTCATCATTAAGCTTCCTAGCGGTGATAGGATCGTTGGTGATCAGGAGGTCCGAGACTGTTCTGTGTTTATTTGTGAGAGGGCTTGACTCTCTAATCTTATTATTGTGAGTATTGAGGGTGGGGATTTGATTTTCGGGGATGATTGGCTCAAGCGGCATGGTGCAATCATGAACTATCGCACGAGAATCATCAGCATGTTAGCCGAGGACGGCACTGAGCACTCTTTCACGGGGCGAAAGAGGGGAAGCCAGAAGTTCGTGATTAACGCCTTGAAGGCGATGAGACTCCTGCGGAAGGAGTGTACTGGTTACTGGTGCTATGCCTTGAAGGCGGAGGATGGTGGGTCGAGTTTTCATCGATCCCAGTCATCAGTGAGTTCCCTGATGTATTTCCTGACGAGTTACCGGGGTTACCACCGGACCGTGAGATTGAGTTCGCTATTAAGTTAGAGCTGGGTGCGGCTCCGATTTCGAAGGCGCCGTATCGCATGGCACCTTCAGAGATGTTTGAGTTGAAGAAGCAGTTGAGTGAGCTTCTTGAGTCAGGGTATATTCGACCGAGTGCTTCACCTTGGGGCGCATCGGTTCTGTTTGTGTAGAAGAATGATGGTTCACTGCGTTTATGTATCGACCACCGCGAGCTAAACAAGGTGACCATCAAGAACAAGTATTCCTTGCCGAGGATTGATGACTTGTTTGATCAGTTGCAGGGAGCTGCGGTATTCTCGAAGATCGACTTGAGATCGGGGTACTATCAGCTTCGGGTGAAGGAGTCCATATTCCGAAAACGGCTTTTCGGACGAGATACGGACATTATGAGTTTGTGGTTATGCCATTTGGGCTAACCAACGCACCGGCAGTGTTCATGCAGTTGATGAACAAAGTTTTCATAGAGTATTTGGATAAGTGTGTCGTCGGCTTCATTAACGATATCCTTATCTATTCGAGGAATGAGGAGGAGCATGCGCATCATCTACGTGTGGTATTAGACATTTCGAGGACCGAGAAACTCTATGCGAAGTTCTCGAAATGTGAGTTCTGGCTGAAGAAAGTGATGTTTCTGGGTCACGTGATTTCAGCCGAGGGGGTCCGTGTGAATCCACAGAAGATTGAGGCAGTGTTGGATTGGGTGCCGCCTAAGAATGTGAAGGAGGTTCGTAGTTTCTTGGGTTTGGCAGGCTACTATCGTAGGTTCGTCGAGGGGTTTTCGAAACTGGCTCGACCACTTACACAGTTGCTTCAGAAGTCTGAGAAGTTCGTCTGGAATGACGAAAGACAGTCGAGTTTTGAGGAGCTGAAGAGGCGTTTGACTTCAGCCCCGATTTTAGCATTGCCGTGCGGCAACGAGGGTTTTGCTGTTTATAGTGATGCTTCGGGTCAGGGTCTTGGGTGCGTATTGATGCAGCACGGCAAGACTATTGCGTATGCGTCGAGACAGTTGAGGCCGTACGAGCTCAACTACCCTACTCACGATTTAGAGTTAGCGGCAGTTGTTTTTGTGCTCAAGATTTGGCGTCACTATATTTTTGGCTCTGCGTGTCAGATTTATACCGATCATAAAAGTCTGAAGTACATATTCACTCAGCGGGAATTGAATATGAGGCAGAGGAGGTGGTTGGAGTTCATTAAGGATTATGACCTCGAGATCCTTTATCATCCGGGCAAGGCGAACATCGTGGCGAATACCTTGAGTCGGAGACCGGTTGTGTTGCGGACGCTTGAGATACTTACGTCTCAGTCTGAGATTCAGCGTGATTTGATCGAGTTGAGTGTTGAGATTTTGTTGTCAGGAGCTGTCGGACAACTTTGCGCTTTAGAGATTTCGCCGCCGTTGATCGATGAAATTAAGCTGAAGCAGTTGGAGGATCCGATGATTACTCAAATCCGAGAGAATGTTCTTAAGGTGAAGTCTCCTGGTTTTGTGATTTACGAGGATGGTGTGTTGAGATTCTAGGGCCGGCTTTGTGTACCAAACGACTTGGAATTGAGGCAGAGTATCTTGCGATAGGCCTATGCTACGCCTTACTCAGTTCATCTTGGTTCGAGTAAGATATACAAGGACCTGAGGAGGAACTTTTGGTGGGATGACATGAAGGAGGAGGTCGCACGGTTTGTAGCGATATGTTTGACTTGTCAGCTAGTCAAAATCGAGCATCAGCGACCAACCGGGTTATTGCAGTCGCTTCCTGTTCTGGAATGGAAATGGGAAGATATTTCGATGGACTTCATCACGAGTTTGCCGAGATCAAAGTCTGGTATGAATATGGTTTGGGTGATTGTGGATTGTCTGACCAAGTCGGCACATTTTATGAGCATCAAGGATACTTGGGGCACAGAGAGGTTGGCTCGTGTGTTTATTGCGCAGATTGTGAGGCTTCACGGTACTCCGAAATGTGTTGTTTCGGATCGTGATGGCCATTTTGTATCGCATTTTTGGCAGGTGGTACATAAGGCGTTGGGTACTCGGTTGCGTCTGAGTACTTCTTTTCATCCTCAGTCAGATGGGCAGTCGGAACGCACTACCCAGATATTTGAGGATATGTTGCGTGCTTGTGCTCTCGATTGGAGCAGTGATTGGGAGGAGCATTTGTCGTTGATCGAATTCACGTACAACAATAGTTGGCACGCGTCGATTCGGATGGCACCGTATGAGGCGCTTTATGGGCGGCGATGTCGATCGCTGATTTGTTGGAACGAGGCCTCCTATTTGGTTGGAACCGAACTGGATATCGCTATGGAGACGAGGTGGAAGGTGGAATTTATTCGGGAGAGGATGTTAACTGCTCAGAGTCGACAGAAGTCATATGCAGACGTCCATCGTCGACCTTTGGAGTTCGAGGTGGTAGAGCATGTTTTGCTAAAAGTGTCGCCGACGAGGGGAGTTTTCCGCTTCGGGAAGAAGGGAAAGTTGAGTCCGAGATTTATTTGGCCCTTTGAGATTCTCGAGAGAGTCGGTGAGTTGGCATACCGTTTGGCGTTGCCTCCGGCCTTAAGTCACGTTCATAGCGTTTTCCATGTTTCCCAGCTGAGGAAATATGTTCAGGATCCTAGTCACGTCATCGACTATGGTGAGATTGATGTCGCCGAGGATATTACCTTCGAGGAGCGTCCCTTGAAGATTTTGGAGCACCGTGAGAAGCGACTGAAGCATAAGACCATCCCTTTTGTCAAGGTGCAGTGGTCGAGGGGAAAACTTGGGAAATCGAAGATAGCATGCGTGCTAGGTACCCCGAGTTGTTTGTTTCTTAAGTTTGGGGACGAAACTTATTTTTAGAGGAGTAAAATGTAATATCCGTATTTTTCTTTTCCCGGTATTTTCAATTTTGGTGTATTTTTTTCATTTTTAGCGGCTCGCTTGTAACCGTATTGATATTTCGAGAATATTTAATACTGGACTTTTTGCAATCCGAGCTTGTTTCGGACTTGTTTTACTCAACTCTGTGTTTAATGTCATTTCCATCGCTATTTCATTCGATTCTCGTAACCGTTGTTGGAACCGCCATTTCGGGGTTGCCGCAGATCCGTCTCAGGTTGTTATGCATGTTGTGAGCTTTCATTTGTTGTTTCGATCACGTATCGTGTGTTTAAGATGTTTTGGGCCGTTTTGTAATTTCTCAAAGTGTTGGGGTGATTACTAACGTTGTAGTTTTCCATACCCTCGAGTAGTCGGAATCATGTTTTCTTTTAGCGCTTTGGTTCTGACTCAATTTTGTTGTTCGTGTGTGTCCTTCGGTCCGTTGTTTGGTGTCGGATGCACGTTGTTTTCATCCGAGATGGAAATCGCTGTTTTCCATCCTAGTGCTGCCTGTGCTGCTGTCTGCACTTGCTAGCGCACGCTACTGTTGTTGTGTAGCGCACGCTATCGTTGTTTTGTAGCGCACGCTACGTTCATTTGGTAGCGCGCGCTAACGACTCGAGCACAACAGTGACAGTGGGTTGTTTCTGCTCCCTGCCCTCTGGACGAGCAGCTTAGTGCACGCTACATTTGTATATTAGTGCACGCTATGGCTTGGTTTTAGCGCACGCTGGGTGTCCGGTAGCGCGCGCTAATCCGGCAGTCCAGTACTGGGCATAATGTTTCTGGACTCGGCCTCGTGTCCAGGTAGCGCGCGCTATCGAGGGGCTGTTAGCGCACGCTATCATCTGGTAGCGCATGATAACGGGCCAGAACCGTAGGTTCTGGACTGGTTTTTAGCTGGGCAGCGCACGCTAAAAGTCTCTGGCTATATAAACCAGAGAGTTGACCCAAAATTGTCACTTTTTCATTTCTTTCTCTCTCCGGTTCTTGGGCGATTCTTGGGCGATCTCCGGCGATTCGAAGTCCTGCAACTCCTAGCTAACATCTTTCTTGAGTTCTTGGTGTAGATTAACAAAACCAACACTTGTTCTTCATCCTTAATCCAAGATAATCTCCTAGAACCCTATTTTGGGATATTTGGGGGTTTTTGAGTTTTCGTTCAATTCGTTCCGTATCGTTGATTAATCCATGATGTATATGATTAATCTTAGTGGTATTCTTGTCTTTCCTACGATTTCATGGTAAGTTTCGTGGTATTTGTGAAATCGAGAGGGTTCGGTTGCGATCCGTCCTCGTTGTTGTTTTGTACGAACTTACATGAATCGTAGGTGGGGTTTCGGGTGTCTCCCGTTATTGTTATTCTTGTCGAATTGGTTGTGATGGTGTTTGACGAATCATGTAGGTTCGGTGTGTTCAATCTCTCGCAACCGCGATTGTTCCTTTCCGTCTTTTCGTCGTAATATCGAGGCAATTACTCTTATGAACTTACATTCTTAACATGATAATTTTGCATGAGTAATGTGTGTGTATATGCTCACTCTGGGTTAGATCCGACGGGGTCTCGGTAGGGGTCCAGAGAGGCCTAGATCCGCAAGCTTTGTTTTTAACCACTACAGGTTAGATCTCGGTAAGGGTCCACAGAGGCGTGGGTTCGCGGTTGATTGTGGTGAATTTTATAAATGTGTTTTAGGTTACGGCGTTTCCGGAAATGTGTGTTTCAAACTGAGGTTTTACCATTTGCATGCTTTGACTATACGTGTAAGGTGTAAGTTGTTCATTTGGTTACTTGTACTAGTGTAATTTCTAACCCATTTGGGGACCCGTTGTGGGGAAATTCTTGTTATGAATTTCAAGTTATGTTCAGCCGGACGATCGGGCACTGGGGCAGTACGAGGATGCTGGTCAGGGTTGATGACGTGTGCAATTGAGTCTCTTTATTTTCGTTGTCCTTTTGATGCGGTTGTTTTTCTTTAAACTTGTGAACTTATAGAAAGTACTCGCGAGTGCTTAGGCATTTCTACTGGGATTTTGGTTTGTATTATTACGTTATTTATGACTAACAGTGATGTTTGTTTTGCCCGTTATACTGGGCGTTCCATTTATTTTTCGTTCTGGTGATGTGTGTTTTCTCGCTGACTAAGATAGTTAGACGAGTGATATTTCTGAATCAGCCTGGTGGGTCCCATATAGGGGTCCACGGCGTTGTAATATTCCCTGAATATCTTGGGGGTGTTACAAAAATATTCCAGGCTGAAGTACAGAATCAACTTGGCAAGACAATTAAAGCCTTTCAATCGGATCGAGGTGGCGAATACTTGAGCCAATAATTCGTTGATCATCTTAGGAGTTATGGAATTATTTCACAACTTAATCCTCCTGGAACACCTTAGCATAACGGAGTGTCCTAGGGAAGGAATCGAACTTTATTATATATGGTTCCATCCATGATGAGTCTAACGGAACTTCCATTATCAATTTTGGGCCATGCCTTAGAAACAACATCATTCACCCTTAATCGTGTTCCATCTAAAGCAGTTGAAATGACACCATTTGAGAAATGGACTGGTAAGAGACCAAACTTGTCTTTTCTAAAGATCTGGGGTTGCGAAAAGTTCGTAATTCGCCAAATGTTTGATAAACTGGCAGCCAGATCTGAAAGATGTTTATTTGTGGGATAACCTAAGGAAACTAAAGGTATTATCTTTATAAGCCCGCAGAGAACAAAGTGTTTGTTGCTCGAAATGTTGTCTCTTAGAAAGAAAATTTATTTCTAAAAGAGTCAGCGGGTAATTCTCGAGGAAACTCGAGAACCACAAGAAGACATTGCTTCACCGATGGAAACTGAACAGGCTCAACAATCAGTTTAAGAGCCAGTTCAAAGTATACAAGTCTCTCGCAAATCTGATAGTTTGCGACATGAACCTGAGAGATATGGGTATCTCGTAACAGAGGATGATGACGCATCGCTCATAGATGATGAGCCTAGTACCTATATAGAAGCTGGTCCAGGACAAGAGTCCGAGGAATGGCTAGAGGTCATGAAGTCAGAGATGTAGTCCATGCATGACAATCAAGTTTGGAACTTGATAGATCCGCTTGAGGGTGTTAAAACCATTGAGTGCAAATGGATCTTCAAAAAGAAGAAAGACATGGACGATAATCTGCAAGCTTATAAAGCTAGACTAGTGGCAAGATTATAGACAGATTCATGTTGTTGACTATAATGAGACTTTTTCGCCAGTAGTCATGCTTAAATCAATTAGAATTTTATTTGCCATTACCGCATACTATGATTATGAAATATGGCAAATGGATGTCAAAACAGCGTTTCTTAATGGAAACTTACTCGAGGATGTGTACATGACACAACATGAGGGTTTTGTTCATCCAGAAAATTCTAAAAAGCTTTGCAAGCTTCAAAGATCCATTTATGGGTTGAAGCAGGCTTCTCGAAGCTGGAATCTTTGTTTGATGAAAATTTCAAAGAGTTTGGGTTTATTCAAATGAATATAAACCATGTGTGTACAAGAAGGTTAGTGGGAGCATAGTTATTTTCTTAGTCTTATATGTAGATGAAGTATTACTCATTGGAAATGACATACCCACCTTGCAGACAGTCAAGACTTGGTTGGGAAGTTGTTTCTCAATGAAAGACTCAGGAGAAGGTGCTTATATTCTTGGGATAAAAATCTATAGAGATAGATCAAAGAGAATGATTGATCTGAGTCAAAATACCTTGTACTCGACCAGATATATCGTTTGCCCTTAGCATAACAAGTCGATACCAATCAAATCCAGGTGAAAGTCATTGACAACAGTGTAAGTACTTAAAAAGAACTAAGGATGCGTTCCCAAGGATTGGAGGTGTGGGAGACAAGCTGGTTGTAAATGATTATGCTGATGCAAGTTTCGAAACCAATAGAGACGATTTAAGATCGCAAATGGTTTTGTATTTTTGTTTAAAATCGAGATGTTGTAAGTTGGAAATGTTCCAAGTAAAGAATGCTCATATATTCCATTACTCAAGCTGAGTACCTGGCAGCATCGGATACAGCCGAGGAGAATATATGGATCCTTTTAGGACCCATAAGTCTTTACTGCGACAATAATGGTGCTATGCGAAAGTCAAAGATCGATTAGAGATCCAAATACATACTCAGTATATGCAAAGTAGCAACAGAAGAGAATGTTGTTGATCCACTTACCAAGCCTCTCTCACAAGGAAATCATGTTGACCATGCTAGATCGATAGGACTAAAAGTCATGAATGAATGGTCCTAGTGCAAGTGGGAGATTGTTGAGAATGGTGTCTAGGACATTCGATGTGCCTAGATTTGTAATTGTCACATTTAAATTAAGTTATTTGATATCATTTATTTCTCGTTGATTATTATAATGTGTGCATATTTTAATATTATAATAATCGAATAATAGTTATTCACGAATAATAAGATTATTCAAATATCCCTGGTCCAATCACGTAGAGTGGAGACTCAAGTGATTAATATACTAGTATAAGTTTGATTATTAATCATTGGATGATTATGCGTATGGTACGAATCAAACTTATGTGTATTGGTTGGAGAACGCAATATTGGACAGACCTGCATTGAGATCACTACATAAAAGTATCATAACTGAATCTCAATATAACAGTATGTCAATAAATCCTTGAACCTGAGACTATCATAGAGTCCAACATAATAACTATCCAACGTCATCTGAAACATGGTGATCATAAATGTTAGCGATCAGGATTTGTGGGAGTCATGTAGAGGGCAATAAATAATCAAGATAGGGATTTGTTCCTCTATTTAGAGAGAGATATCTGTAGAGCCCCTCGATAAGTAGGACTGAAGGAAATGCATGACCATGCTCAAATGAAGAGTCATTTGATTCAATCAGTCTACTTAAGATCGAGAAAGCATTTGAACATAATAAGTATGACAATATACGTTCAAATACGACATTGCGCGACAAAGGAATTTGACACGTTAAATAGTTTAATGGACTATAAATTTATATTATTTGGATAGTCATAATATCTTGCTAGAGACTGCTTATGACTTATTAGTTAACAAGGTTTTAAATAATTGCCAACATAATACAAGTCTTTTGGATTACACATATGACAATCAAGAATAATTAAGAGATATAATATTAGATATTATATTTATTAGAGGATTAAATAATAAGTAATATATATAATATAAGATATTATATATATATTGTATTATTTAATAAGTTGAGGAGCAACTAAGCAAATACTAGAGTTTACTTAGTATAAATAAAGGGTCTTGGACAAGGAGTTGTTACAATACAAAAATTACACAACCCTAATTGTGTGAGATAAAAATTAGCCCTCCCGGACGAACCGTTATTCTGTCCGGGAAGTCCGTTTCGGCCATCTCCATCTTTTTTCCTTTGTTGATTTTGATCAACATTACAAATCCTTCTAGCAAGGAATTATTTATTATAATGTTTATCAACATTATTCGTAAGGATCTAGCAATCCGGCTTGTACCAGTTGTTCGTGTGTGGATCACCGAAAGAGGAAGAGGATTTCTTTTGGTCCGGGTTCAGATCTGTTCTTCGAATTAAGGTAATTCGACGAACTCTTTATAAATCAATTAAATTACTGCATAAAGATCCTCGTCTGTATTTTTCATTAATTTATTCCGTTGCAACTTGCTCATATTTATTGTATTTGATACACGTAAATCCCAACAACCTCATGTACGCTAGGATTTGTACTAGACCGGACATTGCTTGTGCTGTGAGCTTAGTAAGTCGGTTTCAGTCAAATCCAGAACAGGAATATTGGACTGCTGTAAAGAATATCCTTAAGTACCTGAAGAGGACTAGAGACTTGGTTCTTACATACGGCGTTCGAGAACTTAAAATGGAGGGTTATACGGACTCAGATTTTTTCGGGAGACATGGATGTGAAGATGTCCACATCAGGGAATGTCCACATGGATGTGAAGATGTCCACATCAAGGAGATTTTACTTTGAATGGTGGAGCAGTTCTTGGAGAAGTGACAAGCAAAGCGAGACTGTAATTTTCACATGTCAAGCCGAATATTAGGCAACCACGGAGGCTGCTAAAGAAGCTTTGAGAAGTTTACTGAGGAACTTCAAGTGGTTCCTGACTCAGATCAGCCCTTGGCGCTGTTTTGCGACAACTACGGAGCTGTTGCACAGGCTAAAGAGCCTAGGGCTCACCACAACACCAAACGTATTGAGAGAAAATGTCATTTTGTTAGAGAAATAGTTCAGAGAGTAGACACATCAAATAACATTGCTGATCCACTCACCAAGCCACTATCTCAGATGGTCTTAGAGCGACATCTGGAGAGTATAGGTATTAGATACCATAGTTTGTGGTATTTGGTGCAAGTGGGAGATTGTTAAGAATATGCCCTTGAATGCCACTCAAAGGATGAGAGTGAGAGTATTGAATTGTAATTATGAACGTTAACTGAATAAGGCATTTATTATTGCTATATTATTGTATATCATTAGTATCGGGATTTGATATGTAGAATAATAGTCCTTGCATTCGAGAGCAGACATTCCTCTCCTTATGAAGATGAAGAGATAGGCCTTGAAAATGTTTAGGGCTCCAATGCTTAACTGGTTCGCAAGTAGATAAAACTTAACTGGACATTAAGTTTAGACAAGACTTGTATAAACATATACGTTGACACGGAGAGTGCCTGTCATCAGTAAGGGTTAGTGGGAGCATACATTATAGGTATACTAATAGGTTTAGTATACTCGGACTCGATCCACCTAGATTCGGTCACATGGATTTCACTTTGGGATAGTTAATGACTGAATCGAAAGGTTGTGATAGGTATATATGAACCTTTAACTTGAGGACTCAGCAGGAGATGTGCTTTTGACATTAAGTGGGTACTAGTGTAGTTCGATCCGATCACCATTTGGTGGGGTTAACCTCGAGTGCATCTTGGTGGTCTAGTAGTATTCTCTACTAAGTATCAAGATATGATTCTTTATCATGTAAGTGAGCAGGTAAATGTACTATGCGGTTAGTGGCAAATGAGATCATAAGTCTTTGGCCAAAGCATTTAGAGCTAGTTGTATTCGATACATGAAAGCTCAATGATCTCGGTTTGCACTAATAGAAACCGAATAAGTTTGACATTGTTGTGACCCTAATACTTGATCGGTACATATGATTGAAGGTTTATACGTATATGGTATTCACGACATAATGGTTTTGAAATGATCCCATAATTCATTCTCACTTGGGTTACGGTGCGGGCCACTAGACTGTCTAAGTGTTACCCGCACTCCTTGGTTCCTCCAATTGCCGATTGCAACGGACCTATGGAGTCGCGCATAAGGATATTGACGGATAAATGTGAACTTATTATCTCTTCATTAATATTGGATATTGGATAATCTGATTTGATTTATTGGATAAATCATGACGATCTTGTGAATTGAAATTAATTACTAGGTGATTATTTTAATTCATACATTAATTATTTCATGGAAATATATAATTATAATATTGTATTTGATATAATTATTTATTTAGATTAATTAGTTAAGTATAAATACATTTGAGATAAAACAAAGTGTACCTTACGGACTGGACACGCGAACATCCGGTACACAAATCAGGTGGCTCGGCTCGTCTTCTCCCCCACATATGGCCGCCCCTTTTCCTCCCGTTTTACATGTTTCTTACTTCCTTGTCTCTTTGTGGTGTGTGTTGTGGTGGTTACTTTGTGCGGACGAAGTGATGATAAGATATGATCTTATCATTATATAACAAAGCATGTGGGAAGGCTTTGTTGCTAAGTGAAAAATTCAACACACACACACATTGAGTGGTTTGGCCGTGAGTTAGAAAGGGAGAGGAGAATTTTTTTTTCTTGTCTACTCTTAGAGAGAAAGAAAAAAGAGAAAAGAAGAGAGAAATATTCCTATAACATTTCCCAGCTGTGTTCTTGAAGAATGAATTGTTATCTAATTATTTCGATTGATTATTCGATGCGTGGTGACGTGGAGACGCTCGACATTTTCGGTGTTGCATTATTCAACAAGATCATGCGATTCGTGCTCGGGATTATGATCAAGAAGAAATTATCAAAGAGCTACGAGTGTATGATTTCTATAATTTTATCTTCGTTAATTTATATTCATTTTTATACGATGCTTGATAGATCCTCTTAGGGGTTTAGATTTATTCGGTTTGATCCGTTTATTTTTCTGCCGTGCACTTTATCTTTATCACCAAATCCCAACCAAATCTTTTGGTATACGGCCTGAAGGATTGTTAGTAGATGATATTGGAGATAAACAAACTGTAAAAGGTTACCTTGTACCAGCAAAATTAGCATAGTATCTGCCAAATTTGAAGATTGCCCTAAAAACTTAAAAGAACAACTAAAAACTAACATTTAAGCTCCGACTCACACTATGAACATAATGGTGATCTCACACTGGTATTTGTCTAACATACAGATAACCTGTCTAACATACTGACAAATTTGCATTTTGCCCGCATGCTGAGTAGGGTTTAAAAAAATGAAATCAAAATTCTATTTTAAATGAAATAAAAAAATTAAAGGAGTTAACAAATAGTTAAACCAGTTTCTCTAGAAACCTAACACTGATTCAACATTAAGAAAACAGAAGTTTTTTGGCCGTCATGCAATGGGGTGAAAGTGCAGGATGGGTTGTTCCCTCGTGGGATTGGGAGACCGTCGCTGGGTGTAAAACTCCTTGGAGGTGCTGTTAGCAAGGGCCAGGTTTATTAGTAGTTTGGCGCGACAGGCATCTCGAGCTGTGGAGCTCATGAGTCATCTCCCAAGTCTACGGGACCCTCAATCCGAGCTCCTGTTGCTCCGCTCATGTATGGGTGTCGCAAAACTATTGTTCGGTCTTAGAACGTGCCAACCTATGTATATGGGGGAAGCTGTTTCTATTTTCGACAATGGCCTTCGGAGGGCGATAGAAGATATTGTGGTTTGCGGTGGTCCTTTTTTTGGGGATTTTCAATGGAGGCTAGCATCACTTCCGACTCGATTTGGTGGTTTGGGTTTATGTTCTGCTGAGGATGTATCTACATATGCTTTTGTGGCCTCGAGGGCTCAATCTTGGAGTTTGCAGGACCACATTCTTCAGGGATGTGGTATTGATGGAGTTGACTCTGATTATGGGTATGCGATGGATCGCTTGCACATGTCCCTTCCTGATTTCGATCTTAGCGGCTTCAATAATAAGGACACCGCCCCCCCTAAAGCCCAGAATGTTCTGGCGTGTGCCCTATTTAGTGAAATCGTCAAGAGTTTGGGAGGGAAGTTTGATTTATCCCCTCGCCAAAAAGCGGTGTTTGAATGTCTCCGTGCTCCTCATGCTCAGAATTTTTTGACGGTTACCCCCATTGAAGGTCTAGGCCAACATATGTCGGCCCTGGAGTACCGGACTATCCTTAAGTACCGGCTTATGATCCCTCTGTTTCCAGCTGATGAGCCTTGCCCAGTCTGCCGCAAGGTTTGCTTGGATTCTTTTGGCGAGCATGCGGTCCATTGCAAGGAGTTACCTGGTTTCAAATATAGGCATGATTTGGTCAGGGATGTTTTATATGATGTTCTTAAGAGAGCAGGTATTTCTTCTAAAAAGAGGCCCCGTGAACTTTTGACGGATCCGCTTGAAGGAGGTCTACTTTACTGACCGGTGATATACGTGTGTTTGGGTGGGCTGGGGCGAAACATGCTTGTGTAGATCTTACTGGAGTGTCCCCTCTTGTTGGGCTCAGGGACAATGGGTTTATTGCAGGACAAGCTGCGTTGAAAGCTGAATCGAGCAAAGTGGCTAAACACGAGAAAACTTGCTTGGAGAATCAACACGTGTTCATCCCCTTTGCCTTTGATACATTTGGTTTCTTAGCTCCTGAAGCAGCGAAGTTTTTGTCCAGAGTTCAACGGGTGGTGCAAAGTAATTTTTCGGCCCTCAAGAATCATAACTTCATTTTTAGTAGGATTGGTTTTGCCATTCAAAAGGGGATTGCGGCACAACTTGTTGCCCGTTTGCCTGCCATTTTATTGTAATGTGATTACTGTCTATCTTAAGTTGTATATTTGTGATCCTCCACTTTCTTCCCGCTGATTACTTCGTTTATTTTGGTTTTTGTGCCATTCAACTTTGCACTACCTTAAGGAGAAACATACCCCCTTTCCAGAAAATCCATAACAGTTGGAAAGTATCAGAATTAAAATCATTTATATTTATCATATATTCTTCCATTGACTGAAAATGTGACCGCATCAACTGGACATTTAACTGCAACGAAATGCAGAAAGGGAATAGACAAAAACACCAACGATAACCAAAATGTGAGGTAGAAATAGTAAAAAGGAACAGTGGCGTACGATTTCTGATCCTCATCAATTTCTAGCTTCTTTTGGCAATCAATAGTCGGATTCGCTATAGTGGACTATAACATTGAAGAAAAAACAACGTTCAATAAATTTTGAGTCTTCAATTTGAAAATAGAACACACAAACACATTTACGCTTACGTAATTACATTAATTATAGGGGTTGGCTAAATATACCGACAATTTTACTAAGTATACCAACTTTTTCAGTTTTTTTTTTTTTTTTTCTTTTTTGCTTTTACCCCTCCCTCCCCCGTGCTGCCCCCTTCTCCCGCCCCTTGCTGCCAGCATTCCGCTAGAAGTTTTTCTTTTTTTAGTTTTTTACTTTTTTTTATTTTTAATTTAATTTACTTACTTATAAATATACTAAATTTATATAAAATAAAGAAATACAATATTTAAATAGACATATTGTATATGATGATTCATAATATAAATATATATTATATTAAAAATAGATAAATACAATTATGATAATACCAAAAAAATTGTGTAAAAATGTATTATTTAAATAGATAAATATTATACATCATGTTTATTAAATACATTACGTAAGATAATACAAAAAAGTAGAGAAGCACAATTATGATAATACAAGAAAAAAAATAATTCTTTCACGACATGGAGTGCAAAAGTTCATTATACAAATTTTGTCGATTTATATACGGGAAGGCCCATGCCGGGTCATAATTGTAACGAAACCATTGTAGATGGTTAAGAGGTAATGGAGAATTTTCTTGTAATTCTACTTGGACGTAGTGGTTACCGACCAATGCCATCGCACCTATATTATGTTGTTGTGATCGTGGCGGACTAGACCAAAGTGGTAAGCACAGCGTACTGGATGACTCGCTTAAAAAATAACAGCAATGTCAAACCGTGAAGCAATTAGTAAACCAGTCATTGGCATAATCATCCATTTATCAGGCGGCGCAGAATCGGGTTCTTAGAGACTCAATATGTACTGCAGTCGTGCTATATCAGCAGCTCCGAATATGTCTTTGTATACGTTATAGTGCATAACTAACTCGTTTAATAATTCCATCCGAATTTGAAAATACTGATGTTGACTTAATCCCAAGAATGTAGCCACCGCTCTAAACCCACAATTTCCATCTCCTTCTACATCATTTACCTGCGTGATGTAAGGAAGACAAATTTTTGGAATTTTTTCTAGAATATAAGAGTTATACGAACTCTCCAACTCGTTTGAATTACTTGTAGAAAACTCATAAACATAACCATTGTTGTGTCGAGATTTATACATCTCAACAGACGATCGGCACAGAGACCGGGCGACCGAACCAGAGTCAAATAGACCAAGGCAGACTTGCCGATCGAAGGACCCAGATCAGAACCCAAGTGCCGAGCGATCGACATCTAAGGCGATCGTCTCTTGGCACCTGGCGATCGACTCTGGTGCCCGGCCAAGGACGACTGCCTCATGCCACGCGAATCCAGCATCCGTCTAGTCGGCGAAGGTCGAAGCTCGGGATAGAGACCCACATGCAGATCCGGAAAAGGCGCCGCAGAACATGGATCATTGACCACAGCCTGTCACCAATCTCACCTACCGACAGACCCGCCGAAAGGTGCAAAGTGGGACCTCCCGGGGCAGCAACTCAGGACGCGTGCAAGCTCCTCATTGGCTCGCACAGCTGGCTGCCAGCAGCAGCCGCGAACTTTAAGGCAACCAACCCACGTGCTGCAAGACGATCGTCCCCTTATTATAACACAGGAAAGGCGATCGCCCAGCTATGGTCAGTCCTATAAATAGGAAGCCTCCAGCAACGGAAAAAGGGTTCAGAAGTTCAGCTCATTAATTGGCTTCTCACTCTTTGGCTCTCTGCCTTTTCATTCTTGGCAACGCTATACACTTCAGACATCTTTCTAATCTCTCACTCTCGAAACCTCTTAATCCTAAGACGGTCGGCAGAAACGAGAGCAAGAACTCATAACAACTTTAGTTCTTCCGGCAAGCACTCAAGAGCTAGATAACTAGGATCTTTTACACTCATTGTAATTGCATTCTTACATTAATATTTGTACTCCAACGTATTCGTATTAATAACATCTCGCGAGAGCATTCAAGCCCGGGCCTAACAAATCCGGCAAATCTTGTGTTATCCACTTTCCCACAGACGTGCTCTCGCACTTTGTTTGCTGCTCATCCATTCCAGCAATATCTATCTCCGGATAATATTTTGGGTAGCAACAACCATTAGAATGCAAAAGGGACAGGAGAACCTGCATTGGAGATTTGCCTACTTGCTCGACCATGCGGATTTTATTGCATGCATTGTAAATAGTTTTGAGTGTGGACACATTATTTACATTTCGCTGCTTCAGTATTGATAAAATATCGCGGGGCGCCACATTCATCGTTGTCAATTCTACAACCAAACTATATTCATCCTCAGATAATCGCTTTGCATATGGATGCCCGTCCATATACTGTGCATGTTGATGGTTATGTTTATCACATATCACCCTTAACCTCCACGAATCATATTCATCTAAATATTTCCCTTCTAATTCAAATGGACAATTTTTTTTTTTTTTTTGTGCCAGAAACTTTACTTGAATTATTAACTTTATAGTCGCCGCCACGATCACACATAAGTACAACTTTATACACGAAACCACAAGGTTTCTTATTTGATCTTTTTTTGACGATGACAACACCTAGAGAGTGCGCCATATTTTGTACCCAATCCATCAATTCTTCACGAGACCCGAACACCTAAAAATAAATTGTAAGTGTATAAAAAATCGACATTTACAAAAGATTAAAACCATATAATTGTACATGATTAGTGACAAATTCTGGTGTCATCGTGAAAAATCCAGCATCTTCAGTTAAATTATTTTCGTTAAAAATTGACATCTGTGGGCGTGGGTGTATATGTGTGTTTAGTTGTGTGTATCCATTATGTGTGTGCAATATCCTCTAAATATAGGCATGAGAGTTGTGTGTGTTGAGAGAAGGAAAAAAGTCAATCACGTAAATGTCTATTGTATTTGTCTTTTTATTTTATTTTTTTTATTTCCTCTTTTTCCCCACCAACAAGGCTGCCCCATGTCTCTACCTGTTACGTCCTTTTTTTATTTATTTCCAGCCCCATGTGTCTTGTTCTTTCTCTTTTGTTCAGATTCCCCCATGTGCCCCGTCTTTTTTCTTTACTGCCTGAGCCACACCCCAATGTCGCCCCAACTTACATCACAATCGGCCAATGGTGGTGGGTTTGTGGGGTTGCGTATCCCCAACGTTAAAGTGCTTGTATAGCTGATGGTTGAACAACCACAAGATGGTACAAATAATAAAATACTTTGTCCCAGAGGCATAGACTGATGGTAAGTTGCAAGGTAATTGGGGTGGAAACACTCCGACATCGCGGGTTCGAATCCGTGTGGTGTGGTGTGGTGACAATACTTTGCTGAAATATTGCAAGGTTTGTTCTTTGGGTTCGTCTCGTTATAATCTCCATTACATTATCAGACATCCTCGATTTAACACCCACCTGGTCAGGGACCTCTGATACAGGTGGGTGAGTTTTTCGTCTCTCCCTCAAAAAAAATAAAATAATAAAATACTTTGCCTGCATATTTCTAATAATCCATTGTTAACAACTTCTCTCCCTATCTCGCTCTCTAAATGTAACATCAAGATTTCTAATTAACAAGGCATTAATTACAAAACATAAACCAGCACCCAACAATCAAAGTTTTAATGATTTTCAAAGAATGGTAGCTACAGGGACAAACAATTTTGGATTCAAAAAAGTGGTATTAGAAAAAAGTGATTTTATAAAAAAACTCAAAAAAATCTTAAGTTTCAAAAAAAAATTAACAACCTGGGTGTTCTGGATGCAGAAAAGGAAGAAAGCTTCTACGCACCATGAGCAGAACAAAAACACACAGTTCCCCTTGAAACACCGTCCAATAACCAAAACCCAGATTGATAAATGCCTAAGGACGACGATAATTTCCTTTTGAGCAGCGGCAACGCTTGTATCGTTAAAGGATCAGGGAAGAAAAGAAGGGGAAAAAAGAAAACCCTCCTTCCGTTTTCGTGGGTAGCGCTTAGAGCTTCGACTTTCTATCTACAATTATACCATCCAAATTGATCTCCCAGCACACAGTGTGACAGAGTAAGAGAGAGATGCGTCCTAACAAGAAAGGGAGTAAGGGAGAGGCGGCCCGTCAATTTTGGGTAGTCTTTGGAAAACAAAATTTAAATTTCACATTGGGTATAAGAAAATCGATCGGTTTTAAAGCAAATCAATGTTAAAGTATCAATTTTTTTTGACGTTCACATATGTTCAGAACTGATTGATGTTAAACTAAAAATTTTACATAACCAACTGTTTTGACGCAGTTGGTCATCTACCTTCAATTTAGTTGGAGGTCAGTGGTTCAATTCCTAGTGACAACACTTTAGAATTAAATTTCTCAAAGCCCTTAAGAACTTGTGAGCCAGATACACATCTTGCGATTTAACCTGTAGCGATCTTGTGTAGGGACTTATCATCCCTAGTGACTACTGTAAGTAAGCATAACCCTATCAAAAAAAAAATACATCAGTTATTTTAATAATTAATGTGAACTTTAAAGAAAATTACAATTACATCACCGCCTTATTTACTACATCGATTCTCTTAAAAATCGAGTTCCTATGTCACTTGGCGCCCGTTTACTATTTCTTCATTAACCCCCTTAATTCGCTAGCCATGGAGAAGGTGGAAAAGTTTTTGAGAGGGATAGATACAGAATCGATCGTCTTTTAAGATTGACTTTTTTAAGAACTTTTTAGGTTCTTTGAACTAGTGCTATGGTTTTGGGAGTAGGGTTTGGAAAAGTGATAGGGGAATTGACCGATTTTGGAATATAAATTGAGCTGAGGCGCGATAGTGTGCGTTATGATATACATTAGTGTATGCAATCGAGGGTTAAATTTGGACCTCTATGCCTGGAATAGAAGCTAGAAGTGGAGTCTTTCGTGCGCGCGTGCTAAGCTACATTAGTAGCGTGCATCAAGGGTGAGAATCATTTAGGAGAGTTTTTCATATTTTGTTTTCTTTAACCAATATTATTTTAGATATATGTTTAAAAATTATCGATTTGACCCATTCCAAGTTGTAAACATATGGAGTTAAAGGTTTCTATGGGTAATGGTCTTGTAAAAATATCTGCTAGTTGATCTTTTGTTCGGACAAAAATTAAACAGATATCTTTTTTTTGTACATGGTCAAGTAAGAAATAA
The DNA here is from genome assembly GCA_033398695.1 of Orobanche coerulescens. Lineage (NCBI taxonomy): Eukaryota > Viridiplantae > Streptophyta > Magnoliopsida > Lamiales > Orobanchaceae > Orobanche > Orobanche coerulescens. The sequence goes on from CM065808.1 coordinate 172,938,090, forward strand.
TGTCTAATATCTATATGTTTGGTTATACTACGCAAAATGAAGTTTGAGTGAGATCAATGGCGCTTTTGTTATCACATAAAAAAGGAGTATTTTCGATAAAAATGTTGTAATCCTGAAGTTGATTTTTAGTCCAGAAAACTTATGCACATGTACTTCCGAAAACCACATAATGAGCTTCGACTGTAAAAATCGTCCCCTAAGAAATTAAACAAGAACCAATAAAATGACATGTACCGCTTATACTCTTTTATCTATTTTCCAACCGTTTTAGTCGGTGTCGCTATATGCAACTAAATTAAAGTCAAGACATGAAGGATACCATAAAACTAGCCCAAATATTCCACTTAAACAACAGGAAATTCATTTACATGCTGTTAAGTGTGATTCTTTTTGGTTCAGTGAAAATGACTTTGGAGTGGAAATTGCTTTGCAACCTTCTATCTTGAACTTTTTTGTAATATGTGATTGCAATTTTTTATTTTTATACTGTTGTTTTGTACTCATTCAGTTGAGATTGTACAAGTGATGTTGTATTGTATTTGGAGTCATACAATAACTATTTTATTGGATCATTATGGAATTGAACTATTTATGTTGTCGTTAGTATCATTTTTACCAATTGCACGATACTTGGTGAGTTGCATTTTGGCTAAGTAAAGCCTATCCGGCGTACGTTATGTACTGAAATAGGGCACGTTAGCATGCAGCCTTGGCGTATGTTATGGTTTAAGATTAACGCACGTAAAACATAATCAAACAAGGATCCAGGCATTGGTCAGTAAGTGGGTCCAGTGGTCGACTACTTTTGGCGTGCATGTGCATGGCTGAGTCAACAGACGTTTAGCACATGCTAAATGATAGGGCTAGCGCACGCTAAATGCAGATCAGTCCAAGGGAATCTAACGTGGTGTCCCGACTGCTTCCGCCGTGTGCTTGGATGTAGTCAATGAAGGTTTGCGTACGTATTATATCGGTGATTACGGCATACTAAATTTGATATTAGCATACGCTAATGTGGTTGAAAAAACCAGTTTTATGCTGAGCTGTGCTAGTGCGCACTAAGGCTCTTATTAGTGCATGCTAGTAATGTATATTATATATGCTTGCAGAATAGAAATTATTGATCACTTCGGCCATTCTTTCATTCTATTCGAGATAGAAAGTCCTTAGAGTGATTTGTGATACCCAAACACTTGAGTGTTCATGGGATTGGTCATCTTTAACAATTGGGAAGCGACCGGAAGTAGATTCAACCTTAGGATTCCATCCATTTCTTTGAAGAGAGATATTTGCTCTTCATCTTCAAGAGCTACATTGTCTAATTTTTGTGTTAATTCCGAGATGATGATGATATTATTGATGATTACTTCATGTATTGTCAATTTGTTGGAGGATAACATGATTTTATTGTTGGTTTTTATGAACACATGATGAAGAACATGATAATTAAAACTTAAGAATGAGTATATTCTTGATGTTTAGAAATACTTGGACGTTATAATCATGTTTTGAAGATATTATGTTAAGCTGGATTGGTGATTAGCATAGTTTGGAGATGATTGTTGACACCATTGATGTTCTTGGGAGGTTATAACCATTTTAATGAAAGATTATGATGAGCTATAAGATAATTATCATAGTTTTGAAATAGTTGGGTTAAAACTTACGACTGATCCAAAATTCTTGATCAATTGGTGATTCATGACCATTTAAACGACTGATCCAAAACGAATGACTTCAATATTCGTTTAAATGGTTTGACCGGTCGGTAAATAGCGGTGTCGGTAATGGCGTCGGTAAAAAATTACCGTCGAGCGTTTTCCCAACGGCGGATTGCCGTCGGTAAATTTTTTACCGACGCCATTTTCTGTTTTACCAACGGATTTTGGCGTCGGTAAAAACTGTTTTTTTTTGTAGTGACCTATTCATGTTGAATCGATGATATCGATTTACATAAATTCAATATCGGTATTGTGATTGTGTTATTGAATGAATTGTATCTCATTCAAGGTTGCTTGCTCGAGTGAGTGTTGTTTATCGAAGGACGTCGTTCGTTCTTTCGAGGGAAGATTACTTTTCGCCTTCAGAATTAGGGCAAGTTATCTTGATTGGTAATAATGATAAAATATAATATTCTAAATTTCTACTGTGGTTATTTAATGTTATTTTATCTGAGTTATATTCCACAGTGTAGAATCTGTATAGTATGGATGTAATAATTAAAGGACTAAGGTAGTCATATTAGTATAATTGTCGTAGTTAATCGACAATTGCATGAGGATATTGTGTATCATATGAGAATATTATTGGAATAAGTATATGTATTCAGTATGTCATGTATATGTATCCCGTATGTCAAGACCATGGAAGGAACAGTTGGAATTAAATAAGTATAACCTGATTAACATACGCTAACGTAAGGACTTAACGCACGTTAATGTGCAAACCTTACATACGTCAAGATAGACAGTTAACGTACGTAAGATCATATCGGATAGGATCAGGCTATGACCGATAAGTGGGTCCCGTGGTCGGCAATTTTCAGCGCAGGTGTGGACAAGGCAAGTCAACATCAAAGTTAACGTATGCTATGGATTGCACATTACGTACGTTAAATCGGTATATTACTGTAGCAAGTCAACGACTATATTACGTACGTTATGGCATGGGCTTTGCGTACGTAAGTCATTGAATGAAAAGAGGCAGTAGCTTCTGGATTAGTGTTACGTACGCTATCAAGGTCGGATAACGTACGTAAGGTCTGTTACGTACGTTAAGATGGTTCATGTAGTGTACATAAGGTCTGAGTTTATAAATATGTGAGACACTCGTCCCTTCGTCATTTTGAGATACTCTTCTTCAGTTTTAATCCATTCTCACTCACAAAAAGATTGTTGGCTCTTCTAACTTGATGTGGAACATCATAACATGGATTTGAAACTTGACATGCGGAGTTATTGTTGATTCTTGTGGTGTTTGATTGTGTTATTCATCTTCAAGAGGTATGATGGTTAATCCCTCTCTTTTTTCTCGGATTTTGATGTTGTTATTGATGATTATTGTTTGAAATGATTTAGTAATTAACCATTTATTAAGAATAAATATTATTAATTAAATATTTATTATTTAATTAAAATATTTATTGAATGTTAATCTACGTCGTGAGTAGATGAACGTGGTATATTTAATATTTCTAAATTGATTTCCGATGAGTGAGATATTGAATGTTTAAAGTTGGATGTTGGAGTACAAACTAACATGTTGTATATAATGTTAGTTGTCCCACATTGATTATGTATGGATGTTTTGGCTTGTATTTAAAGTCTCTGTCTATATGGGCTTAATAACAAGTGAGTTGGTGTGTATGGGTGTCCTCGCACACACACACACACACACACACACACGCGCCGCCGACCGACCGACCGTCCGTCGGGTCGTGTCGGGCACGGGCACGGTCTCAGGCTCAGGCTCAGTCTAGGCCTAGGACTTGGATCTTGGATCTTGGCAATTGGTGCTTTGGGCTAGTGTTTGGGCTTATCTTTTTGGACCAAATCCGTAAGTCCACTAACCTTTTGGCCTGGACAAATACTCTTGAGTTACCTAGTAAATACTTCACTCCAACAGGCAAGACTCTTCATCCGAATGAGCCCTTTGGGCGTCTTAAACCGCCAGCCATCATGGCAGGATTAATGGCGACGAGTCCCTTCAGCTGATCGAGAAGTGCTATATAAATCAGCATTTGGTCATTGCAGAACTTACGAAAAACAGTGCATTCTATCAAAGCATAGCATATCATATTCAAGTTTAGTCTTTATTCCAGTCCAGTTCATATGTGCTCGTTCAGTTTGCGGTGCTGCTACTATCGAGATGTTCAGATCGTTTTAACCTTTGGGGATGAGCCGCTTTACCATGAGCACTACCGGGGCGTATTCTCGTCTTGCGGGCAAAAGCTCTAGCTTCGGACGATCTTTGGTTATTTTATTAAAATTGTTCTTCCATTTCAAGTGTAACAGTTGTTGATCCCATTTGTAATAGTTCAGTTCATAATATTATTTGTAATACACGTGCAAGTACCGTATTCTTCCAACAATCGCAAGACGAGAATAATAGACCTTACTTGTTCGTGTCATCCTGAAACTTCTGCTGGAGAAAAATATCGTTCAATCCAAGCACCGACGCATCCACTAATCTATCCACTAGTTCTGGAACCATTGGATCATCGAGCTCTTCAATGGATCCAATTCACAATGCTGCTCGGCTAATGCCTATCATCGAGAAACCTCTTGTTTTCTCGGGCACCGACTTCAAATGCTGGTCACAAAAGATGCTTATCTATATTACCACAATGGGGCTTGCGAGCTTCCTGCATGAAGAAAGGACTCCTGTCCCTGCTGAGAACGAGGCGAATGTTCAAGTGCGTACCAACTATGATACCTGGGTTCATTCCGACTATCTATGTCGGAATATGTTGCTGAACGGGCTTGATGATGGCCTGTTCAATGTGTTCAAAATCAAGGAGACTGCCAAAGAAATTTGGGATGCTCTTGAGTTCAAATACCGTGTTAATCCTGCTAGCACGAAGAAGTTTGTTGTGACGAGTCTCACCAAATTCCAAATGGTGGATACTCGTCCAATGATGCCCCAAGTACAAGAGTTCCAAACTCTTATACGTGATGTTCGTTCTGAGGGGACGCCTCTACCCGAGGTGTACACTGTGGCGCTCTTGGTCAACAAGTTGCCACCTAGTTGGAAGGAGTTCAAGGGATACCTTAAGCATAAGCGAAAGGAAATGACTCTTGAAATTTTGGTTGCTAAGATCCAAACTAAAGCTCAAGTCCGTGATCAAGACTTGAGGACCAAAGCTCTTATGGATGCTAAGGATAATATGATTGAAGGTGTGGACGGACCTCCCAAAAAGCGTCCACATCCTACCAAAGTTAAGGGAAAAGATGTGGCACCTCCGACGAAATTTACCGGAATGTGCTTCAACTGTGATAAGCCCGGCCATATGGCGAAAAACTGCCGAAAGCCAAAGAAGAACAAGGGAAAGGGCAAAGTCAACCATGTCGAGAAGGACTTTGACTCTTGGGACAAAAATGACCTTTCTTCCATGACCACCGAGGTAAATCATGTCTCGGAACCTAACCCTGTTACTTGGTTTCTTGATACAGGTGTGACTGTTCACATATGTGTGAACCGAGACTTATATTTCACTTACAAGGAGATTCAAGACCGCTTCATCATAGAGGCAAGTGATCGTACCTCTCCAGTTCTTGGAAGTAGGACTGTTGTGCTTCAATTCACCTCCGGTGTGGAGATAACTCTGAAGGATGTGCTGCATGCTCCGACAATCCGCAAGAATTTGGTATCTGGTGTCAAATTAGTTAGAGCTAAATTTGATGTAGACCTTCGTAGCGATTTTATGATAAAACGCAAGTTTGGAAAGACTCTCGGGAAAGGTCATATTGTCGAGGACATGTTCAAACTTAGCTTTCGTACTTGTAAGCCTCCAAAGGCAGTTGCTAATAATAATGCTACAACTTCTGCTTATTTGCTTGAGTGCTCAAATTTATGGCATTGTAGAGTAGGTCATGTGAATCTAAATGCTATAAAAAGATAAGTAAACTTAGATTTACTATAATTAAATGAAATCAAAAATCAAAACAAATGTGAGATTTGTGTTGAGGCAAAAATGACGAAATTACCATTTCATTCGGTAAATCGGAACACATAACCACTTGAATTAATTCACACAGACATATGTGATTTAAAGTTTGTGCAAATTAGAGGTGGTAAGAAGTACTTTATCACTTTTATCGATGACTGCACAAGATATTGTTACCTTTATCTTTTGAGAAGTAAAGATGAGGCTTTTGAAGCCTTTAAGAACTTCAAGAATGAAGCCGAGAATCAATTAGGCTATCGTATTAATATGGTTCAAAGTGATAGATGAGGCGAATATGTAGCTCCATTTGAGAAATTATGCAACGAGAGTGGTATAATTCATCAAACCACGGCTCCATATTGCACCACAATCTAATGGCGTTGCTGAACGTAAGAATCGAACACTTAAAGATATGATGAATGCCTTATTAATTAGTTCAGGGTTACCCCAGAACATGTGGAGGGAAGCTGTCTTAACAACCAACTACATATTTAACAAGATTCCACGCAAAGGTAAGGATATTACTCCTTATGAATTGTGGAAAGGTAGAAAACTACCGTACAAATATCTCAAAGTGTAGGGGTGTTTGGCGAAGGTTGAGGTGCCTCTACCTAAACAAGTTAAAATTGGTCCTAAGACGATTGATTGTATCTTTATTGGTTATGCGCTTAACAACAGCGCTTACAGGTTTGTTGTAGACAAATCGGAAATACCTGACATTCATGTAAATACAACGATTGAATAAAGGAATGTTGTATTCTTTGAAAATATCCATCCTTATAAGAATAAGGTTGATCCTAACCCTAGCAAAAGAGTTGATGATGAAGCTACAAGTTCTAAACTTGTAGATGAGCCTATGTGTTATGAAACCATAGATGAAAATGAAGCCTCAAGCTCGAATCCGGTGTTATATGAACGACCAAACAAAAAGCGACCTAGGTCTACACCAGTCAATGTAAAACCTAGACGAGGTACTAGAGTACAGAAAGTAAAGATATATGGACCAGACTACGTAGTTTTAATGTTAAACAGTGAATCAGTATCAGTAAAAGAAGCTTTATCCGGTCTAGATGCGGCTTTCTGGAAAGAGGCAATAGACATTGAGATTGAGTCTATTATGCTAAATCACACTTGGGTGTTAGTTGAACTACCACAGGGTTGTAAGGCTTTAGGATGCAAATGGATCCTAAAGAAGAAGTACAAGTCTGACGGTACTATTGACAAATATAGGGCCCGACTTGTAGTTCAAGGCTTTAGGCAAAAATATAGTTATGATTTCTTTGATATCTACTCGCCCATGACAAGGCTTACATCTATTAGGGTGCTACTCGCTATTGCTGCTTTCCGCAATCTCGAGATTCATCAAATGGATGTTAAGACTGCATTCTTGTATGGGGAGCTGGATGATGAAATCTATATGAAACAACCAGAAGGGTTTGTAGTACTTGGGAAAGAGCACATGGTATGCAAACTACAACGGTCTTTATATGGTTTGAAACAAGCACCTCTACGGTGGCATTTGAAATTTGACAAAGTGATGTTGTCAAATGGTTTCAATATCAATGAGAGTGACAAATGTTTCTATGTTAAGAAAATGGGTGACAATTATGTTATCATTTGTCTATATGTAGATGACATTTTGATAATGGGTAGCAACTCTCATGTGATTGGTGAAACGAAATGAATGCTAAGTAAGAATTTTAGCATGAAAGATTTGGTTTTGGATGATACTATTCTTGGAATTAAGATTATAAAAATGCCTAACGGAATTGCTTTGACGCAATCTCATTATGTTGAGAAAGTGTTAAGGAAATTCAACGCCTTTGATAAACCCATTGCTAAGACTCATTGGGAACCGAATGTTCATCTGATTAATCATAAGGGTGAACCTATGGGTCAAGATGAATATGCTAAGATCATTGGGAGTTTGATGTATCTGTCAAATTGTACCCATCCTGATATAGCATGCTCGGTTCATAAGTTGAGTAGCTACACAGCTAATCTAAGTAAAGAACATTGGAGGGCTCTAGAACGAGTACTGAGTTATTTAAAATATACTCAGAACTTTGCGATTCATTATTCAAGAGAGCCTGTTGTACTTGAAGGGTGTAGTGATGCTAAATGGATATCCAAATCGAAAGACTCATTTTCTTCGAGTGGATATGTGTTCACTATTGGGGGTGGTGTTGTATCCTAGAAGTCTAAAATAAACTTGTATTGCAAGGTCTACCATGGATTTTGAATTCATAGCTTTGGATAAAGCTGGTGAAGAATATGAATGGCTTAAGAATTTCCTCGAGGATATTCCATATTGGACGAAACCTGTTCCATCTGTGTTGATACACTGTGATAGCCAAACTGCTATTGGACGGGCACAAGATATGTTTTACAACGGTAAGTCTCGACATATTTTTCGACGACATAATGCCGTGAGGCATTTGATCTTGAGTGGGATTATCTCAATTGACTATGTAAGGTCAATAGATAATCTGGCGGATCCACTGACGAGCAGTATTAATCGAGATCAATGTATAAATTGTTAGAGGGAATGTGTGATAAATCAACATCTTAAGGGTGATTATAGCGGAAACCCAACCTTGTAGATTGGAGGATCCCAAGATCTTGGTTCAATGGGATAACGAAGTTATAATAGTCCGTGTGTTAAAATACTCAAACATACTTATTCTCTGAGAACAGTGAGTGATTGTTTACCTACATGTGGTGAGGTTAAGTCTTATGATTTTTAATGATTCTTGATTATCTCGGAGAGGTCAAGTATAGTAGGATACTTGGGAATAAGAATCACATATATAAGTGTGAAGTGAGGGCCGCTTCAGTTGATACACTTATGAATCCAAAGGGGTGTCCAAGGCTGAAAAGGACAGAAAATGTTAGAACATACGTAATTGAGATGATATTGTGTCTATATTATTGTCTCGGTATACTCCACGGGGGACTAGTTCAAGGTTTTCGTGACCACTATGCCGCCAGTATACTCGATAATGTTGACAATGGATAGGTTCAAGGTCACAAGCTACCTACCCAAATGCAATATTATCTCTTGATGACTGAACTATGCATTTGCGTTCATTTGCATTGGCATTCTTACTCATGTGGGGGATTGTTGGAAATGGTTTAGTAATTAACCATTTATTAAGAATAAATATTGTTAATTAAATATTTATTATTTAATTAAAATATCTATTGAATGTTAATCTACGTCGTGAGTAGATGAACGTGGTATATTTAATATTTCTAAACCGATCTCCGGTGAGTGAGATATTGAATGTTTTAAGTTGGATATTGGAGTAGGAACTCACATGTTATATATGATGCTAGTTGTCCCACATTGATTGTGTATGAATATTTTGGCTTGTATTTAAAGTCTTTGTCTATGTGGGCTTAATAACAAGTGGGTCGGTGTGTATGGGTGTCCTCGCTCGCACATACACACACACGCGCGCGCGCTGCCGCTGGCAACTGTCCATCCGTCGGGTCGGGCATGGACACGGGCTCGGGCTCAGGCCCATGACTTGGATCTTGGCAATTGGTGCTTTGGGCTAGTGTTTGGGCTTATCTTTTTGGACCAGATCCGTAAGTCCACTAACCTTTTGGTCTGGACCAAGACTCTTGAGTTACCTAGTAAATACTCCACTCCAAGAGGCAAGACTCTTCATCCGACCGAGCCCTTTGGGCATCTGAAACAGCCAGCCATCATGGCAGGACTAATGGCGACGAGTCCCTTCACCTGATCGAGAAATGCTATATAAATCAGAATTTGGTCATTGCAGAACTTACTAAAAATAGTGCATTCTCTCAAAGCATAACATATCATATTCAAGTTCAGTCTTCGTTCCAGTCCAGTTCGCAGGTGCTCGTTTAGTTTGTGGTGCTACTGTCGAGACGTTCAGATTGTTTTAACCTTTGGGGACAAGCTGCTTTACCGTGAGCACTACCAGGGCATATTCTCATCTTGCGGGCAGAAGCTCTAGCTTCGGACGATCTTTGGTTATTTTATTAAAATTGTTCTTCCATTTCAAGTGTAACAGTTGTTTATCCCATTTGTAATAGTTCAGTTCAGAATATTATTTGTAATACAGATGCAAGTATCGTATTCTTCCAACAATTATTTCGTATGATGATAGATTATGTAAGTATTGTTATTATTATTGTTTTTCATGGAGTTCATGTTGAGAAATGATGACATGTTTGATATTTGTTGGATTATGAGTTAAGATGGTGGTTTAGATGTTATAACACATATTGAATTATGTTGTTTTGATAATTATGGACAACGTAATGTTAATTGAATATGGTTATGGATTAATTCCTGTTCTTGAAATATTTCTTGGTGTATATGACATGATTAAGATGATTATATGTTGGAGTGTTATAAGAAATCATATTTGGACATTTTTCTAGAAAGAATTATGCACAAGATCCGACTTTGAAACATTACCACAGATTCTTGAAAACTTCAAAAATTCTGAAACATAACAGTATGATAGAGCATCGAGATAGCTTTCTAATGGTTCCAACGGTGAGTTAATCTGAGTCTGGATGAGTGAGTTATGACCAAAATGGAAAAATCTATACTGTCTATATTTGGAGAACATATTACGCGCATTATGGTTTAAGTTACGTATGTTAACATGTCTGGACGTATAAATATGTTCAACAATCGGGAATTTCACTTTCCAACCCTTCCTACACGATCCTCTTTCACCCCAAGGCACCCAAACTCGATTTTTAACCCCAGAATATCAGATTTTAAGTTGGTTTATCAAGTGTTAACATCTAGGAAAGCTTGGAACAAGGATTATAACATCATTCTTGATTGTTTCACCATATTGAAGGTAATTGGCTTGAACTCTCATATTTTGGGATTTTTTTTGAGATATCTTGGTATAGTTGGGTTGTTTAGTTCGTATTGATGGCTAGAATCGTATTATGTTGAAGGATATGTATGTTTGTGATTGTGTTCTTCGTGTTCTTGATGTGGTTGGTGTTTATTAGTTGATGATTCGAATATACCTTCGAATTTCGCTTTCAAGGTGTTTGATTGAAGACTTGAAAGAGATATTTATTGGAATATTTTGGTTGAGTTTGTATATTCGCCTTATCGAATTGATACATGGACTTTGCGGAATTGTGGGAAAGTTGGAATTAAGTATATGTTGAATAAATCGTGGGATTGTTCTTGTTAATTGGTCATAGTAATTCGGATGTTGTTGTTTGAATTCGATATTGATATATTCAAGGATATTAATTTCATGTTTATGATTATTTGGATAGATTGATGTTGTTTAGGTCGTGATTGAAGAACTATCAAGTTCGGAGTATTCGTGTATCCGCATTGGCTTGTTGGCATATTGGTATTTGAGGCAAGTTATTACTTGCTCAGTTTATAATACTTAATGAATGGTTTCAGTTTCATTCGTTTATAATTCATATAGCAATGAATATAACTGTGAATTCTGGAGATTTGGATTGTATGGTGTTTTCCGATTTGGAGTTAAATCATAAGGTATATGATTTACATTCGTTAGTTATATTTGAATAATGAGAACGCATTTGGCAAAGACAAGGATATGAGTTATCATCAGTCTGTGACATTTTGGATCGCCGGATGTTGAATCGTTGGTAATGGTTTTTGACGACGAGACTGCTTTCGAAGGATTCAGGGCAAGTAATGTAATCATTTTTATCATTTAGTGTCGATCATGTCGTGATGCATTTATGTATAAGTCGTTGTCATGCATTTGTGTATTGTTATTGTCATGCATTCGTGCATCGTAGTTGTTTTTCCACCAAGTGTTGGTTCGACGGGATCATCTTGGGAATCTATGTTGTGTGCGCTGGATCGTTGGACGGATTTTTTACCAAGTGTTGGTCCGACGGGATCATCTTGGGAATCTATGCTGTGTGTGTTGGATCGTTGCATTACCATGAGTATGTTGAGGTTGACATGTTGTGTCATGGATTATCAGTCTTCTCATAGGAGAGGCTTGTTTTTGTTGTCTTGTTAAGCATATTGATGTTGTCATATGAGTATGCATTTGTAGGTCTTGTGTTAGAACCATGTCCGTATGATATTTTGATCTGATATCGGATTAGACTGGCGTGATTCGTCGTGGCATTCCGTATCTTGAGGTATGTTCCGTATTTTCTTCTTGGCACTTATCGTTTGATGGACAATCAATTAACCTGTTCGGATTGGATGATATTATCTGATGGATTGAATTGGTCAGTGTTGGTATATTTCCGTATTGGTGAGTTATGATGATGTTTTGAGAATCTTGAGTATTATTTGAGGTACAGTATAGATGTGGTGTATGAGTTCTTTGTTGAATCACGAACACGAGACGTGCAATATGGTAAAGGTTATTTTGATGAGGATTATCACGAATTGAGAAGGTTATGATGGTAAGATTACACTGGTAGTATTATTGCTTTGTAATATCATTGGTATGTAATTATTGACGTGATGTGATCGTTATTATTGTTGGATATTATGGCTGACCCTGTCGTGGGCTTTATTGTCAGGTACTCAAAGATCGAGCTTGTAGCGATCGTGAAGAGATGAGCTTCCCGGATGATACTGGCTATGGCATGTGTTTGTGAATTAATTGTTAGGAATACTTATTAGATTTTGATGATGTCATCTTTATATATTCAAATGTATGTTTATTACTTGGCAAAATGTAAGTAAGAACCAAATGAGTATCTTACATAGGCCAAAATATGATAAGTTAGATACTTGGAAAAATGTAAAGAAGAACCAAATGAGTATCTTCTATAAGCCATATAAATTAGGCTTAAAAATCGGCTAAGTGTAAATCAGATAAGTATATATCAGCTGAGTCTTGGTCAACTCAACTGGTCAGATAAGGTTGACCACAGACGAGTCATATCAGGCAATCCTTATCAGAGAAGTTCTGGTCAAACAATTTAATCAGTGAAGTTGGACCAGACTGCAGTCAAGAAGGAAAGTCAAGTCATCTGAAGTCTGACCATCAGACCAGTCAAGTTCAAATCAGGTCAGAAGACTTCAGTCAAGTCGGCTCATCAGAGAAGTCGACATCAGAGAAGGTTGACTACACATCAGACTAGTTGACCACAGAGAGGTCAGCCAAGTAATCAGCCAAGTACTCCAGTCCACGTCAGCATGCGTTGAATAGTCAATATTTACGGAAAGTCACATGCGGGCGATTAGAGGGAGATTGGAGAGATTCTCGGAAAGGAAATGATTTAAATAAATCATCCACACCCACCACTGAAGACTTTAATCTTATTATATTCAAAAGATTCGGCGCCATCACATGAAAGTCTTCACAACGGTCGGAATTGGATTAAAATATGAGAATCCAAGCTTGCAACGTTCAAAAAGAAAAACAAAGAAGTTTATTTCTCCAACGGACGAATTTGTTACAGATTTGCAACGGCTATGAAGAAATGCTCAAGGATCGACACCTATATATATCCTAAGATTTAAAGTTGAGCAGTACGATGCGAACAACACTTACAAGCAATCAAAGCAATCAAAGCGAACAATAGCATCGTGAAAGAGCAAGAGTTCAAAAGTTCTTATTTGAAGAAGCTCTTAGTTGGAGACGACAATCACTCGTGTCTTTAAAACCTGAGTTCGGGGTACTTCACTGGTTGATGTTCGAGAGACTGTAAAGGCATCCAAGGATCGTAGATCAAGAGGTGCAAGACAGTCAAAGGGAGTTGCAATGTACTTTGACTAGTTGTTATTTTCCGCTGCAAAAGTATTTTTAATTATTCGTCATATCCGCTGCGAGTGTGTTCTAAAATGTCTTGCTAGTATTTTACTAACTTGGGCTATTTTGAAATCATTTTCTAAACTATTTTGGCGGTACGTGTAAGTGATGACTTGACGTATACTTTTAAATTGATGAGTTTTGACATTTTAGCCTGGTACCTTCAAATGAGATTTTACGACGGTATTGATAAATGGATTTCATATATTCTTTGAATATTTTAAAAAGATATTACCGTCATCGCCTCTTAGGCATACTTGAAATATTTGTAAAAATGTCTTTCAGCCTTGTGGATTTCTGTGCGGGGCCCACGGCGCTGTAATATTTTCGGATATCACTGTGGATGCTACATCTTGTGAATATTGTACATTTCATTTATTTGTAATGCTTTATGATTCATATCAATATTTTGTTGTTGATCGTGTCAATCATTTTATTGTGCGATTGTAATCTCAAGTTGACTATATTTGATACTATTGATCTTGTTGCTTTTTGTTGTCACTTCAGTAAATCTTTTATCCTAGTTGGATATGTTGATTATTTGAGTTTCGTTGTCATATTGTATCGTGACATTTATGGAATCATATATGCGTGCCATTGGTTATGTGTAGAATATTTAGTCAGGCGCTCTAATATCCGCCATTTTCATAATATAATATTATTATTTGTAATAGTATTAATAATGCATTTCATTTCATTTAGTCTCATTTTATTACCGAGTGAGTAATTGTTGTACAATTATTCTCACTTCACGTATAAGTCAATACATTTAGTTTCATTTAGAGGATCGTGAATAATTTTACGATATCTCATAAGTTCAATGCCCGAGTCAATTTTATCAATTTAATTTCAGAAACATCTAATATTAGTCATTGTTACTAATATTATAATTATTAAAGGTATTATTATTAATAATAATAATATTTATAACAGAGAACAATATTAATATTAACAGTATTAATATTTACATCATTTCTATATCATTATAAATATTATTCTCGATATTATTATTGTTATTAATATTATTACTACCATTATTATTATTATTATCATTATTACCGAATTACTACTTTATACTTATTATTATACCATTATTATTATTATATCAATCACACTTAAACCTTGAGTTTTAATTTAACTAACTATGATTAAACTAAATTAACCATAATTAAGAAATCCTTGTTCACTCGTTCTTCATCAGAGTTCTTACTTCACCAAACTCCTTATCTTTATCCTAATACAATACTAGTTCAATCAAAATACTCCAAAACCTATATCTAGGAATATACTAATGCATAAAATCAGAATTCTTTACAATCACACTCAACATCCAAAAAGAAAATACAATGTACACATCAAACAATAACCATACACAAAAGGAGAAGAAGACATCATCTTCCTCCGGGATCGATCCAACAGTCTGGAGAAAAATTTTCTGCACAATATCGTTCCAGTATAAAGCACTCACCTACAAATCCTCATCTTCTCTCTTCAGCAACAGATAAAATCATATTTTAGTTTTTCTTCTACTCGCCTGCAATTTATAATTCTTGAATACAAATTCATTGCTTGATTCTAAACCATAACCAGATGCCGAAACCAGGCACTACCCCGGCATCATCATCCAAACCAAAAGTCTTCAATTAGACCCTATTCTAATCAGAAAGATGAAACATAAAACTATTAAAATCCAGAATCCAACTCAGAAGTTGAAACTCTCGAATCATCACATAACATTGTTCAACCTCAGTCGATCTCAATCCTTCAGCTCGGACCGAGCCCGTACTCAAATTCAAAAAACTCTAAACCCACGGCTGGAACCCGGATCCATAAATTCCCGACCCTTCAAACCCGTAACCTGAAATCAAATTCGGGAACCAGATTTATCCCAAATTTCGAATCAAACTCAAAATCCATTTTTTCATAAATTAGAACATTTACCTGAAATCTTCGAGCATAGCCCCCAGACCACTCCAGATCACCGATAATCGGAGGACCATGGCTACAGCCCCATGTATTTCTGCTCGTTCGGTGTTGTGTGAATTAGAGAGAAAGAGAAGATCTCGCGGGCCTTACCGGTTCCTCTTCGCCGGAAATCGCCGCCGCCCGTAGGGTTCCAATAGTTTCCACCAGACCAAAACCACCACAAAACCGTCCTCCTCTATTCATCTTGCCGCCGCACCACGCCCGCTTCACTAGTTGTTTTCCTTCTTCAATTGGTATGACTGGTGTGTATTCTTTTTGGCTGTGTGTGTGTGTATGAGTGAGAGAGTCGGTCGAGTTTAGAGTTTAGAGTGAAAGAGAGACCAAGATGTTAGAGAGAGAGGCAAGAGATGAAGAAATGAGTTTCTGTTGGCTGACCCGTGAGGAGTAGGGTTTTACACCCGCGGATTTTTAGGGTTTTTCAATTTAGCCCTCATTCTTCCACTAACTTTGGATTTTAATCCCAAATACCTTTTAATTATTCCGATTTGACCCCAGACAACTTATAATATTCAATTCCAGTCCTTTTTTACCAACACATTAAAATGTTGACTCTTCAATTAATATTAATAATTAGTTCAATTTTATGCATATATTTTTATTTTCAGTCATTATATCAAAATATTTTATAATGATTAAATCATTATTATATGTAGACATTAACAAAGGATTTACGGACTTAGAATTATGAGTCAAGCATCTTCGTATTCAAGTTCAAGCAGCATCATATTATTCAGGTGGAAATTTTCACTATCACTTTAATTGCTTTAATCGGATTGTATATGTGATATTCTATTTATGTTTAAAATTGATCATACATGTTGTAAATCAGGCTCACCTGTGTACGTGTAAAAAGGCTATCTTAATATATATATTATGTGGGGACACCTGCACAACCTCAATATTCATGTGCGTGCTCGATTCATGTTATATGTGGTATTGTGTGCATGTATTCATGGTGAAGAAAATATTATTGATAGAATAATCATTTAAATGCTTTCCATGAGATCGTATATTACTGTGATATGTGTGATTTCCATGAGCTGAAGGAAGCTCACCCCACGTAAATTGATCACACAGGTTAAACCGAGCCGGATGGACGAAGGAGCGAGCCGAGAGGGCATATGATGATATTTATTAAACGATGTTTTTTTTTATGTCTTGTGTTTTTTTTTGGAAATATTATTTGGGGAAACTCTTGATTAGTAATAATATATTTTTAATTTTTCTTCCACCGCAATTATTACCTCTTATTTATGTCATGTCATTGCCTTAATTAATGGGCATTTATTATAGTCAGTGTAGCGACTTGACTTTGTAGGCGAGAATTTTAATATTCTCAAAGGAATTTATTTTTCGTCAAAATTCACCTTTTTACTTATTTCCCCCTATAATTACCCCTAGAAAGTCGGGGCGTTACTTAGTGGTATCAGAGCGGGTTCTACCTTTCTGTAGACTCGCTAAAATATAAAAATATCATATGCTCTCAGCTTCGCCACTTCGTCACTCCATCTAAGGTACCAAATTTCAATCATTGTTCGTTCATTTATCATTTCATTTTATTTACATGATTGTATATATATGTACGAACTGTTAGAATGGCCAAACCTAGGATGACACCACGAAAGAGGATTCCTGCTACGTTTAACTCGCGTCTTCTGGCACGCAAGGATTGGTGGAACGATCCGAGTTTAGTGGAAAATGCACCGCACTATCGTCAACAGACTGAACAAGTGGTTGCAGTTCGGGAAAAAAGGCTCTGTCACGCAATAACTGAACCACCTAATTATAAAGCTCCCGATGATTGTAATTACAACATTTTCCAGCTTAGGCAAGAGTACATAAAGAGAACACCAGAAGATCGGGAGACTACTGATGATTTCCAGTTTGTAGCTGGGCGTTTATTGGATATGTACGCTCGAGATGTGATACCAGCTGCAAATTGGAGTTCCGACTCTATGGATAAAGAATACCCAGAAAAGGATCCCGAAGAAGACCCTGATGAGGATCCTAAAGAAGACCCCGAGGAAGATCCAGAGGAAATTCCTAATGAGAGCTCAAAGGAAGACCTTGCAGGGAATATAAAGGATGTTTTAATGGCGGACATTGAGTCTGATGATGACGTTACTTCGTGGATTGAGCCGCGACCCCCTATTCCTGTTATATAGATTATTAGCAGTGATGAGGAGGAGTAGCCATAGGCTTAGTTCATTTTATTATATAGCTATTATGTTGAGATTTCCGATGGATGTTTCCAGTTTCATTTCTTTAAATCATATTATATATAATGAATATCAATTATTCTATTGCATTTATATTTTTATGCATTGTGACTATTATATGCGTATGACCGGTATCCTCTCATTCTTTATTTCTCGCACTGCGTCTACTAATGGGTTTTACAACTCGTTGGCAGACTCATGGCTAACCGTGGAAACCACAACGCTCAACCCACCGAAGATCAGCTTTTGGCTGGATTGGCCACATTGCTTCAAGGCACGACCATTTTACCGCCTAACAATCCTGAGCAAGCTCAAGATCAAGTCATCAAGCAGTTCAATCATTTCAAGCCGCCCGTATTTCTTGGTCGTGAGGGACCAGCAGCAATAGAAGAGTGGTTGTTGAACCTAGACAGCATCTTCGACTACATGGTATGCACCGATGCTCAGATGGTGTCATGTGCCGTGTTCCAGCTCAAGTAGGATGCTAGGACACGGTGGATTAGAGTGTGGAGACTCAAAACCTAAGACGAGAAGGATGCATTTACTTGGGACCAATTCAAGGAAACAGTTATGGAAAAGTACTACCCGAGGGGTGTACAAAACCAAGATGCAAAAGGAATTCCTTGATCTGAGCCAAGGAGGAATGTCGGTCACCGACTATGAGCGCAAGTTCAACCACATGTGCCGGTTTGATCCTCACATGGTCGAGACGGATGACATGAAATCTCAGAAGTTTTGAGACGGACTGCATGACCAGATTCGTCATCACTTGGATGGTCACGGGCGTTTGACCTACAATGAAGTGGTTGCCAGGGCCGAGGGCATATATGCCAGTTTGGATATGGAAAAGTCAAGAGCACCACTCGTCGCAGCTAATAACAAGCGCAAGTGGCACGATCAAGGAAGTGGTAGTGAGAAGAATACTAAAACTGGATTCTCAAGGGCGAAACCCCAGTCCGATAAACTTACACGTGCTACTTGTGGCAAGGGACATAAAGGTATATGCATGCTTGGCGGTGCTACTTCTGCCGTGAGGAAGGACACATGGCCTCAGCATGTCCGAAGAAAGGAAAAGGTCCAGGCAAAAGTGTGCAAGGTCAAGGCTCAGGAGGTAAAGCTCGAGTGTATAGCATGGTCGAGGCCGAGGAAGAGATTGAACCCCAAACCATGTCAGGTATGTTGTTAGTTGCAAATATTGCTTTGGTGTTGTTTGATACGGGTGCAACTCATTCATTCATCTCTACGAAGCTTTGTACTATGATTGGTGGTAGAAGTAGTAAAGCTCCTAGATCTATGTTAGTTAGCATTCATGCGGGGGGAGTAGTGCGTGTAGACTCTATACCTAACAATGTGAAGATGGAGAATAACGAACATAGATTCTTAGCTGACTTGCACATAGTTGAACTCAGCGATTTTGATGTTATTTTGGGAATGAATTGGTTGGACAAATATAGAGATGTAGTAGAATGCTCCGAAAGGAGGGTAATCTTATATCCGTCTATTGATCTCAAAATCGTATTCGAGAGAGTAAGACACTGTAGTACCCCGAAAGTGATTTCAGCCATGAAAGGTGTGAAGATATTGAAGAAGCGTAGTTGCCAAGGATTCCTGGTGAATGTGATGGGGAAAACAACTTCAAAGAAGACGGTAGCTGATGTACCTATCGTCAAGGAGTATCTATATGTCTTTCCCGAAGACTTGCCGGGAGTTCCGCCGAGTCGCCAAGTTGAGTTCTCGATCGATTTAGTGCCAGGAGCGGCACCATTATCGAAAGCCCCCTATAGAATGGCGCCCAAGGAATTACAAGAGATGAAAGTGCAACTTCAGGAACTACTTGACTCTGAATTTATCCGGCCGAGTGTATCTCCATGGGGTGCGCTAGTACTCTTCGTGAAGAAAAAGGATGGAAGTTTGAGGATGTGCATAGACTATCGTGAACTTAATCGACTCACGATAAAGAATAAATATCCACTTCCTAGAACAGAGGACGTATTCGATCAACTTGGAGGGTCAGGAGTGTTCTCGAAAATAGATATGAGATCCGGATATCACCAACTGAGGATTAAGGATGATGACATCTCGAAGATAGCATTTTGAACTCGATATGGATACTATGAGTTTATAGTGATGCCATTTGGTTTGACTAATGCACCAGTGGTATTCATGGACCTAATGAACCGTGTATTTCAACCTTATTTGGATAAGTTTGTCATTGTGTTCATAGATGACATACTTGTGTATTCAAAGAGCAAGGTTGAACATGAGCAGCATCTTAGAACGGTATTGGGAATACTGAACAAGGAGAAGTTGTATGCGAAGTTCAACAAGTGTGAATTCTGGCTTAACCGAGTTGCATTTTTGGGACATGTGATCACTTATAGAGGAATCGAGGTTGTCCTGGTTAAGGTAGACGCAGTCAATGATTGGAAAGTACCGAGTAATGCAAATAAAGTTCGCAACTTCTTGGGTTTAGCCGGTTATTATCGGAGATTTATCGAGGGACTTTGCACCAATGACTAGATTGACAAGGAAGCAAGAAGTTTTCTTATGGAATGAGAAGTGCGAAAGAGTTTCTAAGAACTTAAGCGAAGGTTGACTGCAGCACCAGTTTTGACCATTCCCGATCCAACGAGAGAATTCGTCATCTACAGTGATGCATACAAGCAAGGCTTGGTATGTGTATTGATGCAGGAAGGTAAGATAGTTGCCTATGCTTCGAGGCAACTAAAACCGCACGAGCTGAACTATCCTACTCATGATTTGGAATTAGCAGCGGTAGTTGTTGAAATATTTATTCTAAATATTCATTAATAGAGTTTTGATGATTAAGTTGTTAAACAAAGTAAAACAACAAAGAAGCAAACAAAACAGCGAAGGAGTCAAAGATGCAAAAAGCTGATCAAACTGCAAAGCTAGCGCATGCTAGTAATGAAGGTTACCGCACACTAACGAGGCTACTTGCAGATCAGACGAGTACAAAGCTACCTGAAGACAAAGTCATCTGATGAAGATATCACACACTATACTTGAAGCATAACGCAGCTATCGAAGGAACATGACCATTGTGAAGACCTTCAAACACAATATGACGCAAGCAATGACGAAATCATAGCGCACGCTATAATTGAGGAATAGCGCACGCTAAAGTGTTTGAATTCAAGATAATCAATCCGTTGGAAGATTCGGCGAAAAGTCAAGATTCAAGAAGTCAAAAAGCAGGCAACGGATATATACTTAATGCACGTTAGAGTACGTACGCTAATGTGTGTACTTAACGCACGCAATGGATAAGCTAATGCAAGCTAAAGCATGGATAGTAAGCTACTGGACTCATCACATAAACAGGTAGCGCACGCTACACGTACGCTACAAAGCCTAACGCCTGCTATAAAGAAAGGCTAGCGCACACTAGCAAGTCAAAAGTGACTAACGTCTAGTTGGATGGAATTGGCTATAAATACCGATCCACTTGGTACCAAACAATACAACAACATTGAACAAAGCATCTATACTTGAGATATCATTATATTCATTCTAGTTGTTGTACTTGAGCTTAAATTGATAGTGATTGAGTGATATACACAAAATCATACAAGATAGGTAAAAAGAAAGGATACGATTGGATTCGGTGTTATTAGGATCAAGGATCCAGCAGTGTTAGAATCGCAATCGATATCGAAGTGAGGTTTATCTAGTACCCATAGAAAGCTAGATTGGTTGATTCCTTGTCTAATAGAAAAGGAAAACAGTTTAACTTGGACCGACATAAAGATAAGTGATTAATCAGTTTACTTGTACCGATAGAAGACGAGCTTGTAATGGTTATCCCTCGATCGATAAAAGAGAGGTGCATAAGTTTATCTTTAGCCTATAGAAAAAGATACGGAGAGAGGACGTAGGTACGTTTGGCCGAACCTCTATAAATTTTGTGTCAATTTATTTTCTGCACTCTTATTTAAATCGCTTCCGCAACGCGAAAGAGTTTTATAGCTCTATCTCCAAATAGCGATACCGATCAATATCGCACCAACAATTGGTATCAAAGCGGTACCTCCTAGAAGCGGCATAACATCCGAGGAGAAGATCCAAATGGCATTTCAAATTGCCTCGGTCGAAGGTCTTGCTCTAAATCGATCTCCATTATTCGATGGATCTAACTTCATGACTTGGAAGAAGAAAATGTCTATTTTCATTCGAGCTTACGATATCGAATTATGGAAAGTCATATGTCTTGGTCCCAAAGTTCCAACAAACTCGAATGGAACTCTCAAAACCTTTGAAGAGTATGATGATGCGGATTGGAAAAATGACCACTATAATTGCAAAGCCACGCAATTATTATATTATGCATTAAATCCGGAAGAACACAACCAGATATCCTCGTGTGATAGTGCAAAAAATATGGAAAATGCTTGAAGTCACTCATGAAGGAACGTCTAAAGTCAAGAAGATGAAGATCAATATGCTTCTTCATGATTACGAGCTATTCCAAATGAAAGAAGAGGAATCCATCACAATTATGCTCGACCAATTTTTGGTCATTACGAATGGATTGGCATGTTATGGAAAACCTCTTTCGAGTAGTGAAAAAGTAAAGAAGATCCTATGATCACTACCATGAGAATGTGACGGAATGGTGACGGCTATTATGGAATCAAAAGATTTAAACAATCTTGATTTTAGTGCTCTCGTTGGTCCACTTATAAACTACGAGATTGTCCTAAAATCTTGGAATGGCAAGCCGAAGCCGAAGGAAAGAACGATATCTATTAAGGCTAAGATGTCAAGAAATAAAGAAGAAATCCCGGTGGACGAAAGTGACGAAGAATCGGCATATTATGCCAAGAATATTAATAAGTTCCAAAATTTATTAAACCGGAGAAAGAAAGACATCTCGGGTGGAATGAAGAAATTCGACAACAACTGTCGAGTCTGTGGTAAACCAGACCACTTCGCGAAGAATTGCCGAGCAAATCGAAAGAAAGAAGTTCTAATTGCCGCGTGGAGTGACGAAGACGAGGATGAAGATTTCATCAATCAAAATAATCTCGCTCTTATAGCCCGAAGCTCATTCGACGAAAGTGACGTCGAAAGCCAGGTTAGTACATCATCTCACGATGAATTATTTGAAGCATTCAAATTACTGCATACGGATTATCAAAATACTTTATCCGAAATTAAATACCTCCAAGCTAAAAACAATATTATAAAAAGAAATCTTCAAAATTCTTGAAAAAAGGAAATTTGTCGAAATCAATCATTCTTAATGTCTTGAAATGAAAATATTTTAAAGAATGATCTTTTAAAAGTTCAAGACGAAAATGTTGACAAAGAAATTTTCGTGTGGAAATAAGAAATTTGAACAAATGCTTTGTGTTCAAAAATATACTTTGAATAAACAGGGGTTACGATTCAAACCGCATACTAAAAACGAATCCTTAAATTTCAAAATACACTGATGCGATAAATGTTTAAAAATTGGGCATCATTTTACGAATTGCAAAAGCCCACAACGGACGATAAAAACCAAAAAGATTTAGATTCCAAAAGGAACTTTTATTCTGAATATCGTCTATGTTTCGAAAGAAAAACCAACTATCGGTTGGATCCCCAAAAATTAATTTTTTTTATCAATAAATATTTTACTCAGGGGGAATTTATATTTTTAAAGGGGGATTTCTGTCACGGGGAGTTATACCCTTTTATGCACATTTTATCATCTCACATCATATTGTAAATTGGTATCATTTATTTACACTTTTTGCTGATAACAAAAAGGGGGAGAAAATAGTTGAATGGATAAAAAGCGTCATGGAAGATTGACGAGAAAAATAAATAGTAAAAAGGGGGAGAGAAGAATAAAAAGGAGAAAGTCGAAAAAGAAAACAAGGAAGTTGAAAAATAAAAAGAAAAAGTCGAAAAGGAAAGAAAGAAAAGATGTGAAACGAAACTAACAAAACGGACAAAGTCGAAAACTTTGATCTATGAAAATATACATATATTTTATTTTTGTAGGTTTTATCCAATTCAAGATGTTTTTTTGTAATTATCAAAAAGGGGGAGATTGTTGGAATATTTTATTCCAAATATTCATTAATAGAGTTTTGATGATTAAGTTGTTAAACAAAGTAAAACAACAAGGAAGCAAACAAAACAACGAAGGAGTCGAAGACGCAAAAAGCTGATCAAACTGCAAAGCTAGCGCATGCTAGTAATGAAGGTTAGCGCACGCTAACGAGGCTACCTGCAGATCAGACGAGTACAAAGCTACCTGAAGACAAAGTCATCTGATGAAGATAGCGCACACTATACTTGAAGCATAACGCACGCTATCGAAGGAACATGACCATTGTGAAGACCTTCAAACACAATATGACGCAAGCAATGACGAAATCATAGCGCACGCTATAATTGAGGAATAGCACACGCTAAAGTGTTTGAATTCAAGATAATCAATCCGTTGGAAGATTCGGCGAAAAGTCAAGATTCAAGAAGTCAAAAAGCAAGTAACGGATATATACTTAATGCACGTTAGAGTACGTACGCTAATGTGTGTACTTAACACACGCAATGGATAAGCTAATGCAAGCTACAGCATGGGCAGTAAGCTACTGGACTCATCATATAAACAGGTAGCGCATGCTACACGTACGCTACAGAGCCTAACGCCTGCTATGAAGAAAGGCTAGCGCACACTAGCAAGTCAAAAGTGACTAACGTCTAGTTGGATGGAATTGGCTATAAATACCGATCCACTTGGTACCAAATAATACAACAACATTGAACAAAGCATCTATACTTGAGATATCATTATATTCATTCTAGTTGTTGTACTTGAGCTTAAATTGATAGTGATTGAGTAATATACACAAAATCATACAAGATAGGTAAAAAGAAAGGATACGATTGGATTCGGTGTTATTAGGATCAAGGATCCGGAAGTGCTAGAATCGCAATCGATATCTAAGTGAGGTTTATCTAGTACCCATAGAAAGCTAGATTGGTTGATTCCTTGTCCAATAAAAAAGGAAATCAGTTTAACTTGGACCGACATAAAGACAAGTGATTGAACGGTTTACTCGTACCGAGAGAAGACGAGCTTGTAACTGTTATCCCTCGATCGATAGAAGAGAGGTGCATAGGTTTATCTTTAGCCTATAGAAAAAGATACGGAGAGAGGACGTAGGCACGTTTGGCCGAACCTCTATAAATCTTGTGTTGATTTATTTTGTGCAATCTTATTTGAATCGCTTCCAAAACGCGAAAGAGTTTTATCACTCTATCTCCAAACGGCAATACCGACCAATATCGCACCAACAGTAGTTCATGCCTTGACGATTTGGAGACATTACCTGTATGGAGGTAAGTGTGAAATTTATACATACCACAAAAGTCTGAAATATATTTTCACACAGAAGTAATTGAATATGAGGCAGCGCAGATAGCTAGTTGGTCAAATCCTACGATTGTACAATCCATTACCACCATGGTAAAGCAAACGTAGTTGCTGATGCACTGAGCCGTAAGGCGAGAGGAAACCTAGCTTGTATGCTGACCAAAGAGTAAAGCTTGGTCAAGGAATTTGCAAGAATGAACCTTGAGATGGCTACACCATCGAAGCCAGTTGAGTCGTTATTGGCTAGTTTGGTGGTACAACAAACCTTGAGGAAGCAGATCAAAGAAGGTCAAGGACAAGATGACTTTTTGGTCAAAATGAAAGAACATACTCTTTCAGGTGAGGATAAGGGATTCAGTGTGTCCGATGATGGCACAATGTACTATGAAGGCAGAATTTGTGTGCCCAATGTTGTCAAGCTGAGAGAAGCAATATTGAAAGAGGCACATAATACTCCATATATAACACACCCTGGAAGTACAAAGATGTACCAAGACCTTAAGGGGACATTTTGGTGGGAAGGTTTGAAGAGAGATGTGGCAGACTTTGTTAGAAAGTGTATAGTTTGTCAACAAGTGAATGCATAACACCAACGCCCCTTTGGACTACTTAAATGACTTCATATTCCGGAATGGAAATGGGAACATATTACAATGGAATTTGTTGTAGATTTGCCTCGAACGAAAAGAGGGAACTACACTATTTGGGTCGTTGTGGACCGACTCACAAAGTCAGCTCATTTCATCCCAGTTAAGATGAATTTCCGAATGGATCAGTATGCTCAACTTTACATCAGTGAGATTATTAAGTTGCATGAAGTGCCAGTCTCTATAGTATCCGACAGGGATACTCGTTTCACATCGCATCTTTGGGAAAGTTTTCAAGAAGCTTTGGGAATGAAGTTGAATTTTAGTACGACCTATCATCCTCAGACTGATGGTCAGTCTGAGAGGACCATTCATATTCTTGAGGATATGTTGCGAGCATGTGTGTTAGACATGGGCAATAATTGTGAACGACTGTTGCCTTTGGTAGAATTTGCCTACAACAACAGTTATCAGTCGACGATTGGTATGGCGCCGTATGAAGCCTTATATTGTAGGAAGTGTCGATCACCACTGTATTGGGCCGAAGTAGGTAAAGAAAAATCTTGGGTCCCAAGATGATTGAACAGACAGTGGGTGTGGTATATAAGATTCGTGAGAGGATCAAGATAGCACAAGATCGTCAGAAGTCTTACGCCGATAAGCGTAGGAAAGATCCCGAATTCTGTGTTGGCGACAAGGTATTCCTGAAGGTATCTCCTACCAAGGGAATTGTTCGTTTTGGTCCAAAGAGCAAGTTGAGGCCGAGATATATTGGACCGTTCGAAATTCTTGAACGAAGAATTAGCTTACCGATTGGCTTTATCCCTAGAACTTTCGGCCATGCACAACGTTTTTCAAGTATTGTTGTTGAGAAAGTATGTGCACGATCCCAGACACGTCATCAACTATACCGCCGTGGAGGTGAAAAAAGATCTTATGAAGAACAACCAGAAGTTATTCTCGACCGGTCAGTTCGGCAGTTGAGGAATAAAGAAAAGGTGTTTGTCAAAATCCAATGGGCAACCACAGTAAAGATGAAGCCACTTGGGAGCGCGAAGAAGAACTTCAAGCTCGTTATCCGAATTTCTTCAATCGAGGTATGTCATTTATTTTCTAGGACGAAAAATTTTCTAAGAGGAGTAGGATGTAATATCCACCATTTTCATAATATATTATTATTATTTATAATAATATTAATAATACATTTCCTTTCATTTAGTCTCATTTCATTACCGAGTGAGTAATTCTTGTACAATTACTTTCACTTCACGTACAAGTCAATACATTTAATTTCATTTAGAGGATCGTGAATAATTTTACGATATCTCATAGGTTCAAAGCCCGAGTCAATTTTATCAATTTAATTTCAGAAACATCTAATATTAGTTATTGTTATTAATATTATAATTATTAAAGGTATTAATAATAATAATATTTATAATAGAGAACAATATTAATATCAACAGTATTAATATTTACATCATTTCTATATCATTATAAATATTATTCTCGATATTATTATTCTTTTTAATATTGGTATTATTAATATTATTACTACCATTATTATTATTATTATTATAATTATTACCGAATTACTACTTTATACTTATTATTATACCATTATTATTATTATATCAATCATACTTAATCTTGAATTTTAATTTAACTAACTATGATTAAATTAAATTAACCATAATTAAGAAATACTTGTTCACTCGTTCTTCATCAGAGTTCTCCCTTCACCAAGCTCCTTATTTTTATCCTAATACAATCCTAGTTCAATCGAAATACTCCAAAACCTATATCTATGAATACACTAATGCATAGAATCAGAATTCTTTACAATCACGTTCAACATCCAAAAATAAAATACACTGTACACATCAAACAATAACCATACATAGAAGGAGAAGAAGACATGATCTTCCTACTGCATGGGATCGATCCAGCAGTCTCGAGAAAACTTTTATGCACAATATCGTTCCAGTATAAAGCACTCACCTACAGATCCTCATCTTCTCTCTTCAGCAACAGGTAAAATCATATTTTAGTTTTTCTTCTACTCGCCTGCAATTTACAATTCTTGAATACAAATTCATTGCTTAATTCTAAACCATAACCAGATGCCGAAACCAGGCACTACCCTGACATCATCATCCAAACCAAAAGTCTTCAACCAGACCCTATTCTAATCAGAAAGATGAAAACATAAAACTATTAAAATCCAGAATCCAACTCAGAAGTTGAAAATCTCGAATCACATCACATAACATTGTTCAACCTCAGTCAATCTCAACCCTTCAGCCCGGACCGAGCCCGAACTCAAATTCAGAAGACCCTAAACCCACGACTGGAACCCGGATCCATAAATTCCTGACCCTTCAAACCCGTAACCTGAAATCAAATTCGGGAACCAGATTCAACCCAAATTTCGAATCAAATTCAAAATCCATTTTTTTCAGAAATTTGAACCTTTACCTGAAATCTTCGAGCATAGCCCCCCATACCACTCCAGATCACCGCTAATCGGAGGACCATGGCTACAGTCCCATGTATTGCTAGTCGCTCGGTGTTGTGTGAATTAGAGAGAAAGTGAAGATCTCGCGGGCCTTACCAGTTCCTCTTCACCGGAAATCGTCGCCGCTCGTAGGGTTCTAACAATTGCCACCGGACCAAAACCACCTCGAAACCGTCCTCTTATGTTCATCTTGCCGCCGCACCACGCCCACTTCGCCGGTCGTTTTCCTTCTTCAATTCATGCGACTGGTGTGTATTCTTTTTGGTTGTGTGTGTGTGCGTATAAGTGACAGTGTCGACCGAGTTTAGACTGAGAAGCAGAGAGAGATCGAGATGTTAGAGAGAGGCGAGAGGTGCAGAAATGAGTTTCTGTCGGTTGACCCGTGAGGAGTAGGGTTTTATACCCGTAAATTTTTAGGGTTTTTCAATTTAGCCCTCCTTTTTCCAGTAACTTTCGATTTTAACCCAAACACCTTTTAATTATTCTGATTTGACCCCAGAACAACTTAGAATATTCAATTCCAGCCCTTTTTGACCAAGACATTAAAATGTTGACTCTTCAATTAGTATTAATAATTAGTTCAATTTTATGCATATATTTTTATTTTCAGTCATTATATCATAATATTTTATAACGATTAAATTATTATTATATGTAGACATTAACAAAGGGTTTACGGGATTAGGACTGTGAGTCAAGCGTCTTCATATTCAAGTTCAAGCAGCATCATATTATTCAGGTGGGAATTTTCACTATCACTTTAATTGGATTGTATATGTGATATTCTATTTATGTTTAAAATTGATGATACATGTTGTAAATCAGGCTCACCTGTGTACGTGTAAAGAGACTATCTTAAGATATATGTTGTGTGGGACCTGCACAACCTCAATATTCACATGGGTGCTCGATTCATGTTATATGTGGTATTGTGTGCATGTATGCATGTTGAGGAAAATATTATTGATAGAATAATCATTTAAATGCTTTCCATAAGATTGTATATTACTGTGATATGTGTGATTTCCACGAGCTAAAGGAAGCTCACCCCACCTATATTGATCCCGCAGGTTAAACCGAGCCGAATGGACGAAGGAGCAAGCCCAGAGGGCATATGATGATATTTATTAAACAATGTTTTTCTTTTTATGGCTCGTGGCTTTGTTGAAATATTATTTGAGGAAACTCTTGATTAGTAATAATATATTTTAATTTTTCTTCCGTCGCAATTATTACCTCTTATTTATGTAATGTCATTGCCTTAATTAATGGGCATTTATTATAGTTAGTGTAGCGACTCGACTTTGTAGGCGAGAATTTTAATATTCTCAAAGGAATTTATTTTTCGTCAAAATTCACCTTTTTACTTATTTTCCCTATAATTACCCCTAGAAAGTCGGGGCGTTACAGGAACATACGGTCATGTGTTTAAGTTTCCACATTAGACCGTGCACACTAGACGATTACTTCACGAGACTAATTAGGTACATTATCCCACATATATCATGAGGAGTCCCTATACGGGTCGGACATGTGCAGAGACACATTTTAGTGTAGGGATTACTATGATGTCCATCTTTGAGACATACTTTATTGGTCGTTCATGCACCATGTGTGATTGGATTTTCTGACAATTTGTAATTGGTTATCTATACGCCAGAGCGGTATGTTCAACAATCGGGAATTGTTTCATAGAGATCAGTTGTATGTGATTTATATACCATATTGAGATTTATTATCATATATATATATATGATCCTGTGATTATAGGCAAAATACTTGTTGTTGTATTTTAGGTCGAGGGAAGACTAAGGCACAAAATGAGCATCGCGACGGTGAAGGGTTTGAAGGGTACTATTTTAGGGGCCCCGACTCTTCATTTCTCCGATTGAACCATCTATTTTTATTTCCGCTTTATTGTATTTCTATTTTGTTGTATTATTTTGGGGTGTACTCCATCTTTTTATGGTTTATACTCAGATTTGGATACTGTGTAATGTGGCAATTTATAATCGTATGATGTCTAAACTCCTCGTTGGAGTGTTGGGTAATATTATGTGGTTCGTTACTGCAGTTATATTAAATTTGGTTAGTTTTTTTGTATCGCTTGGTGGGTCTCAGTGTGGGATCCACGACACTATACTAGTTGGCCTTTTTGGGGGTCTTACAGAAGATGGTATCAGAGAGAATTGTTTCTGTAATATCCGACGGAAATTCTTGCTTACTGTTGTATTATTCGGATAATTCAATACTGTTGTAGCCTTGTCGCATTTGTTTAATGTTTATTGATGTTGGAATATATCATAATATACTTCATAAAAACTATCATTCGCACTATGATTGATTTTCAGTGTTGTATAGATAAGTGCATTTTTGGGCTAGTAATTCTATACTTAACGTATGCTAACCCTTTAGCATAACGTACGTTATAGTGTGAGATTTACATACGTAAGGTGGTGCCTTTTATGTACGTAATACTTGTGGTCGTATCCGATCTCAACTTTCGGCGTGTGGGGTCACGCGTGATTCGAATATCTGATCTTTTGGAGGTAACCTAGTTGACCTACATTACGTACGTAATGCTCCAAGCAATAACGTACGTAATGATGTTCGTATTTTAGTCCAGTAGCCTCTGGACTTAGCTTACGTACGTAACACTTTTGGTGTAGAGTACGTAAAGCTGCTAACGTACATTATCCTTGGTGTATAACGTACGTAACGAACTGTGCTGTTATAAAAAGACAACTTGTGTCTTTCATTTTGCACGCTCAACTTCGTTATTTCTCCAGTATAAGCATCCCCCTGCCTCCCTAGATCACTTCTACCTTCTTTCCACTTGTGTTTGAGCTATTCATCTTGGTTTGAAGCTTGTTGATTGGAAGTTTGGAGTCATTCTTGAAGTTTAGAGTGTGTTCTTGTGATTTTGGTGTAGTGTTCCTCATTTCTGAAGGTATGTTATACGAATTCACTCTATAATTTTGTAGTTATAATGTTAGTGATAATATATACTCCACCTAATGATAAATCAATCAAGATAAATATGGTTGTAGTTAAGTTTTTCAACAACTTAATGATGAATATGGAGAACAAGGTTTGATATGGTGAATTCTTAATGTTTTAAATGGTAGTAATCATGGCTAATAGAAACTCACTCTCCTTGCTGAACTATTAACATTACTAAGATGATAATAATCATTAACTCCATTTTAAATAAGTTACTTTGTAGAATTTTTATCATTATATTGAATCAAATATCATGTTTAGAGAGATTTTGAACTAGATGAACTTAGGTTCCTCATTAGAATTGGTTGAACCTTGGATTTCATCAACATAAGATTACAGTTCAGAGATGTTAATTCACCTTGATGATGATTTCGTAATGATCTTGTGATGAATAACTCAAATATATCACTAAACTAACTTGATGAACTCATAATCGATGAACATAGTATTAATTTTACAAACTCATGATTCATTGATCAACGATAATCACCGAGTAACCTTCGTTTTAATCAATGTTTTATGAACGTAGTTGTTCGGATTATATCTTTAAAAATATTGATGTTGATTTTAAGAAATTATATCGGCATGTCCATTTTAGCAAGTTCTCCTTGAGGATTGTCCTTGATACATGCTCATTCATTTGAACCACATGAGTGTTTGAGAGCACCTTGAATGATAACCAATAATAAGTATAAATTGGAGTTAGTATGAATCTTTGAAATGGAATTAATGCAAAGATAGTCGAACTAAGTGAATTGAATTTAGGATATTGATTCGCTGAACTAGACATCGATAGTTATGAAAATGTGTTATTGAATGGATTGTATCCCTTACAAGGTTGATTGTTCGAGTAACCGATATTAAGTCGAGGACGGTTCATTCGTTTGTCAAGGAAGGACTATTCTCGCCTCCGTATTGAGGCAAGTTATCTTGCTTGGTTATAATGATGTTTGGATTCTTGTGATGATTATGCGTTTCGTGTATATGAAACACTTATAAAATTGTGATCCGTGAATTGATATGATTTTTGATGATATCCCGTTTTCATCGTGGGATTGCATTTCCAAGTTCGTCATTTTGAACCATTGATGTCATTAATCCTTATTGTCATTTCGTTGAGTTTCTTGATCCTTAACCGGATATGTGATTTATTGAATTCGTTGTCATGTTGTATCGTGACATATCCGGAATCATATCTGCGTTCCGATTGGTTATTGTGTAGGATTTTTAGCCAGGCACATATATAGTCATGCGTGGATGTTTCCGTATTGGACTGTGCACACGAGACGTAGTTCGTGAGGATAATTAGGTACATTATCCCACGTATATCCTGGATTCCGTATACGGGGTGGACATGTGCACTGACACATTTTCGGATCGGGCGTACTGTGATGTCCATCTTGAGCCGTACTATCTTAGTCGTTCATAGTCCATTTATATATTTGGATGTGTTCGACGTTTTGTGACTAAGCGTTCATACGCTCGAGGGGTATGTTCGTTAGTCGGGTTGTTTTCCTTGAAATCTTATATATGTGAATTGTATAATATCTTGAGAAACCATTTATCATGTATATCTAACCCTGTGTTGGGCGAAATACTTGTGTTGTATTTTAGGTCGAGGAAAAGGCAAGGCACGGGAAGATCATGGTGATGGCGAAGGGTTCGAAGGATACTAGTTCGGGGGCCCCAAGTCTTTTGTTGTCCGGTCATGTTCGTATCGTGTAATGTTATCTTTCCGCTTTATTTTTAATTATGAACAAATGTATTGTCATTTAAAGTATATTCCATCTCCATATGGGTTATACTTATATTTTGGATCCTGTGTATTATAAGGCCGTTGGCCATACTACTATAAACTCCTAATCGGAGTAAGTACTATGTATTGTGGTTCGGTATCACATGTATTGTATTTAATCTGTGTTTTGGGTATTGCCTGGTGGGTCCCAGTGTGGGGTCCATGGCACTGTAATGGCCGCCTTATTGGGGTGTTACAGAAGATGGTATCAGAGAGCAAAGTCATTTTTCTTTTTCTTTTGAGTCTTTGTGTATTGAACTAGTATCAAGAGACCTTCGTGTCACGTGTGACCCGTGCAAGTGCCTGATCCTACGAGCCAAATGCGGTACGTACTTTATGAGCCATAATTTAATAACTGGCATGATATTGATATTGAAATGAATCTCCTTGTTGATCTTGTCGTTTTTGAGGATTTGCGGTAAGATTTATCTGATTGATAATTCGAAGTGAATTTTGAACTGATTATATGATTTAAATTGTTCGACTCAACGTCGATATGATATTCTGTCAGTGTGACACTCGTAGTATCGATAATATTATTGCGAACTGTTTTCTTGAATATGTATTTTCTTGTTGCTATTAACTTAGCATGAATTCTGATTGGTATCATGAACTGTACTTATGGTTATCTTTACGAATTCATTCTTTCAGTATGGAAAGAAGTTTGAGAGGCTGTGGCAGAGGGGGACGAGGCCGCGGAAGGGGCCGAATCCTGATACCACGAGCCAACAGACGTGCGAATGCAGAGAATAGTTCTGCAGGCAGTGATGCACCTTCTAGGGACCAATTGCACCACACTGGACGCGAGAATGCTCGTGTTGATCCTTACGCTGTGATGCAGGGCATGATGGCTCAGATGACCCAAATGGGTCAGTTAATGGAAACTATGCACCAACAACAGGGACCACCTCCTGTACATGGCGGACCGGTGAGTCAGATTATCAGCGACATCTCTCGCCAGCGACCCCCGACTTTTGAAGGCTGCTCTGAGCCTGCTGATATCGTGCATTGGATTGAACACTTCGAGAAATTGTTCGATATGGTAGACTGTCCAACAGAGAATCGCATCTCCGTAGCAGCTTACTACCTGGGCAAGGGCGCCCACACTTGGTGGCTTTCGGTGAGGCCAGCTAATGGCGTATATACTTGGGAGGAATTTAAGAATCTCATGCTAGACCGTTACTATCTGAGTCCTCTCCGCGAGGCCAAACTATCAGAATTACTGAATCCAGACCCGTCCGAAGATGATGACGTACTATCTATTGCCAAGAAATTCCAGGCACTCATTCCTTTTGCCGCGACGATTGTCCGAACGGAGGCTGATAAGATCAACTACTTTCTCAAAAGGCTTAAACCCCGCATGAGAATGCAGCTGTTGAACCATCACTGTGCGACCCTACCAGAGTTCATTGAGAAAGCTCTGGAGTACGAATTGACCGTGAAAGAAATTTCCAAGAAGCAACCGCAGTCTAACAACAAGAAATTCAGGAACCAGAATCAGACAGACAGCAACCGGGGAACATTCAAAAGCCCCCAACCAATGTCAAATCCTTCTGATCGACCACCCATGACGTCGAAGCCAACCGGATCGCAACCTCGAGCGGTCAGCCTATCTGTTGTGTGCTATAACTGTTGAGACCAGGGGCACATCAATTCGAAATGCCCAAGGCCAGCCGTGGCATGCCATACTTGTGGGAAGAATGGACATCGTGCTCGTTATTGTAGGAGTGGACCAGGACGTACTCCAGCAACACCTCATGCTCCAGTTCAGTCTTCCGTCCAGGACCGTGTACCTCCGTCCGCTTCTTATCAGACTATCGGGGCAAACAGAGGAATGGGCCATGGAAATCAAGCTGGTGCATCTAGTACCGGGCTGCAAAACCCAGGGCTTACGAGATGAAGAAGGCCGACGATCCCGAAACCAGCATGATTGCAGGTACTCTCGAGATCCGATCTCAGCCTATCTGTGTTCTTTTTGATACTGGTGCTTCACACTCCTTTTTATCTGCTTTTTGTTTGAGTCGTTTGCAATTAGATCATGTTACCAATTGTGAACTTTATATAATTGGTCTACCCGATGGTAGAAGAATTGTTGGGAATCGTGAAGTGCAGAACTATCCGATTCGCATGAACGACCGTGAGTGGTCGTCGAATTTAATTATGGTCGATTTATCTAAAGATGATGTAATCTTGGGTATCGATTGGATGGACCGTCATGATGCCATACTTAGTGTCCGCAAACGAACAATGACCGTCACATCTGACGATGGTGTTGAGTGTACCTTCCAGGGTGACAATCCCAGCCGTTCCGAGAGAGTCATCAGCGCTATGAAAGCAGTGAAACTGCTTAATCAGGGGTGTATTGGATATTGGTGTTTCATGACCAAAGCAGCGGATCGAACAGTCGAATTGATCGATATTCCGGTAGTCCGAGACTACCCAGATGTATTTCTAGATGAGTTGCCAGGCTTACCTCCACATCATGATGTAGAGTTCAATATTGAGTTAGAGCCCGGTACGTCCCCGCTTTCAAAAGCACCGTATCGTATGGCTCTGACTGAGATGCAGGAGCTGAAGATCCAACTTGAGGATTTGACTGAGAATGGCTATATTAGACCTAGTGCGTCCCCTTGGGGAGCACCAGTACTATTTGTACGGAAGAAGGACGGATCCCTACGTCTGTGTATTGACTATCGTGAGCTGAACAGGGTAACCATTAAGAACAAATATCCATTGCCGCATATTGATGATTTATTGGAGCAGCTTCAGAGGGCTGCTGTGTTTCTAAGATCGACTTGAGGTCTGGTTACCATTAGTTGAGGATTCGTGAGTCTGACATTTTGAAGACCGCTTTCCGTACTCGCTATGGGCATTATGAGTTCGTAGTGATGCCTTTTGGACTGACTAATGCACCGGCAGTATTCATGGAGTTGATGAATCGAGTCTTTATTAATTATCTGGATCGCTTTGTAGTTGTTTTTATTGACGACATTCTGATCTACTCTCGTGACCATGAAGAGCATGAACGTCATCTCCATCTAGGTCTCGAGGCGTTAAGGCTGGGCAACTTTATGGAAAGTTTTCTAAATGTGAATTCTGGATGCGTGAAGTTATCTTTCTCGGACATGTGATATCAGCTGATGGAGTGCGAGTAGACCCACAGAAGACAGAAGCTATCCGAGACTGGCTACCACCAAAGAACGTTAAGGTAGTATGCAGTTTCTTGGGACTAGCAGGTTATTACTGACGGTTCGTGGAAGGTTTTTCCAAAATTGCCTAACCAATGACTAATTTGCTGAGGAAGGATAAGAAGTATTTATGGTCAGAGGCATGTCAGCGGAGTTTTGATGAACTCAAGAGTCGGTTGATTTCGGCACCTATTTTGGTCCTACCGAAAGGAACGGAAGGATTTGTGGTGTATAGTGACGCATCTAAACAGGGCCTTGGATGTGTACTAATGCAGAACGGGAAGGTGATCTCCTATGCATCGAGACAGCTACGACCTTACGAGGTCAACTACCCCACCCATGATTTAGAACTTGCAGACGTGGTGTTTGCTTTAAAAATCTGGCGTCATTATCTGTATGGAGTTACCTGTCAGATTTTTACCGATCACAAGAGCCTGAAGTACATTTTTACTCAGAAGGAGTTAAACATGAGGCAGAGAAGATGGATAGAACTCATCAAATATTATGATATCGAGATTCTTTATCATCCGGGCAAAGCAAATGTAGTTGCCGAAGCTTTGAGTCGTAAAACAGTACAGGAGCAGATGCTTGCCCGCTTGACAGTTCAGGGAAAATTGCAGTTAGAGTTGGTGAGGCCAGAAATAGAAGTCTGGTTATAGCGTATTCAAGGACAACTCTGTACATTTGAGATTTCATCGTCCCTTGAGGATATAATTAAATCGAAGCAAGTTACGGACCCATTCTTATCTCGAGTTCGGAATGAAGTAACTCAAGGGTAAGCCCCTGGCTTTGTGATCCACGGGGATGGATTGATATGCTTCAGGAACTGAGTTTGTGTACCCGCAGACGACAAATTAAGGAACTCTATCATGAGAGAAGCTCATGCTACCCCGTACTCCATTCACCCGTGGTCTAGCAAAATGTATAAGGATTTGAAACAATATTATTGGTGGGGAAGTATTGTTGTGTCAAGATTTAACACCTTCCGACCGGCGATCGCCTAGGAGGTCGGGCAACCGAGTCACTGCCGAGCGTCCGAGGAAGAACCGCCGACCAGCGACCAGGCGACCTAGCCTTAGCCCGGCAGACAAGCATGAATCGCCCAGCCGAAGGCCCCAGGACAAGTCCCGGTGCCGAGCGATCGACCTCAGATACGATCGCCTCTCGGTACTCGGCGACCGACTTCTGGCGACCGACTTATGGACGGTCATCTCTCAGCGCTTTGCCGACCGACCCTTGGTGACCGACCATTGCCGACCTTCATTGGCTGGCCGAGAACGATCCTCGGTGTCCAGCTAGAGACGACCGCATCATGACGATCTGGGCCGATGGCCATCCAGTCGGCCAAGGCCGAGCAAACAGGACAGCACCCACGTGCAGATCCACAAAAGGCGCTGACAAACCTGTCACTTACCTCACCTACCAACAGGGCCGCAGACCTGCGAACGGAGTTGGCGGACAAGACTGATGACCACAGCCTGTCACCTACCCTACCTACTGACAAAGTCCGCCGAAAGTAACAAAGTGGGACCTCCTGTGACAGTACTTCCGGACGCGTGCCGGCTCCTCATTGGGCCACTCAGCTGGCTGCCGGCTGGATCTCTGGACTTTTGGCAGGCAGCCCATGTGACCTTTAGGACGATCGCCCCATTACATTAATGGCCGAAAGACGATCGCCTACTAGGAAACAAGGCACCTCAACCCCTATATAAAGAGGGCAGCCTGCACTTGGGCTCAGCACACTCTGCATTCCCGCATTTCACACCATACAGAAGCAAAATACTTGCACTTGGCAAAACATCCAACTCTTGGCAACAGTTATCTTTCGGTCTTACTTCTCCCGGCCTATCTCATCCAGCAGATTACCGGAGGGGACGAAGAACACCGAGCTTCGCTCAAGAGCCGGATTAACAGAGTCTTTTTACACTCATTGTATTTAGATTTCTCTCATTAATACTTGTATCCACGAATATTCGTATTAATAACATCTCGCGAGAGCATTCAAGCCCGGGCCTAACAAACCCGGCAAATCTTGTATTATTTATCTACTCTCGGAAGTGCTCCCGCAATTGTTGTTTGTTGTCCGTCTTCCAGCAGTATTAATCTTCGGATAAATATTTTGGGCAACAACAATTGGCGCTAGAAGGAGGGCCCCCCTCCAACCCTCGATTTTTTATACCTACCGTCCCGAAGAACACTCACTGTTCTCGGGGCAGATACTTGAAGTGACACTTACTGCACTTCAAAGAAATCCTTCAGAAATCATGTCTTCCACCTCCGCGTCGAAGAAAGCCGCTGACCAGCCGGCTAAACCCCCTGTTCCGTCCCAGTCCGAGCCACAGCCGATGGTGGAAGGTAGCCGCCGCGGTCAGAGACGCTCGATCCCGTCCCTGGACGGCATCCCCCGGCCTCTCGCTCGATCGGTTCCGAACCAAGGAACAGATCGAAGGGGCCCTGGCCGTCCTACAGGAGCGACGGAGTGCTCTCAACGCGCCTCCTGCTATCGCCCCCTCGGCCGTCCGCCGGAAGTCCAAGCGGAAGCTCAAGGCGTCACTGGCCGAGCGATCGCTAGGAGGCTCCCGTCCGCAGGAAGAGGCGCTCGCCAGCCGGGGCACCTCTATCTTCGATCGCACAGGCGGTGACTCCGGCAGCTACCGGGCGCCCGCCCTGGCTACGAGACGACGGAGTTTGAGTCCGTCACCGGGAGCTCGGCCTACCCTATTCCTAAGGCGCCTAGCCGCCCGCTCCCCTCGCCGACTGCCGAGGCCGGCGGCGCCGTGAGCCGGAGATCGGTACACGATCGCCTCGGCCTGCTCCCAAAGCCGATCTGCAAGCGACCAAGCCACGGCGATGGCTGCGATGCAACGTCAACTCGACGACATGAAGGCGCCTCGAATCCGTGGCAGCGCCAAGAAGACGATCGCCGGCCAAGCGAGCCGCTCGCGATCGACATCGAGCTCGCCCCGTGCGGCACAAGATCGCTCCCCGCAAACACCCGTACGAGGGGCGATCGGACCCAGTGCACCTAAGGAAGTTCAACATCTACATGACCGGGTGTGGGGCATCCGACGCGACTGATGCCGAATGTTCCCTCCGACGCTGGACGACTCGCCCACCGGTGGTACACTTCATTGCCACCTCGGTCCATTGGCTCCTTTAACGAGTGGCGCACGTCTTCACGGAGTACTTCGCCACTGTGGTCGTCCGGCCCGAAGGTCCCCTCCGCATGATGCAAATCAAGGGAGAAGAAGAGTCCGACTCGGACTACATCGACCGGGTAGACGTAATCATCCTCAATGGCGAGCCCATAAGCGATGAGACCGCCTCTACGCGGTCCTGGAGGATTTCGTGGTTTTTCGCCTATGTTCAGCATCTCACGAAGACCCAACCTACGACTCTACGCAGCCTTCCGGCTAGAGCCGCAGATTTTCCGGCCGTGCAAAGGTTTCTTCTTAGCCCGTGAGCGGCGCGATCGGCACCGGACGACGATCTCCCGCCCGATCGCCAATATCGACCTACGAATAAAGCGATCGGCAGCGAGCGACGATCGCGCCTTCCGCCCGATCGCGATCATCACGCTACATCATCCGCAAACCCGGAGGACACGATCGCCATCTACTGATCCAAAGATATAACATGACGGACTAAGGCATAAGATCGCCTCCACCGCACATCATAAAGCCATGGTCCCGGCAATCGATGGAACTGGCCGCTTCGCCATGCAAGGTCCTTTCGGCCAAGATCGCCCGCCCTACGTTTAAATACGAGGCCGGCGTAGTCTGAGGGCTCTCCAACATTAATCAGTGGACACATACCACAATCCCCGTCTCAACGTACACCGTCGAGGTCGGCCATCTCCATGGCTGGCCGAGGTAGAAGCAGAGCTAACAAGCCGCGGGCGTCGAGTTGATTCATCTGACGCTGCCCCGCGCAAGGACTCCTCTAGACCGAGACCGCACGCCCTTCGTTTAGATACGAGGCGAGGCGCAGCCTAACAGAGGACCCTCATAATAAAGTGAGTCACGAGACACTCATTGTCTTCGCGCACCAAGACACGGTCATGGGGTCGGTCCATCGATCTCCGCGACTGTGCACGATTCCTCAAACAAAACGAAACCACCAAGTTTCCATGGGGGATCGGCCAATGTTGTTTTTGTAGGTACAAGACCGAAAGATAGCTAAGCCAATCGACCATGGTAGCCCAAGTCCGAAATCGTAAGTCAGCTCAGCAAGATCGCCCGTCCTCATCCTTACACGATCGCCAGCAAGAACCACCTCGCCCCATGTCTTCAACATAGGAGCAAGTTGGGGGGCAATTGTTGTGTCAAGATTTAACACCTTCCGACCGGCGATCGCCTAGGAGGTCGGGCAACCGAGTCACTGCCGAGCGTCCGAGGAAGAACCGCCGACCAGCGACCAGGCGACCTAGCCTTAGCCCGGCAGACAAGCATGAATCGCCCAGCCGAAGGCCCCAGGACAAGTCCCGGTGCCGAGCGATCGACCTCAGATACGATCGCCTCTCGGTACTCGGCGACCGACTTCTGGCGACCGACTTATGGACGGTCATCTCTCAGCGCTTTGCCGGCCGACCCTTGGTGACCGACCATTGCCGACCTTCATTGGCTGGCCGAGAACGATCCTCGGTGTCCAGCTAGAGACGACCGCATCATGACGATCTGGGCCGATGGCCATCCAGTCGGCCAAGGCCGAGCCAACAGGACAGCACCCACGTGCAGATCCACAAAAGGCGCTGACAAACCTGTCACTTACCTCACCTACCAACAGGGCCGCAGACCTGCGAACGGAGTTGGCGGACAAGACTGGTGACCACAGCCTGTCACCTACCCTGCCTACTGACAAAGTCCGCCGAAAGTAACAAAGTGGGACCTCCTGTGACAAGATTCGACGCGTGCCGGCTCCTCATTGGGCCACTCACCGGGCCGGCTGGATCTCTGGACTTTTGGCAGGCAGCCCATGTGACCTTTAGGACGATCGCCCCATTACATTAATGGCCGAAAGACGATCGCCCACTAGGAAACAAGGCACCTCAACCCCTATATAAAGAGGGCAGCCTGCACTTGGGCTCAGCACACTCTGCATTCCCGCATTTCACACCATACAGAAGCAAAATACTTGCACTTGGCAAAACATCCAACTCTTGGCAATGATTATCTTTCGGTCTTACTTCTCCTACTATCTCATCCAAATAGACACGGCGGGGACGAAGAACACCGAGCTTCTCTCAAGAGCCGGATTAACAGAGTCTTTTTACACTCATTTTATTTAGATTTTTCTCATTAATACTTGTATCCACGAATATTCGTATTAATAACATCTCGCGAGAGCATTCAAGCCCGGGCCTAACAAACCCGACAAATCTTGTATTATTTATCTACTCTCGGAAGTGCTCCCGCAATTGTTGTTTGTTGTCCGTCTTCCAGCAGTATTAATCTTCGGATAAATATTTTGGGCAACAACAAGTATGAAACGTGAAGTTGCAGAATTCGTTTCGAGGTGTTTAACCTGTCAACAAGTTAAGATTGAGCATCAGCGACCCACAGGAATTCTGAAACCGCTCCCGATTCCCGAGTGTAAATGGGAGGACATATCGATGGATTTTATCACCAGCTTGCCGACGAGTCGACGAGGGATGAATACGATTTGGGTGATTGTGGATCGTCTGACCAAATCAGCCCACTTTCTGGAGATTAAAGACACTTGGGGACCCGAGATATTGGCCCAGCTATTTATCAAAGAGATTGTAAGGTTACATGGTACCCCTAAGAGTATTGTATCAGATCGTGACGGGCGATTCGTGTCACATTTTTGGAAAGCAATTCATCGTGCGATGGGAATGCAATTGAACTTCAGCACAGCATGTCACCCGTAGACGGATGGTCAGACTGAGAGGACTATCCAAACTCTAGAGGATATGTTGAGATCATGCGTTCTCAATTGGAAGGATGATTGGGAGGCCCAACTACCTTTGGTGGAATTCACTTATAATAATAGCTGGCACGCTTCGATTCAGATGGCACCTTATGAAGTGTTGCATGGCCGTCGTTGTAGATCCCCACTGTGTTGGGACGATCCATCTGAAACCTTGGGTATGGAACCCGATATGTTGTTAGCAGCTGGTGAGAAGATTGCTCTGATTAGGAGTCGTTTGTTGATGGCTCAAAGCCGACAGAAGTATTACGCAGACAATCGCCGACGACCGCTTGAGTTCAAGGTCGGCGACCATGTCCTAATAAAGGTGTCCCCTACTCGAGGTGTTTTTCGCTTTGGGAAGAGAGGTAAGCTGAGTCCGAGATATGTCAGGCCATTTGAGATTTTGGAACGAGTAGGCGATCTAGCCTATCGCCTGGCGTTGCCACCAGCTCTGAGCCGGATTCATAGCGTGTTCCATGTCTCCCAGTTAAGGAAATATGTTGCTGATCCGAGTCATATACTTCTGTTCGACGAGATCGATATAACGGAGGATCATTCGTACGAGGAGCACCCCGTACGGATACTTGAGAAGAGGATCAAACAGTTGCGGAACAAGACGATTCCCCTACTGAAGGTTCAATGGTCACGACACGGAGTCGAGGAGGCCACGTGGGACACGGAGAGCAGCATGCAAGAGAGGTATCCCGAATTGTTTACCCCTTAGTTTCGAGGACGAAACTCCTTTTTAGGGGGGAGTATGTAATATCCGACGAAAATTCTTGCTTACTGTTGTATTATTCGGATAATTCAATACTATTGTAGCCTTGTCTCATTTGTTTAATGTTTATTGATGTTGGAATATATCATAATAGACTTAATAAAAACTATCATTCACACTATGATTGAATTTTCAGCGTTGTATAGATAAGTGCATTTTTGGGCTAGTAATTCTGTACTTAACGCACGCTAACCCTTTAGCATAACGTACGTTATAGTGTGATATTTACGTATGTAAGGTGGTGCCTTTTACGTACATAATACTTGTAGTCGTATCCGATCTCAACTTTCGGTGTGTGGGGTCGGGCGTGATTCAAATATCTGATCTTTTGGAGGCAACCTAGTTGACCTACATTACGTACGTAATGCTCCAAGCAATAACGTACGTAATGATGTTCGTATTTTAGTCCAGTAGCCTCTGGACTTAGCTTACATACGTAACACTTTTGGTGTAGCGTACGTAAAGCTGCTAACGTACATTATCCTTGGTGTATAACGTACGTAACGAACTGTGCTGTTATAAAAAGACAATTTGTGTCTTTCATTTTGCACGTTCAACTTCGTTATTTCTCTAGTATAAGCATCCCCCTGCCTCCCTAGATCACTTCTACCTTCTTTCCACTTGTGTTTGAGCTATTCATCTTGGTTTGAAGCTTGTTGATTGGAAGTTTGGAGTCATTCTTGAAGTTTAGAGTGTGTTCTTGTGATTTTGGTGTAGTGTTCTTCATTTCTGAAGGTATGTTATACGAATTCACTCTATAATTTTGTAGTTATAATGTTAGTGATAATATATACTCCACCTAATGATAAATTAATCAAGATAAATATGGTTGTAGTTAAGTTTTTCAACAACTTAATGATGAATATGGAGAACAAGGTTTGATATGGTGAATTCTTAATGTTTTAAATGGTAGTAATCATGGCTAATAGAAACTCACTCTCCTTGCTGAACTATTAACATTACTAAGATGATAATAATCATTAACTCCATTTTAGAATAGTTAATATGTAGAATTTTTATCATTATATTAAATCAACTATCATGTTTAGAGAGATTTTGAACTAGATGAACTTAGGTTCCTCATTAGAATTGGTTGAACCTTGGATTTCATCAACATAAGATTATAGTTCAGAGATGTTAATTCACCTTGATGATGATTTCGTAATGATCTTGAGATGAATAACTCAACTATATCACTAAACTAACTTGATGAACTCATAATCGATGAACATAGTATTAATTTTACAAACTCATGATTCGTTGAGCAATGATAATCATTGAGTAACCTTCGTTTTAATCAATGTTTTATGAACGTAGTTGTTCGGATTATATCTTTCAAAATATTGATGTTGATTTTAAGAAATTTTATCGGCATATCCAGTTTAGCAAGTTCTCCTTGAGGATTGTCCTTGATAAATGCTCATTCATTTGAACCACATGAGTGTTTGAGAGCACCTTGAATGATAACCAATAATGAGTATAAATTGGAGTTAGTATGAATCTTTGAAATGGAATTAATGCAAAGTTAGTCGAACTAAGTGAATTGAATTTAGGATATTGATTCGCTGGACTAGACATCGATAGTTATGAAAATGTGTTATTGAATGGATTGTATCCCTTACAAGGTTGATTGTTCGAGTAACCGATATTAAGTCGGGGACCGTTCGTTCGTTTGTCAAGGAAGGACTATTCTCGTCTCCGTATTGAGGCAAGTTATCTTGTTTGGTTATAATGATGTTTGGATTCTTGTGATGATTATGCGTTTCGTGTATATGAAACACTTATAAAATTGTGATCCGTGAATTGATATTATTTTTGATGATGTCCCGTTTCCTTCGTGGGATTGCATCCCCAAGTTTTGTCATTTTGAACCATTGATGTCATTGATCCTTATTGTCA
This sequence comes from Orobanche coerulescens, assembly GCA_033398695.1. Lineage (NCBI taxonomy): Eukaryota > Viridiplantae > Streptophyta > Magnoliopsida > Lamiales > Orobanchaceae > Orobanche > Orobanche coerulescens. The sequence goes on from CM065808.1 coordinate 172,982,839, forward strand.
TTTCGTTGAGTTTCTTGATCTTTAATCGGATATGTGATTTATTGAATTCGTTGTCATGTTGTGTCGTGACATATCCGGAATCATATCTGCGTTCCAATTGGTTATTGTGTAGGATTTTTAGCCAGGCACATATATAGTCATGCGTGGATGTTTCCGTATTGGACTGTGCACACGAGACGTAGTTCGTGAGGCTAATTAGGTACATTGTCCCACGTATTGTAACACCCCGAGATATTCGGAATAATTACAGCGCCGTAAACCCTTTAAGTAAGGATTTACAAGGCTAATTAGAAGAAACGTAAATATAATACAACAGTACCGTAAAAGTTCAAAATACAAACCAGTTTCAACAGATCAAATGAGTTCATTAATACAACCATCTCGAAATATTAATAAAACACACGTACTCGAGTAATGAAAATAATCCAAAAAACAAGTCACAAAAACAATAAACATTACTGAGCCCCTTCGTCGTCACGTCGGTACTGTGACTGTTTTCCTGCTCCTCGACTACCTGAACATCAAAACAAATGTCCACCCCCGAAGGGGTTAACAACACGATGCTAGTACAAGTATCATATTAAACAAATCTAATATGCAACAATAATGCATAACAAAATACACCACACGGACTTCCACTACCGGAATCCAACAATGTGAATCCACAAGATTCTATTAACACAATATGGGTATTCCAATGATCCAGCGCCCTTAGCATAGATCCCAAGATGATCCCGTCGGACCAACACGAGGTGGAAAAACCCATCCAATGATCCAGCGCCCTCAGCATAGATCCCAAGATGATCCCGTCGGACCAACACGAGGTGGACATCCGATCCAGCGCCCTCAGCATAGATCACACAACATACATAAACACAACTCATGCATACATATATGCAAAATCGCTATGTTCATCAATATGAACATACAAACACTCGATAACGAATATCATACAATTCAACGAAATAAATCCCATGTTCAACAACATGAATAAACCACATACATGCTCAAAATACCAACATTAACAAATTACGATACTTGCCTTAGAATGGTGATAAGGGTTGTTACTACAAAGAAGAAATCTTCAACCAGCTCGAAGAACTCTCACTCGATCAATCCACCAAAACCCGAACCTTCAATGAATAATAATACCGGTATAACTAATGGTTCTGGATAATCGGTTTAATCATCAAGAACATCAAAAGAGCTTGATATTCTCGAACATGTGAGCTTACTACGCTGCCCTATATCAATTTGGATTTGAATCAACATTAGGATGCTAACCCTGACAAAAACTCGTAGTATCCTACCTAAGATCAAATATATGCCACGGTCGGATTCTTCAATACATCACAGGATAATTCTTCTTACAATGATTCTAATCATGTTCTTTATTTATCCAAGCCAATCAAGATATTGAAATTACCCCGTAGAACACAGCAAGAAATTGATTACTAGGTTCACTTGTTAATCATCTTCTTCTACAAGAAAATATTCTAAGTTCAATCCATTTAATGTCCCAATACGTATAACTTCATTAAGTAATACATAAGAACTTGATAATCTCCATAAACTTGCCATAATCGGTTTTGTAGCTTCATGATTGTGCTTAGGAGTTCAGACACTACAAGGTTCAATGTTCTAAACGATGAAGAAGTACCGAAACATCGAAAATGTTCTTCTAACAACATGATGTTCGACTACGCACGAATTCAACTGACTAGATAATCTCAAAACATATTCAAAACATCCTTAAGAATACTTAATCCAGTTGGTGAAGAATCACCTACCTCAAAATAGTGAAGAACAAGGAGAAACTTGAAGAAATTCAACACCGAGAGCTTGAACACCAATCTCCAACGTCTAAAATCTTCGAACTCGAGCTAGGATGATGATATGAGAGGTTTAGGATGGAGAGAGTGACCCTCCAAGTCTAAGAAACCGAGTATGAGAAGTGGTGTAACTAAAAAAAATGAGGATGGGTGTTGTCCTATTTATAGAAAATGGTTATTAGCGTGCGCTACGGCCATATACATAGCGTGCGCTAACAGGCTTGCAGTCTACTATTTCTGCCTGTTCTCGACTTAGCGTACGCTAACATCCCTTTACGTGCGCTAAGTACATAAATTAGCGTACGCTACCACTCATATAGTGTGCGCTAACAGCCATACGAAGCTTACTGACCTCACTGTACTCAACATTTAGCGTGCGCTATCCTCATACCAGTAGCGTGCGCTGAACAGCACTGACTCGGCTTTTCCAAAAGCCGTCCAGTTTCATCCCGACGTGTCCCGACCAAGATCCGCGGCTGATCTCACCTACCATCCTATCTTAATCAAGTTGACTACGTATAGCGCGCGCTAAGGTTCATACACAGCGTGCGCTACAAAACCCAAATTAGCGTAGGCTACGCCTAGTTGTTAGCGTGCACTACAAGTGCAAAAATTACAATATTGAACACAATCATGAAATCATACGCTTAACAACACCGGATCATGAAATACGCTGGATAATACTCAGATCAAATACAACATATACAATGTCACAGTGTTCAAAAACACATTAGAATCTCGGTTGTTACATCCTCTCTCCCTAAAAAGAAGTTTCGTCCCGAAACTTAAGATGAAAATAATTCTGGATATCTAGTCTTCATACTGTCCTCTGTTTCCCACGTGGCCTCTTCGACTCCGTGTCGTGACCATTGCACTTTAACCAAGGATATTGTTTTATTCCTCAATTGCTTGGTCCGACTTTTGAGTATTTTGATTGGTCTCTCTTCGAAGGTACCGTCATTAGCTATCTCAATCTCGCCGAAATCAATAATATGACTGGGATCTGGTACATACTTCCGCAATTGGGATACGTAGAATACATTGTGAACGTGAGTCAGCGATGGCGGTAAGGCCAATCTATATGCTAGATCCCCAAATCTCTCGAGGATCTCAAATGGTCCGATATATCTCAGACTTAGCTTACCTTTCCTCCTAAAATGGAAAACTCCCCGAGTAGGAGACACCTTCAATAGTACGTGGTCCCCAATCTCAAACTCCAGTGGGCGACGGCGCACATCAGCATAAGACTTCTATTGACTCTGGGCAGTCAACAGCCTTTCCCGAATTAAAGCTACCTTCTCTTGAGTCTGAACTATAAACTCTGGTTCCGTCCCAATCAAGTCAGAAGAATCATCCCAACACAGGGGCGATCTACATCTTCTCCCGTATAATGCTTCGAACGGTGCCATCTTAATGGAAGCATGCCAACTATTGTTGTAAGTGAATTCAATTAAGGGCAAATGGACCTCCCAGTCGGGTGACCAATCTAAGGCACAAGCTCTAAGCATGTCTTCTACTGTCTGAATAGTCCTTTCAGACTGACCGTCCATCTGAGGATGATAAGTTGTGCTAAAGTTCAGCTCGGTCCCCAAAGCCCTGTGAATGCCTTCCAAAAGTGCGATACGAAGCGACCATCTCGATCTGAAATAATGGTCTTCGGTGTACCATGCAATCGGACTATCTCTGAAATAAATACTCGCGCCAATTTCTCGGGTCCCCAAGTGTCTTTAATTCCTAGGAAATGATCCGACTTGGTTAGTCGATCAACTACAACCCAAATCATGTTCATTCCCGTCTTGGTCCTTGGCATATTAGTAATGAAATCCATCGATATATCCTCCCACTTCCACTCAGGGATCGGAAGTGGCTTAAACATTCCGGCATGTTGCTGATGTTCAATCTTAACCTGCTGACAAGTCAAACATTTCGAAACGTATTCTGCTACGTCCTTCTTCATATTTCCTCACCAGAAATTTTGTTTTAGATCCTTATACATTTTACTGCTACCCGGGTGAATAGAATAGGGCGCGCTGTGAGCTTCCTTCAAGATTGTCTGTCTCAAAACATCATCACCGGGAACGCAAAGTCGACTCTGAAATCTCAGAACTCCATCATCCTGCATCACAAATCCTGGGGCCTTCCCTTTCTCTACTTCGTCACATAATCGAAGAATCAGAGAATCGTTCAACTGCTTAGATTTGATTTCCTCGACTAGTGACGAAGTTAGTTCCATCACGTATAGTTGCCCTTGGATTCTTGGTGACCATACTTCAATCCCTTCGTGGATCAGTTCTCTTTGAATGCTGGTTTGGGACGTGAGTGCTTCCAATACCCGAAGAGAAACCGGTTTGCGGCTCAGTGCATCAGCTACCACGTTTGCTTTGCCTGGATGATAGAGGATTTCCAAGTCGTAATCCTTGATCAATTCCAGCCATCTTCTCTGCCTCATGTTTAATTCCTTCTGACTGAAAATATACTTGAGGCTCTTATGATCTGTAAAGATCTGACAATGAGTGCCGTATAAATAATGTCGCCAAATTTTCAAAGCAAAGACCACAGCTGCTAACTCCAGATCATGAGTTGGGTAATTAACTTCGTACGGTTTCAACTGTCGAGAGGCATAGGCAATTACCCTATCCTTTTGCATCAACACACATCCTGCACTCGATTTGAAGCGTCGGCAGACACCATGAATTCATCGGCCTTTCTGGTAACGCTAGTATAGGCACTGTCGCCAGTCTTCTCTTAAGTTCCTCAAAACCGGCCTGGCATTTCTCATTCCACGCAAACTTTTGAGTTTTCTGTAACAGCTGAGTGAGCGGACGAGCAATTTTGGAAAATCCCTCTACAAAACGACGATAATATCCAGCAAGTCCTAAGAAGCTTCAGACTTCTTTCACGTTATTAGGAGATTCCCATTCCAAGATTGCTTCGACTTTCTTCGGGTCTACTTGAACTCCGTCAGATGATATCACATGCCCAAGGAAGGTTACTTCCCTAATCCAGAACTCGCATTTAGAAAGTTTCGCATAAAGCTGATCATTCCTCAAGGTGCTAAAAACAATACGCAAATGCTCAGCATGCTCCTCTGTGTCTTTCGAATAGATCAAGATGTCATCAATGAAAACGACCACAAACTTATCTAGGTATTCTAAGAATACCCGATTCATCAATTGCATAAATACTGCAGGAGCATTGGTAAGTCCGAATGGCATCACCACAAATTTATAATGCCCATACCGGGATCTGAAAGCAGATTTTGGTATGTCCGATTCCTTAATTCTCAACGGATGGTACCCTGATCGTAAATCGATCTTAGAAAATACTCTGTCCCCCTGTAGGTGGTCAAACAACTCGTCGATCCGAGGTATAGGATACTTGTTTGTTAGGCGTATTTTTATACGCTTATTTATCATTATTTTGTATTATTTTGGAGAGTGAATTTGCTTAAATGAGTTTTTAATGCCTAAATTTTGTATGTTTGTCAGGAAATTGAAGTCCGGAAGCTAAAACGAGGCGAAACGGGCGAAAACGGCAAATTTTGGCTATGAGCCGCGACACAAGGAAGCAGGGCCGCGGCACAGGAAGACACTCAGCCGAGCACAAAGTAAACTGTACTCTGTGCCGCGGCACAGTCCAGGTGAGCCGCGGCACAGAAAAATTTAATGACGCCCAGGCATCCAGCTGAAGGCAATGTGCCGCGGCACAGATTTAGTGCGCCGCGGCACACTAGGCGGTCTTTGTGTTTTCCGCGTGGATTTGGGCCGTTTCGAAGCCAGTTTTCGACCTACTCACACGGACGCGATTTGGAGGATTTGCAAAGCTATAAATAAGGGTTGAAGACCCTAATTAATCATCTTTTGATCTTTTATCTTTTGGATCTAGAGCTTGGAATCAGAGAGGAGAGACGGCAGAAGAGGAGGGAAGCAAAAGACTTCAAGGGCAGAGGGCGGAAGCCGAAGAACGGAGGAATCCGAGCTTCATCTGCATTTGATTTTAATGCTTTCATTCATTTATTCTGTATTTTCCCTTATTAATATGTCAGGCTAAAAACCCTAATCTAGGATTTTGATGAAACCTATGTTTTGACGAATTGCTTGAGATTATTCAATTAATTACCTTTTTGTTGAGTTTTCCCAATTGTGTTTAATGCTTGCAATTATCTGGCCAATAGTTGTATTGATTTAATCATTCAATTCGAATCGGGAGAGGAGAATTGGTGAGGAACTATTGGTGAGGACTGTTTTATTCTGTGAGATAGGAATATACTCATAGGAACTACGTGGCCTTTTGGAGATTTTATGCTTTTTGCCTATTGACGAATTAATTCACCTAGGGATAGAGTGCGTTATTCGCCTTTAGATAAATCTATTGACCTCGGGAGAGGCGGTAGAATATATTAGCAATCTCCGCCTTCAATAAATTGGGAAAATTATTTACTACGGATAATCGAGAGTAAATTCGGATAAACCGAGGTGGATTCAGAATCCTAGACTTATTCATCATTTGACTTTCTTTTCTTCAAGCAATCATTTTCTACTGTTTAGTCGCTTATTAATTCTTTTAGTTATTAATTGCAAAACCCAAATTCGATTGTTCAAATAAAACTGGAATACATAAAAATCGGTAGTTAGAGATTCAGTCCTCGTGGGAACGATACTCTTCTTATCACTTTATTACTTGTAAATGATAACGTGCACTTGCGTGTAAGAAATATCGCAACAAGTTTTTGGCGCCGTTGCCGGGGATTGAAATTTTCTAATATCGATTTAAGTATTTCAAGTCTTAATTTGAACGTTTTTGTTTTTATTTTTTGTGTATTTAATTTCGTTAATTTTATTTGTTTTCCTTTCAGGATCTTTCGCGTAGTGCATGAGAAAACTCGGTAATGAAGGCCTACTACCTTTGGATACCGAGCTCGAGCGCACTCTGAGAAGGAACAATAAGGAGAACCGAGAGTTGCAAACGACGGTCAACATGGCCGAAAATATCGAAATCCAAGGAGGAGATAACCATGTGCAGCAAGTTCAACCGGAACTAGCTCTTCGAGACTATGCCATGCCGCAAATTAATGCTAATTTTTTGGGAATTCGGCGTCCCACCATCCAGGCGAACAACTTCGAGATCAAGCCTGCGATCATTTAGATGGTGCAGGCGAGCCAATTATGTGGATTACCGAATGACGACCCAAACGCTCATATTGCTTCTTTCCTTGAGATTTGTGACACGTTCAAGAATAATGGTGTCACTGACAATGCGATCCGATTGAGGCTTTTCCCTTTCTCTTTGAGGGATAAAGCGAAATTTTGGTTAAATTCCTTACCGCCGGGGTCGATCACAACATGGGCAGAGTTGGCGCAAGCCTTCCTTGCCAAATTCTTCCCACCTTCTAAGACGGCGAGATTAAGAAACGAGATCACCACTTTCTGTCAGTGCGATATGGAATCGCTCCACGAGGCGTGGGAGCGATATAAAGATTTGTTACGGAGATGCCCACATCACGGCCTCCCAGACTGGCTTCAAATTCAGACGTTTTACAATGGATTGAGTGCCTCTACACGCACTCTCGTGGATGCAGCCGCCGGTGGGGCTTTGATGGGAAAGACTATGGCCGAGGCACACTCATTGTTGGAAGCTATGGCCGCAAATGCATATCAATGTCCATCTGAAAGATTGACGCCGACGCGAGTTATGGAAGTTTCTAGCAATGATCCGATTTCCACATTGTCAGCTCAAGTCGCCGCCTTAACCCAACAGCTTCAAGCATTTTCTCATGCTCCTCCTCCCGTTACCATTGAGACATGCAATTGGTGTAACAGATCCCACCCGAGCGCGGAGTGTCAAGTCGGGAACCCGTTTGAGCAACATCCGATGGAGCAAGCTCAATTTGTGGGAAATGGAAATCGACAAAACAATTCTTACCCCAGCACTTATAATCAAGGGTGGCGAAATCAACAAAATTTTTCGTGGAGAAACGGGCAAGCTTTGAAACCTCCACAAGCTCACTTCGCGCAGCCCCCACAGCAGCCCCCTCAATCACCAAAGGTATCATTGGAAGATGCTCTTGCTCAATTGGCGGCTAACATGAGCCAATTCATGACCCGCACCGAGACGACCCTCCAAAATCATTCTACCTCCATCCGAAATCTAGAAACACAAATGGGACAGATTGCTAATCTATTGTCTTCTCGGTCTCAAGGTGCATCGCCCAGCGCAGCTGAAATGAAACCCAAGGAAAACGTGCAAGCAATCGAATTACGAAGTGGGAAGGAGTTGAAAGGGCAGCCTATTAATAACAAAGAGCAGCCGATCGAGCAGAACGAGAAGGAAAAGGATGAGGCACCCAAGCCAAAGGAAGTATCGACTACTCAGCCCACTCCTCAAATTCCATTCCCACAGCGCTTCCAAAAGCAAAAACTGGACAAGCAGTTTTCAAAATTCCTCGACGTCTTCAAGAAATTGCACATAAACATTCCATTCGCCGACGCGTTGGAACAAATGCCGAGTTATGTTAAATTCATGAAAGAAGTCTTGTCAAACAAAAGAAAGCTCGAAGAATATGAGATGGTCGCTTTAACGGAGGAGTGCAGCGCTATTTTACAAAAGAAGCTCCCACCTAAATTGAGAGATCCGGGAAGTTTTACCATCCCTTGCATCATCGGAAATTTGTCTTTTGAAAGAGCCCTATGCGATCTCGGAGCCAGCATAAATCTTATGCCCCTTTCTATTTTTAAAAAGCTGGACATTGGGGAAGCCAAGCCGACGACGGTCTCCTTGCAATTGGCGGATCGATCTATCAAATATCCGAGAGGAGTAATAGAGGACGTGTTAGTAAAGGTTGACAAATTTATCTTTCCAGCGGATTTTATTGTACTCGATATGGAGGAAGATCAAGATATCCCGATTATCTTGGGAAGACCATTCTTGGCGACCGGCCGAACTTTGATCGATGTGGAAAAGGGGAAGCTGACTCTACGTGTTCAAGAGGAGCAAGTAACATTTAATATCATTCGATCCGTAAAATATCCGAGTGACGCTGAAAATTGTTTCCAAGTTGACGTCATTGACTCGTGCGTGAGTAGAACTTTTCGAGAAAATTATCCACCCGATCCATTGGAATCCGTTTTGATTGGGGCTGTTTCCGAACAAAATGCAGAGCATGCAGCCTACGTACGCCACATGGATGCTTCCCCGCCAAGTTTCATTCGTAAACCATTCGAGGAGCTCGGAAGTTCACTAACTCGACCAACCCCATCGATCGAAAAACCTCCAAAGTTGGAACTCAAGAAGCTACCGCCTCATTTAAAGTATGCATTTTTGGGGCCCGACGACTCCCTTCCAGTCATTCTTTCGGCCACTTTAGCGGGGGATCAAGAGGCGAAATTATTAAGAGTGTTGAGGGAATACAAATCTGCTCTTGGATGGTCTATTGCGGATATTAAGGGGATCAGCCCGTCAATTTGCATGCACAAGATTTTGATGGAGGAAGACTACAAACCATCCGTGGAGCATCAACGCCGGTTGAATCCTAACATGAAGGAGGTGGTAAAAGTCGAGGTTTTAAAACTCCTCGACGCAGGTATGATCTTTCTAATTTATGATAGCAAGTGGGTAAGTCTGGTCCAAGTTGTGTCGAAAAAGGGTGGGATAACGGTTGTTCAAAACGATAATAATGAATTAATTCCCACTAGGATTGTCACGGGGTGGCGTATGTGCATAGATTATAGGAAATTAAATAAGGCCACTAGAAAAGATCATTTTCCCTTACCTTTATTGATCAGATGTTAGATAGATTAGCCGGACACGATTTCTATTGCTTTCTCGATGGTTACTCGGGGTATAATCAGATTTACATAGCCCCCGAAGACCAAGAGAAAACGACGTTTACATGTCCTTATGGCATTTTCGCTTATAGGCGCATGCCTTTTGGATTGTGTAATGCGCCGGCTACTTTTCAACGGTGTATGATGGCTATTTTTTCTGACATGGTAGAACAATGTATTGAGATTTTTATGGATGATTTTTCTGTTTTTGGAGATTCGTTTGACATATGTTTGAAAAATTTGCAGAAAGTCTTGAAAAGATGCAAAGAGACAAATTTGGTCTTGAATTGGGAGAAGTGTCATTTTATGGTGCAGGAGGGTATTGTGCTTGGCCATCGAATATCCTCACATGGAATTGAAGTCGATCGAGCGAAAATTGAAACAATTGAGAAGATGCCTCCGCCCACTTCGGTAAAGGGGATTAGAAGTTTTTTGGGACATGCCGGTTTCTATCGCCGATTTATTAAGGATTTTTCGAAGATCACGAATCCGCTGTGTAATCTACTCATGAAGGATGTTCCATTTACTTTTGACGAGTCGTGTAAAGAAAGTTTCGATTTATTGAAGAAAGCTCTAAGCACGGCACCAGTGATAGTCGCTCCGGATTGGGACCTTCCGTTCGAGTTAATGTATGATGCAAGCGACTTCGCCATTGGGGCTGTTTTGGGGCAGAGACGAGGAAAGGTGTTCCATGTCATATACTATGCAAGCCGAACCCTCGATGACGCCCAAAGAAATTATGCCACAACGGAGAAGGAATTGTTGGCGGTGATCTTTGCATTTGATAAATTCCGGGCGTATCTACTGGGAACAAAAGTGATAGTATGGACCGACCATTCAGCAATAAAATACCTTTTGGAGAAGAAGGATGCCAAACCAAGGCTGATTCGGTGGGTGCTACTCCTTCAAGAATTCAACTTGGAGATTCGGGACAAGAAAGGGACTGAAAATGTCATAGCCGATCACCTTTCACGATTAGAGAGTCCCCTCGAGAAGGGAGAAAGTCAGCCACAAATCATAGAAACCTTCCCCGACGAGCAGCTCTACAAGTTGGATTCAAAACACGCGCCTTGGTATGCTGATCTAGTGAACTACTTGGCAAGTAAAAAAATTCCGAACGACCTCTCACGCCATCAAAAGAAGAAGCTAATCTCGGACGCTAAGTATTATGTGTGGGATGATCCGTTTCTTTTCAAGAGATGCCCCGATCAAATCATTCGTAGATGTATTCCAGATGAGGAAATCCACAGTGTGCTAAACCATTGCCATGCATCACCCTACGGTGGACATTTTAGTGGAAATAGAACAGCAGCGAAGGTCTTACAATCGGGATTCTATTGGCCGTCCTTGTTCAAGGATGCCCACTCCTTTGTGTCCACGTGTGATCGGTGTCAACGGATGGGAAACATCTCAAGACGACACGAAATGCCTCAGAACACCATACTCGAAGTTGAATTTTTCGATGTATGGGGGATCGACTTCATGGGTCCATTTCCTCCATCAAACAAGAATCTCTATATTTTGGTGGCCGTAGATTATGTCTCAAAATGGGTTGAAGCGGTGGCACTACCTACGAATGGGTCCAATGTCGTAATCAAGTTTATTAAACAACATATCTTCACACGCTTTGGGACTCCACGTGCTATTATCAGTGATGGTGGGTCACACTTCGACAACAAATTTCTTGATGCGGTTTTGAGAAAATACGGAGTCACTCATCGTGTTGCTACAACATACCATCCTCAGACGAGCGGTCAAGTCGAGATATCAAATCGAGAGCTGAAGTGGATTTTAGAAAATACGGTCAGCTCGTCTCGAAAATATTGGTCATTTAAACTCGATGATGCACTTTGGGCGTACCGCACTGCGTATAAGACACCTATCGGGATGTCGCCCTACAGATTGGTTTACGGGAAAGGTTGCCACTTACCCGTAGAGATGGAACATCGTGCTTACTGGGCGATAAAGAAGCTAAACTTTGATCTGAAATCCGCTGGTGAAAAGCGTTGTTTGCAGTTGAACGAGTTGGAAGAAATTCGCCACGACGCATACGAAAATGCGAAACTTTATAAAGAGCGGACAAAGACTTGGCATGATAAGCACATCTTGCAGAAAGAGTTTGTCCCGGGACAAGAGGTGTTACTATTTAATTCTCGCTTAAAGTTATTTCCCGGGAAATTGCGTTCACGATGGTCGGGACCGTTCACTGTAGTTCAAGTGTTCCCACATAGTGCGGTAGAAGTACAAAAAGATGAGCGAAAAGTCAAAGTTAATGGACAACGGTTGAAGGCATACTTGGGGAATCCAATAGACACGCAGAAAACGAGTGTCGTCTTATCCTCCGCCGAATGAATGCGAGAAAAAGTCCGGCTGAAGACTATAAACTTAGCGCTTCTCGGGAGGCAACCCGAGTATTGGTCGTAGAATTTTTATTTTTAGTGTGTAATCTTGCAATTTTAGAGTCTTTATTTTTCATCCTCTTTGCTTGGATTAGCTTCTCCCTCTCGTTCATGATGTTTTTGTTCAAAAATTTTGTGCAGGAATCACCCCAGGGGAGAAAATTAGTATTGGGCCGCGGCACAATAATAGTGAGCCGAGGCACACACCAGTTGGAGGAAAAAGGCCAGACAAACTGTATTCTGTGCCGCGGCACAGCTTAAGTGAGCTGCGGCCCGCGCAGACTGAGCCGCGGCACCCAGCGGTATTACAAAATGTCCCAGGCCTACTGTATTTTGGGCCGCGGCTCACTTATCTTGTGACGCGGCCCCCGTCGCAAAATAAGAACACCCAGGTAGGCCTCATACAGTCGATCGGCCTGCACAAGGTACCTCCCTCCTTTCCTTCTTTTCTTCTCTCCTTCGCACAATGAGGTCAGTAGATACCATTCTCTTAGTCTCCTCCTCAAATTCTTCAGGTAATTCTTGATTTCTTAATCATAAGTGATAGTTGATGTAAGAAGAATGGAAGTTATATATTGCTAGTTGTTCTTCAATGTTGTTTCTAAAATGGAGTTGGAATATGGGGAATTTGATAGTGTGATGGAATTGATATTCATGAACGAATTGGTGATGATAGTTGTCGTTATTCAGAGTTCTTATCTGTGTTATTATTATTTTTGGGATTGGGAGTTAACCATCAAAATTCTTGTTCTTCATTTTAAATTGTGCACGCAAAGTGTTTGATAAATTGCAGCAATGAAAAATTGATAAGCCAGGCATTTTCAAATTATATGCAATGAATCATGTTATCGAATTATATTATCCCCAACCCTTACATCATGTTAAACATGAGAGCTCATACTTAACTTCCTTTTTGATGATGCAAGCTCATTTATTCACACTCCGCATGATGTAGTCAAGAAGCGTGCAATCTCACCGGATGATGCCGGCATCAACTCGTGAGAGGACCTGAGGGGAGTACTTGACCTTTTTACTTTTATTGCATATCATATTTTGTCCATTAAGGTCAATGTACGTCCTAAGTTTGGGGGGGGGGGGGTTTACTTTCAGTTGCTACATTCATTGCTGTACAGATTTTGTTGCACTTTTCATTAATTTGCGTTATTTTTTTTCGATAGCCTTGCTTGTCTTGATTTTACTTTTATTCGTGAATTTTTCGTGCTTCTATTTGTGTAATACTGATATTACGACACTGTTTTTTTTTCTCTGAAGAAACGGTCGAGTTTTAGTCGCATTGTAGTCAGTGATTTCTGTTTCTGCTTGGTATTCATTTAGGTCCGAAATTTTTTTCGTGATTGTAGAGGTCTTGGCGGATAAGAGAGGATACTTACTTGTTTTAAAATCACCGTCGATACGTTTGGTTACATTTTTCGGTTAGTTAGTCGTCCAGTTACATTAGTCGTGTTGGCACCTTGATTGAGTTTAGAGTCGGTCAGTTTTTCCCAATAGTCGAGAAATATTTGTTCTATGATGGGAAGTCTAGTAACCGGGGGTATTCACGTGACCCGTTGTTTACTCTCGCGTAAAACGACGACCCTGATTAGACTAGTGATTTAGAGATTTCACATGTGCCGATGATAGGGGGCCTAGTAACCGGGGGTATTCACGTAACCCGTTGTTTACTCTCGCGTAAAACGGAGACCTTGATTCGGACATGCGGGAATTATATATTCGAGTTGTTTCTCCGCTGTAGAAGGGAACTTAGTAACTAGAAGCATCCATGTGCCCCATGAGTGTCTTTTACGTCAAACGGTTTCCCAATACATGAGAATGGAAGTTCCACCCTAGGATTATCCCGATGAAACATCCCGAGATCCGAACCTAGTGGTCAACTCGAATCAATTTCTTGAGCATAGATATATAAGGGAATACCGTCCGAGGATTATTTTTTATGAAACTCGTGAAAATTTTGCCATTAGACTGTGGAACGGGGCGAACTAGCTTGTTTATTTTAGCCTTTCATATTGACGGCCGATTTGATTCACGTTTGTTAATCTTTGAGCTGGATTTTCTTCATGAACGAGTGATTAGGACTGAACTTGGTTATTTTGTAGAATCAGTGTTCTGAGGGCAGCTCGCTATTACGATACTCGTATTATTCAGAGAAAATTTCAGGATAGTATTGATTAGGTAGAACACTATGAGTTGCACGATTATTCACGACATTCTTTTATTGAAATTAATTCTTTTTGCTTGAGGACAAGCAAAGGTTTAAGTTTGGGGGTATTTGTTAGACGTATTTTTATACGCTTATTTATCATTATTTTGTATTATTTTGGAGAGTGAATTTGCTTAAATGAGTTTTTAATGCCTAAATTTTGTATGTTTGTCAGGAAATTGAAGTCCGGAAGCTAAAACGAGGCGAAACGGGCGAAAACGGCAAATTTTGGCTATGAGCCGCGGCACAAGGAAGCAGGGCCGCGGCACAGGAAGACACTCAGCCGAGCACAAAGTAAATCAGACTGTGCCGCGGCACACCTGTGAGCCGCGGCACAGAAGAATTTAATGACGCCCAGGCATCCAGCTGAAGGCAATGTGCCGCGACACAGATTTAGTGCGCCGCGGCACACTAGGCGGTCTTTGTGTTTTCCGCGTGGATTTGGGCCGTTTCGAAGCCAGTTTTCGACCTACTCACACGGACGCAATTTGGAGGATGTGCAAAGCTATAAATAAGGGTTGAAGACCCTAATTAATCATCTTTTGATCTTTTATCTTTTGGATCTAGAGCTTGGAATCAGAGAGGAGAGACGGCAGAAGAGGAGGGAAGCAGAAGACTTCAAGGGCAGAGGGCGGAAGCCGAAGAACGGAGGAATCCGAGCTTCATCTGCGTTTGATTTTAATGCTTTCATTCATTTATTCTGTATTTTCCCTTATTAATATGTCAGGCTAAAAACCCTAATCTAGGATTTTGATGAAACCTATGTTTTGACGAATTGCTTGAGATTATTCAATTAATTACCTTTTTGTTGAGTTTTCCCAATTGTGTTTAATGCTTGCAATTATCTGGCCAATAGTTGTATTGATTTAATCATTCAATTCGAATCGGGAGAGGAGAATTGGTGAGGAAGTATTGGTGAGGACCGTTTTATTCTGTGAGATAGGAATATACTCATAGGAACTACGTGGCCTTTTGGAGATTTTATGCTTTTTGCCTATTGACGAATTAATTCACCTAGGGATAGAGTGCGTTATTCGCCTTTAGATAAATCTATTGACCTCGGGAGAGGCGGTAGAATATATTAGCAATCTCCGCCTTCAATAAATTGGGAAAATTATTTACTACGGATAATCGAGAGTAAATTCGGATAAACCGAGGTGGTTTCAGAATCCTAGACTTATTCATCATTTGACTTTCTTTTCTTCAAGCTATCGTTTTCTACTGTTTAGTCGCTTATTAATTCTTTTAGTTATTAATTGCAAAACCCAAATTCGATTGTTCAAATAAAACTGGAATACATAAAAATCGGTAGTTAGAGATTCAGTCCTCGTGGGAACGATACTCTTCTTATCACTTTATTACTTGTAAACGATAACGTGCACTTGCGTGTAAGAAATATCGCAACATTGTTCTTGATCGTTACCTTGTCTAGCTCCCTATAATCAATACATAATCGGAGGGATCCATCTTTCTTCCGAACAAAGAGAACAGGCGCTCCCCAAGGAGAAACGCTAGGTTGAATGTAACCCTTCTGCAATAATTCCTCCAGTTGCTTCTTTAGTTCATACATCTCGGTTGGCGCCATACGGTATGGTGCTCTGGAAATAGGAGCGGCTCCAAGCTCTAATTCGATATTGAACTCCACTTCTCTCCGCGGAGGTAACCCAGGTAGTTCGTCAGGGAATACATCTGAGAATTCGTTCACAACTGGAATAGATGAGAGCTCTACTCCTTCTTTCTTCATGGCATAGCACCAAAATCCGTGACATCCCTGCTTCAGTAATTTCACTGCTTTCATAGCTTTGATCAATTTTCCCGAGCTTCCCGGTCTCCATCCTTTGAAAAAATGTTCAGATCCGTCATCATCAATGATAGAAATGACTCTCTTTCGGTAATTCAAAATAGCTCCATAACGGTTGAGCCAATCGTCTCTGAGAATTAAATCGTCACCATGGATGTCGACTACAATATGATTCGATGGCCAATCTCTCCCCCTATAGACACTGGAAAATCTCTAGTTTCTAGGGTTCCCACAATTCTCTCTCCGCTCGGCAAACCCACAACATAAGGCTCACAATCAAATAAACACGAGATTTTCAAACGATTAACACAGTTCAATGATATGAAAGAATGTGTAGCTCCTGAATTGAATAAGACACTAACTGGTTGCAAAAGGATCTGAATCGTACCTGATGCAATAGCAGTGTTCTGATCGTCAGATTTCCTCATCTCGTACAGGCGCGGAGGTACGGACCCAGCACTGGATGCCTCTCTTTTCCCAACATTTTGCTGCTGAAACCCACTCTCCTGCGTCTGGTTCACACTTATCTCTTTCGGAACTGGCGCTGGAGTGCGAGTACCAAATGATCTAGTCACATTTCCACAAAAATTCGCACGGTGCCCTTCTTGCCCACATTCAAAACAAGTCACAGAAGGAACGGGACAATCACGTCGAATATGCCCTACTCGATCACAATTATAGCACTTCTTTGATGCGTCCGAAACTGCTGATGTTGTCCGGAACTTCTTTCCACCTCGAGAAGAATGTGGAGGTTTCCTAGATGAATAAAATGAAGACTGGCCCTTGCGGGCCCCACCACTCTTGTTTTCCGAGAAGTTGCCGGACACTTTCTGCTTCTTTGTCTCCATCGATTTCTCCACCGCTGCCTCTTTCATGTCGTAGGCCTGCGCTTTGTCTTGATACTGTCGCAACGTAGTATACTCGAATCCGGACATGTACTGCTGAATCTCCGGCATCATCCGCATGTCGAAATGAAAAATCTTCTCCGCCTCCGTCCTGACCAAGTGTCGCACACAAGTCAGCTGATGATTAAAAGTCTTGATTATGTCGGTCACAGATGCTTCCGAACTCTGCGGTGAGAAAAACTCTCGGATTCTAGCCCCTTTAACTAGACGAGGACAATATTGTGCTTCCATCATTAGTTTTAATTCCATACAGTCAGCATTATGATTCTCAGGTCGAATAGCTTCCCACCAGTCAAAAGCCTCCCCAGTCAGAAAATACTGGGCAATAGGAACTTTCCGGTCCTCGGGACAATTAATCCCCACAAATATCTTCTCTAACTCCTTCAGCCAATGATCCCAAGTAAGTGCCTCAGCAGAACCGTCAAATTTTGGCGGGTGCAATTTGACCACCTCAGTAAGCCATCTGTCTCCCCGATTATCCTCGTTATGCTGCTGTCCCATTGCCGTCTGCATGCGGTCAACTACCTGAGCGAACTGGTTTATCTGAGCAACCACCTATTGAAGCACTCCCGGCACGTTAGGATTTGCGTTGTCATTCGCTGATCCCTGTTGTCCTCTAGAATGGGAAACGGTCCGACTAGCCGATAATTCTGGGGTAGTCGCTGAATCCTCCTATCTCACATTACCACGTCCGCTTCCGCGTCCACGTCCTCCCCTCAACATACTGTAAACACAATTACTCAATATCCAGGGCAAAATTTTCAAAAATAAAGCCCGTCAATATTCACAAAACAGAAATTAAGTACAACGGTAGTATAAGAGATTAGGAGACTTACAACCACGGTCCACATGACGACGTTGGCTGAACAGTGATGTTACGAACGACCCGTAAATCAAATAACGTAAACAGACCCAAAAACCCGACTGCCAAGATATCCATGAATCTTAGCTCCGATACCTTATTCTGTAACACCCCGAGATATTCAGAATAATTACAACGCCGTAAACCCTTTAAGTAAGGATTTACAAGGCTAATTAGAAGAAACGTAAATATAATACAATAGTACCGTAAAAGTTCAAAATACAAACCGGTTTCAACATATCAAATGAGTTCATTAATACAACCATCTCGAAATATTAATAAAACACACGTACTCGAGTACTGAAAATAATCCAAAAGACAAGTCACAAAAACAATAAACATCACTGAGCCCTTTCGTCATCACGTCGGTACTGTGGCTGTTTTCCCGCTCCTCGGCTACCTGAACATCAAAACAAATATCCACCCCCGAAGGGTTAGCAACACGATGCTAGTACAAGTATCATATTAAACAAATCGAATATGCAACAACAACGCATAACAAAATACACCACACGGACTTCCGCTACCGGAATCCAACAATGCGAATCCACAAGATTCCATTAACACAATATGGGTATTCCAATGATCCAGCGCCCTTAGCATAGATCCCAAGATGATCCCGTCGGACCAACACGAGGTGGAAAAACCCGTCTAATGATCCAGCGCCCTCAGCTTAGATCCCAAGATGATCCCGTCGGACCAACACGAGGTGGATATCCGATCCAGCGCCCTCAGCATAGATCGCACAACATACATAAACACAACTCATGCATACATATATGCAAAATCGCTATGTTCATCAATATGAACATATAAACACTCGATAACGAATATCATACAATTCAACGAAATAAATCCCATGTTCAACAACATGAATAAACCACATGCATGCTCAAAATACCAACATTAACAAATTACGATACTTGCCTTAGAATGGCGATAAGGGTTGTTACTACGAAGAAAAAATCTTTAACCAGCTCGAAGAACTCTCACTCGATCAATCCACCAAAACCCGAACCTTCAATGAATAATAACACCGGTATAACTAACGGTTCCGGATGATCGGTTTAATCATCAAGAACATCAAAAGAGCTTTGATATTCTCGAACATGTGAGCTTACTAAGCTGCCCTATATCAATTTGGATTTGAATCAACATTAGGATGCTAACCCTGACAAAAACTCGTAGTATCCTACCTAAGATCAAATGTATGCCACGGTCGGATTCTTCAATACATCACAGGATAATTCTTCTACAATGATTCTAATCATGTTCTTCATTTATCCAAGCCAATCAAGATATCGAGATTACCCCGTAGAACACCGCAAGAACTTGATTACTAGGTTCACTTGTTAATCATCTTCTTCTTAAAGAAAATATCCTAAGTTCAATCCATTTAATGTCCCAATACGTATAATTTCATTAAGTAATACATAAGAACTTGATAATCTCCATAAACTTGCCATAATCGGTTTTGTAGCTTCATGATTGTGCTTAGGAGTTCAGACACTACAAGGTTCAATGTTCTAACGATGAAGAAGTACCGAAACATCGAAAATATTCTTCTAACAACATGATGTTCGACTACGCACGAATTCAACTGACTGGATAATCTCAAAACATATTCAAAACATCCTTAAGAATACTTAATCCAGTTGGTGAAGAATCACCTACCTCAAAATAGTGAAGAACAAGGAGAAACTTGAAGAAATTCAACACCGAGAGCTTGAACACCAATCTCCAATGTCTAGAATATTCGAACTCGAGCTAGGATGATGATATGAGAGGTTTAGGATGGAGAGAGTGACCCTCCAAGTCTAAGAAACCGAGTATGAGAAGTGGTGTAACTAAAAAAAATGAGGATGTGTGCTGTCCTATTTATAGAAAATGGTTATTAGCGTGCGCTACGGCCATATACATAGCGTGCGCTAACGGGCTTGCAGTATACTGTTTCTGCCTGTTCTCGACTTAGCGTACGCTAACATCCCTTTACGTGCGCTAAGTACATAAATTAGCGTACGCTACCACTCATATAGCGTGCGCTAACGGCCATACGAATCTTACTGACCTCGCTGTACTCAACATTTAGCATGCGCTATCCTCATACCAGTAGCGTGCGCTAAACAGCGTTGACTCGGCTTTTCCAAAAGCCGTCCAGGTTCATCCTGACATGTCCCGACCAAGATCCGCAGCTGATCTCACCTACCATCCTGTCTTAATCAAGTTAACTACGTATAGAGCTTCGGACTTCTTTCACGTTATTAGGAGATTCCCATTCCAAGATTGCTTCGACTTTCTTCGGGTCCACTTGAACTCCGTCATTTGATATCACATGCCCAAGGAAGGTTACTTCCCTAAGCCAGAACTCGCATTTAGAAAGTTTTGCATAAAGCTGATCATTCCTCAAGGTGCTCAAAACAATACGCAAATGCCCAGCATGCTCCTCTGTGTCTTTTGAATAGATCAAAATGTCATCAATGAAAACGACCACAAACTTATCTAGGTATTCTAAGAATACCCGATTCATCAATTGCATAAATACCGCAGGATCATTGGTAAGTCCGAATGGCATCACCATAAATTTATAATGCCCGTAGCGGGATCTGAAAGCAGATTTTGGTATGTCCGATTCCTTAATTCTCAAATGATGGTACCCTGATCGTAAATCGATCTTAGAGAATACTCTGGCCCCCTACAGTTGGTCAAACAACTCGTCGATCCGAGGTGTAGGATACTTGTTCTTGATCGTTACCTTGTTTAGCTCCCTGTAATCAATACATAATCGGAGGGATCCATCTTTCTTCCGAACAAAGAGAACAGGCGCTCCCCAAGGAGAAACGCTAGGTTGAATGTAACCCTTCTGCAATAATCCCTCCAGTTGCTTCTTTAGTTCATACATCTCGGTTGGCGCCATACGGTATGGTGCTCTGTAAATAGGAGCGGCTCCAAGCTCTAATTCGATATTGAACTCCACTTCTCTCCGCGGAGGTAACCCAGGTAGTTCATCAGGGAATACATCTGAGAATTCGTTCACAGCTGGAATAGATGAGAGCTCTACTCCTTCTTTCTTCATGGCATAACACCAAAATCCGTGACATCCCTACTTCAGTAATTTCACTGCTTTCATAGCTTTGATCAATTTTCCCGAGCTTCCCGGTCTCCATCCTTTGAAAAAATATTCAGATCCGTCATCATCAATGATAGAAATGACTCTCTTTCGGTAATTCAAAATAGCTCCATAACGGTTGAGCCAATCGTCTCCGAGAATTAAATCGTCACCATGGATGTCGACTACAATATGATTCGATGGCCAATCTCTCCCCCTATAGACACTGGAAAATCTCTAGTTTCTAGGGTTCCCACAATTCTCTCTCCGCTCGGCAAACCCACAACATAAGGCTCACAATCAAATAAACACGAGATTTTCAAACGATTAACACAGTTCAATGATATGAAAGAATGTGTAGCTCCTGAATCGAATAAGACACTAACTGGTTGCAAAAAGATCTGAATCATACCTGATGCAACAGCAGTGTTCTGATCGTCAGATTTCCTCATCTCGTACAGGCGCGGAGGTACGGACCCAGCACTGGATGCCTCTCTTTTCCCAATATTCTGCTGCTGAAACCCACTCTACTGCGTCTGGTTCACACTTATCTCTTTCGGAACTGGCGCTGGAGTGCGAGTACCAAATGATCTAGTCACATTTCCGCAAAAATTCGCACGGTGCCCTTCTTTACCACATTCAAAACAAGTTATAGAAGGAACGGGACAATCACGTCGAATATGCCCTGCTCGACCACAATTATAGCACTTCTTTAATGCGACCGAAACTGCTGATGTTGTTCGGAACTTCTTTCCACCTCGAGAAGAATGTGGAGGTTTCCTAGATGAATAAAATGAAGACTGGCCCTTGCGGGGCCCACCACTCTTGTTTTCCGAGAAGTTGCCGGACACTTTCTGCTTCTTTGCCTCCATCGATTTCTCCACCGCTGCCTCTTTCATGTCGTAGGCCAGCGCTTTGTCTTGATACTGTTGCAACATAGTACACTTGAATCCGGACATGTACTACTGAATCTCCGGCATCATCTGCTTGTCGAAATGAAAAATCTTCTCCGCCTCCGTCCTGACCATGTGTCGCACACAAGTCAGCTAAAGATTAAAAGTCTTGATTATGTCGGTCACAGATGCTTCCGAACTCTGCGGTGAGAAAAACTCTTGGATTCTAGCCTCTTTAACTGGACGAGGACAATATTGTGCTTCCATCATTAGTTTGAATTCCATACAGTTAGCATTATGATTCTCAGGTCGAATAGCTTCCCACCAGTCAAAAGCCTCCCCAGTCAGAAAATACTGGGCAATAGGAACTTTCCGGTCCTCGGGACAGTTAATCCCCACAAATATCTTCTCTAACTCCTTCAGCCAATGATCCCAAGTAAGTGCCTCAGCAGAACCGTCAAAGTTTGGCGGGTGCAATTTGACCACCTCAGTAAGCCATCTGTCTCCCCGATTATCCTCGTTATGCTGCTGTCCCATTGCCGTCTGCATGTGGTCAACTACCTGAGCGAACTGGTTTATCTGAGCAACCACCTATTGAAGCACTCCCGGCACATTAGGATTTGCGTTGTCATTCGCTGATCCTTGTTGTCCTCCAGAATGGGAATCGGTTCGACTAGCCGATAATTCTGGGGTAGTCGCTGAATCCTCCTGTCTCACATTACCACGTCCGCGTCCACGACCGCGTCTGCGTTCACGTCCTCCCCTCAACATACTATAAACACAATTACTCAATATCCAGGGCAAAATTTTCAAAAATAAAGCCCGTCAATATTCACAAAACAGAAATTAAGTACAACGGTAGTATAAGAGATTAGGAGACTTACAACCACGGTCCACATGACGACGCTGGCTGAACAGTGATGTTACGAACGACCCGTAAATCAAATAATGTAAACAGACCCAAAAACCCGACTGACAAGATATCCATGAATCTTAGCTCCGATACCATATTCTGTAACACCCCGAGATATTCGAAATAATTACAGCGCCGTAAACCCTTTAAGTAAGGATTTACAAGGCTAATTAGAAGAAACGTAAATATAATACAACAGTACCGTAAAAGTTCAAAATACAAACCAGTTTCAACATATCAAATGAGTTCATTAATACAACCATCTCGAAATATTAATAAAACACACGTACTCGAGTACTGGAAATAATCCAAAAGACAAGTCACAAAAACAATAAACATCACTGAGCCCTTTCGTCGTCACGTCGGTACTGTGGCTGTTTTCCCGCTCCTCGGCTACCTGAACATCAAAACAAATATCCACCCCCAAAGGGTTAGCAACACGATTCTAGTACAAGTATCATATTAAACAAATCGAATATGCAACAACAATGCATAACAAAATACACCACACGGACTTCCGCTACCGGAATCCAACAATGCGAATGCACAAGATTCCATTAACACAATATGGGTATTCCAATGATCCAGCGCCCTTAGCATAGATCCCAAGATGATCCCGTCGGACCAACACGAGGTGGAAAAACCCGTCCAATGATCCAGCGCCCTCAGCATAGATCCCAAGATGATTCCGTCGGACCAACACGAGGTGGACATCCAATCCAGCGCCCTCAGCATAGATCGCACAACATACATAAACACAATTCATGCATACATATATGCAAAATCGCTATGTTCATCAATATGAACATACAAACACTCGATAACGAATATCATACAATTCAACGAAATAAATCCCATGTTCAACAACATGAATAAACCACATGCATGCTCAAAATACCAACATTAACAAATTACGATACTTGCCTTAGAATGGCGATAAGGGTTGTTACTACGAAGAAGAAATCTTCAACCAGCTCGAAGAACTCTCACTCGATCAATCCACCAAAACCCGAACCTTCAATGAATAATAACACCGGTATAACTAACGGTTCCGGATAATCGGTTTAATCATCAAGAACATCAAAAGAGCTTGATATTCTCGAACATGTGAGCTTACTACGCTGCCCTATATCAATTTGGATTTGAATCAACATTAGGATGCTAACCCTGACAAAAACTCGTAGTATCCTACCTAAGATCAAATGTATGCCACGGTCGGATTCTTCAATACATCACAGGATAATTCTTCTTACAATGATTCTAATCATGTTCTTCATTTATCCAAGCCAATCAAGATATCGAGATTACCCCGTAGAACACCGCAAGAACTTGATTACTAGGTTCACTTGTTAATCATCTTCTTCTTCAAGAAAATATCCCAAGTTCAATCCATTTAATGTCCCAATACGTATAATTTCATTAAGTAATACATAAGAACTTGATAATCTCCATAAACTTGCCATAATCGGTTTTGTAGCTTCATGATTGTGCTTAGGAGTTCAGACACTACAAGGTTCAATGTTCTAAATGATGAAGAAGTACCGAAACATCGAAAATATTCTTCTAACAATATGATGTTCGACTACGCACGAATTCAACTGACTAGATAATCTAAAAATATGTTCAAAACATCCTTAAGAATACTTAATCTAGTTGGTGAAGAATCACCTACCTCAAAATAGTGAAGAACAAGGAGAAACTTGAAGAAATTCAACACCGAGAGCTTGAACACCAATCTCCAATGTCTAGAATCTTCAAACTCGAGCTAGGATGATGATATGAGAGGTTTCGGATGGAGAGAGTGACCCTCCAAGTCTAAGAAACCGAGTATGAGAAGTGGTGTAACTAAAAAAAATGAGGATGGGTGCTGTCCTATTTATAGAAAATGGTTATTAGCGTGCGCTACGGCCATATACATAGCGTGTGCTAACGGGCTTGCAGTCTACTATTTCTGCCTGTTCTCGACTTAGCGTATGCTAACATCCCTTTACGTGCGCTAAGTACATAAATTAGCGTACGCTACCACTCATATAGCGTGCGCTAACGGCCATACGAATCTTACTGACCTCACTGTACTCAAAATTTAGCGTGCGCTATCCTCATACCAGTAGCGTGCGCTAAACAACGTTGGCTCGGCTTTTCCAAAAGCCGTCCAGGTTCATCCCGACATGTCCCGACCAAGATCCGCAGCTGATCTCACCTACCATCTTGTCTTAATCAAGTTGACTACGTATAGCGTGCGCTAAGGTTCATACACAGCGTGCGCTACAAAACCCAAATTAGCGTACGCTGCGCCTAGTTGTTAGCGTGCGCTACAAGTGCAAAAATTACAATATTGAACACAATCATGAAATCATACGCTTAACAACACCGGATCATGAAATATGCTGGATAATACTTAGATCAAATACAACATATACAATGGCACAGTGTTAAAAACACATTAGAATCTCGGTTATTACATGTATATCCTGGATTCCGTACACGGGGTGGATATGTGCACTGACACATTTCCGGATCGGGCGTACTGTGATGTCCATCTTGAGTCGTACTATCTTAGTCGTTCATAGTCCATTTATATATTTGGATGTGTTCGACGTTTTGTGACTAAGCGTTCATACGCCCGAGGGGTATGTCCGTTAGTCGGGTTGTTTTCCTTGAAATCTTATATATGTGAATTATATAATATCTTGAGAAACCATTTATCTTATATATGTATATCTGACCCTGTGTTGGGCGAAATACTTGTGTTTTATTTTAGGTCGAGGAAAAGGCAAGGCACGGGAAGATCATGGTGATGGCGAAGGGTTCGAAGGATACTAGTTCGAGGGCCCCAAGTCTTTTTTTGTCCGGTCATGTTCGTACCGTGTAATGTTATCTTTCCACTTTATTTTTAATTATGCACAAATGTATTGTTATTTAAAGTATATTCCATCTCCATATGGGTTATACTTATATTTTGGATCCTGTATATTATAAGGCCGTTGGCCATACTACTATAAACTCCTAATCGGAGTAAGTACTATGTATTGTGGTTCGGTATCACATGTATTGTATTTAATCTGTGTTTTGGGTATCGCCTGGTGGGTCCCAGTGTGGGGTCCACGGCACTATAATGGCCGCCTTATTGGGGTGTTATAGCTTCTCCTTATGACTCATTATTGATCGAACTAGTATCAAGAAACCTTCACGTCACGTGTGACCTGTGCAAGTGCCGAGCCCTGCGAGCCAAATACGGTATGTGATTTTTGTGCCATGGTTTAATTACTGGCAATATGTCTATTTGCGGATTATTGATCTTGATATTCCGTGTGATTTCGGCGAAATTTATCTTATCGATATTCTGAGTGATTTGTGGCAGAATTTATCTCATCGATATTCCGAGGTAATTTACAAATTTGATCCTTTGATTGATCTTGTTTCGACCTTGTCTCTATCTGATACTTTTTGTAGCACTTCTAGTGCAATTAATTCGTGATGAATTATTTCAGAGCGTGTAGACTCATCGTTGCTATTAACTTAGAATGATTTTGTGTTTGGCCGTATAGGCATGTTTAAACTATGCCCATGATAATTGTTTGGTTCTATCAATTTGGAAAAAAAATTGAGAGGTCGTGGTAGAGGAGTCTGGGGCCATGGTAGAGGCCGAGTTCCAAGACCACGGGTAAATACGCATGCAGATGTGGAATATAGTTTCATGGATAGTGGTTCGCCTACTGAAAGTCATTCGCACCACACCGAACAGCATGTTGGTGCACATGTGTCGATAAATACCTAAGGATGACGATAATTTCCTTTTGAGCAGCCGCAGCGCTTGTGTCGTTAATGGATCGGGGAAGAAATAAGGGGGAAAAGAAAGCACTCCTTCCATTTTTATTAGTAGAGCTTAGAGCATCGAATTTCTATCTACAATTATACCATCCAAATGGATCTCCCGGCACACACAGTGTGACAGAGTGAGAGAGATGCATCTTAACGAAAAAGGGTGGCAAAAAGAGGAGGCCTATCGATTTTGGGTAGTCTTTAAAAAACAAAAATTAAATTTCACATCGGTTATAAGAAAAACCGGTATTAGTTGTGAACATTACATCAGTTTAAAACACACTAATGTTAAACTATCAATTTTCTTTGACGTTCACATCGGTTCAGAACTAGCTGATATTAAGCTAAACATTTTACATCAGTTATTTTAATAATTGATGTGAATTAATTCATATCAACATCGGCTAATTCTAAACCGATGTGAACTTTAAAGAAAATTACAATTAAACCATCGCCTTCTTTACTACACCGATTCTCTTAAAACCAAGTTCCCATGTATCTTGGCGCTCTTATACTGTTTCTTAATTAGCACCCTTAATTCTCCAGCCATGGAGAAGGCCGAATAGGTTTTGAGAGGGATTTGATACAGAATCAATCGTCTTTTAAGATTGATTTTTTAAGAATTTTTGAGGTTCTTTGAAGTAGTGCTGTGGTTTTGGGAGTAGGGTTTGGAAAAGTGATAAAGGGAATTGACTGATTTTGGAATGTAAATTGAGTTGAGGTGCGATAATGTGCATTATGATATACATTATTGTATGCAATCGAGGGCCAAATTTGGGCCTCTCTGCCTAGAATAGAGGCTAGAAGTGGAGTCTTTCGTGCGCGCGTGCTAAGCTACATCAGTACGTGCGCTAAGGGTGAGAATAATTTTGGAGAGTTTTTCATATTTTGTTTTCTTTGACCAGTATTATGGTAGATATATGTATAAAAATTATCAATTTGACCCATTCCAAGTTGTAAACATATGGAGTTAAAGGTTTCCTTGGGTAATGGTCTTGTGGAAATATCTGCTAGTTGATCTTTTGTTCTCACAAAATTAAATAGATACCTTTCTTTTGTACATGGTCACGTAAGAAATAATGTCTAATATCTATATGTTTGGTTGTACTACGCAAAATGATGTTTTACTAAGATCAATGGCGCTTTTGTTATCAAATAAAAAAGGAGTATTTCCGATAAAATTGTCGTGATCCCAAAGTTGATTTTTAATCCAAAAAATTTTTGCACATGCACTTCTGGCAACACATATTAAGCTTTGGCTGTGAAAATCACTACACTAGTTTGTTTTTTACTTCCCTAAGATATTAAAAAAGAAGCAATAAAATGACATGTATCGCTTATACTCTTTTTGTCTATTTTCCAACCGCTTTAGTTGGTGTCGCTATATACAACTAAATTAAAGTCAAGACATGAAGGATACCATAAACCTAGCCTGAATATTCCACTTAAACAACAGGAAATTCATTTACATGCTGTTAAGTGTGATTCTTTTTGGCTTGATTGATATCATCTAGCACACAAAAAATAGCAAATATTTTATCTGGTCTAGATGCAGTTAAGTAAAATAAGGAGCCGATCATACTTCGAAAGAGATTTTGATCAACTGACTTCCTATTCTCATCTTTTCTAGTTTCAGTAAAGATGACATTGGAGTGGATATTGCTTTGCAACCTTCTGTCTTTAACTTTTTTGTAATATCGATTGTAATTTTTTTATTTTTTTATTATTTTGTACTCATTCAGTTAGAATTGTACAAGTGATGTTGTATTGTTTTGTACTTATTCGGTTATATTGGATCATTGTGGAACTGAACCATTTATGTTGTCGTTAGTATCGTTTTTACCAATTGCACAATACTTGGTGAGTTGTATTTTAAAGCCTATCTGGCGTGCGTTATGTACTGAGATAGCGCACGCTAGCTTGCGGACTTAGCGTATGTTAAGGTTTAAGATTATCGCATGTAAAACCTAATCAAACAAGGATCTATGTAGTGGTCAACAGGAGGGTCCAGTGGCTGACAGCTTTCGGCGTGCATGTGCATGACTGAGTCAATAGACGTTTAGTGCACATTAAAGGATAGGGCTAGCGTACGCTAAATGTAGATCAGTCCAAGTGAATCTAACGTGTGGTCTCAGATGCTTTCGGCGCGTGCCTGGATGTAGTCAATGAAGGTTTGCATACTTATTATATGGGTGATTAGGACATACTAAATTTGATATTAGGATACGCTCACGGGGTTGAAAAACCCAGCTTAATGCTTGTTGGATTGAGGTACCGACACTTGAAGGTGGGCTAATAGTGCAGAGTAGAGTTTTCAAACTCTTTTGCATTTGCAGAAGCGTAATTAAATTGCGGAAGAAAAACGACACAAGATTTATAGAGGTTCGGACAATTATGCCAACATTATCTCTTCGTATCTTTTTGCTTAGTCTTAAGATCAACCTCTACACCTCGTCTTCTATCGATCCGAGGGATACCGTTATAACCTTGTCTTCTATAGATCCAGATAAACCGTTATGCTCTTGTATTTTTGTCGGTCCAAGCTAAACCATTTTCCTTTTCTATCGGACAAGGAATCAACCTATCTAGCTTTCGATTGGTACTAGACAAACCTCACTTAGATTTAGATATGATTCTAATAATACCGGATCAACGATCCTAATAACACCGATCAATCTACAATCCTTTCTTTCCTCTCGTGTATATGGTTTAGTGTATGAACACTCAAATAAGCACAAATACAACAACAATAATCTATACAATGATAACATGTATATAAGTTTCTTGAAGTTGTTGTTATGAATAATACCAAATGCCTTGTTATTTATAGGCATAAAGCCTCAACTAGCCGTTAGCTTCAGTCCATTCATAGTGTGCGCTATCATTCCACTATAGTGTACGTAACAGCTTTAGCATACGTAACCCTTCTATGTAGCGTAAATTATCTTCTCATCATTCCAGTCCAGTAGATTATGTCTCTTCCATTACGTATGTTATCTCGTACGTAAGTACACCTTGTATCGTATGTTATTGTTGCTTCATAGCATACGTTAAACTTAAAGTCATATATCCATCACATGTTTGACCTTCTAGAATCAATCCAACATATTGATTTGGTTTTGAATTTGAATGCTCTTTAGCGTGCGCTATTGATCCTTCGTAGCGTGCGCTATTGCTACGTCACTGCATACGTCATTCTGTTGTGACCGTTGTGATGTATTTGACCTTCCTTTAGCGTACGTAACACTTATAGGATAGTGTACGTTATGTCGTCTGATTAGCGTGCATTAGCCTGCCCATTTGCGTGCGCTAACTGCTTCGGTGCAGAATACAGAATTCTTTGCATTTCTGTCCATCTCTTTGCGTCTTCGGCTTCTTTGTTGTTTCAATGTTGTTTCCTTTGTCGTTTTGGTTTGTGTCATTGTTTGTTTTCTTTGTTCGACAACTCATCATCAAAACTATTTTAGAATTATGTGGAATAGAATATTCCAACAATCTCCCCCTTTTTGATGATGACAAAACAACAATCAATTGACAGGATACCTGTAAAAATATAAAACATATACAGATCAAAATTTTCGACTTTTTCCGTTTTTGTTAGTCTCCCCATCTTCTCTTTTCTTTTCTTTTCTTTTCTTCTCCCCGTTATATTTTTTCGTCTTATTTTTCTCGACATAGTTCTCGTCATTTTCTCTTCATTTTCCTCTCATTTTTTATTTCATTTTTCTCGTCAATTTCTCCTTATTTTTCTCCCCCTTTTTGTCATTAGCAAAAGTGCACAAAATAATCATATAAGCAAGTGAAAAATTAAATATAAAATACGGGTAAAACTCCCCCTGAAAATTATATCTTCCCTTTTTTGATTTTTAAAAATATAACCCCCCGAGTTAAATACCAATTAATAAAAATACCAATTGATGAAATATATTAATTTTGATTTTTGGGGATCCAACTGACTCTCGATCGTTTTTCATTAGGTAAATAGACGATATTTGATATATTGGTTCCTATTGGAATCCATGATTTTTAATTTTAATCGTTCGTCTTGGGCTTTTACAATTCGAAATATGATGCCCGATTTTTAAACATTTACCAGAATGTGGTATTTTTAAATTTAAGGAATCATTAGATTCATTTTTAAAACTTGGTTTGAATCCTAATCCTTGTTTATTTAACGAAATTTTTTGAATCTAAAGTAATTTTTCAAAATTGTCATTTCCACGGGAAAATTTGTTCCTTAAGTCTTTAAGTTCATTTTGATATTTCAATAAATCATTTTTCAAAATATTCTCTTTTTTAAGACATAGCAAATGATCGGTTTTAAAAACTTTTCCTTTTTCTTTCATTTTGGAAAGTTCATTTCTAATATTTTATTTTTAGCTTTGAAAGATTTATTATCTTTCAAAGAATTTTGAAAATCCGAACTTTTAAATCTTTCAAAGAATTTTGAAAATCCGAATGTAAAAGTTCGAAAGAATTAAAAAGTTCGTCGTGAGACGAGGTACTTACTTGGATTTCGTCGTCACTTTCTGCAAAAGAACTTCATGCCATGCGTGCGAGATTATTTTGAATAAATTCATCTTCTTCGTCTTCCTCACCCCACGTGGCTATAAGCACTTCCTTCTTGGAAGTCGAGCCTCGGCAATTTTCAGCAAAGTGGCCTGGTTTTCCACAGTTTCGACAATTATTGTCGAATTTCTTTGACTCGTACTTATTGATGTATTTTCTTCGCCGATTCAATAAATTTTGATATTTATTGATATTCTTGGCTGTAACACCCCCAATCCACTCAGGGATATTACACGCCGTAGACCCTCTCCTCGAGGATCTACCAGGCTGATAACTAAAATCAAACATCTAAACATCGCCTTTAAGGCTAAAATGACTCAGTAGACCGACTTGGTCTTTCAATAATAACATACAACTCAATTCCAAACACATACCCACGCAAAAATACAATAAACTCCCGTACAACGGGGAAAAGATACTGCAGCGGAAAAGAAAATACCACTAGACCAATACGACATCAACAGATCCTCGTGTGATTAGTATCGTTCATCATTCATCATCCTTCGTGCCGACCCTGTGCTATGCTCCAAAACCTGAATGCAAAAATAGACATCCACCCCCCGAATACTCGGGGGTTAGCAAAACTCCACTGTTTTGCTAGTGCAAGTACAAGTGCAAAAATACGAGCCATACAATTCACATTCCACGAATAACAATAACCAGGAATCCTCAAAAATCCAAAAGTAACGAAAAGTACTTCCCGAGGCAAGAGTTTGAGTAAGACATTCCAAAAACCGAAAGGCCACAATAAAAGGGAAACAATTTATAAAACAGTTTAAAATGCCATCGAGAGTTTTAATAGAAAATAATTTAGGATTACCGAATCCTTATCTTTCCAAAATTCAACAGGGTCACACCAAAGGTTTTGTTTTCGCAAATAGAAAACCGACAATAATTCACAGGGCCAGAGCCCAACATCACGTGTCCTCAACGGACGTAAAATCAACGAAACATAATCACGCACGCGCATCACCTAGGACCGGGACGCTACCACAGACATCCCACTCGAGGCCTCGAAGGACCCTCCCGAGCTGGCTAGCGAAACAAATCACACACACGCATCGCCTAGGACCGGGACGCTACCACAGACATCCCACTCGAGGCCTCGAAGGACCCTCCCGAGCTGGCTAGCGAAACAAATCACACACATCTCACGGTTGGATCAATCGCTTGTTGCATCCTGGCCACATGATCGCATGCCATGTGCCACCGTAGATTATCTCAGGCTCTCACGGTTGGATCAATCACTTGTTGCATCCTGACCACATGATCACGTGCCATGTGTCACCGTAGACCTTCAACCATATCCACACATTCACACAAATAACATATCACATCAAGGATATTCAAACAATTCGCCCAGAGGCATCAAACACTTAGCACAACACCACGTCAATCCACAACGCACCGAAATGAAATAATATACGTCCACACACAATACCAAGTGCAACATTAACACCAAGCATATACATAGAATTCACATAGTTATTCACAAACCACGCCATTCACAAAACACACGCGTTTTGAAAGCAAGCCTTTAACAAGGCTAAACCGAATCTTTTGAAAGTTCAATTCAAACGATCAAACAACCACATTTAGACGATCACTAATTATCATATCCATAAAACAAGAATAGTATGGGCAAGGTACTTGCCTCGATATCACGGGCAATGGAAAAATGAACGGATACGGCCGGGTAGCCCTCAAATTCCCGAACACTATCTAGAACGCGATAGCACCGAAATTACGACGGAATAACACCACACGAATCATCAAACACCAACGAGATTCAACTCGGAAATCCTCGAGCACCTATAATCCTCCGGAAGGAACAATAAAACATGATTACAACGAGAATCGAGGCCAAAAACAACGGAAATCCCAACAACTATCGAAGGGAAACTCATTGGGACATTTAATCAAACACTTAATGTTCGATAACTCCCAAGAACACTCGAATCACTAATCGAGTTGAACGAACTCGAAATATGGATATACAACCCATAGAACACGATTAATAACATCATACTACACCAATCGATGTATCAAAATCGGACTAGAATCGAAATCAAGAACAAATTCTCCGAAAAGTCAACTTGAAGGAAAATCAAGAAATATACCTTGATTCGACGAAACACACGGATTGGATGATGATATAATCAACAAGGATCTTCCAAAATGCCTTGGAAATGATTAGAATCGGCCAAGAACTTGATTTCCCGAGCCTCCCGTCGCAAATCGAAAAAGGAAGAAAATCGCGTAGAAAATGAAATCGCCGAGCAGGGCTATATAGCGGGGTTACGGCCAGAATCGGCAAGTGCCTTACGGCCGTAACTCGGTCCCTAACGGACGTACTCGGCAGCCTTACGGCCAGAATCGCATTCGTCAAAATCGCCAAAGACTAAATGGACACTTACGGCCGTAACTCGCACACATTACGGCCGTAACCGGCCTTCGTCAGGAAGCTGCCAGGCGCCATACGGCCGTACCCGATCACGCCTTACGGCTGTAACTGGCACACGTTACGGCCGTAACCGGCACCTTACGGCCGTAACTCGGCCAGGCCAGGCCCTGCTCCGGCCGTGACTCGGCCGTGGCCACTCCGACGGCCCGGACGACCCCTAAACCCGAACCTGAGTAAAAACCGAAGATACGGTTACGAAGTACTCGCAAAGACGAATCCAAGCGCTAAGAGAACACACGATTCCGACCACCCGAAGTGTCGGAATTCGACAACGGAAGTAATTACCCCAAACTTTGGGAAATTACAAAAATGGCCCAAAACGCCCGGAAATCACGATACGTGATCGAAACACCGAACCAAAGCTCGCAACATGAATAATAACATTAAATGAACTTACGAGAAACTCGAAACAACAGTTTCGGACGAGATTCGCAAGAATCGAGCTCAAGTGCGGAAAAGTCGCTAAAAAGCTCGGAACTCAACAAAACGATACCGAAACGAACTCGGATGACAAAAAGTGCAGAATTAATCATTCTCGGAATGACGAAACGGTCATGAGCGAGTCGTCAAAACGGACTTCCGCCGAAAAAAAGAAATTTACTGAAAATTGAAAATTGCGGATATTACATTCTACCCTCCTTAAAAGAAGTTTCGTCCCGAAACTTAAAACAAGTAGGGAGAAGCAATATCCCGCCAGGAAAACTCGACGAGATACACAAAACTGAAAACTCGCGCCTAACGGCGAAACGCTGCAAGAAACGCAAAAAGACATACGGCGTGAAAACACGCTCCACGACGACCAACACAACGTCGCCGTTAGGAATATAATAAAACCAACAAATGACAAGCGTCATCAAACGGATAATATAGTCAAGTCAATTATCCGAACAATCACAAAACACCACGAACGAAAATCAATATGATTGACCACCCCAACGGTACATCAATCAAAACGCGAGCCAATCGCTGAAGAAATACTGAATTCCACCGCCCAAGGGTTGGAAGATCGAAAACGAGACAAATTTCCCGAATATAAAGAAATTAGGAAGGAGTCTGAACGCTCAACAATCACGAAATGAGATCAACAAAACCGAACAATCAAACGATCGAGCCACAAAGATCGAGACAACAAAAATCGAACGATCATGTTCGAATCACGAAGAACAATAAAATTCAAACAACAACTCCAAGGTTCACATCTCGACTCGAGACAATATATGATCCGGTGAAAACAACAACATATGCATTCGCATAAGATCCACATGAAAGGGAATAGAAATTGAAAAGTCACAACAACAAACGAGTTATTCCGAAACAATACCACGCTCGTTCGATCAACAAAAGCAAGGGGCAGGACAAGCTCAGAAAATGTCAACGAACATAAACGAGTTGACAGAGTCGAAAATACAGAAGTTCAAAATCCGATCCACTTCGAATAAAAGAACTAGTAGAATCAAAAGATGTTACTTCCGAACAAGGTTCACAAGAATCGAACCGAACTCGGAAAAGTTACAGCGATAACCAGATCGACCCAAAACAAGATCACAGCTTGTTCGAATGATGAAACCGAAATACAGAACATGTTCAGACAGTATCAAGGAACACGAGCGAATCGATAGACTTGATAGAGAGAGAATGCGGAAGTTAAAAATGATACGGGCATTATATTCGACCTCTTATAAAAGAAAGTCGTCCCCGCAACACACAATAACGGAAACAAGGAGACGACACAACAGGCAATCGACAGAAACATCCTTCAAAGGCCTCTCAAAGCCGATTCTGATATCTGAGCTGAAGCGCGAACTCCGAAAGTCTCGGTAGCCAATTCGCAAAACTGAATTCGGTGACCCTCGAGTCCACACTCGAAATGTGTTACTGACGAGAAGGACAAATTGCACGTACATTCCCCCGGCACATCACGGTTGAAATGCCTCGGCTTGGCATACCGAAAATACAAACGCTAGATACAATGGAGCATAACACCGTAAAACAACATACCGAAGATGCCAACTCAGCACAACAAGGAATCATAACACATATCATATACAACGATTACCATTGTAAAGTAATACACACACAAACACTACAACAACGACGGTATCGTTTGGCGACCTCAATGGCCCGAACGATAACCAGCACGTAATACAAACATCTTGAAACAATCACATATGTACACCAACGTACAAACCCAAGCTTCAACATCTCACACTCGTGTGGCACACGCAATCCACCACGAAACGACAACCATTAAATACCAGTTCACACCTCTCACAGAGGGCTAGTACAACAAATACGTGGCAACGCCTCAACGTTCATGCCACCAACTCGATCATACTCGGGAGCAAACACCATTACGACAACGCGAACATTATACATACATTCCCAAACGCAGATGGGAATTGATAGGTTTTTAAAAAAAATGAAAACCACCTTTTGAAAATAATTTAGGTAAAACACCGGTTGATCTTGAGTATCACCTTTCAAAAAAAAGTAAAAACGTGAAACATCGTTATCGAGACTTTGGAAAACCATTTCGCATTTGATAAAAATGAGGACACTTTCTTTTAGTGAAAAGTTTTCAGAATATTCGACCCTCGGGTCTAAGTAAAAGTGTTTATAAAACATTGAAAATATCTCAAAACATTTTGGTCCTCGAGGTAGAAGAATTTTGAAACATATTGTGGCACCTTAGAAGTACCGCGAGAAAACAATTCATTTGAAATGTACGTCTCGAAATTTATTTCTAAGATACTCAAGTTTTCAAAAATAATTCAATGCCAAAAAGGACGATGCCAAAAAGGCTAGAATGCCCAAAAATTTCAGGTAATCACACGGAACATCATAGCGCTGTGGGTCCCGCGTCGGAACCCACCAGGCTAAAAATCATTTACAAAAATGCCAAAAAGGCCGATGACGGTAATATTTCAAAAACTCACAGAAGCCATTTACAAAATGCTAAATACCGTCATAAGAATTTCGCCGAAACGATCAAGGCCATAATGCCAAAAACTAGGTTAAGGGAATAGGTTTTCGAAATAAAACTCCGTCGGTAAAATACCGAAAGTCATTACAAAAGAACTCACGCAGCGGATAAAAGAAATAAAGTCAAATATGCACAATCCAGTAACACTACTCCTCATATGAACGAAATATGAGGATCAAATAACCACATATCAAGAAATCAAAATCCATAAGAGGATTCCATCACTTAACAAATAATCATAAAAATAGCTCGTGTCACACGAGGCACAACACAAAGAAGGGAGACTTACAGCCACAAGTCGCACGAAGATGATGATCGCCCACGATACTAATCACGACAAACAAACTCAGACGACGCGTCGCGACACGACTTAGTCAGACATAATCCGACAAGACAAAACTCAACAGACACCACTGACCCGACAGCCTAGGTTTCCACAACCTAATTCTCTGATACCATTTATGTAACACCCCCAATCCACTCAGGGATATTACACGCCTTAGACCCTCTCCTCGAGGATCTACCAGGCTGATAACTAAAATCAAACATCTAAACATCGCCTTTAAGGCTAAAATGACTCAGTAGACCGACTTGGTCTTTCAATAATAACATACAACTCAATTCCAAACACATACCCACGCAGGGGTCAAAATACAATAAACTCCCGTACAACGGGGAAAAGATACTGCAGCGGAAAAGAAAATACCACTAGACCAATACGACATCAACGGATCCTCGTGTGATTAGTATCGTTCATCATTCATCATCCTTCGTGCCGACCCTGTGCTATGCTCCAAAACCTGAATGCAAAAATAGACATCCACCCCCCGAATACTCGGGGGTTAGCAAAACTCCACTGTTTTGCTAGTGCAAGTACAAGTGCAAAAATACGAGCCATACAATTCACATTCCACGAATAACAATAACCAGAATCCTCAAAATCCAAAAGTAACGAAAAGTACTTCCCGAGGCAAGAGTTTGAGTAAGACATTCCAAAACCGAAGGCCACAATAAAGGGAAACAATTTATAAAAGCAGTTTAAAATGCCATCGAGAGTTTTAATAGAAAATAATTTAGGATTACCGAATCCTTATCTTTCCAAAATCAACAGGTCACAAATTGAAAGGTTTTGTTTTCGCAAATAGAAAACCGACAATAATTCACAGGGCCAGAGCCCAACATCACGTGTCCTCAACGGACGTAAAATCAACGAAACATAATCACGCACGCGCATCGCCTAGGACCGGGACGCTACCACAGACATCCCACTCGAGGCCTCGAAGGACCCTCCCGAGCTGGCTAGTGAAACAAATCACACACACGCATCGCCTAGGACCGGGACGCTACCACAGACATCCCACTCGAGGCCTCGAAGGACCCTCCCGAGCTGGCTAGCGAAACAAATCACACACATCTCACGGTTGGATCAATCGCTTGTTGCATCCTGGCCACATGATCGCATGCCATGTGCCACCGTAGATTATCTCAGGCTCTCACGGTTGGATCAATCACTTGTTGCATCCTGACCACATGATCACGTGCCATGTGTCACCGTAGACCTTCAACCATATCCACACATTCACACAAATAACATATCACATC
The DNA here is from genome assembly GCA_033398695.1 of Orobanche coerulescens. NCBI lineage: Eukaryota > Viridiplantae > Streptophyta > Magnoliopsida > Lamiales > Orobanchaceae > Orobanche > Orobanche coerulescens. Next base: position 173,021,031 of record CM065808.1, read on the forward strand.
AAGGATATTCAAACAATTCGCCCAGAGGCATCAAACACTTAGCACAACACCACGTCAATCCACAACGCACCGAAATGAAATAATATACGTCCACACACAATACCAAGTGCAACATTAACACCAAGCATATACATAGAATTCACATAGTTATTCACAAACCACGCCATTCACAAAACACACGCGTTTTGAAAGCAAGCCTTTAACAAGGCTAAACCGAATCTTTTGAAAGTTCAATTCAAACGATCAAACAACCACATTTAGACGATCACTAATTATCATATCCATAAAACAAGAATAGTATGGGCAAGGTAGTTGCCTCGATATCACGAGCAATGGAAAAATGAACGGATACGGCCGGGTAGCCCTCAAATTCCCGAACACTATCTAGAACGCGATAGCACCGAAATTACGACGGAATAACACCACACGAATCATCAAACACCAACGAGATTCAACTCGGAAATCCTCGAGCACCTATAATCCTCCGGAAGGAACAATAAAACATGATTACAACGAGAATCGAGGCCAAAAACAACGGAAATCCCAACAACTATCGAAGGGAAACTCATTGGGACATTTAATCAAACACTTAATGTTCGATAACTCCCAAGAACACTCGAATCACTAATCGAGTTGAACGAACTCGAAATATGGATATACAACCCATAGAACACGATTAATAACATCATACTACACCAATCGATGTATCAAAATCGGACTAGAATCGAAATCAAGAACAAATTCTCAAAAGTCAACTTGAAGGAAAATCAAGAAATATACCTTGATTCGACGAAACACACGGATTGGATGATGATATAATCAACAAGGATCTTCCAAAATGCCTTGGAAATGATTAGAATCGGCCAAGAACTTGATTTCCCGAGCCTCCCGTCGCCAGCCGTCGAAAAAGGAAGAAAATCGCGTAGAAAATGAAATCTGGCCGAGCCAGGCTATATATAGCCGGCAGGGTTACGGCCGTAACCGGAAGTGCCTTACGGCCGTAACTCGGTCCCTTACGGCCGTACTCGGCAGGCCTTACGGCCGTAACCGGCATTCGTCAAAATCGCCAAAGACCTGGGACACTTACGGCCGTAACTCGCACACATTACGGCCGTAACCGGCTTTCGTCAGGAAGCTGCCAAGCGCCATACGGCCGTACCCGATCACGCCTTACGGCTGTAACTGGCACACGTTACGGCCGTAACCGGCACCTTACGGCCGTAACTCGGCCAGGCCAGGCCCTGCTCCGGCCGTGACTCGGCCGTGGCCACTCCGACGGCCCGGACGATCCCTAAACCCGAACCTGAGTAAAAACCGAAGATACGGTCACGAAGTACTCGCAAAGACGAATCCAAGCGCTAAGAGAACACACGATTCCGACCACCCGAAGTGTCGGAATTCGACAACGGAAGTAATTACCCCACACTTTGGGAAATTACAAAAATGGCCCAAAACGCCCGGAAATCACGATACGTGATCGAAACACCGAACCAAAGCTCGCAACATGAATAATAACATTAAATGAACTTACGAGAAACTCGAAACAACAGTTTCGGACGAGATTCGCAAGAATCGAGCTCAAGTGCGGAAAAGTCGCTAAAAAGCTCGGAACTCAACAAAACGATACCGAAACGAACTCGGATGACAAAAAGTGCAGAATTAATCATTCTCGGAATGACGAAACGGTCATGAGCGAGTCGTCAAAACAGACTTCCGCCGAAAAAAAGAAATTTACTGAAAATCGAAAATTGCGGATATTACATTCTACCCTCCTTAAAAGAAGTTTCGTCCCGAAACTTAAAACAAGTAGGGAGAAGCAATATCCCGCCAGAAAAACTCGACGAGATACACAAAACTGAAAACTCGCGCCTAGCAGTAACGCTGCAAGAAACGCAAAGACATCTGCGTGAAAACACGCTCCACGACGACCAACACAACGTCGCCGTTAGGAATATAATAAAACCAACAAATGACAAGCGTCATCAAACGGATAATATAGTCAAGTCAATTATCCGAACAATCACAAAACACCACGAACGAAAATCAATATGATTGACCACCCCAACGGTACATCAATCAAAACGCGAGCCAATCGCTGAAGAAATACTGAATTCCACCGCCCAAGGGTTGGAAGATCGAAAACGAGACAAATTTCCTGAATATAAAGAAATTAGGAAGGAGTCTGAACGCTCAACAATCACGAAATGAGATCAACAAAACCGAACAATCAAACGATCGAGCCACAAAGATCGAGACAACAAAAATCGAACGATCATGTTCGAATCACGAAGAACAATAAAATTCAAACAACAACTCCAAGGTTCACATCTCGACTCGAGACAATATATGATCCGGTGAAAACAACAACATATGCATTCGCATAAGATCCACATGAAAGGGAATAGAAATTGAAAAGTCACAACGACAAACGAGTTATTCCGAAACAATACCACGCTCGTTCGATCAACAAAAGCAAGGGGCAGGACAAGCTCAGAAAATGTCAATGAATATAAACGAGTTGACAGAGTCGAAAATACAGAAGTTCAAAATCCGATCCACTTCGAATAAAAGAACTAGTAGAATCAAAAGATGTTACTTCCGAACAAGGTTCACAAGAATCGAACCGAACTCGGAAAAGTTACAGCGATAACCAGATCGACCCAAAACAAGATCACAGCTTGTTCGAACGATGAAACCGAAATACAGAACATGTTCAGACAGTATCAAGGAACACGAGCGAATCGATAGACTTGATAGAGAGAGAATGCGGAAGTCAAAAATGATACGGGCATTACATTCGACCTCTTATAAAAGAAAGTCGTCCCCGCAACACACAATAACGGAAACAAGGAGACGACACAACAGGTAATCTACAGAAACATCCTTCAAAGGCCTCTCAAAGCCGATTCTGATATCTGAGCTGAAGCGCGAACTCCGAAAGTCTCGGTAGCCAATTCGCAAAACTGAATTCGGTGACCCTCGAGTCCACACTCGAAATGTGTTACTGACGAGAAGGACAAATTGCACGTACATTCCCCCGGCACATCACGGTTGAAATGCCTCGGCTCGGCATACCGAAAATACAAACGCTAGATACAATGGAGCATAACACCGTAAAACAACATACCGAAGATGCCAACTCAGCACAACAAGGAATCATAACACATATCATATACAACGATTACCATTGTAAAGTAATACACACACAAACACTAAAACAACGACGGTATCGTTTGGCGACCTCAATGGCCCGAACGATAACCAGCACGTAATACAAATATCTTGAAACAACCACATATGTACACCAACGTACAAACCCAAGCTTCAACATCTCACACTCGTGTGGCACACGCAATCCACCACGAAACGACAACCATTAAATACCAGTTCACACCTCTCACAGAGGGCTAGTACAACAAATACGTGGCAACGCCTCAACGTTCATGCCACCAACTCGATCATACTCGGGAGCAAACACCATTACGACAACGCGAACATTATACATACATTCCCAAACGCAAATGGGAATTGATAGGTTTTTAAAAAAAATGAAAACCACCTTTTGAAAATAATTTAGGTAAAACACCGGTTGATCTTGAGTATCACCTTTCAAAAAAAAGTAAAAACGTGAAACATCGTTATCGAGACTTTGGAAAACCATTTCTCATTTGATAAAAATGAGGACACTTTCTTTTAGTGAAAAGTTTTCAGAATATTCGACCCTCGGGTCTAAGTAAAAGTGTTTATAAAACATTGAAAATATCTCAAAACATTTTGGTCCTCGAGGTAGAAGAATTTTGAAACATATTGTGGCACCTTAGAAGTACCGCGAGAAAACAATTCATTTGAAATGTACGTCTCGAAATTTATTTCTAAGATACTCAAGTTTTCGAAAATAATTCAATGCCAAAAAGGACGATGCCAAAAAGGCTAGAATGCCCAAAAATTTCAGGTAATCACACGGAACATCATAGCGCTGTGGGTCCCGCGTCGGAACCCACAGGCTAAAAATCATTTACAAAAATGCCAAAAAGGCCGATGACGGTAATATTTCAAAAACTCACAGAAGCCATTTACAAAATGCTAAATACCGTCATAAGAATTTCGCCGAAACGATCAAGGCCATAATGCCAAAAACTAGGTTAAGGGAATAGGTTTTCGAAATAAAACTCCGTCGGTAAAATACTGAAAGTCATTACAAAAGAACTCACGCAGCGGATAAAAGAAATAAAGTCAAATATGCACAATCCAGTAACACTACTCCTCATATGAACGAAATATGAGGATCAAATAAACACATATCAAGAAATCAAAATCCATAAGAGGATTCCATCACTTAACAAATAATCATAAAAATAGCTCGTGTCACACGAGGCACAACACAAAGAAGGGAGACTTACAGCCACAAGTCGCACGAAGATGATGATCGCCCACGATACTAATCACGACCAACAAACTCAGACGACGCGTCGCGACACGACTTAGTCAGACATAATCCGACAAGACAAAACTCAACAGACACCACTGACCCGACAGCCTAGGTTTCCACAACCTAATTCTCTGATACCATTTATGTAACACCCCCAATCCACTCAGGGATATTACACGCCGTAGACCCTCTCCTCGAGGATCTACCAGGCTGATAACTAAAATCAAACATCTAAACATCGCCTTTAAGGCTAAAATCACTCAGTAGACCGACTTGGTCTTTCAATAATAACATACAACTCAATTCCAAACACATACCCACGCAGGGGTCAAAATACAATAAACTCCCGTACAACGGGGAAAAGATACTGCAGCGGAAAAGAAAATACCACTAGACCAATACGACATCAACGGATCCTCGTGTGATTAGTATCGTTCATCATTCATCATCCTTCGTGCCGACCCTGTGCTATGCTCCAAAACCTGAATGCAAAAATAGACATCCACCCCCCGAATACTCGGGGGTTAGCAAAACTCCACTGTTTTGCTAGTGCAAGTACAAGTGCAAAAATACGAGCCATACAATTCACATTCCACGAATAACAATAACCAGGAATCCTCAAAAATCCAAAAGTAACGAAAAGTACTTCCCGAGGCAAGAGTTTGAGTAAGACATTCCAAAAACCGAAAGGCCACAATAAAAGGGAAACAATTTATAAAACAGTTTAAAATGCCATCGAGAGTTTTAATAGAAAATAATTTAGGATTACCGAATCCTTATATTTCCAAAAATCAACAGGGTCACAGCCCAAAGGTTTTGTTTTCACAAATAGAAAACCGACAATAATTCACAGGGCCAGAGCCCAACATCACGTGTCCTCAACGGACGTAAAATCAACGAAACATAATCACGCACGCGCATCGCCTAGGACCGGGACGCTACCACAGACATCCCACTCGAGGCCTCGAAGGACCCTCCCGAGCTGGCTAGCGAAACAAATCACACACACGCATCGCCTAGGACCGGGACGCTACCACAGACATCCCACTCGAGGCCTCGAAGGACCCTCCCGAGCTGGCTAGCGAAACAAATCACACACATCTCACGGTTGGATCAATCGCTTGTTGCATCCTGGCCACATGATCGCATGCCATGTGCCACCGTAGATTATCTCGAGCTCTCACGGTTGGATCTATAACTTGTTGCATCCTGACGAAATGATCACGTGCCATGTGTCACCGTAGACCTTCAACCATATCCCCACATTCACACAAAAAACATAGCACATCAAGGATATGCAAACAATTCGCCCTGAGGCATCAAACACTTAGCACAACACCACGTCAATCCACAACGCACCGAAATGAAATAATATACGTCCACACACAATACCAAGTGCAACATTAACACCAAGCATATACATAGAATTCACATAGTTATTCACAAACCACGCCATTCACAAAACACACGCGTTTTGAAAGCAAGCCTGTAACAAGGCTAAACCGAATCTTTTGAAAGTTCAATTCAACGATCAAACAACCACATTTAGACGATCACTAATTATCATATCCATAAAACAAGAATAGTATGGGCAAGGTACTTGCCTCGATATCACGAGCAATGGAAAAATGAACGGATACGGCAGGGTAGCCCTCAAATTCCCGAACACTATCTAGAACGCGATAGCAGAAATTCTGACGGAATAACACCACACGAATCATCAAACACCAACGAGATTCAACTCGGAAATCCTCGAGCACCTATAATCCTCCGGAAGGAACAATAAAACATGATTACAACGAGAATCGAGGCCAAAAACAACGGAAATCCCAACAACTATCGAAGGGAAACTCATTGGGACATTTAATCAAACACTTAATGTTCGATAACTCCCAAGAACACTCCAATCACTAATCGAGTTGAACGAACTCGAAATATGGATATACAACCCATAGAACACGATTAATAACATCATACTACACCAATCGATGTATCAAAATCGGACTAGAATCGAAATCAAGAACAAATTCTCCGAAAAGTCAACTTGAAGGAAAATCAAGAAATATACCTTGATTCGACGAAACACACGGATTGGATGATGATATAATCAACAAGGATCTTCCAAAATGCCTTGGAAATGATTAGAATCGGCCAAGAACTTGATTTCCCGAGCCTCCCGTCGCCAGCCGTCGAAAAAGGAAGAAAATCGCGTAGAAAATGAAATCTGGCCGAGCCAGGCTATATATAGCCGGCAGGGTTACGGCCGTAACCGGCAGTGCCTTACGGCCGTAACTCGGTCCCTTACGGCCGTACTCGGCAGGCCTTACGGCCGTAACCGGCATTCGTCAAAAATCTGCCCGGCCAGTGGACACTTACAGCCAGTAACTCGCACACATTACGGCCAGTAATCGGCCTTCATCGAAGCCGCCAGCGCCATACGGGCGTGCCGATCACGCCTTACAGCCGTAGCGCTGCGTTACGGCCGTAACGGCACCTTACGGTCGTAACTCGGCGAGCCGAGCCACCTTTCCCGTAGTGACTCGGCCGTAGCCACTCGGCCGGGCGACCCTAAACCCGAACACGAGTAAAACCGAAGATACGGTTCTGAAGTACTTGCAAAAGATCGAAGCGCTAAGAGAACACATGATTCCGACCACCCGAAGTGTCGGAATTCGACAACGAAGTAATTACCCCAAACTTTGGGAAATTACAAAAATGGCCCAAACGCCGGAAATCACGATACGTGATCGAAACACCGAACCAAAGCTCGCAACATGAATAATAACATTAAATGAACTTACGAGAAACTCGAAACAACGATTTGGACGAGATTCGCAAGAATCGAGCTCAAGTGCGGAAAAGTCGTTAAAAGCTCGGAACTCAACAAAAGCGATACCGAAGCGAACTCGGATGACAAAAAGTGCGAATTAATCATTCTCGGAATGACGAAGCGGTCATGAGCGAGTCGTCAAACGGACTTCCGCCGAAAAAGAAATTTCTTGAAAATTGAAAATTGCGGATATTACATTCTACCCTCCTTAAAAGAAGTTTCGTCCGAAACTTAAAACAAGTAGGAGAAGCAATATCCGCCAGAAAACTCGACGAGATACACAAAGCGAAAACTCGCCCTAGCAGTAACGCCGCAAGAAAGCGCAAAGACATACGGCGTGAAAACACGCTCCACGACGACCAATACAACGTCGCCGTTAGGAATATAATAAAACCAACAAATGACAAGCGTCATCAAACGGATAATATAGTCAAGTCAATTATCCGAACAATCACAAAACACCACGAACGAAAATCAATATGATCGACCACCCCAACGGTACATCAATCAAAACGCGAGCCAATCGAAGAAATCTTGAATTCCACCGCCCAAGGGTTGGAAGATCGAAAAGCGAGACAAATTTCCCGAATATAAAGAAATTAGGAAGGAGTCCAGGCGCTCAACAATCACGAAATGAGATCAACAAAACCGAACAATCAAACGATCGAGCCACAAAGATCGAGACAACAAAAATCGAACGATCATGTTCGAATCACGAAGAACAATAAAATTCAAACAACTCCAAGGTTCACATCTCGACTCGAGACAATATATGATCCGGTGAAAACAACAACATATGCATTCGCATAAGATCCACATGAAAGGGAATAGAAATTGAAAAGTCACAACGACAAACGAGTTATTCCGAAACAATACCACGCTCGTTCGATCAACAAAATCAAGGGCGGGACAAGCTCGAGAAAATGTCAACGAACATAAGCGAGTTGTGAGTCGAAAATACAGAAGTTCAAAATCCGATCCACTTCGAATAAAAGAACTAGTAGAATCAAAAGATGTTACTTCCGAACAAGGTTCACAAGAATCGAACCGAACTCGGAAAAGTTACAGCGATAACCAGATCGAACCAAAACAAGATCACAGCTTGTTCGAACGTTGAAACCGAAATACAGAACATGTTCAGACAGTATCAAGGAACACGAGCGAATCGATAGACTTGATAGAGAGAGAATGCGGAAGTCAAAAATGATACGGGCATTACATTCGACCTCTTATAAAAGAAAGTCGTCCCCGCAACACACAATAACGGAAACAAGGAGACGACACAACAGGCAATCGACAGAAACATCCTTCAAAGGCCTCTCAAAGCCGATTCTGATATCTGAGCTGAAGCGCGAACTCCGAAAGTCTCGGTAGACAATTCGCAAAACTGAATTCGGTGACCCTCGAGTCCACACTCGAAATGTGTTACTGACGAGAAGGACAAATTGCACGTACATTCCCCCGGCACATCACGGCTGAAATGCCTCGGCTCGGCATACCGAAAATACAAACGCTAGATACAATGGAGCATAACACCGTAAAACAACATACCGAAGATGCCAACTCAGCACAACAAGGAATCATAACACATATCATATACAACGATTACCATTGTAAAGTAATACACACACAAACACTACAACAACGACGGTATCGTTTGGCGACCTCAATGGCCCGAACGATAACCAGCACGTAATACAAACATCTTGAAACAATCACATATGTACACCAACGTACAAACCCAAGCTTCAACATCTCACACTCGTGTGGCACACGCAATCCACCACGAAACGACAACCATTAAATACCAGTTCACACCTCTCACAGAGGGCTAGTACAACAAATACGTGGCAACGCCTCAACGTTCATGCCACCAACTCGATCATACTCGGGAGCAAACACCATTACGACAACGCGAACATTATACATACATTCCCAAACGCAAATGGGAATTGATAGGTTTTTAAAAAAAATGAAAACCACCTTTTGAAAATAATTTAGGTAAAACACCGGTTGATCTTGAGTATCACCTTTCAAAAAAAAGTAAAAACGTGAAACATCGTTATCGAGACTTTGGAAAACCATTTCGCATTTGATAAAAATGAGGACATTTTCTTTTAGTGAAAAGTTTTCAGAATATTCGACCCTCGGGTCTAAGTAAAAGTGTTTATAAAACATTGAAAATATCTCAAAACATTTTGGTCCTCGAGGTAGAAGAATTTTGAAACATATTGTGGCACCTTAGAAGTACCGCGAGAAAACAATTCATTTGAAATGTACGTCTGGAAATTTATTTCTAAGATACTCAAGTTTTCGAAAATAATTCAATGCCAAAAAGGACGATGCCAAAAGGCTAGAATGCCCAAAATTTCGAGTAATCACACGGAACATCATAGCGTGGGTCCCGTCGGAACCCACCAGGCTAAAAATCATTACAAAAATGCCAAAAAGGCCGATGACGGTAATATTTCAAAAACTCACAGAAGCCATTTACAAAATGCTAAATACCGTCATAAGAATTTCGCCGAAACGATCAAGGCCATAATGCCAAAAACTAGGTTAAGGGAATAGGTTTTCGAAATAAAACTCCGTCGGTAAAATACCGAAAGTCATTACAAAAGAACTCACGCAGCGGATAAAAGAAATAAAGTCAAATATGCACAATCCAGTAACACTACTCCTCATATGAACGAAATATGAGGATCAAATAACCACATATCAAGAAATCAAAATCCATAAGAGGATTCCATCACTTAACAAATAATCATAAAAATAGCTCGTGTCACACGAGGCACAACACAAAGAAAGGAGACTTACAGCCACAAGTCGCATGAAGATGATGATCGCCCACGATACTAATCACGACCAACAAACTCAGACGACGCGTCGCGACACGACTTAGTCAGACATAATCCGACAGGACAAAACTCAACAGACACCACTGACCCGACAACCTAGGTTTCCACAACCTAATTCTCTGATACCATTTATGTAACACCCCCAATCCACTCAGGGATATTACACGCCGTAGACCCTCTCCTCGAGGATCTACCAGGCTGATAACTAAAATCAAACATCTAAACATCGCCTTTAAGGCTAAAATGACTCAGTAGACCGACTTGATCTTTCAATAATAACATACAACTCAATTCCAAACACATACCCACGCAGGGGTCAAAATACAATAAACTCCCGTACAACGGGGAAAAGATCTTTGCGGAAAAGAAAATACCACTAGACCAATACGACATCAACGGATCCTCGTGTGATTAGTATCGTTCATCATTCATCATCCTTCGTGCCGACCTGTGCTATGCTCCAAAACACGAATGCAAAATAGACATCCACCCCGAATACTCGGGGTTAGCAAAACTCCTTTGTTTTGCTAGTGCAATACAAGTGCAAAAATACGAGCCATACAATTCACATTCCACGAATAACAATAACCAGAATCCTCAAAATCCAAAAGTGACGAAAAGTACTTCCCGAGGCAAGAGTTTGAGTAAGACATTCCAAAACCGAAAGGCCACAATAAAGGAAACAATTTATAAAAGCAGTTTAAAATGCCATCGAGAGTTTTAATAGAAAATAATTTAGGATTACCGAATCCTTATCTTTCCAAAAATCAACAGGGTCACAGCCCAAAGGTTTTGTTTTCGCAAATAGAAAACCGACAATAATTCACAGGGCCAGAGCCCAACATCACGTGTCCTCAACGGACGTAAAATCAACGAAACATAATCACGCACGCGCATCGCCTAGGACCGGGACGCTACCACAGACATCCCACTCGAGGCCTCGAAGGACCCTCCCGAGCTGGCTAGCGAAACAAATCACACACACGCATCGCCTAGGACCGGGACGCTACCACAGACATCCCACTCGAGGCCTCGAAGGACCCTCCCGAGCTGGCTAGCGAAACAAATCACACACATCTCACGGTTGGATCAATCGCTTGTTGCATCCTGGCCACATGATCGCATGCCATGTGCCACCGTAGATTATCTCAGGCTCTCACGGTTGGATCAATCACTTGTTGCATCCTGACCACATGATCACGTGCCATGTGTCACCGTAGACCTTCAACCATATCCACACATTCACACAAATAACATATCACATCAAGGATATTCAAACAATTCGCCCAGAGGCATCAAACACTTAGCACAACACCACGTCAATCCACAACGCACCGAAATGAAATAATATACGTCCACACACAATACCAAGTGCAACATTAACACCAAGCATATACATAGAATTCACATAGTTATTCACAAACCACGCCATTCACAAAACACACGCGTTTTGAAAGCAAGCCTTTAACAAGGCTAAACCGAATCTTTTGAAAGTTCAATTCAAACGATCAAACAACCACATTTAGACGATCACTAATTATCATATCCATAAAACAAGAATAGTATGGGCAAGGTACTTGCCTCGATATCACGAGCAATGGAAAAATGAACGGATACGGCCGGGTAGCCCTCAAATTCCCGAACACTATCTAGAACGCGATAGCACCGAAATTACGACGGAATAACACCACACGAATCATCAAACACCAACGAGATTCAACTCGGAAATCCTCGAGCACCTATAATCCTCCGGAAGGAACAATAAAAAATGATTACAACGAGAATCGAGGCCAAAAACAACGGAAATCCCAACAACTATCGCAGGGAAACTCATTGGGACATTTAATCAAACACTTAATGTTCGATAACTCCCAAGAACACTCCAATCACTAATCGAGTTGAACGAACTCGAAATATGGATATACAACCCATAGAACACGATTAATAACATCATACTACACCAATCGATGTATCAAAATCGGACTAGAATCGAAATCAAGAACAAATTCTCCGAAAAGTCAACTTGAAGGAAAATCAAGAAATATACCTTGATTCGACGAAACACACGGATTGGATGATGATATAATCAACAAGGATCTTCCAAAATGCCTTGGAAATGATTAGAATCGGCCAAGAACTTGATTTCCCGAGCCTCCCGTCGCCAGCCGTCGAAAAAGGAAGAAAATCGCGTAGAAAATGAAATCTGGCCGAGCCAGGCTATATATAGCCGGCAGGGTTACGGCCGTAACCGGCAGTGCCTTACGGCCGTAACTCGGTCCCTTACGGCCGTACTCGGCAGGCCTTATGGCCGTAATCGCATTCGTCAAAAATCGCCCGGCCAGTGGACACTTACTACCGTAACTCGCACACATTACGGCCATCGCCTTCGTCAGGAAGCTGCCAGGCGCCATACGGCCGTACCCGATCACGCCTTACGGTCGTAACTGGCACACGTTACGGACGTAACCGGCACCTTACGGCCGTAACTCGGCCAGGCCAGGCCCTGCTCCGGCCGTGACTCGGCCGTGGCCACTCCGACGGCCCGGACGACCCCTAAACCCGAACCTGAGTAAAAACCGAAGATACGGTTACGAAGTACTCGCAAATACGAATCCAAGCGCTAAGAGAACACACGATTCCGACCACCCGAAGTGTCGGAATTCGACAACGGAAGTAATTACCCCAAACTTTGGGAAATTACAAAAATGGCCCAAAACGCCCGGAAATCACGATACGTGATCGAAACACCGAACCAAAGCTCGCAACATGAATAATAACATTAAATGAACTTACGAGAAACTCGAAACAAAGATTTGGACGAGATTCGCAAGAATCGAGCTCAAGTGCGGAAAAGTCGCTAAAAAGCTCGGAACTCAACAAAACGATACCGAAACGAACTCGGATGACAAAAAGTGCAGAATTAATCATTCTCGGAATGACGAAACGGTCATGAGAGAGTCGTCAAAACGGACTTCCGCCGAAAAAAAGAAATTTACCGAAAATCGAAAATTGCGGATATTACATTGGCATAAAATATTGATTCTTCATCATTATCATCCACCGGGATGATTTCTTCATTTGATCTTGACATCTTATCTTTTAAAGCTATCGATCATCCCTTTGGTTTTGGCTTGGCATTACGGGATTTTAAACTATATTATAGTTTATTAGAGAACCAACGAGGGTGCTAAAATTGAGAGTATTGATATCTTTAGATTCCATTATAGCCATAACTGTTATGGTCCCACTCAACAAGTAGTGATCATAAGGTTTTCTTCACTTTTTCACTACTTTATATTGGTTTTCCAAAACAAGCCAATCCATTTGTAATGACCGAAAATCGGTTGTGCATGTTCGTTATGGACTCTTCGTTCTTCATCATAACTAGCTCGTAGTCATGGAGAAGCATATTGATCTTCGTCTCCTTGACTTGTGATGTTCCTTCATGAGTTACCTCAAGCATTTTCCAAATCTCTTTTCCACTATCACATGATGATATCCGGTTGTGTTCTTCCGGATTTAAAACGCAATAAAGTAATTGTGTTGCTTTAAAATTATAGTGGTCGTTCTTCCAATCTGTATCATCATACTCTTCAAAGATTTTGAGAGTTACATTGGAATTCGTGGAAATTTTCGGACCTAGACATATGAATTTCCAGAGCTCAATATCATAGGCTCAGATGAATATTTACATCTTCTTTTTCCACGTCATAAAATTAGATCCATCGAAAAATAGAGGTCGATTTAAAGCAAGACCTTCGACCGGGGTAAACTGGAGTGCCATTGGATCTTTTTCTCCTCGAATGTTAAGCCGACTTTTAGAGATACCTCTCTAACACCAATTGCTGGGTTATGGTACCGCCACTTGAAGGTGGGATAATAGTGCAAAGTAGAGCTTTCAAACTCGTTTGCATTTGCGGAGGCGTAATTAAATTGCGGAAGATAAACGACACAATATTTAGAGGTTCGGACAAATATGCCTACATCCTCTCTTCGTATCTTTTTCCTTGGACTTAAGATCAACCTCTATACCTCGTCTTCTATAGATCCGATCGATCCAAGATAAACTGTTATGCTCTTGTCTTTTTGTTGGTCCAAGCTAAATAATTTTCCTTTTCTATCAGACAAGGAATCAACCTATCTATATTTCGATTGGTACTAGACAAATCTCACTTGGATTTAAATATGATTCTAATAATACCGGATCAACGATCCTAATAACACCGATCAATCTACAATCCTCTCTTTCCTCTCGTGTATATGATTTAGTGTACGAACACTCAAACTCTTATCAATTAAGCACAAATGCAACAACAATAATTTATACAATTATAACAAGTATGTATATAAGTTCCTTGAAGTTGTTATGACTGATACAAATGCCTTTGTATTTATAGGCGCGAAGCCTCAACTAGCCGTTAGCTTCTGTCCATTCATAGCGTGCACTATACTTCCACTATAGCGTATGTAACAGCTTTAGCATACGTAACCCTTATATGTAGCGTACGCTATCTGCTCATCATTCTAGTCCAGTAGCTTCTGTCTCTTTCATTACATCCGTTATCTCGTACGTTAAGTACACCTTGTAGCATACATTATTGTTGCTTCGTAGCGTATGTTAAATTTAAAGTCATATATATATTGCATGCTTTGACCTTCTAGAATCAATCCAACTGATTGATTTGGTTTTGAATTTGAATGCGCTTTAGCGTGCGCTATTGATCCTTTTTAGCGTGCACTATTGCTACGTCACTGCATAAGTCATTCTATTGTGACCATTGTGATGTATTTGACCTTCCTTTAGCATACATAACACTTATATGATAGTATACGTTATCTCGTTTGATTAGCATGTTGTTAGCTTGCCCATTTGTAGGTGCTAATTGCTTTGGTGCAGAATGCAGAATTCTTTGCATTTCTGTCCATCTCTTTGCGTCTTCGACTTCTTTGTTGTTTCCTTTGTTGTTTTGGTTTGTGTCATTGCTGTTTTTCTTTGTGCGACAACTCATCATCAAAACCATTTTATAATTATGTGGAATAGAATATTCCAACAATGCTTAGCTGCGCTAGTGCACGCTAAGGCTCTTATTAGCGCATGCTAGTAATGTATATTATTTATACCTGCAGAACATAAATTATTGATCGCGTCATCCATTCTTTCATTCTATCCGAGATATAAAGTCCTTAGAGTGATTTGTGAGACCCAAACACTTGAGTGTTTGCGGGATTGGTCATCTCTAACAATTGGGAAGCAACTTGAAGTGGATTCAATCTTAGGATTCCATCTATTTCCTTGAATTGAGACATTTGCTCTTCATCTTCAAGAGGTATGTTGTCTAATCTTTATGTTAATTTCGAGATGATGATGATATTGTTGATGATTACTTCATGTGTTGTCAATTTGTTGGAGGATAACATGATTATTGTTGGTTTTTATACCACATGATGAAGAGCATGGTAAAATTAAAACTTAAGGATAAGGATATTCTTGACGTTTAGAAATACTTTGACGTTATAATCATGTTTTGGAGAAATTATGTTAAGCTTGCTTAGTTATTACATAGTTTAGAGATGATTGTTGATACCATTGATATTCTTGGGAGGTTATAACCATTTTAATGAAAGATTGTGATGAGTTATCAGATAATTATTATAGTTTTGAAATAGTTGGGGTTAAACCTGATGATTGATCCAAAATTCTTGATCAATTTGTGATTCATGACGGTTTAAGCCATTATTTTAACTGTTAGTGATGTTCTTGAGGAGAGTATGATGATTAATGATGATATTGTCATAATAGGATGATTAATTGTACGTTTATTTATAATTCTTGTAGAACGGATTATCATAAATATTGAATAACATTATGAACATATTATTTTGGTCATAGAGATGAATTAAGGAGGTCGGAATTCACAATTTATGACCTTGATATTCATTTGAATAGCTTGAACTATTCGTGTTGAATCGAGTATATCAATTTACATGAATCCAGTAACGCTATTGTGATTGTGTTATTGAATGAATTGTATTTCATTCAAGGTTGCTTGCTCAAGTGAGTGTTGTTTATCGAAGGACGTCGTTCGTTCGTTCGAGGGAAGACTACTTTTTGCCTTCAGAATTGAGGCAAGTTATCTTGCTTGGTAATAATGATAAATGACTCTTGTGAATATTGTACATTTCATGTATTTGTAATGCTTTATGAATCTATGATTCATATCGATGTTTTGTTGTTGATCGTGTTGATCATTTTGTTATGGGATTGTAATCTCATGTTGACTATCTTTGATACTGTTGATCTTGTTGATTGTTGTTGTCACTTCGGTAAGTTCCTTTATTCCTTGTTGGATATGTTGATTATTTGAGTTTTGTTTTCATGTTCTATCGTGACATTTATGGAACTATATCTGCGTGCCGATTGGTTATGTGTAGGATTTTTAGTCGGGCACATATGGTTGTGTGTTTATGTTTCCACATTGGATCGTGCATACGAGACGATTACTTCATGAGACTAATTAGATATATTATCCCACGCATATCATGAGGATTCCCTATACGGGGTGGACATGTGCACATACACATTTTCGTGTCCGGCGTACTTTTTGTCCGTCTTTGGGCCATATTATTGGTCGTTCATCCACCATGTGTGATTGGGTTTTTCCGATGGTTTGTAATTGGTTGTCCATACGCTCGAGGTGTATGTTGACAGTCGGGAATTGTTTCATGGAGATCTATTTTATGTCCACTTTATTGTATTTGTGTTCTACTGTATTATTTTGGGTGTACTCCATCTTTGTATGGTCTATACTTACATTTGGATACCGTGTAGTGTGGAAATTTATAGTCGTATGATGTCTAAACTCCTCGGTGGGGTGTTGGGTAATATTATGTGGTTCATTACTTCCGTTATATTACGGCCGGTTAGTTTTTTTATATCGCCTGGTGGGTCCCAGTGTGGGATCCACAACACTATACTAGTCATTTTCAGGGTGTTACAGAAGTTGGCATCAGAGAGAATTGTTTATCCTTATGATTCATTGCTGACCGAACTAGTATGAAGAAACCTTCATGTCACGTGTGACCGGTGCAAGTGCCGTGCCCTGCGAGCCAAATACGGTATGTAATTTTTGTGCCATGGTTTAATTACTGTCGATATGTCTATTTGCGAAATTGATCCTTTTCTTGATCTTGATATTCCGAGTGATTTTGGTGGAATTTATGTTATTGATATTCTCAGTGATTAGTGGTGGAATTTATCTGATCGATATTCCGAGGTAATTTGCCAATTTGATCATTTCATTGATCTTGTTTCAACCTTGTCTCTATATGATATTTTGTGTAGCACTTGTAGTGCAATTAATCTGTGATGAATTATTTTTTAGCGCGTAGACTCATTATTGCTATTAACTTAGCATGAGTTTTGTTTGGCCGTATAGGCATGTTTAAACTATGCTCATGATAATTGTTTGGTTCTTTCAATTAGGGAAAGAAACTTGAGAGGTTGTGGTAGAGGATTCTGAGGCCACGGTAGAGGCCGAGCCCCAAGACTGTAATACCCGAGATTTCCGTTCCGGTTATTTTGGATTTTACCTGATATTTCTTGGTTGCCGAGTGTCGGTATTATTTTCTCGATGATTAACTTTTGTGTTTATGGCAGTATGTGGTGAATTGTTATATGTTGTTTTCATTTCGGATCGATGATGTTGTCCGTGAGGGTTTTGTCGTGTTCGTTTCGTGCATTTTTGAAAATCGAGTCGCCGGCGCATGACGGCTGGGCACGGGCCGGACAGTTGCGGCAGGAACCGGCAGGGCAGCTGGACAGGTGCGGCAGAAACCGTCATAGCGCACGCTACTGTCGGATGGCAGCGCGCGCTAATCGACAGGCATAGCGCACGCTATCGGCCGCCCAACGCACGCCACCTGGCTGGGCGGAGAGGTTTATGAGGTTTTGGACTCGGGAAAGATCGGTAGGTAGCGTATGCTACTGTTGGTCGTTGCGCGCGCTAATCGTCAGGTGTAGCGCACGCTATCAGCCGATCAGTGCACGCTACCTGGCCGGCGATTTAGTCGGGGGTTACGGGTGATCGGCTAAGCGCCGCAAGCGCCCACCACAGTAGCCTTATCGCGGTCGGACAAGAAAGTTCTGAATGGCAGGATAGATCGGCAGGATTGGGTCGTGCGGGCCCCGGTCGAAGGTTCTAGGTCGAGACTGCCCGTTAGTGCATGCTAGTCGGAACACCTAGCGCACGCTAATGCTCACCTCTATAAATATGACTGAGCAGTCATATTTTCACCCATTTTTCATTTCTCTCCTTTCCCTTTCATGGCTGGAGTCTTGGTGAGCAAGGAGGCATGTTGTCAAGCGATTACTCCACGAAGTCCTAGAGTTCATATCATTGATTAATCATTTCATAACCTCCTCTGATTGACCGAATCAAGGTTAGATTTTCTAAAATCTTAGTTTTAGGAAATTGGGGGTTTTACTTGGTTTTGTACGATTTAACCGTGGTAACCTAGATTAGGGACGGATTGATGCTTATTAAGCTGTATTCTATCATTTTCCTTGTTGTTCCATGGTTGGATTGCCAAGGATTCGTCGTTTTATTAAGTTCCTAATCGACGCCTTGAAGGTGTTCGATAAATGGTCTTAGAGGGGGATTCGGGCGTTATAGGATTATTGTTCGGCATACGATCATTGATTTATTGATGATATGTCTTAGGAACGAAATCCTTGTGAAGAACTCGATTCGGAACCCTTCCGTTCATTGTCTTCTTTGGGGTCCGAGGTTTCCCGGTTGAACCGTGTTCTTTGGAGTGTTCGGTATCGGTTATTGAGGCAAGTATTCTACTTATATGATTTGTGCCTTGTGAATAGAGCTTACGTATTGGATTTATGATGATTTGGTTTACCTTCGTGGATATGATTCGTGTGAATTGATTATTCGAATATTTGTTGGTATTAATGATGTTCTTGCATATTTAACATTGTGAAGTTGTGTTGGTCATGTTAATCGCGTGATCCGTGTTGGGCTTGATTGCTCGGGTTTGATGTATTGTGATGATTATGGTTATTGTGTTGGATTTATTATACACTTGGACATGTATTTTGGTGTATGATTGGATGTTCGAACATATTTGTGTTAAGGTGTGTTGTTCGTGGGGATGTGTTGCGTTGTTTGATATTTGTTGGGAAGTGAGTGTGTGTGGTCCAGGTACGGTCCGTCGTGGCCTCTGGAGTTTAGTATATGAGGTGTACGAATAGTGTGTGTGGTCCAGGTACGGTTCGTCGTGGCCTCTGGAGTTCGATACATTAGGTATACGAACAGTGTGTGTGGTCCAGGTACTGTCCTTCGTGGCCTCTGGAGTTCGGTACATGAGGTGTACGAACAGTGAATGTGTGGAACCGGGTACGGACAGTCGTGGCCTCCGGGGCTTGTTACTTGACGAGTACGAACAATGAATGAACGAATAATGTTTTGATGTTAAATCTCGGACACGTGATGATTTATTTACTAATGTGTTTTGAAACAAGAACCGGGCTGAAGCCATAAGGATTTTTGAAAGAGGTTTTGTAATATGGGACACGAGGTCCAAAAGAAATTGTACTTTAAAAATTCCCGAGATGCCGAATTTAATTTTAAAAACTTCATCACTTGTTTTCTGATTAACAAAACCTCTCGGAAATGTTTTGACAATTGATTGTGTTACCTGATTCATGGTTTCTTTCTGCTTGATACATTTCGTGTTAGAGCAAAATCGGTATTTGCGCCGTTGTGCGGAAGCGTAAGTATAAAGTGCGGAATATAAACGACACACGGATTTACAGAGGTTCGGCTATTAACGAAGCCTACTTCCTCTCTCGGTATCTTTTTCTATAGGATAAAGATCAAAACCTCTGCACCTCTCTTTTATCGGTCGAGGGATAACCGTTACAGTCACGTCTTCAATTGGTCCGTGATAAACCACTCGTACTTGTCTTTGTGTCGGTCCAAGTTAAACCGTTTTCCTTTTCTATCGGACAAGGAAGCAACCGCTCTAGCTTTCTATGGGTACTAGATAAACATCACTTAGATATCGATTGCGATTCTAACAATGCCGTATCCTTGATCCTAATAACATCGAATCCAATATTATCTTTTCTTTTACCTCATCGTGTATGTGTTGAATGTATAAACACTCAAACTATCAATATAAGCTCAATATTACAACAACAATAGAATGTAAATCAATCTCTGATGAATGTATTGTTTGTTTGAAGTTGTTGTAGTGAAACAACACCATAGGAATGGTATTTATAGGCATTGGAGCCTTACTAGCTGTTGCCTCTTCAGACTGCATTACGTACGCTATATCACGCCTGTTACGTACGTAAGCTCTTTTACGTACGTTAACATATAAATGTTATGTACGTTAACATCACCCAGTTTCAGTCCAGTAGTATCCTTCTCTCTTCATTACGTATGTTATCAACTTCACATTACGTAAGTTAAACATAGTCAATATGTCCGTTACATGCTGACCTATGCCATGACGTAATCTCCAACGTTCTTCTCGTTTGAATTCGCAAACACACATTACGTGCGTTATCCTTCCTCCCTTACGTACGTAAAAATTCTTATATTACGTACGCTATACATGATATATTACGTACGTTAAGCTTGCACAATTCCAGCTTTTTGCACTTCGTTTCCTTTGATGCTTTGCTTCTTGTTTTTATTGTTTTACTTTGTTTATCAACTTTAATCATCAAAACACTTTTAAGCATGTATGGAACAAAATGTTCCAACATTTCGTATACTTTTATACTTGCACTAGTAAAACAATGGAGTTTTACTAACCCCCGAGTAATCGGGGGGTGAATGTCTGTTTTGCGTCCAGGTACATGCTGGTTCGGGGGAGCAGTCACAGGATCGGTACAGGAAGTGACGATCTACGATACTAATCAAGAGTTGAGAGTTGGGTCGGGTTATGTTGTATCGACCGAGTTATAGTCAGACTTCCGTTGTTGTGTATCTTTACCCCTGTGTGGGTATTTATTGTAAAGAGTTGTATTTCATCTCGTTTGCATTAGTCGTGTGACCTCATCGGTCCGTGTGGTTGTATTGTAATTGACCTTAATGGTCTGTATTATTGTAATGATTGACTCCGGTTGGTCAAGTTTTTGGTAGTTCTGTGTTGTTTAGCCTGGTAGGACCTCGCGGGGAGGGTATACGGCGTGTAATATTCCCATATGGTATGGGGTGTTACAATTATGGTATGAGAGCTTAGGTTGCGGAAACCTAGGCTGTCGGGTCAAGTCGAGTCATGGTTTGTCGAGTAATATGATGTCATGTCATTCGAATTGCCAGGTGACAAGTTGAGTTGTGCGTGGTCACAACGTGTCCTATGTATTGGCGGATGAGATTATTATCGTGCGCGATCGTCATCTCCGTGCGGCCTGTGAACGTAAGTCTCCTCTTTTATTCGAGGTATCGGTGTTTCATGATTTCATCTATGTGCGATAATTGTGGTGCATAATTTTGTTTGCATAGTGTTGTGAAATAGAATTCGTGTTTAATATTTGCGGTACGCCGTTTGTGTATTGAATTGAATGTATTGATGGCTGGACACCGAATGGTGCAATGCGATATGAAAACTGTGAACTTTAATTTGATCCAGAGATTGTATTGACGACAGAGTTCGTGAGTAACTCAGACAGATTGTTTTGACGTATGTTTGAACTTGGTGTTCACGAATTGTATTTTTAAATTTGTAATCTCGTTTACCGATTAGGCATGTGGTTTCAAGTTCGATTATTTTTAATTATATCCACTGCGTGTGGGTTTAAAACGGTTTTCTAAAAGATTTTATGAGCTTGAGTATGTTTGTAAAAGAATCAAATTTTGAAAATATTTTGATGGCGCGGTTAAATAACGCTTTTGTATGAATTTTGAAATCGGTTGATCTTTCACGAATAAGTCATGTATTTTAAAATGAAACCTTCAGACGGTATCTGAAAAATGTATTTTAAAATACTTCGGACATTGCAAACTGTTACCGTCATTTTGGATATGATCGAAAGGATTTTGGAATATTTTATTTTGCAAAACAATTTTCATTTTTTTTTCGAAATTTAAAATGTTATGTGTTTGTGTGTTGGGACTAAGTCGTTGCGACAAGTGTGTTATGTTGTTATGCTCGTCGGAGAATTTTGCAGTGTTTCTAAATGTCGGGATATATTGTTAGGAGTGGATCCTTAATCTTCAGAGCCGTTTCGGGGCTGCTGGGATAATTCTACTGTCCTACAGCTAGTGATTACGGCCGTAAGATGTTTACCATTACGGCCATAAGCTCCTAGGTGTTACGACCGTAAGCTCCTAGTTGTTACGGCCATAAACTGCATGTTATTACGACCGTAAGCTTGTGACTGCACAACAGTAATTTGGATATTACAGTAGTATCTGTGATCTTTGTCGATCGTTTGATTCCACGGATACTATTGACGTGTTATTAGTTGTTACCTTTCTTGTTAGCGAATTTTGGTTGCACACCTCGATGTTGTGACTACATAGAAAAGCTATCTTGATGATCTGCAGCCCAATTAGCCAAACCATCAGCAACCTGGTTACCTTCCCTGTAAATGTGAGAGAATCTGCTTTGGACCTAGAACCTTATCTGCCCTTAGCCCTTCGCCTTAGTCTTCTTACTATGTTTTTCTATTATTACCTTACTTGCCCTGGCCCAATTGGTTGTATGCCGCTTAGGGAGTTGACTTTCTCTTTGTTCCATTCCTTTGTGTATATACACATATACATTTTTGAATATATATAAATATATATATATATATATATTGAAAGATTAGGTCCTAAAAATTGATTGTGGAGTATTAATGACACCATTTTTGAAGTGAAAATATAAAACCAAACCAAACCAAACCAAACATACCCAGTATATCCCGCTCAGAGCAGGGTCTAGGGAGGGTGAGATGTACGCAGACCATACCCCTACTTTTTATGGTAGGGAGGCTGTTTCCGTGAAGACCCCCAGCTTAGTGCACAACAAAGTATTGAGTGATATATACAAAGAAGCATATGATGCGAAAAAGCTCAAAACCATACCTGAGCCCATGGCTTAATTCACATGAGATTTACCTAAGTGGACTCTGGCAACTGCACTCTCGATGAGCCGCTCCAACGAGAGAGGTAGACTCGGCATGACTCCTGTCAAAGATACACCACACGCAAAAGGCAACAGGATAAAATATACAATAAAAGTAAAAAGAAAAATGCAATGCTCTAGGTCAGAGTTAACCGAGACAACCCAACCCTGAGGCTCTCAACTACAACACCGTTCCCTACAAAAGAATCCACAACTCTGATCTGGCGCCTCCAAGCGCACCTATCAACAGTCATGGTCTCGGAAAGGTTTAGGGCCTTCAAATCTAATCTCAGCTGCTCCTCCCACGTCCTCCTCGGTCTGCCTCTCCTCCTCTCCCCGACAACCAATAAACTCTCGACCCTCCTCACCGGAGCAGATGCCTGCCTCCTGCGGACGTGGCCAAACCATCTCAATCTCCCTTCCCTAACTTTCGCTGAAATGGGCGCCACTCCTAGCGCGTTCCTGAAAACCCCGTTCGAGATTCTATCCAACATTGTGCGACCACACGACCAACGCAACGTTCTCATTTCAGCCGCTTCCAGCTTGCTCTCAAGCGACTTCTTCATTGCCAACATTCGGAGCCATACAACATTGCCGATCGGATTGCCGCTCTATAGAATTTACCCTTCAACTTTAGAGGGACTTTCTTGTCGCACAGGACCCCTGACGCTGCTCTCCACCTTAGCCACCCCGACTTAATACGATGAGTGACATCATCTTCACACTCACCTTCCTTCTGAATGATCGAACCCAAATATTTGAACTTATCCGTACGGGGTACGATCTGATCCGCAATCATTACCTCTACATCTTCCTCGTTGGCCTCACCACTAAAGTTACACCAGAGATACTCGGTCTTAGACCGGATCACACGCAAGCCCTGGGATTCTAACTTAGACCTCCATAGCTCCAACTTCGAGTTCACCTCCCTTCTCGACTCCGCCACTAACACAATGTCATCAGCAAAAAGCATGCACCATGGGACGCCATCCTGTATCCCCCGCGAAATGACGTCAAGAATTAGAGCGAAGAGAAGAGGGCTTAGCGCTGACCCCTGGTGGAGCCCTATCTCAACCGGGAAATACTGGGTGTCACCAACTGGGGTCCTAACGCAAGTCCTAGCTTGGGAGTACATGTCTTGGATCGCCCTAACGAACGGCAACGACACCCTCCTCTCTACTAGGCTCCTCCAAATAACATCGCGTGGGATGCTATCATAAGCCTTCTCAAGATCAATGAACACCATATGGAGGTCCTTACGCCGCTCTCTAAACTTCTCCATAAGTCGTCTGACGAGATGAATGGCCTCAGTCGTGGACCTCCCCGGCATGAAGCTAAATTGGTTCTTTGAGATCTCAACTTCTCTTCTAACCCTGCATTCCACCACTCTTTCCCAAAGTTTCATAGTATGACTGAGGAGTTTAATACCCCTATAGTTACTACAACTCTGGGCATCACCTTTGTTCTTGAAAAACGGCACGACAATACTACGCCTCCACTCCGTTAGAATCTCACAACCTCTGAGGAGGATGTTGAACAGCTCTGCTAGCCACTGAACTCCGACTTACCCCAGACAAAGACACACCTCAATAGGGATCTGATCCGGACCTACAGCCTTAGCTCTACCCATTTTCATTAGGGCACCCTTAACTTCCTCCTTGCTGATGCTCTCACAAGAACTAAATGAACGAGCAGAAGATAGACTAACTCCTTGCACCATCGAGTCACTACCCCTACCCTCATTGAAAAGTTCAAGAAAATACCTATTCCACCTCTCCTTAATAGCCACATCGTTCACTAACACTTGGCCCAAATCATCCTTAATAAACTTAATGGGACCCAGGTCCTGCCGCCCTATTTCCCTAGCTTTCGCTAGTTTAAAAATAGCATTCGCTCCTTCTTTGGTGTCTAGGCGCTTGTACATCTCCTCATATGTCTCACTTTTAGCCTTAGCCACTGCCTTCTTAGCCTATCTTTTCGCCACCTTGTACGCTACAATCTTCAAGATTCTCTCCTCCCCAGCACTAACCGACAAAAGCTCCTTAAAAAGCGCTTGTTTAGCCTTGACCTTCTTTTGGACCTCCTCATTCCACCACCATGCCTCCCTAGGTCCACTAGACCTGCCCGAAGAAACCCCTACCACCTTCTCACCCACACTCCTAATAGCATTGGCCATGCTGGACCACATAAGGTTAGCATCGCCCCCTCGCAAAAAACCTCCTTCGCGGGTTAGAGACTCCCTGAATTCTGTCGCCTTCTCACCCTTCAGATCCTTCCAGAGAATCCTAGGTCTAGCTACTCTAGCCCTGCTAACAACACGACCTCCCATGGATAAATCCATAGCCAGCAGCCGGTGTTGAGAAGCACAGGCCTCGCTCCGGAACACCTTGCAATCCACGCACGCCCTAGCATCACGACTGCGCAAAAGAAGGTAGTCAATTTGCGTGTTGTGCCCTACACTACTGAAGGTGACTAGGTGCTCAGCTCTCTTCTGAAAGACAGAGTTAGCAATTACCAACTCATGCGCAGTGGCAAACTCCAACAGAGCAGAACCTCCTGCATTCCTAACTCCAAAGCCAAAACCCCCATGCGCACTATGGTAACCATCCACCCCCTCACCAATGTGCCCATTGAAATCTCCCCCCAAAACAATAAATTGATCGTCCGAAATACACCCGACCAACTCATCTAAACAGGCCCAAAAAGCTTCCTTAACAGGCACACCCAAACCAACATGAGGGGCATACGCACAAACCACGTTAACCACCTTATCTCCAACCACCATTCTAATGGACATAATCCTATCATTACACCTCTTCACTTCCACGATGTTATCCTTAAGCTCCTTAGACAAAAGAATACCCACACCATTACTCGAGTTAGCAAGGCCTGAATACCATAATTTAAAATCGTTCGCCTCCCGGGACTGCGCTCCCTTCCACATAGTCTCCTGAATACAAGCCACATCAACCCTTCTCTTACCCAAAACATCCACAAGCTCCAAAATCTTACCCGTCAAGGTACCCAAATTCCAACTACCAACCCGCAAAGAGCGCAACATCGACCAACACAAACGCACAACGAAAATAAAATGTAGTAGTGAAGCCAAAAATGAAAATATGATGAGAATGAGAAAGACAATTTAAAATCAAGCAAACCACATACAGTTCACAGTAAGTAGTTGATATATGGCTGACGAAAATGAAATTTAACAGAAAAGTACAATGATACCAGACTTCGACACGCCTTGGCAACGAGGGAGGAGAACCCGCGGAAGCTGGAAACCAGACGACTCCTGAACAACACCCTGCAAAACACCGAAACGGTCACGGCACGGGAAGAGGCTGGCGGCGCCTGGGAGCAGCACGGGAATATTTCGGGCAGCTTGAAAATCCAGCTGGGAAACCTGCAACACAGACAGCTAAAATACAATACTACTGTTAGATTGATGGGGAGGGATGAATGCGGCGGTGTAATATTATTCTTCCGGCGATACGCCGGCCAGAGAAGATCAGCAGCCCAGAGCGGCGCAAGCGCCGGTTAAGGCAAAGCTCTGAGGTTAGTTAAAAATCAATTCTGTAGGCCAATCAATTGATACGGACCGGAAAATATTTCTCCCCACCGCAAAAGGGCTTTCGTGAGTTGACAATAAAGATTTTCTGCTAGTAAAGAAACACCAACTATATCACGATCTTCACCAGAAAATCTTTTTCAAGATTCAAACAAGCGGAGAGAGAGAGAGAGTTGTGAATGTGCAAGTAATTTAGAGAGAGAGAATATTATTTTCTCAAAGAAAAAAGGTTCAAAGAACAGTAAATGAACAGCCGAGAATAAAGGCTCAGTTTTCAACAATCTAGAATAAGCCTCACTCCCGCTACTGCCTCCATCGGTCTCCTTCACCGGGGAAGCCTTCTCGATCAGCCCAAACGAGTGCAGCCTTGGAGAAGATCTGCACGATATGAACCTGTCACTGCAAGTGAAAGCAGATCTGGATGGCGATGTGATGATGATATATTTCAGTAATTCGAAGCAGAACCTGTCACTGCAAGTGAAAGCAGATTTTGAAGTGAAACCAGTAATTTGAAGTGAAAATATATGGAGATCAATGTCATGACATGAGAAGTGCGAATATAATTATTGAGAGCCATGCGAACTGTTCATGTAGTCATTGAGGCACTAATTGATTGGAGTATTAATGACTTCAATTTTAAAGTGAAAACTCATCATATCAAATAGCTTTTACAAGAATTGCAACTGTATGGATTGTTGATTCCTTTCATATTGTGTCAAATTTAATGAGCCAAATATTAATTGCCTAAAGTTAACAAATTCTTTTCAAGTCTCCTTCATTTAATCATTTTCTCCTTTCATATTGTGTCAAATTTAATGAGCCAAATATTAATTGCCTAAAGTTAACAAATTCTTTTCAAGTCTCCTTCATTTAATCATTTGCTCCTTTCATTTGCCTTTAAATAAATATACAAACCCTTAAACCACCATCATTTGATACTATAAATAACACCATTTGAAGAGCAAAATGTACAAACTTTTCGAATGGTCAAAGCTAGAACGTAGCAAATCATTTGGAGAATTCACCCAAGACATGGTTTTACAAACCTATATTATGGGTGGATGTGATTATTTACATATCCCAGGAGTTGGCGTATCACGAGCCATCCGTGCTATGAGGGATCGTAAAGGTGTTATGAGAGAGGAGTATGACTATCTCAATGTACATTTATGATCTCGCATGTGATTTCCTTCTTTTTCTACTTTTAAAAGATTCTAAGCATTTGCACCATGTTACAGGTTATTAAGTATGCGGGCGCGATCGATGCAACTCCCAAAAACATCAACGAGTATACAACCCCGATAACAAAACTATAGTCCATTTTACAAATATGGCTTCCGAAAGAGAAGAAGATTATTTGTACGTAGGGTCACCCATAGCGCAAGGATTTGTTGAGGATATAGCAATTGTGGATTTAGATCCTGCTACTAAAGAAAATATGCAGGTGTGTGTTTGTGTTCGTGTAATTGTTGTGTCCTAAATAGGATTGAGTGTTAGATGTGAATTGCGCTTCAAAGTCGTGGATGTGATCAATGTTTGAGTAAAATAAGTTAGTTGAACATTGATCGACTTACGTGTTCAATAGCCATCGATGAATGAGGCTAGATATATGTGTGCTTTGAATGTTAACCAATTGGCATGTCAACGTGATAAAAATTTATGGATGAAAAGAATTTTGAATCTGAGTTTAGAAACTCATGGGTACTTGCGGATTAACAATTAATCATTGAGATGCTATTGATGTGTTTGGGGGAAGATTTTAAAAAGAAGTTTGGATCTGAGTTTAGAAACTCAGAAGGGTACTTGCGGATTAACAATTAATCCCCACCCGAAAATACGGAATGAAGCTTTTTAGTTGATTATTAATGGTGGAATTATGGGGAAAAAAATTCCGTTAAGGGTGGGAGCAATAACATCAAATATTATCAGTCAGCTGTAAATATGAAAATTGTGAGACATGTAATGGAAGCTATTGCTATTCTAAGGCGTATTGGCATAATATTTATAAGAGATATCTGTTTCCATGACAATATAATTTTTATCGACTAATATAAAAAATTATGCACGCACATAAGTCTATACATGAGGTACATTTTATCCTTGGTATTTCAGAAATGTGTGAGTCTTAAAGATTTTTAAAGATGATTTTCTGGGATATAAAGGAAGGGGTTGACACTCTACTAAAAGTGAATACGATTCAAGTAACATTTTAATGATGTTCTGGAAATATACATGAGTACCGAATTTGTTATCCTCATGAGAGGCTAAAAAAAGTATTTTTATTTGCTTGATATGTAGTCAAATCAACGAAAGAAAATGTCACATGTTTTGGTGAAAAATGTAACCAATTATCTAAAACTTACACTACAAACATTTTAAAAATAAAAAAACACCAAGACAACAACAAGAAATAAATTATAAAGTCAACAAAATGGTTACATTTACGTAAACATTAACGAAATACTTAAAACAATCAACAAAGATCTCGACAGCCTTAGTTATAGATTGTTGTATATTCGGCAATTTACACAAATATTACGCGATGAACACTTAGATACAACATTTGTGCATCGCACGGATCAGTGAGTTTTAGTACATCCGATTTGAACAGATAAACTAAAAGAGTTTGCTAAAATAACAAAATTCGACATATTAAAAATATCACCCTAAATAATGAATAGAAAGGAAAAAGTATATAATTTTGTCTCGAAGTCATTTGTAAATTATAATAACCAAATAAAAAAAGTTGATTTTTAGACATAAGAAGAATGTGGAAGAGAATCCTGATTTACCACTCCAGTTAAGCACAAGAAAATTAAGACAAGCGTGTTTCAAAGCAACTCACAACAAGAAAAAAACAATGAGGTTGATACTATCAATAACTGATTCGACAACATCAAATGTTACTACATATTTGCCATCATCATCTTCTAACAATGATGCAGATTGTTAGGTGATGAAAGATGATTACGGCAGTCATTACGAAGGCCAAGAGTAATTAAATTTGCAGATTTACCTTTTGCAACATTAAGAAGATGTTACTTAACTACAATAACGAGTTATGGAGAGTGCAGTTTTGTATCATTTATGATATATAAAATGCATATTAAGACGGAAATATTATACATAAGTGCTATATTGATCGATCTTAATATTGGTCGAAATTATAACTACGGGATTTCGTTAAAATATATAAACTAACACAATTGATATACAAAAACTTGGGAGAAAGAAATGGACAATGGGCCACATCACAAACAAAGCCCAATTATTTTGTATTGAATATGGGCCATCTAATACCAATACTATATTATGAAACATCAAGCACATATCAACTAAAATAAACTCAATACTTTACATATAACTAATTATATAAAACTTATATTACAAACATTAAAAAAAAAGGCTATAATCTTTTCAAAAAGCAACAAACAAAATCCGACGCAATCTTGATAACAAGTATTCAACCATCTGCACCAACATCACGTCCAAACCACGTACATATTCAACCAAAATCACAGCCGGTGCAACGCACGGGTTCGTAAAGCCTCATATATATTAATAACGCTAACCCTAACCCACACCTTAATTCTAACCCTGACCCGACCCGACCCAATTACCCCCAACCCAGCAGCACCCTAATTACTGACCTTACCCCCTCCAAGTTTAAACCGACATAACTCGGGTAAGTATATATATATATAAACAAGGACAAAGAGAGAGGACGTGAGAGAGACAAGATTATAGATATACGAAAGAGAGAGTTTCAGAGAAAAGAAAGAGAAAAATAGGAAGAGGAAAAGAAAGAAATGAGACTGATGTAATACCCGGTTGTAATTCATTCATTATCATTCAGTAATTATCAATCAGCATTGGTCACTCAGTAATTTTTCACTCATTAATAATCACTCATCATTCATGATTCATTCATTTGTATTCATCGTTGGCATTTGTAACCGTGTATCAGTTGCCGATCGTCATTCATCTCCGATTGAGAGTCGAGACGAGAGTATTATCATAATCATCGTGAATATAGTCTTGTGTTGGAAGTATCATCTATCACGTGTTATTGGACTTTATTACAATCATACAAGTATTGTACGTCAGATCATTCACCGTTTGTAACGAGTAGACGGAGTTGTCGGATTTTTGTCACTCCCAGCAACGAGTTACGGCCGTAACTAGTCAGGCATTACCGCCGTAACGTGCATTCGTTGGATCAGGGTTGTTTTGGACGAAGGTGAGTTACGGCCGTAAGGATTGTCGGATACGGCCGTAACATGCGTTCGTTGTTTTCAGGACAGTTCGGACGAATAGGACTTGCGACCGTAAGGGTTGCGGCATACGTCCGTAAGATGAGGCTGATAGGGCCGTACGGCTTGGACAGTTATGGCCGTACGATGTAGGCAGGGTGCCCAGGCAGTTTCGACGAAGGCTTCATACGCCTGTAAGTTTGGCCGGGTACGGCCGTATCGGTCGAGTTACGCCCGTAAGGCATGTGCGGGTACGTCCGTATGACTGTCGGCAGGTGTTTGGACGAGGGCGAGTTACGCCCGTATGAGGTGGCTGGTTACGGCCGTAAGGCCATTGACTTGGGATGTTACGGCTGTAAGTAGGCCGAGTTACGGCCGTAACTATGGCAGTATTTAAAGGACTTGGACGGGACTTTGAGCTCATTTCCATCATTTCTTCACCTTGTTCAGAGAGAGAGAGCTTGAGGGAGAGATTTTTCATCATCAATCACTTGGGTGTTCGGTTTTCATCATCTTCATTTGTTTGTGAAGCTTGGATAGTCGATTTAATACGTTTTCATCGGATCAAAGTGTTTGGATCTTCAAAGGTAATATTCTTCAACATCTTGGATTTCGATTTTGTGTTGAGATATGATGTTTTGGACGTTATAATCATGTTGTATGAAGAGATATACGTATGATTATGAGTGTGTATGAATATTCATTGGATTATTGAAGGGTTATTCAAGAACACTTTGAATATTGAGTTGGATTTGGGGGTTTTCGATTAGTTGTTGTTGTAATCACGAATTTGGACATTCATATTGGATTATTGATTGTATTGAAGATGTTTTGTTTGTTTGGAACACTTCTTGGGGATTTGATATTGGTATAGTTAAGGATTGGTTGTAAACAATCGAAGATTGGTTACAACGTGTTTGATATAATGCCCCAATGAACTTGGTTTAGTCGTATCGATGTTTTGAGTTAGTTAATCATATTTGATTCTTATGTTGAACGGATTGTTGGTAATTGTGTTATTCAAGGTTGTTCGAGCGACCGACATCTCATTTAGGACGTTTGTTCATGGAAGGACATTTTTCACCGGTGTTGAGTAAGTTAATTCTTACTCGGTTAAAAGGATATTCGTTAATTTCGTTGTTGTTCATTCATAATCATAACTCATTCATAATGTATTAACCGTATTGAGACTTGTAATTGTCGAATAATCACTTCATTCACGAGGAATGACGGTTCCATTCATTTCATTGAGCTATCATTCACTTCACTATTATTTCATCTCGGTGAGTCATTCTTGACTTTGTCGGATTATTATTCATTAATATTCATCATGGTCACTTTTGATCGTGTGACCTTCTGGGCTCATATTGCATGGCCGGGTGCGGATGTGTGGAATTTTTAGTCGGGCACACGATAGTCATGTGTTGGGTTCACCGATACATTGGACTGCGCACACGGTAACGCTTACCTCCGTGAGACTAATTAGGTACAAGGACGGGTGTGTCCGGGCACTCGTCTTGTGCACTTGCACAGAACATTACGGGCGTACTATGATGCTCCTCTTTAGCTTAAATTTATAACAAAGGATATTTCATAATTGAGATATATCATGATTATGTATATTCAACCCTTGAGGGTTGTTGTTCTGTGTAACTGACCCCGTTGGGGGATATTGTTTTCAGGTCATGGCAAGGCAAAAGCACGGGAAGAGAATGTTGACGGCGAGGAGTCCCAGTGATACTAGTAGGGGGGCCCAGTCCTTTCAGTCATTCTTGTTTTTCTTCATTTGTATTTCCGCTGCAAATTCCGTTTGGGATGTTTATTTATTCATGGTGGGGTATTTTATCTTCATATAAAATATACTAGTATTCTGTATTGTCCTGGTGTATTGTACTTAAGCTCCTCATCGGAGTATTTGGTAATATAATGTGGTTCAGTATTATATTATTTAATTCATTAATTTTCATTCGCCTGGTGGGTCCCAGTTGGGGTTCCATGGCACTGTAATAGCCGCCTAGTTTGGGGTGTTACAGAGTTGGTATCAGATAGTAGTTTTGAATACAACCTTCCGAGTCATGTCTCATTTGAAATCATCGTCATCAGACTAGTATCATTGGACTTTCACTTCGCGTGTGACCTGTGCAAATGTGTTGCGAATTTTGGTGAACGCAAGTGCACGTTATCGTA
The DNA here is from genome assembly GCA_033398695.1 of Orobanche coerulescens. NCBI lineage: Eukaryota > Viridiplantae > Streptophyta > Magnoliopsida > Lamiales > Orobanchaceae > Orobanche > Orobanche coerulescens. Next base: position 173,054,296 of record CM065808.1, read on the forward strand.
AGTAAGTAATAAAGTGTTAAGTAAGATATCGTTCCCTCGAGGACTGACTTACTAATTACCGATTTATGCGTATTCTAATTTTATTTGAACTAATGAAATTGGAGGTGCAAGTAGTAATCAAAGAAAATTAATAAAAGAATAAATAGTAAAATCGATTGTTCGAAGAATGACGATCAAATAGGGAATTAATCTAGGATTGTGAATCCACCTCGGTTTATCCGAATTACTCTTTATTTATATTAAATGATTTCCCAATTTATTGAAGGCGAAGATTGCTAAAATACTCTACTGCCTCTCCCGAGGTCAATAGAATTTTCTAAGGCGAATAAAACACTCTATTCCTAGGTGAATTAATTCGTCAATAGGCAAAAGGTACGAAATCTTCAGATAGACCACGTAATTCCTATGAGTATATTCCTATCTCACAAGATAAAACGGTTCTCACCAATTTTTCCTACCAACTCTCCTCTCCCGATTCAAGTTGCGTAATCAAAACAAATCAATCATAGGCCACATAATTGATAGTAATTAAAACAATTGGGAAAACTCAATAAAAAAGGGAAATATATTTCAATAATGAAAAATCAAAAGTTATTTCGTCAAAACCTCGGTTTCATCAAAATCCTAGAATAGGGTTCTAGCCCGACATGCTAGAAAATAATACAAAACGAATTGAAGAAAGCATAAAAGAAATCAAACACAGTTGAAGAACTTGGATTCCTCCGTTCTCTAGCTTCTGCTCTCTGTTTGATTGGTGTTTTTCTCCTCTTCCTCGATGATATTTCTTCAGACCTTTTATCCTTATTTATAATCATCATTCGTCTCCAAAATGCATCCAGGGATTAGGTCGAAAATGGGCTTCAGAAATGGCTCAGAAACGTGGCAAAATCAGCATTACCGCCCCGCGGGCCGCGGCTCAGTAAGTTCGTGCCGCGGCCCCTAATGTTCAGCGCCCTATGCCTGGGCGCAAGTTTTCTTCATGGGCCACGGCTCAGTATCTTCGTGCCGCGGCCCCGGTCTGATGTGTACCGCCCCGGTGACCGTTTGTGTGCAGCTCGGCTTCATTGTCTGCTGACCCGACTAGAAATTGTCGTTTTCGCCCGTTTTTCGTCGTTTAGGCTTCCGGACTCCAATTTCCTTCAAACATATAAAGATAGTGCATTAAAAACTCATTTATGCAGATTTAGACTTAACAAACCAAACCAAACCAAACATACCCAGTATATCCCACTCAGAGCAGGGTCTGGGGAGGGTAAGATGTACGCAGACCATGCCCCTACTTTACGGTAGGGAGGCTGTTTCCGTGTAGACCCCCAGCTTAGTGTACAGCTAGATTTAAAATAATGATAAATAAGCGCATAAAAATACATCTAACAAATATCCCCAAACTTGAGCCTTTGCTTGTCCTCAAGCAAAAATCAATTTCAAATAAGAAGTATCGTGAATGATCGTGCAAATCCACAGTGCTTAACTTAATCAATACTACCCTGAAAATCTCAAAGAATAATACGAGTATCGTATTAGTGAGTCACATCACGAATACTGATTCCACAAAGTAACCATTTTTAGTGCTAATCAATTGTTCATGAAGAAAATCAAGCTCAAAGATTAACAAGCGTGAATTTAACCGACCGCCAATATGAAGGGTTAGATTAAACAAGCCAACTCGCCCAGTCCCACAGTCTAGTGGCAAAAATTCAAGAGTTTCATTGTCAAAAATAATCCTCGGACAGCATTCCTTTATGTATGATCAATAAAATGATTCGAGTTAACCACTAGGTTTCGGATCTCGGGATGTTTCATCGGGATAACCCTAGGGTGGATTTCCATTCTCATGTATTGGGGAACCGTTTGACGTAAAAGACATTCATGGGGCACATGGATGCTTCTAGTTACTAAGTTGCCCTCTACAGCGGAGAAAAAACTCGAATAGCTATTCCCGCACGTCCGATTCAAGGCTGTTATTTTACGCGAGAGTAAACAACGGGTCACGTAAATACCCCCGGTTACTATGCTTCCCATCATCGGTAATGCGATATTTCTAAACCATTAGTCTATTCAGGGTTGTCGTTTTATGCCAGAGTAAACAACGGGTTACGTGAATACCCCCGGTTACTAGACTTCCCATCATAGAACATGTAATAACTCGACTTTTGGCGAAAGACTGTCCGACTCTAAACTCAATTTGAGTGCCAACAAGACTCATGTTACTGGACGACTAGCTACGCGAAAAGTGTAACCAAACGTATAGACGGCGATTTGAAAACATGTATGTCTCCTTTCTTATACGATAAGATTTCTACAATAACGAAAAAATTCAGACCTAAATGAATACTCAAAGGAAACAGATATCGCTGATTGCAAACTTGACCAAAAGTCAACCGTTTCTTTAAAAAGAAATCAGTATCATATCATTAGTTTTACACAAGGAAGCACGTAAAATTCACGAATGCAAATAAAATCAAGACAAGCAAGGCTAGCGTCAAAATTAACGAAAAATAACAACGAATAAGTAAAAAGCAACTGAAAGTAACTCCCCCCCCCCCCCAAAAAAAAACTTAGGACGTACATTGACCTCAATGGACATAGATAGTAATATGCAATAAGAGAAAAGGTCAAGTACTCCCCTAATGTCAGCTCAGGAACTGGTGCCGGCCTCGTCCGGCGAGGAGGGTGGTGTGGATGGTCTGACGGGTGGAATGAAGGGCCCGTCCGGGTGCAGTATATGGCTCGTCCATGCAGCAAGGTAGTCCTGATGGTAAGCATCCCTCGCCGCCAAGCGCCTCTCCTCACGTCGATTGGCCCGGCGGGCCTGCTCTGTCATCTCCTCCCGGACAACTGTGAGGAGGCTCTATCTCTCTGTCCGCATCTCCTCTCTCAGGGCAGCTAGATGGCTCTCTGAAACTCTCCTCATCTCATCTCCCACAGCAGCTAGATGACTCTCTCTCTCTCTCCGCATCTCCTCTCTCAGGCTGTCGAACATCGCCTGAAGGTGCTCTCTCTCGGGCGGCGGGCTAGACTCCACTTGCTCATGCGTCAGAAGAAGAGGCTCGGGGGACTGCTCATGTGGCTCGTCAAAAAGAAATCCTCGTCCCCGAGCATGTGCCGACTGGCGGTATAGAGCGCAAATGAGAGAGGGGTGCTTCAGCCCCGTCTTGGCCCATCCTTGAATGCACTGAAGGATAGATCGGACCAGATAAGGGGCCACATCGAATCTGAGTCCGATAGTGATAGCATATAGTAGTCGGGCACAAGAAAGTAAGACCGAGCGGATCTGCGAGGTAGGATCGACTCGTGCACAGAGGAAGTATAACCAGGCTCGCCCGAGCCGACTGAGGCGCGAACTCTTAAAATAGAAGGCTGAAGAACCCGGGGCGCGCGTCTCCCAAACGGAACCGGGCTGTGTGATTGCCGCAAGTAGAGCCTCCCTCGTGAGGCTACTCATACTCCGTGTATACGCCGTCTCGTCCACCACTGGCAGCTCGTATAGTCTCCGAATTGCGGTCACCGAAAAATCCATAGTTTGGCCTCGGAAGACGACCTGAGTCCGAGTATCTGCTTGCCCCATCATCTACCCCGCCTGAATATGTCGCAATAGAGCACTGGCGTAGAACTCCTGGACGATAGAGATCACGGCCGGCTCGGGTGGCGCAGTGAAATGAGTCCATCCCATCTCGTTGATCATAGTCAAAAGCTCACCGTACTGGGGGGTGGGAGTGAATCCCCGCTCCGGGATTATTGGTTGAGGCCAGATTTTCTCGTTGAATATTTCGTGAATGTTCGGATCGGAGAATTGGTGAGATTCTAAATCGGCTCAGTTTTGTGATGTCTCCCCTCTTGTGGGGGATGATTGTGTCCTATCCCTCGTACTTATCTTCCTTTTTCTAGCCATGGCGAGGTTCCTGAAAAAAAAAATAGACACCGGAGATTACACAACTTTTAAGGAAAACTATACCACTCTCGGCTTAAGATACGCGGAACGTGAATATAGAGTCGTAAGAGGAAATTAAGGCTGAGCTTTCCTTTTTAAACATGATGTAAGGGTTGGGGTACAATGTAATCCGATAATCAAATTCGTTGCATATAATTTGAAAACGTTTTGGCTCAAAAATTTTCATTGACGCATTTTATCAAACACCTAGTATGCATGGGTTTAAATGAAGAATAAGAATGATAATAGTTTAATCCAATCCTCAACAATAACAACATCAATCGATAGTCATGACAAAACGACAAATAACATCAACAATCCATACATAATCAACAAATACCATCAACAATCAATCGACAATCACCATACCAACTCAACCTTGATAGAACTAAACATATTCAACATTGAATAAAGAACAATACCTTACTTTTCAAACCATGTAGCAATTAAGATTAAGAATTTAGAGTTACCTTGCTTTTATTTGAAGAAGGCAAGAAGAAGAAAACTTGAATGTAGGTTGTCCGAGCGCCGCGCGAAGAAGAAGAAAGAAACTTACCTGTCAGTGTCGGCCGATCCATGTTATAAAGGAATCCTGGGCGGTTGATCTTCGCAACAGGGGCCGCGGCACAGCTTAAGTGAGCCGCGGCCCAGAGTGTAAGTGTGTCGCGGCTCATTTGGTCTGTGCCGCGGCACAGAGTACAGTTTCCTGGGTGTTGCTGGGGCGTTTGGTGTGCCGCGGCTCAGGGGTCGAGTGTGCCGCGGCTCAGAATGGTTGTGCCGCAGCACATAGTACATGAAGGTTAGCCTTTTATCAAGGACTTGTGCGTGCCGCGGCTCGCTTTCATTGTGACGCGGCTCATTGCTGAATTTTTCCCTGGGGAGATTCCTGCACAGAATTTTCAAAGGCAAACACCAAGAACGTGAGAGATAAGCATATCCAAGCAAAATGACAAAAAAAATAGACTCCTAAAATGCATGAAAGCACTGAAAAATGAAAATCTACAACTAAAACTCGGGTTGCCTCCCGAGAAGCGCTAAGTTTATAGTCTTCAGCTGGACTTTTCTAAGATTCATCCGGCGGTGGATAAGACGACGCTCGTCTTCTGCGCGTCTATTGGATTACCCAAGTAGGCCTTCAACCACTGACCATTAACTTTAAATTTACGGTCATCTTTTTGTACTTCCACTGCTCCGTGTGGGAATACTTGAACTACTGTAAACGGTCCCGACCATCGTGAACGTAATTTCCCAGGAAATAACCTTAAACGAGAATTAAACAACAAAACCTCTTGACCTGGGACGAACTCTCGATGTGTGATGTGCTTATCATGCCAAATCTTTGTCCGCTCCTTATAAAGCTTCGCATTTTCGTACGCATCATGGCGAATTTCTCCAGCTCGTTCAACTGCGAACAACGCTTTTCACCAACAGATTTAATATCAAAATTCAATTTCTTTATCGCCCAGTATGCGCGATGTTCCATCTCTACTGGCAAATGACAACTTTTCCCATAAACCAATCTGTAAGGAGACATCCCGATAGGTGTTTTATACGCAGTACGGTATGCCCAAAGTGCATCATCGAGTTTAAAGGACCAATCTTTTCAAGATGAGCTGACTGTTTTTTCTAAGATCCATTTTAGCTCTCGATTTAATATCTCGACTTGACCGCTCGTCTGGGGATGGTAGGCTGTAGCAACACGATGAGTGACTCCGTATTTTCTCAAGACCGCATCAAGAAATTTATTGTCGAAGTGTGAACCACCATCACTTATAATGGCGCGTGGAGTCCCAAAACGCGTAAAAATATATTTTCTTATAAATTTAATCACGACATTAGACCCATTCGTCGGTAGTGCCACCGCTTCGACCTATTTTGAGACGTAGTCCACTGCCACTAGAATATAGAGGTTCTTATTTGATGGAGGAAATGGACCCATGAAGTCGAACCCCAAACGTCAAACAATTCAACCTCGAGTATTGTGTTCAACGGCATTTCATGTTGTTTTGAGATGTTTCCCGTCCGTTGACATCGATCACACGTGGACACAAAGGAGTGAGCATCCTTGAATAACGATGGCCGATAGAATCCCGATTGTAAGACCTTTGCCGCTGTTCTATTTCCGCTAAAATGCCCACCATAGGGTGATGCATGACAATGATTCAACACGCCGCGGATTTCCTCATCCGGAATACATCTACGAATGATTCGATCAGGGCACCTTTTAAACAGAAAAAGATCGTCCCACAAGTAATACTTAGCGTCTGAAATCAGCTTCTTCTTTTGATGGCGCGAGAGGTCATTCGGAATTATTTTGATCGCCAAATAGTTCACTAGATCAGCGTACCAAGGCACGTGTTGCGAACCCAACTTGTAGAGCTGTTCATCGGGAAAGGTTTCCATGATTTGTGGATGACTTTATCCCTTCTCAAGGGGACTCTCTAACCATGAAAGGTGATCGGCAATAACATTCTCGGTCCCCTTTTTGTCGCGGATTTCCAAGTTGAATTCTTGGAGGAGAAGCACCCACCTTATCAACCTTGGTTTAGCATCCTTCTTCTCCATAAGGTACTTGATCGCCGAATGGTCAGTCCACACTATCACTTTCGTCCCCAATAAATACGCCCGGAATTTATCAAAAGCAAAGATCACCGCCAATAATTCTTTTTCCATTGTGGCATAATTTCTTTGGGCGTCGTCAAGAGTTCGGCTTGCATAATACACGATGTGGAACACTTTCCCTAGTCTCTGTCCCAAAACAGCCCCAATGGCAAAATCACTAGCATCACACATCAACTCGAATGGGAGGTCCCATCTGGAGCGACTATTACCGGGGCGGTGCTTAGAGCTTTCTTCAATAGATCGAAACTTTCTGTACACCACTCGTCAAAATTAAATGAAACATCCTTCATGAGCAAATTGCACAATGGCTTCGTGATCTTCGAAAAATCCTTAATAAACCGGCGGTAAAAACCGGCGTGTCCCAAAAAGCTCCTTATCCCTTTTACTGAAGTAGGCGGAGGCATCTTCTCGATTGTTTCAATTTTTGCCCGGTCGACTTCAATTCCATGGGAGGATATTCGGTGGCCAAGTACAATGCCCTCCTGGACCATAAAATGGCACTTCTCCCAGTTCAAGACCAAATTTGTTTCCTCGCATATTTTTAAGATTTTCTGCAAATTCTGCAAACACATATCAAATGAATCACCGAAAACAGAAAAATCATCCATAAAAATTTCAATGCAATGCTCCACCATGTCAGAAAAAATAGCCATCATACACCGTTGAAAAGTGGCTGGCGCATTACATAAACCAAAAGGCATGCGCCTATAAGCGAAAATGCCATAAGGACACGTAAACGTCGTCTTTTCTTGGTCTTCGGGGGCTATATAAATCTGATTATACCCAGAATAACCATCAAGAAAGCAATAGAAATCGTGTCCGGCTAATCTATCTAACATTTGATCAATAAAAGGTAAAGGGAAATGGTCTTTTCTAGTGGCTTTATTTAATTTCCTATAATCTATGCACATACGCCACCCCGTGACAATTCTAGTGGGAATTAATTCATTATTATCATTTTGAATAACTGTTATCCCACCCTTCTTTGACACAACTTGGACCGGACTTACCCACTTGCTATCAGAAATAGGAAAGATCATACCTGCGCCGAGGAGTTTTAAAACCTCGACTTTTACCACCTCTTTCATATTTGGATTTAAACGGCGCTAATGTTCCACAGATGGTTTGTAGTCTTCCTCCATCAAAATTTTGTGCATGCAAATGGACGGGCTGATTCCCTTAATATCCGCAATAGACCATCCGAGAGCATATTTGTACTCCCTCAAAACTCTCAATAATTTCTCCTCTTGATCCCCCGCTAAAGTGGCCGAAAGAATGACTGGCAAAGAATCACCGGGTCCCAATAATGCATATTTTAAGTGACTCGGCAGCTGTTTGAGTTCTTGCTTTGGGGGTTTCTCGATTGATGGGATGGGTCGAGTTGGTGAACTTCCTCGCTCCTCACATGGTCGACGAGTGAAAAATGGTGGGGAAGCATCCATGTGTCGTACATAGGCATCACTAGGATAATTCTCTGAATTTAATTCGGAAGCAGACCCAACTAAAACGGACCCCAGTGGATTGGATGGATAATTCTCTCGAAAGGCTCTACTTACACATGAGTTAATGACGTCAACTTGGAAACAATTTTCAGCATCACGAGGATATTTTAAGGATCGAAAGATATTGAACGTTACTTGCTCCTCTTGAACTCGTAGAGTAAGCTTCCCTTTTTCCACATCGATCAAAGTTCGGCCGATTGCCAAAAATGGTCTTCCCAAGATAATTGGGATGTCGTGGTCCTCCTCCATGTCGAGCAGAATGAAATCGTCCGGAAAGATAAATTTATCGACCTTGACTAAGACGTCCTCTATTACTCCCCTCGGATATTTGATAGATCTATCGGCTAATTGCAAGGAGACCGTCGTCGGCTTGGCTTCCCCAATATCCAGCTTCTTAAAAATAGAAAGGGGCATAAGATTTATGCTGGCTCCGAGATCACATAAGGCTCTTTCAAATGACGAATTCCCAATGGTGCAAGGAATAGTAAAGCTTCTCGGATCCCTCAATTTAGGTGGGAGCTTCTTCTGTAGAATAGCACTGCACTCCTCTGTCAATGCTAATGTCTCATACTCCTCGAGCTTTCTTTTGTTTGATAAGATTTCTTTCATGAACTTCACATAACTCGGCATTTGTTCCAAGGCGTCGGCAAATGGAATGTTGATAGTAGTTTCTTGAAGGCGTCAAGAAACTTGGAGAATTGCTTGTCCAATTTTTGCTTTTGCAGACGTTGTGGGAATGGAATTTGAGGAGTGGGATGAGTAGTCGACACTGCCTTTGGCTTGGTCGCCTCGTCCTTTTCTTTCTCACTGTGGTCGCTCTTGTCCTTGTTATTGGTAGGCTGCACTTTCAGCTCCTTTCCGCTTCGTAGCTCGATTGCTTGCACGTTTTCCTTGGGGTTCATTTCGGTGGCGCTGGGTAGTACACCTTGAGGTTGAGAGGACAATATATTTGCGATCTACCCCATTTGTACTTCCAAGTTTCGGATGGAGGCGGAATGATTTTGTAAAGTAATCTCAGTGTGGGTCATGAATTGGCTCGTATTAGCCGCCATTTGAGCAAGAGCATCTTCCAAGGATACCTTTGGTGATTGAGGGGGCTGCTGTGGGGGTTGCGTGAATTGAGCTTGCGGAGGTTTATTTAAAGCTTGCCCGTTCTTCCACGAGAAATTTGGGTGATTTCGCCACCCTTGATTGTATGTGTTGGAATACGGATTATTCTGCCGATTCCCGTTCCCCACAAACTGAGCTTGTTCCATCGGACAGTGCTCGGAAGGATTTCCAACTTGGCATTTCGCGCTAGGGTGAGACCCGTTACACCAATTACATGATTCTGTGGTAACGGTGGTAGGAGCATGTGAAAAAGCTTGCAATTGCTGAGTTAGCGCTGCGACTTGGGCTGATAGTGTAGAGATCGGATCATTGTCGGAAACTCCCATAACTCGCTTTGGGTTCACTCATTCGGAAGGCCACTGATAAGCATTTGCAGCCATCGCCTCCAATAGAGAGTGGGCTTCGGCCATCGTTTTTCCCATCAACGCTCCTCCAGCGGCTGCATCAACAAGAGTGCGTGTAGAAGCACTCAATCCGTTATAGAATGTCTGAATTTGCAGCCAATCCGGTATACCATGGTGTGGGCATCTCCTTAGCAGATCCTTATATCGCTCCCAAGCTTCATGAAGTTACTCCATATCAAATTGCCCGAAAGTAGTTATCTCGTTCCTTAGTCTCGCTGTCTTCGATGGTGGAAAGAACTTAGCCAGAAAGGCTTGTGCTAATTCCGCCCAAGTCGTGATAGAGCCCGGCGGTAATGAATTCAACCGAAACTTGGCTTTGTCCCTTAGAGAGAAAGGGAAAAGCCGCAGACGAATAGCATCATCGGTAACACTGTTATTCTTAAGGGTGTCACATATCTCGAGAAATGAAGCGATGTGTGCGTTGGGGTCATCGTTTGCCAGTCCACAAAATTGGCTTGCTTGCACCATCTGAATAATAGCCGGCTTAATCTCTAAGTTGTTCGCTTGAATGGTTGGACGCCGAATCCCCGGAAAGTTTGCATTTATTTGTGGCATTGCATAATCACGGAGTGCCAATGCCGGTTGAGCTTGCTGCATAAGATTATCTCCTCCGTGATTTTCTGTGTTATCGTCCATGGTGTCTTTTGTCGGTAGCTCACGCTTTTCCTTCTTGTTTTTCCGAAGAGTGTGCTCGAGTTCAGTATCGAAAGGTAATAGGCCTTCGTTACCGAATTTTCTCATGCACTAACCAGAAATTCCTGAAAGGAAAACAAATAAAAAAAATTACACAAAAATAAAATAATGTTCAAATTAAGACTAGAAATACTGAAATCGATATTAGTAAAACAATCAGTCCCCGACAACGGCGCCAAAAACTTGTTGCGAATTTTGGTGAACGCAAGTGCACGTTGTCGTAAGCAAGTAATAAAGTGTTAAGTAAGATATCGTTCCCTCGAGGACTGACTTACTAATTACCGATTTATGCGTATTCTAATTTTATTTGAATTAATGAAATTGGAGGTGCAAGTAGTAATCAAAGAAAATTAATAAAAGAATAAATAGTAAAATCGATTGTTCGAAGAATGACGATCAAATAGGGAATTAATCTAGGATTGTGAATCCACCTCGGTTTATCCGAATTACTCTTGATTTATATTAAATGATTTCCCAATTTATTGAAGGCGAAGATTGCTAAAATACTCTACTGCCTCTCCCGAGGTCAATAGAATTTTCTAAGGCGAATAAAACACTCTGTTCCTAGGTGAATTAATTTGTCAATAGGCAAAAGGTACGAAATCTTCAGATAGACCACGTAATTCCTATGAGTATATTCCTATCTCACAAGATAAAACGGTTCTCACCAATTTTTCCTACCAACTCTCCTCTCCCGATTCAAGTTGCGTAATCAAAATAAATCAATCATAGGCCACATAATTGATAGTAATTAAAACAATTGGGAAAACTCAATAAGAAAGGGAAATATATTTCAATAATGCAAAATCAAAAGTTAATTCGTCAAAACCTCAGTTTCATCAAAATCCTAGAATAGGGTTCTAGCCCGACATGCTAGAAAATAATACAAAACGAATTGAAGAAAGCATAAAAGAAATCAAACACAGTTGAAGAACTTGGATTCCTCCGTTCTCTAGCTTTTGCTCTCTGCTTGATCGGTGTTTTTCTCCTCTTCCTCGATGATATCTCTTCAGACCTTTTATCCCTATTTATAACCATCATTCGTCTCCAAAACGCGTCCGGGGATTAGGTCGAAAATGGGCTTCAGAAACGGCTCAGAAACGCGGCAAAATCAGCATTACCGCCCCGCGGGCCGCGGCTCAGTAAGTTCGTGCCGCGGCCCCTAATGTTCAGCGCCCTATGCCTGGGCGCAAGTTTTCTTCATGGGCCGCGGCTCAGTATCTTCGTGCCGCGGCCCCCGGTACAGTGTGTACCGCCCCCAGCTGACCGTGTGTGTGCCGCGGCTCAGCTTCATTGTGCCGCGGCCCCTGACCAGAAATTGTCGTTTTCGCCCGTTTTTCGTCGTTTAGGCTTCCGGACTCCAATTTCCTTCAAACATATAAACATAGTGCATTAAAAACTCATTTATGCAGATTTAGACTTAACATTGGATATAAAATAATGATAAATAAGCGCATAAAAATACATCTAACAAAATGCCAAGCCCCTCAGACCAAGAACTGTAAGATTTCTAACGCCATGGTATAATTTCTGGCAATGAGAATCATTCATTCATCATTCAACAGTCAACAATCCTCATCATCATTCATTTTGATCAGGACGATCATGTTAACTCATTAATCACTTAGTTCATTTCACTGTTTAGTTGTTGATCTTGAGGATCATATCATTAATCTTGTTAACTTGTTCAAGATAATCATTTCAAGGATATCATCAGAAAATCATGTTACCTCAGTTAATCATTCATGTAATCACTGTGTTAGAGCACGTATGCTCATTTTCATCATTTCATGACGTAATCATAATGTGTTATTCATATGAGAGCTATAATTATCATGTGACTTTCCTACTTCAGTATGGAGAGAGCAAGAAGAGGACGCGGGGGACGAGGACGCGGTGCGGGCCGAAACCCGAGAGCTCGTGTGAATACACGCGCGAACGCGAGGAATAATTCTAATTCATCGAGCAGTGACGCTACCACTCATTCACCTGGACGTAATCATTCACTATCAGGGAGTCGTACCCGGGACACAGCTCAGTCAGAAGGTGTTCGGGTTGATCCACTCGCTTTTATGCAGGGCATGATGGCCCAAATGACTCAGATGGCACAACTGATGGAGACGATGCATAACTCAGCTACTCAAAATCAACAGGCTCCTCTGCCGCCACCTCAGAGGCAAGAGAGGAGTGTGAGCAGTATCATTGGCGACATTTCTTGCCAAAGGCCACCTACTTTTGAGGGTTCATCTGAACCGGCGGATATTGTTCACTGGCTCGAGCATTTCGAGAAGTTATTTGCTATGGTAGAGTGTCCCGAAGGACACAAAGTTTCAGTTGCGGCTTACTATCTGGGTAAGAGCGCTCATTCATGGTGGTTATCGTTGAAACCCACCGACGGATCATGTACTTGGGATCAATTCAAGACTCTCATGATGGAGAGGTATTATTCGGCCCCACTCAGAGCGGCCAAGTTATCAGAATTACTCACTCCCGACCCCTCAGTAGAAGATGATGTTTTCGCCATCGCCGAGAAATTTCAGGAACTTCTTCCTTTCGCCTCATCTATCATTCACTCCGAGGAGGACAAGATTAAGTATTTCAAAGAAAGGTCAAACGCCGTATCTTGTTGCCGATTATAATCATAATTGCACCACTCTGGCCGAATTCATCGAGAAAGCTCTTACTTATGAGCTTACTGCTAAGGAGATTGCTAAGCAGCAACCTTCATCTGCTAGCAAGAAGTCAAAGAATCGTAATCAGTCTGAAGGCGGTCAGACAACCTTCAAGAAGCCTCGTGCAGGCTCTACCTTCTCTGAGTGACCTCCTGTGGCACCCAGACCGGCGGAATCACAGTCCCAAGCGGCCAGTTCGGCCATCACCTGTTTCAACTGTGGGGAACTTGGTCATGTCAGCACCGAGTTTCCGAGGCAGACTATCACATGCCATAATTGTGGGATTGCTGGGCATAAAGCCCGTTTTTGCCGAAGGGACTCCAAACCTACTTCGGTGTCATCTCAGGCCCCGAAGCAGTCAGCTGTTCATAATCAGGCCACTCAGTATCTGTCGTTCAAGACGACAGGAGTGAATAAAGGTGGAGCCTATAGTCATCAGACGGGAGCGTCCGGTGCTGGGACTAGCAAGCCCCGAATTTATGAGATGAAGAAGACCAACGATCCGGAGGCCCGGATGATCTTAGGTACACTCGATATTCTATCTCAACCTGTGTGTACCCTTTTTGATACTGGTGCATTGCATTCATTCATTTCCGAGTCATGTTTGAGTAGGCTACGTCTGGGTAGTGCTACCAGTTGTGAGCCGTATGTCATTGGTCTACCTGATGGTAGTCGAATTATCGAGAATCATGAGATTAAGAATTGTCTAATTCAACTTCATGGCCCTGATTAGTTAGCAGACCTAATCGTGGTAGATTTACCGAGAGACGACGTCATTTTGGGTATTGATTGGATGGATCGTCACGATGCCATCATTAGTGTCTGTAAGCATATGGTCACTATCATTTCAGACGATGGGGTCGAATGTGTTTTTCAGGGAGGTAATCCCGACTGTTCTGGTAAGGTCATTAATTTGATGAAAGCAGTGAAATTACTCAGTCAGGGGTGTGTTGGTTATTGGTGCCTTATGACCAAAACCGAGAAATCATCAATAATGTTGGCGGATATTCCGGTAGTGAGAGAATATGCCGATGTGTTTCCAGACGAGTTACCTGGTTTACCTCCATAGAGAGATGTGGAATTCACGATTGAGTTGGATCCCGGCACGTCTCCAATATCGAAGGCACCATATCGGATGGCCCCGACCGAAATGCAGGAGTTGAAGAATCAACTTGAGGAGTTGTTCGAGAAAGGTTATATCCGACCAAGTGCGTCCCCGTGGGGAGCACCAGTGTTGTTTATCAAGAAAAAGGATGGTTCGTTTCGCTTGTGTATTGATTATCGGGAGTTGAACAGGGTGACGATCAAGAATAAGTATCCTCTACCCCGTATTGATGATCTCTTAGATCAACTTCAGGGAGATTCAGTATTTTCCAAGATCGACTTAAGATCTGGATATCATCAGTTGCGAATTCGAGAGTCGGATATCGCGAGGACGGCGTTTCGAACAAGCTATGGTCATTATGAGTTCGTGGTAATGCCGTTTGGGTTAACTAATGCACCTGCGGTATTCATGGAGTTAATGAATCGGGTTTTCATCGACCTTTTGGTTCAGTTTGTGGTTATCTTCATTGATGACATTTTAATTTATTCTCGTGACCGAGAGGAGCACGAGTTTCACCTTCATCAGGTGCTCGACGTGTTGAGACGAGAGCAACTTTATGGAAAGTTTTCTAAATGTGAGTTCTGGATGTCCGAAGTGACGTTTCTCGGGCATGTAATTTCATCAGACGGTGTGCGTGTTGATCCTCAGAAGACGGAGGCTATCCGAGATTGGTTACCTCCGAAGAATGTCAAGGAAATCCGAAGCTTTCTCGGATTAGCCGGTTATTATCGGCGGTTTGTGGAAGGATTTCCTAAAATCGCTCAACCTATGACGAACCTTTTGCGAAAGGATAAGAAATACATGTGGTCTGACGTGTGTCAGCGGAGTTTTAAGGAACTCAAGAGCCGCTTAATTTCAGCACCTGTCCTTTCCTTGCCACAAAGGACGGAAGGATTTGTGGTTTATAGTGACGCGTCCGGCAATTGAGACCTTACGAGGTTAATTATCCGACCCACGACCTGGAGCTAGTAGCCGTGGTTTTCGCGTTGTAGATTTTGCGTCATTACCTTTATGGCGTTACCTATCAGATATTCACCGATCATAAGAGTTTGAAGTATATATTTACTCAGAAGGAGTTAAATATGCGACAGAGGCGGTGGTTGGAAATAATCAAAGATTATGATATCGAGATCCTATACCACCCGGGTAAGGCAAACGTGGTTGCCGATGCCTTGAGTCGTAAGTCCATTCAGGAGCAAATCCTTGCTCGTTTAACAGTTCAGAAGGAGCTTCAGCAGGAATTTCTTAGACCCGAGATTGAGGTCTGGCTTCAGCGAGTGCAAGGGAAACTTTGCATGTTAGAGATTTCATCGCCACTTGAGGAGGCAATCAGAGTGAATCGGGGTTCGGACCCATCATTGTTGCGCATCCGTGAGGATGTGGCTCAAGGGAAAGCCCCTGGATTTGTGGTCTACGAGGATGGACTTTTGCGATTTAAGAATCGGTTATGCGTACCGGCGAATGACGAGTTGAAAAACTCGATTTTGAGAGAAGCTCATGCTACCCCTTATTCCATTCATCCGGGGTCTAGCAAGATGTACAAGGACTTGAAGCAAAATTACTGGTGGAGTAATATGAAGCGAGAAGTCGCAGAATTTGTTTTGAGATGTTTAACCTGTCAGCAAGTCAAGATAGAATACCAGCGACCAGTAGGTATGCTGAAGTCGCTCCCTATTCCAGAGTGGAAGTGGGAAGATATTTCTATGGATCACGAGTTTGCCGACGAGTCGTCGTGGCATGAATACAATCTGGGTAGTTGTTGAGTGTTTAACTAAGTCAGCTCATTTCCTCGAGATTAAGGATACGTGGGGTCCTGAGAGACTTGCCCAGTTGTTCATCAAAGAGATAATGAGATTGCATGGTACTCCTAAGAGTATCGTTTCCGATCGTGACGGACGATTCGTGTCACATTTTTGGAAATCAGTTCATCGTGCTATGGGAACTCAGCTTAATCTCAGCACCGCTTTTCATCCTCAGTCCGACGGACAAACAGAGAGGACTATTCAGACATTGGAGGACATGTTGAGGGCATGCGTCCTTGATTGGAAAGATGATTGGGAATCCCATATACCGTTGATTGAGTTCACGTACAATAATAGTTGGCATGCTTCGATTAAGATGGCACCTTACGAGGCCTTGTACGGTCGTCATTGTCGATCTCCTTTGTGTTGGGACGACTTATCAGAATCAGTTGGCACCGAGCCCGATATGCTTATAGCCACCCGTGAGAATGTAGCTTTGATCAGGAGTCGTTTGTTGACCGCTCAGAGTCGACAGAAATCATATGCAGATAATCGTCGTCGACCACTAGAGTTCGAGACAGGTGACCACGTGTTGGTCAAGGTATCCCCGAGTCGAGATATTTTCCGATTCGGAAAACGGGGGAAGTTGAGTTCGAGATTCATCGGTCTGTTTGAGATTTTGAATCGAGTAGGCAGTCTGGCTTACCGATTGGCTTTACCTACGGCGTTGAGCCGAATTCATAATGTGTTCCACGTCTCTTAGTTGCGAAGTATGTTGCCGACCTGAGTCACGTACTTCAGTTCGACGAAATCGAGATCGCAGATGATCATTCGTATGAGGAGCGTCCTATATGAGTTCTAGAGTGGTGAATCAAACAGTTGAGGAACAAGATGATTCCTTTGGTCAAGGTTCAGTGGTCTAGACACAGAGTTGAAGAGGCTACTTGGGAAACCGAGGATAGTATGCGGGAGAGTTATCCCGAGTTGTTTGACCCTTAGTTTCGAGGACGAAACTCTTTTAAGGAGGGGGAGTATGTAATACCCGGTTGTAATTCATTCATTATCATTCAGTAATTATCAATCAGTATTGGTCACTCAGTAATTTTTCACTCATTAATAATCACTCATCATTCATGATTCATTCATTTGTATTCATCGTTGGCATTTGTAACCGTGTATCAGTTTCCGACCGTCATTCATCTCCGATTGAGAGTCGAGACGAGAGTATTATCATAATCATCGTGAATATAGTCTTGTCTCACGTGTTATTGGACTTTATTACAATCATACAAGTATTGTACGTCAGATCATTCACCGTTTGTAACGAGTAGACGGAGTTGTCAGATTCTTGTCACTCCCAGCAGCGAGTTACGGCCGTAACTAGTCAGGCATTACCGCCGTAACATGCATTCGTTGGCTCAGGGTTGTTTTGGATGAAGGTGAGTTACGGCCGTAAGGATTGTCGGATACGGCCGTAACATGCGTTAGTTGTTTTCAGGACAGTTCGGACGAATAGGACTTACGGCCATAAGGGTTGCGGCATACAGACGTAAGATGAGGCTGGTACGGCCGTAAGGCTTGGCCGGTAACAGCCGTACGATGCAGGCAGGGTGCCCAGGCAGTTTCGACGAAGGCTTCATACGCCCGTAAGTTTGACCGGGTATGGCCATATCGGTCGAGTTACGCCCGTAAGGCATGTGCGGGTTCGGCCGTATGACTGTCGGAAGGTGTTTGGATGAGGGCGAGTTACGCCCGTATGAGGTGGCTGGTTACGGCCGTAAGGCCGTTGACTTGGGATGTTACGGCCGTAAGTAGGCCGAGTTACGGCCGTAACCATAGCAGTATTTAAAGGACTTGGACGGGACTTTGAGCTCATTTCCATCATTTCTTCACCTTGTTCCGAGAGAGAGAGCTTGAGGGAGATATTTTTCATCATCAATCACTTGGGTGTTCGGTTTTCATCATCTTCATTTGTTTGTGTAGCTTGGATAGTCGATTTAACACGTTTTCATCAGATCAAAGTGTTTGGATCTTCAAAGGTAATATTCTTCAACATCTTGGATTTCGATTTTGTGTTGAGATATGATGTTTTGGACGTTATAATCATGTTGTATGAAGAGATATACGTATGATTATGAGTGTGTATGAATATTCATTGGATTATTGAAGGGTTATTCAAGAACATTTTGAATATTGAGTTGGATTTGGGGGTTTTCGATTAGTTGTTGTTGTAATCACAAATTTGGACATTCATATTAGATTATTGATTGTATTGAAGATGTATTGTTGGTTTGGAACACTTCTTGGGGATTTGATATTGGTATAGTTAAGGATTGGTTGTAAACAATCGAAGATTGGTTACAACGTGTTTGATATAATGCCCCAATGAACTTGGTTTAGTCGTATCGACGTTTTGAGTTAGTTAATCATATTTGATTCGTATGTTGAACGGATTGTTGGTAATTGCGTTATTCAAGGTTGTTCGAGCGACCGAAATCTCATTTAGGATGTTTGTTCGTGGAAGGATATTTTTCACCGGTATTGAGTAAGTTAATTCTTACTCGGTTAAAAGGATATTCATTACTTTCGTTGTTGTTCATTCATAATCATAACTCATTCATAATGTATTAACCGTATTGAGACTTGTAATTGTCGAATAATCACTTCATTCACGAGGAACGACGGTTCCAATCATTTCATTGAGCTATCATTCACTTCACTATTATTTCATCTCGGTGAGTCATTCTTGACTTTGTCGGATTATTCATTAATATTCATCATGGTCACTTTTGATCGTGTGACCTTCTGGGCTCATATTGCATGGCCGGGTGAGGATGTGTGGAATTTTTAGTCGGGCACACGATAGTCATGTGTTGAGTTCACCGATACATTGGACTGTGCATACGGTAACGCTTACCTCCGTGAGACTAATTAGGTACAAGGACGGGTGTGTCCGGGCACTCGTCTTGTGCACTTGCACAGAACATTACGGGCGTACTATGATGCACCTCTTCATCTTAAATTCATAACTAAGGATATTTCATAATTGAGATATATCATGATTGTGTATATTCAACCCTTGAGGATTGTTGTTACGTATGGCGGCCGTTGGGGGATATTGTTTTCAGGTCATGGCAAGGCAAAAGCACGGGAAGAGAATGTTGACGGCGAGGAGTCCCAGTGATACTAGTAGGGGCCCCCAGTCCTTTCAGTCATTCTTGTTTTTCTTCATTTGTATTTCCGCTGCAAATTCCATTTGGGATGTTTATTTATTCAGGGTGGTGTATTTTTGTAATATCCGCAATTTTCGATTTTTGGTGAATTTCTTTTTTCGGCCGGAGTCCGTTTTGACGGCTCGCTCATGACCGTTTCGTCATTCTGAGAATGATTAATTCTGCACTTTTTGTCATCCGAGTTCGTTTCGGTGTTGTTTTGTTGAGTTCTGTGCTTTTTAGCGACTTTTCCGCACTTGAGTTCGATTCTTGCGAATCTCGTCCGAAACTGCTGTTTCGAGTTTCCCGCAAGTCCGTTTAACTTTGTTAGACGTGTCGTGAACTTCGGTTTGATTATTCGTTGACGTATGGTGATTTTCGGGCATTTGGGCCATTTTCGTAATTTCCCAAAGTTTGGGGTAATTACCTTCCGTTGTCGAATTTCGAGCCTTCGGGTGGTCGGAATTGTGTGTCCTACTAGCTCTTAGATTCGTCTTTGTGAGTACTTCGTAACCGTATCTTCGGTTCGTATTCAGGTTCGGGTTTCGGTGTCGTTTTGTTGAATTCAGGATTACTAAACGACTTTTCTAAGTATGAGTTCGTCTTTGTTAGATCACCATTAATTTTTGGTAACTCCAAAAATTATAAATCTTGCAATATTATAGAACATCGAGTTAGCTTTCCAATGGTTCAAACGGTGAGTCAATCGAGTCCTGACGAGAGAGTTATGGTCGTTTGATTTTGGCCGATCACTTCCAGAGCCTTTCGGCCGATAGGGGGTCGATAGACTCTCTACCGGCATTCCGAATGGGTATCGGATTGCCCTATCGGCCGATAGGCTGGCCGATAGGTTCTGCTGTGTTACACTATAAATGTGTTGTTTTGAGCGTGAACAGCTCATTTCCTTCTTCTTTTTCCGTAGACGCGAGAGAGAGTGAGAGAGGAGGAGAGCTTCTCATCATTATCATTTGGAGGGTTGATTTTCATCATTCTTCTTCGGTTGTGAAGCTTGGACAATCAATCCAACGCGTGTTCTATGAATCTAAATACTTGAATCACTCAAGGTAACATCTCTTGAAACCCTACCTTTTTGGATAATTGGGGATTTTGGGGTTTTGTCCGATTCTTTCCGTTTTGTTGATGGATTCTTGATGAATATGATTAATCTTGTTGATATCATTAGTTTTCCTACGGATTCATGGTATATTTTCATAGTTTTGCGGAATCGAGAGGGTTTGGTTGTGGTCCGCCCTCGTTGTTATTTTTGTGCGAATATACATGAATCGTAGGCGGGTTTCGGTGTATTCCATTTCCGTAATCGTTTAGAAGTGGTTGTGATTGTGCTATTCGAATCGTTAGGTTCATTTCCGCGGTTCCTTGCGGTCGTGTTCAACTCTTCCGCTCCGTTCGTGTCATCGTCTAATTAATCGAGGCAAGTATCCTTATGAACTTACAATCTTGACATAGTAGTATTGTATGAGAAATTGTGTGTGTGTGTATGCTCACTACGGGTTAGATCCGACGGGTCTCGGTAGGGGTCCACAAGAGACGTGGATCGACGAGCTTGCTTTTAACCACTACGGGTTAGATCCGACGGGGTCTCGGTAGGGGTCCACAGAGACGTGGATCGACGGTTAATTGTGGTGAAATTTTACAAATGTGCTTTGATATTGGCATTTCCGGAAATGAGCGTTTTGGAAATTATGATTTCTTGATGGCATGCATTACTATATGTGTAAGATGTAAAATGTTCATTTGGTTACTTGTACTAGCGTAATTGCTAACCCCTCTGGGACCCGTTGTCGGGAAATTCTTGTTATGGATTTCGTGTTATGTTCAGACGAGCGGCTACTGGATGGTACGAGGATGTCGGCCAAGGTTGTTGACATGTGCAATTGAGTCTTGTTATTTCCTACTGTCTCTTTTGATGTGGATGTTTTCTAAATTGTAAACTTATAGATTGTACTCGCGAGTACTTAGGCTTTTCCTTTCGGATTGTGTTTGGACTTCGTTGGAGTTACCGTATTTGTCGGTTGATGTTTATTATGCCGGTTGTACCGGACGTGTTGTTTTTATGTTCTTGTTGTTAACAATTGTTTCCTTGCTAACCGAGTTGGTTAGTCGAGAGGTGTTCTCTTGTGTTAGCCTGGTGGGTCCCATGTAGGGGTCCACGGCGCTGTAATACACCTCGAATATCTTGGGGGTGTTACAGAAATGGTATCTTAGCTATTGGTTTTTGGATACCTTGGCTTGTTGGTTTTTTGGGTCTTGTTGTGTTCTTTTTTGCACATTGTCACACCGCCGCATCTCAAGACATCCGGTGCTCGTAAGTTTTCCTTACTCGATTCTCTTGTTTTCTCGTATTGAAATTCCACTTCTTGAACCGTGATTGCCTCTCTCGTACTTATTGTCGAGTTGTTTCGATCCATCCGGTTCGTGTACTTTTGATTCTAGTATTGCGATCCTTTGTCTCTCTCGAGTATGCGCCGTTAAGGCTTGACCGTTTGTCGTGTTGCGAGCTTTCCATCGCTAAACTTCCTAGCGTTGGTGGGATCGTTGGTGATCGAAAGATCCGAGTTTTGCTCCGTGGTATATTGTGAGAGGGCTTGACTCTCTAGTCTTTTCTGTGTGATGGAATCTGTGTTTGGTAATTGCGATATACTAAATGTATGTTGAGCCGAATGTACCGATGAGTTGAGAAACTCACGTAGTGGTTTCGACATATGTCCAAATCGGTGATCTTTGGTTACGCTGTTAAACTTGGAGAGATAGTTTGACATATGCTTGGAATTAGTATTTCCGAGTTGCGCTTTTGAAGGTGATTTTGAATGTCGTATATGAGTGTGTCCGGAATTGTTGGTACTTGGCTAATTATTATTATTTACAACCAATGTGTTTCTATTAATAATAATACATGCGGCGTGCATGCTTGAAAATTTCTTAGACTTGATCGTATTGTGGGTTTTTGAAAGTGACATGAATTTGGGCGAGCCAGCCTTGTATTTTTAAATAAAACCTTGTGTCGTATTTAAAGGTCATGTTTAAAAGTGTTTTAGGACATTTTATAAAATGCTACCATTGTTAAGCCCTTGTCGTGTTTAAAAGGGTCTTGAAAACGATTTTTAACTTACCGGTCTTATTTTCGAATGACTAGAGTATACGATTTTAAAAATCAGATTAGCCTGGGGAAACCTAGGCTGTCGAATCATGTTGTGTTTGTCGAGTTTTGTCTTAACGGATTTTTGTCTGACTTAGTCGCATCGCGACGCGTCGTTTGAGGTCATTGGTCGTGATTAGTATCGAGGGGTGGTCGTCACTTACGTGCGACCTATGGATGTTAAACTCCCTTCCTTGTGTTGTGCCTCGTGTGACACGAGTTATTTGTATGATTAGTCGTTAAATGATGGAATCCTTCTGTGGATTTTGATTTCACGATATGTGTTTATTAGACTCTCGTATTTGGTTTATACGAGGAGTGTAAATCCTTCTTGATGTATTTTCGTACCGTATTTTATCCATTGCGTGAGTTCTTTCAAACGGCTTTCGGTATTTTGCAACCGAGTTTTATTTCGTAAAACCGATTCCTTGAATCAAGTTTTGGCATTTTGGTCTTGAATATTTCATGATGGTTTGACAAATGATTTTTGTGAGTTTTGGAAAATATTACCGTCATTGGTCTTTTTAGCATTTTTGAAATGACGTGGGAAATTGTGCTTAGCACAGTAAACTGTGTGAGAAAGGTTTACGGCATGTAATCTTTACGATATGTTCGTTGTTGTCTGTTGGTCATTAGCGCACGCTACGCTTTGCGGCTAGCGCGCGCAAGAGTGCGTTGGTAGCACGCTAAGGGGAGGATAGCGCACGCTACCTGGTAGTTCAGGGCAGTCCAGGAGCTACTGGACTGGGTCTGAAGTTCTCGTTAGCGCACGCTAACACTTGGGGTTAGCGCACGCTAACAGTGTATTTTTTTTGGTCGGGAGTTTTGTTTGTTGCCGTGATAGCGCACGCTAACCTTAATGATTAGCGCACGCTAATTGTGTCCAGTATAAATACCGGACACCAGTCTAGAAGTTGCATTTTTCTTCATTTTTCTTCGTCCTCCATGAGATGGAGACGTAGCGACTAGGTTTCGCATTGGGGCTGATTTTTTTTTTCCATCCAAAGGTGTTTTGGAGTATCCTAGATGATTTTTAACATCATCTAATCCATTGTTCTTCGCCGAATCCAGGCAATTTTTCTTGAATCCCTAGAGTTGACTTTTTGGAGTTTTGTTCTTGATGTCGTTTTCCATCCGGTTTTGATAAACCGATCGTTGTTTTAACGATGTTGTTAAGCATATCCTAGGGATTGTATATCACTGTCTTGATTGTGAACGATTTAATGAGTGTGCTATGATGTGTTTAAGTGAATATTGACAAGTGTGAATTCTGGGCATTTTGGCTATTGTATACGAAAACCTTGAGTATCTTAGAAAATAAATTTCGAGACGTACTTTTAAAATGAATTATTTTCTCGTAGTACATACAAGGTGCCACAACACGTTTCAAAATTCTTCTACCTCGAGGACCAAAATGCTTTGAAATATTTTCAATGTTTTAGAAACACTTTTATTTAGACCCGAGGGTCGAATATCCTGAAAGTTTTCACTAAGAGAAAGTGTCCTCATTTTTTATCAAATGCGAAATGGTTCTCCAAAGTCTCGATAACGATGTTTCACGTTTGTACTTTTTGAAAGGTGATACTCAAGATCAACCGGTGTTCTTCTAAATTATTTTCAAAATGAGGTTTTCGTTTTTAAAACCTATCCATTCCCGTTTGAGGGATGGGTATATATGTATGATGTTCGCGTTGTCGTTATGATGTTTGCCCCCGAGTATTATCAGATTGGTGGCATGAACGTCGAGGCGTTGCCACGCATTTGTTGTGAGAGGTGGGATGTTAGTGTCGAATGTTGCCGCCTCGTAGTGATTTCTACGTTGTCGCGCATGTGCGAGCTGTTAGAGCTTGGTTTGGTATGACAGTGTGCATCGGTGATCGTTCCGTTATGTGTCGGTTGTTTAATGTCTTGTTACCTTGCTCCTGTTTTTGTGAATTTCGTGGATGAGGTCGGGGATACTACCCATACTATTTTGACTTCTGTATTTTCTCTTTCTTCAGTCTATCGATTCGCTCGTGTTCGTTGATACTGTCTGAACTTGATCTATACCTTGGTTTCATCATTCGAACGAGCTGTAATCTGGTTTTGAGTCGATCTGGTTATCGCTATGACTTTTCCGAATTTGGTTCGACTATTGTGAATCCTGTTCGGAAGTAACATCTTTTGGTTCTAATAGTTCTTTTATTCAAAGGGGATCGGATTTTTAACTTCTGTATATTTTTTTTTAGCTCTATCAACTCGTTTATGCTCGTTAACATTTCTGAACTTTCCATATCCCTTGCTTTTGTTAATCGGACGAGGGTGGTATTGTTTTGGAATAACTCGTTCGTCGTTGTGGCTTTTCAATCGCTATTCCCTTTCCTGTGGATATTGTGGGAATGCACGTCTTGTCGTTCTCACCAGGTCATCCTGGGAGTTGTGGTTTGAATTTTATTATCCTACGTGTTTCGGACATGATTGTTCGATTTTTGTTGTCTCAATCGTTTGTTTGTTCGGTTTTTGTTCTCGTTTCGTGATTGTTGAGCGTTCAGGCTCCTTCGTAATTTCCTTAAGTTTGGGGAAATTAGTCTCGTTTTCGATCTTCCAACCCTTGGGCGGTGGAATTCCGTATTTATTCAGCGTTTGGCTCGCATTTGATTGGTGAACCGTTGGGTTGGTCAATCATATTGATTTTCGTTCGTTGAGTTTTGTGATTGTTCGGATAATCGACTCGATTGTATTGTCTATTTGATGACGCTTGTCACTCGTTGATTTTATTATGTCTCTAGGTGACGTTGCGTTAGTCGCCCTAGAGCGTATTTTCTCGCCGTATGTCTCTTTGCGTTCCTTGCGGTGTTTCGCCGTCGGGCGCGAGTCTTGGTTTTGTGTATCTCGTCGAGTTTTCTGGCAAGGGATATTGCTTCTCCTACTTATTTTAAGTTTGGAACGAAACTTCTTTTAAGGAGGGTAGAATGTAATATCCGCAATTTTCGATTTTGGTGAATTTCTTTTTTCGCCGGAGTCCGTTTTGGCTCGCTCATGACCGTTTCGTCATTCGAGAATGATTAATTCGCACTTTTGTCATCCGAGTTCGTTTCGGTGTTGTTTTGTTGAGTTCTGCTTTTTAGCGACTTTTCCGCACTTGAG
The DNA here is from genome assembly GCA_033398695.1 of Orobanche coerulescens. Lineage (NCBI taxonomy): Eukaryota > Viridiplantae > Streptophyta > Magnoliopsida > Lamiales > Orobanchaceae > Orobanche > Orobanche coerulescens. The sequence continues at coordinate 173,079,572 of CM065808.1, forward strand.
TTCGATTCTTGCGAATCTCATCCAGCTAACATTTGAGTTTCCCGCAAGTCCGTTTAACTTTGTTAGACGTGTCGTGAACTTCGGTTTGATTATTCGTTGACGTATGGTGATTTTCGGGCATTTGGGCCATTTTCGTAATTTCCCAAAGTTTGGGGTAATTACCTTCCGTTGTCGAATTTCGAGCCTTCGGGTGGTCGGAATTGTGTGTCCTACTAGCTCTTAGATTCGTCTTTGTGAGTACTTCGTAACCGTATCTTCGGTTCGTATTCATTTTCGGGTTTCGGTGTCGTTTTGTTGAATTCAGGATTACTAAACGACTTTTCTAAGTATGAGTTCGTCTTTGTTAGATCACCATTAATTTTTGGTAACTCCAAAAATTATAAATCTTTGCAATATTATAGAACATCGAGTTAGCTTTCCAATGGTTCAAACGGTGAGTCAATCGGAGTCCGGACGAGAGAGTTATGGTCGTTTCAGTTTTTGGCCGATCACTTCCAGGAGCCTTTCGGCCGATAGGGGGGGTCGATAGACTCTACTGCCGGCATTCCGTATGGGTATCGGTTGGGCCTATCGGCCGATAGGCTGGCCGATAGGTTCTGCTGTGTTACACTATAAATGTGTTGTTTTGAGCGTGAACAGCTCATTTCCTTCTTCTTTTTCCGTAGACGCGAGAGAGAGTGAGAGAGGAGGAGAGCTTCTCATCATTATCATTTGGAGAGTTGATTTTCATCATTCTTCTTCGGTTGTGAAGCCCGGACAATCAATCCAACGCGTGTTCTATGAATCTAAATACTTGAATCACTCAAGGTAACATCTCTTGAAACCCTACCTTTTTGGATAATTGGGGATTTTGGGGTTTTGTCCGATTCTTTCCGTTTTGTTGATGGATTCTTGATGAATATGATTAATCTTGTTGATATCATTAGTTTTCCTACGGATTCATGGTATATTTTCATAGTTTTGCGGAATCGAGAGGGTTTGGTTGTGGTCCGCCCTCGTTGTTATTTTTGTGCGAATATACATGAATCGTAGGCGGGTTTCCGGGTGTATTCCATTTCCGTAATCGTTTAGAAGTGGTTGTGATTGTGCTATTCGAATCGTTAGGTTCATTTCCGCCGGTTCCTTGCGGTCGTGTTCAACTCTTCCGTTCCGTTCGTGTCATCGTCTAATTAATCGAGGCAAGTATCCTTATGAACTTACAATCTTGACATAGTAGTATTGTATGAGAAATTGTGTGTGTGTGTATGCTCACTACGGGTTAGATCCGACGGGGTCTCGGTAGGGGTCCACAAGAGACGTGGATCGACGAGCTTGCTTTTAACCACTACGGGTTAGATCCGACGGGGTCTCGGTAGGGGTCTACAGAGACGTGGATCGACGGTTAATTGTGGTGAAATTTTACAAATGTGATTTGATATTGGCATTTCCGGAAATGAGCGTTTTGGAAATTATGATTTCTTGATGGCATGCATTACTATATGTGTAAGATGTAAAATGTTCATTTGGTTACTTGTACTAGCGTAATTGCTAACCCCTCTGGGACCGTTGTCGGGAAATTCTTGTTATGGATTTCGTGTTATGTTCAATGCAGACGGCGGGCTGGGATGGTACGAGGATGTCGGCCAAGGTTGTTGACATGTGCAATTGAGTCTTGTTATTTCCTACTGTCTCTTTTGATGTGGATGTTTTCTAAATTGTAAACTTATAGATTGTACTCGCGAGTACTTAGGCTTTTCCTTTCGGATTGTGTTTGGACTTCGTTGGAGTTACCGTATTTGTCGGTTGATGTTTATTATGCCGGTTGTACCGGACGTGTTGTTTTTATGTTCTTGTTGTTAACAATTGTTTCCTTGCTAACCGAGTTGGTTAGTCGAGAGGTGTTCTCTTGTGTTAGCCTGGTGGGTCCCATGTAGGGGTCCACGGCGCTGTAATACACCTCGAATATCTTGGGGGTGTTACAATTTTATCTTCATATAAAATATACTAGTATTCTGTATTGTCATGGTGTATTGTACTTAAGCTCCTCATCGGAGTATTTGGTAATATAATGTGGTTCGGTACTACAATTATATTATTTAATTCATTAATTTTCATTCGCCTGGTGGGTCCCAGTTAGGTTCCACGGCACTGTAATAGCCGCCTAGTGTTACAACTGAGCCAGGAGAAGAAGAGAGATCTTAGGTAAGGCCCTCATTCCTTATATTTACCTCCATCAGTGGCGGAAGCAGAGCATTTACTCGGGAGGGTCCGGAGCTATAAAAATTACGGACGTCGGACAACTATATATATAGCTTTTCCTATTCTATAAGGGAACTTCCATCCAGCGGGGGGGTCCGTGGACCCCCTTGGACCCCCCTCCCTACGCCCCTGACCTCCATAGTGTGTGTAGTTGTGTAGGCTTGTGCGTGCGTGAAGGGATACTATACGTGGGTCCATGCGTGTGTGTGTTTGTGTCGGTTGTATGTGTGTGTGTCGACTGTGTGTGTATGGTGACCGTATGTACGTAAGTGTGCGTCACGTGAGTTGTGTATGTGTATTTTAGGCGTGTAGAAGGGTATTCAAGAGTGTGTGTATATATATATATATATATATATATATGTGGGTTTTGGTTAGAATGATACTTAAATTAAGAAATAAGAATGAATTTGATCCATAGATCTTGATTAAATGGATGGCCTAGATTTATTCTCACAAAAACATATTCATAGAATGTAATATTCGAGTACATCAATATTTTGATGCATATAATGCAGAGTTTTTATGCATTGCAAGTTTGTTGCACAAAATGCATATATTGCATGCATAAGCCAATCTGAACCGTACGTCACACACAGATAAATGATTCAAATTTATTCTCAATTCACAACATAAAAACCATTCTCATATGATCATATATATATATATGTATATATATATATATATAAGTTAAGGAAAAGTTTTGGAAAAACAACGACATGTTTGGGGGCATTGTCGCGAATAATATTTACGTTAATCGATAGCTCGGAAGCTACCAGTGAGGTTGGTATGATCATAACAACATTCGTTTGGTCGAAAATGGCCAAAGTAGAATTTGGGGATAAAAATTTAATATTTGTAAAGTTTAAGGTTAGGCATTAGAGAATTAAAAATAGTTTTGTCCTTAATTTAAATTTTCTGAAATTTTAATTTGGTACAAAAATCAAACTATTTGACCTTTATAAATTGACCTCTTAATTGAAAATACAAAAATTAGAAATTTTCCTTATTTACTTTAAAAAGGTTTTGAAAATTATATTTTGGCCCCTAAATATTTTAAAACAGTATAACTATTTCATTTTTGATTCAAAATAAGTCAAATGACCTCCAAATGACTCCAAATTCGAGGCATGACTTTCTACATTCTTTAGATGTGCGAGGTGTAATTACAATTAAAAATCTAACTCTTGTTAGATAAATTTGTGATTAGAATTTTCATATTTTTCAAACTCGACTATTGATAATTCTCGAAGTAATCGCGTAATATTATTTGTGATAGGTTGACAGTCTGGTGAATCCCCCATTCTATTTCCATCTCAATCTAATTCTCAACTCATTGGAATATCAGGCAATTACTTGATCGTAATTTATGTATTATCTTGCGATTGGAATCGTATAATAATGCTTTTGAAAAGTAAAAATGATTTGTGAAAAGGTGAACCAATGTTGACATTCTTGAGATGTTTTGAGACGTGTGGACCTGGTAAATCCAGGGGATTATCTTGACAAGGGCTCTGGGGTATATATTATTGTTCAGGTAGTTCGACCGGCTCCTGACTTGGTATGTACCACCTGTAGGGTAATCCAACCAGGGATGTCCCGATAGAGACTCTAGGGTATATATATATATATTATCGTCCTGAACATGCGTTCGGGCCGACTATATACCTAGATGCCCAGTGATTTGATGAGATATGATATGCATATTATTACGGAATAATGACGTGATATGTTACTGCTTATGCTTTTGATTGTGATGATGTTTGATGTATTTCCGCACGTTGTCATATTCATTTTATCATGTACTTTCACCGGATATTGCTCACCCCTTCGGGGTAGGTACTTTCTGTGTATCCAGGTGCAGACTTTGGAGACGAGCAGGCGCAGGGAGAGCACGAGGATGGGAGGCAACGATGATATTACCTGTGGTTGTCGTTCTCATTACAGTTGTTTAGTTGTGATGTTTTGTGTGTCGTACTCGCGAGTCGGGATGTTGTCTTTGTCCAGTCAGGGTATGGGATGATATGGGTGGTTGTGATTTGTACTTTTATGTTTAATGGGTATGGTACTTGAGATGTATGGCTATTATGTCTAAATAATACCAGGTTGTATTCTTGTGTGTAGGCGACCATGCCAGTCACCATTTCTATTTTATGCTGTTTGTTCGACCTGGCTAGTATTTGTATGGTTGTTGTACATGTTACCGCCTTGTGGGTTCCCGAAATGGACCCACGGCACTGTGACATGTAATATCCGCAATTTCGATTTTCGGTAATTTTTTTGGCAGGAGTCCATCTTAGCGACTCTCTTGTGATTGTTTGGTCATTCTGAGAATGATTAATTCTGCACTTTTTGTCATCCAAGTTTGTTTCGGTGTTGTTTTGTTGAGTTCCGTGTTCTTAAGCGACTTTTCCGCACTTGAGTTCGAGTCTTGCGAATCTCGTCCGAAACTGCTGTTTTGAGTTTCTCGTAAGTTCATTTAACGTTATTATGCGTGCTGCGAGCTTTTACTTGGTGTTTCGATCGTGTATCGTGTATTTCGGACATTTTGGGCCGTTTTCATAATTTCCCAAAGTTTGGGCTAATTACTTCCATTGTCGAATTCCGAGACTTCGGGTGGTTGGAATCGTGTGTTCTCTTAGTGCTTAGATTCATCTTTGCGAGTACTTCGTAATGGTATCTTCGGTTTATATTCAGGTTCGGGTTTCGGGGTCGTTCGGGCCAGTTTGGACAACAGAATCCTTAATCTGCGGTCCAGTGCAGACATACGGCCGTACCTGTCTTTGCTTACGGCCGTAACTCACTATACTTACGTCCGTATCTCCTGCAATGTATGGCCGTACATAGCAGTCTGCCTTAAAACGGGCAGACCCCTCTTTCTCTCCCATTTTCTTCTATTTTCGTTCCTACCGGTGGGTCTTGCGATTTTGGGCGATTTGGGCGATTCCAATCTTCAGAACATCAATCCATCCTGTCTCTTGGGTCATTGTTCTTGATTAACATCAAAAAATCTCCTCCTTGCCATCTAGATTGAAGGTAATAATCCTAGAATCCTATTTCATGAATATTTGGGGGTTTGTCTTGATTTCATGAGCTTAATCCGAAATCGTTGATTCCTTTGTTGTTATATAGTCATGTTGATCATAACCCACAGTTTAGAATTTGTTTTCATTATTTCATCGGGTTGATTCTCGTTCTTGGCCATTTTGGGGGAAACCCTTGAACTTTCGTCGTTTGTTCCTTTAATTCAGCGGCTTTGGGTAGTTGATGAACAAATTAAATACTCGCAAGTGTACGAATCGCTTTTGTAGGTAGCGACAAGTAACTCCGAGGTCGATCTCACAAGGAGTTGGAAACAGTTTGAAGTTTGATAATGTTCGGCAAATAGTCGAATAAACAGAAGTAAAGTAAAGTAAAATACACCAAAGATTTGATAGGATAACAATCACAATGCGAAAAATTAAAATAAACGAAACGTTAATAATACCGAATTAAAGGTTGGATAATTGAGAGATTACAATTATGATAACACTATGGGAGTTTAGAATCACTGACACACACGTAATCAATTATTAGTTCCGATACACAAAGAATTAAGGTTTGGAATTATCGATTGCTCATGATTAAAAGAAATCCGTTTGATGGCGGTAATCATAAATATCACGATTGTTCTTATCAAAAATAAGAGATACTCCTTTGATGGGGATGAGTCCCTAACTAACAATCAATTAACCGACTACTTTTGATGAGGTAAATCATTAAAAGATCGCGCGAAAAAGTTCGAGAACATTTACAATCACTTCTACCGGACCGTTTGATGGCGAAGACCAATAAAAACCCTCGTTTTGAATAATAATAACAACTATGAAATAGGTTTGATGATCTAAATCAAAAGTTCTTATGCGAAGAACGAACAAGAGGAACAATCCCAAACTTTACCCGAAAAATCAATAGAAACTAACAATCGATAACATGTGTGTGGCTCAATCTAAAAACCCATATGAAAAGATTAGCTACACATAGTTATTTCAACAACAATAATGGAAATTGTAAAACAAAACATGGTAGAAACTTCCCTTGTAAATACCGAAATTGAATTCCAGATGAAGGTTTGATGATCTTCTTTCAAGAACTAACAACAATTGCTACAAGGAATTATAATATCTCCCAAATATATTTTTCACTCACAAGAACATACAATGAAGATGATGAAACAATCTCTCTTTTTCCTCCCTTTTTGGTGTTTTCCCCCTAAATCTTATGTCTTTCCCCACAATATATCTTACAAAATCAGAATATCTTTTCCTAAGGTCTCCCATACCTTTTTATAAAGCCAAAAGACCAAGAAAAGTTCATTCAAACCGTGTAAAATGTCAAAAAAATGGTTTTTGCACTGAAAAGTGACCCGACCGTGTCCTGGGACACGGCCCATGTCCAAGTGTCCCAGAAAATGCAAAAATTCTCTGGACAGCAGACCCGGCCGTGTCCTGTGACACGGCCCGTGTCTAGATTGTGAAGCCGTGGTCTAGAAGGCATATCTCCCTCAATACACCTCGGAATTTAGCGTATGATATACCGTTGCGAAGTTGATTTCATGATAAATCTATATATATATAGAACACATCCTTATCCGAAGTAATGAATCTGGAAATTTGAAAATACGACAGGTAGTGCTTCAATCTTCATCGTTTTAGGCCCCGTTCTCGCTCTTAATCGTCATAAACTCCAATATTAGCCATAAAAGCGCATATTTCACCACATTATTCGTCCGGATACCTAAAAAACAAAAACACAACATACCACGCGTAAAAAGAGCAAAAACACTCGAAAACAAACGAAAGTGCGACTCGATAGAACAGAATGAGACGATCAAAAATCGACTCATCAAATCCCCCCAAACCTAAACTTTGCTTGTCCCAAAGCAAAAATAAATAAAACACATGACAAAGAAAACGAGAAGGATTGAATAAGTTAATCATCGGGTATACATACAATCAACCGGGAATGTAAAAGTATCGTGAAGTCTCGTAACTCGTCATGAAAGCGTAAACTCATAAATGAATGGATAGCAATGACACTTAATCTAACATGCAAGAAAACAAGTCTTAGTAGTCCCTCACGAAATTTTATCGATTCACTCATCTCTCAAGTGTTAAGATAGGTCAATACGCTCAGCTCGATTCGAATGGAAAGTTCTATTATATGCTTGCACTTCTTCTTTTCATCAATCGTATCAATATTCACGAAACATGAGTCATAGGGTCTTACTTTTGGTTGTAACGGGACTGTGGCTCAGGTTGGGAAAATTTGGCTAGTAGTTACAAGTTCAGTCCAAGTAGAGCATATACGATCCTCACATATATGAAATAAACACTCAAAGCGATCATTCTACTTCAATTCTCCCGTATATATATATCTTTTTTTTTCCAGGCCTTGTTAAGCGCAATTCTTTTGATATTGGCCTATTTCTCACAACCCAAAGACCTCCCTTTTATTTTTATTAGGCTCACTCCTCTCCTCCCCTATCTTTTCTATCCCACTATTAGGATCATATTTTTTTTTATGGGGCTTATTATTTTCAGGTGAACGAGAGAGAAGATTTTTGCCTCTATACACCACAAACTTTGCACACCTTCGTTTTTCAAATATACCCTCTCATGCTCTTACGTGGACCAATACTTGGATAAGTTATGGCTTTTAGATATGGAGCTATAAGATGCGGGTTTTTCGAACAAAATTACGGCTAAAGGCTCAACGGGGCTAGCAAATGATATTGATATGAAATGGTGGGTATTTTAAGGTAAGTAGGTTCTAGACAAACAAAAATGGGCAGCCCTAATCATTTCTCGTGTATGTAAATATCAACACATCATCCGACAGAATCATGCAAGTTCTAAAGAATACAATCCATAAGAAGAGAAATCACATATGAAAGAATTTTACCGCTAAAAGCGAACGGTTCAATGAGACACAAGAACTCACGGCTTTTGGACTACCATACTCATTCCTTACATGTCAAATCAAGTAACCAAAACTATACATTCACACGCAAGGTCAAACAATCAATTATATTTATAAAACTCTATGAGCTAAGTACAAACACGATTAATCATCCATATACCCAATAGTTAACAAGGTTATTATAATCCAACTACGACATCACGCAAGAAGAAAAAAAATAAAAAAAAGGAAACAAACATCACGCAAACTAAAAACAAATAAAAATCGAATAAGTTGCACACCCCCCCCCCCCAGAAAAAAAAACCTAAACCTTTGCTTGTCCCCAAGCAAAAATATTAAGTCAGGAAAAATACGAAAATACAAATTAAAAGGAAAGAAAATAAAACTACCGGATTAAGAAGTGTGGTTTTTTATCACGAGGCACCATCCTTTGTGCTCGGGTCTCAACTTTTAATAAGCTAGGCTTCTTACTCCGATAAATACCTCCATTTTGATTTCCTACACACACCATAGAAAAGAAACAAATAGAAGCAATAATAATAATAATAATAATAATAATAATAATAATAATGAAAGCGATAAAAATTTAAAACTCCCTTGGGTTGCCTCCCAAGCAGCGCTTTTTTATAGTCTTTAGCTCGACTCTTCAGCTTCTTCTATCCTGGATTAAATGAAAACGTGTCAGATCCATCCACATAGCTCGTCATTTTTCGCTCGTTTTCCTTCGTCAGGATATGGATAGTGGTTCTGTGGATTTCCATTGTGAGCGCTTCTGTCACCATTTCAATTTTCATTATGATTGTCACCATGAAATGTCTTCCTTGAAGAATAAGTGACGTGATTTTTGTTGGTGATGTTTCTTCTATGTTTGGTATCACGAAATCCATCGGGGCTATCACCTCCCCCAAACCTAGTTGCGAGTATATTGGTTTCTCCATTAAATTAATACCCGCTCCTAAGTTCGTAGTGGGAACTTCTTTCTCCATGAAAAGAACTTCTATGTAAAAGCTTTCTAGGTCCTCCTTATTTATCACTTTACCGCCCCGAAGGGTGGTGATAGATTGAGACTGCTCGGGCTGACTTGGTAGTTTTCCCCTTTCTTGTATGTGTGCATCGGTAACGAGTTGCCCAATTTGAGTCTCCATTTTCTTCATCGAAGCTTCTAAAAATTCGAACCTTTTATTGTTCAGAGCTTGATCTTCTTTGCTTTCCTTAATGAATGCCATAATAGTCTCTTCATGAGAGTTCCATTTCTTTGGAGGTGGTTCACTTTGCGTTATTTGTTAGGCTGGATTTCCTCCATTGTATTGGGCTTGAGCGCTTGTGTCGTATGGCATCAGGTTGTTGTTTCTCCACGAGAAATTTTGATAGTTTCTTAGCCCAGGATGATAAGTGTTCGGGAGTGGTGCGTTTCTTGTATTTCCTCCATAATTATTTCTCCTCTCCTCCCACTCAGGCGTTTCTTCATTATGCCACATAGCCCAATAAGATTGATCCGGTTCTTGCTCGCAGTCATAGCCATATGGGCAAACATTAGCTCCGTGCCCATTCATTCCATATGCATAACAAACTTTTCTTCGTTCATGTTCAAATTCCTTGAAATTATGATCATAATAACTCATTCCACAATCCCGATAACTGTAATTCCTCTCGTAGTCCATTCGCAACGTGTTAGTCTTCTCAGGTGTGTTCCAATTATATAGCATTTTTTGATCAATGGTCAACGATCTTCTACCGAGTGCTGCAATATCAAAGAGATAGAACAAAATTTTTAGAGAATAAAGATAACGAAAATAATAAAAACAAAGAAAATAAATAAATTGAAAATAAATAAATATAATTACAGGCCAAAAACACGAAAAATAAATAGTTCAACTATTATTAAAACAAAATCAAAAATTAAACGCCAATTCCCCGGCAACGGCGCCAAAAACTTGATGAACAAATTAAATACTCGCAAGTGTACGAATCGCTTTTGTAGGTAGCGACAAGTAACTCCGAGGTTGATCTCACAAGGAGTTGGAAACGGTTTGAAGTTTGATAATGTTCGGCAAATAGTCGAATAAACGAAAGTAAAGTAAAGTAAAATAAACCAAAGATTTGATAGGATAACAATCACAATGCGAAAAATTAAAATAAACGAAAAGTTAATAACACCGAATTAAAGGTTGGATAATTGAGAGATTACAATTATGAGAACACTATGGGAGTTTAGAATCACCGACACACACGTAATCAATTATTAGTTCCGATACACAAAGAATTAAGGTTTGGAATTATCGATTGCTCACGATTAAAAGAAATCTGTTTGATGGCGGTAATCCTAAAAATCACGATTGTTCTTATCAAAAATAAGAGATACTCCTTTGATGGGGATGAATCCCTAACTAACAATCAATTAACCGACTACTTTTGATGAGGTAAATCGTTAAAAGATCGCGCGAAAAAGTTCGAGAACATTTACAATCACTTCTACCGGACCGTTTGATGGCGAAGACCGATAAAAACCCTCGTTTTGAATAACGATAACAACTATGAAATAGGTTTGATGATCTAAATCAAAAGTTCTTATGCGAAGAACGAACAAGAGGAACAATCCCAAACTTTACCCGGAAAATCAATAGAAACTAACAATCGATAACATCTGTGTGGCTCAATCTAAAAACCCATATGAAAAGATTAGCTACACATGGTTATTTCAACAACAATAATGGAAATTGTAAAAAAAAACATGGTAGAAACTTCCCTTGTAAATGCCGAAATCGAATTCCCGATGAAGCTTTGATGATCTTCTTTCAAGAACTAACAACAATTGCTACAAGGAATTATAATATCTCCCAAATATATTTTTCACTCACAAGAACATACAATGAAGATGATGAAACAATCTCTCTTTTTCCTCCCTTTTTGGTGTTTTCCCCCTAAATCTTATGTCTTTCCCCACAATATATCTTACAAAATCAGAATATCTTTTCATAAGGTCTCCCATACCTTTTTATAAAGCCAAAAGACCAAGAAAAGTCCATTCAAACCGTGTAAAATGTCAAAAAAATGGTTTTTGCACTGAAAAGTGACCCGACCGTGTCCTGGGACACGGCCCGTGTCCAAATGTCCCAGAAAATACAAAAAACTCTCTGGACAGCAGACCCGGTCGTGTCCTGTGACACGGCCCGTGTCTAGACTGTGAATCCGTGGTCTAGAAGCCATATCTCCCTCAATACACCTTGAAATTTAGCGTATGATACACCGTTGCGAAGCTGATTTCATGAGAAATCCATAAATATATAGAACACATCCTTATTCGAAGTATTGAATCTGGAAATTATAAAATACGACAGGTAGTTCTTCAATCTTCATCGTTTTAGGCCTCGTTCCCGCTCTTAATCGTCATAAACTCCAATATTAACCATAAAAGCGCATATTTCACCACAATCTTCGTCCGGATACCTACAAAACAAAAACATAACATACCACGCGTAAAAAGAGCAAAAACACTCGAAAACAAACGAAAGTGCTACTCGATAGAACAGAATGAGACGATCAAAAATCGACTCACCAAATCCCCCCAAACCTAAACTTTGCTTGTCCCCAAGCAAAAATAAATAAAACACACGACAAAGAAAACGAGAAGGATTGAATAAGTTAATCATCGGGTATACATACAATCAACCGGGAATGTAAAAGTATCGTGAAGTCTCGTAACTCGTCATGAAAGCCTAAACTCACAAATGAATGGATAGCAATGACACTTAATCTAACATGCAAGAAAACAAGTCTTAGTAGTCCCTCACGGAATTTTATCGATTCACTCATCTCTCAAGTGTTAAGATAGGTCAATACGCTCAGCTCAATTCGAATGGAAAGCTCTACTATATGCTTGCACTTCTTCTTTTCATCAATCGTATCAATATTCACGAAACACGAGTCATAGGGTCTTACTTTTGGTTGTAACAGGACTGTGGCTCAGGTTGGGAAAATTTGGCTAGTAGTTACAAGTTCAGTCCAAGTAGAGCATATATGATCCTCACATATATGAAATAGACACTCAAAGCGATCATTCTACTTCAATTCTCCCGTATATATATCTTTTTTTTTCTAGGCCTTGTTAAGCGCAATTCTTTTGATATTGGCCTATTTCTCACAACCCAACGACTTCCCTTTTATTTTTCTTAGGCTCACTCCTCTCCTCCACTATCTTTTCTATCCCGGTATTATGATCATATTTTTTTTGTGGGGCTTATTATTTTCAGAAGAACGGGAGAGAAGATTTTTGCCTCTATACACCACAAACTTTGCACACCTTCGTTTTTCAAATATACCCTCTCATGCTCTTACGTGGACCAATACTTGGGTAAGTTATGGCTTTTGGATATGGAGCTATAAGATGCGGGTTTTTCGAACAAAATTACGGCTAAAGGCTCAACGGGGCTAGCAAATGATATTGATATGAAATGGTGGGTATTTTAAGGTAAGTAGGTTCAAGACAAAAAAAATGGGCAGCCCTAATCATTTCTCGTGTATGTAAATATCAACACATCATCCGACAGAATCATGCAAGTTCTAAAGAATACAATCCATAAGAAGAGAAATCACATATGAAAGAATTTTACCGCTAAAAGCGAACGGTTCAATGAGACACAAGAATTCACGGCTTTTGGACTACCATACTCATTCCTTACATGTCAAATCAAGTAACCAAAACTATACATTCACAGGCAAGGTCAAACAATCAATTATATTTATAAAACTTTACGAGCCAAGTACAAACACGATTAATCATCCATATACCCAATAGTTAACAAGGTTATTATAATCCAACTACGACATCACGCAAGAAGAAAAACAATAAAGAAAGGAAACAAACATCACGCAAACTAAAATCAAATAAAAATCGAATAAGTTGCACCCCCCCAAACCTAAACCTTTGCTTGTCCCCAAGCAAAAAGATTAAGTCAGGAAAAATACGAAAACACAAATTAAAAAGAAAGAAAATAAAACTACCGGATTAAGAAGTGTGATTTTTTATCACGGGGCACCATCCTTTGTGCTCGGCTCTCAACTTTCAATAAGCTAGGCTTCTTACTCCGATAAATACCTCCGTTTTGATTTCCTACACACACCATAGAAAAGAAACAAATAGAAGCAATAATAATAACAATAATAATAATAATAATGAAAGCGATAAAAATTAAAAACTCCCTTGGGTTGCCTCCCAAGCAGCGCTTTTTTATAGTCTTTAGCTCGACTCTTCAGCTTCTTCTATCCTGGATTAAATGGAAACGTGTCAGGTCCATCCACATAGCTCGTCATTTTTCGCTCATTTTCCTTCGTCAGGATATGGATAGTGGTTCCGTGGATTTCCATTGTGAGCGCTTCTGTCACCATTTCAATTTCCATTATGATTGTCACCATGAAATGTCTTCCTTGAATAATAAGTGACATGATTTTTGTTGGTGATGTTTCTTCTATGTTTGGTATCACGAAATCCATCGAGGCTATCACCTCCCCCAAACCTAGTTGCGAGTATATTAGTTTCTTCATTAAAATAATACCCGCTCCTAAGTTCGTAGTGGGGACTTCTTTCTCCATGAAAAGAACTTCTATGTCAAAGCTTTCTAGGTCCTCCTTATTTATCACTTTATCGCTCCGAAGGGTGGTGATAGATTGAGACTGCTCGGGCTGACTTGGTAGTTTTCCCCTTTCTTGTATGTGTGCATCGGTAACGAGTTGCCCAATTTGAGTCTCCATTTTCTTCATCGGAGCTTCTAAAAATTCGAACCTTTTATTGTTCAGAGCTTGATCTTCTTTGCTTTCCTTAATGAATGCCATAATACTCTCTTCAAGAGAGTTCCGTTGCTGTGGAGGTGGTTCACTTTGCGTTGTTTGTGGGGCTGGATTTCCTCCATTGTATTGGGCTTGAGTGCTTGTATCGTATGGCATCGGGTTGTTGTTTCTCCACGAGAAATTTTGATAGTTTCTTAGCCCAAGATGATAAGTGTTCGGGAGTGGTGCGTTTCTTGCGTTTCCTCCATAATTATTTCTCCTCTCCTCCCACTCAGGCGTTTCTTCATTATGCCACATAGCCCAATAAGATTGATCCGGTTCTTGCTCGCAGTCATAGCTATATGGGCAAACATTAGCTCCGTGCCCATTCATTCCATATGCATAACAAACTTTTCTTCGTTCATGTTCAAATTCCTTGAAATTATGTTCATAATAACTCATTCCATAATCCCGATAACTGTAATTCCTCTCGTAGTCCATGTCGCAATGTGTTAGTCTTCTCGGGTGTGTTCCAATTATATAGCATTTGTTGATCAATTGTAGAAGCAGATTCCCAACGATCTTTTACCGAGCGCTGCAATATCAAAGAGCTAGAACAAAATTTTTAGAGAATAAAGGAAACGAAAATAATAAAAACAAAGAAAATAAATAAATCAAAAATAAATAAATAATAATTACAGGCCAAAAATACGAAAAATAAATAGTTCAACTATTATTAAAACAAAATCAAAAATTAAACGCCAATTCCCCGGCAACGGCGCCAAAAACTTGATGAACAAATTAAATACTCGCAAGTGTACGAATCGCTTTTGTAGGTAGCGACAAGTAACTCCGAGGTCGATCTCACAAGGAGTTGGAAACGGTGTGAAGTTTGATAATGTTCGGAAAATAGTTGAATAAACAAAAGTAAAGTAAAGTAAAATACACCAAAGATTTGATAGGATAACAATCACAATGCGAAAAATTAAAATAAACGAAACGTTAATAACACCAAATTAAAGGTTGGATAACTGAGATATTACAATTATGAGAACACTATGGGAGTTTAGAATCACCGACACATACGTAATCAATTATTAGTTCCGATACACAAAGAATTAAGGTTTGTGTTGACTCAAAAAGGATTTTGATGATAATTTCATTCAAAGCATTTAAATTAAATCAATCTCAGCACGTTGCTACATTGAAGGAACAAAATGATGTTAGCGCACGCTATCTATACAAGAGTAGCGCACGATATCGAGGAATGCATATTCAGTCTAGTCAGTCAGCTGCAGTCCAGTGAAGTTACCTGATGGATAGCGCACGCAAGTCTTTCAACATTTGCGCACTCTAAATTACTACAGTTAGCGCACGCTATACAATAATATTAATGCACGCTATCGCATCATTCAGTCAGAGGACAGTGAGGTTTGGAAAGAAAATGGAAACGGTCTTACGCATGCTACGAACAATTATTTATGTACGCTAATCCAAGGACTTAGCGCACGTTATTCTACATTGCTTGCGCACGCTACCTAATATGGTCAGTAGTCCAGTAGCTACTGGACTCAAAGTAAGAAGGGCTTTACGTACGCTACTCAGGGTTACGTACATAACTGAAGAATACATTTAGCGCACGCTACGATATATTATTAGCGCACGCTAAAATCAGTCAACAAGCTTACCGTTGGAATTTCTACCATTAGAAAGCAAGAGTCAATGAAGATCCGTGAAATCTGGAAAAGCTGGAAATAATTAATACTAGCGCACGCTAGTCATGTTTGCTAGCGCACGCTAAGTTCAATTTTAGCCGTTGGATAAGGAAACGTTGGGGAGACAAACCAACACTTTCAAATTCAAGATTGAAGACCTGTTGACCAGCCGATAACGCGCTACGAATTCATGACTAGCGCACGCTAGCCATACAATTTTACCGTTGGAACAGTTTTGTGACCGTTCAGAAAAGCCAAGTCAGAATCGACAGCGCACGCTAGAAGACATTATTAGCGCACGCGAATAATACGATTTTCAGTATTTGAAGAATGAATCTCACCTATAAATTCCCATGGGACTTGGGTATCAAAAACACACAACTTCAAGCATACAAGCATACAAGCATTCTTGAGCTCAAATTGCTACTGATTACAATATTATAAGTTGTGAGAAGGAAAGATACAAGAGTGATTTTCTTTGTAATATCTATTATACTTTGTATTCTTTCATATGATTGCAAGTGTTGCATCACTTACACTTGAGCGTAAGAGAAACGAATCAAGAGTCACTAATCTGGTGTTATTAGGATCTTTGATCCGGCATTATTATGATTATACTCACATATTCGTATAGTGAGGATTATCTAGTTCCTATAGAACACTTTGTTTATATTGAGAGAGAGGTTGAGCTTGGACCGATAGAAGACAAGCGGTTGTAACGGTTGTGAACTCGGACCGATCGAAGACGAGTCAAATTTGTGGTTGTTCTTGAGCCAATAGAAAAGGAAGTCGGAGAGAGGACGTAGGCAAGTTGCCGAACCTCTATAAATCTTTGAGTCTTTATTTTCCGCACTATTTTTCATTTATTCGCAAGAAATTTCGTTATTCCGCATTCCCACTATTCAACCCCCCTTCTAGTGGTAAATTTATCTCTTCAGTTGGTATCGGAGCGGGTCTCTTTTTAAACGTTTAACCACCTAAGAGAACAAGATCTGCAAATGGCACTTCTTGGCCAAATCGAAGGAAATGCTCTCAACCGTCCTCCTTTCTTCGACGGTTCCAATTTCATGACATGGAAAAATAAAATGGCTATCTTCGTTCAAGCCTACGATATTGAAATTTGGAAAGTTATCGCTCTTGGTCCGAAGCTAGCTAAGAAAGAGGATGGATCATTGAAAAAGATCGACGAATTCAATGACGAGGATTGAAGGAACACACACGTCAACTCACGAGCTACTCAACTTCTCTATTGCGCTCCTAATCCCGAAGAACTCAATAGGATATCGTCCTACGAAAGCGCAAAGGAAATTTGGGAAATTCTCGAAGTCACTCATGAGGGAACCACCCAAGTCAAGGAAACCAAAATCAACATGCTACTTCATGACTACGAACTCTTCTCCATGAAAGATGAGGAAACGATCACAAACATCTTGGATCGATTTTCGGCTATAACCAATGGTCTTGCATCTTTCGGAAGGCCTATATCGAGCAGCGATAAAGCAAAGAAAATTCTTCGCTCATTGCCACGAGAATGGGATGCTACGGTTACCGGGATTATGGAATCCAAATATCTCAACAAACTCGAGTTTAGTGCCCTCATCGGGTCACTTATCAATTATGAGATCGTTCTCAAGTCTAGAGGCACCAAACCAAAGCCTCGGGAAAGAGTAGTTGCATTCAATGTTGATAGCTGTAATATCCATAATTTTCCATTTTTAGCAGTTTCCATTTTTGGCGTATGTGTATTTTTATCGACTCGCTTGTAACCGTTTCGGCATTTTGAATCTACTTTATTCTTGGAGTTTTTCCATTTGGACGAGTTTTGGTGATGTTTTCACGTAATTTCATTTTTGGCATGTTTTGCCGTATGAACGTTCGATTCTCGTAAAACTCATTCGTTTTCGTTGCTTCTTGGTTTGTACAAGTTCGTATGGTTGAGTTTGTCATATTGAGACTTTCGGTTTGCAAATCCGACGTCGTTTCGTGATTTCCGGGCACTTTGGCCATTTTTGTAATTTCCTATAAGTTTAGGGAAATTCATCTCCTTGTCGTATTTTGGATTCCTCGGTAGTTGGAAGTGCAATTACTGTCGAACACTCAGTTTCGTTGTTATGAATACCTCGTATTTACAGTTTTGATTCTATCCTCGTGTTGTGGTTCGTCGTTGAATCGGTATGCGTAGTGTGTTCGAATCGGGTGCACTCGTACATAACGTACGTTATGCATGACCCATAACGTACGTTATGACCTTTCACATTTCAGTATATACATTTGGTTACGTACGTTAACCAGTATTGGGTTACGTACGTAACCATCATAACGTACGTTAACAGCTTGTGTTAACGTCGTATGTATTGTCGGCGTTTTTAAACGACTTAACCCGATCGATTTCTTTTCATCCTTCTTCGCCCCTTTTCGCGACGTGAGCGTTCTTGAGCACCTTTGGAGCGATTTGTCCAGAGCAATCCGTGGATTTCCTCTAGAGATTGACTATTGTGTACCAAGGGGGATTAATCTACAACATTATCATCATCCATCCGTCGAATTCAAGGTATTTTCTCAGGAACCCTAACTTTGACGAATTTGGGGGGTTTTCGGGATTCTAGGGATTAGTTCCGAATTGTTCGACTACGTTATGATATTCCTTACCGATTGTGACTATTGGGTGATTCCAAATCCATTTTCTTTGATTTTAATCCGTGAATTATCAATACGGGGAGATTATGCGTAAACCCTCGCCGTATCGATTGAACGTCTATCACCGTGTATTGTAATCGGGGTTATGGGTGTATTCCATTCGATTATTGATGTCCGTTGGGACTGAGTTATGTTAATTCTTCGTTTAGGAACCGCCGTTTTCCATTCAGATCGCCCGTAGTCGATTTTCGCTCCCGATTCTTCAACAATGTCTCAAAGGCAAGTACTTTACATTTGTTTACATGTTCTAGTATTTGAATTATGGCTGTATTGTGGTTGTTGTGGATGGATATGTGTATGTTCACCTAGGTACGGTCCGACGGGGCCTCTAGGGATACGTTGCCGTGAGTTTCGTATCGTGAACTGTGGTTAACCACCCAGGGATGTCCGACGGGGCTCTGCGGGGTACGGTGGCCGTGAGTCACGTACCAAGGTTAACTTTGAATTGTTTTGGTTGGAGAAAATGTGTTTTGTGCTCGTGCATCGTAAATATTCCGGAATATAAAATGTTTTCTAAAATGACTTTTTGGCGCATATATTCATCTGATTAGAATGTAGTTCAAATGGATTGTACTTGCACTAGCAGTTGTCGCTAACCCCTTAAATGGGGGAAATACTTTTTGTATTTCAGGTATCGATTGTGGGGACAAACGAGCACTTGAGCCGTATGAGGATGATGGGCAAGCATGATACTGACCAGTAGTCATTTGTTGGTGTTCAGTTCTGTCTATTATTTTTGATGTCTTGTTTTGGGAATTTTGTATTATAAAATTGGTTTAAGTACTCGAGTACTTCTTGTTTGAAAATTGTTAATGTTGTGTTCCCGTTTTGGGAAATGGATTGATGTTGGATTCTATTTGTCGTTTTAATGGTGATTGTTTGTCGTTGTTGAATGTCTTGTTGGTATGTTAGCCTGGTGGATTCCATAGTGTGGGGTCCACGCCGCTGTAATATGCCCTGAATGTCTTGGGGGTGTTACAGAATATGGTATCAGAGCTTAGGTTTATGGATACCTAGGCTGTCAGTTATTTGGGTCTAGTTAAGTGTCGTTTTTGGGACAGTATCACTGCTATGCCATCATCTCAGTATGCCGGTGCTCGTAAGTTTTTCCTAACTTGATTCGTTTCGCTGTTCCGTTCTATTCCTGTCTAAGTATCTTGTTGCGTTTTGCGTTTGAATTGTACTTACCCGTTACTTCTTCGGAAATCCTGCTAGAAGAGGACACGGACGCAGCGATCATGGACAGTAGGGCGTGGCGCGGCCCGGTGGGGCGGCCATGTCCGATCACTCGGAACCGATTCGCGATGCCATCTTTGTCGAGCAGTATTCCCCCTAGTTAGGAGGACAGCGAGACGATCTGCTAGTTCAGTAATGCACATGAGAATGTTGGAGTGGCCAACATTACGCAACAAATAGCGAACCGGATGACGCTGCGGCTCGAGCCGTTCTAGTCGGTCAAGCTAATGCCAACCGGTTCCGCCTCCGGATCTCGCGGTGATAAGTTACTTCAGGACGTGATTCGTATGCGTCCTCCGCAGTTTGATGGTGCTTCCGACCCCTCTGGTTGGGAGAATTGGCTATTTGAGATGGAGAAGGTATTCGAGGCTGCTAACTGCTCTGAGGAGAGGAAGGTACCCATCGCTCAGTACTTCCTCGCCAAGAGGCGACAACGTGGTGGCAAGCGGTGAAACCGCTGCGGCCAAGGCAGCCACGTGGGCGAGTTTGAGATCGATGGAAGATAAATTTTGTCCTTGGCCAGTGAAAGAGGGGAGGATCCGAGCCTTCTTTGAGGCTAAGCCCCAAGATGTTCCTATATCTCAAGCTATCAAAGACTACAATCAACAGTTGCATTATGTGAGGAACCAAGTCCGAGATGAGCTTGATAAGATCCGCCACTTTGATATGCGGATGAAACCGAGGGTACGCCACTACATGTCTGGTCTGGGGTGCACGACTTTGAAAGAATATCAGAATAAAGCAATGGCTTATGAGATGTCGTTTTCTGCGACGGAGACGGCAACCGAAGGAAAGAAGCAGAAGACCTCCGGTCAGTTTTCGGGAGGCAAGTCAGGAGGGTACCCGAAGGCTCGGTCACAGTTCGCGAGTCTTTGGGAGTCGGCCGCCATCGGTTGGGCGAGAAGCGGTTCTATGTGCACTCCTGCTGGTTAAATCTGTGGTCCTACGTGCTTCAAGCTGTAGTCGCCGGGCCACATAATGAGCGAGTGTGATAGGCCTCGATTCAGTGTCTTGCTTGTGGTCGGATGGGTCATCGTGCTAAGTTCTGTACGGAGGCAGCTCGAGCTCCAGTTACTCAGATATCAGCCCCAGCTGCGGGAGAGCCGAGTGTTAATCAGGCACCGACAGTTCCTCAGCCGCAGCAGAGTTTTGGTAGGGGTCGAGGACGTGGACAGCCTTCTAGAGGGGGAGTTTCTAGTGCGGGATCTGTTCCGCCCCGGGTTTATGAGATGCGACGAGCAGGAGACCCAGATGCGACGGTGGCTATAGGTACCGTCCACATTCTTGATCATCCTGTTTCCGTATTGTTCGATTCTGGTGCTACGCATTCTTTTATATCTATGGATTGTGTGTGTCGTCTGCATGTTGATTGCCTTGTTGCTTGTGCGCCTTTTGTTGTTAAACTTCCTAGCGGGGATAGCATCGTGGGGGATCGTGAGGTTAAGATTTTCCAGTGAGTATCGCGGGGAGGGTTTGGCCTTCTAATATGATTGCGGTAGATATTAGAGATGAGGATTTGATTTTTGGTGAGGATTGGCTGGACCGTCATGGGGCGATCATGAATTATAGAACGAGAACCATTTCGATGTTAGCCTCTGACGGTACCGAGCATTCTTTTGTGGGGCGTAAGCGGAGTAGCCAGAGATTACTGATCAGCGCCTTGAGGGTGGTGAGACTTCTTCGGGGAGGTTGCACGGGTTATTGGTGTTACGCCTTGAGATCGGAAGAAGGGGGAGTCGAGCTCTCGTCTATTCCGGTAGTGTGTGAGTATCCTGATGTCTTTCCAGACGAGTTGCCGGGTTTGCCGCCGGACCGAGAAGTTGAGTTTACCGTCGAATTAGAGCCGGGTGCAGCACCGATCTCTAAGACGCCATACCGTATGGCGCCCGCCGAGATCTTGGAGTGAAGAAAGCATTGGGAGAGTTGCTAGACATGGGATATATTCGACCAGGCGCTTCGCCTTGGGACGCCTTGGTCCTATTTGTAAAGAAGAAGGATGGGTCACTTCGTTTGTGTATCGACTACGAGAGTTGAACAAAGTGACCATCAAAAACAAGTATCCGCTCCCGAGGATTGATGATTTGTTTGATCGATTGCAAGGGGCAAGCTGTGTTTTGAAGATTGATTTGAGATCGGGGTATTATCGGCTCCGAGTGAAGGATACCGATATTAGAAGCGGCCTTTCGGACGAGATACGGTCACTACGAGTTTGTGGTTATGCCTTTTGGGCTAACTAACGCCCGGCCGTGTTCATGCGACTTATGAACAAAGTCTTTATCGAGTACCTCGATAAGTGTGTAGTCGTTTTTATCGATGACATCTGATTTACTCGAGGAGCGAGGAGCACGCCGTCATTTGCATATCGTGTTAGATATTTTGAGAACTCAGCATCTATTTGCGAAGTTCTCAAAATGCGAGTTTTGGTTGCGGGAGGTAATGTTTCTCGGTCATGTGATCTCGGCCGAGGGTGTTCGTGTGGACCCACATAAGGTAGAGGCAGTGTTGGATTGGGCGCCACCCAAGAACGTGAAGGAGGTCGCAGCTTTAAGGATTAGCCGGGTATTCTGTAGATTCGTCGAGGGTTCTCTAAGCTCGCTCGACCACGACTCGGTTATTCTGAAGTCGAGAAGTTTGTGTGGACCGATGAGAGGCATAATAGTTTTGAGGAGTTGAAGAAGCGGTTGACGACCGCTCCCGTTTTGGCTTTACCGAGTGGTAATGATGGTTTCTCCGTTTTCAGTGATGCTTCGGGCCAAGGGCTCGGATGCGTACTTATGCAGCACGGGAGGACGATTGCCTATGCTTACCGTCAGCTGAAACCGTACGAGTTGAATTACCCTACGCACGATCTTGAGTTGGCCGCAGTTGTATTTGCGTTGAAGATCTGGCGTCATTACTTGTATGGCTCGTCGTGTCAGATTTTCACCGATCACAAGAGCCTGAAGTACATTTTCACGCAGAAGGAGCTTAATATGAGACAGAGGAGATGGTTGGAATTGATTAAGGATTATGATCTCGAGATCCTTTATCATCCGGGCAAGGCTAATGTGGTAGCAGATGCCTTGAGCCGGAAATCGGTATCGCTTCGGGCGCTTGAGTTACTTACGGCCCAGTCGGGACTTCAGCGAGAGTTTATGAGGTTGAGCATTGAGATTGTGCTACCAGAGAGTTCCGGGCAGTTGCGTACTCTTGAGATTTCTTCATCTCTGGTCGATGACATTAAATCGGGACAGTTGGAGGACCCGATGTTTATTCAGCTTCGAGAGAGTGTAGGGAAAGGGAAAGCCCCGGGATTCGTTATTCATGAGGACGGAGTGTTGAGATTCCGAGGTCGGTTGTGTGTTCCGAACGACTCGGAATTGAGACAGAGTATTATGCGAGAGGCTCATGCGTCACCTTACTCAGTCCATCCAGGCTCGAGTAAAACGTATAAGGATTTAAGAAAGAATTTCTGGTGGAACGACATGAAGAAGGAGGTAGTTCAGTTTGTGGCTAAGTGTTTGGCTTGTCAGCAAGTCAAGATTGAGCATCAGCGGCCAGTCGGGTTGTTGAAACCACTTCCCGTCCCGGAGTGGAAGTGGGAGGATATCTCTATGGATTTTGTCACAGGTTTGCCGAGGACGAAGACTGGTACGAATATGGTGTGGGTGATTATAGACCGACTGACTAAGTCGGCGCATTTTCTGGGCATCAAGGACACTTGGGGTCCAGAAAAGTTGGCTCGTATTTTTATCGCGCAGATAGTGAGACTTCATGGTACACCGAGGACCATTATTTCAGACAGAGATGGCCGATTTGTATCGCATTTTTGGCAGGCGGAACAAAATGCAATGGGGACACAGATACGTTTGAGCACTTCGTTCCATCCCAGGCCGATGGCGATCGAACGTACCATTCAGACGTTCGAGGATTTGTTGCGCGCGTGTGCGTTAGACTGGAGTAGTGACTGGGAGGAACATCTGGCCTTGATTGAGTTTACTTATAATAATAGCTGGCACGCATCGATTAAGATGGCACCATATGAGGCACTTTATGGACGACGTTGCCGATCGCCGATATGTTGGGATGAACCATCCGATCTAGTTGGTACCGAGCCAGACCTTGTGTTAGAGACGAGGGAGAAAGTTGAATTGATTAGAAAGAGAATGTTGGCTGCTCAGAGTCGACAAAAGTCTTATGCGGATGTTAGGCGTCGACCCTTGGAGTTCGAGGTGGGAGATCATGTTCTGTTGAGGGTATCCCCGAAGAAGGGAGTTTTCCGTTTTGGGAAAAAGGGGAAGCTCAGTCCGAGGTATATTGGGCCCTTCGAGTTATTGGAGAGAGTCGGTGAGTTGGCATACCGTTTAGCTTTGCCTCCGTCGTTGAGTCATGTTCATAGCGTATTCCACGTCTCCCAGCTGAGGAAGTATGTTCCGGACCCATCCCACATTATTGATTTTGGAGACGTGGAGATCGAGAAGGATGTTACGTTTGAGGAGAGGCCCGTTAAGATTTTGGAGCGTCGAGACAAACAGTTAAGGCACAAAACCATCCTTTTGGTTAAGGTGCAATGGTCGAGACACGGAGTAGAAGAAGCGACTTGGGAGTTAGAGGAGGATATGCGTTCGAGACACCCCGAGCTCTTTGATTCTTAAGTTTCGGGACGAAACTTTATTTTAGAGGGGGAGAATGTAATATCCGTAATTTTTCATTTTTAGCAGTTTCCATTTTTGGCGTATGTGTATTTTTATCGACTCGCTTGTAACCGTTTCGGCATTTTGAATCTACTATATTCTTGGAGTTTTTCCATTTGGACGAGTTTTGGTGATGTTTTCACGTAATTTCATTTTTGGCATGTTTTGCCGTATGAACGTTCGATTCTCGTAAAACTCATTCGTTTTCGTTGCTTCTTGGTTTGTACAAGTTCGTATGGTTGAGTTTGTCATGTTGAGACTTTCGGTTTGCAAATCCGACGTCGTTTCGTGATTTCCGGGCATTTGGGACATTTTTGTAATTTCCTATAAGTTTAGGGAAATTCATCTCCTTGTCGTATTTTGGATTCCTCGGTAGTTGGAAGTGCAATTACTGTCGAACACTCAGTTTCATTGTTATGAATACCTCATATTTACACTTTTGATTCTATCCTCGTGTTGTGGTTCGTCGTTGAATCGACTGTGCAGAATTGTGTTCAGAACTGGGGTCTACTACGTACATAACGTACGTTATGCATGACCCATAACGTACGTTATGACCTTTCACATTTCAGTACAGACATTTGGTTACGTACGTTAACCAGTATTGGGTTACATACGTAACCATCATAACGTACGTTAACAGCTTGTGTTAACGTATGTAACGCGCTGTCAGCGTTTTTAAACCTGACTTAACCCCAGTCAGTTTCTTTTCATCCTTCTTCGCCCCTTTTCGCGACGTGAGCGTTCTTGAGCACCTTTGGAGCGATTTGTCCAGAGCAATCCGTGGATTTTCTCTAGAGATTGACTATTGTGTACCAAGGGGGATTAATCTACAACATTATCATCATCCATCCGTCGAATTCAAGGTATTTTCTCAAGAACCCTAACTTTGACGAATTTGGGGGTTTTCGGGATTCTAGGGATTAGTTCCGAATTGTTCGACTATGTTATGATATTCCTTACCGATTGTGACTATTGGGTGATTCCAAATCCATTTTCTTTGATTTTAATCCGTGAATTATCAATACGGGGAGATTATGCGTAAACTCTCGCCATATCGATTGAACGTCTATCACCGTGTATTGTAATCGGGGTTATGGGTGCATTCCATTCGATTATTGATGTTCGTTGGGACTGAGTTATGTTAATTCTTCGTTTAGGAACCGCCGTTTTCCATTCGGATCGCCCGTAGTCGATTTTCGCTCCCGATTCTTCAACAATGTCTCAAAGGCAAGTACTTTACATTTGTTTACATGTTCTAGTATTTGAATTATGGTTGTATTGTGGTTGTTGTGGATGGATATGTGTATGTTCACCTAGGGACGGTCCGACGGGGCCTCTAGGGATACGTTGCCGTGAGTTTCGTATCGTGAACTGTGGTTAACCACCCATGGATGTCCGACGGGGCTCTGCGGGGTACGGTGGCCGTGAGTCACGTACCAAGGTTAACTTTGAATTGTTTTGGTTGGAGAAAATGTGTTTTGTGCTCGTGCATCGTAAATATTCAGGAATATAAAATGCTTTCTAAAATGACTTTTTGGCGCATATATTCATCTGATTAGAATGTAGTTCAAATGGATTGTACTTGCACTAGCAGTTGTCGCTAACCCCTTAAATGGGGGAAATACTTTTTGTATTTCAGGTATCGATCGTGGGGACAAACGAGCACTTTAGCCGTATGAGGATGATGGGCAAGCATGATACTGACCAGTAGTCATTTGTTGGTGTTCAGTTCTGTCTATTATTTTTGATGTCTTGTTTTGGGACTTTTGTATTATAAAATTGGTTTAAGTACTCGAGTACTTCTTGTTTGAAAATTGTTAATGTTGTGTTCCCGTTTTGGGAAATGGATTGATGTTGGATTCTATTTGTCGTTTTAATGGTGATTGTTTGTCGTTGTTGAATGTCTTGTTGGTATGTTAGCCTGATGGATTCCATAGTGTGGGGTCCACGGCGCTGTAATATGCCCTGAATGTCTTGGGGGTGTTACAATAGTGACGTTGAGGAAGATGTTCCCGAAGATGAAGACGACGAGGAACTTGCTCTCTACGCCGAGAACTTTAGAAGGTATAAAAGCCTAATTCAAAAGAGGCGAAGTTTTCTTGGTCGGGATGGCAAACCGGAGCAAAAGAAGAGTGGCTATACTCCCATAAAGAAGTTCGACAATAATTGTCGGAAATGTGGTCAAGTCGGTCACTATGCCAAAGAATGCCGAGGATCCTCTTCAAAGCCTCAAATGGAAAAATTCAAAAAGAAGGAGGTCCTAATCGCTTCTTGGAGTGATGACGAGGAGGAGATTGAAAGATCTCTAGATGCAAATCTCGCATTCATGGCACTCGACTCCGAAAGTAATATCGAGGTAAGTTCTAAACTCAATGATGACGAATATGATTCTTTTGATTTTTGTGATTCACAAGAAGTTCATCATGATGATGAGCTATTAAGTGCGTTTGAATCCTTGAACACGGAGTATGATGAGATGGTTAAATTAAACATATCTTTAAAGAGAAAAATAAAATCTCTAGAACTCAAAAATTTCTCTCTTCAAAACAAAGGCAAAACTATTGAGATCGACCATACCTTATGCCTTGAAAAGGAAAATGTTTTGAAAATCGAATTGACGAAAACTCAAAAGGAGCTAAAATATATTTTGAACAAATTTACTCTCGGAAACGAGAAATTCGAAAGGCTTCTATCAATTCAAAAATCGCCTTTGCTAAAACACGGTCTTGGTTTTGATCCTTTTAAACGGGAACAATCCCTTATCAACCTTGACAAAATAAAGAAAACCGAAACCGAGAACTCAAAAGATTCTTCCAAACGAGTTCATGATGTTAATGTTCGTTCAAAGTTGAGAACCATCAAAGTTAAACAAATATGGGTTCCTAAAGGGACAATTGTTCCAAATGCTATAAGCATAGTTAACTTTGGAGGACCCAAACGGGCTTGGGTACCGAAACAACCGAGAAATTCTATTGTTGTAGGTACCGGCACCAAGGAAAAGCAAGTGGTACATTGATAGCGGATGCTCAAGGCATATGTGCGGCTCCGAGGACTTATTTGAAGACCTCGAATATCAAGAACAAGGACATGTGACCTTTGGAGGTAATCAAAAGGGAAAAATCAAAGGCATCGGCAAAGTCGGTAAGGAACCTTCTCCCACTATCAACAAAGTATTGTTTGTTGAAGGTTTGCATCATAATCTTCTTAGCGTTTCGCAACTTTGCGATGAAGGTTTTAAAATTCTATTTGAGCAAACGCATTGCAAGGCATTTAGAAATAATAAAATTGCTTTCATTGGTTTGAGATGTGGAAACAT
Source organism: Orobanche coerulescens (assembly GCA_033398695.1). Classification (NCBI taxonomy): domain Eukaryota; kingdom Viridiplantae; phylum Streptophyta; class Magnoliopsida; order Lamiales; family Orobanchaceae; genus Orobanche; species Orobanche coerulescens. The sequence goes on from CM065808.1 coordinate 173,107,171, forward strand.
CTATATTGTTGACTTTAATGATAAAAGTTCATTCAATGAAAAATGTCTTATTACTTTGGATGATAATGCATATTTATGGTATCGAAAATTGGGGCATACTTCTCTACCTATCATTTCTATTTTATCTAGACACGACCTTGTTCGTGGATTGCCCAAACTCAAGTTTGATAGAAAGCATTTGTGTGAATCATGCATAAAAGGGAAACACACTCGAGAATCTTTTAAACCAAAATTCGAGGTTTCCACCAGTCGAGTTCTTGAACTTGTGCATATGGATTTGATTGGACCATCTAGACATGTTAGTTTAAATGGCAAACTTTACACTTTGGTTATTGTTGGTGATTTCTCTCGATTTACTTGGGTTAGATTTCTAGCACATAAGGATGATGCATTTTCTGAGTTTTCTAAATGGTGTCGTTTGGTATCAAATGAGAAAAATCTCTCCATAATTTCTATTCGCACCGATCACGGAGGTGAATTTGATTGCACTCCGTTTGAACTCCTATGTGATAAATACGGGATTAATCATAACTTTTCGGCCCCTAGAACGCCTCAACAAAATGGAGTTGTTGAAAGGAAAAACCGATCTTTGGAAGAAATGTCGAGGACTATGCTTAATGAATACTCTCTTCCATGATATTTTTGGGCCGAAGCAATCTTTACCGCATGCTATGTGATTAACCGGGTTCATGTTCGTAGAACTCATCTTAAAACCCCATATGAATTATGGAAGGGCAAAAAGCCCAACATAGCTTATTTTCATCCTTTCGGTTGCAACGTATTTATTTTAAACAATGGTAAGGATAACTTGGGCAAGTTTGATGCTAAATCCGACTCCGGAATATTTCTTGGTTATTGCACTAATAGCAAAACATATCGTGTTTATAATATTAGAACGAATAAAGTTGAAGAGTCTATACATGTAAAATTCAATGATATGATCTCACCCCCGAGAAAGGTAGAATATTTTGATGATGCAGGTACTTTTCCGGATCCCTCACTCGAAGTGAAGAAAATTTTGGAAATCGAAACGAACACAATCGTTGATTTACCGAAAGATTGGAGGCACATCAAAGACCATCCAAAGGATCTCGTGATTGGAAACATTGAAGACGGTGTTCAAACCCGAAGGAGAACCACCGAATTTATGGCTCATTGTGCTTTTGTATCCGAAATAGTTCCCAATAATATATCTGAAGCTCTCGATGATGAAAGTTGGGTGATGGCAATGCAAGAGGAGCTTGTGCAATTCATGCACAATAATGTATGGAATTTAGTTCCCGCTCCTAAAGATAAAATAATTATCGGAACTAAATGGGTGCATAAAATCAAGAGTGACGAAGACGGTTATCCAATTCGAAATAAATCTCGTTTGGTCGTTCAAGGGTATAATCAAGATGAAGGTCTTGATTATGAAGAAAGTTTTGCTCCCGTGGCTCGACTCGAAGCCATCCGCTTGTTATGTGCATTTGCCGCCCATAAAAAGATCAAACTATTTCAAATGGATGTGAAAAGTGCATTCTTGAATGGTTACATTCAAGAAGAAGTCTACGTCAAGCAACCTCCCGACTTTGAAGATCATCAATTTCCGGATCACGTCTACAAGCTCAATAAGGCACTCTACGGGTTGAAGCAAGCACCCCGAGCATGGTATGATCGTTTAAGTCAATTTTTAATTGCAAATGATTATAAAAGAGGCAAAGTCGATAATACCTTGTTTGTGAAAATATTGAATGATGATATACTTGTTTGCCAAATCTACGTTGATGACATTGTATTTGGAGCTACTAATGAATCTTTGTGCCAAGATTTCTCTAATCTTATGAAAGGAGAGTTCGAGATGAGTATGATGGGAGAATTAACATTCTTCCTCGGGCTTCAAATCAAGCAATGCGAAGATGGAATCTTTATCCATCAAACGAAGTACTTAAACGACCTCCTTAAGAAATTCAAAATGGAAAGTAGCAAGGTGATATCTACTCCAATGTCTTCATCATTAAAGCTCGAAAAAGATGAAAATGGCAAATCCGTAGATCAAAAATTATATCGAGGTATGATCGGATCTTTGTTATATTTGACTGCATCTAGGCCAGACATAATTTTTGCTACATGTTTATGTGCTCGATTCCAATCTAATCCCAAGGAATCACATTTAACTGCTTGCAAACGCATTTTTCGTTACTTGAAAGGAACTATTGGACTAGGTCTATGGTATCCTTCTTGCTTAGATTTTAATTTAATTGCATATAGTGATGCCGATTTCGGCGGATGTAAAATTGACAAAAAGAGTACTAGTGGTACTTGTCATTTTATTGGATCATGCTTAATATCTTGGGGAAGTAAAAAGCAAACCAGTGTAGCATTGTCTACAGCTGAGGCCGAATATGTCGCTGCAGGGAGCGCCTGTGCTCAGGTGTTATGGATTAAAAATCAACTCCGCGACTATGGCATATATTTTGAAAATACCCTTATTCTATGTGATAATACCAGCGCAATTAATCTGAGTAAAAATCCTGTGTTGCATAGTAGAACTAAGCGTATAGACATTAGACATCATTTTCTACGCGATCATGTTCAGAAAAAGGATATCTGTTTAATTTTTGTTGGGACGAAGGATCAACTCGCTGATATTTTTACAAAACCTCTTCCCGAAGAATCATTTAATTCTATTCGTTTATAACTTGGTATGGGACATATAGACAATTTTTTAAATAAGTTTTCTACTCAAGTAATCAATATCCATGATTCGCTTCATTCGCTAGCGTACGCTAATTGTCTATGCCTTGCGTACGCTAATTCAAAACCTTTCGTTTTCCAAATCACCGGGATACCGATAAGCTTCGATTTTACCTAACGTCGCTAACTTTATGTTCTAGCGTCGTTAACTAAAACCCGATTGACTATATATAGTCAAATGCGACCCGAGAACACTTTCACCCTTTTCTAACGCACGCAAACGCAAGAAAACCCTCTTTCAGAAAAACCCTAGCCGCAAATCCGAATCTTCAAAACTTCCAATTTCTCCCTCAAAACTTCCAATTCCTTCACTATGTCTAGCAAGGGACCAAAAACCATGGGGAAAACCTACAAACGCCCTCGCGATACCGAATACGACGCAACCCGATTTGTTTCCTACAGCGCATTGAAGGTGTTCTTCGATATCCTCCCTCAGGAGAATCTTACCGATTGCTATTTCTTTAATTGCAGCAGTCTTGAATGGGTTAAGGTTAGTATTCATGAGTTCTTTGAAGCATTAGGGATAGCTCGATTTGTGGAATGCAAAGAAATCATATACCCTGCTTGTGTCCGCGAGTTTTATGCAAATTTGCACTTGGGTGACAGTGATGGTAATGGTGGATTAGTGCTTGGTAGCCTGGTGAATGGAACTGTGGTGAAGATTTCCTCGGAAATACTTCACGAGTTATTTGGTTTATCGAAGGATGGTTACGATTGCGTTGGGAAAACTACTGCCGAAGAGTCTCTTGTGTCCGAAAGAGATGTTGCTGACTTTTTATGCTCAAAAACAGTCATCGAAGTTACGGATGAAGTTTTCGAGAATAATGATTTCGGCATTCAGATTCGATTGTTGTTGGATGCCCTAACCAAGTGTTTGATGCCAAAAGTTAATACCCAACACAAACTAGTAGGCGTCGACAAGAATGTGGTGTATCATGTGTTGAAGGATGACAGGGTGAACTTTACCGGTATTGTGCTAAACTGGATGAAGGCGAAAGGGGATTCATTTCGTTCAAAGAATTACATGTCAAGGACTCGGAAATATGGACTTCCTTTTGGCTCTATTCTCACGGTGATCTTCCGGCATTTTCACGTTGACTTGACGAGTGAGGCACCTGTCCCGGTGTCTCGGGGGCACGAAATAAGCGACCTAACCCTCAAAGCTATGTATTATGTTGAAACATACAATAGAGGTTGGGTGTTGTTTCCGTACCTCCGAGAAGATGATCAAGTACCGAAGGGGACGCGAATGCCAACACCGGTCGAACGAGTGACGCACCGAGGACCCCATACGCTTAGGGAGATACAAACCAGAGAATTTGTTCGCCATCCGAAGACGAAAGGGAAGCGACCGATGCGAGACGCCGTCACGGAGAAAGAAGAAAGTGATCTTTGCGCTCGGATGAGGAGCATCGAGACCTCTCAGCTGGAAATTCGAAAGGATGTTCGATCTCTTCGCACGGAAGTCGGGTCTCTTCGTTCAGAAGTCGGGGAAGTTCGTGGGCTGATCTCCGATTTCATTCGATACACACATCCGTCATTCCCATTCCCATCCTCCTCTTCCGATGCAGCACCTTAGAATCTAGGAACTTGATGCTTGAGTGTAGAAACTTATAATTCGAATGGTTTTTATGTTTCATGTCTTGAAATTCTATGTATTGCATTGAACTTTGTGTTAATGATATTTGCATTTTGCTTCATTTGGTATTTGCTGTATTATTGTCTATGTGATTTCATTTTGGTTCATGATATTTGTTAAGAAGGCAACAATTCAGGGGTAGTTCCTTTTTGCTTATGTCAAAAAGGGGGAGAATACTCCAAAAACCGAAACGCACTAATATATCGAACAAGTTACCTTGACTCGAATCATTTAAAATGTTTTTGCAGGTATAAATTAAATGTTTTGACATCATCAAAAAGGGGGAGATTGTTGACTCAAAAAGGATTTTGATGATAATTTCATTCAAAACATTTAAATTAAATCAATCTCAGCAAGTTGCTACATTGAAGGAACAAAATGATGTTAGCGCACTCTATCTATACAAGAGTAGCGCACGCTATCGAGGAATGCATATTCAGCCTAGTCAGTCAGCTGCAGTCCAGTGAAGTTACCTGATGGATAACGCACGCAAGTCTTTCAACATTTGCGCACGCTAAATTACTACAGTTAGCGCACGCTATACAATAATATTAACGCACGCTATCGCATCATTCAGTCAGAGGACAGTGAGGTTTGGAAAGAAAATGGAAACGGTCTTACGCACGCTACGAACAATTATTTGTGTACGCTAATCCAAGGACTTAGCGCACGTTATTCTACATTGCTTGCGCACGCTACCTAATATGGTCAGTAGTCCAATATCTACTGGACTCAAAGTAAGAAGGGCTTTACGTACGCTACTCAGGGTTACGTACGTAACTGAAGAATACATTTAGCGCACGCTACGATATATTATTAGCGCACGCTAAAATCAGTCAACAAGCTTACCGTTGGAATTTCTACAATTTGAAAGCAAGAGTCAATGAAGATCCGTGAAATCTGGAAAAGCTGGAAATAATTAATACTAGCGCACGCTAGTCATGTTTGCTAGCGCACGCTAAGTTCAATTTTAGCCGTTGGATAAGGAGACGTTGGGGAGACAAACCAACACTTTCAAAGTCAAGATTGAAGACCTGTTGACCAGCCGATAACGCGCTACGAATTCATGACTAGCGCACGCTAGCTATACAATTTTACCGTTGGAACAGTTTTGTGACCGTTCAGAAAAGCCAAGTCAGAATCGACAGCGCACGATAGAAGACATTATTAGCGCACGCTAATAATATGATTTTCAGTATTTGAAGAATGGCTCTCACCTATAAATACCCATGGGACTTGGGTATCAAAAACACACAACTTCAAGCATACAAGCATACAAGCATTCTTGAGCTCAAATTGCTACTGATTACTATATTATAAGTTGTGAGAAGGAAAGATACAAGAGTGATTTTCTTTGTAATATCTATTATACTTTGTATTCTTTCATTTGATTGTAAGTGTTGCATCACTTACACTTGAGCGTAAGACAAACGAATCAAGAGTCACTAATCCGGTGTTATTAGGATCTTTGATCCGGCATTATTAGGATTATACTCCCATATTCGTATAGTGAGGATTATCTAGTTCCTATAGAACACTAGATAAACAAAAGTTTATATTGAGAGAGAGGTTGAACTTGGACCGATAGAAGACAAGCGGTTGTAACGGTTGTGAACTCGGACCGATCGAAGACGAGTCAAATTTGTGGTTGTTCTTGAGCCAATAGAAAAGGAAGTCGGAGAGAGGACGTAGGCAAGTTGCCGAACCTCTATAAATCTTTGAGTCTTTATTTTCCGCACTATTTTTCATTTATTCGCAAGAAATTTCGTTATTCCGCATTCCCACTATTCAACCCCCCTTCTAGTTGTAAATTTATCTCTTCAGTTTGGAATTATCGATTGCTCACGATTAAAAGAAATCCGTTTGATGGCGGTAATCCTAAAAATCACGATTGTTCTTATCAAAAATAAGAGATACTCCTTTGATGGGGATGAATCCCTAACTAACAATCAATTAACCGACTACTTTTGATGAGGTAAATCGTTAAAAGATCGCGCGAAAAAGTTCGAGAACATTTACAATCACTTCTACCGGACCGTTTGATGGCGAAGACCAATAAAAACCCTCGTTTTGAATAATTATAACAACTATGAAATAGTTTTGATGATCTAAATCAAAAGTTCTTATGCGAAAAACGAACAAGAGGAACAATCCCAAACTTTACCCGGAAAATCAATAGAAACTAACAATCGATAACATGTGTGTGGCTCAATCTAAAAACCCATATGAAAATATTAGCTACACATGGTTATCTCAACAACAATAATAGAAATTGTAAAAAAAAAACATGGTAGAAACTTCCCTTGTAAATGCCGAAATCGAATTCCCGATCAAGGTTTGATGATCTTCTTTCAAGAACTAACAACAATTGCTACAAGGAATTATAATATCTCCCAAATATATTTTTCACTCACAAGAACATACAATGAAGATGATGTAACAATCCCTCTTTTTCCTCCCTTTTTGGTGTTTTCCCCCTAAATCTTATGTCTTTCCCCGCAATATATCTTACAAAATCAGAATATCTTTTCCTAAGGTCTCCCATACCTTTTTATAAAGCCAAAAGACCAAGAAAAGTCCATTCAAACCGTGTAAAATGTCAAAAAAATGGTTTTTGCACTGAAAAGTGACCCGACTGTGCCCTGGGACACGGCCCGTGTCTAAGTGTCCCAGAAAATGCAAAAACTCTATGGACAGCAGACCCGGCCGTGTCCTGTGACACGGCCCGTGTCTGGATTGTGAAGCCGTGGTCTAGAAGCCATATCTCCCTCAATACACCTCGGAATTTAGCGTATGATATAGCGTTGCGAAGCTGATTTCATGAGGAATCCATACATATATAGAACACATCCTTATTCGAAGTAACCAATCTAGAAATTAGAAAATACGGCAGGTAGTGCTTCAATCTTCATCGTTTTAGGCCTCGTTCTCGCTCTTAATCGTCATAAACTCCAATATTAACCATAAAAGTGCATATTTCACCTCAATCTTCGTCCAGATAGCTACAAAACAAAAACATAACATACCATGCGTAAAAAGAGCAAAAACACTCGAAAAAAAATGAAAGTGCGACTCGATAGAACAGAATGAGACGATCAAAAATCAACTCATCAGTAATATTATGGAATTCAATTTCATTGTTGTTATTGTTGTTCGTAGTTTATTGTCGCGAGTTGACATTCGGTGGAGTTGGCGGGTTCATAGTCGATTCGTGCCATCCTACTTCGGTCGATTCTCCACGTTTGTGATTATTCGAGGCAAGTACCTTGTTCATACATTTTTGTTTTGTGGATATGATGATTGGTGATTGTCTTGGTATGTTTGTTTGGTTGTTTGAAATGAACTTTCAAAAGATTCAGTTTAGCCTCGTTAAAGGCTCACTTTCAAAATGCGGGTGTTTTGTGAATAGTGTGTTTTGGGAATGGTTAAGTGAACCCTATGAATACGCTTGGTGTTATTGTTGTGTTTTGATAATATATATATATATATATATATGCTATCTCACTTCGGTGCGTGGTTATTTAACAATTATGTCGTGCTATGTGTTTGTTGCCATTGGGTGAATTGTTTAGATATCCTTGGTGTACTATGTTATGTGTGTGAATGTGTGGATGTGGGCGGGGTCTACGGTGACACATGGCATGCGATCATGTGGTCAGGATTCAACAAGCGATTGATCCAACCGTGAGAGCCTAAGAAAAACTACAGTGACACATGGCTTACGATCATGTGATCAGGATGCAACAAGTGATTGATCCAACCGTGAGCGCCAAAGAATACCTACGGTGACACATGGCGTGCGATCATGTGGTCAGGAGACAACAAGTGATTGATCCAACCGTGAGATGACGTGGCAAGTGATCACGGTGGTATAAGAAGATGACGTAGCATGTGCTCACAGTGTTATGTATATGATTTTGGATGTGTTTTGCCAGGTCGAGTACCTTGGATGTGTTACCGAGATTTCGTATCTTGGGTGGTTATGTTTTGTTGATTTTATGTCCGTCGAGGACACGTGACGCGGGATTTGAACCCTGTGAATTGTTGATGATTCTTATTTGAGAAAGCAAATCTTTGGGCTATGACCCCTGTTGATTTGAAAAGAGAAGGATTCGATAATCCTAAATTGTTTTCCGTTAAAACTCCCGAGGGCATTTTAAACCATTTTACAAACTGTTCTCGTGATTTGTGATCTTCGAATTTGGAGAGTTTTACTCAAGTTCTTGCCTCGGGAAGTATTTTTCGTTAGTTTTGAATCTTTGAGGATTCCTGATTACTATTATTCTTGGAATATGATTTGTATGACTCGTATTTGCACTTTGTACTTGCACTAGCAAAATAGTGGAATTTTGCTAACCCCTGAGTAATCGGGGGGTGGATGTCTGTATTGCGTTCAGGTTTTAGGGAGCATAACATAGGGTTGGCATAAAGGACGATGAAATATGATCGATACTAATCACATGAGGATCCATACGCTGTCGTATTGGTTTGGTTGTATTTTATTTCCGCTGCAGTATTTTCTCCGTTGTACGGGAATGTGTTGTATTTTGACCCCTGCGTGGGTATGTATTGAGATCGAGCCGTATGTATTAATTGAAAGACCAAATTGGTCTACCGGGTCTTTTTTTTAGCCTTAAAGGAGATGTTGAGATGTTTGATTTTAGTTACCAGCCTGGTAGATCCTTAAGGAAATAGTCTACGATGTGTAATATCCCTGAGTGGATTGGGGGTGCTACATGACAGTCCTGACCCGGGCGGGGTTGTAACACTTTTGATGGTAGTTTATGTGAGACCGTTTGCATAGCATATGGGACGAGATGTTATACATTGATTCCTATCATGAAACAAACATCAAGTACTTTTGATGTAAACTCTCCAACATCATCAAGTCCTTTAGATGTTATAAGGAAGGTGAACCCTTATAAGTGTTATCTTGGAAGTTGTACAACATTTTGCTTGGACATGAGAGTGATATGTGACCAAATTTTTGAAGCATCCATCAAATATGAAATACTTGAATGGTCTGCATTCTGTATTGATGGATGTCAACATATATCTCCTCGTATTTGGTGTAATAATGAAATGCTTGCTTTTGTTTCTTTAGCGTAGAAAGGTATCGCTCCTACATTAGCTAAAGCAGGCTTTGCAGAATGAGTCAAGTACTTTTGAAATGGTCAAGTACGTAAAAGGGGCCTATATATTCGGTTCTTTGGATGATATATCATACTTAACGTCAACAATATTCTTTGTTGTGGATTGTTGCCATTTTTTCACTCGAAATAAAAGATGTAAGTACGAGTTCTTAGTATACAAATCATCATATCTCGACCAAAATGACCTAATCTTCGTGTCAAAACATATATGGTCACTGTCCCAAAGTACATTGTTGGTGACAACATAAGATTTAAAAATCCTAATGGTAGTGAGGTATAATCCACTAGATTGACTCATGAGTTTTTCTAAAATGCATTTATATCTACACTCATTAGAAGTGATAAAAGAAACTCTATTCCATTCCCACGGTGGATTTTAACATGAAAATCATTGCTACGCATAGTATTGAAGCTAAGTAAGGTTCGAGGGGCTCTAGGTGCATATAAAGCATCAGTAACTTGGAAGATAGTGCCATTTATGCATCAATAATTGGTCATTACTCGCCTTTGATGAGTTGGGATGACCCAGCCATCGTAGCTACCGAGGTTTGGCAGGCGTCTAATTCGATGGACTCTATATTTCTTATAGTGAGATGCTACTTGATTTCTTGTATGACAGTTCTTATACCAATGTCCAACATCTCCACAACGATAACACGATTCATTACCAAGTCGAGCCTTAGGGGCGATAGGATGTGTAGGTGCTTTTCGATTCCCTTGACTAGCGGAGCAAAAGCACCAAATCTTTGCATTATATTGGAAGTGCTCCCACGTCCTCTACCATGATGCCTGCCTCGTCCAGTTCCCCATTCATTAACGTAGTTTCTATCCTTTACTTTTCCAAAATTGGACTTGGGAATTTTCTTTGTCCCAAACGGCCAGGCATTATTGCTCACTAAAACTTCGTTATGCCTCTCAGCCAGTTGTAGCAGGTTGATTATGTAATATCCGGAATTTCTACTACTGTTGTTTGATATTATTTTTATCCGAGTTATATTGTACAGCGTGGAATCTGTACAGTAGGAATAAAATAAATAAAGGACTGAGATGTCAGTATTGGTACAATTGTCGTATTTGGTAGACAATTATAATTGAGGATATCATGTATCGGGTTATCGCACTTTTGATATTGGGTATATCGTATGAGAATATTATTGGATTCATTATACGTATTCAGTCTGCCGTATGTTCGTATTCTGTATGTCGAGACAAGTGGTAACAGTTAAAATTGGCCAAATATAGAATACTTAGCGTACGCTAATCTTGAAGACTTACGTACGCTAAATTGGTTGTGTTACGTACGTTATGGCTAAAGCATTACGTACGTAACGAGAGAATCGGACAGGACCGAGTCATGGTCGGCAGGTGGGACCCGATGTCGGCGGCGGATGTGGACAGGCGAGTCAACCCTGGCCATTACGTACGCTACGAGAAGTGTATAACGTACGTTAAATGGAGTTTCACTGTAGCAAGTCAACGTACGTATTACGTACGTAATGAAGGAAATGTTACGTACGTAATGAAGGAAATGTTACGTACGTAATCAATTGGACGAAACAGGTCAGTTAGTTTTGGAAATGAGATTACGTACGCTATTAAGGACTCTTAGCGTACGCTAAGTGCATTACGTACGTTAATGCTGGTGGTTAACGTACGTAAAGATCGATGCAGTTTATAAAATGAAAGTTCGTCTTTCATTTCTCCTGATCATTTCACTTCGTTTTTCCGTCCTTCTTCACTTCTAAGTATGCTCTAAACACTTTTAAGTCGATTGTGAGCTTGGAGGCATGGATTAGAAGCTTGGATATGAAGATATCAATGATTCTTGAAGGGTTTGATTGGGTTATTCATGTTCTTGAGGTATGTTGTTGAATTCTTCACTTTGATTTTGGATTTTGGTATTGTTATCCGTAAATGATTCGTATGAAGAGGATTAAGATGTTGTTGTTTCGATTCTTGAGGTTATATGAATCATATGTTGAAAGGAAGATGGTGATATGATGGTTTGTACCTTGAATATGTTGATTATGATTATGAAATCATAAAGTTCTTGATGTTCTTGGAATTATTATCCGTATTTGATCCGTATGATGATGATTAGGGAGTTGTTGTTACAATCCTTGAGGTTATGTAGAGTGTATATTGAAGAATACGATGATTCATGACTTGAATTACGAATTGGAAGATTATCTTCATGTTAAAAGACATCGAATTATGTTGTTTTAATGGTTATGAACATGAGTTCGAATCCCTTAGTGTTCTTGAGGAACTTTTGATGAATTTAACATAGCAAGATGATCGTATGTTGAATTAATCGGATTATGAATCGTGTTGCGGTTTCGAGTTCGTAATTGTTTGAATTGGATTATTCGGACTTGTGGTTAATCAAGATAGTTGTGGAACCGTTGGGTTTATTGATCGGTTGTATTGATTGATTATGATCATCGAGTTGTAGTTTGTATTGTAGATATCGTTGAATAGTTGAGATGATTTGGTTGGTCGTGTCGGTTGTTAATTATTATCGGATATGTGTTATTTGGTTACTTCAATAGGTTGAGATTTATTGATCGGTGATTATAACCGGATGCTGCGGTCGTGTTCGAGTATGTTCTTGAATTGCTTCGGTCGGGGCCGAGGAGCTCGTAGACGAAGGCATGTGACTGGAAGCGGCTTCATCATCGTCATGTCGGTATCGAGGCAAGTTATTACTTGCTCAGTTATAATGTTTAATGAATGGTTTCAGTTCATTTCGTTTATAATGCATATAGCAATGATTATATGTTGTCATTCCGATTCTGGGAGTTAAATCATAATGTATGTGATTTATTTCGGTTATTGGCATATTTGGGTATCGAGGATACATTGTGATAAAGACGAGGATTCAGGTATTTATGGTTCATGATACGTTTGGACCGTCGAGCGTTGCGGATAATCGTCGGTGATGATTGGACATCGAGGTTGCTCCCGAAGGACTCGGGGCAAGTATTCCATATTGATTATGGTTTAGTGTTATTTATTTTGGTCTCGTACATTTTCTTTCATGTTGTTGAACATGGAGTCGTCCTAGTAAATTGTCATGTTGTCGTGCATGTTATGTTGTTCATGTTGATGAACGTGTTGAATTGCATATGTGTATGCATATTGTGTTGTTCATGTTGTGTAAATAATCCGATGGGATTATGAGGATCTATCTTGAGGCGCTGGATCGGATGTCCACCATGCGTTGGTTCGACGGATCATCATGGGGATCTATCTTTGAGGCGCCGGATCGTTGACGGAGTTTTCCACCATGCGTTGGTTCGACGGGATCATCATGGGGATCTATCCGAGGGCCTGGATCGTTGGATTACGGATTGTGTTGATGGAATCTTGTGAATTCGCATCATTGATTTTATCATGTGTTGTTGTTCACATGTGTATTGTTAGTTATCTACCTTATGTTGATCTGATAGGATCAACAAAGGGATCTATGCTGAGGGCGCTGGATCGTCGGATTTCCATTGAGTATACATGATTGTTATTGTTGTGATCATATTGACGTGGTCATATGAGTATGCATTTGTAGGTCTTGTGTTAGGACCGTGTCCGTATTGCATTGATCTGATCTCGGATTAGACTGGTATGATTGTCGTGGCACTTCATATCTCGAGGTATGTTCCGTATTTCCTTGGTATTTGTCTTTGGTGGACAATCGGTTATCGTCTTGGGATTTGATGATATTATTCGATGGATCGTATTGGTCAGAAATGGTAGATTTCCGTATCGTGAGTTGGTTATGATAGTTTGAGACTCTTGAGTATTGTTTGAGGTACAATACAGATATTGTTTTTTTTGAGTTTATTGGTTAATCGAGTACAGGATGTGAAATGTGATAATGGTTACTCTGATGAGAATTACTTGAGTAAGTAAAGTTATGGAGGTAAGATTACATTGGTCGTATTCTTATGTTGTATTCTCATTGGTATGTTATTATTAATGTGATGTGACGGTTATCATTGTTGGATATTATGGCTGACCCCGTCGTGGGATTTCTTTTTAGGTTCTTGGAGTATCGAGCTTGTAGCGGTCGTGAAGAGATGAGCTTCCCGGAGGATACTGGCTAGGACATGTTGTGTGCATTAAGTTTCTTGATTGGTTCTTGTATTCCGCTGCTAGAGTATCTTTTTGGTTGGCCTTTTTTCCGCTGCGTGAGTATTTTGAGACGCTCTTTTGGTATCTAGTAACTGAGGTTACTTTGGAAATCGTTTTCTAAACTTTTGAGTGTCGGCTGTTTGTCCTTGCGATTTCAAATGAGTTTTTACGACGGTTTTTGATAAATGGATTTTATATGTCTTTGTGAATTTTTAAAGATAGTACCGTCGTTGGCCTCTTGGGCAATTGTAAATGTTTGCGAAAATTTCCTTTAGCCTTGTGGGTTCCATCTCGGGGCCCACGACGCTGTAATATTTCCGGTTAAATCTGGGGGTGTTACAGAATATGGTATGAGAGCTTAGGTTGAGAAAACCTAGGCATTTGGGTCGAGTTGGGTCGTGTTTTTGTTGCGTCATTCGAGTTGTCGGTTGACAAATATTAGAGCCGTGAGTCTTTGTTGTTCACTCAGGCTTGTGCGTTATCGGATTTGCCAGTATCGTACTGGGCTTGTTATAACTTTTCCAAATGATGTTAACGAGATTCTCTGGAATGAGATGTATTGTGTTCTTGAGTCGAACTGATTTGGCAAACGCATGTTTTGAAAATATCCATGTCGAGTATTTTCTTGAGTCTAGACATGTGCCAGTATCACGGGGAATCGTCGGCTTCACGATCTGTAAGTATTTGGATTTTTGAATTTCATTGAGATTTATTGCCGTTCTAAGTTGATATGTTTTGAGATTCAGAAAGATATTATGCTTCAGAGTATGAGATGACAGAGTGAGACAGGATTTATGATCTTGAGAAACTATGATTTTGGAAATCAGTACGTTGGTTAGATTTTGGAACGGAATTGTGCATTTAGGGAGAAATATTGTGCATGGTTGAGAAGAACATGTAGCATGTTAATTCATTTTGAGATATATGAACTGCTTTTGATCATTTGAAAATGATACCTTTCAAAATGAATGTTTTATGGATGTTTTACGGAAAATGATTTTTGGGCCGAGACCCAATAGATTTTGAAATAGTTTTGTAACTCAGGACTTGGAGTCCGAAAAGAGTTTTCTACTTTTTAAACTTCTTCTAATGAGGAACGAGATACGGGCTGAGACCCTAATGTTTCAGAAAGCTTTTCTGTTTTCTAAAACTCCCGAGATTTGTAAAACTCTTTATCAATCGTTTATTTATTTTGGTCCTACCTTTTGAGGTTTTGGTTTACTGGTTCAAATGGAAATTCTCGGGAAGTCTTTCGCGTGTTCGATTTGTTGATTTATTTCAATATTTTGTCATATCATATTTGAGGCGATCCAGGATGGATTAAGGATTGACGTTGCAAGTAGCATGTAGAGAGGAGTTTTTTATCAGAGTCTATATATTTGAGATTTTGGAACTCTATCGTGTGGTTTTCTGATGGAATATCAGTAGATATTGGTGACGAGCCGAAGTGGTATACAGGAGTATGGATATGCACAAGCATTTGCATAAATTCCATTTTATTTAATCGTGTCTATTCGAAAAGAATTTTTATCGAGAACTTGGCACCAGCGAGCCGATTTAATTTTTAAAATTGATTCCGTGGTCTTGCGAAAATTTATGTTTTGAGTTTTCAAACTCTTGAAAGAATTTTCGAAAATTTGTCTTTTGACAAGACTATATGATTTCAAACTGGTTTTGAAAATGTGATTGATAACCATACGCATTTAGCGTATATTACATATCATGGTGGAGTTGTGAGTGTGACTCACGAACTGGATAATATATCAATGTGGAACGATGAATAGGGATCCGAACTTTGGTATGGTCGTTTGGTTATGCAAGGATGATCGATTGATTTATCCGATAAGAGAAATATACTGCGTGTTGTAGATTCATGTGCAGGATGTAATTTTGGAACTTTGGACTTTGTAAAACCGGGACGTATGTGCTATGTGATTCCATTGGTATGGTAGTAGTGTGATTTTTACCATAATGATTTTGAAGGATTTCGTTGTAAGTGTAGATTTGGGGATGGCGACCCCATGCTGGTTGTTTTGGATATTGAGTGGTCGTTCCCACTCCCTGTATGATTGGATATGTTCGTCGGTTTGTGATTGGTTGTTCGTATGCCGAGGGAAATGTTCGCCAGTGGGTATGTTTATTGAGATCCACGGTATGTGATCGGTGTGTCGTTTTGAGAATTTTGCTTTTTCGTATATCTGTCTCTGTGGTTCGGTGTTCATCGTGTTGGAGCTTACCGTTAAGGTATTCTCGATTGTGTTTTGACCTCTGGTTGGTCATATTGGAGTTTATCATGTTGATGATATTCTCGATTGTGTTTTGACCTCTGGTTGGACATATGGGAATTTATCATGTTGATGATAAATTCGGTTGATTGTTGATCATTGTTGGTGATCATCTGAGCGTTCGGATTTGGTGTTGATGTTTCGGGATTCGTGTCATTGTTTTGGGCGGTTGTTTCGCGGATGTATTGTGTATTATTCGTCTTATCGGAATTGGGACTGATTGTGTAATCAGGCAGACAGGATTTGATTCGGGCAGATTGTTTCATCCAAAGATGATATATTTTGTTGAGACTCGAGGAATTGTGATCGTAAGCGTATTGAGACTGTACAGTGAGA
Source organism: Orobanche coerulescens (assembly GCA_033398695.1). NCBI lineage: Eukaryota > Viridiplantae > Streptophyta > Magnoliopsida > Lamiales > Orobanchaceae > Orobanche > Orobanche coerulescens. The sequence continues at coordinate 173,123,451 of CM065808.1, forward strand.
ACGCTGGCTAGTATCTCCGGAGATCGTCGACCTGCGTACTGGTAAGTATGCGGTTTTGGCTATTCAGAATAATGATGATTGATCAGTGTCGTGATGATTTTGGGATATTTTGGGTTGAACAGTATGTTTGTTTGTTTTCTATGACGGATTGCAAGTTTCGAGGACGAAACTTATTTTAAGGGGTGTAGAATGTAATATCCGGAATTTCTACTACTGTTGTTTGATATTATTTTTATCCGAGTTATATTGTACAGCGTGAATCTGTACAGTAGGAATAAAATAAATAAAGGACTGAGATGTCAGTATTGGTACAATTTTCGTATTTGGTAGACAATTATAATTGAGGATATCATGTATCGGGTTATCGCACTTTTGATATTGGGTATATCGTATGAGAATATTATTGGATTCATTATACGTATTCAGTATGCCGTATGTTCGTATTCTGTATGTCGAGACAAGTGGTAACAGTTAAAATTGGCTAAGTATAGAATACTTAGCGTACGCTAATCTTGAAGACTTACGTACGCTAAATTGGTTGTGTTACGTACGTTATGGCTAAAGCATTACGTACGTAACGAGAGAATCGGACAGGACCGAGTCATGGTCGGCAGGTGGGACCCGATGTCGGCGGCGGATGTGGACAGGCGAGTCAACCCCGGCCATTACGTACGCTACGAGAAGTGTATAACGTACGTTAAATGGAGTTTCACTGTAGCAAGTCAACGTACGTATTACGTACGTAATGAAGGAAATGTTACGTACGTAATCAATTGGACGAAACAGGTCAGTTAGTTTTGGAAATGAGATTACGTACGCTATTAAGGACTCTTAGCGTACGCTAAGTGCATTACGTACGTTAATGCTGGTGGTTAACGTACGTAAAGATCGGTGCAGTTTATAAAATGAAAGTTCGTCTTTCATTTCTCCTGATCATTTCACTTCGTTTTTCCGTCCTTCTTCACTTCTAAGTATGCTCTAAACACTTTTAAGTCGATTGTGAGCTTGAAGGCATGGATTAGAAGCTTGGATATGAAGATATCAATGATTCTTGAAGGGTTTGATTGGGTTATTCATGTTCTTGAGGTATGTTGTTGAATTCTTCACTTTGATTTCGGATTTTGGTATTGTTATCCGTAAATGATTCGTATGAAGAGGATTAAGATGTTGTTGTTTCGATTCTTGAGGTTATATGAATCATATGTTGAAAGGAAGATGGTGATATGATGGTTTATACCTTGAATATGTTGATTATGATTATGAAATCATAAAGTTCTTGATGTTCTTGGAATTATTATCCGTATTTGATCCATATGATGATTAGGGAGTTGTTGTTACAATCCTTGAGGTTATGTAGAGTGTATATTGAAGAATACGATGATTCATGACTTGGATTACGAATTGGAAGATTATCTTCATGTTAAAAGACATCGAATTATGTTGTTTTAATGGTTATGAACATGAGTTCGAATCCCTTAGTGTTCTTGAGGAACTTTTGATGAATTTAACATAGCAAGACGATCGTATGTTGAATTAATCGGATTATGAATCGTGTTGCGGTTTCGAGTTCGTAATTGTTTGAATTGGATTATTCGGACTTGTGGTTAATCAAGATAGTTGTGGAACCGTTGGGTTTATTGATCGGTTGTATTGATTGATTATGATCATCGAGTTGTAGTTTGTATTGTAGATATCGTTGAATAGTTGAGATGATTTGGTTGGTCGTGTCGGTTGTTAATTATTATCGGATATGTGTTATTTGGTTACTTCAATAGGTTGAGATTTATTGATCGGTGATTATAACCGGATGCTGCGGTCGTGTTCGAGTATGTTCTTGAATTGCTTCGGTCGGGGCCGAGGAGCTCGTAGACGAAGGCATTGTGACTGGAAGCGGCTTCATCATCGTCATGTCGGTATCGAGGCAAGTTATTACTTGCTCAGTTATAATGTTTAATGAATGGTTTCAGTTTCATTTCGTTTATAATGCATATAGCAATGATTATATGTTGTCATTCCGATTCTGGGAGTTAAATCATAATGTATGTGATTTATTTCGGTTATTGGCATATTTGGGTATCGAGGATACATTGTGATAAAGACGAGGATTCAGGTATTTATGGTTCATGATACGTTTGGACCGTCGAGCGTTGCGGATAATCGTCGGTGATGATTGGACATCGAGGTTGCTCCCGAAGGACTCGAGGCAAGTATTCCATATTGATTATGGTTTAGTGTTATTTATTTTGGTCTCGTACATTTTCTTTCATGTTGTTGAACATGGAGTCGTCCTAGTAAATTGTCATGTTGTCGTGCATGTTATGTTGTTCATGTTGATGAACGTGTTGAATTGCATATGTGTATGCATATTGTGTTGTTCATGTTGTGTAAATAATCCGATTGGATTATGAGGATCTATGCTGAGGGCGCTGGATCGGATGTCCACCATGCGTTGGTTCGACGGGATCATCATGGGGATCTATCTTTGAGGCGCTGGATCGTTGGGCGGAGTTTTCCACCATGCGTTGGTTCGACGATCATCATGGGGATCTATCTTTGAGGCGCTGGATCGTTGGATTACCAGATTGTGTTGATGGAATCTTGTGAATTCGCATCATTGATTTTATCATGTGTTGTTGTTCACATGTGTATTGTTAGTTATCCACCTTATGTTGATCGATAGGATCAACAAAGGGATCTATCTTTGAGAAGTATTTGGATCGTCGGATTTCCATTGAGTATACATGATTGTTATTGTTGTGATCATATTGACGTGGTCATATGAGTATGCATTTGTAGGTCTTGTGTTAGGACCGTGTCCGTATTGCATTGATCTGATCTCGGATTAGACTGGTATGATTGTCGTGGCACTTCATATCTCGAGGTATGTTCCGTATTTCCTTGGTATTTGTCTTTGGTGGACAATCGGTTATCGTCTTGGGATTTGATGATATTATTCGATGGATCGTATTGGTCAGAAATGGTAGATTTCCGTATCGTGAGTTGGTTATGATAGTTTGAGACTCTTGAGTATTGTTTGAGGTACAATACAGATATTGTTTTTTTGAGTTTATTGGTTAATCGAGTACAGGATGTGAAATGTGATAATGTTTACTCTGATGAGAATTACTTGAGTAAGTAAAGTTATGGCGGTAAGATTACATTGGTCGTATTCTTATGTTGTATTCTCATTGGTATGTTATTATTAATTTGATGTGACGGTTATCATTGTTGGATATTATGGCTGACCCCGTCGTGGGATTCTTTTTAGGTTCTTGGAGTATCGAGCTTGTAGCGGTCGTGAAGAGATGAGCTTCCCGGAGGATACTGGCTAGGACATGTTGTGTGCATTAAGTTTCTTGATTGGTTCTTGTATTCCGCTGCTAGAGTATCTTTTTGGTTGGCCTTTTTTCCGCTGCGTGAGTATTTTGAGACGCTCTTTTGGTATCTAGTAACTGAGGTTACTTTGGAAATCGTTTTCTAAACTTTTAAGTGTCGGCTGTTTGGCCTTGCGATTTCAAATGAGTTTTTACGACGGTTTTTGATAAATGGATTTTATATGTCTTTGTGAATTTTTAAAGATAGTACCGTCGTTGGCCTCTTGGGCAATTGTAAATGTTTGCGAAAATTTCCTTTAGCCTTGTGGGTTCCATCTCGGGGCCCACGGCGCTGTAATATTTCCGGTTAAATCTGGGGGTGTTACAGATTAGCTTACTGAAGGTAGTGATGCGTTTATTGACTACTTCAGCCTATATCGGTTCGCTATTATAAGGGCAGAAGTAGGGAAGTTGGAAAGAGTTTTCTGGATCATATCATCTTCTGTGATGTTCTTTACACATAAATTCATGCGTGCCTTGAGACAGAGAATATCTTTGTTGAAATCGTTGATCCGTTTGTAATCAAGCATGCATATCTCATTCCACCGGATGGTCACTCTGGGAGCAATGTAGTGAATCTTTTCAAAATGGCCCTTAAGGGTATCCCATAGTTCTTTGGGGTTCAACCGTAGATATTCCCACCTCAGGCTGCGGTCAGTGTGTCGACTAAGGAATATAAACACTCGCTTTTATCTTATCAGCAGTGCTTGGTCTGTGGTGTGAAGGAGCGTAGCACTGTATTCTTTAGCGGCAAATATGGTTTCGATATCGGAGACCCATTTATGGTACTCAAACCCTTTCGAGTCCAAGATATCAAATTCGAGACGAGTTGGATAAGCCATCTTTATACAAGAAAAGGGAAATTGAGTTTTCACACTTTACCATGAATACTTTCATGATAAAATTTGAATAATGAGAGTAAGATATGGTCACAATTACTTTCGATGTTTTTTTTGAGAATTATCCATGAAATTACTTTATCATGGTTTTATTTATTGTAGACAATAGAATTTAGGCATAAAATATACTTTATGTATATTTACATTTATAGACATATAACACCTAGAAGTATATCTATATACACAAAAAATATAGTCAAATAAGTTGTAGACATGATATTTAAGTCTTATGGCGCAATATTATTATTAATTCAAAGAGAAGTTAATTTAATTCAAGTTGCTTAAGCAATTCGTTTTGATTTAAGCAAGCATAAGTAAACTAATAAAGCAGTAATTAAATCGGGTAAAGAATAAAAATGCACGAAGTGTAGTAGGATTTGTATCGTGTACCGTGCTTCACAATGGGAGAGAAAAAAAATTCTGTTTTGTTGAACTTGGTCGGGGGCAGCAGGTCGGGCCGGACTGGACAGCAGGAGGCGGACTGCACAAAGGGTCGAGTCTTGGTTCGCAGGCGGGTCAGGTTCTGTACAGTAACGGGTTGCGAGCGGATCTATTTGTGGATCTACAACCTGTGTAGTTTTTATTTTCTCCATTCCTCTCCGATTCAACTTGCAAAATAAATTTTCCACTCTCTTTGCAAAATTCAAAATCAACTGGAACTATTTTTTTGTGTTAAAATTATCGACTCGAAACTTCGTTTTCGATTTATTCTTGTGCAGAATAGCAGCCATGATTCTTGTTCTGGCCCTTGTAGTATTTATCGTCTGACCGTGAAACTGGAGGGCTTGTTTGGAGTTGATGATCATTAATAAATAATAAACTGAGGGATAAGGGGAAATAGATTATGCTTAGCTAGAAAAGAGAGATTATGATTAGCTAGAAAAGAGAGAACAAAAAGATTTTTCTGTGTATTTTTTCTTTTTTCTTTTTTTTTTTGGTTAACTGGATGATTGGAGGAAAAAAAATTGGGATTTTTTTTCTTGTCTACATAGCTATTTACGCTGGTACCGTGTTAAAAGAAAAATAAAATAATCAAAAAATAAGATAAAAAATATTGTATTATCCCTATTAAAAATATACCTCTATATATGGAGTATATAATACAGCAAGTATAATCCTATTATAACTAAGAAAATCCACTAACTTACAAATAAAACACACCATGTTATAAAATATCATGAAAGTGACATTTCAATTACTCTTTTGTTTTTATATAGTGTGAATGACTATTACGCCCCTGATGTAATTATGTAATTACTGTAACACCCGGCCGTTATTACAGTCTGCGTGAATCACATTTGATCCACTGCGAAACACAAGATAATAATTGACATAACATAAATGCGATCAACCACATTATGTTTACCAAATACTCCGATGAGGAGTTTATACAGATATACTGGCTAACATGCGCCAAACAGACCGGGATCAACATAATACAGGTATACTCTATATGAAGATAGATATACCGATATAATATAAAATACAGGAGAATAAAAATGCAGCGGAACTGAAAAGAAATACAACTGAAAACAAGAAGACTCGGGCCCTTGACTAGTATTCGTGAGACCTTTCGCCGTCACATTGTCCTTCCTGTGCCTTAGCCTTCCGGCGACCTAAAATATGATAAAACAACATATTTCGCCCAAAACCACAGGGTCAGTTACACAAGATAATAAATGTCAATATGTCAAACATACATAATCATACATGCTATATGAATTAACAACTCATCATCTAAAACCAGAATATACGCAATCACACATGCTGTATAAACCACAAGTTTGATCATAATCTCAAATTGTCGAACACATGCGATCAAATGTGAACCGCCAGATTATAACCCAATCCTGTTGAAAAACATACGCAATCAAACATGTTGTATGAATCAACTAACAGCACGGCTGAAAGGTGTAATACCCGTAATATTGATTCCTGGTAATTTTCTATTTTTGGCGGAAGTCCGTTTTGACAACTCGCTTGGGACCGTTTCGTCACCCTGAGAATGATTAATTTTACACTTTTTGACATCCGAGTTCGTTTCGGTATCGTTTTGTTGAGCTCCGTGCTTTTCAGCGACTCTCCGCACTTGAGTTCGATTCTTGCGAATCTCGTTCTAAACTGCTGTTTCGAGTTTCCCGTAAGCCCGTTTAACCTTGTTAGAAGTTTTGTGAACTTCGGTTTGGTTATTCGATCGCGTATCGTGAATTTCGGGCGTTTTGGGCCGTTTTGTAATTTACCCAAAGTTATGGGTATTCTATCTGTATTCGTTGTCTCGACTCTTTTCTCGGTCGCGTATGATTAATTATTACATTACGCTTTCATTTCGGGTCGTTGATGTTGTCTGCGAACTTTTCATCGTGTTCGTTAAAATGCGTTTTGGAAATCGAGTCGTCGAGCCACAGTGGTCGCACTGGCCGGACGATTGCGGGGCCAGCCAGACGGCCGCGAGTTCGCCGGACGATGGTCGCACGACCGAGCAGCACGGCAGAACCGCGTAAGCGCACGCTTCTGGCCGGACGCCTTCTGTAGCTTCAGCGATGTAGCGCCTGTGTGCCGAGTCGGCCAGCGTCTGCCTCGGGCACAGGCGAGGGACTCGAGGTTCGACTCGGTCGGGATCGGCGAGTAGCGCACGCTGCATCGGTCGTAGCGCACGCTAACCGGCGAGGTAGCGCCTTGACGGCCGACTAGCGTCGTTACAGGTGAGTTTGCTAGTCCGGTGGCTCTTTGGGCCAGCTAGCGCGCGCGAGCTTCCGCCGTAGCGCACGCTAGCGGGAGTCGGGCGGTCGAGTCATGGTCGGCGGGGTGGTCGGTGGTGCCGGGTCATGCGGGCCATGGCCGAGAGTGCTCGGCCGATCTTGGCCGATAAGGCGCTAGGTCGGGAAGGCTAGCGCACGCTAGTTCCGCCCGATATAAAAATGACAGACTGACTTTCTCCGTCATTTTTCATTTCATTTCTCTTCGTTCATGGTGGGGTTTCGGAGGAGACGAAGCCATCTTTGTTGAACAACAAATCCACGAAGTTTCGAGTTTATATCACCGATCAATCGTCATATAACATCCTTCGATCCAATGAATCAAGGTTAGATCTTTAGAACCCTACTTTTGGGGAGATTTGGGGATTTTCGTGGTTTTGTCCGATTCATTCGGTTTTGATGAGTAATTCATGATGAATATGATTAATCTTGTTGGTACTCTTAGTTTCTCTACGGATTCATGGTATATTTCGTGATTTTTACGAAATCGAGAGGGTTTGGTTGTGGTCCGCCCTCGTTGTCGTTTTTATACGAATATACATGAATCGTAGGTGGGTTTCCGGGCGTATTCCAATTCCGTATTCGTTTAGAATCTGTTGTGATCGTATTCTTCGAATCGTTAGGTTCGTTTTCGATGGTTCCTAGCATTCGTCGGTGACTTTCCATTCCGTTCGTTGCGTCGTCAACTATTCAAGGCAAGTATACATTTATGATTGTGCGTTCTCGACTTTGAAAGTAAGAGGAATTGATGGTATGATATGAACGAACCGTTTTACGGCATTCATAGATATATTGATGGCATATTATGAACGAACCGTTTTTACGGCATTCATATATGTATTATTGGCATGTAACGAACGAACCGTTTTGACGGCATTCCTACATGTAGCAGCGTATGATCCGAACGAACCGTTTCTCGGCATTCACATACGTCATGAGATTTTAGTCATTAGGAATAACTAGTCTTGAATTGATGAATTGACGGATTACATTTACTTTATTGTCGAGAGTATTATCTTTCATCTTTGTTATACTTGCACTAGCTATTCGACGGCTAACCCCTTTATGGGAAATACGTTTCATGTATTTCGAGTTCCAGGAGAGCGGACGGCGGAGTGGTCGGCATGAAGATGATGGGCAAGTGTGATCGTGTCTTGTCTCCTGTTATCTTTTGGATTCCCCATTCGGTGTTGTTGTCTTGGAATGGATTTTAAATACTCGAGTATTGTATTTGATTTCCTTGATGTTCCTGTGTTGCCGAGGTATTGCTTTGTGCGGTGATGTATATGGTTTCATTGGTTATGGTTTTGAATACCATTTGTATCGTCTTTCTTTCCATTGTATGTAGACCTTCTCGGTCAAGTTTTATAGTTCCGCGTATGTTTAGCCTTGTGGGTCCCACGGCGGGGCTCACGGCGCTGTAATATACCCTGAATAACTGGGGGGTGTTACGAATATGGTATCGAGCTTAGGTTTATGGATACCTAGGCTGTCGGTCTTTTGGGTCGATTGAGTCGTCATTTGCCCACAGTATCACTACTCTGCCATCATCACAGTGTGACCGGTACTTGTAAGTCCTCTCACTCTTCTTGTATTATCTTGACCGTTTCGTTTTTAACTTGGTATTCTTTGGAATTGGTCACTTCGAGAAGGTGCGACTTGGATTATACTTACGCATGTGTGTGCCCTTTGGAATGTTGGATGTAAGGAGAAGAATCGTGACCGTGGTCATGGACGTGAACTCTTCCTTGAGATTTTGTTAAATTGCTAAATTCGATATTAGCGTGTATCGGTATTGTGTTGAGACTTTGTTTGGAAGTCGCATGCTAGTACCACGGGAGATCTTCGACTTCACAGACTTGTAAGTATGTTGTTTGGATTATTCGATAATTCTTGGTTATCTTGGTGATTTTGGATGTATATGTTGGATATCGTTGATGGATATTTGTGCTTGAGAACGTTGTGAACGTTTGATAATGTTGCTGAATGCGTATATGTATTCATTGTGCCGTATGATCATTTTGGTATGTCGAGATGTTGGTAGAGAATAGCGGAAAATGGCTAAGTACAGCTACGTTAGCGCACGCTACAAGGTATGCCTAGCGCGCGCTAAGATATATATTTGGCGTACGCTACGGTGCATACTTAGCGCACGCTAAGAGATCCGGTTACGTACGCGAAGGAGGACCCCTAACGTACGTAACGACTTGCTGGGTTAGTTTCGGAAGGTGGCCGACAGGTAGGCCCAGGTTGATTTTTATATTCAGTTAGCGCACGCTAACGCATGTTGGTTAGCGCACGCTAACACCAGATCGCCAATAATGGAATCTTAGCTTTCGGCGGGTGGACCCGGCCATGTTCGACGCGTGTCCAGATAAGGTCAACGAGTGCTTGTCGTGTAGAGTTAGCGCACGTTAAAACTGTATGATTAGCGCACGCTAATTCCATATCGGTCAAAGGAATCCCGATAATCGCGGATGCTTTCGGCATGTGGGGGCACGATACTGTAGCAAGTCAACGACGATTAGCGCGCGTTAAGGTCGAAGGATAGCGCACGCTAGTCATGTAGCGCACGCTAAATATAAGGTCTAGCGCACGCTAGTGATGTGTTTTATAGAGAGAATAGACGAGTGTTGTGAGGCATTTTGTCCATTCTCCTTCCTTCAGTCAATAGAGAGAACCTTGGGAAGTACTTGAAGTTCCTAAACATTGAGAGATGATTCTCTCAAACAAGATTAAGATGGAGAGCTCGGATGTAAGTATTGTTCTTGAAGTTTTTGATGATTCTTGGAATGGAGTTCAAATTATTCTTCTTCGTGGTTCATCCATACATGGTAGTCCTCGTATCCCTTTGATAGTGGTTCGTTTTTTCTTTTTTTTTAAGGATTACTACTTGGGAGGGAGTATGTTGGGAATCGTGTATTTTTATGTTCGTCTTATTTCAATGTAAATGCATAAATTGGACTGTACTTTTATCCGCTGCGTGAGTATTTTGAAATGGCTTTTGGTATTTTGTCAACTGAATTTTTATTTTGTAAAACCGATTCCCTAAACTGAGTCTTTGGCATTTTGGCCTTGATTATTTTGACGGTATTTGGAAAATGATTTTTTCTTAATTTTTTTTAAAAAAAAAAAATATATATATATATATATTACCGTCATCGATCTTTTTAACATTTTTGAAATGACGTGGAAAATTGTGCTTAGCCTGGTAAATCCTTGTGAGAAGGGTTTACGGAGTGTAAGATTCCCAGGAGGATCTGGGGTGTTACAATTGTGGTATCATGTGATAATGTTATACGAGATTTATTGGAATTGTAATAAGAGATTTCGGATGTTGATATGATTATTGAGACCTTCTTCATATGGTGATGATGATTGTTGCGACTCTTAAGGTTGTATGACTGACATGACGAAGAAAATGGTAACATGGAGATATATACCTCGGATATGTTGTTCTGAATGGGATTTCGGATATTTCGTGTTCTTGAAGAACTCTTGAATTATGCGAGGTGATGAATTTTTTTTTTAGAAGTGTTGATGTTTTGAAAATGAATATGGAATATTCATATCTAGAGCTAAAACTATGTGTTTGATATAAAATTCGTATAGGAATACGAATGTGATTATGAGTTTGATGAGACTATTATTCATCTCCGAATTTGGGATTCCATACGTATTGGAGCAAATGTTCAAGTCGAATGATTGGACTATTTGATAATCTTTTTAGTAGGATTATCTAATGTTTTGAACCAGTCGGATGATTCGAAATGATGACGGTCATAAGTAAATTTTAACGATGGATTTACGAGAAGGGAACCTTATCAATTCGAATTTAAGAATTTCGTTTGGAACATTTAGACCCTTATTATTGGTCCGAATTGGTTGCTGATATGATCATCATATTTCGACTCATTGTGGACAGGATTTGTAAGTGCCTGAGTTGGATTCTTCAGACTTTAATTAGTCGAGATATAGTGAAACGATTGAGTTTGTGGTTTGGTGGTATTGATATTGGTCGTCATCGAACTTGTTGATTATTAATCCTTCGTTTTACAATAAGATATGATGTTTGATCGTGAATTATGACTGTTGTGTTGCGGTTAAGGTTGAAGGGTTCATAGATTAACTTGGTCGAGACTGAGGAATTCGTAAGACGAATCAACTGAATTGGTAACAGTTCGTTGTATTGATATCGAGGCAAGCTTTATACTCGTACTAATCAATGAGACTAATGTTATCGTGTAGGTGTACGAATGTGTGAATCATTCCAAGACTTGGTCTCCTTATGATTGTGTTGATATCAGGGGATCGTTTGATACGACACCCGTCGACAAATCATGCCCAATGCTATTGTTGTTCGTAAACGGCCGATTGAAGGCATTGATGTATTCGAATTTCATCTTCATTATCGGTAACTGATTTAAGTGTGCTGAGACATCTGTTGTACCGTTGTTATCGAGTTACCGTTCTAAGGTAACCGAAGTATTGAATTGGGACTGTCGGAGATAGTTCCCATCCGTTGAGTCATTATCGATTGGTCGTTCGAAGACAATCGAGATATTGAATGGGGATCGCCGAGGATAGTGCCCATCTGTGAGTTATTATTGTCGTGCTGGCCAACTCAGGGCAGCACACTATTATTCTTATGAACTCGATAATTTTGTGATCGTTGAGGGTGGAGGATTTCCCGAATTGTGGTGTTGTGGTTATTGCCGTGTTAATCGGTCCTTAGGGAATTCTGATCCCAGGATGGTTGTTTTGAATATCGTTGGTCGTGTCGATCTTTCATTATTCGTGTGTCATCGTTCACTTGGTGAGTCGTATGATCCGTATTGGATGTTTTATCCCTTGAGTTTCGTTGTCATGTTGTATCGTGGCATATCTGGAATCATGTCTGCGTGCCGATTGGTTATGTGTAGGATTTTTAGCCAGGCACTCGATGGTCATGCGTGGATGTTTCCGCATTGGACCGTGCACACGAGACGTAGTTCTTGAGGCTAATTAGGTACATTGTCACACGTATATTCTGGATTCCGTATACGGGGTGGACATGTGCACGGACACATTTCCGGATCGGGCGTACTGTGATGTCCCTCTTGAGCTTTATTGGTTGATCGTTCGTAGTCCATGTTGTATTGGATATGTCCGACGATTTGCGATCGTTGTTCATACGCCGAGGGGTATGTCCGATCGAGTTGATTTCTTTGAGATCTATTTTGTGATGATTCTGACTTTGGGGTACATTCGGCTTCGTGCCATTATGATGTATCGGTATTTTCCGTTGGAGCCTTCGGGCATTGTGAATTCGTATCTTTTTCGGCATTGGTTCGGTTTACCTTCGGGTAATGTATTGTTGTGTTCTATATTGATGACTCGCCGTTTGGGCGTAAGTTTTCGGTTCTTGTCTATCTCGTTGAGTTTTTCCCATGGAATATTTCTTCTCCTACTGCTTTAAGTTTCGGACGAAACTTCTTTTAAGGAGGGTAGAATGTAATACCCGTAATTTTGATTCTGGTAATTTTCTATTTTTGGCGGAAGTCCGTTTTGACAACTCGCTTGGGACCGCTTTCCACCCTGAGAATGATTAATTTTACACTTTTTGACATCCGAGTTCGTTTCGGTATCGTTTTGTTGAGCTCCGTGCTTTTCAAATGACTCTCCGCACTTGAGTTCGATTCTTGCGAATCTCGTTCTAAAGCTTTGTTTGAGTTTCCCGAAAGCCAGTTAAACCTTGTTAGAAGTTTTGTGAACTTCAGTTTGGTTATTCGATCGCGTATCGTGAATTTCGGCGTTTGGGCCGTTTGTAATTTACCCAAAGTTATGGGTATTCTATCCGTATTCGTTGTCTCGACTCTTTTCTCGGTCGCGTATGATTAATTATTACATTACGCTTTCATTTCGGTCGTTGATGTTGTCTGCGAACTTTTCGCCGTGTTCGTTAAAACGCTTTAAATCGAGTCGCCGAGCCCTGGTGGTCGCATCGCCGGACGATTGCGGATCGACCGGACGGCCGCAGTTTCGCCGGACGATGGTCGCATCGACCGAAAGCACGGCAGAACCGGCGTAAGCGCACGCCACGGCCGGACGGCCGGCGCTTAGCTCGGCAGCAGCGCACGCTGCCGAGTCACCGCCAGACGCTATCGGCCCGGGCAGAGGGACTCGAGGTTACGACTCGGTCGGGATCGCACGCCATCACTTGGTCGTAGCGCACGCTAACCGGCAGGTAGCGCACGCTGCCGGCCGACTAGCGTACGTTACAGGTGAGTTTGCTAGTCCAGTGGCTAATGGACAAAGCCAAGGCGCGCAGCTTCCGGCCGTAGCGCACGCTAGCGGGAGTCGGGCGGTCGAGTCATGGTCGGCGGACTGGTCGGTGGTGCCGGGTCATGCGGGCCATGGCCGAGAGTGCTCGGCCGACATCGGGCCGATAGCGCACGCTAAGTCGGGAAGGCTAGCGCACGCTAGTTCCGGCCCATATAAAAATGACAGACCAATGACTTTCTCCGTCATTTTTCATTTCATTTCTCTTCGTTCCGCGGCTGGGGTTTCGGAGGAGACGAAGCCATGCTGTTGAACAACAAATCCACGAAGTTTCTGAGTTTATATCACCGATCAATCGTCATATAACATCCTTCGATCCAGCGAATCAAGGTTAGATCTTTAGAACCCTACTTTTGGGGAGATTTGGGGATTTTCGTGGTTTTGTCCGATCATTCGGTTTTGATGAGTAATTCATGATGAATATGATTAATCTTGTTGGTACTCTTAGTTTCTCTACGGATTCATGGTATATTTCGTGATTTTTACGAAATCGAGAGGGTTTGGTTGTGGTCCGCCCTCGTTGTCGTTTTTATACGAATATACATGAATCGTAGGTGGGTTTCCGGGCGTATTCCAATTCCGTATTCGTTTAGAATCTGTTGTGATCGTATTCTTCGAATCGTTAGGTTCGTTTTCGATGGTTCCTAGCATTCGTCGGTGACTTTCCATTCCGTTCGTTGCGTCGTCAACTATTCAAGGCAAGTATACATTTATGATTGTGCGTTCTCGACTTTGAAAGTAAGAGGAATTGATGGTATGATATGAACGAACCGTTTTTACGGCATTCATAGATATATTGATGGCATATTATGAACGAACCGTTTTTACGGCATTCATATATGTATTATTGGCATGTAACGAACGAACCGTTTTGACGGCATTCCTACATGTAACGGCGTATGATCTGAACGAACCGTTTCTACGGCATTCACATACGTCATGAGATTTTAGTCATTCCGGAATAACTAGTCTTGAATTGATGAATTGACGGATTACATTTACTTTATTGTCGAGGAGTATTATGTTTCATACTGTTATACTTGCACTAGCTATTCGACGGCTAACCCATTTATGGGGGAAATACGTTTCATGTATTTCAGGTTCCAGGAGAGCGGACAGGCAGGTACCGGGTCGGCATGAAGATGATGGGCAAGTGTGATATCGTGTCTTGTCTCCGGTTATCTTTTTGGATTCCCCCATTCAGTGTTGTTGTACTGGAATGGATTTTAAATACTCGAGTATTGTATTTCAGTTTCCTTGATGTTCCGGCCTGTGTTGCCGAGGTATTGATTTGTGCAGTGATGTATATGGTTTCATTGGTTATGGTTTTGAATACCATTTGTATCGTCTTTCTTTCCATTGTATGTAGACCTTCTCGGTCAAGTTTTATAGTTCCGCGTATGTTTAGCCTTGTGGGTCCCACGGCGGGGCTCACGGCGCTGTAATATACCCTGAATAACTTGGGGGTGTTACAAAAGGATGGCGCCACACTACGCCCGGGATGGAAATGTGTCCGTGCACAAGCCACCAATGGGTATCGATCGAATACACATGTGGTCTTGTACCTAATCAGTCTCACGAAGTAACCGTCTCGTGTGCACAATCCAATGTGAGGTCAACTACCAACACACGACCTTATATGTGCCCGACATGAAAATCCTACACATACCAACCGGCACGCCAATGTGACCCGGAATGCCACGAGATAACAAAAGTGACATCGAAATTCAATAATGACTTAACAATTCCCAACAAGGGACCAAACGACTCAACGAAGGAAATACGAATCCAACGAAGATCAAATCAACTCACCGAAACGCAACGAGGGTATAAATAAGACTTGGAACCAACGTTCCTCAAAGGATGATTGACCAGATCAATAATAACATCATCATGAATCGAAATTCATAAAGCATAAATGAACATAAATATATATAACATATATAAGACATATTATCATCATAACCAGGCAAGAATTCACTTGCCTCAATACCGAAGACGTAAGGTACTTCTGCATGATCGAAACGTCCTCCACGAAACGAATGAAATTTCCGATCGCGGGATAGCTCACGCACTCAATGGTCCCCAAAGTACGTCCAATAATCATATCCTAATACACGATTAATTAATCAAAATACTATCATTAATTTACTTGATTTCAATAACTTGATTACTGATTAGTGCATAATTGATCTAAAATTCATATACAAAATATTCCTTTTTCTGGGCATAATCGTACTGATTTGTGATTAAAAATACATATTTTACAGATATGTCCAAACATGATCTAAACATGGTTATTTTACAGATTACTGACATGAAGCATCAAAAAGGATGGAAAACAAGATCAAATCCAACGGCGGGAATTTTTCAAGGCAAAACGACCATACAACACGGCGCAAAAAGGACCGTGTTATGTAGGTCGTTTCACATACGGCGCAACAAGGGCCATGTCTTGGGCCGTTTCACACACGGCCGGCATTTAGCGCCGTGTCCTTGCACGTATTCCGGAAGAGACCGAGTCACCACAAAACGGCGCACAACACGGGGCAAACTGGGCCGTTTTTCATCGCCGTTTTTTCAGCAGATGCCATGCAAAAATAGTCCACTTTTGACCAACTTGTGAACTCAACCACAAGATATTTTTTTGGCCAAAAATATGAAAATTCAAAGACATGGGTGAAGTGTGAACAAAGAATTAAAAAAATGATATTACAATAGATATTTTGAATTAAATAATCAATTGTATTCTTGAAAATCACCTATAAAAGGACATCTTCATCCATTGCAAAAAAATACTCATCTTCTTGCTAAGAAATACTCCTTTCTTTTAGCAATATATTTTCCTTAGAACTCTCAATTTAGTTTGTATTTCATTTTTGGTTTGAAGTTTTTCTTTCATTTAGTTTGTAATTGAAAAGTGCTTGATCAATAAGCACTTAGTATTTTACTTAGTGTTTTACTTTCAATTTTTGTAAGCTTGTAACCTTTGAACAAGTTTGAAGTTATAATTTGAAGTATATTTCTTGCACTTTGATACATCATATTCAAGTAAGTTTTATCTATTGTCATTAAGTTCTAGTAATTAAAAGTTTCTATATATATTATATATATCAATTATTTCTATTATAATTTTAGTATGTATAAACCAATGAGTAGCTAATCTTTCTTCCTAGGGGAAGAGGGATTTCTATTAGGTTATATATTGAGTATTTGATTGATTTAAACTATTCTTAGGACTAAATGGTTTAAATAAAGATTGATCATATCCTATTTTTACTAATGAAACCTTCTTGATTGATTGTTGAGTGAATTGGAAACATATCTTTTCAATCTATCAAATGTTAATCTTGTTATCAACATCTTAAGATTGCGAAAGTGGTTAAGACACCTTTGAATACGAAAGTTATGAGGTGAAAAGTTGATTACTCGATGAACGATCGTTTATCCTAAAAATAGTCAAGTTAGAGAAATGAAAGGACTAATTGGTTTAAATAGAGATTGATCATATCCTATTTCTACTAGTGAAACCTCTTTGATTGATTGTTAAGTGTATTGGAAACACATCTTTTCAATCTATCAAGCGTTAATCTTGTTATCAACATCTTAAAAAAGCGAAAGTGATTAAGACATCTTTGAATACGAAAGTTATGAGGTGAAAAGTTGATTACTCGATAAATATTCGTTTTTCTTTTATATCCGTATAAATCAATTCCTATACTTAATTAAATACCTAATTTAATGAACCCGTAATCCCCTATATTTTATAAATTCCCAACTCATTTTAATTCTATTCATTTTCACTAGTTAAAAATAGTTTAGTATAAAAATAGTCTTCTTAAAAATAGTAGTATTAAAAATAGTCTTAATAAAAATAGTCTAATATAAATAGTCTAGTATAAATAGTCTTAATATAAATAGTATAATATAAATAGTCTAGTATAAATAGTCTTAATATAAATAGTCTAGTATAGATAGTCTAATATAAATAGTCTAGTAAAAATAGTCTTATATAAAATAGTCTTATTAAAAATAGTGCAAATTAATTTAGTTAATTTAAAAACCCAAAAAAAATATATTTTATAATATTTTAGTATTTACTTCTTGCAATCTATACAAAATATTATACGAAGCCCTGTTGGACAATCCTCGAGAGAAAAGACCTTGGTAGAACTTACCACAAACTACTTCTACCTCGTATATATTTGCGAGCGACTCAAAGACTCCTATTTTTAGGATAAGTTTTTGACCGATCAAATTTTGGCGCCGTTGCCGGGGATTGTTTTAGGCCAAATATAATTTTTTGTATACTTTTGTTTATATCTTGTTATTTTATCTTTCTTTATTTCTGCATCTTTTATCCTTCTGTCCGGTCAAGTGGCGGATAACGGTACTCCGTGACTATCAAAGTCGGATTTTTCAGTTTCCCACAACAACTGATATTTGTTAATATTTTCTCTTTTTATTTTATTTTTTATTTATCATGGAAGAAACATTGTATAAAATTGAAAAAAAAGATTTCCCTTTCTAAGCAAAAATGCAATTTTAAAGATTTACAAAACAAGGCTTGAAAGGATGAGGTTGCTTATGAATAAAAGCATACCTTTTGACATAAGATTCATTATAGAAGCCAAAGTAAGAATAGAAGGTGAATTCACAGAAACACCGACTAGATTTTTACCAGGGCTTGGAAAAAGTTCTTATGCAAAGAAACGACGAGCAAAGATAATAGTCGTTTGCTATAAATGTGCTAGATGGAACTGTAATTTAAAATGTCGATCTTTAGGAATTCCATCTACAAACAGAGAAGATAAAATTCAATTCATGAAGGATGGTCTGAATAAAGAGAATTTAGATGATATCGAAATTTCTCTTGACACGCATCCTAGTGGACTCGTACATTACGGAATTCGATGTTTGTGGAATAAATTCAAACCAGAATATGAACAACGTCTTGGGAATCTGACGTTAAAAGACTCTGTTTGCCAATTGTAAGAAAATTGGATGGGAAGCTTCTCCCCGACTCATAGAAGGCATTAGGAAGATGTGAGCCACAATCACAACTACTGTGCATACGCGTAAGTATCTTTTATTTTTGTCGTATGGTGAGATTTTCTGAATAAAAAATGTGATACGCGATAAATGCATTCATTATTCTATTGAGTAGTTGAAGCGCAATCAACGCAATCACAAACTTGTTAAACAATTATTACCTTTTTTTTCTTCTATAAATAAACATTGTGCTTGTTTCTTTTATTCATCCCTCAAACTTGCACTTTTCTCTGTTTCTCTCTTAATAAATTTCTTTTCAAAAATGGAGTCATCATCTTCCACAAAAAAATTTAGCACAGTCTGCATTTTTGGTGGAGCTAGTTATGGAAAAGAGGCATGCTTTACTGAAGCAGCCCACAACTTGGGTCGTACCTTAGGAGAAAAATGCATTCATGTAGTTTACGGAGGAGGAAGTCTAGGATTAATGGGACGAGCTGCTGCTTCTGCCTATATGGAAGGAGTAAGAGTGTTGGGAATAATTCCAAAACCTCTGACTGAAAGTAAAATCACTGGGGCAACTATTGGAGATGAGTTTAGATCTGTAAATATGCAAGATCGCATAACTCACATGATAAATAATTCTGGCGCTTTTATCACCCTTCCCGGTGGTTTTGGCACTCTTGAGGAACTTTTTTCATGTGGTTACCAGAGCCCAGCTAAATGTTCATCAAAAACCAATAGGTCTGCTTAATGTCAATGGTTTCTTTGATGGTTTACTATCTTTCATCGACTACTCTGCTGAAAAGGGTTTTATTTCCGAGCATACTAAACGAATCATAGTCGTTGCAACCACACCAGAAGAACTAATCAAAAAACTCAATGAATTTGTTCCTCAACCAGATCCAGCTCTAGCTAAAATTGTCTGGATGGAAGATTTTACCGTGAGAAAACGAAAAGTGGATTCATTCCTCTCCCTTTGATAACCCATGTCGGACCTCTTGTATTTTTACTTTCTGTCGTGTGTAATAATCATGCTAAATGATGGCAGCTTAAGGAGTTTCTTCTTGATCTCTTGACGCGCATCTATGCGCGATTTATGTATTGTTATTTTATTGCTGTAATTTTTATTGTTTTTTTTATTTTTTTTATTATAAAAGCTTTGATGGCAGCGTAACGCGACTCTTTGGACTTTCTTGAAGCGCATCTTAAATTGTGTTATACTTCCGAGTATATTTTATTTTCTTTTGTTATTTGCCTCGTATATTTGAGAAAGTATGGCGATGGAGAGGCAAATGTGGTGGGAAAGAATACGGATGGTGGATGGAATCTGATTCTTCTTTTTTATTTTATTTTATTCCTATTTTCTTTTATTTCATGATATCTTTTAATTTATGTTTCAGGATTTCTCATTTTTCTTCTTCTTTTTTGTGTTAACATTCATTCTCCTTTTTTTTCTGGCTTTTTTCTCTACTTTTTTCCCTTTTTTTTTTCCTTTTATGTTATTTATGTAATGATCATTGACGGTTTCAAAGTTTGATTCATGTTAGCCGACCCCAAATCATTTTGGGACTAAGGCTTAGATGTTGTTGTTGTTGTATTTGCCTCGTATATTTATTCTCTTGCAGATTCTAAACGGCGTTAGCACAAGCATCAACTTTCATTTCAGGGAGTTTTCTGTTTTCTCACTTGTTTTTCATTTCTAAAAACTGAGGACAGTTTTATTTTCAATTTTGGGGGTGGTATGTTTTAAGTATTTTGGTGTGTTTAGCTTTGATTATTGTGGTGTGATTTGATTATTTTTGTTATTTGGCTTTGATTTTTTTTAATGTATATTTATATATATATATATATATATATATTTTTTTTTGATTTATGAGATTTTTAGATCTGGCCATAACACCAATAAGTTAGCTATATACAAGCTTCTAAAATTGTTTTAACCGGTTAGAAAAATTGTATATTCCAAAAAATTTTGAGCCTTAATCTCTCTTTCCAAGCCTTGTAATTATCATATAAAATCGAGTCATTCGTTACCTTGAGAAAAGAAGAATCAGTCGGTTGATGAAAAATAGAACTGAAATTTACTTAATTTGTGGAGTTTTTGATTTTTTTATGCTTAACTAATAAATGATTTTCTGCAAAAATTCTATTCCCAAAAAAAAAAAAGGAGTCATTGGTGAAAAGAGCTACACGTTAGCAAATAACGGTGTGAAAGCTATCACCTAAAAAAATAAATGACAAAAAGGAGAAGTGTTGAGCAGCAACAGCTGCCTAATTTTGGGGGTCTTAAAATTTTGCGAAAAATAAAGGACTAACCATTGTTGGTGCGTAGCTGCCGTCTCACAGAAAAATTGGTGAAAAGAGCTACACGTTAGCAAATAACGGTGTGAAAGCTATCACCTTCTAAAAAAAAAAGATAGAAATTTTGTTGGTGAAAAGAGCTACACGTTAGCAAATAACGGTGTGAAAGCTATAACTAAAAGGGATGTAGTTTATGAGCAAGATCTGAATTAATTAGCGGCTGAATTTCAATAAACTCAATTTCGTGAAAAATCACAATATTTGATGACGCCGATGAAATTCTTCTTCATATTGAGTCGAAAAATAAACGAGTGATCGAGAGCAACCTTAAAAGGGACTTGTGTGTGTCATGAGTGAGAAAGAAATAATCAATCTTTTGAAGGGTAACCTTGCATTTTGGAATTACAAAAAAATAAAACCGTGTTTTAACTTCAAAATTATTTGTAGATTTATTTTGGATCTTGATTCATTTCAATCTACTGTATAGAGCTGGTTGTTGTGTAGATGGCATTTTGATCTCTTTTTCTCTTTATATATATATATATATATAAGTATTGTTATTAATTTGTCTATGTATTATTTTAATTTGTGTCTTATATTTTTTCCCTTATTTTATTTTGAGTATGAATAATAAAGAGTCTTGCTCGGGACTAGCAAGAATTTAAGTGTGGGGTATTTGATTAGTGCATAATTGATCTAAAATTCATATACAAAATATTCCTTTTTCCGGGCATAATCGTACTGATTTGTGATTAAAAATACATATTTTACAGATATGTCCAAACATGAGCTAAAAATGGTTATTTTACAGATTACTGACATGAAGCATCAAAAAGGATGGAAAACAAGATCAAATCCAACGACGGGAATTTTTCAAGGCAAAACGACCATACAACACGGCGCAAAAAGGACCGTGTTATGTAGGCCGTTTCACATACGGCGCAACAAGGGCCGTGTCTTGGGCCGTTTCACACACGACCGTCATTTAGCGCCGTGTCCTTGCGCGTATTCCGCAAGAGACCGAGTCACCACAAAACGGCGCACAACACGGGGCAAACTGGGCCGTTTTTCATCGCCGTTTTTCAGCAGATGCCATGAAAAAATAGTCCACTTTTGACCAACTTGTGAACTCAACCACAAGATATTTTTTTGGTCAAAAATCTGAAAATTCAAAGACATGGGTGAAGTGTGAACAAAGAATTAAAAAAATGATATTACAATAGATATTTTGAATTAAATAATCAATTGTATTCTTGAAAATCACCTATAAAAGGACATCTTCATCCATTGCAAAAAAATACTCATCTTCTTGCTAAGAAATACTCCTTTCTTTTAGCAATATATTTTCCTTAGAACTCTCAATTTTAGTTTGTATTTCATTTTTGGTTTGAAGTTTTTCTTTCATTTAGTTTGTAATTGAAAAGTGCTTGATCAATAAGCACTTAGTATTTTACTTAGTGTTTTACTTTCAATTTTTGTAAGCTTGTAACCTTTGAACAAGTTTGAAGTTATAATTTGAAGTATATTTCTTGCACTTTGATACATCATATTCAAGTAAGTTTTATCTATTGTCATTAAGTTCTAGTAATTAAAAGTTTCTATATATATTATATATATCAATTATTTCTATTATAATTTTAGTATGTATAAACCAATGAGTAGCTAATCTTTCTTTCTAGGGGAAGGGGGATTTCTATTAGGTTATATATTGAGTATTTGATTGATTTAAACTATTTTTAGGACTAATTGGTTTAAATAGAGATTGATCATTCTTGATTGATTGTTAGTGAATTGGAAACATATCTTTTCAATCTATCAAATGTTAATCTTGTTATCAACATCTTAAGATTGCGAAAGTGGTTAAGACACCTTTGAATACGAAAGTTATGAGGTGAAAAGTTGATTACTCGATGAACGATCGTTTATCCTAAAAATAGTCAAGTTAGAGAAATGAAAGGACTAATTGGTTTAAATAGAGATTGATCATATCCTATTTCTACTAGTGAAACCTCTTTGATTAATTGTTAAGTGTATTGGAAACACATATTTTCAATCTATCAAGTGTTAATCTTGTTATCAACATCTTAAAAAAGCGAAAGTGATTAAGACATCTTTGAATACGAAAGTTATGAGGTGAAAAGTTGATTACTCGATAAATATTCGTTTTTCTTTTATATCCGTAGAAATCAATTCCTATACTTAATTAAATACCTAATTTAATCAATCCGTAATCCCCTAGATTTTATAAATTCCCAACTCATTTTAATTCTATTCGTTTTCACTAGTTAAAAATAGTCTAGTATAAAAATAGTCTTCTTAAAAATAGTGGTATTAAAAATAGTCTTAATAAAAATAGTCTAATATAAATAGTCTAGTATAAATAGTCTTAATATAAATAGTCTAGTATAAATAGTCTAATATAAATAGTCTAGTAAAAATAGTTTTATATAAAATAGTCTTATTAAAAATAGTGCAAATTAATTTAGTTAGTTTAAAAACCCAAAAAAATATATTTTAGAATATTTTAGTATTTACTTCTTGCAATATATACAAAATATTATACGAAGCCCTGTTGGACAATCCTCGAGAGAAAAGACCTTGGTAGAACTTACCACAAACTACTTCTACCTCGTATATATTTGCGAGCGACTCAAAGACTCCTATTTTTAGGATAAGTTTTTGACCGATCAATTACTCATCACTAGATAATAATTTATTGACATGTCATACCTTGAATCGGGTCAAAATCGAAGGTAGTTGAATTTATAGGAAATTCATCTGTCGGTCCAAGATCAACGGGCAACCAACCAATCAAAATTCCAACTCAAAATATAATTGCCCAAACTTCTTCCACTTCAAAACTCTACTAAGTATCTCCATTTGTAATTTAACATAATTTAATTGAGTCTAATTTCAGCAAGTCAAATATGGACTCAAATTTAATATGACCCAAACCAAATACTCCAGGCCCAAATTAATTTTACGACCCAATTTCATATCCTTGATATTCTCCTTTTCTTTAATAGTACCGATCGCTACTCTTTCTCTTTCTCTCATCCGCCAGCTGCCCCTCACCTGTAACACCCCCAAAACCATCCGGGATATTACAGCGCCGTGGGTCCCGCGCCGGAACCCACCAGGCTAAAAACCGTTTACAAAACCAATTCAAAAACGCCAAAAGGCTGATGACGGTAATATTTTGCAAATACTCAAATATTTTCAAAAACAAAATTCTGAAATACCGTCGTAGAATACCATTTGAAGATACAAGGCGAAATGCCAAATCTCGACAGTTCAAAGTATACGTTAAGCCATCCCTTAAACGTACCGATAAAATAATTTGGGAAAAAGAGTTTGACAAAAATAAACCAAGTTCGTAAAATGCCAAAAAGGCCATTTTGAAATACACACACGCAGCGGATAAATGCAGTTCAAAATACACATTTGCAGCGGAAATGAATAACCAGAAAAGAAATACTCGATACTCTAAAGCATGCCACCGCCAGTATCACATCGGGAAGCTCATCCCTTCACGACCGCTACTAGCTCGATCTCCGAGTACCGAAAAATAAAGCCCACGACGGGGTCAGCCACAATACTCAATAATGATATCGATCACATCGTCATAAATAATTACATACCAATGTAATAATACTGTAAGATTACTACCAACGTAATCTTACCATTATAACCTTACCAATTCATGGCAATCCAAACCAAATCGATCCTTACCATAATTCAGATTTCGCATTCTCAAATGACGAAAAGAAATCAACAATTATCTCAGACTGCTTTCCAAAATACCAACAATCCTCCAAACCTCATCATAACTTATAAGTGTGGAATTAATCCAATCTGGCCAAATCCGTCAGCTGGATCGCACAATCAAATCTCAATTTGGGTAAAACCAAATATACACGATACATCTGTAGGTCAAATTTTCACAGAACAATGATAACAAGTACCGCAACATCGACGTATAGTCCAAATACTCATACGATCAACACAATGATCAAAACAATAGGTCAAACGAGAATATTATCGACATGATGACTCCAATACGATCAATAAATGATCAACGATAACTGAGAATACCCTCAACATGGTAGACTCCAAATGATCAACAAAGGACCAACAATAACCGAGAATACCCTCAACAAGGTAGACTCCAAATGATCAACAAAGGACCAACAATAACCGAGAATACCCTCAAAAAGGTAGACTCCAAATGATCAACAATAATGGATCTCAAAGAAATAACTTTGACTGTCGAACATACCCCTCGGGCGCATGAACAACCAGTCGCAAACCGTCGAACATATCCAATCATACATGGACTATGAAACGACAAAAATATACGGCTCAAAGATGGACATCACAGTACGCCCGATCCGGAAATGTGTCCGTGCACAAGCCACCCCAGGTATCGATCAAATACACGTGTGGTCTTGTACCTAATTAGCCTCACGAAACTACGTCTCGTGTGCACCGTTCAATGCGGAATAATATCAACACATAACCATAGTGTGCCCAGCTAAAAATCCTACACAATAACCAATCGGAACGCAGATATGATTCCAGATATGTCACGATGCAACATGACAACGAATTCAATAAATCACATATCCAATAAGGATCAAAAGACTCACTGAAGTGAACAACAACAGACTGGCAATGAAAAGTCGACACGACTAATCAATATCCAAAACAACAATCCTGGGATCATCATCCCCGACAAATGATCAACACGATCAACGATCTCAATACAATCAGCCCTGGGATCATCATCCCTTAACGAAATAATCAATACGAATCAACATAGAACATATACAATAATTCCTCAAAACAATTATTCTCATAACTGAACAATACTGGAATTACCTCAAAGTCGAAGACAATATTCTTTCCACGAACAACATTCCTGAATGAATACACAGTTATACGAATAATTTCAATTAAGGTACCATCCATTCAATACCAATAAATCTTTATCCCGATTCTTATGTCATCACGATAACTATCCTCGTTATCCGACATTCCATATCATATATCAAAGATAACTCACAGCTCTGTCCTCAATCAAACTTAATTAAACCATATACATTATGATTTGTCCCAAACCACAGCATGATAAACGAATCGTCATCCCGACAGTTTACATCTATAATATCATTTCTATATGAATTATAAATGAAATGAAAGCGAAACCATTCATCAAATATTATAAACTGAACAAGTATAACTTGCCTCGATACCGATACCACGAAACTGTTACCAGAATCCATTGCCTTCATCCCCGAGCTCCTCAACCCCGACCAAAAGCAACCTACGAACTCTCCAACCTTGACCGCAACACAACGACCATAATCAACGCTCAATTATCGCGACCTAATGCAATAATCAAATGACAACACATCCGATAATAATCAATAACCGGTATAACCAACCAATCAAACTCAGCGGCTCAACAATACCTTGATCATTTCCAAAACCGAACAATACAACTCAAACAATTACGAACTCATATCAACAATAGAAGCCAAAATCCGATAAATCATAATTATCAATCAATAACCGATCAATAAACCCAACAGTTCCACAATATCTCGATTAAACACAGTCTTAAACAATCCAGTTCAAACCATCACGAGTTCATAATCTCAACACGAAAATACTACACTATCTGCCTACTTAGCGCACGTTAAACACATAACGTAGCGTGCGCTAAGTCGTTCCCGATAGCGTGCGCTAGCCAGTATGCTTAGCGTGCGCTAATGCTACACAGATGCATGCATTCCAGCATTGACTAACACTTTGCGGCTACGAATATAAATGTAATGAAAACCATACTCCAAGATCAAACACAACCTTCCTGATCCAAACTCATCATCATACTCGAAATCATATTCGTATTCTTATACGAATATTATATCAAAACACATAACTTGGCTCTAGATACGAATATCCCATATTCATATCCAAAACACCAACACCTTCTATACATAATCGTCATATCCTATAATTTCAGAGCTCTTCAAGAACATGAAATATCCGACATCACGTTCAAAACAACATAATCCGAGGTATATATCATAATGATTATCATTTTCTTCATCATGCAAATCACATAATCAAACCAACCCGATAACAAGGATCATCTCATACATAATCTGGAATACAACCTCATATCATGATTTAACTCATCTAAATCAACCACTGAAATTATCATGATTCAGAAATTGATGATTCAACCTCATCAAGTTAAACGAATCACCATTAACATGAAGAATCTTAAATAACATCCGAAAACTCTTATCATAATCCCATAAAATCTCATATAATATCGTCACATGATTATCCAACATGTTCCTCACATGTAATCATCCTTAAAAACGAACAACTAACAAGGGATACGAATATTACCTGGATTTAGATGAACCAAGAAGAAGAACACTTGAACTCCATTCCAAGAATCATGAGTAACTTGAAGAACAAGGCTTGAATCCATGCTCTCTATCTTAACCTTGTTAAAAATCACCACCTCACCGTGTATGGGAACCTCAAGATCCTCCCAAATCTCTCTCTATCGACTGAAGGAGAAAGAATAGACTAAATTCATCTCAAAACCCGTATGTCCCCTTATATAATAAACATTACTAGCACGCGCTACTCTCATAAAATAGCGTGTGTTATTGCCCTAGCGTGCGCTAACTAACTTTGTTAGCGTGCGCTATCGCAGCCCAGAGGCCACTGTCTTGCCTCGTACATGAGCTTACGTACGTAATGCCCATGTATTAGCGTACATCACTTATACTGTCTAGCGTACGCAAGTCCTTGCATTTAGCGTGCGCTAACATCAGTTGACTTGCTACAGTCTACCTACCGCATGTGCCCCCACATGCCGATCTGACAAGGATAAGATTCCCTTTGACCGATCTACAATTAGCGTGCGCTAAGCCTCATGCTTTAGCGTGCGCTAATACTTCAGGACAACAACCGTTGACTTATCAGAACGTGCGCCAGCGGTAAGGTCCACACGCAGATTCCTTCCGATCTGACTGCATTTAGCGTGCGCTACATTCTGCCTCTAGCGTGCGCTAACTATGAACGATAGCGTGCGCTATACTTGAACATTAGCGCGCGCTAATCAGGCTATACTTAGCCATTTTCCAATTCTCCTCATCCGTCTCGACATACCAAAATACGAACATACTGCATACTGAATACATGTACTGAATCCAATAACATCATCATACGATATATCCAATATCAAAAGTACGATAACCTGATACACGGTATCCTCAAAATAATTGTCGAACCACTACGACAGTTATACGAGTACAAATACAACTGTCTCAGTTCTCGATTTATTTTATCCATACTGTATAGACACCAAGCCATCCAGTATATCTTAGATAAAATAACGCAAAAAATTCATACTGAAAATTCGGGTATTACATACTACCCCCCTTAAAATAAGTTTCGTCCTCGAAACTTCCAACCTGCCACCAACAACAGACAAATCAAAAACTTTCCAACTCATCACAAAACAATCAAGTGTCGCCACAAGCGAATAACCGAACCAATATACTTACAGGTACGTGAAGCCGATGATCTCCCGTGATACTAGCACACGACTCCCACACGAAGTCTCAAAACAATACCAACACACGCCAATATCACAAATAACAATTCAAAAGATCTCAAAAATTTTGGAAACTCCAAAAATCGGTTTGACTCAAAAGTCAGAAAAACTCATTTTCAAAAATCACGCTACTACCATACCGGTAGAGCCACATAACACACATGCCCGGGTTTCACAAAATCCAAGCTCCGATACCATCTTCTGTAACACCCCCAAAACCATCCGGGATATTACAGCCAGTGGTCCCGCGGAACCCACTGTGCTAAAAACCGTTTACAAAACCAATTCAAAAACGCCAAAAGGCTGATGACGGTAATATTTTGCAAATACTCAAATATTTTCAAAAACAAAATTCTGAAATACCGTCGTAGAATACCATTTGAAGATACAAGGCGAAATGCCAAATCTCGACAGTTCAAAGTGTACGTTAAGCCACCCCTTAAACGTACCGATAAAATAATTTGGGAAAAAGAGTTTGACAAAAATAACCCAAGTTCGTAAAATGCCAAAAAGGCCATTTTGAAATACACACACACAGCGGATAAATGCAGTTCAAAATACACATTTGCAGCGGAAATGAATAACCAGAAAAGAAATACTCGATACTCCAAAGCATGCCACCGCCAGTATCACATCGGGAAGCTCATCCCTTCACGACCGCTACTAGCTCGATCTCCGAGTACCTAAAAATAAAGCCCACGACGGGGTCAACCACAATACTCAATAATGATATCGATCACATCGTCATAAATAATTACATACCAATGTAATAATATTGTAAGATTACTACCAACGTAATCTTACCATTATAACCTTACCAATTCATGGCAATCCAAACCAAATCGATCCTTACCATAATTCAGATTTCGCATTCTCAAATGACGAAAAGAAATCAACAATTATCTGTACCGTTTTCCAAAATACCAACAATCCTCCAAACCTCATCATAACTTATAAGTGTGGAATTAATCCAATCTGTGCCAAATCCTGTCCGTCGGATCACACAATCAAATCTCAATTTGGATAAAACCAAATATACACGATACATCTGTAGGTCAAATTTTCACAGAACAATGATAACAAGTACCGCAACATCGACGTACAGTCCAAATACTCATACGATCAACACAATGATCAAAACAATAGGTCAAACGAGAATATTATCGACATGATGACTCCAATACGATCAATAAATGATCAACGATAACTGAGAATACCCTCAACATGGTAGACTCCAAATGATCAACAAAGGACCAACAATAACCGAGAATACCCTCAACAAGGTAGACTCCAAATGATCAACAAAGGACCAACAATAACCGAGAATACCCTCAACAAGGTAGACTCCAAATGATCAACATTAATGGATCTCAAAGAAATAACTTTGACTGTCGAACATACCCCTCGGGCGTATGAACAACCAGTCGCAAACCGTCGAACATATCCAATCATACATGGACTATGAAACGACAAAAATATACGGCTCAAAGATGGACATCACAGTACGCCCGATCCAGAAATGTGTCCGTGCACAAGCCACCCCGGGTATCGATCAAATACATGTGTGGTCTTGTACCTAATTAGCCTCACGAAACTACGTCTCGTGTGCACGGTTCAATGCGGAATAATATCAACACATAACCATAGTGTGCCCAGCTAAAAATCCTACACAATAACCAATCGGAACACAGATATGATTCCAGATATGTCACGATGCAACATGACAACGAATTCAATAAATCACATATCCAATAAGGATCAAAAGACTCACCGAAGTGAACAACAACAGACTGGCAATGAAAAGTCGACACGACTAATCAATATCCAAAACAACAATCCTGGGATCATCATCCCCGACAAATGATCAACACGATCAACGATCTCAATACAATCAGCCCTGGGATCATCATCCCTTAACGAAATAATCAATACGAATCAACATAGAACATATACAATAATTCCTCAAAACAATTATTCTCATAACTGAACAATACTGGAATTACCTCAAAGTCGAAGACAATATTCTTTCCACGAACAACATTCCTGAATGAATACACAGTTATACGAATAATTTCAATTAAGGTACCATCCATTCAATACCAATAAATCTTTATCCCGATTCTTATGTCATCACGATAACTATCCTCGTTATCTGACATTCCATATCATATATCAAAGATAACTCACAGCTCTGTCCTCAATCAAACTTAATTAAACCATATACATTATGATTTGTCCCAAACCACAGCATGATAAACGAATCGTCATCCCGACAGTTTACATCTATAATATCATTGCTATATGAATTATAAATGAAATGAAAGAGAAACCATTCATCAAATATTATAAACTGAACAAGTATAACTTGCCTCGATACCGATACCACGAAACTGTTACCAGAATCCATTGCCTTCGTCCCCGAGCTCCTCAACCCCGACCAAAAGCAACCTACGAACTCTCCAACCTTGACCGCAACACAACGACCATAATCAACGCTCAATTATCGCGACATAATGCAATAATCAAATGACAACACATCCGATAATAATCAATAACCGGTATAACCAACCAATCAAACTCAGCGGCTTAACAATACCTTGATCATTTCCAAAACCGAACAATACAACTCAAACAATTACGAACTCATATCAACAATAGAAGCCAAAATCCAATAAATCATAATTATCAATCAATAACTTATCAATAAACCCAACAGTTCCACAATATCTCGATTAAACACAGTCTTAAACAATCCAGTTCAAACCATCACGAGTTCATAATCTCAACACGAAAATACTACACTGTCTGCCTACTTAGCGCACGTTAAACACATAACGTAGCGTGCGCTAAGTCGTTCCCGATAGCGTGCGCTAGCCAGTATGCTTAGCGTGCGCTAATGCTACACAGATGCATGCATTCCAGCATTGACTAACACTTTGCGGCTACGAATATAAATGTAATGAAAACCATACTCCAAGATCAAACACAACCTTCCAGATCCAAACTCATCATCATACTCGAAATCATATTCGTATTCTTATACGAATATTATATCAAAACACATAACTTGGCTCTAGATACGAATATCCCATATTCATATCCAAAACACCAACACCTTCTATAAATAATCGTCATATCCTATAATTTCAGAGCTCTTCAAGAACATGAAATATCCGACATCACGTTCAAAACAACATAATCCGAGGTATATATCATAATGATTATCATTTTCTTCATCATGCAAATCACATAATCAAACCAACCCGATAACAAGGATCATCTCATACATAATCTGGAATACAACCTCATATCATGATTTAACTCATCTAAATCAACCACTGAAATTATCATGATTCAGAAATCCATGATTCAACCTCATCAAGTTAAACGAATCACCATTAACATGAAGAATCTTAAATAACATCCGAAAACTCTTATCATAATCCTAT
The DNA here is from genome assembly GCA_033398695.1 of Orobanche coerulescens. Classification (NCBI taxonomy): domain Eukaryota; kingdom Viridiplantae; phylum Streptophyta; class Magnoliopsida; order Lamiales; family Orobanchaceae; genus Orobanche; species Orobanche coerulescens. The sequence continues at coordinate 173,155,188 of CM065808.1, forward strand.
AAAATCTCATATAATATCGTCACATGATTATCCAACATGTTCCTCACATGTAATCATCCTTAACAACGAACAACTAACAAGGGATACGAATATTACCTGGATTTAGATGAACCAAGAAGAAGAACACTTGAACTCCATTCCAAGAATCATGAGTAACTTGAAGAACAAGGAAATCACCACCTCACCGTGTATGGGAACCTCAAGATCCTCCCAAATCTCTCTCTATCGACTGAAGGAGAAAGAATAGACTAAATGCATCTCAAAACCCGTATGTCCCCTTATATAATAAACATTACTAGCATGCGCTACTCTCATAAAATAGCGTGCGTTATTGCCCTAGCGTGCGCTAACTGACTTTGTTAGCGTGCGCTAACTGACTTTGTTAGCGTGCGCTATCGCAGCCCAGAGGCCACTGTCTTGCCTCGTACATGAGCTTACGTACGTAATGCCCATGTATTAGCGTACGTCACTTATACTGTCTAGAGTACGCAAGTCCTTGCATTTAGCGTGCGCTAACATCAGTTGACTTGCTACAGTCTACCTACCGCATGTGCCCCCACATGCCGATCTGACAAGGATAAGATTCTCTTTGACCGATCTACAATTAGCGTGCGCTAAGCCTCATGCTTTAGCGTGCGCTAATACTTCAGGACAACAACCGTTGACTTATCAGAACGTGCGCCGAAAGCAGCCGGGTCCACACGCAGATTCCTTCCGATCTGACTGCATTTAGCGTGTAATATCCGTAATTTCGATTTTCGGTAATTTCTTTTTTTCGACGGAAGTCCGTTTTGACGACTCGCTCATGACCGTTTCATCATTCTGAGAATGATTAATTCTACACTTTTTGACATCCGAGTTCGTTTCGGTGTCGTTTTGTTGAGTTCCGTGCTTTTTAGCGACTTTTCCGCACTTGAGTTCGGTTCTTGCGAATCTCGTTCGAAACTGCTGTTTCGAGTTTCCCGTAAGTCCGTTTAACTTTGTTAGACGTGATGTGAACTTCAGTTTGCTTATTCGATCACGTATCGTGATTTCCGGGCATTTGGGCCATTTTGTAATTTCTTGAAAGTTACGGGTATCCGTATCTGTAATTGTTGTCTCGACCCGTTTCTTGGCCGCGTATGATTAATTATGGTATTATGTTTTCATTTCGGGTCGTTGATGTTGTCCGCGAACTTTTCGTCGTGTTCGTTAAAACGCTTTTGAAATCGGGTCGCCGAGCCCAGTGGTGGTGCATCGCCAGGAGGTTGCGGATCGCCGGACGATTGCGGGCACCGCCGGACAGTGCGCGAGAACCGGCGTAAGCGCACGCTTCGGCCGGAAGGCTGCGCGCGCTAACCGTAGGTGTAGCGCCTTATCGGCTAACTGCGCACGTTATCGGGTGCAGGCGGTGAAGTCTGGGGTTCGAATCGGTTAGGCTCGGCGGGTAGCGCACGCTCTTGCCGGGCATTGCGCCTACGGCCGGCGTGGTAGCGCGCGCTACGGCCGGAAGGTGCGCACGCTACTGGCCGAGTCGGTAGGGAGTGTGGGCATCGGATCGCGGCTGGGCCGAGAAGCGCACGCTAGCTCGACAGCCTAGCGCGCGCTAGTCCGGCCCAGTATAAATGTGACAGAGCAGTCACATTTCCTCTCGTTTTTCATTTTCTCTCTTTCTCTTCCGTGGCTAGAGCCTTGGGGATTCCGAAGCCATGTTGTTTAACAACAAATCTATGAAGTTCTTGAGTTCATAACATCAATCAATCATCCGTTATCATCCTTTGATCCAGCGAATCAAGGTAATCTTCCTTAGAACCCTAATTTCGTGAATTTGGGGGTTTTTGCATTTTTGTCCGATTCATTCCGTGTTATTGATTAATTCATGATGGGTATGATTAATCTTGGTAGTATTCTTGTGTTTAACATCATTTAATCCATTGTTCTTCGTCGAATCGAAGTATATTTCTTGATTTCCTTCTAATTGACTTTTTGGGGGATTTGTTCTCGATCTCGTTTTTCATCCGTTTTTGATGGATCGATTGTGGTTAAATGATGTTGTTAAACACATTATATGGATTGTATATCCATATTTCAACTTGGAATTCCGTTTTCGTGTTTTGTCGGGACGAATCGTGTTCTTGGCCGTTTTGGGGGAAATCCTTGAACTTTCGTCATTTGTTCTTTGAATTCAGCGGCTTTGGGTCGTACTTTAGAATTCATTTTCGTTGTTATTGTTTTTGTTCGTAGTTCATTGTTGTGGATTGTCGTTCGGTGGAGTCGGCGAGTTCGCAGTCGGTTCGTGCCAACCTACTTCGGTCGATTCTCCGCATTGTGGTTATTCGAGGCAAGTACCTTGCCCATACTTTTCTTATTTTATGGATATGATGATCGGTGATCATCTTGGTGTGTTTGTTTGGTTGTTTGAAATGAAGTTTCAAAAGATTTCGGTTTGGCCTCGTTAAAGGCTCTCTTTCAAAACGCGTGTGTATTTTGTGAACGGTGTGTTTGGGAATTGATTATGATTTGATCATTTTGAACGTTGAAGGCTTTGATGATACCCCCTATTATTTAAAGTTATGGAATCGTGTATTCCGTATTTAACCTTGTTAATGTGTTTTGAAGAGTTTGATAATGGTGTCGAGTTAGAGGCCATCTCTAGTGAGTATTCTTAATGAACTTACATTCTTAGCATATTAGTATTGCATGAGTAACGTGTGTGCGTGTATGCTCACTATGGGTTAGATCCGACGGGGTCTCGGTAGGGGTCCACAGAGACGTGGATCCGCGAGCTTGCTTTTAACCACTATGGGTTAGATCCGACGGGGTCTCGGTAGGGGTCCACAGAGACGTGGATCCGCGGTTAATTGTGGTGTATTTTGCAAATGTGATTTGATTACGGCATTTCCGGAAATGAGTGCTTTTGAATGGTTTTCATGATTGCATGTATTGACTAAGTGTGTAAGAGGTAAGTTGTTCGTTTGGCTTACTTGGCTAGGATGGCACTAGAGTATTTTGTTGTTTGTTTTAAATCCTTTATTTGTGGATTTTGATGTTGGGAGACGAACCTTGTGGTCGTTCTTGTGTACTGTGAGTTGATGATATTTGGGGCTAAAATCCCAACGTTTTTGTAAAGGTCATTTGACGGATTTGGGGCTAAAATCCCAACGGTTTGGTAAAGGTTATTTTATGGAAAGTAAACCTTTGGGGCGGTGACCCCTTTTGTCTTTTAGATTTTGAAAAGTGGGATTTGATAATCCTAAATTGTTTTCTATTAAAACTCCCGATGGTATTTCAAATCTTTTTATAAATTGTTTCCCTTGATATTTTGATCTTGAAATTTTGGGAAGTCTTTACTCAAACTCTTACCTCGGGAATTGTTCATCCTGTTGTATTTGAATCTTTGAGGATTCCGAATTATTATCGTTCGTGGAATGTGAATTGTATGGCTCGTATTTGCACTTTGTTCTTGCACTAGCAAAACAGTGGAGTTTTGCTAACCCCGAGTATTCGGAATGGATGTCTGTTGCATTCGTGTTTTGGAGCATAACACGTGGTCGGCACGAAGGATGATGAAAGATGATCGATACTAATCACATGAGGAACCGTACATCGTGTATTGGTTCGGTTGTACTTTATTTTCATTTGCTATATTGTTCCTAGTTATGCAGGTGTGGTTGTATTTTGACCCCTGCGTGGGCATGAGTTGTATTTGAGTTGTACGTATTTGTTGAAAGACCAAATCGGTCTACTGAGTCATTTTAGCCTTAAAGGCATGGTTGAGTTGTTATATGTTGTTACCAGCCTGGTAGATCCTTGAGGAAAGGTTCTATGGCGTGTAATATCCCTGAGCGGATTGGGGGTGTTACATAGCGTGCGCTACATTCTGCCTCTAGCGTGCGCTAACTATGAACGATAGCGTGCGCTATACTTGAACATTAGCGCGCGCTAATCAGGCTATACTTAGCCATTTTCCAATTCTCCTCATCCGTCTCGACATACCAAAATACGAACATACTGCATACTGAATACATGTACTGAATCCAATAACATCATCATACGATATATCCAATATCAAAAGTACGATAACCAGATACACGGTATCCTCAAAATAATTGTCGAACCACTACGACAGTTATACGAGTACAAATACAACTGTCTCAGTTCTCAATTTATTTTATCCATACTGTATAGACACCAAGCCATCCAGTATATGTTAGATAAAATAACGCGAAAAATTCATACTGAAAATTCGGGTATTACATCACCCATCCTCTTCTCACTCTATCTCATCTTCCTCGGTCAACTCTCTCTCTCCCTCTCTCTCTCTCTCTCCCTCTCTACATCCCTCCTTCTTCTTTTTCTTCCGAACACACTTACACACACATCTGTACCACACACAAGAAATCACTGAATGACCACTAACGGCGGCAAAATCAACGGCGAGGGGAGGAGGCCGAGATGCTCGGTGGTAGTAGGCGGTCGACGGCAGTGACGACAGGACAGCAACACCAATGGATTCGAATAAGCATGGATGGACGGAGGACACGAGCGGGCGGTATCTCAATTCCGACGATGGAGGAATAGGTTAGTCTGATTTCCCCATGGCCGATTCTGATCTGATTGCGCGGCCTACGGCGGCAGTTATGGTGGTCATCGATCCAACGGTCGTGGTTTTGGTCTGGAGAAAATAGTCTGACGGTGACTAGGGCTTCTATTATCCAGTTCTTGGTTTTGCCGACAAGCCGAGCTGTAGTTTGCTTGTTCCCGCATTCACGTTCGGAAGTCCTAATGCTGGTGCTGGACCACTCCAAGTTCGGTTTGATTTTCCGGCGATTGAACAATCTATGTATAGAATGAATTGAATACATCTGACTCTTAATGTTGATGAAGTTTAAGTTTTCATCTGTTGCAAACTGGTCTCTTTGGATGAATCGGCCAGTTGAATTATGGAGAGAAAAAAAATGATGTGGTGATCTTTGTTGTTTGGGTTATCCAGCTGTATTCAACATTGGAGAATCTTAGCTGTAGTTTGATTAAGATAGAGAAAATATAGTACTATTATATGTTATTATTGAGTATTGGGTTGGTAGTTAACCATACAATTCCCGTGATATGTATATCACAAAATTAATTTGTGTTGTATAATTAAGTACAAGACAAGAGTAGGTAGATGATGAAAGAGGGAGGTGAAATGCACATATGAGGACAACATACTAGAAGAGCTGAGCAGCCCTTATGTGATTAGTTCTTATCATTAAAATTTTATTTTAACAAATAAGCAAGATTTTGATCTTATTACGGACAATTTACGAATTAAAAATATAGATCCATATATAAAATATTAAAATAAATACAGTGGTATTACATACTATCCCCCTTAAAATAAGTTTCGTCCCGAAACTTAAGATAGAACGATTAGAGTACCAACCCCTAATATTAGACTCTGTTCACCATGTAATCTTTCTGCACTATTACCATTACTACCCGACTCTCACAAGAGGTGTAACTTCGATCCGTAACTTATTTAATATCAAGTTGTTTCATCGATTGATTCAACAGCCGACTCAATACAATAATGATAAGCCAATATGGATATCACTACCTAATTAAAATTATATCATCCGGATATATAAAATTACTGAGCATTCAGAATTACTCCATTAAATCTGTATAGTTATTCTCAATGCCCTAAGCAGTGAACTATTCGTAATATAAGTAATATCCTTATGACTTAACCAATTATTCACTCGATAAACACGCTCTCATCGTGCGTTGAAACACGGTCCGGATAGTTTCTATAACCTTCGCCAAATAATTCATCGGGGAACTTGAGATTGGCCACCGCCATATCGCACCAATAATTATCCAAAGACATTAGAGAATACCGTCTGACATCTTACATTACATCGGCTTAGTAATATAAATCAATAAATATCATATACATTCTAAAAACTTTTCAGTAAAAATATTTTTATTCTCAAATATTTATAATAAATCATTTCACATATCAACGCAATATCTTCGTGCTCGCAATAATTTATAACTCATACAACGTACACATAGTATCTATATATACTTTTCTGGGTTTTCACTAATACCCGATAAACCAAGAATTCTCAATTATCAAGGTTCTTAATCAATACGTATGATCGCCTTGAAACAAAATAGCTTGTTTAAGATATCGGCGCATATGCCATAAAATATTTATAACCTATGAATCAAAATAATAGGTCATCCGAAAAGAAGTTTGAAGATTAGTTCCATAAGAAAATATTCATTTAAATTTTTTTTATTTTTCCAAGATTTCAAAATTACACAATAAGAATTATGATATCATTTATTTTTTTAACTGCACTGTCACCACCTTTCGGAAATAACTTCCTTTAGAGATTATTATAAATACTTACTTGAAAATAAAATGTTCAAAATATATTTATCTTAAATATATTTCTGATCGTAATATGATACAAGAATTTTAAATACTTCAATTATTTGCTTTGAAATAATATACTGTGGACTTTAGCTTTTCTCAAAATAATACATTTTCTTGAGAGTTCAATCACTATTTTTCCTTCTTGTTTTTGAAAGGTCAGTGATGCCTTTTAGTTCAAATTTTCAACACTTTGTTTAATCAAAAAAATTCTTATTTACGAAATTAAATCTGAAATAATATAACAAATATATATCGCACTATCTACATTCATATTCTCTCAACTTTGGACGTCGTGTACTCTGTATAAATAATTCATCCACTATGAATTTTTTAAGGACATAGGACAAAGGCAGTTCGTCGCCTATTCGATATCCTGCCAAAAACGATATATGTCACTGATAATGACATTTTACTGTGACTACACGAGCAATTGTCGTTCTATAGATTTTTAAAATCTTCTCTCGTAATTCGTAATTCCACTTGTCTTGATTCACGCCGCCTTTCCACTGTAAATGGTCGCATCAGTGAGAAATTAATCGTATTCAACTCATTCAAGTCCTTTCTCTATTCTCATTCTCATTATCACATACCTCCGTTAAATATAACTTTCATCGAGAAATCAATGGCATCATCACCTTTATATAACATCCAATCCGTCTGTGTCTTTGCCGGAGCTACTCTTGGGAAAGATGTCCGCTTCCTAAAGCGATTGACAATTTCGGAGAAGTGTTGGCCGCAAAAAAATCGATTTAATATACGGAGGAGGAAATACAGGTTTAAGGGGTCGTGTGGCAGCCTCTGCTTCGATGGGCGATGTAAAAATCTTAGGGGTAATATTGAAACCCTTCGCAGATTCACCACTTGTTGGCCCGACTTATGGGAATGAGTTTAGAGTGTTATCCACGCATGATCGAATCATGAGCATGGGTAATAATGCCGATGCGTTCGTCGTCCTTCCAGGAGGTTTCGATACGTTGGAGGATCTATTCCAGATGCTCTCATGGGCACAGCTGAACATCCACCAAAAGCCGGTGGGGATACTCAACGTCGACGGATTCTTCGATGGCCTCCTCGCTTTTCTGGATTCTCTAGTGGAAAAAGGTTTTACATCTCCACTGTCACGAAGACTCCTTCTTTGTGCAACAACACCTGAGGAATTGATCGATAAATTTCTCGCATACACACCTGAACCTGATCCAACTGCAATTCGCATCGTATGCACTGATGCTAGCACGAGTTGGAAACGTGCTTTGGATCTAGCACTCTCTCTGTGAGGTTTATTCGTGAATCTATCATTATAAGTTTGTATCTTATTTGCAGTTTGTTTCCACAGTATTTCTATCATAATAAAGTCAATGTGATTTAGAATTCTCAATACCATTTCAATGTCTTGTATCTTGACATAAAGTCAGAACGAATATAAAGTTAAAAATTTAATTCGGAGGATCAATAAACCAATGAACTTCAAGAACAAGATCCAAAAATATCAAAAGATAAACTCTAATAAAATCCGAGAATATCAACAAAATAATAGTCTCCAATAAAATACAAGAATAACAATAAAACGATAAACACCAAAAATAAAATCCGAGAATATCAACAAAATGATAAACTCCAATAAGATAAACGGAGAATATCATCATCATAATAGACTCCAACAAAGTCAACCGAGAATGTCAAAACTATGATAAACTCCAACAAAATCAACTGAGAATATCAATAATTCATCTTACTGATAATCAAATTATGGTATAAAATCACATACCGTACACCGTAGGTGGGGTTTGGCACTGGCACAGGTCACACGTGACGCGAAGATCTCTTGATACTAGTCTGATCAATGATGACTCTCAAGGAGAAATGATTCGGATGCGTAGTATTCGAAACCATGCTCCGATACCATCTTCTGTAACACCCCGAAACCCGGCAGTTATTACAGTGCCGTGAATCCCCAACTGGGATCCACCAGGCGAAACACAGTACAATAATTGACATAACATAAATGCAGTACCGAACCACATTATGTTTACGAAATACTCCGATGAGAAGTTTATACAGATATACTGGCTAACATGCGCCAAACAGACCGGGATCAACATAATACAGGTATACTCTATATGAAGATAGATATACCGATATAATATAAAATACAGGAGAATAAAAATGCAGCGGAACTGAAAAGAAATACAACTGAAAACAAGAAGACTCCCCTTGACTAGTATTCTTGAGACCTTTCGCCGTCACATTGTCCTTCATGTGCCTTAGCCTTCCGGCGACCTAAAATATGATAAAACAACATATTTCGCCCAAAACCACAGGGTCAGTTACACAAGATAATAAATCTCAATATGTCAAACATACATAATCATACATGCTATATGAATTAACAACTCATCATCCAAAATCAGAATATACGCAATCACACATGCTGTATAAACCACAAGTTTGATCATAATCTCAAATTGTCGAACACATGCGATCAAATGTGAACCGCCAGATTATAACCCAATCCTGTTGAAAAACATACACAATCAAATATGCTGTATGAATCAACTAACAGCACAGCTCAAAGGATGGCGCCACACTACGCTCGGGATGGAAATGTGTCCGTGCACAAGCCACCAATGGGTATCGATCGAATACACATGTGGTCTTGTACCTAATCAGTCTCACGAAGTAACCGTCTCGTGTGCACAGTCCAATGTGAGGTCAACTACCAACATACGACCTTATATGTGCCCGACATGAAAATCCTACACATACCAACCGGCACGCCAATGTGACCCGGAATGCCACGAGATAACAAAAATGACATCGAAATTCAATAATGACTTAACAATTCCCAACAAGGGACCAAACGACTCAACGAAGGAAATACAAATCCAACGAAGATCAAATCAACTCACCGAAACGCAACGAGGGTATAAATAAGACTTGGAACCAACGTTCCTCAAAGGATGATCGACCAGATCAATAATAACATCATCATGAATCGAAATTCTTAAAGCATAAATGAACATAAATATATATAACATATATAAGACATATTATCATCATAACCAGGCAAGAATTCACTTGCCTCAATACCGAAGACGTAAGGTACTTCTGCATGATCGAAACGTCCTCCACGAAATGAATGAAATTTCCGATCGCGGGATAGCTCACGCACTCAATGGTCCCCAAAGTACGTCCAATAATCATATCCTAATACACGATTAATTAATCAAAATACTATCATTAATATACTTGATTTCAATAACTTGATTACTCCTCACTAGATAATAATTTATTGACATGTCATACCTTGAATCGGGTCAAAATCGAAGGTAGTTGAATTTATAGGAAATTCATCTGTCGGTCCAAGATCAACGGGCAACCAACCAATCAAAATTCCAACTCAAAATATAATTGCCCAAACTTCTTCCACTTCAAAACTCTACTAAGTATCTCCATTTGTAATTTAACATAATTTAATTGAGTCTAATTTCAGCAAGTCAAATATGAACTCAAATTTAATATGACCCAAACCAAATACTCCAGGCCCAAATTAATTTTACGACCCAATTTCATATCCTTGATATTCTCCTTTTCTTTAATAGTACCGATCGATACTCTTTCTCTTTCTCTCATCCGCCAGCTGCCCCTCACCCACCCTCTTCTCACTCTATCTCATCTTCCTCGGTCAACTCTCTCCCTCTCTCTCTCTCTCTCTCTCTCTCTCTCTCTCTCTCCCTCTCTACATCCCTCCTTCTTCTTTTTCTTCGGAACACACTTACACACACATCTGTACCACACACAAGAAATCACTGAATGACCACTAACGGCGGCAAAATCAACGGCGAGGGGAGGAGGCCGAGATGCTCGGTGGTAGTAGGCGGTCGACGGCGGCGACGACAGGACAGCAACACCAATGGATTCGAATAAGCATGGATGGACGTAGGACACGAGCGGGCGGTATCTCAATTCCGACGATGGAGGAATAGGTTAGTCTGATTTTCCCATGGCCGATTCTGATCTGATTGCGCGGCCTACAGCGGCAGTTATGGTGGTCATCGATCCAACGGTCGTGGTTTTGGTCTGGATAAAATAGTCTGACGGTGACTAGGGCTTCTGGTTATCCAGTTCTTGGTTTTGCCGACAAGCCGAGCTGTAGTTTGCTTGTTCCCACCAGTCACGTTCGGAAGTCCTAATGCTGGTGCTGGACCACTCCAAGTTCGGTTTGATTTTCCGGCGATTGAACAATCTATGTATAGAATGAATTCAATACATCTGATTCCTAATGTTGATGAAGTTTAAGTTTTCATCTGTTGCAAACTGGTCTCTTTAGATGAATCGGACAGTTGAATTATGGAGAGAGAAAAAATGATGTGGTGATCTTTGTTGTTTGGGTTATCCAGCTGTATTCAACATTGGAGAATCTTAGCTGTAGTTTGATTAAGATAGAGAAAATATAGTACTATTATATGTTATTATTGAGTATTGGGTTGGTCGTTAACCATACAATTCCCGTGATATGTATATCACAAAATTAATTTGTGTTGTATAATTAAGTACAAGACAAGAGTAGGTAGATAATGAAAGAGGGAGGTGAAATGCACATATGAGGACAACATACTAGAAGAGCTGAGCAGCCCTTATGTGATTAGTTCTTATCATTAAAATTTTATTTTAACAAATAAGCAAGGTTTTGATCTTATTACGGACAATTTACGAATTAAAAATATAGATCCATATATAAAATATTAAAATAAATACAGTGGTATTACAATTACGATTGTGCCATCTGAAGTTTTCCTATAAATAGGACTTCAGTTATTAATGAATATATACATGAGAAATTCTCTCTCTAAATCCTCTCTGTACAATATTCGGATTTTATAACACGTTATCAACACGACTCTAGCCATTTGAGTAATATGACGAGAGTATGCTCTACAGTTGCATCTTATAGATGATCCTCTGTATCAGAAATTAAATTATTACAACAGAATCTCAAAATCTATACAAAACCAAAATCCCAAAGAATATGAAGCATAAGATCCTTGAATATATCAACATGTGAAGAAGTAGGCCATTATCTCGGCAATAATGAGACAAGCAGATGCAACGTTGAATTTTTTACTTTTTCTCTAATACCTCTTGGGGGCTTTCCTAGCCTGCGGTGGTGGGGCTTTTGGATCCCAAGCATGTGATGATCCACCTTTCCTCTCATGAGGATATGGTTAAGGCCTGGACTGGGGAATCTCATATTATTGACAGCTCCTTGTTTAGGTTATTTCGTTGGTCGCCTTATTTTCATCCTAGATATGAATCCCCTCTCTCTGCTGTTTGGATTCGGCTTCCCTTGCCTTGACTCCTGCATACCTTAAAGGTCTTGTGGGAACCTTTGGACGATTCCTTCGTGCAGATGATCGCACTCTTGCCTTGGCTGTGATGATACATAATTATATTAATATTTCTGGATCTACAATTATCTTCTTCAAGTTTGCTTGGCATCTATGATCCCATCTATGCCCTCTGCCCTCCAAATAAAAATAGGAAGAAATTACTCTTCTCAAGCAGAGAGATTATCATCAGGAGTCGGGGTGCAGAGGATCCCCATGTTTCCGCTGGAGATACAATGGTTGAACGCCGTTGCCGAGGCTGCAGCAAGAAGTTCGAGAACTCCACCGTCTCCGTCGTAGATAGCGCCGCTCAAGGGTCTGGAGGATCCTGGCACCTCCTGGAAAAGGCACCCTGCGGACGAGGTGGACCGCACTGCGCAGGAGAGACTGCAACTGGTGACACCGCGGCGGTAGGTAAGCAAGACTATGGATTTGATGAATTAAAAGAGGAACTGGAAACGATGAGGGAGGAAACAAAGTAAATAAAGACAATCGAATGGTCAAGATCAATGAAAGATAAGAAATATTATTAAAATATAAAATAATAACATCTGAGAAGAGAACAAGTCTTCTACGTAAAAGTTGAAGCATAATAATTAAAATAAAATAAAATATTATATTCTTTTTAATTCATTAAATCATTAATTCGATTTTTCTTACATATAAGATACATATGCTATCAGAATTGATTTTTCTTGATACCATCGTGATCCATTTTACGAGAGCTTCAATTTGACACCAATATTAATATGAGTGTCAACTCTTTTCATATATGACATTATTAAATTTATTAGAAAATACGAATTAATATCCAACTCCGGAAATCACAAATATTTATGAATACATTCCCTTACATATGCTATTAACGGCAGTTGATATTTCAACCTATACCTTGACGAGGACTATATTTTGAGAAATTGATTGGACGATCCTGCTTTGGTGGAAGCAGTTAATTATTTTTGTAGTTTAATTTCTATCTCTTATTTATCTCAGAGTGGTGGTTCGAAACCACGCATTTATCGAATTTTATATTCTGTAATTACAATATCTCTCATGTGATGAGTTCAATTATCACAAAATGAATGGTTTTACAAATGCAATTTATATATTATATATCACGATCAGGGTTGGTTATACGACATGAATAGTTCATAAATCCTGCTCTCGAAGAAGCAGTTGATAAAAAAAAATCATACTCTGGAGAAGTAGTTGATCGATTATCTAAATCATGCTCTCGAAGAAGCAGTTGATAAAAATAAATCCTACTCTGAAGTAGTTGATCAATGATTCAAATCATGCTCTCGAAGAAGAAGCAGTTGATGGAAATAATATCCGATTTTCATGATTATTAAACACGAGCGGAGAAAATTGAGCAAGTGATACCAGATGCTATCACTGATTAATTAAAGAAAATTCCATGCGAATACACAGCATGATGGGATCATTTGATAAGTGATATGAAAAACTATCACTTGAAAATAATTGCTCAATAAATCCCATGTTGATTATATTACATGGTGGGATCATTGAAATAATATCGACATGAAAACGCTTATTGAGAAGCATATGTCACATATTCGTGAGAATAATGTATTTGCATAAAAGCAAAAGATGATCTTATTATTGCTCTGGAAGAAGCACAAAGTAGTCGAAGTGAAAATATCAAAACTAGCTGAAAGGCAGTAAACACTCGATAATATGAAACGCGAAAAAGAAAATACATATGAAACCCATAAAAAGAGAAGGGGTGCGTCTCGAGAGTATAAAACTCCGTAACTCTGCCACCCCCTGGCATCAGGATTTATAATGAAAGAATTAAAGCATCTAAACTTCTTTTTCGTTTGGCACCAATACTCTGTGGCTGATGAGTTTTGACTTCCAAATTCTTAACTAAAATATATGCCTGAAACTTTATAAGTAGATCAGCAACTATGCCAGCACATATTATTATATCTCGTGATGGCTGAGATATAAACTTGTGATCTACTCCTTGATCCAGAAAGGCAAGCAAATCGCTAAAGAAATTATTAATATTCAACAAACCTATAGGTTTGGTATGGAAGTCCCGCTCAGCCCATGACGTGATGTTGAATATCTCATTGAGTGTGCCATAGCCACCTGGAAGAACAATAAACGCATCACTATTATTCACCACATACATCAAACTATCATGCACAGACTGTGCTTGAAGCATCAACCCAGTTGAACCCCCTATACTACTGGTTCTAACTGTGGGATAGTGTAAGGCACTTGTTACTCTTATTCTCCCATTTTGTGCAGCCTATAAAAGATAACCCAAAAATCTATAATTACTCCCACCATACAATATATCGATTTCGTGTTTTCCTAATTCTTTTACGAATTGATATGCCATATCTATATGCTGGATATGACCTATCAGTTTGGATCCACCTAAAATGTATATAGTTTTAATTGGATGAGATCTATATGAGGATTCTGAGAACTCCATCTTTCTACACTAGACCTTCAAAATACTTCTATGAGAGATACATTTTCTGATTGTGGATCCCAAATTTAAAGAACAAACTTCTTACTAAACGACAAATGACTTCACTATTTTCATTGAAAGAGGAGCCGCAGATAAGTCATTACTTTTGACAAAAATTATAAAAGAAAATGAAAGATATGATATTATATTTTTCAGTGAAAATGACGTTACCGATTGGCAGCTGAGAAATTTAAATATTGGAAAGCAATATTCATCAACTTGCATTTTTTTTCTATTACCTTATACCAACTTTGTCAGAACGGACTTACAAACTGGATCTCTTGAGACTATTTTTTCATGACTATAACGTTCCCGTTCATCCTTAAATTGTATCCACAAAGCCATTAGTTCACGATGAACGTATCAACTCGGATGTGTATCAAGAATCTGTTGGAGATCATGATCCATAGATTCCTTACTCAATTCATCCTTGATAAATGCTATTTTATCTTCTCGATTTTTGGATACAAACCCCACAGATTTGCATCGTGTGTCACATGTCCACCGAGCACATTTATAGCACCCACCTAATCTTCTTGCTCTCCGTTTCTTTGCAAAACTACTCTTACCTGTACCTGGCATGTACTTAAATGAATTTGAAAATTCGCCAGATAGTCGAACTTGTGCTTCGATCAACTATCGAATATCTTCTGGGATGTCATTTCTCATTAGCATCCTTAATCTTTCGAGTCGAGCTCGATAAGTTTTTTTTATGATGTTCACTGGAAAAGATGGGTAATATTTGCGAAGATTCGAAAGCATTGAATCTATTATGATATTCAAACTCTCGGTATGGGTGATTGTGAATACAATGATAATCTATTTATAGACTGAATTACGCGTATGAGATTTGACTCCGCGTTAGAATAGTTCATATCCAGAAGCTTATGAACTACAATTCTATTTGAATAATAAACATAATATGACATGTGTAACACCCCCAAGACGTTCAGGGAATATTACAGCGCCGTGGACCCCACACTGTGGAATTCACCAGGCTAACATACCAACAAGACATTCGACGACGACAAACTATTATAAATAAAACGACAATTCAAATGAAGGACTACAAACCGACAATTAAAATCTGACATCAAATGCATTTCTCAAAACGGGAACACAACATTAACAATTTCAAACGGGAAGTACTCGAGTACTTAAACCAACTTTATAATACATAAATCTCAAAATCAGACATCAATAGTAACCGACAGACATAACATCGAAAATCAAATACTGGACAATATCATGCTTGCCCATCATCCTCATACGTCCCGAGTGCTCGTTTATCCCCACGATCAATACCTGAAATACAAAAAGTATTTCCCCCATTTAAGGGGTTAGCGACAACTGCTAGTGCAAGTACAATCCATTTGAATTACATTCTAATCAGATGAATATATGCGCCAAAAAGTCAATTTAGAAAACATTTCATATTCCGGAATATTTATGATGTACACACAAAACACATTATCTCCAACAAATCATAATTCAAAGTTAACCGTTGGCACGAGACTCACGGCCACCGTACCCCGCAGAGCCCCGTCGGACATCCCTGGGTGGCTAACCACAGTTCGTGATACGCACACACACGGCAATACGTATCCCTAGAGGCCCCGTCGGACCGTCCCTAGGTGAACATACACATATCTCCCCACAACAACCACATATAGCCATAATTCAAATACTAGAACATGTAAACAAATGTAAAGTACTTGCCTTTGTGACATCTTCG
Organism: Orobanche coerulescens; assembly: GCA_033398695.1. Classification (NCBI taxonomy): domain Eukaryota; kingdom Viridiplantae; phylum Streptophyta; class Magnoliopsida; order Lamiales; family Orobanchaceae; genus Orobanche; species Orobanche coerulescens. Next base: position 173,171,225 of record CM065808.1, read on the forward strand.
AAGAATCGGAAGTGAAAAGTGACTACGGATGATCCGACTGAAAACAACGGTTCCTAAACGAAGAATTAACATAACTCAGTCCCAACGGACATCAATAATCGAAAGGAATACTCCCAAAACCCCGATTACAAATCACGACAATAGACGTTCAATCGATACGGGCGAGGGTTTACGCAAAATCTCCCCGTATTGATAATTCGCGGATTATAGTCAAGGAAAACGGATTTAGAATCACTCAATAATCACAATCGGTAAAGAATATCGATATATAGATGAACAATTGAACTAAACCCTAGAATCGAAAACCCCCAAATTCGTCAAAGTTAGGGTTCCCGAGGAAATACCTTGGATTCGACTAGTGGAAGATGTGAATGTAGTAGATTAATCTCCCTTGGTACACAATAATCAATCTCTAAAGGAAATCCACGGATTGCTCTGGACAAATCGCTCCAAAGGCACTCAAGAATACTCACGTCGCGAAAAGGCGAAGAAGGATGAAAAGAAACGGACCGAGGCTAAGTCGGGTTTAAAACGCCGACAATGCGCGTTACGTGCCGTTAACGCACGTTATGATGGTTACGTCGTAACCCAATCTTGGTTAACGTCGTAACCAATCGCCTGCATCGATTGGGAAGGGCCATAACGCACGTTATGGATCATGCATAACGCGTCGTTATGTACGTAATAGATCCCGATTCTAAACACGATTCTCGCATACGATTCAACGGCGAACCACAACACGAGGATAGAATCAAAAGTGTAAATACGAGGTATTCATAACAACGAAGCTGAGTGTTCGACAGTAATTGTACTTCCAACTACCGAGGAATCCAAAATACGACAAGGAGACGAATTTCCCTAAACTATTAGGGAATTACAAAAATGGCCCAAGTGCCCGAAAATCACGAAACGACGTCGGATTTACAAACCGAAAGTCTCCACATGACCAACTCAGCCATACGAACATGTACAGACCAAGAAACAACGAAAACGAATGAGTTTTACAAGAATCGAACGTTCATACGGCAAAATGTGTCATAAAACGAAATTACGTGAAAACATCATCAAAACTCGTCCGAATGGAAAAACTCCAAGAACAAAGTAGATTCAAAATATCGAAATGGTTTCAAGCGAGTCGATAAAAATAGGTATACACCAAAATGGAAACTGCTAAAAAGGAAAAATTACGGATATTACACTCTCCCCCTCTAAAATAAAGTTTCGTCCCGAAACTTAAGAATCAAAAAGCTCGGGGTGCCTCGAACGCATATCCTCCTCCAACTCCCACGTCGCTTCTTCTACTCCGTGCCTCGACCATTGCACCTTAACCAAAGGAATGGTTTTGTGCCTTAACTGTTTGTCTCGACGTTCCAAAATCTTGACGGGCCTCTCTTCAAACGTAACATCCTTCTCGATCTCCACGTCCCCAAAGTCAATAATGTGGGACGGGTCCTAACGCATTTCCTCAATCGGGAAACGTGAAATACGCCATGGACATGACTCGGCGACGGAGGTAAAGCCAAACGGTATGCCAACTCACCGACTCTCTCCAATACCTCGAAAGGTCCAATATATCTCGGGCTGAGTTTCCCCTTCTTCCCAAAACGGAAAACTCCCTTCGACGGAGACACTCTCAACAGAACATGATCTCCCACCTCAAACTCCAAAGGTCGACGCCTAACATCAGCATAGGATTTTGTCGACTCGAGCAACAACATTCTCTTCCTAAACAACTCAACTTTCTCCCTCGTTTCCAACACAAGGTCCGGCTCGGTGCCAACCAAATCGGACGGATCATCCCAACATATCGGAGATCGGCAACGTCGGCCATAAAGAGCCTCATACGGTGCCATCTTAATCGACGCGTGCCAGCTATTATTATAAGTAAACTCAATTAAGGCCAAATGCTCCTCCCAGTCACTACTCCATTCTAACGCACACGCGCGCAACAAATCCTCGAACGTCTGAATGGTACGTTCGGACTGCCCATCGGTCTGGGGATGGAACGAAGTGCTCAAACGTAACTGTGTCCCCAATGCCTTATGTACCGCCTGCCAAAAATGCGATACAAATCGGCCATCTCTATCTGAAATAATGGTTCTCGGCGTACCATGAAGCCTCACTATCTGTGCGATAAAAATACGAGCCAACTTTTCTGGACCCCAAGTATCCTTGATGCCCAGAAAATGTGCCGATTTAGTCGATCGGTCTACAATCACCCACACCATATTCATGCCAGTCTTCGTCCTCGGCAAACTCGTGACAAAATCCATAGAGATGTCCTCCCACTTCCATTCCGGAACGGGAAGTGGTTTCAATAATCCGGCTGGCCGCTGATGCTCAATCTTGACTCACGACAAGTCAAACACTTAGCTACAAACCGAACTACTTCCTTCTTCATGTCGCTCCACCGTAAATTCTTCCTCGACCTTTATACATTTTACTCGAGCCCGGATGGACTGAGTAAGGTGACGCATGAGCCTCTCGCATAATGCTCCGTCTCAATTCCGAGTCGTTTGGAACACACAACCGACCTCGGAATCTCAACACTCCGTCCTCATGAATAACAAATCCCAGGGCTTTCCCCTTCTCTACACTCTCTCGAAGCTGAATAAACATCGGATCCTCTAACTGTCCCGACTTAATGTCCTCGACCAGAGATGAAGAAATCTCAAGAGTACGCAACTGCCCGGAACTCTCTGGCAGTACAATCTCAATGCTCAACCTCATAAACTCTCGCTGAAGTCCCGACTGGGCCGTGAGTAACTCAAGCGCCCGAAGCGATACCGATTTCCGGCTCAAGGCATCTGCTACTACATTAGCCTTGCCCGGATGATAGAGGATCTCAAGATCGTAATCTTTAATCAGTTCCAACCATCTCCTCTGTCTCATATTAAGCTCCTTCTGCGTGAAGATGTACTTCAGGCTCTTGTGATCGGTGAAAATTTGACACGACGAGCCATACAAGTAATGACGCCAGATTTTCAACGCAAACACAACTGCGGCCAACTCAAGATCGTGCGTAGGGTAATTCAATTCATATGGTTTCAACTGACGAGAAGCATAAGCAATCGTCCTCCCATGCTACATAAGTACGCATCCGAGCCCTTGGCCCGAAGCATCACTATAAACTGAGAAACCCTCATTACCACTCGGTAAAGCCAAAACAGGAGCGGTCGTCAACCGCTTCTTCAACTCCTCAAAACTATTCTGCCTCTCATCGGTCCACACAAACTTCTCTGACACGTAATAATCGAGTCGGAGGTCGAGCAAGTTTAGAGAACCCTCGACGAACCTACGATAATACCCGGCTAATCCCGAAAATCGCGGACCTCTTTCACGTTCTTGGCGGCGCCCAATCCAACACCGCTCTACCTTATGTGGGTCCACACGAACACCCTCGGCCGAGATCACATGACCGAGAAACATAACTTCCGTAACTAAAACTCGCACTTTGAGAACTTCGCAAAAGATGCCGAGTTCTCAAAATATCTAACACAATATGCAAATGACGGCGTGCTCCTCCTCGCTCCTCGAGTAAATCAGATGTCATCGATAAAAACGACTACACACTTATCGAGGTACTCGATAAAGACTTTGTTCATAAGTGCATGAACACAATGGGTGCGTTAGTTAGCCCAAAAGGCATAACCACAAACTCGTAGTGACCGTATCTCGTCCGAAAGGCCGTCTTCTAATATCGGTATCCTTCACTCGGGTGATAATACCCCGATCTCAAATCAATCTTCAAAACACGGTGCGCTCCTCGCAATCGATCAAACAAGTCATCAATCCTCGGGAGTGGATATTTGTTTTTGATGGTCACTTTGTTCAACTCTCGGTAGTCGATGCACAAACGAAATGACCCATCCTTCTTCTTTACAAATAGGACCAGGTGCGCCCCAAGGCGAAGCACTCGGTCGAATATACCCCATGTCTAGCAACTCTCCCAACTGTTTCTTCAACTCAAGCATCTCGGCGGGCGCCATACGGTATGGCGTCTTAGAGATAGGTGCCGCTCGGCTCTAGATCGACGGTAAACTCAACCTCTCGGCCGGCGGCAAACCCGGCAACTCATCTGGAAAACGTCGGGATACTCACATACTACCGGAATAGACGAGAGCTCGACTCCCCTTCTTCCGATCTCAAAGCGTAACACCAATAGCCGTGCAACCTCCCAAGAAGTCTCACCGCCCTCAAAGCGCCGATCGGTAATCTCTGCCACCCGCTTACGCCCTACAAAAGAATGCTCGGTACCATCGGAGGCTAACATCGAAACAGTCCTCGTTCTATAATTCATGATCGCCCGTGACGGTCCATCCAATCCTCACCTTAATCAAATCCTCATCTCTAATATCTACCGCATCGATTAGAAGGCCAATCCCTCCCCGCGATACTCACGGAAAAATCTCTAATCTCACGGTCCCCTACGATGCTATCCCCGCCAGAAGTCTAACAACAAAAGGCTCACAAGCAACAAGGCAATCAATATGCATTTACGCACACAATCCATAGATATAAAAGAATGCGTAGCACCGTAATCGAACAATACGAAACAGGATGGTCAAGGATGTGGACGGCACTGTAGCCACCGTCGCGTCGGGATCTCCGGCTCGCCTCATCTCATACACACGGGGTGGAATGCACCCCGCACTAGAAGCTCCTCTAGAAGGTCGACCACGACCTCGACCTCTACCAAAACTCTGCTGCCGAGGAACCGCTGTGCCTCGATTCACACTCGGCTCTCCCGCACTGAGCAGATATCCGAGTAATCGGAGCCCGAGCCGCATCCGTACAAAACTTAGCACGGTGACCCATACGACCACAAGCAAGACATCGAATCGGAGGCCTATCACACTCACTCATCATGTGGCCCTTGACGATCAGCTTGAAGCATGTAGACCACGAACTAACCAGCAGGAGCAGACCTAGAACCGTTCCTCGACCAACCGATGGCGATCGACTCGAAGACTCGCGAACAGATCGAGTCTTCTGATACCCTCCCGACTTGCCTCCCGAAACCAGGAGGTCTTCGCTTCTTTCCTTCACCGCCGTCTCAGCGTAAAACGACATCTCGTAAGCCATCGCTTTATTCTCGATAATCTTTCAAAGTCGTGCACCCTGCACTGGACATGTAGTGGCGCACCCTCGGCTTCATCCACATATCAAAGTGGCGGATCTTATCTAGCTCATCTCGGACTTGGTTTCTCACGTAGTGCAAGTTGATTGTAGTCCTTGATAGCTTGAGAAATAGGAACATCTTGGGGCTTAGCCTCAAAGAAGGCTCGGATCCTCCTCTTTCACCGGCCACGAGATGCACTGTCTTCCATCGGATCCCTAACTCGCCCACGTAGCCGCCCGGCCACGCGGTTTCACCGCTTGCCACCACGTCATTGCCTCCTTGGCGAGAAGTACCGAGCAATGGGTACTTTCCTCTCCTGGGCAATTAGCACCTCAAACACTTTCTCCAACTCAAATAACCAATTCTCCCAACCGGAAGGGTCAAGCACCATCAAAGCGTGGAGGACGATGCGAATCACGTCCGAAGTAGCTTATCATTACCGGATCCAGAGGCGGAACCGGGTTGGCATTAGCATGGCCGACTGTAACGGCTCGAGCCGCAGCGCCATCCGGTTCGCTACTGCTGTGTAAAATGTTGGCCACTCCAACATTCTCATGAGCATTCTAGGAGCTAGCGGTAGTCCTGTGACCTCCGAACTAGGGGAACACTGCTCGGCCAGAGGGCATCGCCGAATCGGTTCCGAGTGATCGGACATGGCCGCCCCACCGGCCGCGCCACGTCCCCTACCGCGTCCGCGTCGCGGCCGCGTCGCGTCCTCTACCGGCAGGAATTCAAGAAGCACGGGTAAGTACAATTCAAACGCAAAACGCAAAAGATACTAAGACAGAGTAGAACAGACGGTGAAACGAGTCAAGTTAGGAAAACTTACGAGCACCGCGTCGAGATGATGGCATAGCAAAGTGATCTTGTCCCAAAAACGACACTTAACTAGACCCGAATGACCGACACCTAGGTATCCATAACCTAAGCTCCGATACCATATTCTGTAACACCCCAAGACGTTCAGGGAATATTACAACGCCGTGGACCCCACACTGTGGAATTCACCAGGCTAACATACCAACAAGACATTCGACGACGACAAACTATTATAAATAAAACGACAATTCAAATGAAGGACTACAAACCGACAATTAAAATCTGACATCAAATGCATTTCTCAAAACGGGAACACAACATTAACAATTTCAAACGGGAAGTACTCGAGTACTTAAACCAACTTTATAATACATAAATCTCAAAATCGGACATCAATAGTAAGCCGGACATAACATCGAAAATCAAATCGACAATATCATGCTTGCCCATCATCCTCATACGTCCGAGTGCTCGTTTATCCCCACGATCAATACGAAATACAAAAGTATTTCCCATTTAAGGGTTAGCGACAATCTAGTGCAAGTACAATCCATTTGAATTACATTCTAATCGATGAATATATGCGCCAAAAGTCAATTTAGAAAACATTTCATATTAGGAATATTTATGATGTACACACAAAACACATTATCTCCAACAAATCATAATTCAAAGTTAACCGCAGTTGCACGAGACTCACGGCCACCGTACTCGCAGAGCCCCGTCGGACATCCCTGGTGGCTAACCACGATTCGTGATACGCACACACACGGCAATACGTATCCCTAGAGGCCCGTCGGACCGTCCCTAGGTGAACATACACATATCTCCCCACAACAACCACATATAGCCATAATTCAAATACTAGAACATGTAAACAAATGTAAAGTACTTGCCTTTGTGACATCTTCAAGAATCGGAAGTGAAAAGTGACTACGGATGATCCGATTGGAAAACAACGGTTCCTAAACGAAGAATTAACATAACTCGGTCCCAACGGACATCAATAATCGAAAGGAATACTCCCAAAACCCCGATTACAAATCACGACAATGACGCGTTCAATCGATACGGGCGAGGGTTTACGCAAAATCTCCCCGTATTGATAATTAGCGGATTATAGTCAAGGAAAACGGATTTAGAATCACTCAATAATCACAATCGGTAAAGTATATCGATATATAGATGAAAAATTCGGAACTAATCCCTAGAATCCCGAAAAACCCCCAAAGTCGTCAAAGTTAGGGTTCCCGAGGAAATACTGGATTCGACTAGTGGAAGATGTGAATGTAGTAGATTAATCTACCTTGGTACAAAATAATCAATCTCTAAAGGAAATCCACGGATTGCTCTGGACAAATCGCTCCAAAGGCACTCAAGAATACTCACGTCGCGAAAAGGGGCGAAGAAGGATGAAAAGAAATCGACCGAGGCTAAGTCGGGTTTAAAAACGCCGACAGCGTTACGTACGTTAACACAAGCCGTTAACGTGCGTTATGATGGTTACGACGTAACCCAATACCGTTAACGACGTAACCAACCGCCTGCATCAATTGGGAAGGGCCATAACGTACGTTATGGATCATGCATAACGACGTTATGTGCATGCATCCCGATTCTAAACACGATTACGCACGATCGATTCAACGACGAACCACAAAACGATCATAGAATCAAAAGTGTAATTACTATGTATTCATAACAACGAAGCCGAGTGTTCGACAAGGTGTACTTCCAACTACCGAGGAATCCAAAATACGACAAGGAGACGAATTTCCCTAAACTATTAGGGAATTACAAAAATGGCCCAAGTGCCCGAAAATCACGAAACGACGTCGGATTTACAAACCGAAAGTCTCCACATGACCAACTCAGCCATACGAACATGTACAGACCAAGAAACAACGAAAACGAATGAGTTTTACAAGAATCGAACGTTCATACGGCAAAATGTGTCATAAAACGAAATTACGTGAAAACATCATCAAAACTCGTCCGAATGGAAAAACTCCAAGAACAAAGTAGATTCAAAATGTCGAAATGGTTTCAAGCGAGTCGATAAAAATAGGTATACACCAAAAATGGAAACTGCTAAAAAGGAAAAATTACGGATATTACAACATGTGGGAGCGGTGACTCCATGTTGATAATGATGTGCAATAATGGCACCGAAAGATGATGTGATATGCCGGTAAAATATCTATATGGTGATACAGACACATCATGTCTTCAAATATTTGTTCTCGATTAATATCACTACTAGCCAATATTGGGAATGAATCCCTAATAAATTTGGAATCTATTAAGGGGAAGTATGGGCCCACTTCCTCTACATGTGAACTGCTAGATATTATGGATCCACTAGATAGTCACATGTTTATATGACTCGTAATAAAAAATTTACGAGATGATTTGCTCACGGTTTGAGCATATATTCCATATCAGATAAAGTTAGTAATATATCCCAAATAAACTTGATTAGATCCCAGAATGGATCAAGATATGCGCATACAAGTGGGATATCAATTGGCATACTATTCGAAGTCCTCCAGCCAATATCGAGAACATAATATATAAACTCCCATGACTGAAGATGAATACTGACATACTGACATATGAGTTTGATGCTCAAGAAATCTCTTAGCATGAGGGGGAGTATTGGTAGTTGGAAATGTGTGAAATGCATCACACTATATCCTCACAATTATATGAACTTGAAGTTCAAAGATGCATGACAGATTATTAATCCTTGGTACCAACTACAACTGCTTTGATAAATACATAATAATTCCCGAATATGAATCAAAGCAAATGATAAAAAAGAGGCATATACTTTTGAGAAGTATAAAGACATAACCACAATATGTATCCCAATGGATGATTGATAATGAGATATCTCGGCAAGTTATGTTGCCATGGGAAAATAAAAATGTCGACACAATATAGCGCTATGAATGAAATGATGATATCAATAATTGGAAAGAGGATATCTATAAATGATATGAGGATATACATGACTGTGAAATATGGATATTGGAAATGAGGATATTAAAATTCATGATTTGTGAAAATAAGGATCTTGAAATCCATCGAAAATGAAATATATGCCCTTATAATAAAATGAAACATATGGGCTTACTGAAAGTGACCCATGAGGAGATTTTAAACATATTATCAGTGCGTGCAGTTACTCAAAATAAGGTGTTGTGAAAGAAAATTATTTGCTATACTCTTTTCCTTAACTGAGGTTTTATCCCACCGGGTTTTTCCAGCAAGGTTTTTAACGAGGCAGCTTAATCACAACTAATATAAAATTTACAAAAGAGATTTGGAATATATTGCAAAGAAAATGAGTTCCATATTACAAAACCATCATAAAAATTCAAATAGAATAAAAGCCTTGGGCACGCCGCACGGGCAAGCGCACACTGGGATCCGGTGGTCTCACTTCAAGTCACATGTAGGGCGGAGCCTTAAGGCCCAAATTTCAGCCTCTCCTCGTAGACACCACTCACCACCACCACCACCACCACCACCATCACTATACCCCCTAATCTTTGTCATAATCTACAAAAGTTCCTTCATGAATCGCATTGTTAAGATCGTGTTGTCCCAAGCAGTGGTCAACTGTCCCAAACCTTCGCGTGGATCGACAGTGTTGTTGCAGAATGAAAATGCTCAGGCTTCCACGAAATTTCAGGTCCTACACTCTTCCCCAATCCGTGGAATTTATTTTATTTTACCTGGAATTAATCAATGAATATTGTTCTTGAGCTGGAATCCTGCTATTTTCGCGTGTCTTTGATTTTTCGTTATCTTTGCATCAATTGTGTTGTCTAATCGTTAGGTTTTCGTTTTTTTACCTATTTTTTGGGGTGAATTTAGTGATTTTTATGTTGTGTAGGCTTTGAGAGCTCCTATGCTTCATTCATTTATTTATTTTGTTAAAGAATTTCTTTTTGTTCTGAAGTCTGAACTTGTTTTGGGAAGCAGTATCTGGAATGAGTGTTGTTCACATACCTCGTTAAAATGGATAGCTTTGGTACTATCTGAGTTTTGCTATCCTCTGTTTTATGTGGCTTTATATCTGCTAAAAAATAATCACAGACAATATATATATATATATATATATATATATATATATGTGTGTGTGTGTGTGTGTGTGTGTGTGTGTGTGTGTGTGTGTGTGTGTGTGTGTGTGTGTGTGTGTGCCTCTGCTCATTGGTCAGAATTTGTTAATTTTGCATCTTGTACTCTTTTTATGTTATGATATAAAATATAGGTTTGGTTTTATTTTAAGTAAATACTCCCCTTGTCCCGCTCAGAACATTACATTTACCCCCTTTTTTCTGTCCTCTTAAAAATTTTACATTTATCACATTTACACAATTAAATCAAACAGTTATCGTTTACTTTATAATCCCCACATCACATTTACCATCATTACTTGCACCAATCATTTCCTAAAATACACCAACTATACACCCTCTGTCAAGTTTTGAGCGGGACATTGGGAGTACTAAAAAGCTTGAAAGTTCATCCATTTTGATTAATATCAAGCAACTTTAATTTTTTATGCTTCTTTCTTTCTCTCTCTTATTTGCTTCTTCTTTTTATTGGATTTTGTGATACCTTTTCTTCTTTCAAGAACCCGCGGATGATTTGTTTTCTGTAAAGGGGTTAAATGAAATTTTTTCCCTTTTGTACCACTTCTGGTGGGATATTGATTATTTTGACAAGGTGTGGAGTATTGAGGATGACGAATAACTTTTTAGGAAGCTTTTGGTGTTTTCAGATTTTTCCTTATAATCCCTAAAATAACTATGGTAGGCAGATACGAAACAAGCAAATCGATGGGCTTTTTGCGAAAATAATTCGCTGTGCAAAAATGTGTATAGGACATTTGAGTAAGTTTGTCCAACGTACTACACTTTTGATGTGGAGTATCACAAGTTGGTTTTTGCGGAAGTAAATTTATACATGATCTCATTGATTATTTTGACAAGGTATGGAGTATTGAGGATGACGAATATCTTTTTAGGGAGCTTTTGGTGTTTTCATACCTATTTTATTCTTTGCTGACTGAAAATGCAGAATTTATGCAGAAAAAGTCCTGTGAATTTACAATCTCGAAATTTCTCTTCATCCTTCTTTAAAAAAGGTCGGTGTTCGTTTATTATTATTTTCTCCGTGCATTTTCTATGTGAAGCTTGTTTTCCTGTTAATTTTGTGAAGTGATTGGATAATTTCCATTGTTAATGTAGTTTTAGTATCTTTTCTCTATCTTGAAGTGATATAGTTATGTACGGGGTGTACACAAATTCATTTTTTCTGGTTAGAAGTTGAGAATAGCTCTTTTAGCCAGAAAAAACAAATTTGCATATGTTGGAACTTGTGGAGGTATGACAAGTGAATTTGCTATCACCATTAAATTACACCAAGGTTTGCGCTTAGCCGATTGATGTTTGTTCTTGTGATGGATGAGTGGACTATAGATATACAAACATAGATGTCCTTGACTAAGAGACACTTATACGGGTACCTGTTACGATACGATATAGAGACTGGAATACGACAATTCTCAAAAATAAGATACGGGGACTTTAAAAATATGTTCAATTCAAAATGCTTACCCCACTTTTGCATTAGATTACTCAATGTGTTGGTAATGGCCTTGGTTATAATTTTACAAGTTTTAGGTATTAAAAAATATATTAATGAAGACAAAAAGTCAATTACCCAAAATAAGCATCCTTCTTTCGTTAATCCGGCGATTGCCATCTAATCCGCGACATTTTTTTGGTGTAATTTTTCTGGTGAAATTTTTTTCAGGCATCTAATCCTGCGGCATTTTTCCCTGTGATCTTTTTTCCAGTGATAATTTTCGTGGCCAAATTTTTTCCAGCGACCAACATCATTTTCTACGGCTACAACCTTCTCTCATATGATATTTTTTCCGTCATTTTTTCCTGTGACCACCGTCTCTCTGGATCCATCTCTTTTCTCCAACGACGACCATTTTGTCGACTATATTTTCTCCGACGACCACCATTTATCTTGCAATATTTTCTCCACCGACCTCCACCTACTAAGACGATATTTTCTCCGGCACTTCAGCAAATTCCACCACCACCAACTCATAGATTAAAAAACGTTGTGTATCACACCAAGTGTGCAACAAACTGAAGTATGAGTACAAAAACATATGTGGTACTTTAAACCCAAAAAGTGTACAAGTAAAAAAAAATATTTTGTAGTTCAAACTAAAAGTGCAAACAGTATGTGAAAGTACAAAAAAGTGTATATCCGCTCAAAATTGCAAAAGACTACTCTGTACAAAAACGCTTTTTTTTTTTTTTACTTCGAATTCTGCTCCAAATTTGGATTTTTTCATACCTGAATCTTTCGGATCCAATATTTTATTCTGCATCTTCTGGAAATCTGTTCAGTATCTTTCATCCTCTATTGTTGTATGATCATCATCATCATCATCAACAGCACCTTAATCCCAACTATGTTGGGGTCGGTGGCATGAAGATTATAGTGTCGTTTAATTGTCTAAAATTAGTTAACACCATAACTCATGCAAATAACAAAGTGGCAAAGTTTTACGCCGGATGCCCTTCCTGTCGCAACCTTCATATGAAGGAGAAATAGAACGAAATTCCAAAACCGTCAACATCATAGTTTTTTCCATTTATATGGAAAATATCATGAGACGGCGATGAGTTTGAGATAATTGCTATTGTCATGTCACAATACGTGATTGATATTGTAAAATCAACACATACATTATGGAACATGACTCCCTCTATTGTTGTATGATTTAAAAAAAAAAAAAAGAATAAGAAAAAGGGAAACAAAACATGAAATCTGAAGTCATCTTCATATTCACAAAGCCATCTTCCTTTTTACACAGTCATCTCCCTTTCACGCCGTCATCAAGCCCGCCATATCCACATCACCACCAGATTCCCACCATCGACTCCAACATCTCCAGCCCACCTCCTTTACCACATAGCTGCGCTTATTTCCATCAGAGACTTTTAGTTCCACTTCGGACTTCCACTCATCCCGGTGAACTGATTGGACTCCAACCTCTCTCTCCCTCGTCTTCCCCATGTCAGCAGCACAGAGACTTTCTGATCCAGAAATGAAGCCCAATACAAATGGTCGCGGCTGCCAACATAGAAAAAGCCACATCCAGCAAGCAAGATCCATGCCGCCATCGACTTTCACTTGCCGATGGGTGACCTGTTATCCATGGCCATGGCAACCATACGAGAACTTGAAATCCGTCGGTGCTTGTTGATTTCAGTCGCCTTCTCAGTAAATATCTAGATATCCGTCGCTTTCACAGTGAAGAGAGAGAAGGGAAAGGGGAAGATAGTGGTAGGGACGGAAGGGGAAGATGGTGATGATGACAGAAGAGAGAGAACGGAAGAGAACAACGAGAAATCTGAATAGAAAACGAGAGATTTCAGGCAGGGGGGAGGGAGGGAAGGAGGGGCTTTTAGGGATAAAAGGGTAATGTCATTTACACAACTGTATCTTTACAGAAAAAACCACAAATTGGCTGACTTCTGACCAGATGCAACGATTGTTTTGTACCTAATACCAACCCACCCAAAAATATAGCGAATTTATGTTCTGCTCTAGTTCATAAGGCATTTGAATGTGCTTGAGTTAAAATTTTTAAGAATCAAACCGAGTATGAAAAGCCGTGTAGAATTTTACATAGTGAAATTTGTATTGGATGGCGTCAACCGAAGTGGATTATTTTTTTTCCTAAAAGATTTATATATGCCAAGATATGCATATATATTGGTTAGTTGGAGGCATTTTAATTTGACATTCACCATGGCGTACTAATTTTTTTGATTAAACTATGGTCTTGTTTTTTAGTTTCTTTCCCCACTTATGGTCTTTGGTGACATCTGTTCATGGTTTCTATATAATTATGGATTATGTACTAGTTGATTTATTTTTGTAGTTTGTTATCTATCTTGATGCTAAATTAGTCGTTTGAACGCTATATGATAATAGATGAACGATCAGTAGAAGAGGAGGCAGAAAGAAAAATAGGATGGCTATTGAAGCTAATATTTTTTGGGACTGCAACTGCAGTTGGCTACAACTTGTTTCCATACATGGGTATATTTATTTAAAATTAACCAATTGAAGTGTTGTTATTCCACTTATTTCTATCAAAACTCAAATGTTTGCGTTCTTTTACCTTTTGTAGGGGAAAATTTGATGTATCAGTCTGTATCACTGTTACGTGTGAAAGATCCTATGTTCAAAAGAATGGGAGCATCCAGATTAGCTCGTTTTGCTATAGATGGTAATGTTTGAGCAGTGTGCTAAGAACTGAACAATAAACTGATAATTCTGATTGAGAACAGAAGAAAATTCAGTGAAAAAGAGCTATTTTATTGAAATTGAAAAGGAAGCTAGCATTCGAGAGGCTAGAACTCTCCCAGATGAAATAACGAACTATCATAATGCACGCCCCTGAAAAGATTCCTCTCCTCCCACTAAATACTGTTGTTGTAACAACTTATGAAGTAATTGCCGAAAATACCCCTCAGCTAACGGTATCTCCGGCAGTGGGTTGTTTTCCTCTTTTGCCCCTTCTAGAATAGGTATATTTTATTGGTGGCTTAGCAATACCCCAACCCCAAAGAGCCACCTTGTCCTCAAGGTGGAAAAAAGCAAAGTTGTGGTGGATAGTGTCTAAGTCCTCCCAAGTAACTTCAGATGAGGGTAGCCCTTTCCATTTGATAAGTACTTCTCTGGTGGAAGCAGCTGCTTGGTCCTTGACGCACACTCCCAACAGTTTGTCCGGCTCTACTTCCAACTCCAGTTCAGCCGTCAATTGTGATGGTAAGTCCAGGGCATTGGTTACCGTTCCAATAGCCCGCTTCAGTTGAGAGACATGGAACACCGGGTGAATGCGGGATGTTTCCGGCAGTTTAAGACGATCAGCTACTTTCCTGATTTTTTGTAAACTGGAAAGGGTCCATAAAACCGTGGTGCAAGTTTCTCATAGGGTCGGGATGCTAGAGATTGCTGCCGATAAGGTTGCAGCTCAGATACACATGTTCCCCTACTTCGAAGTTCACGTCTCTTCTTGATTTGTCTTCCAGGTTTTTCATCTTTTGTTGAGCCTTCAGGAGGTTGAACTTAAGTTCATCCAAGATTGCATGCCGTGCTGGAAGTAAATTCGTCTAACGAAGACACGGAAGTTGATCATGTGGAGTGCGGAATGAGACGAGGCGGATCCCGCCCATACAATGCTCGAAAAGGGGTACACTGGGTCGAGGAGTGGAAAGAGGCGTTATACCAAAATTCCGCCCAAGGCAACCATTTAGCCCAAGATTTGGGTTTACCTTGAATAAAACACCGCAAATATGTCTCCATAGTTTTGTTGACCTCTTCCGTTTGCCCATCCGTTTGAGGGTGGTACGCCCTGCTACGTTTTCACACCGTTCCTTGCAATCGGCAGTTCCCGCCAAAAAATGCTCATAAAGATTTTGTCCCTGTCTGAAACAGTGGATGAAGGGAACCCGTGCAGTCTTACTATTTCCTTGATAAACAAACTGGCCACTGTGGCTGCTGTAAATGGATGTTTAAGGCTTAAAAATGCCCGAATTTTGAAAGCCGGTCCACCACGACCCGTGTCTACGCATTGGGACTTGGGAAGGGCCTCTACAAAATCCATGGAGATTTCATCCCACACCTGATTTGGGAGAGTAGAGGTTGTAGCAACCCTATGGAAAGTAGAATGCTTTTGCTGCTGACAAACCTTGCACTCCTGCACATACTTGCTGACTGATTTGCGCATGCCGGGCCAAAACCACTCCAATGCAAGCCTTGATATGTTATGAACTCTCCTGAATGGCCTCCCACTGCTGAATCGTGGTTTTCATAGAGTAATTTGGTAATAAAAGACGAAGTTTTTGGTATGACTAACCGTGCTTTAAAATGAAGGCATCCTTGCTGGATGGTGAACCCGGCTGGTTGCTTTTTTTGAGACTGCATTTGTTCCCGTAACTGTTGAATAAAAGGGTCCTTAGCAATCTCTTTGTATAGTGGATCGAGAGAAAACCCACATGTGGACTGCAAGGAACCACATTCTATTGCAGCAGTGAATTTTCGGGATAGGGCATCCGCCACCTTGTTGGACGCCCGTCTTATCGTGGATTTCGAAGTCAAATCCATTAATTTGCATATCCATTTTTGGTAATCGCTGCCTATTTCACGCTGCTCGAGAAGAAATTTCAGGCTCCTTTGGTCCGTTCGAATTTTAAAGTGCCTCCCCACCAAATAGTGACGCCATTTTTGGACAGCCATAACAATGGCCATAAGTTCCTTCCCATAGATTGGCTTTAAGCGGTTCCTTTGACCCAACACTTGGCTATAAAAAGCCACGGGATGAGAATCCTGCATTAAGACGGCTCCAACCCCAAAACCTGAAGCGTCCGTTTCCAAAACGAATGGCTTCGAAAAGTCAGGCATTGCCAAGATTGGGGCTGTTGTTATGGCCTGTTTGAGGTTGTGGAATGCTGCAGTCGCTTCTTGGGTCCAGCATAACTCCCCTTTCTTGAGTAGTTCGGTCAGCGGGGTTGCCACCGATGCGTATCCCGCAATGAATTTTCGATAGTAACCTGTGAGCCCCAGGAAACCCCCTGAGATCCCTTATGTTTGTAGGCTGGCCCAGTCCAACATGGCTGCGATTTTATCAGAATCCACAGCCACTCCATCTTTTGAAACTACATGGCCTAAATAGGCTACCGACTCTTGACCAAAACTGCACTTGTCCCGATTGGCATATAGGCGGTGTTCCTTTAGTGTTTGTAGCACTTGCCAGACATGATCTTGGTGTTGTTCTCTGGTATTACTGTATACTAGTATGTCATCCAAAAAGACCAAGACGAATTTTCTGAGAAAAGGCCAGAAATCATCGTCCATTAATGACTGGCACATGGCGGGAGCATTGGTAAGGCCGAAGGGCATTACTAAAAATTCGTAATGTCCTATGTGGGTTCTAAAAGCTGTTTTCTCCACGTCTCGGTTCTTCACCCGAATTTGATGATACACCGCTTTAAGGTCTAGTTTAGTGAAGAAACAGGAACCGTTTAACTCGTCCAATATCTCGTCTATGACTGGAATAGGATATTTGTTCGGCACTATTACTCGGTTGAGGGCCCGGTAGTCCTCGCAAAACCGCCAAGAGCCATTCTTCTTTTTCACTAACAAAACGGGACTTGAGAAGGGTTGGATGGTACCTGCCTGCAGCATCTCTTGGGTAAGTCTGCTGACTTCGTCCTTTTGTATTTGTGGGTTGGATGAGGGTTGGATGGTACCTGCCTGCAGCATCTCTTGGGTAAGTCTGCTGACTCCGTCCTTTTGTATTTGTGGGTATCTATAGGGTCGTACGCTTACCGGGTCCACCCCGTTTTTTGAGTATGATTGCGTGTTCCCTCCCTCTTTCGGGTGGTAGTCCCATAGGCATATAAAACACTTCAGCGAAATCCTGCTCAATGAAGGATAAGTCTGCTGGAATATCTGTACCTTCGCTGCCCTTTGACCTTTCTTCCACTTGGTTCAACTGGTCAGAAAACCTCCCCCCGAATTCCTCAAGGTTCTGAACATGTTCTTAAGGGTGATTTTGGCGCATTCTAATGAGGGATCACCTTTGAAAACCGTAGTGATTACGTTGATCGTGAATTGCATTAGCCGTGTTTTCCAATTAGTGGTGACTGGCCCCGATTTCTCCAACCACTAAACCCCTAATATGATATCTGAATTTACCACTGTCAAGGGCAGGAAATCCTCCTTAACTATTAATCCTTGAAGCTGAAGTTGGATCCCATTACACTCTTTTTCCTTGAACCGTGACCCCGGTTCCCAATGCCACACCAAAGCCTCATGTCGCTGTAACCGGTATTTCCAACTTGTCTACTGTGTCAAGTGAAATAAAATTATAAGTAGCCCCCGGATCTATCATAATAACCACTTCTGTGTTTTGCAAAATGCCCATCAATTTCATCGTCTTTGGTTTTGTTATCCCCATACCGAGTTTAGACATACCTCCGTAGCTCGTTCCGCCACCGCAATTTCTGGAATCTCCTCGTCTTCCTTGTCCTCTTCCAGGGAGAGTATGATACTAAGTTCTCGTTTAGGGCACTGGTGACCAATCTGCCACTTCTCATCACAGCTGAAGTATAAACTCTTGGCCTTTTTCTCTTTTAACTCTTTCTCTGTCAGTTTCCGAGCTTCACGAATTGCTTTGGGTGCAATGGTGCCGATTCCACCTTTCGACGATGTTCCCTCAGCCAATTTGCCTCCGGTCGTGTTTTGCGATGACATTGAAAGAGGAAAAGTTTTAAACGTGGACGATTGGGAGGCGGTACATGACTTTTGATGCGCCGACTTAGATAAGGTTGGGCTTAGGTTTTCTTCGATTTTGAGGGCCAGTTCCAGTGCTTGGTCCAACGTCCTTGGGCCCAAAACCCTGACGTCAGCCATTATTTCTCTCTTCAGCCCGTTGGTGAAGTGGCCCAATGTGATTTCTTCAGTGACGCCGAACAATGGCGCCGATAGCTCTCAATAAAACTCCTTTGGTATTCCAGAACTGTCCCCGACTGATCGATGGCTAACCATTGTTCGTATAAGGACCCTGATTGGGATGATCGGAACTGACGAAGGAGAAGCATCTTCAGGTCTTCACATGCTCTGATCGGACGCCGACGATGCTCCCATTGATACCAGAGGAAAGCATCTCCTTCTAACGCTACCACTGCAGCCTCCAATTTGTCTTCCTCCCCCAAACGATAGAAGGTGAAGTATCGCTCTGCTCTGAGGATTCATCCATCTGGATTAATACCATCAATTAGAGGCATATCCAGTTTCCTAAATCTCCAATTGCTTCCTCCTGATCTGCCGTCGCTTCCTGATCCTTCCTCGGCAGTCTTCTTGTTTTTGATTACCTCTCCTATGGCTGAACATTGAACATAATATGCCATTCTCATTGGTCATCTCAGTCAAGAACTGACTGGCGAATAGTTGCTGCATCTGGGTGAATGAAGATTGCATCTCTTGAAAGCCTTCTAACAAATCTACTCTCTGCCTAACATTACCAGGAGCCATAGCTCGCTTCGATACCAAATTTGCTAAGAACTGAACAATAAACTGATAATTCTGATTGAGAACAGAAGAAAATTCAGTGAAAAAGAGCTATTTTATTGAAATTGAAAAGAAAGCTAGCATTTGAGAGGCTAGAATTCTCCAAGATGAAATAACAAACTATCACAATGCATGCCTTGAAAAGTTTCCTCTCCTCCAACTAAATGCCGTTGTTGTAACAACTTATGAAGTAATTGCCGAAAATACCCCTCAGCTGACGGTATCTCCTGCAGTGGGTTGTTTTCCTCTTTTGCCCCTTCTAGAATAGGTATATTTTATTGGTGGCTTAGCACAGTGGTTAGTAGCATGCCGAGTTACTTTTCTGGTCTTATGCCAATCACATGCTCCAGTGCTTTCTCTTTTTTTCTTCAGTATTTTCTCAACTGAGTGGGGAACTTTCATGAACTAATTATTTTCTTCAGTATTTTCTCAGTTGAGTGGGGTACTTTCCTTTCTTATGCAATCACTACACAAATTTAAGTAGATTTAGGTACCCATTGTTCGGTGGTACCTTGGTTAGTGGTGCTTTCTCTTTTTTTCTTCAGTTTTATCATAGAATTGGCTAACACGTAAAAGATTGTACTGTACTTCAACATAGGCTACATTGGTGATTTTGAATTTTCCTACAAGCACAGTTCCTTTCCCTCTTTTTCGTCCTTCAAATTTGTCACTGAATTGGACCTTTGGACCACGACCTTCTACAAATCGGTCAGTTTGTTGATATCTCCTGTCATGTGCCGAGAGTCCCCCCTGATATCCTGTAAACAAATTTAAGTAGATTTACGTACCCATTGTTCGGTGGGCCTTGGTTAGTGGTGCCTTTAGGTACCCAGACTTACGTCACAGTAATGAGAGGAAAAGAAGAATGAAATGTCTGGGATGTAATCTCACAAAAAGAGAACTGATAGAAAAGGGGAATAAATAGAACTATAATGAAAGAACAAGTAAACTAGTAACTCGAGTATTAGCATAAAAATGTGCCCAAGCTTGAACTGTGCATACTGTACACACGCCTTTAATCCCTTCCTCTTTTTTTTTTTTTTTCCTCAGATAAAAGGAGAATGAAAATAATTGAAATGGGTGGAGCTCAGGAGCTTGTTACTATGTTAGCGGCCGCTAAAGATGACCGCACTCGAAAGGAAGCTCTGAAAGCTCTTATTGCCATCTCAAAGTCAGGTCAGAGTTCAGCGGTTTTCTGTTTTTTCTCGCACGTGCCCGTGTTTAGAGATACTCTTGAGTGAACTCTTTACTGTTTAGTTTAGTACATCGACCGTTTCATCTATGTTCAAGTAGCTATGCACCCATGTCAAACACACTTGACAATCGAACAGGAGTGTGGAGTTGGCCTTTCTTTTGACTGTAAAAAATGTCTTCAAATGGAGTATGTCTATTTACGAATTCTAATTTATTTTCAAGTTCAGTGCACTCATAGTGCTGTGTAACCCACCCCCATATATTATCCTACCAGCACAATAGGTTCCCACCTTTATGTAATTCCACATTGGTCTGCTCAAATATCTTAAAAATCTGTTTCTTTCTCTAAGTAATGTACAAATTACCACATACAAAAGAAACACGCAAATTCTAGAACACCCCCATATATTATCTTACCAGCACAATAGGTTCCTGCCTTTATGTAATTCCACATTGGTCTGCTCAAATATCTTAAAAATCTGTTTCTTTCTTTAAGTAATGTACAAATTACCACATAGAAAAGAAACACGCAAATTCTAGAACACAATGTGTCGCAGAAGGTGCTAATGAGGTTGGTTACCCACTTACTATTTTGCAGACAGATTATTAGTGGACCTTTGAAAACGTTCCGAGCAAGAAAATGTGACGGTATAGTTGCAAAAAAGATTGCCATCTAAAAACTAAATGGGGGAGGCTATTTGCTTGTTAACTTTATTGAGAACTGGGAGACTTAAAACAGTAAATTTGGTGTTGAAACTGGTTTTCTATTTGACACATTCTTTTTTGTCCTTTGTAGTGCGCACTATGAAATGTATCAAATCCTATTCATCATTACGTTTCCCTTTCATTGCTTGGAAACCTGCGCTCCCCTCACCCTCACGTTTTTCGTTTTGAATTTTTTTGTCCGGGTTATCTCTGTAAAGATACTGTAGCTTCATTTCCTGATGCAGCAGATGATGCTGTTGGTGCTTTACGCGAAGCTGGAGCAATACATGTCATCAGGTCCACCCCAGATTCCGCCGAGTATAGTGAAATTGAGAAATACAAGTTGAACTTGCTAACTAGATTCCGGGATTTGAGATATGATATTTCCTCATGACATGTACTAGAACTTTGAGTTATCAGCTAGAAAATATGGATTGGTTACAATGAAGTTAATTTTAGTCATTGTGTATGACCGTTTGCAATAAAACTGATGACTGTCTTTGATGCCAAGTCTGGCACTATTGTTGTTGAAACAGGGAAAGGTGAATTGTTTTTTTTTATTAGAGATGCTTACATCGTGTTGATATTAATCCCCCCCCCCCCCCCTGGGGCCCTCCAATTCTTTTTCAACACCTTTCGTGATTTTTTTTGTTCTGAACATATCCTGGTAGAGGATGAGAAGGAGAATCAATCCCAGTTTTAGCCTAGGATTTACGCCTGCCTCTACACACGCCTGACCACTTGGGCTACTACTGGATTCCCAGTGAATCACGTTTGTTTCTAGACTTAAAAACCTCAACAAAATAAATGTCTGAAAAAAGATATGGAAATAAATACTGCAAGCTTATCTTTCTATTGTATAGCTTGAAACTACATATTATTTCACCGGTGATCCCTACTTGTTGGTAGAACTTTACTTGTACTGTCCGGCTTTATTGGATAAACATTTAAGGTAATGTTTATTTGTTCTAGTGCTATAGAACTTTTTTGTTGGTGTCTTGTTCATAAGAATATCTTGGGAATATAGTGATTTTAGTAATGTTTAAGTTGGTTGTAGCTGTAGCGACCACTTTTATAAAAAAAATAATTCTTCTAAATTTTAAAAAGATTAAATAAAATTTTTGCAGCGGAAATACATTTCAAAAGACAACCTTAATAATCGCAAGTAATATTCTCGAGTCATTGTTAAAACAAAACATATTTTGACGTGAAATTAAAACAAATCGAACAATTGTTCGTAAAGCATAGCTTGAGAAAAATAACAGTAAATAAATAAATAACTATTCATGAAGCTTGATCATCCCACACTCAAGTGCATGGCACATCGAGCTCCTCAACCTGAAAGGGTTAAATAGTGGGGTGAGTTTTCAACTCGCTCAGTGTGGAGGGTACGCAATATGTCTAAGTTAATTTCTAAATATATTAGCAAGTATAAACAACATGACTGATAAATTCTGAAGTCCGTCGGCTAGCCCGAAGGCTTTATGCACAATTAAGTGCTTCTGACTGATTTGCACATTTAAGTGATTCTAACTGATTTGCACATTTAAGTGCTTCTGATTGATTTCACGTGCACATACAAGACAATATATAAAGCAATTAAAATAAACAAGAGCGTAATAAATCTTACACCTGGGTAAAGGCAGAACTTGAACTTGAATGTGATGAGATGCTTGACTCGACAATTCTAGGCTCGTAAATTCTTGTTATTATCTACAATTAATAATAATAATAATATTAATAATCACTATTATTATAATTTATAAATATATAAAGACTGGGAATAAAATACGCGGCATAGATTAAAATTGAATTATTAATATTAATGAATACAATTAATATTTTAATGGCTTGGCTGAAAGGGACTGATCTGGGGTTAATCCGTAAGAATTAACTATCCGAGGGATGGAATTGAAGAAATTAAATTTGAGTAGGGTCAATTAGTGAAATTCCAAAAAGTTAAGGCTGAATTGAAAGAACTGGAAACGGGAAGGCTGAATCTAAATTTGCCTAAAGTTAATGGATATTAATATCCCTCTTCCTCGATAAAGTCGGCAGTACTACTCCATTTCTCCCTAATTTCATACTACTGGACACAGATCCACACACGCACAACCAAACACAAACACACACACACACACACACAATTACATGCAGACACACACACAAACACTCGAATACTCACACACACGCATATAAAAGCCTACAACCAGAAAGCAGCCCATGGACGGTCAATTTCAAAGAAAGGTGTGACTGTATTGGAGTTGGGTTTCGGCCATGGTGGACGCAATGAGAGCGACTGAGATTTTGGGTTTACAGCTCGGGTCAAAGAAAGGGGGTTCCCAATTTGGATATGTGATGGGTCGGATTTAGGGATGTCAATGGGTCGGGTAGGGTACGGGTATGCCTCCTCCATACCCTAACCTATTTGATTCGGATCGGGTTCGGATATTACCCATCGGTGTAAGATGCGATGGGTATTCTAATGCAGTATCCCTATATTTAAGAATATAAATATTTTTAATATATATCATATATACATATAATGTAATTAATAAATTCAATTTAGTATAATAAATATTTAAAATATAATATTTTATATAATAATATATATAATTTATAATACAATATAATATTTATGTATAATATATAATAATAATATATTTATATAATTCAAATGGGTACACGAGTCGGGTAATCGGGTCGGGTATTCGGGTAATATACTATACCCATACCCTACCCATACCCGACCATAAAATTTCGGGTTCGGCCAAAACCCGACCCGATTTCGGGTTTATCCGACGGGTAGGATCGGGTACGGATAAAGTTGACATCCCTAGTCGGATTCGGCAGTGTGATGATGTAGGTTTGTTGGATTTGTAATGGAAGCCCCACAAAAGATCTATGACGAGCGAGAGCGAGGACAAGAAAAATAAACTTCCATGTTCAGACCTGAACCTGGGTGGATGGTTCCGATTCGGGTCAAATTTGGGTTTGGATCTGAAAATTTGTGATTTTCTTCAGGTTTGAAAATTTGATTTCATAGATTTCTGATTCTTTTGAAGGCTCGGTTAAACGGGGTTTTCGCTGGACATGAGTGATGGAAGGAATTATAGAAAATAATGTGTATAGGTGTATGGTGTTTGGTTCACCGATAAGGTACAGAGATGAACTTAACAGATAAAAATTTCATAAAGGTCTATTGAAGAATAAGAATAGGGGCGTACGCTAATGTGATTACGTATGTAATTGACATTGGGTAACGTAAGTAATGGCTTATAATTCTATTTATAGAACTCGACCCCCACTTCATTTCTAACCCTCACCTTGGCCGATTTTCATGCTTTGAAGATTATCCCTCACCTTATAACCCTCACATCATCATCTTAATCCGATTTTGAGAAGCTTAGACCTTGTGGATTGGAGATAAAGCTTCCGGTGAAGAGTTTCTTCAAGGATTTCATTGTTCTTCCCTTCTTTGAGGTATGTTAACTCTACACCAAGATGGAGATTTCGTTCTTAGTTATATTTTGAACTTTTCCCTGAGATTATTGAGCTTGTTGTGTCCAATGAATCCAACACCATGTTTAAAGAGGATTGTATTGGTTGAATTAAGGTTTTCTTTGATACTAAGTTGAGCCATAATCCTTACCAACCTTAGAATGGAATTTCCTGAGATGAATTAGCTTGATGATGTTTTCGTAACACTCTTTTGGGGAACACATGCTAAGGTTTACCCCTGTGTAAGATGGATTCAAGTAGTTGAATGTGAAGGATGTTCTATTAGATTCTTGCCTTAGAAAGACTTGTTGTTAATCTTCTTGAGGATAGTTAGAACTAAGCAAGGATATTTGGAACAATCATTTTGAATGAAGAATTTGATAAGAAGAATTAACCACGGAAGAACAAGAATCGTAGAGATGTTTTAACCTAGAATTTGATTGTACGTGATTATCTCGTTATGTATCGTATTAGCAACCGAACCAAACATTCGAGTTAGTAATCGAAATTAGAGTTGGAACACGGGATATAATGATATGATGAATGTCTTTGGAATTGTAGAAACCGACTTGGTGTTCCGTTACGATCTCTTGAATTCGCATGCCTTTTTCCAAACTTAGTACTCGTCGGAAAATAGGACCGAGAACCGATTGTCCGTTATTGATAAATCGATTATAACTTAAGGAGATCGGTACTCGTGCGTTAGTTTCGGGAGGATTATTGAATTCTTTGTTATTCCCTTGTACAAGGTGATCGATCGAGGGGCGACGACCTTCGGACATGGGACATTCGTGGGAGTATTTAATTCTTGCCATATTTGAGGCAACTATCGTATTTTGAAATTGTTAATGTTGGGATTTTGAGCATGCATATGGTTTATTCATGTTGTTGAACATGGGATTTATTTCGTTGAATTGTCATGATATTCGTTATCGATTACTTGTATGTTCATGTTGATGGACATAGCGATTTTGCATATATGTATGCATAAGTTGTGTTTGTGTATGTTGTGCGATCTATGCTGAGGGCGCTGGATCGGATATCCACCTCGTGTTGGTCCGACGGGATCATCTTGGGATCTATGCTGAGGGCGTTGGATCATTGGACGGGTTTTCCACCTCGTGTTGGTCCGACGGGATCATCTTGGGATCTATGCTGAGGGCGCTGGATCATTGGAATACCCATGTTGTGTTAATGGAATCATGTGGATTCGCATTGTTGGATTCCGGTAGCGGGAGTCCGTATTGTGTATTCTATTATGCATTGTTGTTGCATATTCGATTTGTGTAATATGATACTTGTACTAGCATCGTTTTGCTAACCCCTTCGGGGGTGGACATTTGTTTTGATGTTCAGGTAGCCGAGGAGCGGGAAAACAACCACAGTACCGACATAACGACGAAGGGGCTCAGTGATGTTTATTGTTGTTGTGACTTGTCTTTTTGGTTCATTTTCAGTACTCGAGTACGCGTGTCTTATTAATATTTTGAGATGGTTGTAATAATGGACTCATTTGATCTGTTTGAACCGGTTTTGTATTTTGAACTTTAATGGTACTGTTGTATTATTTTTTATATTTCTTCAAATTAGCCTTGTAAATTCTTACTTAAAGGGTTTACGGCGCTGTAGTTATTCCGAATATCTCGGGGTGTTACAATAAGGACCAGAAAACTTCCCAAGTGAACAATGACAGTTCGATAATGAAAGATCGACGCGACCACAACGTCGTATTCCCGTCATACAACGGTTCACAGAATGCTCAACAATGCATATAATATCAACACATAAAACCCAAGGTCGCAACCAAGGGTCACGAAAGTATCCACACAGGAATACCCCGGAACGTAGGTGCCATATAGGTCTTATCCCCCAACACATTTCCATACGGGTACCATACAGGTTTTATCCCCAACAGATCGGCCCATCAAATTACAGTTCACAGGAAAACACATCACAATATACCAAACAATGATGCACACTCATTACGTGAAACATCAGCACACACATATGCAACAATGCGATGTGATAATTATCATAATTCAGCAATACTAAATTACCTCAAAACCGGAGACGCTAACCCTTCCTCGACCAACGTCCCTGAACGAATACACAGTTATTCGAATAGTCCAAGATGAAGTACAGTCCATCACTATTACCAAACCACCATCTCGAGTTCAATGCCGCACGATGACTATCCTTGATATCCACCATTTCATACAATAGACTAAGGGTAATTCACATTTCCATTTCCACTGGACATCTTTAAAATCATATACATTATGATTTATCCTAGTCCAAGCATAATATACATACCATCACCCCGACAATTCATATAGATAATATCATTGCTATACGAATCATAAATGAAATGAAATCAAAACCATTTATTAAACATTATGAACTGAGCAAGCATAACTTGCCTCGATACCGATACGATGAAGTTGTTACCAATCCCGTCGTCTTCATCTACAAGCTCCTCAGCCCCGACCAAGGCGATCCATGTATTCTCCAATCTCAATCGCAGCACAAGGGTTAATCATCAATGATCACTTAATGCGACCTAATGCAATAATCAATTAACAATACGTTCGATAACAATCAACAACCGATATAACCGACCAGTCAAACTCAACGGTTCAACGATATCTCGATCATATACGAAACCAAACCATTACAATTCAAACAATACGAATACAAGCCGCAATTCGGTAATAAATAAATTCTAACAAGTGTCTCAACATTCTTGATTCCGACTTCAATCTTAATTTCGGATTAACACGGATCATCTTTGTAAATTCACTGGAATAAAATTATCGGTTATCATCACGAATAATCATATGCCAAAACCAACTGTAATCCTTCCAAATTCCATAAAATCACGACTTATATAACTCAAGAGTTCTTCAAGAACATGAATTAATCCATAATCATATTTGTAGCCAACAAAACGACGTAATCCGATGGGTTCTATCATCTAAACCATCATCTAATTCATAATCCGAGGCATACATCATTTTGTTCCTCAATATACAATTTATACAACCTCAAAAATCACAACAACAACGCCGTAACCATCATTATACGAAGAAGAACGTCAACTACAATATCAAAATCCGAATCAAAGAGAGGAGTTATCCAACATACCTCTTGAAGAAGAACCACGATGATCAAACACTTCCAAAAACATCAAGAACTCCAAGTTTCAAGCTTCTAATCGACTCATCAAGGTCTTCACCAATGTATGAGGGTCGGAAATAGGATCAGGAGTGAGGAGGAATGAAGTTTGGGAGGAAAAGATGTGTTTCCTCTCGTGAGGAAATGAAAGACCAACCTTAGTTATATAATCTGTCCGGCATGTTACGTACGTTAACACCCACAATTAACATACGTAAGGCTTCCTAACGTACGCTACATGTCATATATAGCGTACGTTATCGGCATCCAGAGCTCACTGCCTCAATTCATATTGTGTATTACGTACATAATGTCCATGATGTAGCGTACGTAATATAGCCGTTGACTTGCTACAGTAACATACTCGTTTAACGTACGTAATGATCTGCCCTTAGCGTACGTAAGGCTCGGGGTTTACTCGCCTGTCCACATCCGCGCCGAAAGCTGCCGACACCGGGCCCACCTGCCGACCACAGCTCGATCTTGTCTGATTCCCTTCTTAACGTATGTTATGTACCCAACCTAACGTACGCTAAACTCCTTTCCTTACGTACGTAAAACACTCTTCTTAGCGTACGCTACGCTCGCACCATTACGTACGTAAGCTCCTATGCTTAACGTACGTAGTGGCTTTCATACTTAACCATTTCTTCTCCTGTCTGCTGTCTTCAATATACCGACCCCGTACACGCGACATACTGAATACATATACTCGTTCCGATAACATTCTTATACGATACATCTGATGCACGATATCCTCAAATACAACTGTTGATCAAGTACGACAATTGTACAAATACTCATACAGTATATCCGACATCGAAAACATATCAAGCATGTAATATCCTAGAATTAAATATAACCTCGATAGATATATTGGTACAACTATCACAGTTCTTAAAATTATTTATCCATACTGTATCGGTCCCACTCTGTACAGTACAACTCAGATAAAATAATGCGAAAAATCATAGCGAAATTCTAAGATATTATAGTTGTTGATCCAGATTATGGCTAGCCTCAACCTCTTGGGATCGAAACACTGTCTCGGTATAGGGTAGCACCCCGTGACCAACAACTATGTGACGAATACTTGGGCGTAAACCACTCCGGAACTTAAGGGCCCTCTTTCGATCTGTATTCACCATGTGCTCCACAAAGAAGCTGATTTGGTTGAATTTTCTCTCATATTCTTCAACCGTCATTCCTCCTTGTTCGAGATTCTAAAATTCTCTCTCCGCCTTCTCTCGGTAATGTTGTGGGCAGTACTGTTCATCACTATTTCCTTGAATCGATCCCAAGTTAATGCAGCACGCTCGGCCACCGGCCTCAAACGCCAATAGCTTATCCACCAGCGTCCAGCATCCTCCACCGTTTGATATTGTCCGCAAAGAATTCTTTGCGCATCAGTGCACCCAATGAGCTCAAAGGTGCGCTCGAGCGACATGAACCATTCATCAACAAAAGCTGGTCCTTCTCGACCTTGAATGATGGTGGGGTGAAACGCCGGAACTGTTGCACAACTTGTGCCTAAGTAGGACTGGCACGTTATTATTGTGGTTATTCTGACCTCCGTCACCACCACCACCACCACCACCACCAAGGTTGGCATTCTGACCATCGAGATTATCTGCACCTCGGTTAGCTGGGCGTTAACGTCCACGAGCTGCCATTATCCTAAGGCATACCACACACAATGACCCTTCAGTACTTACCCAACGAGAGGGAGATATAAAATGGAGAGTTACATCGCATCTATAGGTTGAGAACCAGAGATTTCTAGCAATGATGATTTACGCATGTCACACATATATACTTATGAATTTATAAGAAAACAATTTCATGCCAAAATACTTTATCAAAAAATTCTTATGTACAAAATAGACTGAAGATGCATCTTTAATGCAGGAATCATGGTTGTTTTGGTAAACTGCATTTATCACATAATGAATTATAATAACTTAATGTACCTTGGAGTCGACGTGGAGCGGCAGAGGTGAATGATCATAATTGCTAAAAATATTTGACTACTTGCGAAAATGAAATTTCAGTTTAGAAAAAGAAACCATTTTAACGAGTCTACATAACCGTAGACCTGCTCTGATACCACTTATGTAGCGACCACTTTTGTAAAAAAAAAATTCTTTTAAATTTTAAAAAGATTAAATAAAATTTTTGCAGTGGAAATACATTTCAAAAGACAACCTTAGTAATCACAAGTAATATTCTCGAGTCATCGTTAAAACAAAACATACTTTGACGTGAAAATAAAACAAATCGAACAATTATTCTTAAAGCATAGCTTGAGAAAAATAACAGTAAATAAATAAATAATTATTCATGAAGCTTGATCATCCCACACTCAAGCGCATGTCACATCGAGCTCCACAACTTGAAAGGGTTAAATAGTGGTGTGAGCTTCCAACTCGCTCAGTGTGGAGGGTACGCAATATGTCTAAGTTAATTTCTAAATATATTAGCAAGTATAAACAACATGACTGATAAATTATGAAGCACGTCGGCTAGCTCGAAGGCTTTATGCACAATTAAGTGCTTCTGATTGATTTGCACATTTAAGTGCTTCTGACTGATTTGCACATTTAAGTGCTTCTGACTGATTTCACGTGCACATACAAGACAATATATAAAGCAATTAAAATAAACAAAAGCGTAATAAATCCCCACACCTGGATAAATGCAGAACTTGAACTTGAATGTGATGAGATGCTTGACTCGACAATTCTAGGCCCGTAAATTCTTGTTATTATCTACAATTAATAATAATAATAATCATTATTATTATAATTTATAAATATATAAAAACTAGGAATAAAATACGAGGCATAGATTAAAATTGAATTATTAATATTAATGAATACAATCAATATTTTAATGGCTTGGCTGAAAGGGACTGATTTGGGGTTAATCCGTAAGAATTAACTATTCGAGGGATGGAATTGAAGAAATTAAATTTGAGTAGGGTCAATTAGTGAAATTCCAAAAAGTTAGGGCTGAATTGAAAGAATTGGAAATTGGAAGGCTGAATCTAAATTTGCCTAAAGTTAATGGAAATTAATATCCCTCTTCCTCGATAAAGTCGGCAGTACTACTCCATTTCTCCCTAATTTCATACTACTGAACACAGATCCACACACGCACAACCACACACACACACACACACACACACACACATATATATATATATATATATAAGCCTACAACCAGAAAACAACCCCACTGTATGGACGGTCAATTTCAAAAAAAGGTGCGACTGTATTTGAGTTGGGTTTCGGCCATGGTGGACGCAATGAGAGCGACTGAGATTTTGGGTTTACAGCTCGGGTCGAAGAAAGGGGGTTCCCAATTTGGATCTGTGATGGGTCGGATTCGGTAGTGTGATGATGTAGGTTTATTGGATTTGTAATGGAAGCTCCACAAAATATCTATGACGGGCGAGAGCCAGGACAAGAAAAATAAACTTCCATGTTCAGACCCGAACCTGGGTGGATGGTTCCGATTTGGGTCAAATTTGGGTTTGGATCTGAAAATTTGTGATTTTATTCAGGTTTGATAATTTGATTTCACAGATTTCTGATTCTTTTGGAGGCTCGGTTAAACGGGGGTTTCGCTGGACATGTGTAACACCCCCAAAATTTCCTGGGGCATTACAGTACTGTGAATCCCGAGCTGGACCGACAAGGCTATTTTGGGCAATAGATATTTTAAAGAAATTATTATAAAACGATGAGTCTGCGGTTACATAACATAAGACAGAATGTTTTGAAAGAACATAATTCAAGGCGCGATTATTACATAAACGGAAGTTTCGAAAATCAAAAATAAATCATGTGGTGGCAAGATTTTATCCCAACACCGTTCAAGCCTGACTGGACCCCTCGGGAATGTCCTGCACATATTCAACAAATTTACTTGGCACGACGAATCATGCCAGACAAACCGGGTCAGAGAATGAATATCAAATAATAATAATTTGCAATGATATACACAATTTATCAACACCGTGCCACATAATAGATAGAAGATAATTCGCAGTATCACCAACGTTGTCTTTCTCCTTTTAACACATAAACCCCAAGGTCGCAACCAAGGGTCACGGAAGTATCCACACAGGAATACCCCGGAACGTGGGTGCCCTTTTTAGGTCTTATCCCTCAACACATTTCCACACGGGTACCATTCAGGTTTTATCCCCAATACATCGGCCCATTCATAACACATTTTCTAGAGAAAGACAATTGTCGGCATTCATCACACAATGGCACATTCATGTATTACGAACATTGCAATAAGATTAACATTTCTCGAGAAAGACTTTACTAGCCTTTAATCTGACGGTAGGTTCCTTACGATATCTTGGACTTCCACGACCGATCGAGCTTAACCTAATCACATAATCCCCGATTAACATCTCGTACGGATAAAGAAGAATAAAACTAGTTTCCCCTTCCCTTTCCTAATCGAACTCTTAACTTCGTTCGATCTCGGCAAAACTAGTATCAAGTTTCTAAGTTCACAAGCAATACGTATTATCATGTTGTTTAATTTTTATGATTAACGATTGTTACAACAATTTACTCAACAAGATTATCCAAAATAATACTCCGGTTGGCAAAAATCGACTATAGCGTAATTGAATTCCATAACTACCAATCCAATTCTCTATTCCAATTGCTTCATTCGGTGGGTTACCGTTTCACACAACGATTTCGGTGCTCGATTCTTAATGATGGTAATACTACCGAGTTGATTCTTCCTAGTTAATTTGACGTTGATAATCATATGGCAAAAATGGGTTACAACTAGTTTAACATACGGTGACGGATTCCTACACAATTTCTCCTACAATTGATTCGTCAAGTTTTACATTTCCAAGGTTGATTGAGATGGGGATTTTCGCATATGATTAGTATAATGAGATGCATGAAAACGAAATATACGAGCAATGATAGTTTCGATTACTACAAGTTCGTCCGATTAGATTGTCTACGAGAGTTATCAAACTACCCGAATACCCGTACTCTAATAAGCATAATGACAACATTGAAGAGATAGAGTCAAGGTTTGGTAGTCTAACCTTAATAGAGGAAGAACAATGAGGAATGATGATAATCCAACGAAGAACCACGATGAGGAACGAAGAGTGGATTGATTGACCTAGATAATATTCTCCGGATCTTGAGTAATCCTTTTCTCAATGATGATACAAGTGATTGGGGAGGCCAAGAATCGTGTAAGGGTCAGAAAAAGCTTCAATGATGCTTCTCAAGAGGTTTTTGGTCGAGAGAAATGAAGGAGGAAGTGTTAATTTATAACACTCGATCACGTTAACGTACGTTATAACTCAAGGCTTTACGTACGTAACAGGGCTTACGTACGTAATGCCCTCCAGTTAACGTGCGTAAAGGCCATCCAGAGGCTACTGCCTGGAATGCCCCCACCTATTACGTACGTAGGGTGCCATAATGTACGTAAAACACCTGACCATAGCGTACGTTAAGCTTGGAAATTAGCGTACGCTACGAGCAGTTGACTCGTTTGTCTTCTAACCCGCCGAAAGTTCCCCAATCCGCGTCAAAAGAAAGATTCTGGTCGGAAGACCAATTCAATCCTTACGTACGTAACCAAGTGATGTTAACGTATGTAATGTTACGAAACTAGCGTACGTTATGCATATCCTATAGCGTACGTTAGCCACTCAGTGCCTTAGTCATACATCACATTTTAACCATCTCGGGTGACCACTTTTTCGCTCGTTAATAATTCATCGGGGAACAAGACGTTGGCCGCCGTCATATTCGCACCGACGATTGTCCAATGGCGTCAAGGTACATCAACTCCGTTCTATTCACATCACACAATTATATCGTAATATCACTTTAAATGAAATCACATAATATAAAAAAAAAACATCACACTATAAGAAATCACATAGTAGAAGGTAATTAAGCATGAAATACCGGTGGTATTACAACATGAGTGATGGAAGGAATTGTTGAAAATAATGTGTATAGGTGTATGGTGTTTGGTTCAGCGATAAGGTACATAGATGAACTAAACAGATAAAAATTTCATAAAGGTCTATTGAAGAATAAGAATAGGGATTTAGAGTTCATCTTTGTTCAAGAGAAGGAGAAGTTGCAGAAGATGAACTTAGAGCAGCGGACGATCGAGAGAAAAGAAAAATATATATATGTATTGCGTATTCTAGGGTTTGTATGGGTATAGAATACAGTATTTATACTGTATTTGGAACTAGGTATATGGTAGAAAAGCTGGAAAAAAAAATAGGTGGGTTTGAGATGTAATTGGGCTACGAAAAATGACTTGGGCCAACTCATTAATTGGACTAGTAAAAGAATTTGGGCCACAAAATTAATATGGGCCGAACAATGAAATAAATAATAATTGGGCTAAACTAAATAATAATAATAATAATAATAATAATAATAATAATATTAATAATAGTAATAGTAATAATAATAATAATAATAATAATAATAATAATAATGTTATTATTATTTAGCTTGTAAAATCTTTTGGGTAACGATTAATATCGCTTAAAATTTGACTCGGGCCTAGAATTGACGAGATGAAACAATGAATTAAATGAGAAATGAAACGAAATAAATCACATGACTCGACGTGAATTATAATGCATAAATGAATTTGCATGATCATGAAATAAAATGAATTAAATGATAAAATTATTCGGGCATTAATTTAATAAAATTGAACATGTTTTCTATAATTCAAAATAAATTTATATGCGAAATCGGGGATTTACAGTAGCAGCTTACAATGTTAAGAATGTGTATTTGGATCAGTCCTTACATATCCTCCTTCCCTCTAACGACATTTGTACACCATGTATTCGAAAGTTGATTTGAACGGGTTTGTGAATGATCACTATTTTCATGCCACATTTGGCAATCATGTGGAAGTCTCTTCACAGTGAGTGTGCAGTGTAACAATCTTGAGCCTGGGTGCCTTATAGTGATTAGTGCCCCAGATCATTCTACAAGGATCCACTCGGCGAAGACCTGTATAACACAACGACATCGATCAACAAGGTTGAATAGCAAACACGACAATCATATGTTGACCGAAAATGTCGAATAAACGTCATACCATTCACACCACGACCGACAATGTTGTTTATGTACACAACATTACCTTGTACCATCATAACTCAAACACAGTGTAGTAAACCAAACTACTATGGGGTTACGACATAATGTACATGTCCCGACAAGATAACGACAAGCCCACATGCAAGGGCTAACAAAATTAAAACACATAGTACTTGTGAATACACACCAATAAAACAAACAATGTACAACTATTATTTCGGAATAATAAATATATCACATCCATAAAAACCACAAGATTATAGTTGTACGACTACTATAGAATGGCGTACCCCAAAGTCCTTGTGAGGTTGTATTTGGTTGCATAACTTGTCGAGTGATACACACTACTACAGAATGACATACTCTAGAGGCCTTGTCAAGTCTTACTCGGTTTTAACTCGGCTAACAAGTCTCAACATTACATCGTTCCCCAACCAAAATAGTAATATTCACAAAGCGTTTCAAAATCATCAGAAGTTTTCAAAAACACCATAATACAAATTCAGTTGCAAGATAATACATAAAACACGATCAAAGTACTTGCCCGGTAACATAAGAGACCGAAAAGTTCCACTAACTCAAAAAATGAGACTTGCAAATCTCTAGTCAGACTTAGAACGAATAGTACGACATAATCACTAATTTTAAAAAGTGAATCGAATCAAAACAATATTGAAAATCCCAATCGGAACTCATTGGGAACTTTTATTGGCCACTTTGTAGTCAAAACTAATTTAAATGATTCAAATACAAAAACAAAGTTTCTGCACCGCTACGGTCGATACGAAAAGCCCTTGAACACTATATGACTAACTAATCTCAAGTTCTAAACAAGAAACCATCAAAATCGTAAGAATGAAAAGTTAGGGTTCAAGCGGAATTCAACGAATCCGATCAAAACACAATCAATATCTAGCGCCCCCTGTTGAACAAATTATTTTGATGATGAACGCTTTCAAAACATTTAACGAAATTCAACTAATCGAAATGAATCATGGAAGACAAACTCAACGTCTAGCGCATGCTACACATATGTAGTAGCGCACGTTAACGATAAGTTACCTGAAGTCAGAAAGTCACCTGCAGAGCACTTGAAAATTCACCTGATGTTTTAGCGCACGCAATCTACAAATATTAGCGCACGCTATGAGAACAAGTTAACGCACGCAAAAAGGTGTCTAGCGCACTATCGATTTCATGGTTAAGGACAGTGAGGTCTGGACTGAAAAAGGAACAACAGGTAATGCACGCTGAAGAAGAAATTTGCGCACGCTATGAAGAGGCGTAACGCACGCTAAGGGATATAAATTACGCACGCTACCTATTAGTGTATTCGAGTTAGAAAGCTCTGGAGTTAAAATGAAGCAACAAATAACGCACGCTATGCTGAAGCCAATGCATGCTACCTGAAGACTTTAGCGCATGCTATTTATTATGGTTTAGCGCACGGTACATATACAAAATACTACCTTTGGTTATTCAACCGTTGGACAACAGAGTCAACACAGAAATCTCGCTCAATCTGGAAAGCAAATCTTTACCATCTACCGCACGCAAGGAATGAACATTAGCACGCGCTAAGTTCAAATTTTATCCGTTGGAAAGAGACGTTAAGAGACAAGACCGTTTCATGTCAACGTCAGAAGAAAAGTTTGTTGACTAAAGCCGTTAGCGCACGCTAAACTCTCCAAGTCAGTAACGGCTATAAGGCACAAAATGCCTATAAATACCATCACATTTGGAATTGATGGACACACAACTTCAAGCTATCAAGCATATATTCTGAGCTCAACTTATTATAATTTTCAAGCAAGTTTATTTTATTAAGTTGTGTACGAAAAAGATACAAAGCATTGTACTTAATTTTCCATATCATATAATGTGTCTTTTTCAATGTGATAGAGTGTCGCATCGCTCTTTCACGAGTCGAATCAGGAAGTTCAGTCCAGTGTTATTAATATCAGTGATCTGCATTGTTAGGATTGAATTCTTAGATTCAAAGTGAGGTTATTCTAGTCCCGATAGAATACTAGAAAAAGAAATATATCAAATTGTATCGGTTGTGCTTGGACCAATAGAAGACAAGTAATTTGTATCGGTTGTGCCCGAACCAATAGAAGACGAGGCAAAGTGAAGTGTGGTTGCTCCTTAAGCCAATAGAAAAAGGAAACGGAAAGAGGACGTAGGTAAGTTGCCGAACCTCCAAAAATCTGGTGTTTTTTATTTTCAGGATTATTTTTAATTTCTCGAGAAATTTTATTTATCCGCAACACCACTATTCAACCCCCCTCGTAGTGGTATTTTTAACTCTTCAGTTGGTATCAGAGCGGGTCTTTTTTTAAAGGTTTAAACACCTTAGAGAAAAAGATCCGCAAATGGCTCCATTAGGCCAAATCGAAGGTAATGCTCTAAACCGCCCTCCTTTGTTTGACGGCTCCAACTTCATGACTTGGAAAAAGAAGATGGCTATATTTGTTCAAGCTTACGAAATTGAAATATGGAAAGTCATTGCTCTTGGTCCAAAAATCGCCAAGAAGGAAGATGGTTCGCTTAAAAAATTTGATGAGTTTAATGACGAAGATTGGAAGAACACACATATTAATTCTTGTGTCACTCAACTCTTATACTGTGCTCTCAATCCCGAAGAACTCAACAGGATATCCTCTTATGAAAGTGCAAAGGAAATTTGGGAAATTCTCGAAGTTACTCATGAATGAACCACTCTAGTCAAGGAGACTAAAATCAACATGTTGCTTCATGATTACAAACTTTTTTTCATGAAAGACGAGGAAACGATTACAAATATGTTGGATCGATTTTCAGCTATAACAAATGGTCTTGCATCTTTTGGAAGACCTATCTCAAGTAGTGACAAGGCTAAGAAAATTCTTCGCTCATTACCTCGTGAATGAGATGCTACAGTTACCGCAATCATGGAATCCAAAGATCTCAACAAGCTTGAATTTAGCGTCCTTATCAATTATGAGATCGTTCTTAAATCTAGAGGCTCCAAACCAAAGCCTCGTGAGAAAGTAGTCGCTTTCAAAGCAGATAGTGATACTGAGGAAGAAGTTCCTGAAGACGAAGATGACGAGGAACTTGCTGTTGGGTACGGATTCGGATATTTGCACCGTGTTGCGGAAGCGTAAATAAAAATTGCGGAAAATAAAGGACACGAGGATTTATAGAGGTTCGGCTATAAACGAGCCTACGTCCTCTCTTTATCTTTTTCAATAGGTTAAAGATAGCAACCTCTATGCCTCTCTTCTATCGGTCGAGGTATAACCGTTTACAATCACGTCTTCTATCGGTCCGTGATAAACCTCTCGTACTTGTCTTTGCGTCGGTCCAAGTTAAACCGTTTTCCTTTTCTATCGGACAAGGAATCAACCGCTCTAGCTTTCTATGGGTACTAGATAAACCTCACTTAGATATCGATTGTGATTCTAATAATGCCGGATCCTTGATCCTAATAACACCGAATCCAATCGTATCTTTCTTTTACCACTCGTATGATTTTGTGTATAACACTCAATCACTCAATGTAAGCTCAATATTACAACAACAATACAATGAATATCAATCTCAGAAGAATGTGTAGTATGCTTGAAGTTGTTGTACTTGATCAATACCATAAGCATGGTATTTATAGCCTTCATGAACAAACTAGCCGTTAGCTGCCAGACTGCTCATTACGTACGTTATATGCTCTCCATTACGTACGTAAGCCTCATTACGTACGTTAACCCTGCATGGTTACGTACGTTAGCATCTTCACAAAACAGTCCAGGGAGTTTCGTCATTTTGAGTTACGTACGCTAGCATAGACTTCGTTACGTACGTTAACATTACATCACTGATGACGTCATATATCCGTTGCATGCTTTTCTGACTTTGACTCCTCCAACGTTCACTTGTTTGAACTGAGTTATGTAAGTTATCTTTCTTGTATTACGTACGTTAGCTTCATCATATTACGTACGTTAACATGCTCCTGTTACGTACGTTAGCTTTGTTTTTCTTCAGCATTTTGCACTTCGTTTTCTTCGATGCTTGGCTTCGTCTCTTCGTTGTTTTGTTTTGCTTATCAACATTAATCATCAAAACACTTTTAATTTATGTATGGAACAAAATGTTCCAACAATCTCCCCCTTTTTGATGATTACAAAACAACACTTCACAATGGGATTTTCCCGCAAAAATACAAATATATGTATATCTTTACGTACCAAAGTTTTTGACTTTGTCCGCTTGCTAGAATCTTCTCCCATTTCTTTTTCGACTCCTTCTTTTCTTTTCTCCTTTTCTTTTCTCACTTTCATTAATTTTTCATCGTCTTTTCGACGTCTCCTCATTTTTCAACTCCTTCGTTTCTCCCCCTTTCAGGGTAAATCCCATTTTTCTTATTTTCCTCCTTTCTCTCCCCCTTTTTGTTTTCATCAAAAAGTGTAGTAAAATAATAACATAATAAAATGCGATACCAATGAATATAATAAAATGCATGATATGAAATATGCATTAATAGGGTAAAACTCCCCCTGAAAATAATATCTCCCCTTTTAAAAAAATTAAACTCCCCCTGAGTAAAATATCAAAAGTTAAAAATTAATTTTTGGGGACCCAACCGATAGTTGGTTTTTGTTTAGAAATGTAGACGATATTTGAAACGATTGTTCCTTTAGGAACCCAAATTTTCTTAATTTTTATCGTCCATCTCGGGCTTTTGCAACTTGAAATATGATGCCCGATTTTTAAATATTTTTCGCAATGGGGTATTTTAAAATTAACGGATTCGTTTTTCGAACGTGGTTTGAATCCTAACCCTCTTTATTTAAAGTATATTTTTGAACACATAACATTTGTTCAAATTTATCGCTGCCGCACGAAAATTTTCTTGTCAAATATTTTAGTTCATCTTGAACTTTTAAAAGATCATTCTTCAAAATATTTTCATTTTCAATACACTTTGAATGATCGATTTCGACAAATTTTCCCTTCTCGATAATTTTGGAATTTTCAATTTCCAAAGATTTAATTTTAGACTTGAGGGATTTAATTTCCGATAAAGCATTTTGGAAATCCGTATGAAGTAATTCAAATGCATCAAAAAGTTCATCACGGAGGATGTACTTACTTGGCTTTCGACGTCATTGCCGCCGAACGAACTCCGCCATGAGAGCGAGATTATTTTGATTGATGAAATCATCGCCTTCGCCTTCATCGCTCCATGTTGCTACGAGAACCTCCTTCTTGGGTTTGACACGGCAATTTTTAGCAAAGTGGCCTGGTTTACCACATAATCGACAAGAGTTGTCGAATTTCTTAGATTCGCCCGAGATGTCTTTCTTTCTCCGGTTTAATAAGGTTTGGAATTTATTAATATTCTTGGCATAATATGCCGCTTCTTCGTCGCTTTCTTCCACCGGGATTTCTTCTTTCTTTTTCGACATCTTAGCCTTCATGGCTAATGATCGTTCCTTCGGCTTTGGCTTGACACATCGTGATTTTAACACGATCTCATAATTAATTAGCGAACCAACGAGGGCGCTAAAATCAAGCGTGTTGAGATCTTTAGATTCCATATTTGCGGTCACGGTGCCGTCCCATTCGCTAGGTAGTGATCTTAAGATTTTCTTGACTTTTTCACTACTAGATAATGGTTTGCCAAACGAAGCTAGTCCATTGGTGATGACCGAGAATCGGTCGAGCATATTGGTGATGGACTCGTCACCCTTCATCATGAATAACTCGTAGTCATGGAGAAGCATATTTATCTTCGTCTCCTTGACTTGAGTCGTCCCTTCGTGTGTGATTTCTAGAATTTTCCATATTTCTTTCGCACTCTCACACGATGAGATTCGATTGACCTCTTCCGGATTTAAGGCACAAAATAAGAGTTGAGTAGCCTTACAATTTAGATGGTCATTTTTCCAATCGGCATCGTCGTATTCTTCAAAGATTTGAGCGCATCGCCGGATTTGATTGGAACTTTCGCCAAGGCAAATAATCTTCCAAATTTCGATGTCGTATGCTCGGATGAATATCGACATCTTCTTCTTCCACGTCAAATAATTTGAGCCATCAAAGAATGGTGGTCGGTTGAGAGCAAGGCCTTCAATGGAGCAAATTGAAACGCCATCGATCTTTTTCTCCTCGGATGTTAAGTCACAGATTGAGTACCGCCTCCGATACCAATTGTTGGGTACGGATTCGGATATTTGTGCCGTGTTGCGAAGCGTAAATAAAATTATGCGGAAAATAAAGGACACGAGGATTTATAGAGGTTCGCTATAAACGAGCCTACGCCCTCTCTTTATCTTTTTCAATAGGTTAAAGATAGCAACCTCTATGCCTCTCTTCTATCGGTCGAGGTATAACCGCTTACAATCACGCCTTCTATCGGTCCGTGATAAACCTCTCGTACTTGTCTTTGCGTCGGTCCAAGTTAAACCGTTTTCCTTTTCTATCTGACAAGGAATCAACCGCTCTAGCTTTCTATGGGTACTAGATAAACCTCACTTAGATATCGATTGTGATTCTAATAATGCCGGATCCTTGATCCTAATAACACCGAATCCAATCGTATCTTTTCTTTTACCACTCGTGTATGATTTTGTGTATAACACTCAATCACTCAATGTAAGCTCAATATTACAACAACAATACAATGAATATCAATCTCAGAAGAATGTGTAGTATGCTTGAAGTTGTTGTACTTGATCAATACCATAAGCATGGTATTTATAGCCTTCATGAACAAACTAGCCGTTAGCTGCCAGACTGCTCATTACGTACGTTATATGCTCTCCATTACGTACGTAAGCCTCATTACGTACGTTAACCCTGCATGGTTACGTACGTTAGCATCTTCACAAAACAGTCCAGGGAGTTTCGTCATTTTGAGTTACGTACGCTAGCATAGACTTCGTTACGTACGTTAACATTACATCACTGATGACGTCATATATCCGTTGCATGCTTTTCTGACTTTGACTCCTCCAACGTTCACTTGTTTGAACTGAGTTACGTAAGTTATCTTTCTTGTATTACGTACGTTAGCTTCATCATATTACGTACGTTAACATGCTCCTGTTACGTACGTTAGCTTTGTTTTTCTTCAGCATTTTGCACTTCGTTTTCTTCGATGCTTGGCTTCGTCTCTTCGTTGTTTTGTTTTGCTTATCAACATTAATCATCAAAACACTTTTAATTTATGTATGGAACAAAATGTTCCAACAATCTCCCCCTTTTTGATGATTACAAAACAACACTTCGTCAATGGGATTTTCCTGCAAAAAAATACAAATATATGTATATCTTTACAGACCAAAGTTTTTGACTTTGTCCGTTTCGTTAGAATCTTCTCCCATTTCTTTTTCGACTCCTTCTTTTCTTTTCTCCTTTTCTTTTCTCACTTTCATTAATTTTTCATCGTCTTTTCGACGTCTCCTCATTTTTCAACTCCTTCGTTTCTCCCCCTTTCAGGGTAAATCCCATTTTTCTTATTTTCCTCCTTTCTCTCCCCTTTTGTTGTCATCAAAAAGTGTAGTAAAATAATAACATAATAAAATGCGATACCAATGAATATAATAAAATGCATGATATGAAATATGCATTAATAGGGTAAAATTCCCCCTGAAAATAATATCTCCCCTTTTAAAAAAATTAAACTCCCCCTGAGTAAAATATCAAAAGTTAAAAATTAATTTTTGGGGACCCAACCGATAGTTGGTTTTTGTTTAGAAATGTAGACGATATTTGAAACGATTGTTCCTTTAGGAACCCAAATTTTCTTAATTTTTATCGTCCATCTCGGGCTTTTGCAACTTGAAATATGATGCCCGATTTTTAAATACTTTTCGCAATGGGGTATTTTAAAATTAACGGATTCGTTTTTCGAACGTGGTTTGAATCCTAACCCCTCTTTATTTAAAGTATATTTTTGAACACATAACATTTGTTCAAATTTATCGTTGCCGCACGAAAATTTTCTTGTCAAATATTTTAGTTCATCTTGAACTTTTAAAAGATCATTCTTCAAAATATTTTCATTTTCAATACACTTTGAATGATCGATTTCGACAAATTTTCCCTTCTCGATAATTTTGGAATTTTCAATTTCCAAAGATTTAATTTTAGACTTGAG
This sequence comes from Orobanche coerulescens, assembly GCA_033398695.1. Classification (NCBI taxonomy): domain Eukaryota; kingdom Viridiplantae; phylum Streptophyta; class Magnoliopsida; order Lamiales; family Orobanchaceae; genus Orobanche; species Orobanche coerulescens. The sequence goes on from CM065808.1 coordinate 173,214,228, forward strand.
GGATTTAATTTCCGATAAAGCATTTTGGAAATCCGTATGAAGTAATTCAAATGCATCAAAAAGTTCATCACGGGAGGATGTACTTACTTGGCTTTCGACGTCGCTGTCGTCGAACGAACTCCGGGCCATGAGAGCGAGATTATTTTGATTGATGAAATCATCGTCTTCGTCTTCATCGCTCCATGTTGCTACGAGAACCTCCTTCTTGGGTTTGACACGGCAATTTTTAGCAAAGTGGCCTGGTTTACCACATAATCGACAAGAGTTGTCGAATTTCTTAGATTCGCCCGAGATGTCTTTCTTTCTCCGGTTTAATAAGGTTTGGAATTTATTAATATTCTTGGCATAATATGCCGCTTCTTCGTCGCTTTCTTCCACCGGGATTTCTTCTTTCTTTTTCGACATCTTAGCCTTCATGGCTAATGATCGTTCCTTCGGCTTTGGCTTGACACATCGTGATTTTAACACGATCTCATAATTAATTAGCGAACCAACGAGGGCGCTAAAATCAAGCGTGTTGAGATCTTTAGATTCCATATTTGCGGTCACGGTGCCGTCCCATTCGCTAGGTAGTGATCTTAAGATTTTCTTGACTTTTTCACTACTAGATAATGGTTTGCCAAACGAAGCTAGTCCATTGGTGATGACCGAGAATCGGTCGAGCATATTGGTGATGGACTCGTCACCCTTCATCATGAATAACTCGTAGTCATGGAGAAGCATATTTATCTTCGTCTCCTTGACTTGAGTCGTCCCTTCGTGTGTGATTTCTAGAATTTTCCATATTTCTTTCGCACTCTCACACGATGAGATTCGATTGACCTCTTCCGGATTTAAGGCACAAAATAAGAGTTGAGTAGCCTTACAATTTAGATGGTCATTTTTCCAATCGGCATCGTCGTATTCTTCGAAAGATTTGAGCGCACTGGCCGGATTTGATTGGAACTTTCGGGCCAAGGCAAATAATCTTCCAAATTTCGATGTCGTATGCTCGGATGAATATCGACATCTTCTTCTTCCACGTCAAATAATTTGAGCCATCAAAGAATGGTGGTCGGTTGAGAGCAAGGCCTTCGAATGGAGCAAATTGAAACGCCATTGGATCTTTTTCTCCTCGGATGTTAAGCCGCGTATTGGAGTACCGCTCCGATACCAATTGTTGGGTACGGATTCGGATATTTGTGCCGTGTTGCGGAAGCGTAAATAAAAATTGCGGAAAATAAAGGACACGAGGATTTATAGAGGTTCGGCTATAAACGAGCCTACGTCCTCTCTTTATCTTTTTCAATAGGTTAAAGATAGCAACCTCTATGCCTCTCTTCTATCGGTCGAGGTATAACCGTTTACAATCACGTCTTCTATCGGTCCGTGATAAACCTCTCGTACTTGTCTTTGCGTCGGTCCAAGTTAAACCGTTTTCCTTTTCTATCGGACAAGGAATCAACCGCTCTAGCTTTCTATGGGTACTAGATAAACCTCACTTAGATATCGATTGTGATTCTAATAATGCCGGATCCTTGATCCTAATAACACCGAATCCAATCGTATCTTTTCTTTTACCACTCGTGTATGATTTTGTGTATAACACTCAATCACTCAATGTAAGCTCAATATTACAACAACAATACAATGAATATCAATCTCAGAAGAATGTGTAGTATGCTTGAAGTTGTTGTACTTGATCAATACCATAAGCATGGTATTTATAGCCTTCATGAACAAACTAGCCGTTAGCTGCCAGACTGCTCATTACGTACGTTATATGCTCTCCATTACGTACGTAAGCCTCATTACGTACGTTAACCCTGCATGGTTACGTACGTTAGCATCTTCACAAAACAGTCCAGGGAGTTTCGTCATTTTGAGTTACGTACGCTAGCATAGACTTCGTTACGTACGTTAACATTACATCACTGATGACGTCATATATCCGTTGCATGCTTTTCTGACTTTGACTCCTCCAACGTTCACTTGTTTGAACTGAGTTACGTAAGTTATCTTTCTTGTATTACGTACGTTAGCTTCATCATATTACGTACGTTAACATGCTCCTGTTACGTACGTTAGCTTTGTTTTTCTTCAGCATTTTGCACTTCGTTTTCTTCGATGCTTGGCTTCGTCTCTTCGTTGTTTTGTTTTGCTTATCAACATTAATCATCAAAACACTTTTAATTTATGTATGGAACAAAATGTTCCAACAATCTCCCCCTTTTTGATGATTACAAAACAACACTTCGTCAATGGGATTTTCCTGCAAAAAAATACAAATATATGTATATCTTTACAGACCAAAGTTTTTGACTTTGTCCGTTTCGTTAGAATCTTCTCCCATTTCTTTTTCGACTCCTTCTTTTCTTTTCTCCTTTTCTTTTCTCACTTTCATTAATTTTTCATCGTCTTTTCGACGTCTCCTCATTTTTCAACTCCTTCGTTTCTCCCCCTTTCAGGGTAAATCCCATTTTTCTTATTTTCCTCCTTTCTCTCCCCCTTTTTGTTTTCATCAAAAAGTGTAGTAAAATAATAACATAATAAAATGCGATACCAATGAATATAATAAAATGCATGATATGAAATATGCATTAATAGGGTAAAATTCCCCCTGAAAATAATATCTCCCCTTTTAAAAAAATTAAACTCCCCCTGAGTAAAATATCAAAAGTTAAAAATTAATTTTTGGGGACCCAACCGATAGTTGGTTTTTGTTTAGAAATGTAGACGATATTTGAAACGATTGTTCCTTTAGGAACCCAAATTTTCTTAATTTTTATCGTCCATCTCGGGCTTTTGCAACTTGAAATATGATGCCCGATTTTTAAATACTTTTCGCAATGGGGTATTTTAAAATTAACGGATTCGTTTTTCGAACGTGGTTTGAATCCTAACCCCTCTTTATTTAAAGTATATTTTTGAACACATAACATTTGTTCAAATTTATCGTTGCCGCACGAAAATTTTCTTGTCAAATATTTTAGTTCATCTTGAACTTTTAAAAGATCATTCTTCAAAATATTTTCATTTTCAATACACTTTGAATGATCGATTTCGACAAATTTTCCCTTCTCGATAATTTTGGAATTTTCAATTTCCAAAGATTTAATTTTAGACTTGAGGGATTTAATTTCCGATAAAGCATTTTGGAAATCCGTATGAAGTAATTCAAATGCATCAAAAAGTTCATCACGGGAGGATGTACTTACTTGGCTTTCGACGTCATTGCCGCCGAACGAACTCCGCCATGAGAGCGAGATTATTTTGATTGATGAAATCATCGTCTTCGCCTTCATCGCTCCATGTTGCTACGAGAACCTCCTTCTTGGGTTTGACACGGCAATTTTTAGCAAAGTGGCACAGTTTACCACATAATCGACAAGAGTTGTCGAATTTCTTAGATTCGCCCGAGATGTCTTTCTTTCTCCGGTTTAATAAGGTTTGGAATTTATTAATATTCTTGGCATAATATGCCGCTTCTTCGTCGCTTTCTTCCACCGGGATTTCTTCTTTCTTTTTCGACATCTTAGCCTTCATGGCTAATGATCGTTCCTTCGGCTTTGGCTTGACACTTCGTGATTTTAACACGATCTCATAATTAATTAGCGAACCAACGAGGGCGCTAAAATCAAGCGTGTTGAGATCTTTAGATTCCATATTTGCGGTCACGGTGCCGTCCCATTCGCTAGGTAGTGATCTTAAGATTTTCTTGACTTTTTCACTACTAGATAATGGTTTGCCAAACGAAGCTAGTCCATTGGTGATGACCGAGAATCGGTCGAGCATATTGGTGATGGACTCGTCACCCTTCATCATGAATAACTCGTAGTCATGGAGAAGCATATTTATCTTCGTCTCCTTGACTTGAGTCGTCCCTTCGTGTGTGATTTCTAGAATTTTCCATATTTCTTTCGCACTCTCACACGATGAGATTCGATTGACCTCTTCCGGATTTAAGGCACAAAATAAGAGTTGAGTAGCCTTACAATTTAGATGGTCATTTTTCCAATCGGCATCGTCGTATTCTTCAAAGATTTGAGCGCACTGGCCGGATTTGATTGGAACTTTCGCCAAGGCAAATAATCTTCCAAATTTCGATGTCGTATGCTCGGATGAATATCGACATCTTCTTCTTCCACGTCAAATAATTTGAGCCATCAAAGAATGGTGGTCGGTTGAGAGCAAGGCCTTCGAATGGAGCAAATTGAAACGCCATTGGATCTTTTTCTCCTCGGATGTTAAGCCGCCAGATTGAGTACCGCTCCGATACCAATTGTTGGGTACGGATTCGGATATTTGTGCCGTGTTGGAAGCGTAAATAAAAATTATGGAAAATAAAGGACACGAGGATTTATAGAGGTTCAACTATAAACGAGCCTACGTCCTCTCTTTATCTTTTTCAATAGGTTAAAGATAGCAACCTCTATGCCTCTCTTCTATCGGTCGAGGTATAACCGCTTACAATCACGTCTTCTATCGGTCCGTGATAAACCTCTCGTACTTGTCTTTGCGTCGGTCCAAGTTAAACCGTTTTCCTTTTCTATCGGACAAGGAATCAACCGCTCTAGCTTTCTATGGGTACTAGATAAACCTCACTTAGATATCGATTGTGATTCTAATAATGCCGGATCCTTGATCCTAATAACACCGAATCCAATCGTATCTTTTCTTTTACCACTCGTGTATGATTTTGTGTATAACACTCAATCACTCAATGTAAGCTCAATATTACAACAACAATACAATGAATATCAATCTCAGAAGAATGTGTAGTATGCTTGAAGTTGTTGTACTTGATCAATACCATAAGCATGGTATTTATAGCCTTCATGAACAAACTAGCCGTTAGCTGCCAGACTGCTCATTACGTACGTTATATGCTCTCCATTACGTACGTAAGCCTCATTACGTACGTTAACCCTGCATGGTTACGTACGTTAGCATCTTCACAAAACAGTCCAGGGAGTTTCGTCATTTTGAGTTACGTACGCTAGCATAGACTTCGTTACGTACGTTAACATTACATCACTGATGACGTCATATATCCGTTGCATGCTTTTCTGACTTTGACTCCTCCAACGTTCACTTGTTTGAACTGAGTTACGTACGTTATCTTTCTTGTATTACGTACGTTAGCTTCATCATATTACGTACGTTAACATGCTCCTGTTACGTACGTTAGCTTTGTTTTTCTTCAGCATTTTGCACTTCGTTTTCTTCGATGCTTGGCTTCGTCTCTTCGTTGTTTTGTTTTGCTTATCAACATTAATCATCAAAACACTTTTAATTTATGTATGGAACAAAATGTTCCAACACTTGCTCTATACGCCAAGAATTTTAGAAGATACAAGAATTTAATTAAAAAAGGCGGAATTTTCTTGGTCGGGATGGCAATAAGGATCAAAAGAAAAACATGCATGCTCTTATAAAGAAATTCGACAATAATTGTCGAAAATGCGGCAAAGCCGGATATTATGCCAAAAAATGCTGAGGATCTACCTTCAAACCTCAAAACGAAAGATTCAAAAAGAAGGAAGTCCTAATCGCTTCTTGGAGTGACGACGGGGAAGAAATCGAAAGATCATTAGATGCAAACTGTGCATTTATGGCTCTTGATTCGGAAAATGATATCGAGGTACGCTCTAAACTAAATGATGATTATGATTCATTTGATTTTTGCGATTCTCAAGAAACACATCATGACAATGAATTATTAAATGCTTTTGAGTCATTAAACGTAGAATATGATGAAATGCTTAAATTAAATATGTCTCTAAAAAGAAAATAAAGGCGTTAGAACTCGAAAACTCAAAATTTCAAAATAAAGGCAAAACCGTTGAAATAGACCATACCTCGTGCCTTGAGAAAGAAAATATATTGAAAATCGAATTGTCTAACACTCAAAAAGAGTTGAGATATATAATGAATAAATTTACTCTTGGAAACGAGAAGTTTGAAAAACTCTTATCTATTCAAAAATCCCCTTTGTCTAAACACGGTCTCGGTTTTGATCCATTTAAGAGAGAACAATCTCTTATAAATCCGAACAAGATAAAAAGTACAAAAATCGAGAATTCAACAATTAATCATCATGACAAAACTCGTTCAAAATTGAGAACTATAAAAGTTCGACAAGTCTGGGTTCCTAAAGGAACGATTGTCCCGAATGCCATTAGCATTGTTAACTATGGAGGACCCAAAAGGGCGTGGATACCAAAACAACCACAACAAACTAATTTTGCAGGTACCATATTCAAAGAAAAGCAAGTGGTACATAGATAGCGGTTGTTCGAGGCACATGTGTGGCACCAATGAGCTATTCGAAGAACTCGAATATCAAGAACAAGGACATGTAACCTTTGGTGACAACAAAAAGGGGAAGATTAAGGGCACCGGTAAAGTCGGTAAGGAACCTTATCCGTCTATTAATAAAGTTTTATTTATTGAAGACTTGCATCATAATGTTCTTAGTGTCTCTCATTGCATCATAATCCTTTTTAATCTCCTCATAAATATAATATCCAATATTATATTTATTATTCCCAGTTGATATTTATTCCTGCTTGTCTATAATTGTCGTACGTGCGACCCAAAGGCTTATATTATGTTGGCAATTATTTAATACCTTATCAAATAATAATCCATAAGTGGCTTCTAGCAAGACATTATGATTACCCAAATAATATAAGTTAATAGTACATTAAACCTTTTAACGTGTCAAATCTCTTTGTCACGCGATATCATATTTGAACTAAGTCATGGAGATTATCATACTTATTATGTTCAAATGCTTTCTCGATCTTAAGTAGACTGATTGAATCAAATGACTCTTCATTTGAGCATGGCCATGCATTTCCTTCAGTCCTACTTATCGAGGGGGCCAGCAGATATCTCTCTCACTAAAGAGAGGGACAAATCTCAATCCTTATTATTCATTGCCCTCTACATGACTCCCACTAATCCTGATCGCTAACCTTTATGATCATCATGTTTCAGATGACGTTGGATTACATCAAGGCATAGCAGTTATCATGTTGGACTCTATGATAATCTCAGGTTCAAGGATTTATTGACATACTGTTATATTGAGATTCACTTATGATATTTCCATGCAGTGATCTCAATGCGGATCTGTCCAGTATTAGTTCTCCAACCAATACCCATAAGATTGATCCGTACCATACGCATAATCATCCAATGATTATCAATCAAACTTATACTAGTATACTAATCACTTGAGTCTCTACTCAACGCGATTGTACCATGGACAATTTGAATAATTTTATTATTCATGAATAACTATTATTCGATTATTATAATATTAAAACATGCACACATTATAATAACCAACGAGAAATAAATGATATCAAATAACTTTATTTAAATATGACAATTACAAATCTAGGCACATCGAATGTCCTAGGGCACTATTCCCAACAATCTCCCACTTGCACTAGGACCATTCATTCATGACTTTTAGTCCTATCACTCTAGCATGCTCAACATGCTTTCCTTGTGAGAGAGGCTTGGTAAGTGGATCTGCAACATTCTCTTCCGTTGCTACTTTGCATATTGTAATATCTCCTCGTCTCACGATCTCTCTGACTAGGTGATATTTTCTGAGTATATGTTTGGAATTATGATGGGACCTAGGCTCTTTAGCTTATGCAATAGCACCATTATTGTCACAATAAAGGCTTATGGGACCCTGGATGGTCGGCACCGCTCCTAGTTCGGTAACGAACTTCTTGATCCATACGGCTTCCTTATCTGCATCCGATGCTGCCAGGTACTCAGCTTCTGTAACAGAATCAGCCACCGTGCATTGCTTGGAACTCTTCCAACTCACAACACCTCCATTCAATACAAACACATAACCAGTTCGTGATTTAAAATCGTCTCTGTCGGTTTCGAAACTTGCATCGGCGTAACCATTTACAGCCAACTCATTTCCCACCCCTCCATAAACTAGGAAATCATCCTTAGTTCTTCTAAAATACTTTAGGATGGTTTTCACTGCTGTCTAGTGACTTTCACCTGGATTCGATTGATATCGACTTGTCATGCTAAGGGCAAACAATACATCTGGTCGAGTACAAATCATGGCATACATAATCGATCCAATAGCTGAAGCGTATGGTATCTTTCTCATGCGGGCTCGCTCATCAAGAGTCGAAGGACTCTGAGTCTCACTCAAATGAATGCCATGTGACATTGGCAAGAGTCCTCTCTTGGAGTCTTGCATATTGAACCTCTTCAATATTTTATTAATGTAGGTACATTGACTCAGACCAATCAATCTCTTTGATCTATCTCTATAGATCTTTATCCCAAGAATGTAAGCAGCTTCTCCTAAGTAGGGGTGGTATACCGTACCGTACCGATTTTTTTTGCCAATACCGTATACCGTACCAAAAGTTTCAGTACAACAAAATTCATACCGATATCAGATCAAAGTTTCGATACCGAAATCCGATATCAAATTTCTGTATGGCTTTCATCCATACCGATATCAGCATCAAATTTCGGTATACCGAATTTTATTTCGGTATCGGTATATACCGAACTTATCGAAATACCGAATTACCAAAATATCGAAAAAATCTTGATATACCGATATATACCGAAATACCGAACAAATAAAACACCAAAAATATCGATATACCGGTATATATATTGAAATACCGATTTTTTTTGGTATTTCGGTATATACCGAAATACCGAAAATAAAAAAGTTTCATACTGCTACTGCATCAAAATTTCCAGACGGCAGTACCATACCGCATCTTAAATTTGATATACCGAAATTTTCGGTATTTTCGGTAATTTTTCGGTACGATAAATACGGTATTTCGGCATTTCGGTATATTTTGCCACCCCTACTCCTAAGTCTTTCATTGAGAAACAACTTCCCAACCAAGTCTTGACTGTCTGCAAGGTGGGAATGTCATTTCCAATGAGTAATATGTCATCTACATATAAGACTAAGAAAACAAGTATGCTCCCACTAACCTTCTTGTACACATATGGTTCATCTTTATTTTGAATGAACCCAAACTCTTTGACAGTTTCATCAAAATGAAGATTCCAGCTCCCAGAAGCCTGATTCAACCCATAAATGGATCTTTGAAGCTTGCAAACCCTTTTAGAATTTTCTAGATGAACAAAACCTTCAGGCTGTGTCATGTACACATCCTCGAGTAAGTTTCCATTAAGGAATGCTGTTTTGACATCCATTTGCCATATTTCATAATCATAGTATGCGGCAATGGGAAATAAAATTCTAATTGATTTAAGCATGACTACTGGCGAAAAAGTCTCATCATAGTCAACATCATGAATCTGTCTATAACCTTTTGCCACTAGTGTAGCTTTATAGGCTTGCAGATTATCATCCATGTCTTTCTTCTTTTTATAGACCCACTTGCACCGAATGGTTTTAACACCCTCAGGTGGATCTATCAAGTTCCAAACTTGATTGTCATACATGGACTGCATCTCTGACTTCATGGATTCTAGCCATTCCTCGGACTCTGGACCTGAAGCAGCTTCTGTATAGCTACTAGGCTCATCATCTATGAGCTACGCGTCATCATCCTCTGTTACGAGATAACCATATCTCTCAGGTTCATGTCACATCCTATCAGATCTGCGAGGGACTTGTGTACTTTGAACGAGCTCTTCAACTGATTGTTGAGCCTGTTTGATTTCCATCGGTGAAGCGATGTCTTCTTATGGTCTTCGAGAATTACTCTTCTCCCACCGTCTCTTTTGGAAATAAATTCCCTTTCTAATAATACAGCATTTCGAGCAACAAACACTTTGTTCTCTGCGGGCTTATAAAAGTAATATCCTTTAGTTTCCTTAGGATACCCCACAAATAAACATCTTTCAGATCTGGCTGCCAGTTTGTCAAACACTTGGCGCCTTACGAACCCTTCGCAACCCCAGATCTTTAGAAAAGACAAGTTTGGTCTCTTACCAGTCCATTTCTCAAATGGTGTCTTTTCAACTGCTTTAGATGGAACACGGTTAAGGGTGAATGCTGCTGTTTCTAAGGCGTGACCCCAAAATGATAATGGAAGCTCTGTTCGACTCATCATGGATCGAACCATATTTAATAAAGTTCGATTCCTCCTCTCGGACACTCCGTTATGCTGAGGTGTTCCGAGAGGAGTAAGTTGTGAAACAATTCCACAACTCCTAAGATGATCATCGAATTCTTGGCTCAAGTATTCGCCACCTCGATCTGATCAAAGGGCTTTGATTGTCTTGCCAAGTTGATTATGTACTTCATTCAGGAATATTTTGAACATTTCAAAAGATTCATGTTTATACTTCATAAGATAACATATCTATATCGGCTAAAATCATCGGTAAATATAATGAAGGCTAAAATGCTCCTGGGGTCCCTTAACTTAATTTCAGATAACGATTTAGTCCTTTATCTTTTTTTTGTCCCAACTAAGTCCTTTATCTTTCACATTTTAGGCAAAGTTAGCATTGGTTATGCTTTTTTGTTAACAACGTTAACTGTTGTCCAGGTGGCTGTTAAGTTGGTCACAATGATGCCAAATCAAATGCTGACTATCATCTTCTTCCTTTATACCCCAGAGCCTTCCTCTCAGCATTCTTCTTCAGCAAAATCAGCTTTTCCATTGAGTAAATACAAAGATCCCACGCTACTTTTTCCTCTCCTCTCTCTCTCTCTCTCTCTCTATCTCTATCTCTCTCTCTCTCTCTCTCTCTCACTCCCTCCCTCCCTTAGCTTTTGTTTCGGCTCCTCCTATCCATTTTAAAAGACAGAGAAAGAGAGTCTTAAAAAAAAACATTATTGAGATGGAAAATCAGCAAGTTTTTTGTTTATACATCTTGGTGGGCATTGTGTTCTTCTTGTTACCACAAATAAAATGCAGCAGTGTTCCAGAAACCCTTCTTGAAGGTGACAAGCAAGCATAGCTAGATTTTGTGAACAGATTCCCTCATTTACACACTTTGAATTGGAACAAAGATTCCCTAGTCTGCAGAAACTGGACTGGAATCACCTGCAGTGGAGATGCGAAAAGAGTAACAGCTTTAAGATTACATGGGGTTGGTCTTCATGGACCCATTTCAGAAAACACTCTCAGCCGTTTATCAGCACTCCAGATCTTGAGCCTCAGATCCAACGGCATTAATGGGACTTTCCCACTTGATTTTGGTGACATTAAAAACCTAACCCTTCTTTATCTTCAGTACAACAGTTTCTCTGGTCCGTTGCCGTTGGATTTCCCTGCTTTATCAACGGTGTTCTGAGGCTGCTGATACGAGATGAGACTTGGTAGCTGGTGTGGGAGATAGGAAGGCATCATGTTGGAGAAGAAAGTGTACTGAGGATATCCGGCCGAAAGTCGGTCGTCATGGGGAAAATCGGTCGTTCCATTTTTTTTTTATAATCCACGTAGGTTAGGAAATGGACACATAGGCTAGGAATTTGACACGTAGGAATGTTTATAGTCACGTAGGTATAAAATCAGCGTCTAATTAATTATTATAACGGAGACTAACGGAAAAGGCTAATTTTGCTTAAAATGTGAAAGATAAAGGACTTAGTTGGGACAAAAAAAGATAAAGGACTAAATCGTTATCTGAAATTGAGTTAAGGGACCCCGGGAGCATTTTAGCCTATAATGAAGTATTGGTATCCGCCTCTGGCATGAGTGCTAAGAGCTCCGCATGCATCAGTATGTATTAGGCCTAATAGATCACTATCCCTTTCTCCATGACCGATGAAAGGATTCTTCGTCATCTTGCCTAATAAACTGTAATACCCGAGATTTCTGATGTGTATTTGAACCTCGTGATACTGTATTTATTTCATTTTGATTTGAGTATTTTCCTCCGTATTTCATAATCCTGTGTTGTTGAGCGTATGATTTCATGCATGTTGTTCATACTTGCATTTTTGTGCACTTGTAGCGCACGCTAACATCTTAGCATTAACGCGCGCTAATTGAGTTAGCTAGCGCACGCTACGAATGAGTTGTAGCGCGCGCTACACGTAGTCAACTTGATTAAGACAGAGTGGTAGGTGAGATCAGCCGCGGATTTTGGTCGGGACATGTCGGGATGTATCTGGACGGCTTTTGGAAAAGTCGAGTCAACGGTGCTTAGCGCACGCTAATGTTATGAGGCTAGCGCACGCTAAGTCTAGTACAGTGAGGTCAGTGAACTTTCGTTCAGCCGTTAGCGCACGCTAATAATAGTTGTTAACGTACGCTAATTGTTGATTTTAGCGCACGTAAGGCTGTTTAGCGTACGCTATGCCGAGACCCGTCAGAGTCAGTAGGCTGCAAGCCCGTTAGCGCACGCTAGGATAGAGCCGTAGCGCGCGCTAATAACCATTTTCTATATATAGGACAGCACCCTTCTTCATTTTTCAGATTTCACCACTTCCCCTACTCGATTTCTGAGACTTAGAGAGTCACTCTCTCCATCGTAAACCTCTCATATCATCATCCTAGCTCGAGTTTGAAGATTTTAGACCATTGGAAATTGGTGTTCAAGCTCTCGGTATTGAAATTCTTCAAGTTCCTCCTTGTTCTTCACTATTTTGAGGTAGGTGATTCTTCACCAACTGGATTAAGTATTCTTAAGGATGTTTTGAACATGTTTTGAGAGAATCTAGTCAGTTAAATTCGTGCGTGGTCGAACATCATGTTGTTAGAAGGATATTTTCGATGTTTCGGTACTTCTTCATCGTATAGAACATTGAACCTTGTAGTGTTTGAACTCCTAAGCACAATCATGAAGCTACAAAACCGATTATGGCCAGTTTATGGAGAATATCAAGTTCTTATATATTACATAATGGAATTATACGTATTGGGATATGGAATGGATTGAACTTAGGATATTTTTCTTGAAGATGAAGATGATGTATCAAGTGAACCTAGTAATCAAGTTCTTGCGATGTTCTACGGAGTAATTTCGATTTATTGATTAGTTTGGATAAATGAAGAACATGATTAGAATCATTGTAAGAAGAATTATCCTGCGATGTATTGAAGAATCCGACTGTAGAATACATTTGATCTTAGGTAGGATACTACGTGTTTTTGTCGGGTTAGTATCCTAATGTTGATTCAACTCCGAATTGATATAGGGCAGCGTAGTAAGCTCATATGTTTGAGTATATCCAGCTCTTTTTGATGTTCTTGATGATTAAACCCATTATCCGAAACCGTTAGTTATACCGGTGTTATTATTCGTTGAAGGTTCGAGTTTTGGTGAATTGATCGAGAGAGTTCTTCGAGCTGGTTGAAGATTTCTTCTTCGTAGTAACAACCCTTATCGCCATTCTAAAGCAAGTATCGTAATTTGTAAATGTTGGTATTTTGAGCATGCATGTGGTTTATTCATGTTGTTGAACATGGGATTTATTTCATTGAATTGTATGATATTCATTATCGAATGTTTATATGTTCATGTTGATGGACATAGCGATTTTGCATATATGTATGCATGAGTTGTGTTTGTGTATGTTGTGCGATCTATGCTGAGGGTGCTGGATCGGATGTCCACCTCGTGTTGGTCCGACGGGATCATCTTGGGATCTATGCTGAGGGCGCTGGATCATTGGACGGGTTTTTCTACCTCGTGTTGGTCCGACGGGATCATCTTGGAATCTATGCTGAGAGCGCTGGATCATTGGAATACCCATATTATGTTAATGGAATCTTGTGGATTCGCATTGATGGATTCCGGTAGCGGAAGTCCGTGTTGTGTATTTTGTTATGCATTGTTGTTGCATATTCGATTTGTTTAAATATGATACTTGTACTAGCATCGTTTTGCTAACCCCTTCGGGGGTGGACATTTGTTTTGATGTTCAGGTAGCCGAGGAGCGGGAAAACAGCCACAGTACCGACGTGACGACGACGGGCCTCAGTGATGTTTATTAGTATTGTGACTTGTCTTTTGGATTATTTTCAGTACTCGAGTACGTGTGTTTTATTAATATTTCGAGATGGTTGTATTAATGAACTCATTTGATCTGTTGAAACCGGTTTTGTGTTTTGAACTTTTATGGCACTGTTGTATTATATTTACATTTCTTCAAATTAGCCTTGAAAATCCTTACTTAAAGGGTTTACGGCGCTGTAATTATTCCTAATATCTCGGGGTGTTACAGATTATGATATCAGAGCTAAGATTCATGGATATCTTGGTAGTCGGGTTTTTGGGTTTGTTTACGTTATTTGATTTACGGGTCGTTCGTAACATCACTGTTCAGCCAGCGTCGTCATGTGGACCGTGGTTGTAAGTCTCCTAGTCTCTTATACTACCGTTGTACTTAATTTCTGTTTTGTGAATATTGTCGGGCTTTATTTTTGAAAATTTTGCCCTGGATATTGAGTAAGTGTGTTTACAGTATGTTGAGGGGAGGACGTGGACGCGGACGCGGTCGTGGACACGGACGCGGTCGTGGACACGGACGCGGTCGTGGACGCGGACGTGGTAATGTGAGACAGGAGGATTCAGCGACTACCCCAGAATTATCGGCTAGTCGAACCGACTCCCATTCTGGAGGACAACAAGGATCAGCGAATGACAACGCAAATCCCAACATGCCGGGAGTGCTTCAACAGGTGGTTGCTCAGATAAACCAGTTCGCTCAGGTAGTTGACCGCATGCAGACGGCAATGGGACAGCAGCATAACGAGGATAATCGAGGAGACAGATGGCTTACTGAGGTGGTCAAATTGCACCCGCCAAAATTTGACGGTTCTGCTAAGGCACCTACTTGGGATCATTGGCTGAAGGAGTTAGAGAAGATATTTGTGGGGGTTAACTGTCCCGAGGACCGGAAAGTTCCTATTGCCCAGTATTTTCTGACTGGAGAGGCTTTTGAATGGTGGGAAGCTATTCGACCTGAGAATCATAATGCTGACTGGATGGAATTCAAACAAATGATGGAAGCACAATATTGTCCTCGTCCAGTTAGAGAGGCTAAAATCCGAGAGTTTTTCTCACTGCAGAGTTCGGAAGCATCTATGACAGGCATAATCAAGACTTTTAATCATCAGCTAACTTGTGTGCGACACTTGGTCAGGACGGAGGCGGAGAAGATTTTTCATTTCGATATGCGGATGAAGCCGGAGATTCAGCAGTACATGTCCGGATTCGAGTGTACTACGTTGCGACAGTATCAAGACAAAGCGCTGGACTACGACATGAAAGAGGCAGCGGTGGAGAAATCGATGGAGGCAAAGAAGCGGAAAGTGTCCGGCAACTTCGCAGAAAACAAGAGTGGTGGGGCCTGCAAGGTCCAGTATTCATTTTATTCATCTAGGAAACCTCCACATCCTTCTCTAGGTGGAAAGAAGTTCCGGACAACATCAACAGTTTCGGACGCATCAAAGAAGTGCTATAATTGTGGTCGAGCAGGGCATATTCGACGTGATTGTTCTGTTCCTTCTGTGACTTGTTTTGAATGTGGGCAGGAAGGGTACCGTGCGAATTTTTGCGGAAATGTGACTAGATCTTTTGGTACTCGCACTCCAGCGCCAGTTCCAAAGGAGATAAGTGTGAACCAGACGCATCAGAGTGGGTTTCAACAGCAGAATGTCGGGAATAGAGAGGCATCCAGTGCTGGGTCCGTTCCTCCGCACCTGTACGAGATGAGGAAATCTGACGATCAGAACACTGTTGTTGCATCAGGTACGATTCAGATCCTTTTGCAACCAGTTAGTGTCTTATTGGATTCAGGAGCTACACATTCTTTCATATCTTTGAACTGTGTTAATCGTTTGAAAATCTCGTGTTTATTTGATTGTGAGCCTTATGTTGTGGGTTTGCCGAGCGGAGAGAGAATTGTGGGAACCCTAGAAACTAGAGATTTTCCAGTGTCTATAGGAGGGAAAGATTGGCCATCGAATCTTATTGTAGTCGACATCCATGGTGACGATTTAATTCTCGGAGACGATTGGCTCAACCGTTATGGAGCTATTTTGAATTACCTAAAGAGAGTCATTTCTATCATTGATGATGACGGATCTGAACATTTATTCAAAGGATGGAGACCGGGAAGCTCGGGAAAATTGATCAAAGCTATGAAAGCAGTGAAATTACTGAAGCAGGGATGTCACGGATTTTGGTGCTACGCCATGAAGAAAGAAGAAGGAGTAGAGCTCTCATCTATTCCAGTTGTGAACGAATTCTCAGATGTATTCCCTGACGAACTACCCCGGGTTACCTTCGCTGTAATATCCGCAATTTCGGATTTCCGGTAATTTTCTTTTTTCGGCGGAAGTCCGTTTCGACGACTCGCTTGGGACCGTCTCATCATTCTGAGAATGATTAATTCTGCATTTTTTGTCATCCGAGTTCGTTTCGGTATTGTTTTGTTGAGTTCCGTGTTTCTTAACGACTTTTCCGCACTCGAGTTCGATTCTTGTGAATCTCGCTCAAATTATCGCTTTCGAGTTTCCCGTAAGTCCGTTTAACTTTGTTAGACGTGTTGTGAACTTCGGTTTGGTTATTCGATCACATATCGTGATTTTCGGACGTTTTGGGCCATTTTCGTAATTTCCCAAAGTTTGGGGTAATCACTTTCCGTTGTCGAATTTCGAGCCTTCGGGTGGTCGGAATCATGTGTTCTCTCAGTGTTCGGATTCTTCCTTACGAGTACTTCGTAACCGTGCTTTGCCACGCTCGTGTCCGAGTTTCGGATTTTTCTGACCGTCGGATCGACCGAGTCTGGGCCGGACACAGGCGAACGGCCCTCGAAACGGCGCCGCCAGCCGTGTCTTGCGCCGGTCGGCCAGACCAGCACTGCCGAGACACGGCCGAGACACCCGGCGCTGTCCGGGCCGCTTTGTCGCGCCGTGTCCTAGGGGTATAAATATGGCAGAGCAAATGGGTTTTTCTTCATTTTTCTCACTCGTTTCATACCCTTCCGCGGCGGGAGATTTCATGATCATGGAGGGATGTTGTTAGGGGTTAAATCCATGAAGATTTGGAGTTCATAACATCGATTAATCCTTCCATAACTTGCTCCGATCGACCGAATCAAGGCAAGTTTTCTTAAAATCTAGTTTTGGGGGTTTTAGTTGATTTTGTCCGATTTGATCGTTTTAACTCATATTTCTGATGGATAATTGTAGATTAAGTAGTATTATATCATTTTCATCATCTTTCCACGGTTTTACCATTTCCGATTCGCTGCTTATATGAACTCGCTTGACGCCTTCAAGGTGTCCGGGAAAATGCCGCAGAGAGAAAATTGGTCGTTTTGCGATGTTTTCCTCGTGTGATTTGTTGTTTATTTGATGATAGGATACTAGGGACGAATTCCCTACAAAAATCTAGTGTTGAGCCTTTCCGATCGCTGTTTTCATTGGAGTTCCGGATTTCTCCAATCAACCGCATTTTCTGAAGTATTCGCGAGAGATTTCCAAGGCAAGTACCTTGATATACGAATTGTAACTGCGTGAAATCATTGTTGCCGAAGTGTATGAATTTATACGGATGTATAAATGTGTATATATATATATATAGTTTTATACATGTATATATATTTATATGTTAAATATATGTATGTATATACATATATTGATATAAGCGCCTATATTGGTGAATGACGAGTGATGAATACTAACACTATACGACGTACTCGACTTGGATTGATGGGTAAACTATATTTATTCTTATAATATAGTAAGGTTATATATATATATATATATATATATATATATATTCGGTTGAGTCGCAATATAGGGATATATGTGTGGTGTTGGTTGGTTATGTAATACCCGGTTGTAAATTCATTTATTATCATTCAGTAACTGTCACTCAGAATTTTTTTCACTCAGTAATAATCATTCATCATTCATATTCAGTCAACTATGTGCACCATTCGGCGTATTTTGGGATCATCACTGTTTGAGATCGAGCCGAGATTATTGTCATCATCATCATCATGTTTTGATTTTCAGTTTGAGAGGTAGCGCACGCTACACATGGTAGTTAGCGCGCGCTAATGAGGTGCATGTAACGCACGCTATGATTCAGTATTAGCGCACGCTAGCGCAGGTGAGGCGCATGTCCCGAAGGTACCGGGCCGATTTGGGAAATTCGTAGCGCACGCTACGAGTGGTAAGTAGCGTACGCTAACTATGCCGGTAACGCACGCTAAGACTTCGAGTAGCGCACGCTAGCGCTCGAGCAGAGGACGATGAGTTACGGACTCCGTGATTTTCGATATCAACTATCGGTGTAGCGCACGCTAACATAAGGTTAACGTCGCTAAGAACGGTATTAGCGCATGCTACCAAAGGTACTTAGCGCACGCTAACGATTCGATCGGGGTACTGGACTACCGGTACAGCGTTAGCGCACGCTAACATCGGGAGTTAGCGCTAAGGCTGGGACAAGATAAATAGGACGATTCGGTCCAACCTTCGTCATTTCTTCATTTCTCAATCATTTCGGACGAGCTCGGGCGATTCGGAAAGGTCTTTTCGAGCTGCAATCATCTAGCATCATCTTCAAGCTCCTAAGTTGGATTAATCATCATCTAAATCAGTTTCATCACTCCAAATCAAGGTAATGATTCTTGGATCTAGAATTTTGGATCTTGGGTGTTTTGCTTTCGATCTCTTCGTAAATCGATATTATGTTGGAATATGTTAGATATGGATTATCTATCTTGGATACATGTATTTCTACGGATTCATTGGTGTAATTTTCGGAATTTGTGAATAATTGAGGAATTGTTCAAGAACCCTTACGGGTTGACTTTGGAATTTTGGGGGTTTTCGACCAAATGTTGTTGAAATATCGTTCTAAGTATTCCTATTGGATTATTGATAGTATTCATGAGTTTTTGTGGGTTGAATCATTCATTGGGAGTTGGTTTCGGATGTAATTGAGTTTTGGTTGTAAACAATTGGAGATTGTTTACAACGCGTTTGTTTAAATGCCCTAATGAGTTTCGGGTATTGTTGTATCGACTTTTGAGTTGGTTGTGATCATGCTTGAATTCGTGTATTAAGAGAATTGTTGGTTTTTGTGTTGTTTAAGGTTGTTCGAGGGGCCGGTAATTTCATTAAGGACGTTGATCGTGGAAGTACCTTCTCGCCTTCGGTTTGAGGCAAGTTTTATACTTGTACTAGTCAATGAGCTAATGTCATCATGTATGTGTATGAATGTGTTGTATCATTCCGAGACTTAGTCTCTTCATGAATTCATTGATATCAAGAGATCGTTCGATACGATACCTTCCGGCAATTTTGCCAAATGGTTATTGTTGTTCGTTAACGGCCGATTCAAGGCATTGTAATACTCATTATTAGCCGGTTCGCGGTATCGATGTATCGATTGTTGTTAATATAGATGTCAATTTAAGACATCGTTGAGATCATTGTTATTCCTGTTTGGATCGTCATTAAAACTGTACAGGCCGATTAAAGGCATTGGCTTATTCATTTCTCACCTTCGTAAATGCCGTAACCGATTAAAGGTGCCGAGGCATCCTTCGTATCATTGTCATCGATTGGCCGTTCTCAGGCAAATCTAAATGTTCAATCATTCACTGCATCATTGTTATCGATTGACCTTTCTAAGGCAATCGAGGTATTCACTCATTCATTGTGTCATTGTTATCGATTGGCGTTCTCGTGCAAATCGAAGTGTTCATCATCATCATTGCATCATTGTTGTCGGTTGGCCGTTCTAAGGTAATCGAGGTGTTAATTTGGGACTCAAGGACGGCGTCTATCCGTGTGTTACTATCATCGTGTTGGCCGACTCAAGGCGGACACTATCATTCATTGTGATACGGCTTCGTGCGTGGCCGCCCTAATTGTGATACGGTGGATGCCGTGGCCGGCCCTAATTGTGATACGGTGGATGCCGTGGCTTCGCCCTAATTTTGATACGGTGGATGCCGTGGCTTCGCCCTCATTGTGATACGGCTTCGTGCGTGGCTTCGCCCTCATTGTTCTGACTTAATTTGTTTGACTTCAGTGTTTGTGATATTTGTTAATTTCCATTGAATGACTTTCGTGCCTTTTGTAAGGCCTTGGTATTTTCATTGGAGCCTTTGGGCATTATGATTCATATTAAATTCGATTACGGTTTGGTTCATGTCGTTTAATTCATTGTGGTATTACGTGATTATGATTCGCCGTTGGGCATTTATGTTCTAACACATCGAGCAGTATTAATAGTATGCCGTGGGCATAGTATTTCACGAATGCTCGGTTCTTACCTTGGTTTGTGAGCATCTCGTATTATTATCATCATTGTACGTTTCATTACGCCTTTGGATGCATATCATGTTATACATGTATTTGATGTTCATTATCTGGATGATCGACCCCGTAGGCGGAACATGTTTTCATGTTTTAGGTGCTTGCGAGGAGAGAGTTGAGGCACAGGGGCATGACGATGGCGACGGGGCATACGAGCGATACTAGTCCGAGTTGTTCATTGTTGGTCAGTCAGTTGGAGTGTACTCCAATCTTGTCAGTTGTTGTCGTGTTGTATTACCCGAACAGATGTTCGTGGATGCTGTTGTATTTCTTTTTGGCCATGTAGGCCACTTTTGTCATTGAAATTCCTTATCGGAATATTGTGTCGGATATCATGGTAGGGACCATGATTTTTCCTTTGTTGTTTAATTTAATGTATTTTTTTAGTCATGTTCGCCTGGTGGATCTCCTGGCGTGGGGTCCACGGCACTGTAATAACCCAATAGGATTTGGGGGTGTTACAGAAATGGTATCGGAGATTTGGGTTGTGAAATACCCTGAGATGTGAGTTATGTGGTCCTACCGACGCGGTAGTAGTGGGATTGTCAGGTTATGACAATCTAGTCAGTCAGGTTTTGTGAGTCGTAATATTAGTGCGACTGCACGAGTCATTCATTCATCGAGTCGTCGTCAGTGAAGACTAGTATCGCGAGACCTCAAAGCTTCGTATGACCTGTGTAAGGACTCGATTCTCTTTATGTTCATACATTCATCATGTCATTAATTGTTAATGCCTTGCTGAAACCTATATGCGATATTAGTGTTATGATTGATTCATGACTAATTGTTTTGGGACGTGTGGCTTGTGTAAGCATTAAGGATCAACTCATTCATCCGTTAATAATCCTCAATCATCATTCTGATCTTGTCGATCATGTTAATTCATTCATCACTCAGTCAATATCATTACTCAGTTAATTCATCACTCAGATAATTCATTCATCACTCGGTCAATATAATTACTCAGTTAATTCATCACTCAGATAATTCATTCATCACTCAGTCAATATCATTACTCAGTTAATTCATCACTCAGATAATTCATTCATCACTCAGTCAATATCATTACTCAGTTGATTCATCGCTCAGATAATTCATTCATCACTCAGTCAATATCATTACTCAGTTAATTTATCACTCAGTTAACTCATTCATCACTCAGTTAATTCATTCATCATTCAGTCAATATCATTGTTCAGTTGCTTCGTTCATCACTCAATTAATCTCATCGTTTAGCTAATTCACTTGTCACTCAGTCAATCTCATTGCTCAGTTAATTCATTCCTCATTCAGTCAATCTCATTGTTCAGTTAATTCATTAATCATTCAGCCCATCTCACGGTTCAGTTGTTGATCTTGAGGATCGAATTTGCAACCTTGTTAACTTGTTCAAGGTAATCATTTCAGGAATTTCATCAGGCAATCATGTTACCTCATTTGATGTTTCATACGGTCTTATCATACTCTGACGTAATGTCGACGATCATTTCATTAAACCATTAATGCATTCATTGTGTTAGAGCGTGTATGCTCATTATTGTCACTCTGTAACGTGATCATAATGCGATATTCATGCGGAATCTATAATCATCATGTGACTTTCCTACTTCAGTATGGATAGAGCTGTCAGAGGACGCAGGGGAAGAGGCCGCGGTGCGGGCCGGAACCCGGGATCTCGTGTGCATGCTCACACGAACGAGAGGGATATCATTAATTCATCAAATAGCGAGGCTACTCATTCGTCGAGATAATCATTCACCGTCAGGAGTCGTACTGCAGAAGCGGCTCACTCGGAAGGTGTTCGGGTTGACCCATTCATGTTTATGCAGGCATGATGGCCCGGATGACTCGGATGACGCGGATAGTGGAGACCATGCGGACCTCGATGGTTCGTGGTCCACCGCATGAGGATGCAGTGCCATTTCATGGACAGACCGGAGGAGTGAATCGATTGTTGGCGATATCTCTCGTCGATGCCGCCTACTTTTGAGGTTCGTCGGAACCGGTGATATTGTTCATTGGCTCGAGCATTTTGATAAACTCTTCGACATGGTTCAGTGTCCGGAAGGGAGTAAAGTGGCAGTAGCGGCTTATTACTTGAGTAAGGGCGCTTATTCGTGGTGGCTTTCTGTGAAACCCATCGATCGTGATTGTTTTTGGAGCGAATTCAAGACTCTCATGTTAGAGAGGTATTATCCGGCTCCACTTCGTGAAGCCAAGTTGTCAGAGGTTTTGAACCCCGAACCCGACGAGGACGAGGGTGTTATTGTCATTCTTTGAGAAGTTTCGGGGACTACTTGATTTGCTTCGTCAATTATCCGTCTTGAGGCGGATAAAATTAAGTATTTTAGCAAGAGGCTAAATCCGCGATTGAGGATGCGATTGTTCAATCACAATTGTAATTCACTTAGTGAGTTCATCGGGAAGGCTCTTGGAGCGAGCTTTTGATCAAGGAGCTTACTCGAAGCATCCTTGATTTCTTGGGTGAGAGGACTAGAATGTCGGCTCGTTCGAGAGGGACATCGGGCTCCGACGTCCAAGTCGTTTTCTAGTCGTCTTCGTCTTTGGGACAAGATCTTCCTCCCGAGCGACGAGTTCGACCGTTGTTTGCTTTAATTGTGATTCAAGAGTCACGTTAGTACCGGTGTACGGTGCCGGCTATTGTTTGTTTTTACGTGTGGGAGGAAGGGACACCGGAAATCTGCGGGGTTCTAGCGCCAGTAAATCTCAAGAGAGCTCAAGAGCCTCGAGGGATTTTGTTATTCCAGCCCGTACTTCATTCAAGGGGCCCTATCAGGCTTCGAGAGCCCGAGGTAAGGACATTCATCACCAGTTTTGAGTAAGTTAATTCTTGCTCGGTAGGAGGATAATCATTCATTTCATTGTCGTTCATTCATTCATATAATTCATTCATCATATATATCAATCATGTTGGGACTCATAATTATCAATTAATCATTCAATTCACGAGGAACGGCGGTTCCAATCACTTCAAGGAACTATCACGCACGACGTTATTAATTCACATTGGTAAGTCATTCTAAATCCTTGTCGGATTTGTAGTCATTTATCATTCATCATTCATTTTTGTCTCTTGCATTCTCGTGACCTTCTGAGATCTTAGTTAGCGGCGAGTTCATCGTCGGATATACCTTAAATCGTTGAGATAGAGGAAATCGATGATATGGGAGGATGTCGATGATGGGTACATTTGAGATGTAACCTTGTTTTTGGATGACTGTGTAAATCTATCCGTAATAATGTATCGTGACTGTGGATCATTTATTGTTGATCTATCTTATTATGATCATATTCGAGCATCGTGAGATTTGGGTCATTTGTTGGGAGTTCATCCCTCCGGCGTTGTGCTCGAGATTTCGTGATAATTTGAGGAATCGTTCACTGTGTTTCGAGACGTCAAGTCTTGGGGACTTGGGCTTGCGGTTGATTTAGTCCCGAGGACTATTTGGGCGTTATTGTTTTCAGATCGTGATGGATAGTTCATATCCCGAGTTGTTTACCCTCAGTTTCGAGGACGAAACTCTTTTTAAGGGGGGGAGTATGTAATACCCGGTTGTAAATTCATTTATTATCATTCAATGCTCGTCACTCAATTTTTTCACTCATTAATAATCATTCATCATTCATATTGATCGACTATGTGCACCATTCGGCGTATTTTGGGATCATCACTGTTTGAGATCGAGCCGAGATTATTGTCATCATCATCATCATGTTTTGATTTTCAGTTTGAGAGGTAGCGCACGCTACACATGGTAGTTAGCGCGCGCTAATGAGGTGCATGTAACGCACGCTATGATTCAAGATAGCGCACGCTAGCGCAGGTGAGGCGAGCAGTCCGGAAGGTCTTGGTGATTTGGGAAATTAAAGCGCACGCTACGAGTGGTAAATAGCGTCGCTAACTATCTTTGTAACGCACGCTAGGACTTGAGTAGCGCACGCCAGCGCTCGAAACGAGAGGACGATAGGTTACGGACTCCGAGATTTTGGATATCAACTATCGGGTAGCGCACGCTAACATAAGGTTAACGTCGCTAAGAACAATGTTAGCGCACGCTACCAAAGGTACTTAGCGCACGCTAACGATTCGATCGAAGTCTTGGACTACCGGTACAGCGTTAGCGCACGCTAACATCAGGAGTTAGCGCGCGCTAAGCTGGGACAGTATAAATAGGACAGTTCGGTCCAACCTTCGTCATTTCTTCATTTCTCAATCATTTCGGACGAGCTCGGGCGATTCGGAAAGGTCTTCTCGAGCTGCAATCATCTAGCATCATCTTCAAGCTCCTAAGTTGGATTAATCATCATCTAAATCAGTTTCATCACTCCAAATCAAGGTAATGATTCTTGGATCTAGAATTTTGGATCTTGGGTGTTTTGCTTTCGATCTCTTCGTGTAAATCGATATTATGTTGGAATATGTTAGATATGGATTATCTATCTTGGATACATGTATTTCTACGGATTTATTGGTGTAATTTTCGGAATTTGTGAATAATTGAGGAATTGTTCAAGAGCCCTTACGGGTTGACTTTGGAATTTTGGGGGTTTTCGACCAAATGTTGTTGAAATATCGTTCTAAGTATTCCTATTGGATTATTGATAGTATTCATGAGTTTTTGTGGGTTGAATCATTCATTGGGAGTTGGTTTCGGATGTAATTGAGTTTTGGTTGTAAACAATTGGAGATTGTTTACAACGCGTTTGTTTAAATGCCCTAATGAGTTTTGGGTATTGTTGTATCGACTTTTGAGTTGGTTGTGATCATGCTTGAATTCGTGTATTAAGAGAATTGTTGGTTTTTGTGTTGTTTAAGGTTGTTCGAGCGGCCGCTAATTTCATTAAGGACGTTGATTGTGGAAGTACCTTCTCGCCTTCGGTTTGAGGCAAGTTTTATACTTGTACTAGTCAATGAGCTAATGTCATCATGTATGTGTATGAATGTGTTGTATCATTCCGAGACTTAGTCTCTTCATGAATTCATTGATATCAAGAGATCGTTCGATACGATACCTTCCGGCAATTTTGCCAAATGGTTATTGTTGTTCGTTAACGGCCGATTCAAGGTATTGTAATACTCATTATTAATGTCATTGTCGATAGCCGGTTCGCGGTATCGATGTATCGATTGTTGTTAATATAGATGTCAATTTAAGACATCGTTGAGATCATTGTTATTCCTGTTTGGATCGTCATTAAAGCATGCGAGCCGATTAAAGGCATTGGCTTATTCATTTCTCACCTTCGTAAAGTCGGTAATCGATTAAAGGTGCCGAGGCATCCTTCGTATCATTGTCATCGATTGGCGTTCTCGTGCAAATCTAAATGTTCAATCATTCATTGCATCATTGTTATCGATTGACCTTTCTAAGGCAATCGAGGTATTCACTCATTCATCGTGTCATTGTTATCGATTGGCGTTCTCGTGCAAATCGAAGTGTTCAATCATCCATTGCATCATTGTTGTCGGTTGGCCGTTCTAAGCAATCGAGGTGTTAATTTGGGACTGTCAAGACGGGCGTCTATCCGTGTGTTACTATCATCGTGTTGGCCGACTCAAGGCGGCACACTATCATTCATTATGATACGGCCGTGCGTGGCCGGCCCTAATTGTGATACGGTGGATCACGTGGCCGGCCCTAATTGTGATACGGTGGATGCCGTGGCTTCGCCCTAATTGTGATACTGGTGGATGCCGTGGCTTCGCCCTCATTGTGATACGGCTTCGTGCGTGGCCGGCCCTCATTGTAATTCGGCTTCGTGCGTGGCTTCGCCCTCATTGTTCTGACTTGGTTTGTTTGACTTCGTGTTTGTGATATTTGTTAATTTCCATTTGAATGACTTTCGTGCCTTTTGTAAGGCCTTGGTATTTTCATTGGAGCCTTTGGGCATTATGATTCATATTAAATTCGATTGGTTTGGTTCATGTCGTTTAATTCATTGTGGTATTACGTGATTATGATTCGCGTTGGGCATTTATGTTCTAACATCGAGCAATTATTAATAGTATGCCGTGGGCATAGTATTTCACGAATGCTCGGTTCTTACCTTGGTTTGTGAGCATCTCGTATTATTATCATCATTGTCGTTTCATTACGCCTTTGGATGCATATCATGTTATACATGTATTTGATGTTCATTATCTGGATGGTGACCCAGTGGCGGAACATGTTTTCATGTTTTAGGTGCTTGCGAGGAGAGAGTTGAGGCACAGGGGCATGACGATGGCGACGGGGCATACGAGCGATACTAGTCCGAGTTGTTCATTGTTGGTCAGTCAGTTGGAGTGTACTCCAGTCTTGTCAGTTGTTGTCGTGTTGTATTACCCGAACAGATGTTCGTGGATGCTGTTGTATTTCTTTTTGGCCATGTAGGCCACTTTTGTCATTGAAATTCCTTATCGGAATATTGTGTCGGATATCATGGTAGGGACCATGATTTTTCCTTTGTTGTTTAATTTAATGTATTTTTTTAGTTATGTTCGCCTGGTGGATCTCCTGGCGTGGGGTCCACGGCACTGTAATAACCCAATAGGATTTGGGGGTGTTACAGGTTATGCTTGAGGGCTTATTGTGATTGAGTTTGATTGATAACGTGCGTGTTATTGTTTATTTGTGTGGTTATGGACTAGCGGAGAAAATTGTGTAACTTGATGTATCGAGTTGATAATTATGGTGACGTTTGTCTGTGTGCTTGATGTTTGAAACAATGTGGATACTTGTTGTGAGAAACGTCATATCCGGGAACCTCTGAGGGCGGGGCGTGCACTCCGGCACAGTGTCTGCCGCAATGTGCGGCTCCATATGGGTGGTGAACGCCGGTGTTACATAATGCGTGTGTCAAGGCGGCTCTTGCGGGAGTGATCGCGGCGCGGTGACATGTTCAAGGAGCGGCCAACATAGTGGAGTGAACGCCGGTACAGTGCGCAAGGGGCGCTGGCGAGCTTATTGGTTTCGGGTATTTGAGTGATAGCTAAGACCCAGATTCTGCGACGATGTTCGTATCTAAAATCTTTCAAACTCTCTCTTAAACGTTTGTCTTGATATAGACCGTGATTCGCGTTTTTGAAAAGTTTGTTTCAACTTGTTTTTAAAGCGTTGGTATCGGGGTTAATTAACCAAGGAGGTTTGTGAAATCTCAGGGTTAATGTCGGGGTCTTGAGCAGATATGTCGAATGAGAGATTGTGCCTTTGATTGTATTGTGGTGCTATTCTCGTATTGGGTCGAGGGCCCTGTGAAACGTTGAGATGATTGATCTCGTGATGATGTTAATTGGATTGGGTTGAGAAACCCGTGAGATGTTGTGATGATTTCGTTTGTATCGTGTTCTATAAATTGGATTGAGGATCTGAATAATGTTGACATATTTTCGTGCAATCATTTTCCATATCTTGGGTCGAGAACCCGAGAGCTCTTGAAATTATTTTCTAAAAGCATCCCCATTCGATTTTTGTTTAAAACCCCAAGACGACCCGAGTCATTAATAATGTTTTCAAACTATCTTATCAAAATACTTTTCCCTTTATAAGAATAGATTTACAAAGTAAATCTTTTGACTCCTTGGTTCGTTTAAAGTTTAATTGGTGTTACGTTCCATATAGAGAATATGACTATGTGATTATTTCTCACCTTGTGTATGCGAGTGCTATCTTGTGTTGACTATGGGAATGTATGGTTTGTGTTAAGGCTTCATTTGTTGAGTTTTGTCTTGTTATTATTCGTATATCTTGAACATTATGTACTTGCACTAGTAAAATTCCGATTTGCTAATCCCGAGTTTTCGGGGTGGGTGCTGTTATGCGCTCGAGTTTTGGCGGCTCGGGAGCGATCACGGGATTGGCTTGGAAGGAGATGGAGGACAACGATGCTAATCACACCAGAGTTAGAGTCTTTTCTTTTGTTTCATCTTGGTCGGTATTTTTCCCATTTGGTTAAGTATTCACCCTTGCAGGTGTAGTTTTCATTTATTGAATGGAGTCGTCATCCCCTTTTGTGTGAAAGTTTATTTTTGTCATTGAGATGTAAAATTCATTAGTTTCGATTGTATAATGACCTTGTCGGTCTGCGTTGTATTTAGATTGACCCGGTCGGTCAATCATTGTGTAGTCTAGTAGAGTTTAGCTTTGGTAGATCCTTGTGAGAAGGGCTACGGCGTGTAACATTTCCGGACGTATTCGGGGTGTTACATTTATGGTATCGGAGCTTAGGTTTGCGAAAAACCTAGGCCGTTGAGTCAAGTCCATGTCGGTGTAAGTCGCGCGCATCGAGTTGTGATTAGTATCGTGGTTCCGACATCATCTTAGGCAATCCGTGATGGTAAGCCTCCCGATCGTAAGTCCCCTTATATACGTATTTGATTATATTGTGCTAATATGTTTAATGTGAACTAGGAATTGGAACTTGTTGGTGATATTATTGTTTTAAGATATAACATGCGTATGCGGTCGAGTAAAAATGGTTATGTAATATGCTTCTAAGTCGAGCATATTTATTTGTTCTTGCACTTTATTAGAATAAATTTATGAATGTTAAATTTATCCATTGCGTGAATATTTTGAGATGGCTTTTGGTGTCTTGCAAACCGAGTTTTGATATTTTGATTTTGCGTTTTGATTGTATTCTTATGATGGTATTTGATATTTTATAAATGACTTTTGTGAGTATTTGAGAATATTACCGACATCGGCCTTTTTGGCATTTTGAACATTTTTTTAAATGATTTTTAGCACAGTGGGTTCGATGGCCCAGGCACCGTAGTATCACGAATATTTTAAAGTGGTGCTTTGAAATTTTCTAACGTTGTGGAAAGCCATGATTTAATGTCGTCATGTCAATTCGTCACGTATCTTGGTGGAAAATTCTTTCAAAATAAACGTTTTGGTAGGAGAGGGTAGATTTTCAAAATTGTGGTATTTGGGACTCAACACTTTTGAAATACTTCAAATTAGTTACAATTCATTTCCAATTTTCTTTTATACATCACTCGAAAATAAATTTTAGAGTCGTTGTATAAACTTCCTCTTCTGAAATAAAGGACAATATTTACAAGCTTTGGGCGTAACGTGACTCGCTCTCTTTTTCAAAAATTTGTTTTCATTAAGCTCATATATATATAATGATCATCCTAGTCGAAGGACCGGAGTTAACTTCATAAAACTTTATGCTTTACGATATTACCGTTATTCTATAGATGTTAACTAAACCTTGTGTTGATAAGTGTGGTATACTGTACGACTGATTATTTGATAATGCTGAAAGGTACTATCTGTATTAGTATGTCGAGCCTTGGCGGACGTAAGTGTGATGACGGAAGTGGAAACGACAAGGTGGTTCGTACGACAACTATCCATGCTACAGTGAAGGAGTATCGAGATCAAACGATATCCTATGAAATCTCCTCAGTGATCGAGCCCACGAGCGAAGCAAAGAGACCGAGGATATCGGGAAAATTTCTGGGCGGTGAAGAGACTAAGGCTCCCAAGCCCTCACATCGTTCGAAAGCGTCATCTTCGCGGTCGGGAGTGAGCAGGAAATCCCAAACCAAAGATCGGTGACTCGCGGTAAGAAGAGAAGATGTTTCAATCAGAATCGCTGGGACATGTTCGTGCAAATTGTCCCTCTCCACTCTTGACTTGTTACCGGTGTGGGTGTGAAGGTCATCGGGAGAAACACTGTGAGACAGTTTCCGAATTGGCAAAGAATGCCGCCCTGAGAGAGAGCAGAGCTAGTGATCGGGAAGTGTCCCGAAACCCTATGTTTCCTTCTGAAGATCCTAGCATGGGAGAATGAAGATTTTGTTCTATGTCTTAAACGTTGCTGTTTCAAACAATCGTGACTTCGATCGTATTTCGTTTCATTGCTTTACGTTTCCAACCCTTGTTGTTCTAAGTTTCGGGGTCGTAATATCTTTTTAGTATGTGGGAATGTGTTACCCGTACTTTTCTTGATATTTTCAGTATTGTGTGACCTTTCATTGTTGGTAATTCAATTGTTACCCGTACTTGTTTCTATCGCATAGCCGTTTTAGTCGGGTGCGACTTGTTGTAGCGTACGTTTCTTCGATTAAATGTGTACATGTGATGTGGTATGTGATGCGTCGTTAATTGCTCGTTATTGTTTGAAACATAGTCGGTGGCGTTGCGTTAGTCGTCGTGGGGCGTGTTTTCACGCCGTATATTCCTTTGCGTTGCTTGTAACGTTTCACCGTTAGGCACGATTTTTTTTCGGTTCTTGTGTATCTCGTTGAGTTTTCCTGGCGGGATATTGCTTCGACCTACTTGATTTAAGTTTCGGGACGAAACTTCTTTTAAGGAGGGTAGAATGTAATATCCGCAATTTCGGATTTCCGGTAATTTTCTTTTTTCGGCGGAAGTCCGTTTCGACGACTCGCTTGGGACCGTCTCATCATTCTGAGAATGATTAATTGCATTTTTGTCATCGAGTTCGTTTCGGTATTGTTTTGTTGAGTTCCGTGTTTCTTAACGACTTTTCCGCACTCGAGTTCGATTCTTGTGAATCTCGTTCAAATTCTTGTTTGAGTTTCCGTAAGTCCGTTTAACTTTGTTAGACGTGTTGTGAACTTCGGTTTGGTTATTCGATCACATATCGTGATTTTCGGACGTTTGGGCCATTTTCGTAATTTCCCAAAGTTTGGGGTAATCACTTTCCGTTGTCGAATTTCGAGCCTTGGGTGGTCGGAATCATGTGTTCTCTCGGTGTTCGGATTCTTCCTTACGAGTACTTCGTAACCGTGCTTTCGGTTTACGTTGTGTCCGAGTTTGGGATTTTCGGACCGTCGGATCGACCGAGTCTGGTGGCCGGACACATGCGAAACGGCCACAGAAGCAGCGGCGCCTGGGCCGTGTCTTCTTGCGCCGGTCGGCCAGGACCAGCAGCTGCCGAGACACGGCCGAGACACCCGGGCCGGTCTGGGCCGTTTGCTGCGCCGTGTCCGTGGGTATAAATATGGCGGAAGCGATCGGGTTTTTCTTCATTTTTCTCACTCGTTTCATACCCTTCCGCGGCTGGAGATTTCATGATCATGGAGGGATGTTGTTAGGGGTTAAATCCATGAAGATTTGGAGTTCATAACATCGATTAATCCTTCCATAACTTGCTCCGATCGACCGAATCAAGGCAAGTTTTCTTAAAATCTAGTTTTGGGGGTTTTAGTTGATTTTGTCCGATTTGATCGTTTTAACTCATATTTCTGATGGATAATTGTAGATTAAGTAGTATTATATCATTTTCATCATCTTTCCACGGTTTTACCATTTCCGATTCGTCGTTTATATGAACTTTCGTTTGACGCCTTCAAGGTGTCCGGGAAAATGCCGCAGAGAGAAAATTGGTCGTTTTGCGATGTTTTCCTCGTGTGATTTGTTGTTTATTTGATGATAGGATACTAGGGACGAATTCCCTACAAAAATCTAGTGTTGAGCCTTTCCGATCGCCGTTTTCATTGGAGTTCCGGATTTCTCCAATCAACCGCATTTTCTGAAGTATTCGCGAGAGATTTCCAAGGCAAGTACCTTGATATACGAATTGTAACTGCGTGAAATCATTGTTGTCGAAGTGTATGAATTTATACGGATGTATAAATGTATATATATATATATGTGCATGTGTATATATATATATATATATATATATATATATATATATATATATATATATATATATAGGGGAGGGTTATAATAGAAACCACTCCCTATGTGTTAACTAGGAACCAATCTACACTCTTGATCGAATTTATTTAGACGCCTCAGATTGATTTCATTTTATTTAGTTATGAATATTGAATTGCTTAGTATCTCTTATAAATTGCTTAGTAACTCCTATGAAGGGTAGTTATGGATTTGGCTTATAACTCTCTAATTATCTCATGCAATGATTATGGAAAAG
This sequence comes from Orobanche coerulescens, assembly GCA_033398695.1. NCBI lineage: Eukaryota > Viridiplantae > Streptophyta > Magnoliopsida > Lamiales > Orobanchaceae > Orobanche > Orobanche coerulescens. Next base: position 173,246,438 of record CM065808.1, read on the forward strand.
TAATTATGACATTAATCATCTTCCTATATATATCCATAATCAAGCATATGTTTATTAGGTGCTTAAATTATTGTGATATCAAGGAATTTATCTAAATTCGTATTTATAAGGTTCTTAATTCGTATTATTAAGCTTGTTATTATAATTTTAATCAAACAATGAATATTAGTTGCTTACCTTATACATAATTTAAGCTTACATACGACTACTACAATGCTTATAATTTTATTATGGCACTGAAGATTTAATTATATTGGTATATATAAAGGTTCTTGTAATAATTTATTAAGCAAGAGGTATGCTTATTTACACAAAATCAAATATTTAGTTTTGATTGTATAGCTTGCTATTTTTTAAAGTGATACAGTTTTCTATTTAATGGCTTATCGATTGCTTATTTATAATCAAATTGATGCTTAAATCATATAAATACAAAAGTTTTATTGTTGGTTAATTTGCCTACATGTTGCGCTTTGAAGCAAAAGTTTTTACGAAATTAATGTCTATCTATTTTTTTAATTTAAATTTGTAAATTGAATTTATATTATTTTAATGTAAATTTACCTATAATTTACATGGAGATTGTAGTGTTGGTTGTATATGGAGGTTTTGTTTACAAATTTACACTTAAATGTGGTTTATTTTGGTTGTGTGAATTGCTTAGATAATAAATTTTGAATTGCTTATTAATAATGAGAAAGATATGTTTACTTTGAATTGCTTAATTAGATAATTTTTATTGGTTAAGATAATTGGATTGCTTATTTATAGTTATTTGCTTACATTGCTTATTTACAATAAGAATGAGGCTTAAAATTTGCTTACACATTGCTTACCGATAATCTTGAAAGTGTTGGGTTAGTCGAATAGATAAAAGTTTATTTTCAGTTAATAATATCGAAATGGGTGAACGACAAAATAAGGAGAAAAGAAAGATTGATTTTTTTTATTAAAACAACACAATAATCTGTAAAAATATCCACCAAAATGAGAGATGAGAGTAATGGAATAGAAAATTTATGATTGAGAATAGATTAATGAACCTACCAATTAAGGATTCTACGGTTACCATTAAGCTTAAGTTACTATAATGCCATTTTGTATAATAAAATGAATGAAACAAAAATGAAAGCAGTAAATATCATCCGTTGATTTAAAAATTTGAATGGATTAGATTAGTTCCTAGTTAACACATAACAAAAAGTTTCTATTTGAACTCTCCTCTATATATATATATATATATATATAGTTTTATACATGTATATATATTTATATGTTAAATATATGTATGTATATACATATATTGATAAGCGCCTATATTGGTGAATGACGAGTGATGAATACTAACACTATACGACGTACTCGACTTGGATTGATGGGTAAACTATATTTATTCTTATAATATAGTAAGGTTATATATATATATATATATATATATATATATTCGGTTGAGTCGCAATATAGGGATATATGTGTGGTGTTGGTTGGTTATGCTTGAGGGCTTATTGTAATTGAGTTGATTGATAACGTGCGTGTTATTGTTTATTTGTGTGGTTATGGACTAGCGGAGAAAATTGTGTAACTTGATGTATCGAGTTGATAATTGTGGTGACGTTTGTCTGTGTGCTTGATGTTTGAAACAATGTGGATACTTATTGTGAGAAACGTCATATCCGGGAACCTCTCGAGGCGGGCGTGCACTCGGCACAGTGTCTGTTGCAATGTGCGGCTCCATATGGGTGGTGAACGCCGGTGTTACATAATGCGTGTGTCAAGGGGCGGCTCTTGCGGGAGTGATCGCTGGCGCAGTGACATGTTCAAGGAGCGGCCAACATAGTGGAGTGAACGTCGGTACACAGGTGCGCAAGGGAGGCGCCTGGCAGGCTTATTGGTTTCGGGTATTTGAGTGATAGCTAAGACCCAGCTATCGAACGATGTTCGTATCTAAAATCTTTCAAACTCTCTCTTAAACGTTTGTCTTGATATAGACCGCGATTCGCGTTTTGAAAAGTTTGTTTCAACTTGTTTTTAAAGCGTTGGTATCGGGGTTAATTAACCAAGGAGGTTTGACGAAATCTCAGGGTTAATTAATCGGGGTCTTGAGCAGGATATGTCGAATGAGAGATTGTGCCTTTGATTGTATTGTGGTGCTATTCTCGTATTGGGTCGAGGGCCCCTGTGAAACGTTGAGATGATTGATCTCGTGATGATGTTAATTGGATTGGGTTGAGAAACCCGTGAGATGTTGTGATGATTTCGTTTGTAGTGTTCTATAAATTGGATTGAGGATCTGAATAATGTTGACATATTTTCGTGCAATCATTTTCCATATCTTGGGTCGAGAACCCGAGAGCTCTTGAAATTATTTTCTAAAAGCATCCCCATTCGATTTTTGTTTAAAACCCCAAGACGACCCGAGTCATTAATAATGTTTTCAAACTATCTTATCAAAATACTTTTCCCTTTATAAGAATAGATTTACAAAGTAAATCTTTTGACTCCTTAGGTTCGTTTAAAGTTTAATTGGTGTTACGTTCCATATAGAGAATATGACTATGTGATTATTTCTCACCTTGTGTATGCGAGTGCTATCTTGTGTTGACTATGGGAATGTATGGTTTGTGTTAAGGCTTCGCATTTGTTGAGTTTTGTCTTGTTATTATTCGTATATCTTGAACATTATGTACTTGCACTAGCAAAATTCCGGTTGCTAACCCCGAGTTTTCGGGGGTGGGTGCTGTTATGCGCTCGAGTTTTGGCGGCTCGGGAGCGATCACGAGATTGGCTTGGAAGGAGATGGAGGACAACGATGCTAATCACACCAGAGTTAGAGTCTTTTCTTTTGTTTCATCTTGGTCGGTATTTTTCCCATTTGGTTAAGTATTCACCCTTGCACGGGTGTAGTTTTCATTTATTGAATGGAGTCGTCATCCCCTTTTGTGTGAAAGTTTATTTTTGTCATTGAGATGTAAAATTCATTAGTTTCTGAATTGTATAATGACCTTGTCGGTCTGCGTTGTATTTAGATTGACCCCGGTCGGTCAATCATTGTGTAGTCTAGTAGAGTTTAGCCTGGTAGATCCTTGTGAGAAGGGCCTACGGCGTGTAACATTTCCGGACGTATTCTGGGGGTGTTACATCCGCGGAGAGAAGTGGAGTTCAACATCGAATTAGAGCCTGGAGCCGCTCCTATTTCCAGAGCACCCTACCGTATGGCGCCGACCGAGATGTATGAACTAAAGAAGCAATTGGAGGAATTATTGCAGAAGGGTTACATTCAACCTAGCATTTCTCCTTGGGGAGCGCCCGTTCTCTTTGTCCGGAAGAAAGATGGATCCCTCCGATTATGTGATTACATGGAGCTAAACAAGGTGACGATCAAGAACAAGTATGCTATACCTCGGATCGACGACTTGTTTGACCAACTGCAAGGGGCCAGAGTATTCTCTAAGATCGATCTGCGATCAGGTTACCATCAGTTGAGAATTAGGGAATCGGACATACCGAAATCTGCTTTCAGATCCCGGTACGGACACTATGAATTTGTGGTAATGCCATTCGGACTTACCAATGCTCCTGCGGTATTTATGCAATTGATGAATCGGGTATTCTTAGAATACCTAGATAAGTTTGTGGTCGTTTTCATTGATGACATCTTGATCTATTCGAAAGACCCCGAGGAGCATGCCGAGCATTTGCGTGTTGTTTTGAGCACCTTGAGGAATGAACAGCCTTATGCGAAACTTTCCAAATGCGAGTTCTGGCTTAGGGAAGTAACCTTCCTTGGGCATGTGATATCAGCTGACGGAGTTCAGGTGGACCCGAAGAAAGTCGAAGTAATCTTGGAATGGGAATCTCCTAATAACGTGAAAGAAGTCCGAAGCTTCTTAGGACTTGCTGGATATTATCGCCGTTTTGTAGAGGGATTTTCCAAAATTGCTCGTCCGCTCACTCAGCTGTTGCAGAAGACTCAGAGATTCGTGTGGAATTAGAAATGCCAGGCTAGCTTTGATGAACTTAAGAGGAGACTGACGACAGCGCCTATACTAGCGTTACCAGATGGGATTGATGGATTCATGGTATATGATAAGTGTCAGTTTTATACACTTATCCATGGTTTGTATTGATAAATATCACCCATAATTGAGCTAGTCTACTCGTTTTTTGCTTTTAATTAATTAGTTTTTAATAATTTTATTTTAATCGGATGATGATGTAAATCTAATCTTAATCGGATTGAATAACTGATTTACTCAAGAAATAACATGTTTATTAAATATTCTCTTTGTTGAATTTTGATATATTCATGTTGTAGGGCTTTCAAGAGGCAATTCGGCGGTCTTTAGGATTCAAAATCATAGTTATATATCAAAAGTTATCATCCGAAGAAGATTTGGGGCAAAACGCAAAGTCGAGAAAGTGCAAATTTGGCAACGTAACTCTCAAAGCAACCGGTGAGCAAATTGACGAAGCGAGTTACGGCCGTAACTCAGATGTTACGGCCAGTAGTAAGTCATCCAAGTTACGCCGTAACTCCTTAATGTTACAGTAGTAACTCTTGACATTGTGATAATTTGTCTAATTTTTTATACTTTTTGTGTATTATTGAGGGGATGGCTGGCATTGATCCGATCTATTGTAATAATGCTGGGGTTTTGGAGCTATTAGATGACTTTAGGTGTATAAATAGACCCCTTAGATCCTTCATCATTCATCATTCATCATATAATTTTTCCACTTTTTGTAATATTTTCTTTTTGTGTGAAGAACACACTTGTGTTCTTGAGTGATTTGTGTAAGTGTGGTATAGCATATGTTGTTCAGAGAGTTTATTGCTTCTTTCTCCTTTATGTACTAAGGGAGTGAGGATCAATTCTTTCTCTTGATTCAACTAATAATGACCACCAAAGCTTGTATTATGTATATTAAACCCTTCATGGGCTAAGTTACCTTTAGTTGGGATTATAAACAAGGTTAGTCATGTTATTTATGTTTGTATAAAGATCTATTGTGAATTACTTCCTCCGTTCTATTATTATTGCAACGTGTTGACTATTACACTATTCACATACTGTTTTTTGACCATCTTTTGTGATTCATACATATAAAAAAAAATATAGTCATGTGAGATCTTGTTAGATTCACCACGAAATATATTTTCAAAATATCAAATTTTTATAATTTTTAAAAATAAATAATTAAAGATATTAATATTCAAAGTTGTGCATTGGCAATCGTGAAAGTCCAGATGTTGCAATTATAGTAGAACAGAGGTAGTACTTATTATTGTGTGTGATTTTAATTGTTTTAACAATCTTTATTTATTTGGCCAATAAATGACGATATTTATGGTCTTCATATGTTTCGAAAGAAAATATGTTTGATTAGATCAAATGATCTTCACTCTAAGTTGTTATAGGGGATAGAAATATACCTCTAGACCTTAGATGATTCTCTGAGTTATTTTCATAAAACCTAACGCTATGTATTGAAGCCAATCAACATAGAAATATAGTGGATTGATTCAATATGTAAGGGGCGTTTTATAGTTCGAAAGAGAAACCGTCTTTTTAAGGAAAATCGAATCTACACAACATAATAAGTAAATTCATCTTATGATCTCCTATACATCTTCTATAACTAATGACGAACTAAGTTTGTAATCCCAACTATTTCATTTTATCGTTAATCAATCTATTATTATTGCAATCTTTTTATTTCCTTAAAATATTAGAACTATTATTGCATTTTCTTTGCAATTATTAAACCAAACTCTTTAATTGTGTGTTTCACTCATCTTAGTATCTATAAAAATAGACTAATAGTGTATAATTCAAATTATAACCAAATTTCCTCGTGGGATCGATAAACCGGACTCAAAAAGTCCACTTACTACTTGATACGATATCGTGTACTTGCGATAGTTACACTAAGAACTTGTCAGTATACAGCGATGCTTCAAATCAGGGTCTGGGATGTGTATTGATGCAAAAGGATAGGGTGATTGCCTATGCCTCTCGATAGTTGAAACCATACGAAGTTAATTACCCGACTCATGATCTGGAGTTAGCAACTGTAGTCTTTGCTCTAAAAATTTGGCGACATTATTTATACGGCACTCATTGTCAGATCTTTACAGATCATAAGAGCCTCAAGTATATTTTCAGTCAGAAGGAATTAAACATGAGGCAGAGAATGTGGTTGGAATTGATCAAGGATTACGATTTGAAAATCCTCTATCATCCAGGCAAAGCGAACGTGGTAGCTGATGCACTGAGCCGTAAACCTGTTTCTCTTCGAGTGTTGGAAGCGCTCACGTCCCAAACCAGCATTCAACGAGAACTGATCCGCGAAGGAATCGAAGTGTGGTCGCGAGGAGTCGAGGGCAGCGTGTGTGATGGAACTAACTTCGCGTCGTTGGTGGAAGAAATCAAATCTAAGCAATTGGATGATTCTCTGATTCTTCGATTATGTGTGAAGTGAACAAAGGAAAGGCCCGAGATTCGTGATGCGGGATGATGGAGTTACGAGATTTGAGTCGACTTTGCGTTCACGATGATGATGTTTTGGGGACAGACAATTACGAAAGAAGCTCACAACGCGCCCTATTCTATTCACCAGGCGTGATAAGATGTATAAGGATCTAAAACAAAACTTCTGGTGGGGAAATATGAAGAAGGACGTAGCAGAATATGTTTCGAAGTGTTTGACTTGTCAGCAGGTTAAGATTGAACATCAGCGACCTGCCGGAATGTTGAAGCCACTTCTGATCCCTGAGTGGAAGTGGGAGGATATATCGATGGATTTCATCACCAATATGCCAAGGACCAAGACGGGAATGAACATGATTTGGGTTGTAGTTGATCGACTAACCAAGTCGGCTCATTTCCTAGGAATTAAAGACACTTGGGGACCCGAGAAATTGGCGCGAGTATTTATTTCAGAGATAGTCCGATTGCATGGTACACCGAATACCATTATTTCGGATCGAGATGGTCGCTTCGTATCGCACTTTTGGAAGGCAGTTCACAGGGCTTTGGGAACCGAACTGAACTTTAGCACGGCTTATCATCCTCAGATGGATGGTCAGTCCGAAAGGACTATTCAGACAGTAGAAGACATGCTTAGAGCTTGTGCCTTAGACTGGTCAACCGACTGGGAAGTTCATTTGCCCTTGATTGAATTCACCTACAATAATAGTTGGCATGCTTCCATTAAGATGGCACCGTTTGAAGCGTTATACGGAAGAAGATGTAGATCCCCCTTGTGTTGGGATGATTCTTCTGACTTGATTGGGACGGAACCAGAGTTGATAGTTCAGACTCAAGAGAAGGTAGCTCTAATTCGGGAGCATTGTTGCCCGCAGTCGGCGAAGTCTTATGCAGATGTGCGTCGTTGCCCGTTGGAGTTTGAGATTGGGGATCACGTGCTGTTGAAGGTTTCTCCTACCCGGGGAATTTTACGTTTTGGAAGGAAAGAAAAGCTGAGTCCGAGATATATCGGACCATTTGAGATCCTCGAGAGAGTTGGGGATTTATCATACAGGTTGGCCTTGCCGCCATCGCTGAGTCACGTTCACAATGTGTTTCATGTATCCCAGTTACGGAAGTATGTACCAGACCCCAGTCATATCATTGATTTCGGCGAGATCGAGATGGCTAATGATGGATCGTTCGAGGAGAAACCAATCAAGATACTTGAGAGTCGGATCAAACAATTGAGGAATAAAACAATATCCCTGGTTAAAGTGCAATGGTCACGACACGGAGTCGAAGAGGCCATGTGGGAAACGGAGGATGGTATGAAGACTAGATACCGGAGTTATTTTCATCTTAAGTTTCGGGACGAAACTTCTTTTTAGGGAGAGGGGATGTAATACCCGAGATTTCTGATGTGTATTTGAACCTCGTGATACTGTAGTTATTTCATTTTGATCTGAGTATTTTCCTCCGTATTTCATAATCCTGTGTTGTTGAGCGTATGATTTCATGCATGTTATTCATACTTGCATTTTTGTGCACTTGTAGCGCACGCTAACATCTTAGCATTAACGCGCGCTAATTGAGTTAGCTAGCGCACGCTACGAATGAGTTGTAGCGCGCGCTACACGTAGTCAACTTGATTAAGACAGGGTGTTAGGTGAGATCAGCCGCGGATTTTGGTCGGGACATGTCGGGATGTATCTGGACGGCTTTTGGAAAAGTCGAGTCAACGGTGCTTAGCGCACGCTAATGTTATGAGGCTAGCGCACGCTAAGTCTAGTACAGTGAGGTCAGTGAACTTTCGTTCAGCCGTTAGCGCACGCTAATAATAGTTGTTAACGTACGCTAATTGTTGATTTTAGCGCACGTAAAATGTTTAGCGTACGCTATGCGAGACCCGTCAGTCGATGGTCGCAAGCCGTTAGCGCACGCTAGGATAGAGCCGTAGCGCGCGCTAATAACCATTTTCTATATATAGGACATCACCCTTCTGCATTTTTCAGATTTCACCACTTCCCCTACTCGATTTCTGAGACTTAGAGAGTCACTCTCTCCATCCTAAACCTCTCATATCATCATCCTAGCTCGAGTTTGAAGATTTTAGACCATTGGAAATTGGTGTTCAAGCTCTCGGTATTGAAATTCTTCAAGTTCCTCCTTGTTCTTCACCAACTGGATTAAGTATTCTTAAGGATGTTTTGAACATGTTTTGAGATTATCTAGTCAGTTAAATTCGTGCGTGGTCGAACATCATGTTGTTAGAAGGATATTTTCGATGTTTCGGTACTTCTTCATCGTATAGAACATTGAACCTTGTAGTGTTTGAACTCCTAAGCACAATCATGAAGCTACAAAACCGATTATGGCTAGTTTATGGAAATTATCAAGTTCTTATATATTACATAATGGAATTATACGTATTGGGACATGGAATGGATTGAACTTATGATATTTTTCTTGAAGATGAAGATGATGTATCAAGTGAACCTAGTAATCAAGTTCTTGCGATGTTCTACGGAGTAATTTCGATTTATTGATTGGTTTGGATAAATGAAGAACATGATTAGAATCATTGTAAGAAGAATTATCCTGCGATGTATTGAAGAATCCAACCGTAGAATACATTTGATCTTAGGTAGGATACTACGTGTTTTTGTCAGGTTAGTATCCTAATGTTGATTCAAATCCGAATTGATATAGGGCAGCGTAGTAAGCTCATATGTTTGAGTATATCCAGCTCTTTTTGATGTTCTTGATGATTAAACCGATTATCCGAAACCGTTAGTTATACCGGTGTTATTATTCGTTGAAGGTTCGAGTTTTGGTGGATTGATCGAGTGAGAGTTCTTCGAGCTGGTTGAAGATTTCTTCTTCGTAGTAACAACCCTTATCGCCATTCTAAAGCAAGTATCGTAATTTGTTAATGTTGGTATTTTGAGCATGCATGTGGTTTATTCATGTTGTTGAACATGGGATTTATTTCGTTGAATTGTATGATATTCATTATCGAATGTTTATATGTTCATGTTGATGGACATAGCGATTTTGCATATATGTATGCATGAGTTGTGTTTGTGTATGTTGTGCGATCTATGCTGAGGGCGCTGGATCGGATGTCCACCTCGTGTTGGTCCGACGGGATCATCTTGGGATCTATGCTGAGGGCGCTGGATCATTGGACGGGTTTTTCCACCTCGTGTTGGTCCGTCGGGATCATCTTGGGATCTATGCTGAGGGCGCTGGATCATTGGAATACCCATATTATGTTAATGGAATCTTGTGGATTCGCATTGATGGATTCCGGTAGCGGAAGTCCGTGTTGTGTATTTTGTTATGTATTGTTGTTGCATATTCGATTTGTTTAAATATGATACTTGTACTAGCATCGTTTTGCTAACCCCTTCGGGGGTGGATATTTGTTTTGATGTTCAGGTAGCCGAGGAGCGGGAAAACAGCCACAGTACCGACGTGACGACGAAAGGGCTCAGTGATGTTTATTAGTATTGTGACTTGTCTTTTGGATTATTTTCAGTACTCGAGTACGTGTGTTTTATTAATATTTCGAGATGGTTGTATTAATGAACTCATTTGATCTGTTGAAAACGGTTTTGTGTTTTGAACTTTTATGGCACTGTTGTATTATATTTACATTTCTTCAAATTAGCCTTGTAAATCCTTACTTAAAGGGTTTACGGCACTGTAATTATTCCGAATATCTCGGGGTGTTACAGATTATGGTATCAGAGCTAAGATTCATGGATATCTTGGCAGTCGGGTTTTTGGGTCTGTTTACGTTATTTGATTTACGGGTCGTTCGTAACATCACTGTTCAGCCAGCGTCGTCATGTGGACCGTGGTTGTAAGGCCCAGTTCTTTTGGACTTATTTTTGATTTTGATTCGATTCGATTCGATTCGAGTCCATTCGGCTCGATTCGATTCGATTCGATTCGAGTCCATTCGATTCGATTGATTCGATTCGATTCGATTCATTTCTTCTTCTTCTTATTATTATTATTAATCTTAATTATTATTATTGTTATTATTACTAATAATATTACTATTATCGTTGTTGTTGTTAATTACTATTATTATTATTATTTACCATTATTCTTATTATTATTTACCCTTAATATATATTTGATTCGATTCAATTGATTCGATTCGATTCGATTCGATTCGATTCGAATCCATTCGATTCGATTCGATTCGATTCGATTCATTCGATCCGAAAAGAGCGAGCTAAGTCTCCTAGTCTCTTATACTACCGTTGTACTTAATTTCTGTTTTGTGAATATTGTCGGGCTTTATTTTTGAAAATTTTGCCCTGAATATTGAGTAAGTGTGTTTACAGTATGTTGAGGGGAGGACGTGGATGCGGACGCGGTCGTGGACGCGGACGTGGTAATGTGAGATAGGAGGATTCAGCGACTACCCCAGAATTATCGGCTAGTCGAACCGACTCCCATTCTGGAGGACAACAAGGATCAGAGAATGACAACGCAAATCCCAACATGCCGGGAGTGCTTCAACATGTGGTTGCTCAGATAAACCAGTTCGCTCAGGTAGTTGACCGCATGCAGACGGCAATGGGACAGCAGCATAACGAGGATAATCGAGGAGACAGATGGCTTACTGAGGTGGTCAAATTGCACCCACCAAAATTTGACGGTTCTGCTGAGGCACCTACTTGGGATCATTGGCTGAAGGAGTTAGAGAAGATATTTGTGGGGGTTAAGTGTCCCGAGGACCGAAAAGTTCCTATTGCCCATTATTTTCTGACTGGAGAGGCTTTTGAATGGTGGGAAGCTATTCGACCTGAGAATCATAATGCTGACTGGATGGAATTCAAACAAATGATGGAAGCACAATATTGTCCTCGTCCAGTTAGAGAGGCAAAAATCCGAGAGTTTTTCTCACCGCAGAGTTCGGAAGCATCTGTGACAGACATAATCAAGACTTTTAATCATCAGCTGACTTGTGTGCGACACTTGGTCAGGACGGAGGCTGAGAAGATTTTTCATTTCGATACGCGGATGAAGCCGGAGATTCAGCAGTACATGTCCGGATTCGAGTGTACTACGTTGCGACAGTATCAAGACAAAGCGCTGGCCTACGACATGAAAGAGGCAGCGGTGGAGATGTGAAATGGTGAAATGGTGGACGTGTTGTTTGATGTCATTCTATAATATCTTCAAAATTTAATATGCAATGTATTTAGTCAAATTATTTTATTTCTTCAAAATACTCCCACTAAAACAAAATACCATCAATATACAACATTTGTAATTTTAGTGGGCTAAAATCCCATTTCGCACAATCCTAAACTCAGCTTTGGCATGACACCTAGAATTGAGCTACTTTAGGTGGATAACTCTTTATCGATTACATCATATGTAACTCTTAGATTATATTCATGGGATTTGGCATCGTATGCCCAAGCATGTTATAATCCCATCTTATGCCTTAAGGTTCAAAACTCTTTCGAATTCTTAGTTCATTAAAACACATAGGTATCACCATTACCTATCCTACCTTACTAAGATAATTCGAGCGCCCAGATTTGGCATGACCCACTCAACATGATCGAAGTCTTTATAGGTGTTTTTCAAATGAACGGCATTTTAAATTTTTAACGAGGGATTTTTATCTATGTTAATGTCTAACATCACATACATGCATAAATTTAAACATACATCGCATCACATGACAATTAAAAGCATAGGACCGTGTATAGAATGACCATAATCCTAACGTGATTTTCATGAGCCAACATGAAAATCACAAAGGTCAATCTAAAGGGTGAAATTGGTCTTCATTGATCTTCCCAACTCCTTGGAACGTCATACGCGATCAATTTGCTCCTCGAGTCCGTCATTCTCGTCCTTCTTATTAAATAATAAATCATAAGCGGCCTCTAGCAAGATATTATGATTACCCAAATAATATAAGTTAATAGTCCATTAAACCTTTTAACGTGTCAAATACCTTTGTCACGCGATATCATATTTGAACTAAGTCATGGAGATTGTCATACTTATTATGTTCAAATGCTTTCTCGATCTTAAGTAGACTGATTGAATCAAATGACTCTTCATTTGAGCATGGCCATGCATTTCATTCAGTCCTACTTATCGAGGGGGCCAGCAGATATCTCTCCCACTAAAGAGAGGGACAAATCCCCATCTTGATTATTTATTGCCCTCTACATGACTCCCACTAATCCTGATCGCTGACCTTTATGATCACCATGTTTCAGATGACGTTGGATTACGTCAAGGCATATCAGTTATCATGTTGAACTCTATGATAATCTCATGTTCAAGGATTTATTGACATACTGTTATATTGAGATTCACTTATGATATTTCCATGCAATGATCTCAATGCGGGTCTATCCAGTATTAGTTCTCCAACCAATACCCATAAGATTGATCCGTACCATACGCATAATCATCCGATGATTATCAATCAAACTTATACTAGTATATTAATCACTTGAGTCTCTACTCAACGCGATTGTACCATGGACATTTGAATAATCTTATTATTCATGAATAACTATTATTTTATTATTATAATATTAAAACATGCACACATTATAATAATCAACGAGAAATAAATGATATCAAATAACTTTATTTTAATGTGACAATTACAAATCTAGGCACATCGAATGTCCTAGGGTACTATTCCCAACACATCCTTGACCACGACGCCTGCCACGTCCAGTCCCCTGTTCGTTGGGGTAATTTCCATCCTTCACTTTACCATAATTGGACTCGGGATTTTTCTTTGTCCCAATCGGCCTGACATTATTGCTCACTATCACTTTGTTATGCTCTGAGCCACTTGCAGTAGGTTGATTAGCTTGTTGAATGTAGTGATATGTTTGGTACCATACTCCAGCCTATACTAGTTCGCTAGTATATGGGCAGAAGTAGGGAATGTGGAAAGAGTTTACTAGATCATGTCATCTTTTGTGATGTCCTTCCACAAAAATTTAGGCGTACCTTGAGGCGAAGCATATCTTTGTTGAAATCGTTGCTCGTTTATAATCAAGCAAGCGGATTTCATTCCACTGCACAGTCAACTCTGGGAGCAAAGTGTTGTGAATTTTCCCAAATCGGCCCTTAAGGGTATCCCACAGTTCTTTGGGGGATTTCAACTGCAGATATTCCCATCTCAGGCTGGGGTTGATGTGTCGCCTAAGAAACATTAGTGCACTAGCTTTGATTTTGTCAGACGGTGCATCGCCCGTGGTATCAAAGATTGTGGCACTGTAGTCCTTAGCAACAAATGTGGTCTCAACGGCGGAGACCCATCTATGGTGCTCAAAGCCTTCTGAGTCCAATATGTCAAATTCGGGACGAGTTGGATCAGCCATCTTGATACAAGAATACGGGAAATGAGTTTTTTACGGCTTACCATGAGTGCTTTTCATGATAAAATTTCGATAATGGGAGCATATTATTTTTCTGAACCAAGATATGGTCAAAATTACTTCCGATGCTATTTGAGGATTACCAAGAAATTACTTTATCATGGTTCTATTTAATATAAGCAGTAGAAATAAGTCTTCTAAGTTCTACTAATGATGAAACCTAAATTGCATGTCATATCTATAAATGCATGCAAGATATATGTATATTTAAAGAGATAAACATATAATCCTAGAAATATATATATACACATAATATACAATCAAATAGGTTTCTTTGTCGCAATATATATTAATTCAATTTGCTTTAATCAATTTACTTTGATTTAATTAAAGTTATTAATGCATCATGCTTTAATTGGTTAAATATGTATAAATATAATAAATTTATGGATAAATATGCAACAAATTGAATTAAAACATATAAAATCGCGCTCATTGCGAATAGTATGGTTATTCGGATTGTGTACCTTACTTCGCGATTGGAGATAAAAATCTAATTTGATGAAGTTGTCGGGTCGAGTTGGGTGACTGTTGGGCTGGGTCGGGTTGACTGCAGTTGCGACTGATTGTTTGCGGGCCGGGCAAGACTTCCTAGACGCAGGATCAACAATAACAACATTACTCCAATGCCTCAATGGCTCCCGCAAAAAGCGGGGTAAGTGATCGGATGCGGCACTTTATCCTCGTCTTAACACGAGAGGCATTTCGGATGATCCAAAATGAAAATTGCATCGAGAATCATGGAATGACTAGTCTTACGTGAGAAAAGAAGTGCGGTAGGTTTAGTGAGTCATTTTGTTTGATTTTATTATAATCAAGAACCAAAGAATAAGGAGTCTTTGGCACCATTGGAAACACCGGGTGAGGCTCTGCACGAGGCTGACGGCTTGGATGCGACCTGGTGCAGATTCGGAAGGGTCAGGGGCGGCAGGAATCCTAAGGTAAACATAGAATTTCTTATTTCTCATTTCTGGTCAAAGTGGATCTTGGGAATATTTCCATATTTCCTAAGCTTTTTGTCAGACCTTTCGTCCTGGTGGGGAGAATAGAATTCCAGATCGGGGAGCGAATTGAGGTTGAAAGCGATGCAAAACCCGGGAGTCCTCTGTGTCGACAGGAAGACGCTCCTTCCCCATGTGGAGTTCGGAACCCCCAGGAAGCACATTAGGATTTTACGGAGAAAGAGATTAGGGTTTTAGGATTGTGGGAATTAGGATCAGATAAGGTCCGATCTGTTGTGAAGAAGGTGACCGGCCGATCTGTTTTGGGTCGTGAACGGCGTCTGGTTTGTAGAAGGTGGCCGATTTGGTGCAGATTTTGGCATCGGGGGTGGCGCGGTGGGAATTGGGTTTCGGCCGGAGGGGGTTTCTGGCCGGGGAAGGGGATGACGGCTGAAAAAATCAATTTTCGTTTTTTTGGAATTTTTATGGATTTTGGACCAAAAAAATTTCTTGCTTGGTTGGGAGACTAAGGGCCTCTTTACTTTTTTTTTTCATTAATCTCTGAATGGATTAAGTTGTCTGAGTGGATTAAGCTGTCTGATTTGAAAAAATATCTTGTTGTTTCTTTCTTGTCTGAATGAACTATCTGAATGACAGAAATGACCATTTTATCCCTCAGTATGAAATAAGTGCTGTTTGATAAACTATTCGTTATTTTTTAAGCCGAATAGTATTTTTGAATGACATAAACTAGTTAAACATCAAAACATAATGTCAAACTTTATTGATATCATCAAAAACAACAATAATAAGTACTTATAAATAAAATACTTCAACATCTTATTTTGAACACAATTCTTAAAATTAAGCATTAGAAACCAAACTATTTGCAATTTCATCACGCAAATTAGCCATATATTGTGTGCTATTAGCACCCATGTGTTATGTCGAGCCCTTCTTCTCCACTTCCTTCACCTTCTTCTTCATTGTTAAATATAGTATCCTCATTGCACTCCAGAAACAAGTGGTCCTGAATATTGCATTTCCTGATAAAATTATGTATTGCAAAGCAAGCAATGACCACATTTCTTTGTATTGTAAATGGAAAAGGAGTCATCTGCTTCAGAATTGGAAATCTTAATTTCAAGACACCATAAGCACGTTCAATAACATTCCTAAGTTGGGCATGTGCATGATTGAACAATTCTTCTTTAGTCAAAGCACATCGGCGTCGGAAATCTGCTAACCAATACCTCATGTTACGATATGGAGCCAAAAATCCACGGGAATTGGCATATGCGTACTGGATCCATTTAGTAGTTCTTGGGTGTATGCATATCCACTCAATGCCGAAGTATTATCGCGTATCCTTTCTCGTCTTGTTGAAGCAACTCTTCTTCATCTTAAGTATATATGTATTAGAATTACAAAAAGAATTTCTTCCTCGAGAGTCGGCATATCTATTCGTAAAAACATCACAAATTATCACAAAACAACACAAACAATTTAAAAATAGTCATAACAGCAAACAAAAATCACAAAATCAAAAGTGGAACTTTTAGGACAAAAAATGTATAGTTGCAGAGAAATAAAATGCATTACATATCAAACATGGGGGAAAGTAAAAAGTTTACAACAGAAACAGAAACATAACAGAAAGTCCTACCATATGAAACATAACAAGTTTACAACAGATAGCACCAGAAAGTAAAAATGACGGAAAGAAGACTACTCATTCAAAAATAGAAACAGTCCCAATAAAAAACAAGTCCCAAATATCATTCAATTTTTTCATGCATGCTTCATACGAGAAAGGATCGGGTTTCGTGTGTTTTAATGCCATATTATCTAGAAAAATCATAAGTTTTTCATCTAAATCCGAGGTTACTTCTCTAGCCTTTCTTTTTTTCTTGTCAACATGGGTACAAGAGGAACAAGGTATTGACGACATGGGAGCTTGTTCACTTGACGTCCTCAAATATTCAACATATTTATTGGACTGTGGTAAAAAATAAAGTTATCAATATACAAATCAAATAAAAAAAATGAAAATAAATTGCCAGTTATGTATATACCTCACTCTCCAATTCCCATTCTTGAGGTGTTAAATTGAACGTGTTGGTTGAAGGATCATACAAATTGCCAGTTTTATTTTTTAATTTCAACCATGCTCCATATTTTCCCTTTAGATAATCAAATTTATTACGCATCTGCTTCTTGTCAACGGTAAAATTATGAGTTGCTTTGAGGGTTTCAGCAACTTTGATCCATGAATTCGGCTTTAATGCACTACCTTCCTTCCCGTTCAATGAAACCTCAAGAATACAACTTTCCCAAAAGGTCTTCATAATATTGGGGTCCCTCCAACTTATCCTAGTTCGTTTATTTGGTTGTATTTCCCCAATTTGTTCCATACCTAAAACAAAGATGAAATCAACTGCCATTTATCTCTATCATAAAGTAAAACAAGATGAAATCATCAAAACAACAAAAAAAAGGCAACTGATATTTATCTTGAAGTGCACATTTCCTCAACAACCTATTATGGAAATGCACATTTCCTCAACAACTGACATAGGCTGGAAATTCATATTTCTCAACAACTGTATTTCCCCACTCTCTAAATTTCCCAACAATCCACAATTTCGGGCTCAATTAAAGATGAACAACTATTAATATCAATTGATGCATATTAACATGAAGCAGCCTATTTCCTGAAACAAGAAATGCAAACAAAATTTTGTAGATCATCTTCCCATCACATCTTCTGTGAAAAGGTTTTAAAGCATAACAGAGTTTCTCTGTTTCTTTCATGTTGAAATATTTTTAGGGGAGATCTGTAAATTTGGGGAAAACTGAAACCTGAAAAATCAGAAATTGAACCTGGCGAGAAAGGCGACGGGAGGCGGGCGACGCGAGGCGGGCGACGGGCGACGGGAGACGGGCGACGCGAGGCGGGCGACGGGAGAAAGGAACTGGAGAGAGAGAGAAGGGCCGGGAGAGATGAACGGGAGAGAGAGAGAGAGAGAATGGACGAGATGAGAAAAGAAATTGAACGGGAGAGAGAGAAGGGAGAAAAGAAATTGAACGGGAGAAAGGAACGGGACAGATAGAAGGGAGAAATGACAGTGGAGATAGGAAGAAAGAGGGAGGGGGTAGGTAAGGGCAGCAAAGGTAATTTTTTGGGCTGAATGGGAACCACACCATTTTCACAGCTGAATCAAAAATACACATTTCAGCTCATTAAGTAAAAAATAAACATCTAAAAAATCTGAGCGATTCAGCTCATTAAGTACTCAGCCCATTAAGTAAAAAGTAAACAGGGCCTAAGTGATGATAACATGTTGAGTGGGAAATAACTAAGACAGAAAAGTAGGACAAATGATGTATATTCTCATTAGTGATACTCCTATATATAGGGAGAGATTACATACAAATAGACTTAATCCTACCCTAACTAGGAAAGCCTGTATAATAAGAGACTTAGGCCCACATTAGGTATTATTACTTTAATAAAAAATAAACTATTATTTTAATTTTGTAAAACACAAGTTTGGTTTTTCTTAAATATAAGCAGCATCCGACAATATAGTTTTTTTTATTACTACTGTTTTATTCGAGTTTAACAAGAGCTTCAATTTCACATTAATATTGATATGGCGTAATAACTCTTTTAATATAATTTATTATCAAAATTTGTTAAAATGTACTAATTTAGTTCCTCAATTTAGACAAACGTATTAGAAGTTTGTAAAATGGTCTATATGATACACGTGCCAGCCAGCCGACTTCTGGTAATGGTAGTCAATATTCGACATAACCGTATACCTTAATGATGAAGGAACTGATTGTAACACCCCCCAAACCATCCGGGATATTACAGCGCCGTGGGTCCCGCGCCGGAACCCACCAGGCTAAAAACCGTTTACAAAACCAATTCAAAAACGCCAAAAGGCTGATGACGGTAATATTTTGCAAGTACTCAAATATTTTCAAAAGCATAATTTTGAAATACCGTCATAAAATACCATTTGAAAATACAAGGCGAAGTGCCAAATCTCGATAGTTCAAAATGTACGTTAAGCTACCACTTAAACGTACCGATAAAATAGTTTAGGAAAAAGGTTTAACGAAATAACTCAAGTTCACAAAATGCCAAAAAGTCCCTTTTAAAATACACACACGCAGCGGATAAAGATACCGAAAAGCCATTTTGAGATATACACACGCAGCGGATAAATACAGTTCAAAATACACATTTGCAGTGGAAATAAATAACCGGAAAAGAATACTCAATACTCCAAAACATGCCACCGCCAGTATCACATCGGGAAGCTCATCCCTTCACGACCGCTACTAGCTCGATCTCCGAGTACCTAAAAATAAAGCCCACGACGGGGTCAGCCACAATACTCAATAATGATATCGATCACATCATCATAAATAATTACATACCAATGTAAATATATAGTAAGAATACTACCAACGTAAACTTACTGTCATAATCTTACCAATCCACGACAATCCAATCCTTACCATAATCCACATTTCGCATTCTCAAATGACGAGATAAACTTAACAACTATTATCTGTACTGTATTCCAAAAATACCAACAATCCTCAAAACATCATCATAACTCATAAGTGTGGAAATAATCCAATCTGTGTCAAATCCTGTCCGTCGGATTACCAATCAAATCTCAACCTGGATAAACCAATAATACACAACATACTGTAGATCAACTATCACATGATAATGATAATAAATCCCGAACATCGACGTACAGTCCAAATGCTCATACGATCAGTAACAATGATCAACCAATACATCACTGAGAATATCATCGACATGATAACTCCAATATGACCAACAAAGGATCAACGATAACCGAGAGTACCCTCAACATGGTAAACTCCCAACACGATCAACAAAGGATCAACAATAACCGAGAATACCTTCAACAAGGTAGACTCCAAATGATCAACAATAATGGATCTCAAAGAAATAACTCCGACTGTCGAACATACCCCTCGGGCGTATGAACAACCAGTCACAAACCGTCGAACATACCCAACCATGAATGGAGGATGAACGACCAAACAATATGGCTCAAAGATGGAAATCATAGTACGCCCGATCCGGAAATGTGTCCGTGCACAAGCCACCCCGGGTATTGATCACATACACGTGTGGTCTTGTATCTAATTAGCCTCACGAACTACGTCTCGTGTGCACGGTTCAATGTGGAAATATCAACACATAACCATCATGTGCCCGGCTAAAAATCCTACACAATAACCAATCGGCACGCAGATATGACTCCAGATATGTCACGATGCAACATGACAACGAAACTTAAAGAAACACATATCCAATAAGGATCAAAAGACTCACCGAAGTGAACAACAACAGACTGACAATGAAAAGTCGACACGACTAATCAATATCCAAAACATCAATCCTGGGATCATCATCCCCAAATGAATGACCAACACGATCTACGATCTCAATACAACAGTCCTGGGATCAACATCCCTCAACGAATAACCGATACGAAACTCATTACACGAAACCTCAACATATACAACAACTCAACATACTAATTATCCACATGACTGAACAAATACTTAGATTACCTCAAAGTCGAAGACAACATCCTTTTCACGAACAACATCCCTGAACGAATACACAGTTATACAAATAATCTCAAATAAAGTACCATCCATTCAATACCAATAAACCTTTATCCCGATACTTATGTCATCACGATAACTATCCTCGATATCCAATATTCTATATCTTTGACCAAAGATAACTCACGTCTTCCCTGAACACAATTAAATCATATACCTTATGATTTAATACAACCAGAGCACGATATACCAATCATTATCCCGACAACTTACATTTCTAACAACATTGCTATACGAATTATAAATGAAATGAAAACGAAACCATTCATCAAATATGATAAACTGAACAAGTATAAACTTGCCTCGATACCGATACCACGAAGCCGTTACCAAAATCCATTGCCTTTGTCTACGAGCTCCTCAGCCCCGACCAAAAGCAATCTACGAACTCTTTAGCCTCAACCGCAACTCAACGGTCATAATCCACGATCAAAACATATCAACCTATTGCAATAACCGATTAACACACATTCGATAAAAATCAATAACCGACATATCCAACCAACAAACTCAACGGTTCAACGAAACCTCGATCATATACATAATACCAAATAATCCAACTCAACAAATACGAACCCATATCCACGATACAAGTCGTAACTCGATGATCCCAAATAACAATCAATAACCAATCAACAACGGTTCTACAATATCCCGATTAAAAACATATCCAAACAACCCGAACCAATCAAACACGAATTCAAAACCACAATACGATTCCAAAATCCGAAGATCATATCAATAATCAATTTAAACCAACAAGGGTCTAACATTACCGATTCCAAATTCAATCTTAAATACGGATACAAGTTTCCTCCTTGTAAATTCATAATATAAACCAATTACCGGTTATCATCATCAATCCGGACGATCCGATTAATTCAACATCATAGATAACCATATTCCAAAGGTTTCAAATAATTCCATTATCCGAATTGAACACTTGTTAAATACCTATGAATTTCCAAATTCAAACATGAATAATAATTCTCATCAAACTCGAAATCATATTCGTATTCCTATACGAATATTGTATCAAAACACGTAACTTAGTTTTAGATATGAATATTCCATATTCATATCTAAAACACCAACACCTCTTAAACATGTTCATCAATTCATATAATCCAAGAATTCCTTAAGAACACAACTTGTTCCGAAATCACATTCAAAATCTCCAAACGACATAATCCGATGTGTTCTAACATCTAAACAATCCTTATTCACAATTCAAGGTATATATAATCATGTCCTTAAACATATATACTTCTCATAACATCATGAATCGCAACAAACCACCAAGAACATCGAGAATACTACGATTCCATAATCATAACAACATAATCGAATCATTTGATCACCAATTAATTATCTTCCTTTAACAAAATTCCCATAATTACCAAGAATCATCACAACAATATCATTTCCATCACCATTCATACGAAAACGTGTAGAATTTTCCAAGTTCTACTCATTGAGACATTTCATCGAACACTTTGAAGGCATAGTCCAATTCAATAGATTATTCAAAGGAATACTCGATTTCTTTCCACAAAACTTCAAGAATAATGAATGATTACGAGTTTACAATCAAGTTCAATCAACAATCTAAATCAAAACGAAGCAAATCGGCCAAAACACCAAGAAATCTCAAGAACATCCAAAAACCAAAAGTTTAGGTGTTCTTACCTTCGATCCGGGTGGAAGATGATGTTAATCCATGATTCCAACTTCCAAAACATGTTGTTATAAGTTGCTCATACTCAAATCCATCAATTCTTGCCGAAGGAATCGCGAAGAAACGAAGAAAAACGAAAAAATGAGTAGGTGACTCGGTCCAGGCCTTATATAAAGCCGAGACTGCCGCAAGACGTTACGTACGTAACCGCGGGTCCTTACGTCACGAGTGGCCGCGCCGACCCTGCCGCCCAATTCCGGAACCCTTACGACGTAATCGGCAATGGCTTACGTACGTAATCGCCCTTACGGCCAGAATCGCCACCGCCTTACGTACGTAATCGGCCGATCCTAGCCATCCTCGCGAGTCACCGCCACCGTGATCGGCCACCCCACGAGTCACCGCCGACCATGCTCGGCCATTCCAACGAGTCACGACCGGCCATGCTCGGCCATCCAGTCATCTCGCCACGACTGACCGGCTACTCCGTAACGCACGTAACACTTATTCCGCTGCACGTAATACGACGTTGACTTGCTACAAGATAATACTGACATTACGTCGTAATACACCCGTATAACGACGTAACTCCATCCGCTGACTCACTGTCCACATCTGCGCCAAAGTCACACCACGGCCCCACTGTCCGATTCCTCTTGTTACGTACGTTATGTACACTATATAATGTACGTAAGCTAACACATTTTACGTACGTAAGCTCCAAGGCTTAACGTACGTAATGGCTTTTATACTTAGCCAAAATCCAATCGTTTCGTCCGACGTCTCGACGTACGAAATACAAACATACGGCATACTGAATACACATACTGAATCCAAAAATATTCTCATACGGTATACCTGATATCCGAATCAGTTCAACCTCATACAACATATCCTGAATATATCTGTCAATCCAAAAAAGATAATCACACTAGTATAACTGTCTCGGTTATCAATTTATTTTATCCATACTGTATAGATACCAAACTATACAGTATATCTCAGATAAAATAACGCGAAAAATTTATACTGGAAATTCGGGTATTACACTGATTGGATGATTATGCTTTGCTAATATCAGTTAACTATTTTGCAGTTTAATTTCAGTCTTTTATTTATCTCCAGGTGATGGGTTAAAACCACACATTTATTGAGTTTATTTTCTGCAATTAAAATGTTACAATACCTCCTATGTAATGAGTTCAATTATCACAAGACGGATGATTTTACATATTTATGCAAGTTAAATATCATATATCACTAATGTGGTGGGTTATACCACACGACTGGTAACAAATCTTACTTTGAAAAGTAGTTGATAAATCATTGTTCCTGAGAAACAATTGAAGCAATAAAATCTGGTCTTTGTGATTAATATTGATGGAGAAAATTGAGCAAAGTGATAATAGTACTTATCACTAGTTAATCCCATATTGATATATCACATGGTGGGATCATCTCACAAGTGATATGAAAAACTACCACTGTAAATTAATTGCTCAATAAATCTCACATTGCTTATATCGCATGGTGAGATCATATGAAACCATATTGATGCTCATGGAGAAGCATATGTCACATATCCGTGAGACTATATTTGCATAAAGGCAAAAATGATCTTATTATTGCTCTAGAAGAAGCACAAATCAGTCGAAGTGAAAAATATTGAAACTAGGCGAAAAAGTAGTAAACATTCGTCAATATGCGAAAACAAAATACATATGAAACCCATAAAAAAAGAGGGGTGCGTCTCTAGAGTATAAAAATCCGTAACTCAGCCACCCCTAACTCACATCGGGGTATATAATGAGAGATCTAATGGACCTAAATTTCTTTTTCGCTTGACAAAAATAATTTGTGGCTGGTGAGCTTTGACTTCCAAATTCTGAACTGAAATAGATGCTTGAAACTTCATAAGTAGTTCAGCAACTATGTTGGCAGATAAAAGTATTTCTCTCGCTAAATGCGAGATAAACTTGTGATATACTCCTTGATCTAGAAAAGCAAGCAAATCATTGAAGAAATTATTAATATTCAGCAAACGTATTGGTTTGGTATGGAAGTTCCGCTCAGCCCATAACATGATATTAAATATATCACTGTGCCATAGCCACCTAGAAGAACAATAAAGGCATCACTATTATTCACCATATACATCATATTATCATAAATAGCTTGTGCTTGAAGCATCAATCTAGCTGAATCCGTTATAATACCGATTCTAACTGCGGGGATGTGTGTGGCACTTGTTACTCTTATTCTCCCATTTGTGTAGCCTTTAAAAGATAACACAAAAGTGTATGGTTACTCCCTCCGTACAATATATCAATTTTGTGTTCCCAACTCTTTTACTAGATGATATGCCATCTGTGTACACTGAATCCTATGAGTTTGGGTTCACCTAAAATATATACGGTTTTAATTGGATGAGATCAATGTGAGGATTCTGAAATTTCCATATCTCTCTACAATAAACTTTCAAAATATTTATGAAAGATACATTTTATAATTTGTAGATCCCAAATTTAAAGAACAAACTTTTTGCTAGAAGACAAATAACTTCATATTTTCATTGAAAAATGAGCGATAGATAAGTCATTACTTCTGCTATTTTCCTTTTAACAAAATTGCAAAAGAAAACGACAGATATGGTATTATATTTTTTTAATAAAAATGACGTTATCGGTCGGCAGCTAAAAAATTTGAATATTGAAAAACAACAATTATTAAAAGAAAAGAAAATATTAACTTGCATTGTTTGTTATTTATCGTATACCAACTTTGACAAAACAAACTTATAAACTGGTTTTTTTAGATTAATTTTTCATGATTATCGTGTTCCCGTTCATCTTTAAATTGCGCCCACGGAGCCATAAGTTCACAATGAACATATCCACTTGGATTTGTCTCAAGAATCTGTTCCATCATTGATAAATGCCATTTTATCTTCTTGAATTTTGGACATAAATTCCAAAGATTTGCATCGTGTGTCATAGGCTCACGAGCATATTTGTAGCATCCACCTAATCTTTTTACTCTTCGTTTATGCAAAACTCCTACCTGTACCTGGCATGAACTTAAATGAGTTTGAAAATTCTCCAGATAATTGAACTTGTGCTTCGATCAGCCATCGAATATCTTCTGGATGCCATTTTTCATTAGCACCCTTAATATTTCGAGTCGAGCTTGATAATTTCTTTTTATGATATTCACTGGAAGAGATGGATAAAATTTACAAAAATTCAGGAGCATCAATCCATTATGATATTTAGACCCTTGATATGGGTGAATTTTGTGAATACAATGGTAATCTATTTATAGATTGAAATTATGATATGAGATTTGACTCCGCGTTTGGATAGTTCATATCCTGAAGCGTATGAACTACAGCTCTATATTTGAATAATGAACAAATATTACATGTAAGAGCAGCGACTCCATGATGTGATGACAACGAAAGATGATGTGATGTGTCAATATAATATCTATGTGGTGATATAAACACATCATGTCTTCATATGTTTGTTGTCAATAATCAGACATCAATAATGAATAATAGCTGATGAAAAATATCAAACTAATATTTGTACTTAAGGTATTATGTAGGTGATTTATGGCTGGAAATCATAATCCATGTTCACATATTTCTCAAATGACTAATGAAATAACACCAAAATAAATGCATATTTTTAGCTTTGAGTACAAACATAAAAAATTAAGAAACTATTTTGTCAAATGTAACCAAAAAAACAGTAGGAAAATACAGGTTAATGGTATCACTACTAGCCAATATTGAGAAAGAATCTCTCATAAATTTGGAATATATTAAGGGGGAGTATGAGCCCACTCCCTCTATACGTGAACTACTAGATATTATGGATTCACTAGATAGACACATGTGTACATGTCTCGTAATTGGAAATTTACGAGATGATCTGCTCACGGTTTGAGCATGTATTCTAAATCACATAAGTTAGTAATACATCCCGAATAAACTTGACTAGATCCATGAAGGATCAGATATGCGCATACAAGTGGGATATTATGTGGCAAATTATTTATAGTCCTTTATCCAGTATCGAGAACATAATATATAGACTTCCATGATTGAAGATGAATAATGAGATACTGGCCTATGGATTTGGTGCTCCAAAATATCTTAGCATGAGGGGGAGTATTAGTAGTTGAAAATATATGAAATGCATCACATTATATCCTCATAGTTGAAATATGAACTTGAAGTTCAAAGATGCATGATTTTGATACCAACTACAATTGCTTTGATAAATAAATAATAATTCTGCGAATATAAATCAAAGCAAATGATAAAGGAGGCATATACCTTTGAGAAAGTATGTAGTCATAACTATAAAGTGTAATCTTAATGGATAATTTATAATGAGATATCTCGAAAAGTTATATCGCTATGCAGAAATGAATGAAATTGTATGTATCGATACAGTATAAAAGAATAGCGCTACGAATAAAACGAGGATATCCGTGAAATGAGGATATCAATTATTGAAAAGATGATATAAGTGAATGAAATGAAGATATACATGAATGAGATAAATATATTCATAAAAGAATTATAATATCGAAATCCATGTTTGTGAAATATGAATATCTGAAATGAGGATATTGAAATCCATGATTGTGAAATGTGGATGTTGAAATCCATGATTGTGAAATATGGATATTGGAAATGAGGATATTGAAATCTGTGATTGTGAAATGTGGATAATAAAATCCATGCTTATGAAATATGGATACTGGAACTGAGAATATTAAAATCCATGATTTGTGACAATGATGATACTGAAATCAATCGGAATTGAAATTTATGTACTTATAATAAAATTATAACATATGGACTTACTAAAAGTGAAAAGAAACTCTTGGGGAGATTTTAAATAATTATCAGCGCATGCAATCACTCAAATAAGATGTTGTGAAGGAAAATTATACGTTGTACTCTTTTCCTAGCTGAGGTTTTATCCCACTGAGTTTTCCTAGCAAGGTTTTTAACGGGACAGCTTAATCACAACTAATATGGAATCTCTGAAAGAGATTGACATGTATTGTGATATTATAAGAATATGAGTTAGAGATTACAATTGCACTGAATATACTAGTCCATGGTGGATTGTTGAAATACCTGGGGCATATTTGTATAAAACGTGTTGCACTCTTTTTTTCTTGACTGAAGTTTTGTCCCATTGGATTTTTTTAGCAAGTTTTTAACGAGGCAACATGAATGGCGTATTAACATGAACAATATACTCTTTTCCTTTCATTACGATTTTTCCCATTGGGTCTCTCCTAATAAGGTTTAAACGAGGCATATTCATGGCATAATGAGGAAAATTACGAAGATCAAAATTATTCCTCAACGATTTGAAAACAGAAGAATTAGTTGTACTCTCTTTCCTTCAATCAAGTTTTTTTCCACTGGGTTTTCTTGACAAGATTTTAATGAGGCAACACGTGGATACTCCAAATAAAATATATGACAGATCACTCAGTTTTTGTTCCAACAGGTTTTACTGAGGTAGCACATGTATATTTCTATAAAAATGATCTACATACGGAGAGAAATATATGATCACTCGGTTTTTATCTCAAGAGATTTTACTGAGGTAGTTGATGGATACTCCTTCAATCAAGATACATGTGGAAGATAATCATACTATTAACTCAGTTTTTATCCCACGAAGTTTTACTGAGGCACAAGAATTATCAAGATAAGGGGGAGCAGATTTACGAGATTACAGATTGTTGAGATTTATCCCACATGATTTTCCCAGCAACATCATGATGCATCAAGATATAATCGTCGCAAGCTCAAGTACAAATATTTTGGAAATTTTCTCCAATTGAGTTTTCTCCAAACTAGTTAAACAAACATCTATGCAAATAGTCATTTAAATGGGACCGTTATAAAAATAATATGAAATTGACTTGTCAATTACCATTTTGTTTTTATATAGTGTGAATAACTATTATGCCCCTATGTAATTATGTAATTACAATTATGCCATCTGAAGTTTTCCTATAAATAAGACTTGAGTTATTAATGAAATCATACCTGAGAATCATTCTCTCTATTCTCTCTCCAAATTTTCTCTCTATAATATGCAGTTTTATAACAATTTAGGTATTTGATTACAAGCCGACTTAACTAGCCATCCCATATAACCAATGACCACAAGCAAGTCATAAATAGAAATAAAAGTAAAAATCTATTATGGTTCGTGTATAAATAGAGAAAAATTCGATTTTGGTCCTTTATAGATGTATGTGTTCGATTTTGGTCCTTTATTGATATTCTGTCCGATTTTGGTCCTTTATAGATGTATGTGTCCGATTTTGGTCATTTAAGTTATAATATTGTCCGATTTTGGTCCTGCGATGGAAGAGGGTCGGCTGGAAAAAGGCATGTGAACTACACTCTCCGGTTGAGGACCAAAATCGGACAGTATTATAACTTAAATGACCAAAATCAAACAACTGTATACTTAGAGGACTAAAATCGGACAAGCATACTTAAATTGGATGTTTCTTTTTCTTATTTGCATTATGGGCTCTGTTTTTTATGATAAAGTTGAATTCTTTGTATCAATTGGGGTTGATTATATGAATGGGAAAGAGAAAATAACTAGGTCTGAGACTTTTCGATTTCAGGGAGAAAAATACAGAAACCGGAATCGAACCGCATAGTTTTTTCGTGGTTCGGTTTTGCCAGTTTTTTTTATCCGAACCGACTCGGAACCGAACCGCATAGGAACCGAACCGAACCGGAACCGATTTTGTATGGTTCGGACGGAATATATTATATTATATTTTATTTTATTAAAATTATATTATATTATATTATATTATATTATATTAATTATGTTTAATAAGAATATATTATTCAATATACGAACCGCGAAAAAACTATGCGGTTCGGTTCCGGTTTAATTAATAAAAACTATGCGGTTCGGTTTCGAAAAATCTGTGAAAAAACTATGTTTAATTAATATAATATAATATAATATATTCTTAATATAATAAAATATAATATAATATATTCCGTCCGAACCATACAAAATCGGTTCCGGTTTGGTTCCAGTTCAGTTCGGTTTCTATGCAGTTCGGTTCCGAGTCGGTTCGGACAAAAAAACTGGCAAAACTGAACCGCGAAAAAACTATGCGGTTCGGTTCCGGTTTCTATATTTTTTTTCCTGGAACCGAAAAATCTCAGGCCTACTTATTTTATCTTTCCCATTCATATAATCAACCCAATCGAGACCATGAATTCTACTTTATCATCAAAAAACAGAGCCCATAATGCAAATAAGAAAAAGGAACATCCAATTTAAGTATGCTTGTCCGATTTTAGTCCTCTAAGTATACAGTTGTTTGATTTTGGTCCTTTAAGTTATAATACTGTCCGATTTTGGTCCTCAGTCGGAGAGTGTAGTTCATCTGCTTTTCCAAATCGGCCTCTTTCATCGCAGGACCAAAATCAGACAATATTATAACTTAAAGGATCAAAATTGGACACATACATCTATAAAGGACCAAAATCGGACAGAATGTCAATAAAGGACCAAAATCGAACACATACATCTATAAAGGACCAAAATCGAATTTTTCTCTGTATAAATAACTTGGTATAGAAATTTAAAAATTAGAAAGAGTACTAAGCCTTCTCTTATAAAGAAGTCGGGCCCGAATCGTGCCCCGGCCCCTACTTTCCAATTCATTAAGACCATTTTGGTGTCATGCCCCATGGAAATTTAGATTAGATTATTGGTTTCCAAAATTTCAGATAATATCAATGCTACAAATATTAAGAACAATTATTTAATGTAAGACTTCGTGTTCTCACTTTTTTTTTTATTGTTAGATACAAATTATATCTTGAAAAGTGTTGCTTTTTTATTGTTAGATGCAAATTATATCTTGAAAAAATGGATAATGTGGTGTTATTATATTATTTTTAATTGTATTTACTTTAAAGCAAAAAAGACATCTTTAAAAAGTGGATGATATCGTATTATTATATTATTTGTAGATGTATTTACTTTAAAGCAAAAAAAGAATAGAGACATGCTATGACAAGAGAGGAATAATTACATTTAATTAAAGGTAAAAATAGAACAGAACAAAAAATTATTGGTTAAATATTTATATTTCGAGTCTTGTAAGTTGTAACAGATAGGTCTGATTTTAAACATTGAAAAGGGACATTTGAAAGTAAAGCTTAAATAAAAACCAAATAATCCAAATAGAAAAACGCTATTGTTCAATAAAACAACAAAGTGTGCAAGTCCCATATCTCAACTAACAAACCATCTCTATGTTTAAATTCCCCCAAAAGAAAACCTCAAAAGAAAACATGTCGAAGCATCTGCAAGACCAATATATCCATCAAAAAGCAAAGAAAAAACGAATAAGGCACTAAAAAATTGCCTCACTATACTCAGTGATGATCATCCTCATCATTCCCGTGTGCGTCGGGAGATCCGCCTGGCCCAACCACTTCCAACTGTCGACCAAAAATATGGTTATTAACATTATGATCATAAATCAAGGGGCATTCTATGTTCCCGGACATATATATAGTAAACTAACAAACACTGTCGCATTTCATAAATGTTTCCATTTGTTTACCTGTACCCAAAAAAAAAAAAAAAAAAAAAAACTGCAAACAAAATCTTCACCAAGCTTTAGACTATTTTCTAATTCACGCTAAATAAAATAAACCTAAAACGATAGGAACCCTCCCCGAAACCAAAAAAAAAAAATCAGTAAGAGAACAAGGAAAATAATTTGATAACAATTTTATACGCGCTCGGGAAGATATCTAGAGCTTAGTAAGGAGCTGTTTACTAACGACTTAATAGGCTGAATGGGGCTTATGGCTTATTGGTTCAGCTATATATGATTGTTTACTAAGGACTTAATAAAATTTTCGCTCAGCCATTTTATGGCTTTTCACTCAGCCAAATAAGGCTGTTGTCCACATTCAGACACAAAAAAGACATGCTGTGCCCTTTAAAAAAAAGACGTATCCACGCGCGATCTGTTCTTCTGGAAAACCCTGGCCTCGCGATTTCTTCTGGTACGTATGCTCTCGATTTCATGATATCACTCTCGATTTCTTCTAGAAAACCCTAACCTCACGACCGGTGTTTATTTTCTGAAGCTGATTACAAGTTGAATATCTCAATTTCTGTTTTTAATCTAGATTAGAGCTTGAATATCTGTTCATATCTTCTGGATTTATGTTCTTATGTTTATTTTTTTGAATATATATGTTCATAGTGATGGAGTTATGCTTCTTCTGATATTTTCTTTTTTTTTTTTTTAATAAGCTTCTGCAATTTTTTTTGTGAGGGGATTCTGTGTAATTTCACCACGGGGTTTTCAACTCTTTGAGAAATTGCATCTACACAAAATCATAATGTCCAAAGTCAGGTTTTCTGTTTATTATTTCGGTAGATTAAGCCTTAGTTTTCACTTTTGTTTATTATTTCGGTAGATGAAGCCTTATTTTTCACTTCAGGTTTTTTGTTCTAAAAGACAGGCTTATGGTTTTTCCATATTATTTTTGTCATATAATTTCTATCATATTTGATAATTTCACTAAGATTGAACGGTGATTGACATTGGTGAAAAATATTTTTTAATGAGTCAGGTTTTCTTTGAGAAATTACACCCACACATTAAGCCTAACTAATGGGTCTGTTTGCAACTGGCAATAACACCATTGACAAGAGAATCACCGTCTAATTTTACGAAGCATTCCACACATGTAAATACTAAAAGTGTAATGTCCCCCACTAAATTTACAAGCACTGTTCTTCCAACTCATTTTTACTCTTAGACAATTTAAGAACACACAAAATTTTGCAGCTTTCAGCAATTTCTACTACTTATTCTGCAAATTCATAAAAGTGGCCCGTTCTTCAAGTTCTTGCTTATTTTTTTGTACTTCTTCTCCCCTCTCACCAATTACTTGCAAGCATGCTCACAATAAGTATGTCTGTGCATCTAAGGCGACAAAATGATGTAGAAAACAAAAGTAAAAGCTGACAAGGATGCATCTTTTCAACCGTAACTAATCCATATAATATAATGAATCTGCATGCATATTTATATTTGATGCGGAGTACTTACCACAAAGTACTGCGAACATACTGGACATTCGTGTGGCTTATCCTTCTCTAGCCAGAACCAAACCACGTCGTGTTCATCTTCTGTGGAATTATAAGAGTGCAGATTATATGGTCAGGTGCGTAGCACAGAAGTAAAGCAATTATATTTCACAATCTCTACACCAAAACAAGTAAAAACACAGATATGGACTTGCCGCCTTCAACTCCAGGGCATCCAACGATTCTCTTGTCATAGTAAGACTTGATCACAGCAGGTGCTTCCTGCCAGAAAGCAGGAAATATGGTCATTGCTACTGATTTTTTTTTTCTTCAAAATTATTATTGGTACTTAATTTAATTTTAATCCTTCTTTTACGAGGTGGGTGGGTGGGGGTCAAGAGAGAGAAAGAGAAAGACATTGAATTATATACATTGAATCATCCTTCAATTAATAAGTGCAGGACACATGTACATATATATATTAGATAACAAGGCAGACGATGTTAATGATTTACTAATTATAACGTCTTATATGTGTGTCTTTTATGAACTTATATCTATAAATACAATAATTTCGTGAACCTAATCGAATTTCAGTTAAAATGTAAAACACTATTATCGTGTTTGGAACAAAAGGAGTTATTTGAACATAACCAGACATAATAAAATAAATAAATCAAGCACATTAATAGTACTTTCAAACCTTAATAAAATTGAACATAACCAAATATGTCGAAAAATTAGGTGTATTAGCATATGCAAATGTGAAATATCATAACACATAATAATATACATATACGCATATACATATTAAATATATCAAGCACACATATCCACTAACTTATCTCAATCTTTCATCTCCTTCAAACACAAGCCCTCTTTCAAACTTATAAAGCAAGAGTTAAAGTGTATAAGGCTTTACAATCTTTTTTAGAAAACAATATTCAAAGTGTTAATTACCAAGCAATACTGATAAGTAATGATGTAAAGTTTGTTCCAAAATGGGAACCAAGTAATTCAACAGTTCAAGTGTATATTGCAAATTCATGAGGTCTATAAGTGCTTGAGCCAATTAAAACATAATTTTCACTTCTCAGATAGACATCTAACAAAGTATTAATAAATATAAATATATATCATGACTAATATCTGCTTATAATACGGTTCAGTTTGGTTTTTGATTTTTCCAAGCCATAAACCGAGCCGAACCGTAATAACAAAATTGTTTCAGAATCAAAACTGAACCAAACAATTCTGAATACAGTTTGCTTCGGTCAATATTTTAATTTGAACCATGTTCTGCTCACCCCTAACTATAATTGCATGATGTTTTACGATACTATGATAATGTCCACAATTCCTGTGTTATTTCAAAAAAAAATTCATT
Source organism: Orobanche coerulescens (assembly GCA_033398695.1). NCBI lineage: Eukaryota > Viridiplantae > Streptophyta > Magnoliopsida > Lamiales > Orobanchaceae > Orobanche > Orobanche coerulescens. The sequence goes on from CM065808.1 coordinate 173,280,210, forward strand.
TATTATAATAATTTTGTAACAAACGAGTTAGTAAAGACAGAGAGTGGAGATGCAACCACAATAGAAGAACAATCAACATAGACTAAGGTTGTAAGTTTAGTAGCTTAGAACCACAGATTTGTTTGTCTGAGAGCGAGGGTCAATTTTTTCCCCTTTCCCATCACTAACCCAACATTGAACATGAAATTTAATAATGACATTGATAAGTACCCATTCATTTATTTTCCCTTAGTGGTTTCCGGGAGAGTTCTAGGAAATACACTTCTAAAGAGAATTATTTACTGGGAAACATTAAAAAAGAAACATCTACTGGGAAACATTACAACAGAAACTTATCATAGTCGCCCAAAACTATCTCAAAGCATACAAAGAATTTAGGCTAGAGAAAAGGCACTATTCACTGACCTTCGTTCCAAATGGACCAGACGGGTAGTTTATTTCCAAAAGGTCCTTCCCCTAATAATTAAAACAATCAGCAACGTCATCTCCTAAGCACACATAAAAACATAGATAACGAATAAATGACAGTAACACACTCACTTGAAGCTCGGCTTCGAGCTCCTCTCGCTCATGACCAGTAGCAATCGGCATTACATCCTCCACTCTTTTAATCACATCCCCTATCAAGCACATCCAAATAAACAAAAACACTTAACCTAAAACAAAAATAGGACACAAAAAATAAAGGAATTACGTCCACAAAAACACTTCAGATCACATATACATCTATCCACATGACACTCGTTAAAACCTTGAGACGCAAAAATAAATTAAAATTAGGGTTCAGAAACACACCAGATTCCGCACTGAAATGGCGAGATAAGGTGGGGAATAAACGGAGGACATTCCCCGGAGCTTCGGAGGATCCAACTACGAATCGAGTAACCTTGGAAGCGGGTCCGGCCGGGGCGAGAGTGCGAATCTGAATAGCGAGCCTTCTAAACATGGTTTTCAACTCGATTAGGTTCTGGATTTGATCTCAGGTAGCACCCTTCAATCAAAAATGGTCTTTTCTCCCTCTAAATGATTTGTTGATAAATGAAAATGGCAGAAACGAAATAATGGAAAGGAAATGGAGAATGGGGGAGGCGATGATGAGATAGGTCCGACGAATGGCTGAATTTGAAACTGGAGCAGTCAACTCACGCGCGACGAATTCTCACACGTGCTTCTCTCCCTCTTTGACTCTCTCTTTGGGATGGCAAAATAATTCGATCCATGGATATCGAAATTTTGAATTTATCAAACTCAAAATTTTGAATTTGGTTTTGGATTTAAATTTATTGTTTTAATTCGAAAAAGTTTGGATTGAGTTTTGGATTTGGATTTAAGGATTACCGAATTAATATCCGACCCGAAATCCGAAACCCGGTCCAAACCCGAAAGATAAAAACTCGATGCAAATATAATACTATATAATATTATAATTTATAAATTGTTATATATAGTATTTTAGATATATGACATACGATATGTATATTTTTATTTTATTATTAGTCAATAATCAATACTTATTCAATGAATTAAACTTCTCTTTCTCCATTTCATATTTTATTAATATATTTAAGATATAACTTTTATTTTATTTACATAATTTTTTTTAATATATTGGTCTTTAAAGTATTATTTTGTTAATATATTTTAGAATTCACTTAATATCTCAATTTATGTATTAAAATACATTTGATTACTTATTAAATTTAATCTGTGTATAGATATATTCATGTTATTTGCACGTGTTAGTGATGTTCAACTTGATTATATCATTTTTATTTTTGAATACCCAAAAAAACCCAGATCCATTCCGAAACTCGATGGATTTGGATTTGGATATTGAGTTTTGGATTTAGATTTGGATTTGAATTTAATTTTTAAACCCGAAAATATTTGAATTTGAATTTGAATTTTACCAAACCGGCCCGAACCCGATCCGTTCTCTCTCTCTCTCTCTCTCTCTCTCTCTCTCTCTCTCCCTCCCTCCCTCTCAAAATATTTCTATGTTATAAAATCCGAATATTGTAGAGAGAAAATTTAGAAAGAGAATAGAGAATGATTCTCAAGTGTGTGTTTCATTAATAAATGAAGTCCTATTTATAGGAAAACTTCAGATGGCACAATCATAATTACATAATTACATCAGGGGCATAATAGTCATTCACACTATATAAAAACAAAAGGGGTAATTTGTAACACCCCCAATCCGCTCAGGGATATTACACGCCGTAGAACCTTTCCTCAAGGATCTACCAGGTTGGTAACAACATCGAACATCTCAACAATGTCTTTAAGGCTAAAATGACTCAGTAGACCGATTTGGTCTTTCAATAAATACATACAACTCAAACACATTACAGGCCCACATAGGGGTCGAATACAAAATGCTCCCGTACAACGGGGAAAAATATACTGCAGCGGAAATAAAATACAACTGAACCAATACAACAACGTACGGTTCCTCATGTGATTAGTATCGATCATCTTTCATCATCCTTCGCGCCGACCCTGTGTTATGCTCCCAAAACCTGAATGCAAAAACAGACATCCACCCCCCGAATACTCGGGGGTTAGCAAAACTCCAATGTTTTGCTAGTGCAAGTATAAAATATGAAAACAAGCCATACATATCATACTCCAAGGACTTAGAATTCATAAACATACTTCCCGAGGTAAATCACTTGATCAAACTGTTCAAAATGAGAAAGGTGGGAATAAACCCAATATACATCTTACAAAGGATTAAAGAATTCTCAAGTCTTTTGAAAACGCTTGGGGACGTGGCCCAAAAATCATCTTTCCCAAAATATAATTCCGATAATAAAACACGGGTTCACAATCCAATTCACAAAACACGGGGTCCAAGACCCAAATCACGAAACATAGGGTCCACGACCCAAATCATAAATCACAGGGGCCACGACCCAAATCATAAACCACAGGGTCCACGACCCAAATCATCAAACACATATTCCTAAGGATTATTCGCGTCCCGTGCTAACAAGCCACGAACCTCAGATGCTCCCGCAGAACATACCCGAGTGAATAACCCAATAGGAAGCCATACCAAATCACATGTCACCATAACAACAGTCACGTGACCACAAGCACAGATACATTCATAACCAAATCACAACCATAAGTTATCCCGGCATCGTGCTAACAAGCCACGAACCTCGGAGTCCCCACAAGACATACCCGATGATAACCCCACAAGTTATCTCGGCATCGGGCTAACAAGCCACGAACCTCGGAGTCCCCGCAAGACATACCCGGATTGGATAACCCTACGGTCACGCCCGACCCATACTAACAAGTATGGATCCCGGAGATTCATCAATCCTACCCGGAGGCACATCACTTCCAACGATCACATAACAATGAGCAGAACATCAAGCCAAGCAACACTTAAACATCACAACCTCCTTTCAAGGAGTAACAACTAATATCACACACATTACGTTCTTACCGAACAAGTACACAATAACAATTCGTAATCCCCGACAAAGGATTACGGTCTATTAAACTCACTCAAAGTGATCATATTATCTTTCAACATACAAACCCAACACATATTCTGAGAACACATATTCACGAAGTATACGAATTATCGTTGAAAGACAACATTTATTGAGAACATACCGATCCCGTTTTACGTTCATTAAACATTGGATTTCACATAAAATCATTTATCAAAATTATGCCAATGAAACATGAAACGTATGGGCAAGATACTTGCCTCGATACCACGAGCACGGAACCACGAACGGACACGGCTCAACCGGGAAGCTTCGAAACGCCCGACGACGACGAACGGAAAGGTTCAACACGGTTTCTTCGCAAGAAACTCGACCCTAACATCATATAATCTATAAATCAATGATCATACGAGGAAGAATAATCATAGAACGTCCGAAAACCCCTCTAAGACATTCTACCGGACACCTTCAAGGCGTCGATCAAGAACTCGACCAAAACAACTGAATCGATACGATCCAACCATGGAATAACAAGGTAAATGATATAATACATCAAAATAATCATCAATCCATCACAATCTTAAGTTAAATCGGATTAAACGGACGAAATCAACCAAAATACCCAAATTCCCCAAAACTAGATTTCTAGAAAACCTGACCTGATTCGCTCGATCAAAGGATGTTATAGGATGGATGATTGATGATATGAACTCCAAGACTTCATGGATTGATTGTCCAAAAACATCTCTCCATTATAACCACACCTACAGCCACGGAAGAGAAGGAAAAGAATGAGAAAAATGGTGAAAAACCCGTCTGCAGGGCCTTAAATAGGCTGCCTGCCGGCCGCCTTACGTACGTAACCGGCCATGGCCGACTCACTGCCTAGAAATGCCGGCAGCGTTACATACGTAACCGGACAAGGCTTACGTACGTAACCGGCCTTACGTACGTAACTGCCGAGCACTACCGGCTGTAACTCGGCCAGTGCCGGCCTGGGCCCAGACTGCCCGGCCATGACTCGGCCGGGACCAACTCCGACGGCCCGGACGACCCCGAAACCCGAACCTGAATACGAATCGAAGATACGGTTACGAAGTACTCGCAAAGACGAATTCGAGCACTAAGAGAACACATTATTACGACCACCCGAAGGCTCGAAATTCGACAACGGAAGGTAATTACCCCAAACTTTGGGAAATTACGAAAACGGCCCAAAACGTCCGAAATACACGATACACGATCGAAACACCAAACCAAAGCTCGCAACATGAATAATAACATTAAATAAACTTAAGAGAAACTCGAAACAACAGTTTCGGACGAGATTCGCAAGAATCGAACTCAAGTGCGGAAAAACCGCTTAAGAACACGAAACTCAACAAAATGATACCGAAACGAACTCGGATGACAAAAAGTGCAGAATTAATCATTCTCGAAATAACTAAACGGTCATGAGAGAGTCGTCAAAAGGGACTCCCGCCGAAAAAAGAAAATCACCGAAATTCGAAATTGCGGGTATTACATTCTACCCTCCTTAAAAGAAGTTTCGTCCCGAAACTTAAAACAAGTAGGGACAAGAAATATACCACCAGCAATATTTCAATGAGATACACAAGAATGCGTAACTAACGCCCAATGGCGAAATGTTACAAACAACGCAAAGGAATATACGGTGTGAAAACACGCTCCACGGCGACCAACACAACGCCACCGGTAGAGACATAATAAAACCAACAAGTGACAAGCGTCATCAAACAGATAATACAATCAAGTCGATTATCCGAACAATCACAAAACACAACGAACGAAAATCAATACGATTGACCAACCCAACGGTACATCAATCAAAACGCGAGCCAATCGCTGAACAAATACGAAATTCCACCGCCCAAGGGTTGGAAGATCGAAAACTAGACCAATTTCCCAAACTTAAGGGAATTACGAAGGAGTCTGAACGTTCAACAATCACGAAACGAGATCAACAAAAACCGAATAATCAAACGATCGAACCACAACGATCGAGACAACAAAAATCGAACAATCATGTTCGAATCACGAAGAACAATAAAATTCAAACAACAACTCCAAGGTTCACATCTCGACTCGAGACAATATATGATCCGGTGAAAACAACAGGATGTGCATTCACATGAGATCCACAGGAAAGGGAATAGCAATTGAAAAGTCACAACAATAAACGAGTTATTCCGAAACAATACCACACTCGTTCGATCAACAAAAGCATGGGGCAGGACAAGCTCAGAAAATATCAACGAACATAAACGAGTCAACAGAGTCGAAAATACAGAAGTTCAAAATCCGATCCACTTCGAATAAAAGAACTAGTAGAACCAAAAGATGTTACTTCCGAACAAGGTTCACAAGAATCGAACCGGACTCGGAAAGGTCACAGCGATAACCAGATCGACCCAAAACAAGATCACAGCTCGTTCGAAAGACGAAACCGAAATACAGAACAAGTTCAGAAAGTATCAACGAACACGAGCGAGTCGATAGACTTGAGGGAGAGAAAATGCAGAAGTCAAAAATGATACAGGCATTACATTCGACCTCTTATAAAAGAAATGTCGTTCCCGCAACTCACAACAACGGGAGTAAGGTGACAACACAAAAAGCAAACGACAGAAACATCTCACATGGGCCTCTCAGAGCCGATCCTCATATCTGTACTGAAGTTCGCGCCCCGAAAGACTCGGAACCCAACTCGCAAAACTGGATCCTGTGTCTCTCGGGTCCACACTTGAAAAGCGTTACTGACGAGAAGGACAATTTGCACGTACATGCTCCCGGCACAATACGTTTGAAATGCCTCGGCTCGGCATACCGAAGATACAGATGCTAGATACAATGGAACATAACACCGCAAAACAACATACCGGAGATGCCAACTCGGCATAACATATCAACGCATAAAAAAAATCACAACAACAAGGGCATCGTTCGACGATTACAACGGCCCGAACGATAGCCAGCACACAATCACAAACATCATGAGACAATCACCCATGTGCATAAACGCACAAAAATCCAAGCTTTAACAACTCACACTCGTGCGACAACACGCAAATCACCGTGAGGCGATAAACAGTAAACAACAGTTCACACCTCTCACATAGGGCTAGTACAACAAATGCGTGGCAACGCCTCGACGTTCATGCCACCAATTCGATCATACTTGGGAGAAAACATCATAACGACAACGCGAACATCATACATACATACCCAGCCCTCAAACGGGAATGGATAGGTTTTAAAAACGAAAACCTCCTTTTGAAAATAATTTAGAAAAACACCGGTTGATCTTGAGTATCACCTTTCAAAAAGTACAAGCGTGAAACATCGTTATCGAGACTTTGGAGAACCATTTCGCATTTGATAAAAATGAAGACACTTTCTCTTAGTGAAAAACTTTCAGAATATTCGACTCTCGGGTCTAAGTAAAAGTGTTTCTAAAACATTGAAAATATCTCAAAACATTTTGGTCCTCGAGGTAGAAGAATTTTGAAACATATTGTGGCACCTTGGATGTACCACGAGAAAATAATTCATTTAAAAAGTACGTATCGAAATTTATTTTCTAAGATACTCAAGGTTTTCAAAGATAATTCAATGGGCTAGAATGCCCAAAAATTTCAGGTAATTACACGGAACATTATAGCGCCGTGGGTTCCGCACCGGAATCCACCAGGATAAAAACCATTTACAAAAATGCCAAAAAGGCCGATGACGGTTATATTTCAAAAACTCACAAAAGCCATTTACAAAATACTAAATACCGTCATAAGAATTTCGCCAAAACGATCAAGGCCATAATGCCAAAAACTTGGTTAAGGGAATCTGTTTTCGAAATAAAACTCAGTCGGTAAAATACCGAAAGCCATTACAAAAGAACTCACACAACGGATAAAAGAAATACAGTCCAACATGCACAATCCAGCAACACTACTCCTCATATGAACGAAATATGAGAGTCAAATAACCACATATCACGAAATCAAAATCCATAAGAGAATTCCGTCAATTAACTCATAATCATACATGTAACTCGCATCAGACGAGGCACAAACACAAAGAAGGGAGACTTACATCCACAGGTCGCACGAAGATGATGATCGCCCCATGATACTAATCACGACCAACAAACTCAGACGACGCGTCGCGACACGACTCAGTCAGACAAAATCCGACGAGACAGAACTCAACAGACACAACTTGACCCGACAGCCTAGGTTTCCACAACCTAAGCTCTGATACCATTTATGTAACACCCCCAATCCGCTCAAGGATATTACACGCCGTAGAACCTTTCCTCAAGGATCTACCAGGCTGGTAACAACATCGAACATCTCAACAATGCCTTTAAGGCTAAAATGACTCAGTAGACCGATTTGGTCTTTCAATAAATACATACAACTCAAACACATTACATGCCCACGTAGGGGTCGAATACAAAATGCTCCCGTACAACGGGGAAAAATATACTGCAGCGGAAATAAAATACAACTGAACCAATACAACAACGTACGGTTCCTCATGTGATTAGTATCGATCATCTTTCATCATCCTTCGCGCCGACCCTGTGTTATGCTCCCAAAACCTGAATGCAAAAACAGACATCCACCCCCCGAATACTCGGGGGTTAGCAAAACTCCAATGTTTTGCTAGTGCAAGTATAAAATATGAAAACAAGCCATACATATCATACTCCAAGGACTTAGAATTCATAAACATACTTTTCGAGGTAAATCACTTGATCAAACTGTTCAAAATGAGAAAGGTGGGAATAAACCCAATATACATCTTACAAAACATTTTACGATCTCGGGAGTTTGTAAAAACATTTGGGATTAAAGAATTTTCAAGTCTTTCGAAAACGCTTGGGGACGTGACCCAAAAATCATCTTTCCCAAAATACAATTCCGATAATAAAACACGGGTTCACAATCCAATTCACAAAACACGGGGTCCAAGACCCAAATCACGAAACATATGGTCCACGACCCAAATCATAAATCACAGGGTCCACGACCCAAATCATAAACCACAGGGTCCACGACCCAAATCATCAAACACATATTCCTAAGGATTATTCGCGTCCCGTCCTAACAAGCCACGAACCTCAGATGCTCCCGCAGAACATACCCGAGTGAATAACTCAATATGAAGCCATACCAAATCACATGTCACCATAACAACAGTCACGTGACCACAAGCACAGATACATTTATAACCAAATCACAACCTTAAGTTATCCCGGCATCGTGCTAACAAGCCACGAACCTCGGAGTCCCCGCAAGACATACCCGATGATAACCCCACAAGTTATCTCGGCATCGGGCTAACAAGCCACGAACCTCGGAGTCCCCGCAAGACATACCCGGATTGGATAACCCTACGGTCACGCCCGACCCATACTAACAAGTATGGATCCCGGAGATTCATCAATCCTACCCGGAGGCACATCACTTCCAACGATCACATAACAATGAGCAGAACATCAAGCCAAGCAACACTTAAACATCACAACCTCCTTTCAAGGAGTAACAACTAATATCACACACATTACGTTCTTACCGAACAAGTACACAATAACAATTCGTAATCTCCGGCAAAGGATTACGGTCTATTAAACTCACTCGAAGTGATCATATTATCTTTCAACATACAAACCCAACACACATATTTCGAGAACACATATTCACGAAGTATACGAATTATCGTTGAAAGACAACATTTATTGAGAACATACCGATCCCGTTTTACGTTCATTAAACATTGGATTTCGCATAAAATCATTTATCAAAATTATGCCAATGAAACATGAAACGTATGGGCAAGATACTTGCCTCGATACCACGAGCACGGAACCACAAACGGACACGGCTCAACCGGGAAGCTTCGAAACGCCCGACGACGACGAACGGAAAGGTTCAACACGGTTTCTTCGCAAGAAACTCGACCCTAACATCATATAATCTATAAATCAATGATCATACGAGGAAGAATAATCATAGAACGTCCGAAAACCCCTCTAAGACATTCTACCGGACACCTTCAAGGCGTTGATCAAGAACTCGACCAAAACAACGAATCGATACGATCCAACCATGGAATAACAAGGTAAATGATATAATACATCTAAATAATCATCAATCCATCACAATCCTAAGTTAAATCGGATTAAACGGACGAAATCAACCAAAATACCCAAATTCCCCAAAACTAGATTTCTAGAAAATCTGACATGATTCGCTCGATCAAAGGATGTTATAGGATGGATGATTGATGATATGAACTCTAAGACTTCATGGATTGATTGTCCAAAAACATCTCTCCATGATAACCACACCTACAGCCGCGGAAGAGAAGGAAAAGAATGAGAAAAATGGTGAAAAACCCGTCTGCAGGGCCTTAAATAGGCTGACTGCCGGCCGCCTTACGTACGTAACCGGCCATGGCTTACGTACGTAACAGGCCATGGCCGACTCACTGCCTAGAAATGCCGGCAGCGTTACGTACGTAACCGGCCAAGGCTTACGTACGTAACCGGCCTTACGTACGTAACTGCCGAGCACTACCGGCCGTAACTCGGCCAGTGCCGGCCTGGGCCCAGACTGCCCGGCCATGACTCGGCCGGGACCAACTCCGACGGCCCGGACGACCCCGAAACCCGAACCTGAATACGAATCGAAGATACGGTTACGAAGTACTCGCAAAGACGAATTCGAGCACTAAGAGAACACACTATTCCGACCACCCGAAGGCTCGAAATTCGACAACGGAAGGTAATTACCCCAAACTTTGGGAAATTACGAAAACGGCCCAAAACGTCCGAAATACACGATACACGATCGAAACACCAAACCAAAGCTCGCAACATGAATAATAACATTAAATGAACTTAAGAGAAACTCGAAACAACAGTTTCAGACGAGATTCGCAAGAATCGAACTTAAGTGTGGAAAAACCGCTTAAGAACACGAAACTCAACAAAACGATACCGAAACGAACTCGGATGACAAAAAGTGCAGAATTAATCATTCTCGAAATGACTAAACGGTCATGAGCGAGTCGTCAAAACGGACTCCCGCCGAAAAAAGAAAATCACCGAAATCCGAAATTGCGGGTATTACATAATTGAAACGTCACTTTCATGGTATATTATAACAGTCCCCCTTGAATGACTATTTACATAAATATCTGCCGAACTAGTTTGGAGAAAAATTCAATGGGAGAAAAACTTTCAAACTGTTTGTATTGGAGCTTGTCGCAATCATATCATGTTGCATCATAATATTGGTAGGAAATCTCTGTTGGATAAAACTTCAGCAATTTGTAATCTCATAAATTTGCTCCCCCTTATCTCGATAGTTCTTGTATAAGTATTCTTGTGTCGTCTCAGTAAAACATCATGGGACAAAGCTGAGTGAATCTGTCATGTATATCATTCGTTGTTAGAGTATCCACGTGTTGCCTCATTAAAACCTTGTCAAGAAAACCCATTGGGAAAAACTTGATCGAAGGAAAAAGAGTATAACTACTCCTTCCGTTTTCAAACTTTGAGGAATAATCTTGATCTTTGTAGTGTTCCTCATTATGCCATGATTATGCCTCGTTAAAATAGGAAAAACCCAATGGGAAAAATCCTAATGAAGGAAAAAGAGTACATTATTCATACTAATACGCCATTCCAGTAGCCTCGTTAAAAACCTTGCTAGGAAAACGCAATGGGATAAAACCTCAGTCAAGGGAAAAAGAGTGCAATGCGTATTTTATACAAATATGCCACAGGCATTTCAATGATCCTAGAGGAATTAGTACGAGTATCATCTTCAGTGCAGTTTGTAATATCGAACTCATATTCTTTGCAATATACTCCAAATCTCTTTTGGAGATTCCATATTCGTTGTGATTAAGCTGCCTCGTTAAAAACCTTGCTGAGAAAACCCAGTGGGATAAAACCTCAGTCAAGGAAAAGAGTACAGCATATAATTTTCTTTCACAACACTTTATTTTGAGTGACTGCACGCACTGATAATATGTTTAAAATCTCACCAGGAGTCAATTTCAGTAAGCCCATATGTTTCATTTTATTATAAGGCATATATTTCAATTTCGCTGGATTTCAATATCCTCATTTGTTTCATGGACATCCTTATTTTATGGATATCCTCGTTCCAATCATTTCTCATATTATTCATAGCTCTATATTGTGTCGACACATTTCTGTAACACCCCCAAGACGATCAGGGCATATTACAGCGCCGTGGACCCCACACTTTGGAATCTACCAGGCTAACGTATCAACACGACAATCGACAAAGACATATACATCATCAACAAACAGACAATTTCTCAATCCACGACATTCAAAACCAAAGACTGAAATTTGACAATACAATTTGACATCAAATCCACTCCCAAAACGGGTACACAACATTAATAAAATTCAAGAAAGAAGTACTCGAGTACTTAAACAAATGACATAATAAATAAATCCCAAAAACAAGACACCAACAGACAACCACTAAAGAGAATCACGCTTGCCCATCATACTCGTACGGCTCGCATGCTCGTTTGGTTCCATGACCTATACCTAAAATACAAAAGTATTTCCCCCATTTAAGGGGTTAGCGATAACTGCTAGTGCAAGTACAATCCATTTGAACTACCATTCTAATCAGATGAAATATGCGCCAAAAATCATTTTAGAAATCATTTATATTCCGGAATATTTACGGTGCACAAGCACAAAACACATTTCTCCAACAAAACAATTCAAATTTAACTGTTGGTACGAGACTCACAGCCATTGTACCCCGCAGAGCCCCATCGGACATCCCTGGGTGGTTAACCCTAGTTCGTGATACGCACACTCATGGCAATACGTATCCCTAGAGACCCCTTCAGACCGTCCCTAGGTGAACATACACATATACATCCACAACAACCACGAAAAGCCATAATCCAAATACTAGAACATGTAAACAAATGTAAAGTACTTGCCTTTGAGACATCTTCGACGGAACGGGAACAAACAACGACTATGAATGATCCGGAGGGAAAACGACCGTTCCTAAACAAAGGATTAACATAACTCAGTCCTATACGATAACAAGAATCAAATGGAATACGCCCACAACCCCGATTACAAGCTATGACAATATACGTTTAATCGATACGGGCGAGGATTTACGCAAAATCTCCCCGAATCGACAATTCACGGATTAAAATCGACGGAATCGAATTGGGAATCACCCAATAACAACAAACGGTAAAGAATATTACAACATACTTGAACAATTCGAGTTTAATCAAGCAAAACCCGAAAACCCCCCAAAATTGACAAAGTTAGGGTTCTAAGCCATTTACCTCGGATTCGGACGATGGAAGATGATATGCTCCTAAGATCTCATGGTGACGAAGGATGACGGAAATACGGATTGAAAGTGATGGAATCGCCCTCTGTGCGTCACCCGACGAAGAAAATGAAGAAAGAAAATGAAAGAAATGAGTTCTGACCTCTGCTCGCTGTCTTAAAACAACAGGCTGTTACGGCCGTAACAGGGGCTGCCTTACGGCCGTAACAAGGCCAACTTACGGCCGTAATGAATGGGGTGTTACGGCCGTAACACCCTACTTGGGCGACAATGATCGAGAAGTCATTGTCAAACCGTCCCTGCATTTACTCCAAAACCCGGACCTGCTATCGAACCAAAAATATGGTTACGAGGTATTCTCGATGACGAATCTAAGCGTTAGAAGGAAACACAATTCCGAATCCCCGAAGGTTCGGAATCCAACGACGAAAGTAAATTTCCCTTAAGTTTAAGGAATTTACAAAACGGCCCAAACGCTCAAAAATCACGATACGACGTCGGATTGACAAACCGAAACTCACAACACTTATGTAAATAAAGAAACAACGAAAATGAACGAGTTTTGCGAGAATCGAACGTACATACGGCAAACATAATATAAAATGGAATTACGCAAAAACATCTCTGAAACTCGTCCAAATGGAAAAACTCCAAAAATAAAGTAGATTCAAAACGTCGAAACGGTTACAAGCGAGTCGATAAAAATAGACATATACCAAAAATGGAAACTGCTAAAAATGGAAAGGTACGGATATTACATTCTCCCCCTCTAAAAAGAAGTTTCGTCTCGAAACTTAAGAATCAAAAAGCTTGGGGTGCCCCGAATGCATATCCTCCTCCAACTCCCACGTTGCTTCTTCTACACCGTACCTAGACCATTGCACTTTAACCAAAGGAATGGTTTTGTGCCTTAACTGTTTGTCTCTATGCTCCAAAATTTTAACGGGCCTTTCCTCGAACGTAACGTCCTTCTCGATCTACACGTTCCCAAAATTAATAACATGGGATGGGTCCGGAACATACTTCCTCAGCTGAGAGACGTGAAATACACTATGCACATGACTCAACGACGGAGTCAAAGCCAAACGGTATGCCAACTCGCCGACTCTCTCCAATATCTCAAAAGGTCCGATATACCTCGGGCTGAGCTTCCCCTTATTTCCAAAACAGAAAACTCCCTTCGACGGAGACACTCTTAACAGAACATGATCTCCCACCTCAAACTCCAAAGGTCGACGCCTAACATCCGCATAAGACTTTTGTCGACTCTGAGCCGCCAACATCCTCCCTTATCAATTCAACTTTCTCCCTCGTCTCTAACACAAGATCCGGCTCGGTGCCAACTAGATCGGACGGCTCATCCCAACATATCAGTGATCGACATCATCGGCCATAAAGCGCCTCATACAGTGCCATCTTAATCGACGTGTGCCATCTATTATTATAAGTAAACTCGATCAAGGCCAGATGCTCCTCCCAATCATTACTCTAGTCTAACGCACACGCGCGTAACATATCTTCGAACGTCTGAATGGTACGTTCGGACTGCCCGTCGGTCTGAGGATAGAAAGATGTACTCAAACGCAACCGTGTCCCAAATGCCTTATGTACCGCCTGCCAGAAATGCGATACAAACCGGCCATCTCTATCCGAAATAATAGTCTTCGGCGTACCATGAAGTCTTAATATCTGCGCGATAAAAATACGAGCCAATTTTTATGGACCCCAAGTATCCTTGATGCCCAGAAAATGTGCCGACTTAGTCAGTCGGTCCACGATCACCCACACCATATTCATTCCGGTCTTCGTCCCCGGCAAGTTCGTGACAAAATCCATCGAGATATCTTCCCACTTCCATTCCGGGATGGGAAGTGGTTTCAACAATCCGACTGGCCGCTGATGCTCGATTTTGACTTGTTGACAAGTCAAACACTTAGCCACAAACTGAACTACCTCATTCTTCATGTCATTACACCGTAAATTCTTCCTCAAATCTTTATACATTTTACTCGAGCCCGGGTGGACTGAGTAAGGTGATGTGTGAGCCTCTCGCATAATACTCTGCCTCAATTCCAAGTCGTTCGGAACACACAGCCGACCTCAAAATCTCAACACACCATCCTCATGTATCACGAATCCCGGGGCTTTCCCCTTTCCCACATTCTCTCGAATCTGAATAAACATCGAATCCTCCAACTATCCCGATTTAACTTCGTCGACTAGAGACGAAGAGATCTCAAGAGTACGCAACTGTCCGACACTCTCTGGTAGTACAACCTCAACGCTCAATCTCATCAACTCTCGCTGAAGTCCTGGCTGGGCCGTAAGTAACCCAAGCGCCCGAAGCGATATCGATTTCCGGCTCAAGGCATCTGCCACCACATTTGCCTTGCCCGAATGATAAAGGATCTCGAGGTCGTAATCCTTAATCAACTCCAATCATCTCCTCTGTCTCATATTTAGCTCTTTCTGCGTGAAAATGTATTTCAGACTCTTGTGATCGGTGAAAATTTGACACGACGAGCCATACAAGTAATTACGCCAGATCTTCAATGCGAACACAACTGCGGCCAACTCAAGATCGTGGGTAGGGTAATTCAACTCGTACGGTTTCAACTGACGGGAAGCATAGGCAATCGTCTTCTCGTGCTGCATGAGTACACATCCGAGCCCTTGGCCCGAAGCGTCACTAAAAACTGAGAAACCCTCATTACCACTCAGTAAAGCTAAAACAGGAGCGGTCATCAACCGCTTCTTCAACTCCTCGAAACTCTTCTGTCTCTCGTCGGTCCATACAAACTTCTATGACTTCTGCAACAACTGAGTCAGCGGTCGAGCGAGCCTAGAAAACCCCTCTACAAATCTACGATAATACCCGGCCAAACCCAGAAAACTACAGACCTCCTTCATGTTTTTGGGCGGTGCCCAATCCAACACTGCCTCTATCTTATGTGGGTCCACACGAACACCCTCGGCCGAGATCACGTGACCGAGAAACATAACCTCCTGTAACAAAAACTCACACTTCGAGAACTTCGCAAAAAGATGCTGAGTTCTCAAGATTCCCAGCACGATATGCAAATGACGTACATGCTTCTCCTCGCTCCTCGAGTAAATCAGGATATCGTCGATAAAAACAACTACACACTTATCGAGGTATTCGATAAAGACTTTGTTCATAAGCTGCATGAACACGGCTGGGGCGTTGGTCAGCCCAAAATGCATAACCACAAACTCGTAGTGGCCGTATCTCGTCCGAAAGGCCATTTTTGGAATATCAGAATCCTTCACTCGGAGCTGATAATACCCCGATCTCAAATCAATCTTCGAAAACACGGTTGCCCCTTGCAATTGGTCAAACAAGTCATCAATCCTCGGGAGCGGATACTTATTTTTTATAGTCACTTTCAACTCTCGATAGTCGATACACAGACGAAGTGACCCATCCTTCTTCTTTACAAACAAGACCGGTGCGCCCCAAGGTGAAGCGCTCGGTAGAATATACCGCATGTCTAGAAGCTCTCCCAACTGTTTCTTCAATTCAAGCATCTCGGCAGGCACCATACGGTATGGCGTCTTAGAAATTGGTGCTGCACCCGGCTCTAAATCAACAGTAAACTCAACCTCTCGGTCCGGCGGCAAACCCGGCAACTCGTCTGGAAAAACGTCAGGATACTCGCACACTACCGGTATAGACGAGAGCTCTACTCCCCCTTCTTCTGATCTCAAAGCATAACATCAATAACCGGTGCAACCTCCTCAAAGAAGTCTCTCCGCTTTCATAGTGCTGATCAGAAATCTCTGACTACTCCGCTTACGCCCCACAAAAGAATGCTCGGTGCCGTCAGAGGTTAACATCAAAACGGTTCTCGTTCTATAGTTCATGATCGCCCCATGACGGTCCAGCTAATCCTCACTGAGAATCAGATCCTCATCTTTAATATCTACCGCAATCAAATTAGAAGGCTAATCCCTCCCCGCAATGCTCACAGGAAAATCTCTAATCTCACGATCCCCCACGATGTTATCCCCACTAGGCAGTTTAACAACAAATGGTTCACACGCAACTAGGCAATCAACATGCAGACGATGCACACAATCCATAGATATGAAATAATGCGTAGCACCAGAATTGAATAACACGGAAACAGGATGGTCAAGGATGTGAACGGTACCTGTAGCCACCGTCGCGTCGGGATCTCCAGCTCGTCTCATCTCATACACACGGGGCGGAACACACCCCGCACTAGAAGCTACCCCTCTAGAAGGCTGCCCACGTCCTCAACCTCTTCCAAAACTCTGCTGGGGCTGAGAAACTGTCGGTGCCTGGTTCACGCTCGGTTCTCCCGCAGTTGGGGCTGACACCTGAGTAATTGGTGCCCGAACCGCATCTGTACAATACTTAGCACGATGTCCCATCCGGCCGCAAGCAAGACACTGAATTGGAGGCCTGTCACACTCACTCATCATGTGTCTGGGACGACCACAGTTAAAGCAGATAGCTACCCGAACGGAAACAAAAGGAGCAGACTTAGAACCGTTTCCTCGCCCAAATGATGGGGACTGATTCCCAAAGACTCGCGAACCAGACTGAGCCTAATGATACCCGCTAGACTTACCTTCCGAAAACTGACCGGAGGTCTTCCGTTTCTTACCCTCAGCTGGCGTCTCTGTCGCAGAAAACGACATCTCATAAGCCATTACCTTGTTCTGATAATCCTTCAGAGTTGTACACCCGAGACCAGACATGTAGTGACGAACCCTCGGCTTCATTCGCATGTCAAAGTGACAAATTTTATCTAGCTCATCTCGGACCTGATTTCTCACATAGTGAAGTTGCTGGTTGTAGTCCTTGATCGCCTGCGAAATAGGAACATCCTGGGGCTTAGCCTCAAAGAAGGCTCGGATCCTCCCCTCTTTCACTGGCTATGGACAAAATTCGTCCTCCATCAACTCTCGGAACTCTGCCCACATGGCTGCCCGGTCACGTGGTTTCACCGCTTGCCACCATGTTGCCGCCTCCTTGGCGAGGAAGTACTGAGCGATGGGTACCTTCCTCTCCTCAGAGCAGTTAGCCGCCTCGAACACCTTCTCCACCTCAAATAACCAACTCTCCCAACCGGAAGGGTCGGAAGTACCATCAAACTGCGGAGGACTCATACGAATCACGTCCTGAAGTAACTTATTGTTGCCGGATCCAGTAGGCGGAACCGGGTTGGCATTAGCTTGGCCGACCAAGACGGCCTGAGTCAGTAGCGTCATCTGATTCGCTAGTTGCTGCAAAATATTCACCACTCCGATATTCTCATGAGCATTGCCGGAGCTAGCAGACTTATCCTGCTGGACCCCGGTACTGGATGGAACACTATCCGACAAAGATGGCATTGCCGAATCATTTCCCGAGTTATCGGACATGGCCGCCCCACCTGTAATACTCGTAATTTCGATTTCCGGTAATTTCTTTTTTTTTTACGAATGCCGGTTACGGCCGTAAGGGCCTGCCGAGTACGGCCGTATGGGCGAGTCTGGCCAGTAAGGCACGCGATTCTGGCCCGTAAGTGTCCGGCAGTGTCCGGCTATATAAGGCCTGGCAGCCCGTTTTTGTTCATTTCTTCACTTTTCTTGCGGCTATCGGACGGGTGCAACGGGAAATAGGGTTCTTGGTCGATTCTAATCGATTCCAAGGCGTTTTGGAAGATTCTTGTTGATTATATCAACATATAATCCGTGTGTTTCGTCGAATCAAGGTATATTTCTTGATTTTCCTTCAAGTTGACTTTTTAGAGAATTTGTTCTTGATTTCGATTCTAATCCGATTTTGATACATCGGTTGGTGTAGTATGATGTTATTAATCGTGTTCTATGGGTTGTATATTCATATTTCGAGTTTGTTCAACTCGATTAGTGATTCGAGTGTTCTTGGGAGTTATCGAACATTGAGTGTTCGATTAAATGTCCCAATGAGTTTTCCTTCGATAGTTTGGTGGGATTTCCGTTGTTTTTGACCTTGATTCTCATTATGATCGTATTTTTGTGTTCTTGGACATTTTGGGGGAAACTCTTGAATTTGTGTCGTTCGTCCCTTCAATTCAACGACTTTAGGTCGTGCTATGGAACTCGTTTACATTGTTGTTATTGTGGTTCGTAGTTTATTGTCGCGGGTTAACGTTCGGTGGAGTCGGCGGGTTCGTGGTCGGTTCGTGCCAACTACTTCGGTCGATTCTCCGCGTTGTGGTTATTCGAGGCAAGTACCTTGTCCATACATTTCTTGTTTTGTGGATATGATGATTAGTGATGGTCTTGGTATGTGTGTTTGTTCATTTGTTTGAAATGAGTTTTCAAAAGATTCGGCTAGCCTCGTTAAAGGCTCACTTTCAAAACGCGTGTGTTTTGTGAATGGTGTAGTTTGTAAATGACTATGTGATTTCTATGGATATGTTTGGTGTTGATGTTGCACTTGGTATTGCGTGTGGACGTATATTATTTCATTTTGGTGCGTTGTGGTTTGACGAGGTGTTTTGATAAGTGTTTGATACCTCTGAATGAATTGTTTGGATATCTTTGTTGCATTGTGCTATGTGTGTGATTTGTTTAGGTAGCCAGCTCGGTAGGGTCCTTCGAGGCCTCGGGCGGGATCAATGGTATTATCCTGTTCCCAAGGCGATGCATGTGTTGTGATTTGTTTAGCTAGCCAACTCGGGAGGGTCCTTCGAGGCCTCGGGCGGGATCAATGGTATTACCCTGTTCCCAAGGCGATGCTTGGTGTGATATGTTATTTAGTGAACGTATTTTACTCACCGTGGGTTGGTTCGACGGGGCCACAGCGGGAATTCTAATGGGTTGAGTCCGGGATTCACGAGTAAAAACTTCACAGGTTGGTGTTTATTAGTGAACGTATTTTACTCCCCTTGGGTAGGTTCGACGGGGCCTCGAAGGGAATTCCAATGGGTTGAGTCCGGGATTCACGAGTAAAAAACTTCACGAGTTGGTATTGATTTTATGTCCGTCGAGGACACGTGACTTGGGTTTTGGCCCTGTGAACTGTTGTCGGTTTTCTATTTGCGAAAACAAAACCTTTGGGCTGTGACCCTGTTGATTTTTGGAAAGATAAGGATTCGGTAATCCTAAATTGTTTTCTATTAAAAATCTCGATGACATTTTAAACTGTTTTATAAATTGTTTCCCTTTAACTTGTGGTCTTTCGGTTTTGGAATGTTTACCCAAATTCTTGCCTCGGGAAGTACTTTTCGTTACGTTTGGATTTTTGAGGATTCCTAGTTATTGTTATTCTTGGAATGTGAATTGTATGGCTCGTATTTGCACTTTGTTCTTGCACTAGCAAAACAGTGGAGTTTTGCTAACTCCCGAGTATTCGGGGGTGGATGTCTGTTTTTACATTCAGGTTTGGGAGCATAACACAGGGTCGGCACGAAGGATGATGAAAGATGAACGATACTAATCACACGAGGATCCGTATGAGGTCATTGGTTAGTTATAGTTTATTTTCCGCTGCAGTATTGTTTCCCGTTGTACGGGAGTGTTTGTATTCGACCCCTGCGTGGGCATGTAATGAGTTTGAGTTGTATGTATTTATTGAAAGACCAAATCGGTCTACTGAGTCATTTTAGCCTTAAAGGCATTGTTGAGATGTTCTATGTTGTTATCAGCCTGGTAGATCCTTGAGGAAAGGTTCTACGGCGTGTAATATCCCTGAGCGTATTGGGGGTGTTACATAAATGGTATCGGAGCTTAGGTTCTGGAAACCTAGGCTATCGGGTTTAGTGGTGTCTGTTGAGTTTTTGTCTCGTCAGATTTTATCTGACTGAGTCGTGTCGCGACGCGTCGTCTGAGTTTGTTGGTCGTGATTAGTATCGTGGGCGATCATCATCTTCGTGCGACCTGTGGATGTAAGTCTCCCTTCATTGTGTTGTGCCTCGTGTGACACGAGCTATTTTTATGATTATTTGTTCAGTGACGGAATCCTCTTATGGATTTTGATTTCTTGATATGTGGTTATTTGACCCTCATATTTCGTTCATATGAGGAGTAGTGTTGCTGTATTGTGCATGTTTGACTTTATTTCTTTTATCCGCTGCGTGAGTTCTTTTGTAATGGCTTTCGGTATTTTACCGACTGAGTTTTATTTCGAAAATCAATTCCATTAATCGAGTTTTTGGCATTATGGCCTTGATCGTTTTGGCGAAATTCTTATGACGGTATTTAGTATTTTTTAAATGGCTTTTGTGAGTTTTTGAAGTATTACCGTCATCGGCCTTTTTGGCGTTTTTGTAAATGGTTTTATCCTGGTGGGTTCCGGCGCGGGACCCACGGCGCTATAATGTTCCGTGTAATTACCTGAAATTTTTGGGCATTCTAGCCCATTGAATTATTTTTGAAAACCTTGAGTATCTTAGAAAATTAAAATTCGAGACGTACTTTTAAAACAAATTATTTTCTTGCGGTGTTTTCAAGGTGCTTGCTAATGCCGCAATACATTTCAAAAAATTTCAAGTTGAGGACCAAAAATATTTTGAGATATTTTCAAATGCAGTTGCTTAGACCCAAGGGTCGAATATTTTTGAAAGTTTTTCACTAAAAGAAAGGTGTCCTCATTTTTGTTTAAACGCAAGATGATTTTCAAAGTCTCGATAATGGTGTTGTACTACTTTTTGTAAAATGATACTCAAGATCAACTGGTGTTTCCAAACTGTTTTCAAAAGGTGGTTTTCGTTTTAAAACCCATCATTTCCTGCTTGTGGTCGGAGAAGGTGTGTATGATGTTGGTATTGTTGTTAGGGTGTTAGCCCTCCGAATTGTGATTGAATTGGTGGTGTGAACGTTGAGTCGTTCGCCACGCATATGTTTTGTTAGCCCTTTGTGGGAGGTGTGAAGACGATTTTTAATGTTGTCATTTCATGGTGGCTTGCGTGTTATCGCACCTGTGCGAGCTGTTAGAGCTTGGGTTTATATGATTGTGTACATCTGTGATTGTTTCATGATGTTTGTAATTATGTGCTGGTTATTGTTCGGGCCGTTAAGGTCGCCGAACGATACCGTCGTTGCTGTAGTGTTTGTGTGTGTATTACTTTACGATGGTAATCGTTGTATATGATATGTGTTATGATTCTTTGTTGTGCTGAGTTGGCATCTCCGCTATGTTGTTTTGCGACGTTATGCCCCATTGTATCTAGCATTTGTATTTTCGGTATGCCGAGCCGAGGCGTTTCAACCGTGATGCGCCGAGGTATGCACGTGCAAATTGTCCTTCTCGTCAGTAACGCATTTCAAGTGCGGACTTGAGGGACACATAATTCAGTTTTGAGAATTGGTTACTGAGACTTCCGGAGTTCGCGCTTCAGCACAGATACCAGAATCGGCTCTTAGAGGCCCATGGGAGATTTTTCTGTCGGTTGCTTTTTGTGTTGCTACCTTGTTTCCGTTGTTGTGAGTTGCGGCGACGACATTTCTTTTATAAAAGGTCGAATGTAATGCCCGTATCGTTTTGACTTCCGCATTTTCTCTCTATCAAATCTATCGACTCGCTCGTGTTCGTTGATACTTTCTGAACTTGTTCTGTATTTCGGTTTCATCGTTCGAACGAGCTGTGATCTTGTTTTGGGTCGATCTGGTTATCGCTGTGACTTTTCTGAGTTCGATTCTTGTGAACCTTGTTCGGAAGTAACACCTCTTGGTTCTACTAGTTCTTTTATTTGAAGTGGATCGGATTTTGGAACTTCTGTATTTTCGACTCTGTCGACTCGTTTATGTTCGTTGACATTTTCTGAGCTTGTCCTGCCCTTTGCTTTTGTTGATCGAACGAGTGCGGTATTGTTTCAGAATAACTCGTTTGTCGTTGTGATTTTTCAATTGCTATTCCCTTTCCTGTGGATCTTATGTGAATGCACATCTTGTTGTTTTCACTGGATCATATATTGTCTCGAGTCGAGATGTGAACCTTGGAGTTGTTGTTTGAATTTTATTGTTCTTCGTGATTCGAACATGATTGTTCGCTTTTTGTTGTCTCGACCGTTGTGGTTCGACCGTTTGATTGTTCGGTTTTTGTTGATCTCGTCTCGTGATTGTTGAGCGTTCAGACTCCTTTGGGAAATTAGTCTCGTTTCGATTTTCCAACCATTGGGCGGTGGAATTCCGTATTTGTTCAGCGTTTGGCTCGCGTTTTGATTGATGAACCATTGGGTTGGTCAATCGTATTGATTTTCGTTCGTTGTGTTTTGTGATTGTTCGGATAATCGACTCGATTGTATTGTCTGTTTGATGACGCTTGTCACTTGTTGATTTTATTCTGTCTCTATCGGTAGCGTTGTGTTAGTCGTCGTGGAGCGTGTTTTCACGCCATATATTCCTTTGCGCTGCTTGTAACGTTTCGCCGTTGGGCGTAAGTTACGCGTTTCTTACGTATCTCGTTGAGTTTTCCTGGCAGGATATTGCTTCTCCCTACTTGTTTTAAGTTTCGGGACGAAACTTCTTTTAAGGAGGGTAGAATGTAATACCCGTAATTTCGATTTCCGGTAATTTCTTTTTTTCGACGAAAGTCCGTTTTGACGACTCACTCATGACCGTATCGTCATTCCGAGAATGATTAATTCTACACTTTTTGTCATCCGAGTTCGTTTCGGTGTCGTTTTGTTGAGTTCCGTGCTTTTTAGCGGCTTTTCCGCACTTGAGTTCGATTCTTGCGAATCTCGTCCGAAACTGTTGTTTCGAGTTTCTCGTAAGTTCATTTAATGTTATTATTCATGTTGCGAGTTTTGGTTTGGTGTTTCGATCACGTATCGTGATTTTCGGGCGTTTTGGGCCTTTTTTGTAATTTCCCAAAGTTTGGGGTAATTACTTCCGTTGTCGAATTCCGACACTTCGGGTGGTCGGAATCGTGTGTTCTCTTAGCTCTTGGATTCGTCTTTGCGAGTACTTCGTAACCGTATCTCTGATTTTTACTCAGCTTCGGGTTTCGGGGTCGTCCGGGCCGTCGGAGTGGCCACGGCCGAGTCACCCGGCGGGCAGAACTTTGGCGAGTTACGGCCGTAAGGTGCGATTACGGCCATAATGTGTGCGATTCTGGCCGTAAGGCGTGATCGGGTATGGCCGTGCAGGCCTGGGCATCTTCCGACGAAGGCGGTTAGTGGCCGTAATGTGTGCGATTACGGCCGTAAGTGTCCGGCGATTCTTTGGCGATTTTTGACGAATGCGATTCTGGCCGTAAGAACTGCCGAGTACGGCCGTATGGGCCGAGTTACGGCCGTAAGGCACTGCCGGTTACGGCCGTAAGTGTCCGGCTATATAAGGCCTGGCAGCCCGTTTTTGTTCATTTCTTCACTTTTCTTGCGGCTATCGGACGGGTGCGACGGGAAATAGGGTTCTTGGTCGATTCTAATCGATTCCAAGGCGTTTTGGAAGATTCTTGTTGATTATATCAACATCTATTCCGTGTGTTTCGTCGAATCAAGGTATATTTCTTGATTTTCCTTCAAGTTGACTTTTTGGAGAATTTGTTCTTGATTTCGATTCTAATCCGATTTTGATACATCACTTGGTGTAGTATGATGTTATTAATCGTGTTCTATGGGTTTTATATCCATATTTCGAGTTTGTTCAACTCGATTAGTGATTCGAGTGTTCTTGGGAGTTATCGAACATTGAGTGTTCGATTAAATGTCCCAATGAGTTTTCCTTCGATAGTTTGGTGGGATTTCCGTTGTTTTTTACCTTGATTCTCATTATGATCGTATTTTTGTATTCTTGGCCATTTTGGGGGAAACTCTTGAATTTGTGTCGTTCGTCCCTTCAATTCAACGACTTTAGGTCGTGCTATGGAACTCGTTTACATTGTTGTTATTGTTGTTCGTAGTTTATTATCGCGGGTTAACGTTCGGTGGAGTCGGCGGGTTCGTGGTCGGTTCGTGCCAACCTACTTCGGTCGATTCACCGCGTTGTGGTTATTCGAGGCAAGTACCTTGTCCATACATTTCTTGTTTTGTGGATATGATGATTAGTGATGGTCTTGGTATGTGTGTTTGTTTGTTTGTTTGAAATGAGTTTTCAAAAGATTCGGCTAGCCTCGTTAAAGGCTCACTTTCAAAACGCGTGTGTTTTGTGAATGGTGTAGTTTGTAAATGACTATGTGATTTCTATGGATATGTTTGGTGTTGATGTTGCACTTGGTATTGCGTGTGGACGTATATTATTTCATTTCGGTGCGTTGTGGTTTGACGAGGTGTTTTGCTAAGTGTTTGATACCTCTGAATGAATTGCTTGGATATCTTTGTTGCATTGTGCTATGTGTGTGACTTGTTTAGCTAGCCAGCTCGGGAGGGTCCTTCGAGGCCTCGGGCGGGATCAATGGTATTATCCTGTTCCCAAGGCGATGCATGTGTTGTGATTTGTTTAGCTAGCCAGCTCGGGAGGGTCCTTCGAGGCCTCGGGCGGGATCAATGGTATTACCCTGTTCCCAAGGCGATGCTTGGTGTGATATGTTATTTAGTGAACGTATTTTACTCACCGTGGGTTGGTTCGAAGGGGCCACGGCGGGAATTCCAATGGGTTGAGTCCGGGATTCACGAGTAAAAACTTCACAGGTTGGTGTTTATTAGTGAACGTATTTTACTCACCTTGGGTAGGTTCGACGGGGCCTCGAAGGGAATTCCAATGGGTTGAGTCCGGGATTCACGAGTAAAAAACTTCACGAGTTGGTATTGATTTTATGTCCGTCGAGGACACGTGACTTGGGTTTTGGCCCTGTGAACTGTTGTCGGTTTTCTATTTGCGAAAACAAAACCTTTGGGCTGTGACCCTGTTGATTTTTGGAAAGATAAGGATTCGGTAATCCTAAATTGTTTTCTATTAAAACTCTCGATGGCATTTTAAACTGTTTTATAAATTGTTTCCCTTTAACTTGTGGTCTTTCGGTTTTGGAATGTTTACCCAAATTCTTTCCTCGGGAAGTACTTTTCGTTACGTTTGGATTTTTGAGGATTCCTGGTTATTGTTATTCGTGGAATGTGAATTGTATGGCTCGTATTTGCACTTTGTTCTTGCACTAGCAAAACAGTGGAGTTTTGCTAACCCCCGAGTATTTGGGGGGTGGATGTCTGTTTTTGCATTCAGGTTTGGGAGCATAACACAGGGTCGGCACGAAGGATGATGAAAGATGAACGATACTAATCACACGAGGATCCGTATGAGGTCATTGGTTAGTTATAGTTTATTTTCTGCTGCAGTATTCTTTCCCGTTGTACGGGAGTGTTTGTATTTGACCCCTGCGTGGGCATGTAATGAGTTTGAGTTGTATGTATTTATTGAAAGACCAAATCGGTCTACTGAGTCATTTTAGCCTTAAAGGAATTGTTGAGATGTTCTATGTTGTTATCAGCCTGGTAGATCCTTGAGGAAAGGTTCTACGGCGTGTAATATCCCTGAGCGGATTGGGGGTGTTACACCACCGGCTGCGCCACATCCCCTACCGTGTCCGCGTCCTCTACCAGCAGGCAGCATGCATTTTGAAGAAGTAACGAGTGAGTACAGTTCAAACGCAACAAGATACCAAGAAAGGAACAGAACAGGACAACGTAACGAGTCAAGTTAGGAAAACTTACGAGCACCGGCGTACTGAGATGATGGCATAGCAGTGATACTGTTCAAAACGACACTCAACTAGACCCAAATAACTTACAGCCTAGGTATCCATAAACCTAAGCTCTGATACCATATTCTGTAACACCCCCAAGACGATCAGGGCATATTACAGCGCCGTAGACCCACACACTTTGGAATCCACCAGGCTAACGTATCCACACGACATTCGACAAAGACATACATCATCAACAAACAGACAATTTCTCAATCCACGATATTTAAAACCAAAGACTGAAATTTGACAATACAATTTGACATCAAATCCACTCCCAAAATGGGTACACAACATTAATAAGATTCAAGAATGAAGTACTCGGGTACTTAAACAAATGACATAATAAATAAATCCCAAAAACAAGACACCAACAGACAACCACTGAACAGAATCACGCTTGCCCATCATCCTTGTACGGCTCGCATGCTCGTTTGCTTCCATGACCTACACCTGAAATACAAAAGTATTTCCCCCCATTTAAGGGGTTAGCGACAACTGCTAGTGCAAGTACAATCCATTTGAACTACCATTCTAATCAGATGAAATATGCGCCAAAAATCATTTTAGAAATCATTTATATTTTGGAATATTTACGGTGCACAAGCACAAAACACATTTCTCCAACAAAACAATTCAAAGTTAACCGTTGGTACGAGACTCACGGCCACCGTACCCCGCAGAGCCCCATCGGATATCCCTGGGTGGTTAACCCTAGTTCGTGATATGCACACTCACGGCAATACGTATCCCTAGAGGCCCCGTCAGACCATCCCTAGGTGAACATACACATATACATCCACAACAACCATGAAAAGCCATAATCCAAATACTAGAACATGTAAACAAATGTAAAGTACTTGCCTTTGAGACATCTTCGACGGAACGGGAACGAACAACGACTACGAATGATCCGGAGGGAAAACGACCATTCCTAAATGAAGGATTAACATAACTCAGTCCTATACAATAACAAGAATCGAATGGAATACGCCCACAACCCCGATTACAAACTATGACAATATACGTTTAATCGATACGGGCGAGGGTTTACGCAAAATCTCCCCGAATCGACAATTCACAAATTAACCTCGACGGAATCGGATGGGAATCACCCAATAAAAACAATCGGTAAGGAATATTACAACATACTTGAACAATTCGAGTTTAATCAAGCAAAACCCGAAAACCCCCAAAATTAACAAAGTTGGCTCGGATTCGGACGGTGGAAGATGATTACTTAGAAGATGATATGCTCCTACGATCTCATGGTGATGAAGGGTGATGCAAATATGGATTGAAAGTGATGGAATCGCCCTCTGTGCGTCGCCCGACGAAGAAAACGAAGAAAGGAAATGAAAGAAACGAGTTCTGACCTCTGCTTGCTGTCTTAAAACAGCAGGCTGTTACGGCCGTAACAGGGGAGGCCTTACGGCCGTAACAAAGCCAAATTACGGCCGTAATGAATGGGGTGTTACAGCTGTAACACCCTACTGGACAGCACTCTGAGAAGCTGCTGTCCAAACTGTCCCGGACGACTCCAAAACCCGGACGTGCTATCGAACCAAAAATATGGTTACGAGGTATTCTCGATGACGAATCTAAGCGTCAGAAGGAAATACAATTCCGAATCCCCGAAGGTTCGGAATTCAACGACGAAAGTAAATTTCCCTTAAGTTTAAGGAATTTAGAAAACGGCTCAAACGCTCGAAAATCACGATACGACGTCGGATTGACAAACCGAAACTCACAACACGAACAAATCAACCATACGAACTTATGTAAATAGATAGACAACGAAAATGAACGAGTTTTACGAGAATCGAACGTACATACGACAAACATAATATAAAATGGAATTACGCAAAAACATCTCTGAAACTCGTCCAAATGGAAAAACTCCAAGAATAAAGTAGATTCAAAATGTCGAAACGGTTACAAGCGAGTCGATAAAAATAGACATATACCAAAAATGGATACTGCTAAAATAGAAAGGTTGGATATTACAATTTCAACATTTATTTCCCCATGGCAACATAACTTGCCGAGATATCTCATTATCAATTATCCATTGGGATTGCACATTGTGGTTATGTCTATATACTTCTCAAAAGTATATGCCTCCTTTTATCATTTTCTTTGATTCATATTCGGGGAATTATTATGTATTTATCAAAGCAGTTGTAGTTAGTATCAGAGATTAATATCATGCATCTTTGAACTTCAAGTTCATATAGTTATGAGGATACAGTGTGATGCATTTCACATATTTCCAACTACCGATACTCCCCTTCATGTTAAGAGATTTCTTGAGCACCAAACTCATATGCTAGTATCTCACTATTCATCTTCAGTCATGAGAGTTTATATATTATGTTCTCCATATTGGCTGGAGGACTTCGAATAGTATGCCAATTAATATCCCATTTGTATGCGCATATCTTGATCCTTTTTGGGATCTATTCAAGTTTATTTGGGATATATTACTAGCTTAATCTGATCTGGAATATATGCTCAAGCCGTGAGCAAATCATCTCGTAAATTTCTGATTACGAGTCATATACACATGTGACTATCTAGTGGATCCATAATATCTAGTAGTTCACATGTATAGGAAGTGGGCCCATACTCCCCCTTAATATATTCCAAATTTATTCGGGATTCATTCCCAATATTGGCTAGTAGTGATATTAATCGAGAACAAATATTTGAAGATGATTTGTCTATATCACCATATAGATATTTTACCGGCATATCACATCATCTTTCGGTGTCGTTATTGCACATCATTATCAACATGGAGTCGCTGCTCCCACATGTCATATTATGTTCATTATTAAAATATAGAGCCGTAGTTCATACGTTTCAGGACGCGGAGTCAGATCTCATACGCGTAATTCCAATCTATAAATAGATTATCATTGTATTCACAATCACCCATACCGAGGGTTTGAATATCATAATGGATTCAATGCTCTCGAATCTTCGTAAATATTGTCCATATCTTCCAGTGAATATCATAAAAAGAATTTATCGAGCTCGACTCAAAAGATTAGCTCGACTCGAAAGATTAAGGGTGCTAATGAGAAATGGCATCCCAGAAGATATTCGATGGTTGATCGAAGCACAAGTTCGACTATCTGGCGAATTTTCAAATTCATTTAAGTACATGCCAGGTACAGGTAGGAGTAGTTTTGCAAAGAAACGGAGAGCAAAAAGATTAGGTGGGTGCTGTAAATGTGCTCGATGGACATGTGACACACGATGCAAATCTGTGGGGTTTGTATCTAAAAATCGAGAAGATAAAATAGCATTTATCAAGGATGGATTGAATAAGGAATATATGGATCATGATATCCAACAGATTCTTGATACACATCCCAGTGGATACGTTCATCGTAAACTAATGGCTTTGTGGACACAAATTAAGAATGAACGAGAACGCTACAGTCATGAAAATTTAGTCTCAAACGATCCAGTTTGTAAGTCCGTTCTGTCAAAGTTGGTATAAGGTAAATAGCAAAATAATGCAAATAAATGTTGTTTTCCAATATTCAAATTTCTCAGCTGCCAATCAATAACGTCATTTTTATTGAAAAATATAATATCATATCTTTCGTTTTCTTTTGCAATTTTGTCAAGAAGAAAATAGTAAAAATAATGACTTATCTGTCGCCCATTTTTCAATGAAAATAGTGAAGACATTTGCCGTTTAGTAAGAAATTTGCTCTTTAAATTTGGGATCCACAAATCAAGACATGTATATCTCATAAAAGTATTTTGAAAGTATAGTGTAGAAAGATGGAGTTCTCAGAATCCTCATATATATCTCATCCAATTAAAACTATATATGTATTTTAGTTGGATCCAAACTGATAGGTCATATTGAGCATATAGATATGGCATATCAATTCGTAAAGAATTAGGAAAACACAAAATCGATATATTATATGGTGGGAGTAATCATAGATTTTTTGGTTATCTTTTAGAGGCTGCACAAAATGAGAGAATAAGAGTAACAAGTGCCTTATACTCTCCCACCGTTAGAACCAGTAGTATAGGGGGTTCAACTGGGTTGATGTTTCAAGCACAGTCTGTGCACGATAGTTTGATGTATGTGGTGAATAATAATGATGTCTTTATTGTTCTTCCAGGTGGCTATGGCACACTCAATGAGATATTTAACATCACATCATGGGCTGAGCGGGACTTCCATACCAAACCTATAGGTTTGTTGAATATTAATAATTTCTTCAGCGATTTGCTTGCCTTTTTGGATCAAGGAGTAGATCACAAGTTTATATCTCAGCCATCAAGAGATATAGTAATATGTGCCGACACTGTTGCTGATCTACTTATAAAGTTCCAGGCATATATTTCAGTTAAGAATTTGGAAGTCAAAGCTCATCAGCAACAGATTATTGGCGCCAAACGGAAAAGAAGTTTAGATCCTTTAGATCTTTCATTATAAACCCTGATGCCAGGGAGTGGCAGACTTACGGAGTTTTATACTCTCGAGACGTACCCCTCTCTTTTTTATTGGGGTTTCATATGTATTTTCTTTCCACGTTTCATATTGTCCAGTGTTTACTACCTTTCAGCTAGTTTCGATATTTTCACTTCGACTGTTGTGTGCTTCTTTCAGCAATAATAAGATCATCTTTTGCTTTTATGCAAATACATTATTCTTACGAATATGTGATATATGCTTCTCCATAAATATTGTCATATCAATATGATTTCAATGATCCCACCATGTGATATAATTAACATGGAATTTATTGAGCAATTATTTTTCAGCGATAGCTCTTCATATCAGTTGTCAAATGATCCCACCATGCGGTGTATTTGCATTTGATTTTCTTTAATTAATCGGTGATAGCTTCTGGTATCATTTGCTTAATTTTCTCCGTTCGTGTTTAATAATCATGGAGATCGGATATTATTTCCATCAACTGCTTCTTCTTCGAGAGCATGTTTTGAATCATTAATCAAATACTTCCTTAGAGTAGGATCTATTTTTTCTATTTACTGCTTCTTCGAGAGCAGGATTTAGATAATCGATAAACTACTTCTCCAGAGTAGGATTTATATTTATCAACTGCTTCTTCGGGAGCAGGATCTATGAACCATTCTTGTGGTACAACCAACCACGATGGTGATATATAATATATAAATTGCACATGTAAAACCATCCATCTTGTGATAGTTGAACTCATCACATGGGAGGTATTGTAATTGCAGAAAATAAAATTCGATAAATGTGTGGTTTAAAACCACCACTTTGAGATAAATAAGAGATAGAAATTAAACTACAAAAATAATTAACTGCTTCTACCAAAGCAGGATCGTCCAATTAATTCCTCAAAATATTGTCCTCGTCAATATATAGGTCGAAATATCGACTGCCGTTAATAGCATGTGTAAGGGTATGTATTCATAAATATTTGCAATTATAACATTCTAGTTTTTATTACTAAAATGTAGAGCATTCTTAGGAGGAGATTAACTATAACCTTGGATCAGTCTCTGTTTGCCTCGATTGCAAGTTCATGTGGATAAATGGCCATCTAGGTTTAAGTGGATCCTTTTCGTTCAAAATTTCTCTAACGGCTGTTTTAACACTTAAATTGTCGATTTTGATTTTCCCTCAACACACCTACATAATTTTCGAGTAACTCGAATTAGGTTATTCAAATAGTGTTACTTGAACATATTGGCGACAATTTCAATACTAAAAAAATTGTTATTAAACTTTTCATTAAAAAAAATGTCCTAATTTGTGTGTACAATCATACATTCCCTCTTCTCCAATACACATTTATACTATTTAGTCAACCTCATTTACCGTCTAGTAATATTTATCATTTAGCCAACCTCAATATTTATCTTTACTATGTAATCATAAATGTATACAAATTGACTAATGTATCCATCCTAAAATAATTTTAAAAAATTAAAATAACATCAACAGCACTGGCTGGCAGGCATATTTTTATTTTCATTTTTCTGGCAGGCATATTTTTATTTTTATTTTTCTCAACTGAGAGTCGCATCTAGTAATTTCTTTTTGTTGGAGATGGGTATTACAGTTCCAGAGTCATTGACGGCCGACGAGTTTTCTTTTTTGGGCTGCATTGCAGTAACATCTGGTGACTACAGTCTACAGTCGACCACCGGCAACAGCTCAATGGCAACTTTTTGTTTTCATTTCTTTTTTAAGAATTTGATTATGTCGATATAAGGTGAATATGATTAGACCATCTTCAATAATTGTTTCCATCTATTAACAATTTCCATTATAGAAATGAGAAATAAAAAAAAAAACTTTTTTAATAGAAGTTTTCATATGTGTTTCTATGTGACGCTGCAAGTTAGTCATATTGAAAATTTCTACAAATATTTCTACATGTAAAACTAGTAAAGAAATCCCTATATAACATGTCACTTCCTCACTGGGGATCATAAAATTCATTAAACCCTCTTCTTAAATAAGTGCCAAATATTAAAGAAATGCAAATATAAAAATTATAACCGGAAACCATATTTTCCATCTTTTTCTATCAACACCCATATAATAATGACATCTAACATAGAAATTAAATCTCAAACTGAATGTAATAGCCGGCAAAGTAGGTGTTTCTCTACTTGATTACATGTATATTGATTTCTTTCAAGGTTCTGTGTCAGATGACAACTCTTTTTCCCTAATATTTGGCTTAGATTATGATGTTTTAAGGAGACCCTGTCGGTAGCAATTTGTGATTTGCACTAGAGTTAGGCTTTTGATGATTCAATAAAAATCAATGCGTGTGTGTGTATGAGAGAGAGAGAGAGAGGAGAGAGAGAGAGGAGCATTCTTCAATGAGGGGTGATAGGACCACACCCATACACACCCCGTGCTTTATAGGTGTTGTACCGCATGCTTTACAGATAAAATATTCATAATAATATTATAATAAAATTAATAGTAAAGCACGCGGTACAACACCTATAAAGCACAGGTGTGTTTGGAGGTGTGGTTCAGGATGTTGCCCTATCATTTCTCTTCTTCAATAGCAGTCGGTGTTTTAATGGCGCTCAATAGCGCGCTATGTCGCGCGCTTTTGCGCAAAATTCCCAAAAAACGCGACATAGCGCGGTGTTATTTGCGTCCCCTCCTGTTTTGCGCACGCTATTTGCTATGCTGGCACCAAAAGCGCGCGATAGCGCGCGCTATAAGGGCGATAGCGCAACAAACCTGCGCTATTGGGATTTTATCAGAAAAACCCTAATATTAAACTTGAAACAGAGCGATGAAACCCTAATATTAAATCTGCTCTTTAAGTACTTCACAGCCCTAACAAACTGTCCAGCGAGCAAAAGTCCCGCAGCAGAAAAAAGAAAAATTCCGCAGCAAAAAAAAAAAATTCCAGCAGAAAACGTCACAGCCGGCCAGCAAAACAGCACAGCCGCCAGCAGAAAACACAGCGGCCAGTGTTTCTAGACAGTGCACTTTTCCCGAAATACAAACTTTCGATGATGATGATAGTGATATCATCCAATCTACTACTAGAAATTAGAAATTTTAAGTGTTTCTAGAATTGAATATTTTCATATTGTGGCTTATTTAAGTTTGCTATTTTACTCGAGTTATTTACCTATTGATCTTACACAAGAATAATTATTTTATTTTTTCACTTAAAAATGTCATGTTCGAATTACCTACGCTATGCGGTACGCAATTCTTTACAAAAACGCTCAACGCAACTGAAAACACTGGTAGCAATTAAGTTCAAAAGTCGAATCAAACAAGATCAACGGATGAGCGTCAGTTTTAGCCTCTTGGATTTCGACTCCGGTTTCCGATCTTCCTCCTTTTCTCTTCTCAAACTTTTCAGGTGTTCTTCACTTACCTTGCCCTTCAAACTTCTGTTCAGCTCATAAGCTCCGTATAATATCTGCCGACATTCTTTACTTGCGACGTCATGGGCCACAACTGAATATCAAACAGAAAATAAAAATGCAAATTTGTAAAGAGCAAGGCCTGCCTGAAATTCTGAAACCATAAAAAGAGATGAAGCTTCAGTTCATGTTCATATTTTTCCTTTAATGAAGAGGTAACCTGGATTTGGATAATCTTTTCCGATAAGGCATTTCGCTTTAACTTGTATGCTTAGAGGAGCTGTCCATGGCTCGTATATATACTCCTTAGGCATCTCTGAAACACCAACGTCATTTTGGAGAGAACAAAACATGACGAGCGAATAAATATTGAAAGCAGCTTTGAGATACCTTTTAAAACTGGAAGAAAATGCCGTATATAACTGCCATTAGAGTCGTATTTCTTCCCAAATGAGATTGGAGAATAGATGCGGTTATACTGCTAAGTGCAAAATCATACAAGAGAAGACAGATCGGAACTTCTGTCAGGGACACAGGAGTCCAGGATAAAAACCAGTCAAACTAAAGCACAACCCATTTAGTGTATGTTCGACCGAAATAAGCTAGCCTAATTTTTTGAGTTTATTTAAGAAGACTGTTTGGAATGCCATAAACTAGTGTATAAGCTAGCTTATTAACCAACAACTAGCTTATCAACTGCACTGCCAAACACACCCTCAAACTATTCAAATGAGAGCTAAAAATCCAGCTTTAACTTTGCAAATAGATGTTCGGCATTGCAGTATTCTTTAGGGTTAATTACAAAAAACCTTAGAGGTCCGACGTAATAAAAAAGAAAAAAAAACAGCCCACTTTCAGAATTACAAAAAGTACCCCAAATAATTTATCTTGCCTTACATTTACCCCCTTCAAAAGGAAAAAATAATTCAAAACACACCTTCAAATTTATAGAAATATTACAGTTAGCCCATTAAAATTAACACTTAATCAAACCTCAAGGGTGAACGTTCGTAATTTTGGAAGTTAGATGTTTTATATGCTAGAACACTACCAACAAATATATTTCAACAGCTCTCAAGTTGTCACCATCCATAGGTTGAAGAATATTACCAAGTTCATGAGTGAAAACTAAACAATAGTGACGATTTTCTCAAACCTGGTAAAAGAATGATGAGCATGACAGCCACATCCAATTAGCATTGTTGATCGCCCAATCCGAGTCAATAAGAAGCCTCTCAAAAACATCACGACCCTTTTCCCAATGCACAAACTGTCAAGATATTCGCCGCTATCAACGAGAGAAGAAAATATAGGATATATTTGAATATGAGTTATGACGGCATATTATTGAAAGTCGATTACCAAATCTCCACGAGTTAGAAAACAAGCAACACAATGCCGAGCAAGATGGTGCATCCAGCCCCACTTTCGAAGCTGTTATATCAAAACTATAACTTTAGTTGTAAATGTTCCCGAATAATACACGGGCAAAATCAGCAGAAGTATATCAAAGGGTAAGCATTTTAGGCCGAATATCAAAACTACCTGCACCATTATGGCATCAATCCATGGAAATCCTGTTCTAGAGTCTCTCCAAGCAGCCAGCAACTCCTCGTCATCTTTCCAGGGTATCTATAGAAAAAAGAAAAAGAAACTCAATAGAAATGAATAAGAAGTACGACCTTGACCATGAACAGGTTATCCCGTCACTTGGCTGTTGTCTGATAGATGAAGCAATTGACTGACGAAGTTGAAGTTTCTGACTAAATTTCCATATTAAACTATTGCTAGAAATTAACATTTGCATACGATATACGAATGGATCGCTTTTTGATCATTAAAAAGATAAAAAAAAAAAAAAGAATTCATGCATGCATTCAAGGAAGTGTTATTAAAGGCGCACTTAAGTGCATGATTAATTGCGCTTCGCTCTAAAGCGCAAAATATGCGAGTTAAAATGTGTGATTTAGTGCGATTCTAAAATTGGCAAAAAGGCACGCCTGAAACGCGCTTAAGCACAAAATAGCACACAAAAGCGCTTCTGAGCTTAAAAAGACAGAAATACCTTTAAATTGCAAAAAAAGAAAAAAGAAACCCCATCTCTTATTTCTTATTCGATCACATATAGCGGCTACATCTCAAAGGTCTCCATCTCCAGCTACAAGTAAGTCTTCTATATGAGGAAGAGCGAGAATTTGAGGGGCCAGAGATCAAGCTAAATGATTCCGAAACTTTTGAATTACTGAACATTATTGATTGATAGATTTATTATCTTGAGATAATTTATTATGTGAAAGTTGAAACTTAAACTATGTTAACTCCTATTTTCTTATCAATTAAGCTTCAAATTTGCTTCAAGTATACAGAAATATAATTATATATACTTATATCAACATATCTTATTTTTGGCAAAAAGCGCACGCTTAATCGCGCTTCGCGAGTCGCGCTTTAAAATTGGTGTTGCGCTTTTTACGGTTTTGCGCATTTCATAACACTGATTCACGGCTTTCACGTCATTTCATTAAGTGTTCCAAGTCAAGCAACTCCATCCTCTTAAATGCAAATCACAACAGCGTAAATAAGTAAAAGACTGGATCTAACAACAACAACAACATCTAAGCCTTAGTCCCAAAATGATTTGGGGTCGGCTAACATGAATCAAACTTTGAAACCGTCAATAATCGTTACATAAATAACATAAAAGAAAAAAAAGAGGAAAAAAG
Source organism: Orobanche coerulescens (assembly GCA_033398695.1). Classification (NCBI taxonomy): domain Eukaryota; kingdom Viridiplantae; phylum Streptophyta; class Magnoliopsida; order Lamiales; family Orobanchaceae; genus Orobanche; species Orobanche coerulescens. The sequence goes on from CM065808.1 coordinate 173,317,336, forward strand.
TAGAGAAAAAAGCAAATAAAGAAGAGAATAATGTAAAAAAAAAAAAAAAAAAAAAAGAAATCAGACTCCATCCACCATCCGTATTCTTTCCCGCCACATTTGCCTCTCCATCGCCATACTTTCTCCAATTCCAAGAAACCGCATATCATTTTCAATCATCTTTATCCAAGTTTTCTTGGGTCTTCCTCTACCTTTCACAACATTACTTGTTCCCCAACTTTCTAGCCTCCTCATTGGGGCATCAATAGGTCTTCTTCTGGGAAAACGAACAAAAAAAAAATGACTATTACAGTTTGCTGTAGGGAGGGATTACCTGTTTGCAAATTCTATTGTCCTTCATTTGATCAAAATTAGGAGTTCCAAAGGCGACCGTGTAAAAGAAATCTCTCCATAACAACTACAGAAATTCAGATTATCAGTTAAATGAAAGTCCATGATATACGATGTTTTACGATTAGCAGACAGACCTGTCCAAGAAGGGAAACTGGAGGAGACGTGTGCCTTCTGCAATTTCTCTGAACCTCTTGAATACATTGGTAGAAGTATCTGGAAGAAAGACAACCAAACTTCCAAAATTTTGGAGAAAGGAAACAAAAAAGAAAAAGATCAGAAGGTTTCTGGTAAATAAAAATATAAAGGTATACACTACGGGAAACCTACTTTCAAGTAAGGTGATAAAACAGTTGTAGCCGGTTTAAGAAACAAAGATGGATCTCCCTTTGGTTTCTCAAAGTTAGCCACCCATTCCTGCAAACCAGATTAAATTTCAGTCATAGCGGAAACCATTGGCGGATCCATAGCCAATTATTTTTTTTTTTTTTTGGTTGTGGGGGTCAAAATACCCAGAAGATTAAGTTTTCAATGTATTTTGCTATGTTTTGAGGCTGAAATATCCCTTTATAATAGAACAAAAAAATGCTTGTAAGTTACCTTATAATAGTAAAAAAATCTTATAATAGAATTTCTTTAACCTATCTCTTTATAATAGAAAAAAACAGCTTATAATACAATGTTTTATGTTAACTACATGTGTGCCCCAATCATCGAAGGTTCCGGATCCACCATTGATTGAAAGCAAAGAGAAACTACCAGAAGTTGTCAACTATGCACCAGAAACACTCAGAGTTCAGACCTGTATTATCCTGCATAGTGCATACCTTGTTCGAAATCGATTCTCTCAACCTTCTTAGTGCTTCTGACTCACCACCTTTGAAGGGAGTCCTCCCATCCTGATAATCAGGTTAGTTACGGAGAAATTTGAATCAGAAATATATTTCAACTATATTACCTCTCGTGTGTCCTCGTAGCCGAGTTCCTCGATTGATGGGACTTCTGATACCGGACAGTTCCCAACATTCCCAACAGGAGGAACCCAACTGAGCCCAGTTGAAATAGGAGATGAGGCCCACAAAGGCTCCCCAGCAAGTTTGAGGAAAGATTGATAACTTAAAGGTGGTCTCCCACCATTCTAAGACCAAAATGAATAGAAGAGTCAACATAAACCAAGATTTTCTAAACCACTATCCTTTGAAGAAACAACACTTGCCTTCTGTATAATATCTGCAGGATCAAAGAGTGTATGACTCACTGGAGAGAAAATTTCTATTCCAGCAGCAGCAGCATATTTCTGTAAGATGACATATTAACCCTTTTCTGCAGGGTGAATGGCAGATTACCACTGTTTTCTTCAAAATAAGCAATTTACCCTCTCTGTAATTTAAACAGGCTCATTACCTCTCTTGTGTTTTTAGAAATAGGCTCATTAACCTACTGTGTGATTAACTAGGCTGATTACACCCAGGTCCTGTGTTTTAAATTTTGGTGCAGATTCACGTACAGTGCAAATCACCCCCAATGGATAGGGCTCTAGAGGGGGGTAGGATGCACCTTTTCGGGGAACACGGTGGTAATTCGCCTATTTAAATTACACAAGGGGTTAATGAGCCTACTTTTCAAAAACACCGGGGGTAATGAGCCTTTAAATTACAAGTGGGATAAATAGCTTATTTTGAAGAACACAGGTGGTAATCTGTCAAAGACCCACAAGTACATTGTGATTCGCGGACATTGCACACAAGACTTAAGACTTCCCATGAACATGAACACTAACCTTCACTTTACCATCCAGAGCTTGATAATATGGGTCTGTGTCAAACTCAAAGCATAGCTTTTTTATGCTCCACTGGTGATTTAGTAGAAAACCAAATACTTAAAAAAGTTCAAGCATACAACTTACAAATGCATAATACATTGTACACCCATCATGTTCCTTACTAGAGTAGTGGGACAGTAACTTGCTCCTTACCACATGAATTATTACATTTGGTTCTCACCGTCTTAAACAACTAATACACCCACCCACCTACACATACCTGATACCCCCCCCCCCCCCCCCCCGCCACACACACACCAAAATATATGCATAACGAATAAGCACTGAATTTACAAAGATGTCAGAAACCAGTGGTAATGTTAGTTTTCATCACACAGGATTCATCAAAATCAAGGGGATATAAACAAAATCCCAGTGTATTATCGGTCATTTGCCAGGCTGTAACGAAGTAAGGAAGGTGCTCAACAACTGAATCGAGTGGGCAATGGCGTAGCCAGCAACAGACTTGGGGGGGGGGGGGGGGGAGCTTAAAAACACTTACCGAAATATTAATTTTTATTTTTTCCTATTTTTCAAAGGTAATTTTTAATCATTTTTCTCCAATGGGGGAAGCCCAAGCCATGGATGACCCTCCCTAACTACGTCTGTGCGTGTCCGCAGTGTGGCTTATAAATATCTTTGGTTATCGACAAAATCTACCGGTCTACTAACTAAATATATTAGTAACCAATATACTCGAAACCGCCACTCGAATTCCCATAATTGTATGTAAGTAAATCCAACCGACCACACGTAGGGCTGTAAATGAGCCGAAAGGTACCGAACCCACATTGCGTACGGCTCGAAGCTTAAAAACCCTTTCCGAAATATTAATTTTTATTTTTTCTATTTTTTACAAACGTAATTTTTAATCATTTGTCTCCAATGGGGGGAGCCCGAGCCCGGGATGGCCCTCCCTAGCTACGTCCATTCGTGTGCGCAGTGTGGCTTATAAATATCTTTGGTTATGGACAAATTCTACCAGTCTACTAACTAAAGATATTAGTAACCAATATACTCGAAACCGCCACTCGAATTCCCATTTAATTGTATGTAAGTAAATCCAACCAACCACAGGTAGGGTTGTAAATAAGCCGAACGGTACCGAACCACCCTCACTAGGTACGGCTCGGCTCGAAAGTTTCGAGCCTCAGAATTTGAGGTTCGATTCGGCTCGAAGGCAAAAAAAATTTTCGTAGTTCGATTCGATTCGGCTCGAGGTTTCAAACCCTTCGAACATAGTTTGATTCGACTCGAGTTAAAGTCCAGTATAACTCCATAAGTCCAGCATCCAAAATATACCAAGCCGAACGCTGCGGTTCGATTCGCCGAAGCCGAACGGTTCGGCCTGGGATGGGAGGGGTTCATGTCTTGGACCAAAGCCCCTCGAACAGAGCCGAACAGTTTGGTCCGATTCTCCAAATCCTATTTTTATAGGGCTTGGCTCTATGTTTGGTGCGTGCCCCGAATCGAGCCACGAATCGAGCTTTTTCGAGCCGAATCCTTCGAATCGAATCGAACTTCCAGGTTTGTTCACAGCCCCACACGTTATTCAAGATTGTTCGAACATCTGATCTACCAACAATAATCAAATGTGATACGACACGTACGCGAATCAAGCACAAATGTGCTACAACCATAGTTGTTAAATATCGCGATACGCGATACGTATCGGCGATACGATACGCGATACGTATAGTTTCGATACGTATCGCATATGTGTATCGATTTTCTCCTCCGTATCGTACGTATCGCGTATCGTATCGTAAATATCGCCGATACGGACGATACGAGTTAAAAGGGTTTGGGTCGGATTTGGGTCGGGTTTGGGCCGGGTTAGGGTCGGGTTAGAGTTCAATTTATATATCAAAAGTAAAATTGAGGCAGCATTGGTCAATTTCAAGAGCTCTTCGACCTCGTATACGGTTTTCTTTCCTCCGCCGCCCCTGCTTCTTCCTCTCGCCTCCGCCGCCACTTCTTCTTCTTCTTCAACCGCCTGAGCTTCCGCAACCGCCGCCGCACAGGTCCGTTTCCTTAGTACACTTTCTTTCTTGTGCACTTTAAGTAATATTGTCACTAGTTTCTACATATGGAATTCTTAATGAAACTTTAATTTTATTTTTTAATAAGACCAAGGAACTTGAATGTCATTGAATACAAGAAAGGCGAGCAAAAGTTGATAGATGTTGATGATGAGGTCGAGTATATTAGTGATGAGGAGGAGGAAGAAGCGGATTGTGGAAGATGACAATGATAGCGATGGAGAAGATGTTAATGATTTTGATGACCTTGGGGTTGATGAAGATGAATGAGTCTTGAATACATTATTTAGAAAGTGGAATGTTTAGTTTTTAATTGGTGACTTAGTACTTAGTATTTAGTAAAACAATATAGACTATTTCTTGAAGTTGACCTTTTCGTACGTTGGTAATGTTAACATAACTACTACCCTTGGTTTTTCAAGTAATTACTTCCATTGTTTACTTTATTTTTGATATTTTTTTAGAGTTTTTGAATTTTTTTTTGTCAGTGTTCCGTATCTCCGATACGATACGCGATACAATATTTAGGGTCTCCGATACGCGATACGATACACGATATGACAACTATGGCTACAATTGAGTTGGGTGTAGACAAACTAATGTAGTTATATTTTTATAGTTCATATATGTTACTGGTTCTCGAGAAGAAAATGACCGTAAATAACTTTCTTATTGGATCATGAAAAATTGTCAGAAAATAATATTATGAAAATATTTTAATAAATGCATATAAAGATATTGTATTTATATATTTATACAATATCTAAAAAAAAAAATTGTCCAAGTCAAAGAATCAAACGACATCTACTAAAAAAACACAAACCGATGTAGTGTGTGCTAAGCTTATCCCGTCAGTATAAAGAAAACATAAGGTCTACATACTAAAATCAACAAATTAACATGCCAAGCTCACACAAGCTTCACAATTGATTTCTACTCAAACTCAAAGTCCATGTTTTAATGTTTAAGCATAATAGGAGAGAGAGAGAGAGAGAGAGAGAGAGAGAGAGCTCACCTCATTTAAGCAGCGAAAAATGACCTCGCTCGGTTCTCCCTTGAGCACTAGCAAACGCGACCCCGCCTTTTGCAGATTCAAGTCGAGATCCACCAGGCTCTCGAGCAAAAACCTTATCCGGTTCAATCCGGCACGTTTCGAGCCGGGTGAGAACGTGTTTGGGTCCGGCTCCATATAGTGCGGGTCGATCACAAACACGGGATACACAAAATCCGATCCCCTGGCGGCGTACTCTAGCGCGGGGTTGTCATGTAGTCGGAGCCCCTTTCTGAACCACATCAGGGAGTTTGATCCAAATGCCATTGTCGGGTTCAAAGGTGTTGTAGAGGTGAGAAAACTGGGATGCGCATTTTACATATAACTTCCACAAGGGTGGGCTTTTAAACGGTTTACGTGTTTCCCCCCTCAAATTGGGAGGGTGTCGACTGATTTACTCTTGGGGAAGAGTCGATAATGGCCGTTAAAGGTAATTGCCTTGAACGGTAACGGGCGCAGGATAGTGGACCCTCGGGTGGCTGAGGAAACGCCACGTCGGTGCTGTGTGAAACTGTGGATGCATTCCAAGTTTTTAACAAGATTAACGTGTTCTTTAATGAATTAGATACACTATTTAAAAATTCAATTATTCTATTCACCCACCGGCCACACACAATTTAATTTGTTAATAAATCGGTCGGTTTAGTTTGGGGTCGATTTGTAAATTAAATTGATATGTTGTTGGACTAAAATATCTCTAAATGACTTTGGTTTCAAATTAGATTATATTAATTAGGCACTAATTTTTCATCCCTCCATAATTATCCACACCAATAAACTTAATGACTAAATTGAATATGAACGTTGTCCCTCTAAATAACGATTAATTTCCCTCTAAATCATAAATATTTAAATGGATATTATAATTGTATACGCCGATGAGCAATGTCATGAGAAAATATATGATAAATTCTGGACAAATAAAATTCAAGCAGAACAAATAAAATTAAACCGCGTCAAATTTTCACTAGCAGAAAATTAGAATAATAAACTCACATTATCAGAAATATGCGTATAATGAACGAAATAAAAATAGATGAACATATAATTAAGGCAAACCAATTTGCTAAAGTTTTCCCATTTCAACAAAATGAACAAATTACGAACAAATTACTAAAAGTACGTAAATCTTATTCCCAAGAAACATTAATATTCAATCATATGGCATTTTAATTGAATATTTACAAAAATTACCAGCAATTGAAAGAAATTATAAAATTAACACTCTTTTTTCTTAGAGACCACATGTATTTACAGAGATGCGTTCAGAACTTCAGACTATATTAGGAGGCTATTAGAAAAAAAAAGGACGAGAATCTTAATATAATGATATAAGATGTAAAATTTTAATAAGTTTACTTACTTTTAATGAAATTTGAAATGAAATCGTAATTAATGCTAATAATTTCATATTAGAATTTAAAAACGGATGAAGAATTTGTAAAGGATATAGATGTAAATCATAAATTGACTTAATAATCATATTAATTTATTAAACACGAAATTAGGTAAAATATCAACATTACCACTGGGTGGCCGACCACGGTGTGGCTGAATAGCACAACCCTTAAAAATTATACTCTAATTTTAATAAAAACAATTTTTGAGTATATTACAGAGTGTAATTGATTGAAGAAGAAGTGACACATTAACATAGTGTTAAATTAATTAATGTCCATTATATAAGAAAGATTTATGAGACATATCGAGAAGAAAAGGTAGAAACAAATTATACACGTGTGTAAAGTATTTTACTATATTTAATAAATAACATAATTTATTTTTTATGTAATCAATTGAGTCTTAAATCTAATTTCTTAAAAATGAGTTGATTTATTTTTATTTATTTATTGGGTAAAGGGTTTTTACCCTGATAAATATATTAATAAAACACTTGAAGTTCATACAATGTGGCAAAGCACCACATTGACTATTACAAACAAACGCACCCTTTGTGCTTCAAACCAACACTATCATAAGAATGACAAAACCAAACTTATGAAACTACAACCTAGTCGTTACATATAATAGGCAAACTAAACTAAACGACTAGGAATAAACACCCATATTAGGTATGCCCTACATTACCATGCGCAAGAGAATGGGGCAATTGCCACTCTTCCAAAATCTGAGTAACACGATAAGTTCTTTTGAAGTGAAATGTCATCAGTTTAAGACGAACAGTAGATAGAATAATATCAATGACTTGCTCCTTTGTTCTTTTCCTCTTCTTAAATAAGCGTGCATTGCGCTCTTGCCAAATGAAGTACGTAGACGCTGCAAAGACAAGCTTGGCAATGATACTACGAGCCGAACGAGACTTCACCCTAGGAATTAACCAAGCAACTATAGCGTCCAAGAATGGAGACACAAGTTGCATATCCGCACGATCCTTTACCTCGTTCCAAACCTGCACCGAGAATACACACTCGAAGAACAAATGATTATGAGGGTTCGGTTGCATTTCACACAATGGGCATTGAATCAGGTTTAAGTTAGTTGAAGAACCAATGTCCCATTGTCTCAATAAGTCTTGGGTCTTTAATTTTCGCTTCATTACTAGCCATAAATGAAATGCATGTCAGCGAATACAATGCGAAAATCAAACTACATGAGTCCAAGCCTCTCTTAGATGGATTGAGTTCCAAATAGCTCCAACCGAGAATGGCTTGAAAACACCATTATCATCCCTCCAAAACAGATTATCATGCTTATTAATATCTAAAGTAGGAGCAACAAGAGTGTTTAAAAAAGGATACCTATTAAACCGGTCATTAGGCCACGTCCATACACCATTATTTAGAACATCCACCACTTTATCCGTTGTACGAAACCCTGCACGATTTATATCCCTCACGGTAATAGAATCACTTAAAGGGCATTGAGGAGACCATTGATCGAACCAAACAGATGCAGAATTTCCATCAGCTAATCGGTACCACACAAACCTACAAACAATGTATCGGACTTGTAATATTTTACGCCAACCCCAACTCATATTACCCATTGGCAGAACATCCCAAAAGTTTCTTCCTCGTAACTTATGTGTATGGGTCCATTTAACTTAAAGGGGCTCCTTTAGAGTTAAAAGGTTCCAAATATGCGAGGTAATCAATGCTACATTAAAACATTTCCAATCTGCGAATACCCAATCCACCATCATTTTTTGGAAGACAAACTGAATCCCACAAAATCTTTGCTTTTACCCGATTCATAGCATCTTGACACCAAAGAAACACTCTCATAAGTTGCTCTAAATCAGTAATAATACGAGAAGGAAGAATGTAAACCGAGGCCCAATAAACGTGCATGGAAGAGATAACAGATTGACCAAGTTGCAATCCGCCAGCAAAGGAAAGAAAAACATTCTTCCAGACTCCTATTCGATTCTGAACCTTCGCAACCAGCTCTTTACAATCCCTATGCACAAGCCATGTAGAAACCAAAGGAACACCAAGATACTTGACAGGGAGCGTACCTTCTTCCAAGGACATCACATTAAGAATAGCAAGCTTAACATGATTATTCCACACATTACAAATATAAGTCTGCTCTTAGGAAGACTAGGAACTAGACCTGAAACAACTTTAAATTCATCAAGAGCTTGCATCAATTAATTTTACTGGCAACCAATATCCATGTTTTTATAATTAAACTTTTCGTGCAATCGGCCACTAATATAAAATAATCAAATCTACTGTATTCAATATGAATATCTAATCGAAGATCGTGAAATATTTGACATATTAAGAGTGAGCTTGATACAAAAAAATTATGAACATTTAGAATTTTAAGTTAACAAAATAAGGAAATTGTTGTAGGGAAAATAACCGAGATAATAAAGTAGGGCAAAAGGTTGTGTATTCTCATTGATAACATCCCTTTAAATATGGAGAGATTGCATACTGTTGGAATATAAAACGCAGCGGAAGCGAGATGGATTAATTTTGAATGTATTTGGTTTTATAATCTAACCAACGTAAATAGCGGATCTATTTAGGCTTGTCAATTAATTAATTAAACAGATTAATAAACAATTTAAACACACATATTTACGCATAAGAGTTGATACTTTATACCTTTGACGCGAAGTGGTAGAAAATTTCCTTTTAGATCGATCCAGCTACTCCACGTACTCCTCTTCGATCTTCTTGTATTTCTACCTCAAGATCTTCTAGAGTATATCCCGCCTATATCTGGATGTCGTGTGGGCAACAATCTACCGGACTACTTGGACAGCAATATGGATCGGCCGAAAGTTTTTCACCAAGAAACTCACGATCATGTTCTCTCTATTTTTCTTGAATATTTTGGTATTTTTAGAAAAATATTGTGTTAACTAAATTATGGAATCCAAGACACAAGTCCAGATCCACAATTAAACACACAAGCAAAAAATCGATTTTTTGGTCATATGCAAGTATGTAAATTGGCCACCCCATGTACTCCTTTTATAGGTATTTTGGGCTACTTTAAGACCTTAAGGAGGATAAGGTAAGGACTCCCAATAGATATCATCTTGCCATATTAGGACTCTTCCTAATATAATGATTCTATTAATATCAACTCAGTCTACTAAAGAGTTAATATTGCACTTCCTACCAAAATCTCAAAGTATGAAATTGAGCTCCTTTTTGAATTAATTATTTCCCGTGTTTAAGATATTTCATATCCATTAATTAATTTAAGCTACTGACAACTTTTAATTAATTAATATGTTATACATGAGTATACCACTCGAGCTTTATTATTATATCGGAAAATTAATTCCACCTGCAGGGTTAATATAATAATCCTTTCGAGTGCCTCAAGGGACATGATCAACCCGACTGGTCGGGATACGATTTCTAGCTATAATATTAATTATCATATAAATAATAATATTGACCAAAATATTGAGCATATTGAGTCAATCATTTTGACTCTCACCCATGATAAATCAAAGCAATAAATATTAAATATATATAATTAAATATTAATCACTAGAATTAAGAAATAATAATTGTCCGAGATGTACGTTCTTCTTATAGTCAGTACAGAAGAATCTATCTCACTTCGATCCTGTTGAACGTATACCGAATACGTTAATATATGCTAATGGTCAAGACCAACCAATCTCAAGCATATATTACAACCTCTCACATAACGGTCTAATGTTATATAGATTGTGAACTAATTATTACTATATAAGGGGCCGATAATGTGATCTTCTGTGTGACTCGACACACCATATTATCTACAATATAAAGTAATTTAGACAATATTTGCATAACCATAGCGTGAATAAATGTGCAAACTATGTGACAAATGAATTAAATATTCTCATAGATAAAGACCGGGAAATTAGGTAATACAAGCATAAAGTATGCTTTGATGTATACAACCCTAACAATCTCCCACTTATACTCAAAGCATGCTTTTGAAGTTTACTATCTAGACTATGTCTATCTATCTCCTACTTATACTCAAAGCAATGCTGCCATACATCTCAACCCCATTTCTTCCACGTACCCTTCAAACGACTTTGAGGGCAACCCTTTCATGAAAGGATCAGCTAGGTTGTCTTCAGATGCTATCTTGGAGACAATAATCTTTCCTCTCTTCACAAAAACTCGAATGAGATGATATTTGCGCTTGATATGTTTGCTTGCTTTGTGGGCCCGTGGTTCCTTCGAATTTGCAACAGCACCGGTATTATCACAATAAAGTGTAATACTCCTAGGCAAATTAGGAATCACACCCAAATCTTTTAGAAAGTACTTGAGCCATACCGCCTCTTTAGATGCCTATGAGGCTACTACATACTCGGCTTCCATAGTAGAGTCTTCTATGCATTTCTGCTTCACACTCCTCCAACTGATGGCTCCACCTCCCAAAGTGAAGACATGTCTGGAAGGTGATTTCGACTTTTCTTTGTCCGAACTGAAATCTGAGTCAGTGTAATCCAAAGGACAAAGTGTATCCGATTGATATACAAATATGCTCCCTAGTCCTTCTCAGGTACTTGAGTATATGCTTGACAGCAATCCAATGTCCCGGTTCTCAGTTCGACTGATATCTTGCCACCATGCCTATAGCATGACAGATATCAGGCCTAGTGCAAAGCATATCATATATGAGGCTTCCCACTGCCGAAGCATAAGGGACCAGTTTCATGTCATCTATCTCCTTCTGTGTCCTAGAACACATAGCCTTAGATAGCTGAATTCCTTATATATCTTTTTGAACAAGGTAAACCGATTTCATCAAAATCTACAAGTCTTGGAGTACCACAAAAGAAAAAAATGCATATTTGATGAAGATGCAGAAGAACATTGAATTCAAAGACAGGTCAACACTAAGAGATCTAGCTATATGTTTGAATAAAAGTAAAAGTACGGTATTTTGATGGATTAAGTGAGGCCTAATCAGACCACACACCAATGCTATTAAATCCTCTCTAACAGATATTAACAAGCTTCAAAGAATTCAATACAGTTTGAGTCAAATGCATGTTGATATAACAAAAATCATGTTTAAATTCATGAGAAATGTTACCCATTGATGAGAAGTGGTTTTATATCACCAAAAATACGGACACGTACTACAAACTACCTTCTGAAGCTGCTCCATATAGGAGCTGCAAAAGCAAAAGGTTTCACACAAAGGTGATGTTTTTGTGTGCAGTGGGTAGACCTATGACACAATTGGTGAGTTGTTGTTTGATGGAAAAGTGGGAATATTCCCCTTCATAGAAGAGGTACCAGCTGTTAGAAATAGCAAGAACCGGTATGAGGTACTTTAGAGACAAAAAATATTGAGTTCATCGCAAAAAGATCATAGAGGACTTCATCATCCATCAGGTAATCAAACATTTAGTCTCCTAAACATTGTTGGTTACTTAACATATTTATCCTCACTTGTTAGTCTCCTAAAAAATGTTGGTGACTAATTATATACAGGTGATCTCAATACTCAAGTCTAAATGGCCACACAATGCAAGCAAAAAGATCTTTATACAACAAGATAATGCTAGACCTCATATTGCAAACATTGATGCAGATTTTAGAAAAGTTGCAAGCTCAGATGGATTTAATATATGTCAACCCCCGAACTCCCCCGACACAAATATCAATGATTTAGGATGGTTCAGATCCATACAATCATTGCAACAGACAAAGAAAGCACATAATGTTGAAGGATTAGTTCAAAATGTTGCTGATTCAATCACAAAGCTAACAGCAACTACATTGAACAAGGTTTTTTGATTTTGCGGGGTATTTGCATTGAGATATTGAAAGTCAAAGGCCATAGTGACTATTCAATCCCACATATGGTCAAAAATAGATTAATGAGAGAAGGAGTATTGCTTGATTGTCTAGAGGTTGAAAGAGATCGTGTCAAGGAGTGCATAAACTACTTGGCAGAGCATGGTGATGAAGGTTTAAACACACAAGGCTTGCTCACACTAAGGAGCAGCCTAGGGTACTAGTAGGTTTCACCCTAAGTTCCTCATCTTTTTGTATGGTTATTGCTTAAACATAGCATAATGCTAGTGTTTAATCAATAAACATAGGCTTGTAAGTATTTTTGGGCCATGGAAATGTGACTCTCAGGTTTATTTTGTATTTAATGTTTGCATCATTGAGTCACAAAACCCTCAGAATAAATTCACCATTCGGTATAAAGACGGATCAGAAATATTAAAACCAAAAACTCTAGAAGACGGATCAGAAAGTTAAAAAAAAATATGAAATGTACTAAATGGACTCGCCTGAGATGGATGAATCGCATCCCAGATCCGACTGGCTTTCATCGGAAATACCAAGATACGAATCGTGTATACCAAGCGCCGCGACGGTCAACAACTCCGGCGACTCAAAATTGATGAACCCCGCGTCACATAGCCCCGCGACGCTCTCCGTCGACGATATTGTTGAAAAGAGAGTCCATCAAAACGGAGTCAAGAAGCTCTGAATCCTCCCACCAGTAATCTAGTGGCCGATCTGCATCAACGGCGGCGAAATCCGCCGTACACGGCGGTGAGGACCACTCTGAATCGGTGACAGACATAGGGGGAGATAGAGAGGGTGAGAGATTAGGGTTTTCGGGAAGAGAGAGATACAGATCGAGATAGATGAAGAATGTTCTGGGCACAGGTGAGGGATGCGAATCGAAATGGGTAAGATGATAAGACACAATAAGGTTATGTGGGGGGATATGTGGGTTTCGGGTATTATGGACCCCGGTTAGCATTGATTTATTCCATTAGGAGGGTTAAGTGGGTTTAGGGTTGGTTAAAGTGGGTTTTATTAATTTAATTGGGTGGGCCCACAATGGCATTTTTTGGTAAATAGATGATCATTTGGGGTGTATATTTAGAGGGAATGATTGGTTTATTCCCTTTTATAATAAGTAACAGTTAATTATAGAACGAATCAAAATGAAAAGGTAGCAGTTAAGTATGGAACGAAGAGAGTATTTTATATTTTTATTGATCCTATAAGGATTTTTTATTTCTTAATAAATTTTCGAAATTAGTACTTTAGTTGGATATTATTTTATCGTGAGGTTTAACTATCTCAATGCATCTATAGGTGCATCTATGTGTTGTTATCTGGGGAACCAAACCAATAAGCATATCTTTGAGTTGGTAACGAAATACGGTTATGACAAATTTGTGGGTGGCTAAATAAACACCCCTTTTACTAAAAAACACCCCTACTCAAGACAAACCTAGGGTTGTAGGTAATGATTAATTACTAATTTATTTTTAATCAATAAATATTAATTAATTAATACATGTATTTCTATATTATTTAATGATTAAATATTTAGGTAAATGATTACTTATTTATTTTAAATTAATAAATATTAATACCATATAGATTTTTTATATGTTATTATAAAAATATAAATGAATACATAAAAATAAAAATATGAGCCCAAAAATAATATCATTTAACATTACGATGAAAAATATGAAAAATAAATCGAACACCTAAATTTCAAATAAAAAATATTAGTAAACATTATGATGACCAAAAAAAATTAGTATCACGATAAGTATTTATACCTGATCGGTAAAAAATGGTGATATCCCCATAGAGAACTCATTGCCTTCATCTGAGTCTTTTCGATATAAACTCGACATCTTTTCGATAAACACTACAAATTATAATAAAAATAAATAGTTATAAAACTAAAATTATAAAAAAAACAGATTGAAAAATAAATATATTTTTTTAAAAAAACTACAGTCCCAAACAAGAATGAAAAAAAAAAGGTTCAGAATGAAATAAATATAATTCAGCTATTGTTTTTTGAAAACAAGAATTTTTTTCCCAAGTAACCCCCACTCCCGCCCAGTATTGTCTCTCTCTCTCTCTCTCCTGTTCTCTCTCTCCCGATCTCTCTCAAAGATTTACCTTATTTGTATTGTTTTGTTTGATTAGATTAATTTATATTAAGATTAATTGTTTAATTTCGTTGCCATTACATGTTGTATGGAATCCTTATGTGATGGTGATATAGCTCGTGGACTTAGTTTTTTTATTTGTTCGATTCGATTGGGTTGTAAAGGCCGTTTTGAGCCTATTTATATTTACTAGAAAAACTTGTATAGGATGCAATTTTTCTATGATGTAATTATTATTTTGGGTATGAAGAAGACCGAAGACAACCGACCGAGAAGACGAAGAATCGAAGACTGTTTTTTTTATTAGGTCATTCGCTTGGCCCAGTACTTAGGAATTAGGTTCATGAGCTATATGTTGGTAGTAACTAGATTACTGTTTTCTATTTTTCATTTTGAATGATTGACAAACCAACAAACGCGCGTATAATTGAATTAATGTGCAAAGTGTAACATTAAATCGCGAAATTCTCCCGACTACAAACAGACTAAGTTTGAAAAAGGTTACGAGGTTTCCTACCCTCCATCAAACTCGTAGAAAATTGATACCCGAGCTGGTGTGCTATGCTTCCGAGTTATCGGGGTAGTACATTTGGTAGAGGTTGAAAAATTCTTGAGTACATTAAATGCCTTCGGTTGGTGATAAATTTCGCCCCTAGAAACCTGATAGGTGGCCGGGTGAGATTCAATAGTCAAACTGATAGACGTTGATGGTCAACAACTTAGATAGTCTGGATTGCTAAGAAACCTGATAGGTTGAGGGCATGAAGACTAGGGGTAAAAGAAGATCAAATCATCCGTTAGACGGGTTGGTGTTAGACACTACTTTACAGAAATTAATTGGCAAGAAACCTGATAGGTTGCGTCTGTTAAAATTTGTAAAGAACTTGATCACCACTAAGAAGTCGATCTAACCATGATTTCTGGATTATAACATGGGAGTGTATAATTCCGATAAAATTAGTGGGAGCCGAGACAAGAATTATACAAGCCCTTAAATTCTATATTCGGTCATAATTAAACAAGTCACTAATTGAATCTTGTCTAAATCTTTGCAGAAAACGAAACTGAATCTCTCTAAAAATAGCTAAAAACCCACTTGCAATACTACTTGAAAAGAATCTCCTAACTGGACCCAATTTTGTTGACTGGTTGCGGAATCTGATTAGTGTACTCAGTATGGAGTCTCTGGGATACGTCTTGGAGGCGGACATTCCACCGACTCCAATCCGAACCAGGGGTAATCAGGAAGATATTGACGTCCATGAAAAATGGGTCAAGGATGACGTCTTTAGTCCGTGGCTTTATGATGGGCTCAATGACAAATGAGTTGCGAGAGCGCACGAGAAAATAACTTCTGCTAGGCAGATTCTCGCACACTTGACTGAACTTTATGGAGCGCACAGTAGGACTGCTAGATATGAGATATCAAAGCAGTTGTTCAGTGCTAGGATGAAAGAAGGAGAAAAAGTGGGAGACCACGTCCTCAAGATGATCTCTATGATTGAGAGGCTCGAGGTGCTCAACTTTAATATGGATTTATCCCTTCAAATTGATCTCATCCTTCAATCTCGCCCTGACTCTTTCACGCAGTTTGTAATGAATTTCAACTGTAATAAAATTTCATGCACATTAGCTGGGCTAATGAATAAACTGGTGACGTCGCAGTCTAACATGAAGACTAAACCGAGAGAGGCTGCTCTTGTGATTTCTTCTGGGCCTCGGAGGTCCAAGAACAAGAAGAAAAAGACCTACGAGCAGTACAAACCCAAGAAAGAGGTACAGAAAGGAAAGGGCAAGGCCCAAAAGGTTCAAAAGGTAGGTGGTCCAAAACCTACGGACAAATGCCTTGAATGCGGTGAGCTGGGCCACTCGCAAAGGACTTGTCCTAAGATTAATGGCGCATCAGGTATGGAACTTTTTGTTTTTGAAACAAATTGTTCCGCTACTGTAAATTCTGCTTCATGGATTCTGGATTCAGGTGCCACTTCTCACAATTGTACTATGAATCAGGATCTAGAACAAAGTAGAAAACTTGAAGCTGGGGAAATAATGATCACTGTCAGAAGTGGACAAAGTGTCGAGACAACCGATATTGGATCAATCCTACTGGGTTTAGAATCCGGTTTTATTTTGACATTAGATGAAGTACTTGTTTTGCCCAAGGGGCATAAAAACATTGTATCCATTCCTGTCTTGGACCGGAAAGGATTTTGTTTCTTCATTGGAAATGGTAGTTTTAAAATTTATTTTCGAAATAAATTGGTTGGCACAACTACATTGTTGAATGATTATATCATCTGAACATGCAAAATAAAACAGCAGTGAAAATTATAACTAGGAAACATGGTAGGCAAGATACTAATCAAGCTTTTAAATGGCACCTTAGACTTGGTCATGTTGGTCAGAACAAGGTTCAGAAAATGGAGAAAGATGGATTTTTAAGTCCATTAGGTGTAGAACCCTATCCAGCTTGTGAATCTTGCCTTAGAGGCAAAATGACTAAGTCCCCCCTTCACAGGGACTTTTGAAAGAGTCAGATAAACTTGGATTGGTACATACCGACATTTGTGGTGCTCTAAAAGTGGCCCGAGACGGATATCAATATTTCATAACGTTCACAGATGATCATACTAGGTATGGGATTGTGTACTTAAGGAAACATAAATCTGAAGCCTTTACTAAATTCAAAGAATTTAAGGCCCTAGTTGAAAAACAGACTCGATGTCATATCAAAGCACTTCGGTCGGACCGAGGTGGCGAATATATGAGCACAGAGTTTGATGAGTTACTTAAGGAACATGGAATAGTTTCACAATTCACGCCGCCAGGAACCCCACAGTTAAATGGTGTTTCAGAAAGGAGAAATCGAACTTTGTTGGACATGGTTCGCTCTATGTTAAATTACACTAATTTACCTATTTACCTATGGGGGTATGTCTTACTAACCGCTGCCTATATCCTTAATAGATCTCCTTCCAAATCCGTTCCTATCACTCCGCATGAGATGTGGAAAGGTAAGAAACCAAGCCTTAATCACATAAGGATTTGGGGATGTCCAGCCTATGTCAAGAAGGCTAAGGTGGACAAACTGGAAGCGAGGTCCATCAAAGGACGTTTCATTGGATACCCAGAGGACTCGATGGGTTATCTATTCTACATTCCAGAAGACCATAGGGTCGTTGTGGCATTACAAGCGCACTTCCTTGAGGATGAATTCATTCAGGAAGGTGGCTCGGGTAGAAATATGTCTTTGGAAGAGCATAATGAAGGTCCTAAGGAGACATCTGATCAGGGATAAGGAACCGAACCTATTGTAACACAACCTCCACTTCGAAGGTCGATAAGGTGTGTAAGATGCAACGAGCCATTTATGGGCTGAAGCAAGCTTCTCGGAGTTGGAACCTTCGATTTGACGAAGCGATCAAGGACTTTGACTTCGTACGAAATGAGGAGGAACCGTGTGTTTACAAAAAGGTCAGTGGGAGCAACATTGCGTTCTTAGTACTATATGTAGATGATATTCTACTTATAGGAAATAACGTAGCAATGCTCAGCACTATGAAAGCTTGGCTTTCTAAAACGTTCTCTATGAAAGACTTGGGAGAAGCTTCCTATATTATAGGGATCCGTCTTTACAGAGATAGACCGCGAAGAATGATAGGACTTTCCCAAGCCCTCTATATAGATAAAATCCTGAGAAGATTCAAGATGGATGAATCTAAAAGAGGGTTCCTTCCCATGCGACATGGAATTCATCTCACCACGAAAATGTGTCCTCAAAGTGAGGAATACAAGAGAGATGAGTAAGGTACCCTATGCCTCGACAGTGGGTAGCCTCATGTACGCTATGTTGTCTACGAGACCGGACTTAGCCTACGCTGTGAGTATGGTAAGCCGATTTCAAGCAAACCCGGGAAGGGAACAACTGATCGCCGTAAAGAACATTCTTAAGTACTTAAGAAGAACTAGAGATTTGGTTCTTACTTACGGTGATGGAGAACTGAAGGTGATTGGATTCAGCGATTCTGATTTTCAAGGAGACAATGATGACTCTAAGTCGACATCTGGGTATTTATTTACTCTTAATGGAGGAGTAGTATCTTGGAGAAGCTCCAAGGAAACTGCTACTGGAGATTCCACCAGCCAAGCAGAGTATCTAGCTACCTCAGAGGCTAGAAAAGAAGCATTTTGGATGCAGAAGTTTATGCAAGAACTTCAAGTGGTGCCTAATGCGGAGCTGCCTATATCACTATTCTGTGATAATGATGGAGCTATCGCCCAAGCCAAGGAGCCTAGGGCTTACCACAACACCAAGCATATAGAGAGAAAATACCACATCGTTTGAGAGATGGTGGAAAAACGATATGTTTCATTGCAAAAAGTAGACTCAGAAGACAATGTCTCTGACCCGCTGACTAAGCCATTATCTCAGGCCGTCTTAGAAAGACATCTGAAGAACATGGGTATTGGATACCATGATGTGTGGCATTGAGTGCAAGTGGGAGATTGTTAGGAATATGCCCTCGAATGCCACTCAGGGGATGAGAGAGTAAAGGCATTATACTTGTAATTATGGAATAATTAATAAAAAGGCAATACGATTCATTCACTGTTTATTGTATTTCAATTGCATTCTTGACTTGGTAAACATTGAAGTGAAGTCCATGTAAATAAATCGAACATTCCATTCTCGTTATGGGATAAGAGAAAATGTACTGGAAGTGTTTAAAGTTTATTTACGTAAATTGTTCGCAAGTCAATAAACTTAAAATGGGCATTAAGTTTTAATATGACTTGTATAATCGATGCTAGGACGTGTGCACGTCTTGATAGCATAGTTATAAGTATATTGGTGGGGCAGATACTCGAACACGACTCATACTCGATTCGATCACACGGTATTCACTCTCGGAGAGTCGATGACGAATCGAAAGGTTGTGATAGTATACGTGGACCTTTGACTTGAGGTTCGTAGAAGATGTGCATGTGACGTTTAGTTTGTCATTAGAGTAGTTAGACTCATTTGCTTAATTCCGAGTCGACCTCGAAGTGCGGACTATACGGGCGGGTAGCGATCTTTCTTACGCCAAGAAAGGATTCTATCTCTGTTAGTGAGCAGCGAATGTCCTATACGGTTAATGGCAAATAAGATCATAAGTCTTTGGCAAAGCATTACGATATAGTCGTATTAGATACACTATTAATCGGTCGGTCTTGATTTGCATTAACACATGTATAGAGTTTAGTCAGCAGATGCGGTTTGACTTTACCGTGACCGAAGACTTGACCAGGACATCGATGAAGGGTCTATACATATATAATATTCACGACATAATGGTTACGGAATGATCCCTTCATTCGTTCTCGATCGGGGTTTACAGATGCGGCCCGCTAGTGGCTAAGTCTTGTCGCACTCATTAGTTCCTCCCAATGCCGGTGAGACGGACCTGAGTCGCGCATCAGGAGCGTTGACGGATAAATTTGAATTTATTATCTCTCTATTAATATTAGATATTGGATATCTAATTATGATTTATTAGATAAATCAAAATAGCGGTCTTATGAATTAAAATTAAGTTACCGGGTAATTAATTTAATTCATAAATTATATTTCTTAGAGAAATATATTTGTATTTGATATTATTAATTAATTAGATTAATTAATTAATATAAATACATTAGTGATTAAACGGAGTGTATTTAACGGAGTCGTTTGACGAATGTCCGGTACATGAGCCGAGTGGCTCGGCTCGTTTCTAGGAAATTTCCAATGGGCCACCCCCCTCCCTCACATGGCTTGATTAGTCATGCATGTTATGGTGAAGTCTTGATAATAATACATTTGATTCTCTCATTATTATTATCACATTATGAGTTGTTATTATATGTGATATAATAACCAACTCACATGATCTCAAAGACTTAATATATATCTATCACCTTCATGTATATTTTTGGATGACTTCAGCCGTGAGGAATTCTTGAGAGAGAGAGAAAAATTTTTATTTTCAATTTTTGTTCATCTTTGAGGTGATACAAAATCAAGAAAAAGAGAGATATAAATTCCTATAGTAATTCCTAGTCGTGTTCTTGGAGAACGGATTGCTATCGAATTTTTCCGGGCAACTTCCGACGCGTGTGAAGTAGAGGCTTCGTACTTTTCGATGCTTGGAACGAAGGGATTTCGTGTTCGGGACGGGGTTCGTGATCATCATCATTTTTACGAAGATTTATTTCAAAGGCTTCAAGGGTATGATCTTTATCTTCGTATTTATTTTTTTGTATATACGTTACTTGATCGATCCTGTTTGGGATTCGTTTTTATTTTCCGCTGCGTATTTCGTTTTATTTTCGGAATCCCAACACCAGGATGTACTGTATATGGATCGTTGTGAGCTTCTGACAGTATCTCCTTCTTCAGATTACTATTGTCCGGTACACATAGCCTCCCCTTGAAGTTGATAACTCCATCTGGTGTAATTCCGAAATCCTTGGATTTGCCTGTCTCAACTTCTTCCTTCAAATGAGACATATAGGGATCTGTAAGTTGATCCTGTTTAATGGTCTCAAGTATGGTAGGTTGCAGCGTCATTGAAAACAGTTTTCTAACATGCCCTTCTTGCACAATCTGCAATCCCCACTTCTCCAACTCTTGTAATAATGGTTTCTGAGTCCCTATTATTGCCGATACGCT
The DNA here is from genome assembly GCA_033398695.1 of Orobanche coerulescens. NCBI lineage: Eukaryota > Viridiplantae > Streptophyta > Magnoliopsida > Lamiales > Orobanchaceae > Orobanche > Orobanche coerulescens. The sequence continues at coordinate 173,338,672 of CM065808.1, forward strand.
AGCATTAGACTTTCTACTTGAAGCATCTGCAACAACATTTGCCTTACCTGGATGATAATTTATTGTGCAATCATAATCCTTAACCAATTCCAGCCATCGCCTTTGCCGCATATTAAGTTCCTTCTGTGTGAAATAATACTTTAAGCTCTTATGATCCATGTAGATTTCACATCTTTCTCCATAAAGGTAATGTCGCCACATTTTCAAGGCAAATACCACAGCTGCCAATTCAAGATCATGAGTTGGATAGTTTTTCTCGTAATCCTTCAATTGCCGTGAAGCATAAGCAATTACTCTTCCATCTTGCATAAGCACATCTCCCAATCCTGACCTTGACGCATCACTATAAATAACAAATCTTCCCGCAGTTGTTGGAATCGAAAGGATCGGTGCAGATGTTAACCTCTGTTTCAGTTCTTCAAAGCTCTTTTCACATGCGTCATACCACTGAAACTTAACGTTCTTTCTCGTCAATTGAGTAAGCGGTGAGGCTATCTTGGAGAATCCTTCAACGAATTGTCTATAATAACCTGCTAACCCCAAGAAACTGCGTACCTCATGAACATTCTTCGGTCTGGGCCACTTACTCACGGCTTCCACTTTCCCTTGGTCAACTGAAATTCCTTCCTTCGACACTACATGCCCAAGGAATGCCACTTGTTCCATCTAGAATTCGCATTTCTTAAACTTAGCATATAGTCGTTTATCCTTTAGGATACCCAACACAATTCTTAAATGTTCCTTGTGCTGATCCAATGATCGAGAGTAGATAAGGATGTCATCAATAAAGACAATGACAAACTTATCCAAGTACTCTCTAAAGACTCGATTCATTAAATCCATGAAAGCAGCAGGGGCATTGGTTAAACCAAAAGGCATCACCAGAAATTCATAGTGCCCATACCTGGTTCGAAATGCCGTCTTTGGTATGTCATCTTCTTTGATCTTCAATTGATGGTAACCTGACCTTAAATCGATCTTTGAAAACATTGCAACTCCCTGAAGCTGGTCGAATAAATCATCAATCCTTGGTAAAGGATATTTGTTCTTGATGGTCACCCTATTCAATTATCTATAATCGATACAGAGTCTCATGGTACCATCCTTCTTCTTGACGAAGAGTACTGGGGCTCCCCATGGTGAAAAACTGGGTCGTATGAATCCTTTATCAAGCAATTCCTGCAACTGAATTTTTAATTCTTTCAATTCTATAGGAGCCATTCTGTACGGTGTTTTCGATATTGGGGCCACTCCTGGAATCAACTCAATCTTGAATTCAATTTCTCTGTCTGGAGGTAGCCCTGGTAAATCCTCTGGGAATACTTCTAGAAATTCCTGTACCACAGGTACATCTTCGAGTTTGTGGATCTGCTCCTTCTGTTTGTCCACCACACTGGCTAAATAACTGACACATCCATTTCTAAGTAATTTTTGTGCCATCATTGCTGAAATTATTCTTGTTCTCAATTTGTTGCTACTCCCAACAAACACAAACTCCTCTTCATTTGGTGGTTGGAATGTAACAATCTTCTTTTTACAATCCATGGTAGCATGATGCTTAGATAACCAATCCATCCCTAGAATTACTTCATAATCCGATATGTTGAGCACAATGAGATCAGCATCTAATTCCCGGTTATTGATTACTACACTACAAGATCGAAGAACTTTGTCCGAGGTCAAGAGTTCTCCTGAAGGGGTAGACACATTAAACTGCCCACCAAACTCTTCCAGTGGTTTGCCCAACCTTCTCACATACTTGGTCGATGCAAATGAATGTGTTGCTCCTGGATCTAATAATGTATATGCAGGAACACCACAAATTAGTATGTTACCTGAGACGACTGCAGGGTTGGCATCAGCCTCTGCCTGCGTGATTGTAAATACTCTTCCTTGTACTTTCTTCTGCTCGGAGTCATTAGAGGTACACTCCTTCGCAAAATGACCCATCTTTCCACATTTGTAGCAGGCTCCGGGTCCTTCCATGCAGACGCCAAAGTGATATCTTCCACATTTTGCACATTTTGGCTTTTGTTTACCTCCAGTGGATGGCTGTCCTCCGTTGTTGTCTTTAAACCGTTTCTGGCCATTACCTTTGTAGAACTGGCCTTGCCTCTTGTTACCCTTGTTTGAGTGCTGCCACTTGCCTTGGCCCTGCTGATAATTCGGCTGGTTCTGCTTTTCTTTAGCCTCTTTCTCCTTTCGTTCCTCCATGATTTTCCTTTGAGCCATTTATGCATTCAGAGCTCGCTGAACCACTGCCATATATTTTGAGCCTCCAGTTTCCCCGACTTGCACATCTCTATATATCTCTGGTTTCAGACCCTCGATGAATTGCTCAACCTTTAGCTCATCCGTGCTTACCATGTGTGGCGCATACCTTGAAAGCTCCTCAAATTTTCTGACATATTCATCAACTGACATGTCACCTTGCTTCAAGTTTAAAAATTCCTTCCGTTTTGCAGCTCGTGCAGCTTTTGTAAGGTATTTCGCCTCGAAAAGCTCTTTAAATTCCTCCCATGTCAGTCTACGAACATCATATATACCCATCATGATGTCCCACCAGTAACTAGCATCATTACGGAGGTAAAATACCGCACATGAAACCTTGGCCTCATCAGGGATTCTGCCGTAGCTGAACATCCTTTCCATAGTTCAGAGCCAATTCTCAGAGACGCTCGTATCGAGCCCACCTTCAAATGTGGGAGGTTTTAGTTTCTGGAACCTCTCACTAACCAGATCAATGGCATCATTTCGAGGAGGTGGAGAACGACGAGCCTCGGCTTCACGTCTAACATCCCGTTCTATAAGCCTTTCCACAAGATCCGTCAGTCGGTCGATACGGTTATCCCTCGCTCCTTCAGCACTACCTTGCATTCTATTCTCTTCCATGATCTCTTAATAGCCTTCACTTCTCACACAAGGATCTTTTATTAGCCAATATTAACATAAACATGCAAATAGCAAGTAAAAAAAATAAATAAAACCATTGACTAATGGGTTGCTCCCCTCCGCCAAGCGATTGTTGTATATGAACGGTCTTCAGAAACGCTTTAAACCTTTGCTCCGATCCCAAATCTGTCACACCCCCTTGAAGTTGACTATCAGATGCCGGATATTAAAAATATCCTTATTATATATTACAGCACAGCGGAAAACTTAAAACCTTTAAGAGGAAACTCTTTTTACACACCAAAATTCACTTTTACACATCAGCCGACTATTATATTACAACCAAAAGAAAACATCGGGTGTATAAGTTTATAAGCAAACTTAGACTTAACACACACAGAGAACACTCCACAGGTCTGATGTTCATATACAACGGCTCGTTGGCGTATAGAAGCGTCCCATATGTCAACCTATGACTGATACCCCGAATTATTACCTGTATCACAAGAATTCAACTAAATGAGCGAAAGCTCAGTAAGTAGTGACACACAATGCATGAATGCATTTATGAATGAGTTTGTGAAATGCAGTTTCATTTTCCTTTAACTTTCAAAAACTCTTTTATAGCGCGCTGCTATGTACACCTCGAGTTCCTGGCCCAGGCCAAAAGTGTGCATGTCCAACCATAGACAGAACAAACTGCCCAATCATAACACATGGGTCAGCCTGGCGTGTCCCAGACTCCACCAGGATCATGGCTATAAGGTGCCCAATCATACACATGAGTCACCACGGTGTGTCCCAGACTCCACCGCAAAACATCACACAAAGTGTCCAATCATAACACATGGATCACTATGACGTGTCCCAGACTCCGCCACAAAATAGCCCCTTACCAGTAGCCCGCGATGCACATAACCAAAACAGTTTGTTCTGATCACCTTTAGAACGCCTGTACTATGATCAATGCATACGACAACCTCCAATGCTATGCTATGATCATATGCATCGTGATAATACCACATGTATAAATGCTCTATGGGACATGTCACACAATAAGAATAGAGCAATATGTTATCCACATATACACAAGGTATAAGCAATATCCAAAACATCAATCATTAACATATATTTCAGACAAATGCTCTTGTGATACAGTTTTGCAATCAGTTACTACTTACCTTGTTCAGGTGATACCTTTGCTTTTATACCAATAAGAGTTGGTTGTGATGATATGTCTTCAAATCCTTGATTGTGAACTGAATTGAGGTGTTGATGTTTTTTGTGATTTCTCCTCAATTTTTTGATGGATTTTCGAAGTGTGGAGCTTATGGATCGAGTTCAGAGTGTCTAGAAGAGTTTAGAATCCGTTTCCTCCCTTATCTAAGTGAAAGAGTCGGTTTATGAGGGTGAAAGTTCTAAAATGCCCCTCAATGGCCTCCAGAAGTCAGGTTTAGAAGAATGGACCGGTTGAAGTTGTTATAATCCGGTTCTTGGATGTTTTAAACCGGTTCTTAGTATAGATTGATCATATTTAGGGTATGGATATATGGTCCAAGGTTTTTGATAAAGTTTAATATGTATTTTTATTGTTTAAACTCAGCTACTTTTGTGAATACCTTCGAAAGTGGTAGAAAATGAGTTTGTTGTTATCTTTATGAAATTTTATATAATTAACCCTATAAATAAGAGTCCGAGTACTCACTTAGAAATATGACATTATTGGACAATGAACTAAAGGACAAATTCCATTCTACTCGACCGCATTTGGGACGAATAAGATACTTACAAATCGAATGACTTAACAAATGTTATCACTGAGACCTTGAATTTCATCATTGATGGTATTCACAAGTATCAATATGCTTGACACGTGTTATCGGAATAAAAAAGGGTTATTTACTTGAATCATCAATCCAAATTGACTCAGCATACCCGTCGACTAAAACCCCGAGACCAACCTAGACACGTCACTGATATTATTTACTACTTATAGGCTTTCCACTTGTACTTGGGGTTAGGTTCAAATGCTTAGCCACTTCAATGCCGTTAAATTAACTATCAAATAATGTGAATCATGAAATGTCAGAATAATACTTGATAACGAGTAATGCATGAATCATATTATTTAAATAATAGCAGTTTCATGTCACACTGTCACATTTTTATACGATTAAGCATGAAGTCTAGCATGTTTTAAGATTAATATTTTATTATTGACTAGACCTTGTGTGTGAGAGTCTTTGGGCATCACAGTTTTTATGTTGTATTGCAGCATTCGATGTCCAACCATCAATACATTCAACTCAATACACAAATGGTGTGCTACGAATATCAAACACGGATTCCATTTCACAACACTATACAAACATAATTATGCACCACAATCATCGCACATAAATGAAATCATGAAATATCGATACCTCGCATAAAAAGGAGACTTACGTCCACAGGCCGCATGGAGATGATGGCTGCACCACGATACTAATCAAAACTAATTACAATTGGCCACAACGGATCACAATGATCACACTTGTTCACAATTGCTCACCCGGGTGACACGACAAGACACGACTCGACAAGACCCAACTAGACACAACTGCCTAGGTTTTCGCAAACCTAAGCTTTGATACCTTTTATGTAACACCCCCAATCCACTCAGGGATATTCCACGTCGTATACCCCTTTTTCCGCAAGGATCCACCAGGCAGGAGACTACAAAACAAAACCCACACGTGGTCACATCGACCAAAACATAAAACCATAGACCGATTAGGTCTCTTAAAACACAACATAGCGGTACAACTGATAAACCAAAATACAACTCGATCACACATTACACAACATGTCCATCCTCTTAAGGTGACAAAGAAACTAGAAATGAACACTAAGACTGACAGATCACTAGCGGACAACCGACTACAACTGTGACTAGTATCGCTGGTTTACATCATTCTCCAAGCCAATCACGTGGTTGCTCTCTCCAATCATGACACCTGAAAGAAATATAAAATAATCCCCAACGAGGGGTTAGTGATGGAAATCACTAGCAAGTAACCAAGCTATAAGGTTATACGTCAAGAATACAGCCGTTAAGAAAATAACGTTTCAACAAGGTAGTAACACGATCCCCGAGTCTAAATTCATTTCAAAACAGTTTCCTTTAGGAAGGATCATAAGAATGACTCCAAAATACATTTAAGAGAACAATTGAAGAAGTTGGGGGTCTCAGTGTAAAATCATGAAAAGTTTATAATTCTTCTTTTTGAAAGAGTTTACCAAAAACGTCGAAATGATTCTATTCACAACCAAGTCTCAACGACTAATTAATAATACAAGTACATCCGGGACCTAAGGTCCAAATATTCACAAAACAAGCATGAGAATCGCCTAGGACCGGGGCTAAATCACTGGTCCCATCTAAGGCCTCTATGGACCCTCCCGGACTAGCTATCTAAACAAGATAAAATACATCCGTAAGTTATCTTGACATCGCACTCACAAGTGACGATTCTCACAGCCCCCTCCAGACCTACCCGATTAGATAACCTTATGGTCAAAACATATCAACTGGACGTACTCGCGAGCACGCTACGCCGGAGGCCTCACGGGTCCCTACCCGGGTAACATCTCAAACACACCCATAAGTTATCTCATATGTAATACCCGAGATCTTCATTCCGGTTTCGTAGAATTTTCTTCGATCGAACGGACTGTTGTTCGTTATTATTTTGGATCATAGCCGGTGCATCCGCGTGATCGAGACGTCGTCGAGTATCGAGCCGGGCAGTCGGAGGGCTGGCTGGGCCGATTACGGCCGTAAGGCCTGGCCAATTACGGCCGTAAGGCGTCCGCACACCCTGGCCTGGTAGGACTCGGTTACGGTCGTAAGGTCCCTCAGGTTATAGCCGTAAGGCTTTGTTACGGCCGCTAGGCGTTGGCCGGTTATGGCCGTAATGGGTTGGCAGATTTCGAGCAGTGGCCCTAGGAGTTCGGTTACGGCCGTAAGGCCATGCCGAGTACGGCCGTAAGCGATGTTCGTTGCGTACGGTAGGAGTCGGCCGTTACGTACGCTATAGGCGTTGACCGAGTTATGGCCGTAAGGTGAAAATACAGAATAGATAAATGAAAGCATAAAAATCAAACGCAGATGAAGCTCGGATTCCTCCGTTCTTCAGCTTCCGCCCTCTGCCCTTGAAGTCTTCTGCTTCCCTCTTCTTCTGCCGTCTCCAAGCTTAAGCTCCAAAAGATAAAAGATCCAAAGATCATTAATTAGGGTCTTAAACCCTATTTATAGCTCAGCATATCCTCCAAATCGCGTCCGTATCCGTAGGTCGAAAACTGGGTTCGAAACGGCCCTAATTCGCGCGGACAACCAAAAACCGCCAAGTGTGCCGCGGCGCACTAAACTTGTTCCGCGGCACAGGGCCTTCAGCTGGATGCCTGGGCGTCTTTAATTTCTTCTGTGTCGCGGCTCACTGGATCAGGCCGCGGCATGCAGTACTGATTTACTCTGCCTTTGGCTGGGTGTCTTCCTGTGCCGCGGCCCTGCTTCCTTGTGCCGCGGCTCAGAGTCCAGATTTGCCATTTTCGCCCGTTTTGCCTCGTTTTAGCTTCCGGACTTCAATTTCCTGTCAATCATACAAAATTAAGGCATTAGAGGCTCATTTAGACGATTTCACTCTCCAAAATAATACAAAATAATGATAAATAGGTGTATAAAAATACGCCTAACAAATACCCCCAAACTTAAGCCTTTGCTTGTCCTCAAGCAAAAAGAATTAAATTTAATAAAAGAATGTCGTGAATCATCGTGCAACTCATAGTGTTCAACCTAATCAATACTATCCTGTAATTCTCTCTAAAAAATACGAGTGTCATAAAAGCGAAATTTACTCGAATAATGATTCCGCAAAGTAATCAAGTTCAGTCCTAATCACTCGTTCATGAAGAAAATCCAGCTCAAAGATTAACAAAACGTGAGTCAAATCGACCGTCAATATGAAAGGCTAAAATAAACAAGCTAGTTCGTCCCGTTCCACAGTCTAATGGCACAATTTTCACGAGTTTCATAACAAATAAACCTCGGACAGTATTCCCTTATATATATGTTCAAGAATTTGATTCGAGTTGACCACTAGGTTAGGATCTCGGGATGTTTCATTGGGGTAATCCTAGGGTGGAACTTCCATTTTCATGTATTGGGAAACCGTTTGACGTAAAAGACACTCATGGGGCACATGGATGCTTCTAGTTACTAAGTTCCCTTCTACAGTGGAGAAACAACTCGAATATATAATTTCCGCATGTCCGAATCAAGGTCGCCGTTTTACGCGAGAGTAAACAGCGGGTCACGCGAATACCCCCGGTTACTAGGCTCCCTATCATTGGCACATGTGAAATATCTAAATCACTAGTCTAATCAGGGTCGTCGTTTTACGCGAGAGTAAACAGCGGGTCACGCGAATGCCCCCGGTTACTAGACTTCCCTTCATAGAACAACATTATCTCGACTTTTGGGAAAAACTGACCGACTCTAAACTCAATCTAAGTGCCAACACGACTAATATAGCTGGACGACTAACTAACCGAAAAATGTAACCAAACGTATCGATGGTGATTTTAAAACAAGTATGTATCGTCTCTTATTTGCCAAGACCTCTACAATCACGAAAAATTTTGGACCTAAATGAATACTAAGCAGAACAGAAATAACTGACTACAACTCGACTAAAACTCGACCGTTTCTTCAGAGAGAAAAACAGTGTCGTAACATCAGTATCACACAAATAGAAGCACGAAAAATTCACGAATAAAGAAGAATTAAGACAAGCAAGGCTATCCAAACGTATATAAAAAAAATAACGCAAAGCAATGAAAAGTGCAACAAAATAAAGTACAGCAATGAATGTAGCAACTGAAAGTAAATCCCCCCAAACTTAGGACGTACATTGACCTCAATGGACAAAAATGATATGCAATAAAAGTAAAAGGTCAAGTACTCCTCCAATCCGCTCGGGAGCCGGTGCCGCATCATCCGGTGAGCTTGCACGCTTCTTGACTACATCATGCGGAGTGTGAATAAATGAGCTTGCATCATCAAAAAGGAAGTTAAGTACGAGCTCTCAAGTTTAACATGATGTAAGGGTTGGGGATAATGTAATTCGATAACATGATTCATTGCATATAATTTTGAAAATGCCTAGCTTACCAATTTTCCATTGCTGCAATTTATCAAACACCTTGTGTGCACAAGTTAAAATGAAGAACAAAAATTTTGATGGTTAATTCCAAATCCCAAAAATAATAACACAGATAATAACCCTGAATCACGACAACTATCATCAACAATTCGTTCATAAATATCAATTCCATCACAATATCAAATTTCCCATATTCCAACTCCATTTTAGAAACAACAGTGAAGAACAACTAGCAATATATAACTTCAAATCTTTTCACATCAAGAATCACTAATGATTTAGAAATCAAAAATTACCTGGAGAATTTGAAAAGGAGACTAATAGAATGGTATCAACTGACCTCATTATGTGAAGGAAGGAAGGAAGGGAGGGAAGAAGGTACCTTGTGCGGGCCGATCGATGGAATGAGCCCTACCTGGTTGCTCTTATTTTGCGACGGGGGCCGCGGCACAATAAAAGTGAGCCGCGGCCCAAAGTACAGTAGGCCTGGGACATTTTGTAATATCGCCGGGTGCCGCGGCTCAGTTTTCGTGTGCCGCGGCTCGGTGTGTTAGTGTGCCGCGGCTCATTATCCGCGTGCCGCGGCACAAAGTACAGTCTCCTGGGCGTTTCTTGGCCATTTGGTGTGCCGCGGCTCAGGTTTAGTGTGCCGCGGCTCAGTGACCTTGTGTGCCGCGGCTCAGTAAGATCGTGCCGCGGCACATGGTACAGTTTGATCGGCCATTTTTCATCAGCTGGTGTGTGCCGCGGCTCACTTTTGTTGTGCCGCGGCCCATCATTGAATTCCTCCCCTTTGCTGATTCCTGCACAGAATTTTGAGAAGAACACGTTAAAAGCGAGAGGCAGAAGCAAATTGAAGCACAAAAATGATGAAAAATAAGAATCACGAATGCAAGAAAAATAAAGAAACGCAAAAATCTACAACTACGAACTCGGGTTGCCTCCCGAGAAGCGCTAAGTTTATAGTCTTCAGTCGGACCTATTGGAAAACATTAGTTCGCTTTTCGCAAACTCCATTTGGTTTCCGCCCCGTTCATCGAACCGTTCATATATTTGTTAAAATTATGACCATTGGTCGTTAGCAATTCGACTTTCGGTTCGGTCATCAAATGTTGTTTGCGGAAAGGTTTCGACGTGAACAACTTCCCGAAACACCCATTTTTTCCATGACTAATTGTCCGCTGGGCTTTCGGCTTACTTTCCTCCTCCACAAACGCACTCAAGACTGCAGCAGATTTGTCCTCATGCTCGAGAAACGCTACTTGTTCTACATCCTTCTTAAAAATTGGACCATTTAACACAACATCTGAATTTTCCCACCGACGATGTTTTCGGTGCTTTCCTCTTTCAACGGCATTTACACTTTCAATTTGTGACCTTTTATCAATACTTCCGGGACATGGAAACGATTTGAATACTTGAAAAGTAACTTGCTCGTCTTGGACCCTCAGAGTTAACTCCTCTTTTTCCACGTCTATAAGGGTTCGGCCAGTCGCTAAAATGGTCGTCCCAAGATGATTGGAATATCTTCATCTTCCTCCATGTCGAGTACGATGAAATCGGCCGGAAATATGAACTTATCAACTTTGACTAATACATCCTCAATCACTCCCCTCGGATACTTAATCGATCGATCCGCCAATTGTAAGGAGACTGTTGTTGGCTTGGCTTCCCCAATATCCAGCTTTTTGAAAATCGACAGAGGCGTGAGGTTGATACTGGCCCCGAGATCGCATAGGGCTCTTTCAAAAGACGAATTTCCGATGATGCAAGGGATGGTGAAACTTCCCGGATCTCTCAATTTAGGTGGGAGCTTCTTTTGTAAAATAGCGCTGCACTCCTCCGTTAAAGCGACTGTCTCATATTCCTCGAGCTTTCTTTTGTTGGACAAGACTTCTTTCATGAATTTCACATAACTCGGCATTTGTTCCAATGCATCGACAAATGGAATGTTTATGTGCAATTTCTTGAAGACGTCGAGGAATTTTGAAAACTGCTTGTCCAGTTTTTGCTTTTGGAAACGCTGTGGGAATGGAATTTGAGGAGTGGGCTGAGTAGTCGATACTTCCTTTGGCTTGGGCGCCTCTTTCTTTTCCTTCTCGTTCTGCTCGATCGGCTGCTCTTTGTCAATAATAGGCTGCCCTTTCAACTCCTTTCCGCTTCGTAATTCGATCGCTTGCACATTTTCCTTGGATTTCACTTGCCGCTACTGGCGATGCACCTTGAGATCGAGAAGACAATAAATTAGCAATCTGCCCCATTTGTGTTTCTAGATTTCGGATGGAGGTAGAATGATTTTGGAGGGTCGTCTCGGTGCGGGTCATGAATTGGCTTGTGTTATCCGCCAATTGAGCAAGAGCATCTTCCAAAGATACCTTTGGTGATTGAGGGGGCTGCTGTGGGGGCTGCGCGAAGTGAGCTTGTGGAGGTTTCAAAGCTTGCCCATTTCTCCATGGAAAATTTTGTTGATTTCGCCACCCTTGATTATAAGTGCTGGGGTAAGAATTGTTTTGTCGATTTCCATTGGCCACAAATTGAGCTTGCTCCATCTGATGTTGCTCGAACGGGTTTCCAACTTGACACTCCGCGTTCGGGTGTGATCCGTTACACCAATTGCATGTGGGAAGGTGCGTGAGAAAATGCTTGGAGCTGTTGGGTCAAAGCGGCGACTTGAGCTGACAAAGTGGAAATCGGGTCATTACTTGAAACTTCCATAACTCTCTTCGGTGTCAATCTTTCCGATGGCCATTGGTATGCGTTTGCGGCCATAGCTTCCAAAAGCGAGTGTGCCTCGGCCATAGACTTTCCCATCAAGGCCCCTCCAGCGGCCGCATCCACGAGAGTGCGTGTAGAAGCACTCAAACCAGTATAGAACGTCTGAATCTGAAGCCAATCAGGGATGCCGTGATGAGGGCATCTTCGTAACAAATCTTTATATCGCTCCCACGCCTCGTGGAGCGATTCCATATCGTACTGACCAAAGGTGGTTATTTCGTTTCTCAACCTCGCCGTCTTAGCAGGTGGGAAGAATTTGGCAAGGAAGGCTTGCGCTAACCCCCCCCCCCCATGTTGTAATCGACCCCGGCGGTAAAGAATTTAACCAAAATTTCGCTTTATTCCTCAAAGAGAAAGGGAAAAGCCTCAATCGGATGGCATCATCGGTGACACCATTAGTCTTGAATGTGTCGCATATCTCAAGGAAAGAAGCAATATGGGCATTCGGGTCGTCATTCGGCAGTCCGCAGAATTGGCTCGCCTGCACCATCTGAATAATAGCAGGCTTGATCCCAAAATTATTGGCTTGGATAGTGGGACGCCGAATTCCCGAAAAATTAGCATTGAAGTGAATGATTAAATCAATACAACTATTGGCCAGATAATTGCAAGCATTAAACACAATTGGGAAAACTCAACAAAAAGGTAATTAATTGGATAATCTCAAGAAATTCGTCAAAACATAGGTTTCATCAAAACTCTAGATTTGGGCTTTAGCCTGACATACTAAAAATTGAAAATACAGAATAGATAAATGAAAGCATAAAAATCAAACGCAGATGAAGCTCGGATTCCTCCGTTCTTCAGCTTCCGCCCTCAGCCCTTGAAGTCTTCTGCTTCCCTCTTCTTCTGCCGTCTCCAAGCTTAAGCTCCAAAAGATAAAAGATCCAAAGATCATTAATTAGGGTCTTAAACCTTATTTATAGCTCAGCATATCCTCCAAATTGCGTGTAACACCCCCAATCCACTCAGGGATATTACACGCCGTAGACCCTCTCCTCGAGGATCTACCAGGCTGGTAACAACATTTAACATCTCGACAATGCCTTCAAGGCAAAATGACTCAGTAGACCGATTTGGTCTTTCAATAAATACATACAACTCGAATACAACTCATGCCCACGCAGGGGTCAAAATACAACCACACCCGTACAACGGGAAAAATATAGCAGCGGAAAATAAAGTACAACTATACCAATACGACATCAACGGGTCCTCGTGTGATTAGTATCGTTCATCTTTCATCATCCTTCATGCCGACCCTGTGCTCTGCTCCAAAACCTGAATGCAATACAGACATCCACCCCCCGAATACTCGGGGGTTAGCAAAACTCCACTGTTTTGCTAGTGCAAGTATAAAATACGAAAACAAGCCATACATATCATACTCCACAAAAACAGAATAATCGCGAATATACTTCCCGAGAAAATTCACTTGATCAAACCATTCAAAACGTGAAAGGTAGGAAATAACCCAACGTCCATATTACAAAACATTTGACGATCTCGGGAGTATAGAAAACATTTGGGATATAAGAATTCTAAAACCTTTCGAAAACATTTAGGGACACAGCCCAAAAGTCATTTTCCAAAATTCAAGTTCCTAGAATAATACGCAGGTCCACAACCCATTTCACAAAACACGGGGTCCGTGACCCAAATCACAAATCACATGTTCCTAAGGATTATTCGTGTCCCGTGCTAACAAGCCACGAACCTCAGATGCTCCCGAAGAACAAACCCGAGTGAATAACCCAATAGGAAAAACATATCAAATCACATGTCTCCACGACACGAATATCACAACCAAACCACAACCATAAGTTATCCCAGATCGCGCTAACAAGCCACGAACCTCGGAGTCCCCGCAAGACATACCCGATGATAACCTCACAAGTTATCCCGGCATCGGGCTAGCAAGCCCCGAACCTCGGAGTCCCCGCAAGACATACCCGTATTGGATAACCCTACGGTTTCGCCCGACCCATACTAGCAAGTATGGATCCCGGAGATTCAACAATCCTACCCGGAGGCACATCACATACAACAAGCACTCAACAATAGTCGATTATCAAGACAAGCAACATTAAGCATCACAACCTCCTTTCAAAGGAGTAACGACTAACATCACATCATGTCGAATACCCACCGAACAAACATACAATTCAATACACAATCCTCGGCAAACAATTATGGTCTATTATATTCACTCAATGCGATTATAACGTCTCTCAACGTATTTAAACTAACACAAATATTCCGAGAACATATCCATTCACGAAGTATTCGAATTATCGTTGAAAGACAATATTTATCGAGGACATACCGATCCTTTTTAAGGTTCATTAAACATTAGATTTCGCACAAAATCATTTATCAATAATTATGCCGATGAAATATGAAATGTATGGGCAAGATACTTGCCTCGATACCACGAGCACGGAACCACGAACGGATACGGCTCAACCGGGAAGCTTCGGAACGCCCGATGCTAACGAAAAGGAAGACGACAACGAATCTAAGGGTTCAACACGGTTTCTTCACAAGATAATCTAACCTAACAACTATATATTCAATAATTCATCTATCATACGAGGAAGGATAATCGTAGAACGCCCGAAAACCCTCTAAGACATTTTAGGACACCTTCAAGGCGTCGGTCAAGAACTCGACTCAAACAACGAATCGATACGATCCAACCATGGAATAATAAAGGAAATGATATAATACATCTAAATATTCATCAATACATCATAATCCTAAGTTAAATCGGATTAAACGGATGAAAACAACCAAAACACCCAATTTCCCCAAAACTAGATTTCTAGAAAATCTGACCTGATTCGGTAGATCGGAGGATGTTATAGGACGGATGATTGACGATATGAACCTCCAAACTTCATGGATTCATTGTCCAACAACATCTCTAGAAGATTCACACACCCACAGCCGCGTACGGGAAGAAAAGAATGAGAAAATGGCTGAAGAAAAACGCTGCCAGGCCTTAAATAGGCTGACAGACTCGACCGTGTCCGCCTGACCATGGTTCTAAAAAACGCTAGGCGCTAGGCGTTCGGATTGCTAACGCCTAGCGCCCAGAGGATTATTCGGAGATTAATCGGGGAGTAATCGGACTAGGCGAATTTATTTTTTATTATTATTTTAATCATTTTTATATATAAAAAATTATATATATGTAAAATAATTAAAAATAATTAAAATTTAATCATTTAAACAGATATATAATCAATTATATATTAAATTTGAAATATTTATATAGATATCAAGGAGTACATAATATCCATAATATCTCAATTTAGGAATTTATAGTACTATTAGAACAAAAAAAAAGTATAACCGCCTAGACATCCGCCTAGTCGCCCACGTAGTTAGGAAATTTGAAACATTGATATAGGTATAAAGTAGTCTATAGTATCAATAGTATCTTAACTTGCCTTCATAGGCCTCCGCCAGCTAGCC
This sequence comes from Orobanche coerulescens, assembly GCA_033398695.1. NCBI lineage: Eukaryota > Viridiplantae > Streptophyta > Magnoliopsida > Lamiales > Orobanchaceae > Orobanche > Orobanche coerulescens. Next base: position 173,354,022 of record CM065808.1, read on the forward strand.
TAGATGACCGATTAATCACCCAAACGCTCAGTACAAGCGCCTAGGCTATAATCGGAACGGTATAGGACCTTCTAGGGATTAATCGGAGGATTAATCGGGCTAGGCGGGGATTTTTAGAACACTGCGCCTGACACGGTCGTGGCGCGCAGTTGACCGGCAGTGACTCAACCGTGTCCTGCTAGACACGGTCGCGGCGCGGAGGGGCCTTCCGATAGTGACCCGTCCGACAGCGACTCGGCACGACTCGACCGTGTCCTGGAACACGGTCGGGCGTGTAGGCAGTCGGTTCTGGCTTATCCGGAAGAGTTCGGCACGGGCCGTGTCGGACAACACGGTCGGGTCCTGGGACAGAAACTCCGGCATTTCCGGATGAGTACGGCACGGGCCGTGTCGGACGACACGGCCGAGTTCGGCCGGCAGTGATCGGCCAATAACGAGCGGGTGAGCTAAAACGACCATAACTCTCTCGTCCGGACTCCGATTGACTCACCGTTTGAACCATTGGAAAGCTAACTCGATGCTCTATAATATTGCAAAGATTCAGAATTTTTGGAGTTACCAAAAATTAATGGTGACTTTACAAAGTCGAACTCATACTTAGAAAAGTCGTTAAAAAGCACGGAACTCAACAAAACGACACCGAAACGAACTCGGTTGACAAAAAGTGCAGAACTAATCATTCTCGGAATGACGAAACGGTCATGATAGAGTTGTCAAAACGAACTTCCTCCGAAAAAAGAAAATTACCGAAATTCGAAATTGCGGATATTACATTCTACCCTCCTTAAAAGAAGTTTCGTCCCGAAACTTAAAACAAGTAGGGAGAAGCAATATCCCGCCAGGAAAACTCAATGAGATACGCAAGAAACGCGTAACTAATGCCAAACGGCGAAACGTTACATACAACGCAACGGAATATACGGTGTGAAAACACGCTCCACGACGACCAACACAACGTCGCCGTTAGGGATATAATAGAATCAACAAGTGACAAGCGTCATCAAATGGATAATACAATCAAGTCAATTATCCGAACAATCACAAAACACAACGAACGAAAATCAATACGATTAGCTAACCCAACGGTACATCAATCAAAACGCGAGCCAATCGCTGAACAAATACGGAATTCCACCGCTCAAGGGTTGGAAGATCGAAAACGAGACTAATTTCCCGAACTTAAGGGAATTAGGAAGGAGCCTGAACGCTCAACAATCACGAAACGAGAACAAAACCGAACAAACAAATGATCGAGACAACAAAAATCGAACAATCATGTCCGAAATACGAAGGATAATAAAATTCAAACAACAACCCCAAGGTTCACATCTCGACTCGAGACAATATATGATCCAGTGAAAACAACAGGATGTGCATTCATATAAGATCCACAGGAAAGGGAATAGCAATAGAAAAGTCACAACGACAAACGAGTTATTCCGAAATAATACCACACTCGTTCGATCAACAAAAGCAAGGGGCAGGACAAGCTCAGAAATGTCAACGAACATAAACGAGTCGACAGAGCCGAAAATACAAAAGTTCAAGATCCAGTCCACTTCGAATAAAAGAACTAGTAGAACCAAAAGATGTTACTTCCGAACAAGGTTCACAAGAATCAAACCGAACTCGGAAAGTTACAGCGATAACCAGATTGACCCAAAACAAGATCACACCTCGTCCGATCAATGAAACCGAAATACAGAACAAGTTCAGTAAGTATCAAAGAACACGAACGAGTCGATAGAATCGAGAAAGAGAAAATGCAGGAGTCTAAAAACAACACGGGCACTACATTCGACCTCTTATAAAAGAAGGTCGCCCCCGCAACTCACAACAGCGAAATCAAGGTGACGACACAACAAGCAACCGACAGAAACATCCTTCGAAGGCCTCTCAAAGCCGATTCCGATGATCGTGTCAAGCGCGAACTCCGAAAGTCTCGGTAGCCAATTCACAAATCAATTCGTGTCCTCGAGTCCACACTTGAAATGTGTTACCGACGAGAAGGACAATTTACACGCAGCCCCAGACATCACGATTGAAACGCCTCGGCTCGGCATACCGAAAATACAAATGCTAGATACAATGGGGCATAACGTCGCAAAACAACATAGCGGAGATGCCAACTCAAAGACAACAAAGAATCATAACACATACCATATACAACGATTACCATCATAAAGTAATACACACACAAACACTACAAAGAACGACGGTATCGTTCGGCGACCTCAACGGCCCGAACAATAACCAGCACATAATTACAACCATCATGAAACAATCACACATGTACACAAACGTACAAACTCAAGCTTCAACAGCTCACACCCGTGCGACAACACGCAAATCACCACGAGGCGACAAACAGTAAATACCAGTTCACACCTCTCACAGAGGGCTAGTACAACAAATGCGTGGCAACGCCTCAACGTTCATGCCACCAATTCGATCACAATTCGGGGTTAACACCGTAACGAAAGTTCGAAAACCATACACGCATTTCCGGTCCGCAAACAGGAATGATAGGTTTTAAAAACGAAAACCACCTTTGAAGACAGTTTGGAAACACCAGTTGATCTTGAGTATCATTTTACAAAAAGTTGAACAAACATCATTTTCGAGACTTTGAAAATCATCTTGCGTTTGAACAAAAAAGAGGACACCTTCTCGTAGTGAAAAACTTTCAGAATAATCGACACTTGGGTCTAAGCAACTGCATTTCTAAAAGTAATTGAAAATATCTCAAAATATTTTGGTCCTCAATTGGAATGATTTTGAAACATATTACGGTACTAGAAGGCACCTTGAAAGTACTGCGAGAAAATAATTCGTTTTAAATGTACGTCTCGAATTTTAATTTTCTAAGATACTCAAGGTTTTCAAAAATAATTCAATGGGCTAGAATGCCCAAAAATTTAAGGTAATTACACAGAACATTATAGCGCCGTGGTCCCACGCCGGAACCCACCAGACTAAAAACCATTTACAAAAATGCCAAAAAGGCCGATGACGGTAATGTTTCAAAAACTCACAAAAGCCATTTTAGAAAATAATAAATACCGTCATAAGAATTTCGCCAAAACGATCAAGGCCGTAATGCCAAAACTCGGTTAAGGAATCGGTTTTCGAAATAAAACTCAGTCGGTAAAATACCGAAAGCCATTACAAAAGAACTCACGCAGCGGATAAAAGAAATAAAGTCAAACATGCACAAGACAGCAACACTACTCCTCATATGAACGAAAAATGGGAGTCAAATAATCACATATCACGAAATCAAAATCCATAAGAGGATTCCGTCACTTAACAAATAATCATAAAAATAGCTCGTGACACACGAGGCACAACACAAAGAAGGGAGACTTACAGCCACAAGTCGCACGAAGATGATGATCGCCCACGATACTAATCACGACCAACAAACTCAGACGACGCGTTGCGACACGACTCAGTCAGATAAAATCCGACGAGACAAAAACTCAATAGACACCATCGACCCGACACTAGGTTTCCACAACCTAAGCTCCGATACCATTCGTAACACCCCAATCCACTCGGGGATATTACACGCCGTAGACCCTCTCCTCGAGGATCTACCAGCCGGTAACAACATTTAACATCTCGACAATGCCTTCAAGGCAAAATGACTCGAGACCGATTTGGTCTTTCAATAAATACATACAACTCGAATACAACTCATGCCCACGCAGGGTCAAAATACAACCACACCCGCATAACGGAAAAATATAGCAATGGAAAATAAAGTACAACTATACCAATACGACATCAACGGGTCCTCGTGTGATTAGTATCGTTCATCTTTCATCATCCTTCATGCCGACCCCGTGCTCGCTCCAAAACGAATGCACACAGACATCCACCCCCGAATACTGGGGTTAGCAAAACTCCACTGTTTTGCTAGTGCAAGTATAAAATACGAAAACAAGCCATACATATCATACTCCACAAAATGTAATAATCGCGAATATACTTCCCGAGAAAATTCACTTGATCAAACCATTCAAAACGTGAAAGGTAGGAAATAACCCAACGTCCATATTACAAAACATTTGACGATCTCGGGAGTATAGAAAACATTTGGGATATAAGAATTCTAAAACCTTTCGAAAACATTTAGGGACACACCAAAAGTCATTTTCCAAAATTCAAGTTCCTAACAATACGCAGGGTCCACAACCCATTTCACAAAACACGGGGTCCGTGACCCAAATCACAAATCACATGTTCCTAAGGATTATTCGTGTCCCGTGCTGACAAGCCACGAACCTCAGATGTTCCCGAAGAACAAACCCGAGTGAATAACCCAATAGGAAAAACATATCAAATCACATGTCTCCACGACACGAATATCACAACCAAACCACAACCATAAGTTATCCCGGCATCGCGCTAACAAGCCACGAACCTCGGAGTCCCCGCAAGACATACCCGATGATAACCTCACAAGTTATCCCAGCATCGGGCTAGCAAGCCCCGAACCTCGGAGTCCCCGCAAGACATACCCGTATTGGATAACCCTACGGTTTCGCCCGACCCATACTAGCAAGTATGGATCCCGGAGATTCAACAATCCTACCCGGAGGCACATCACATACAACAAGCACTCAACAATAGTCGATTATCAAGACAAGCAACATTAAGCATCACAACCTCCTTTCAAAGGAGTAACGACTAACATCACATCATGTCGAATACCCACCGAACAAACATACAATTCAATACACAATCCTCGGCAAACAATTATGGTCTATTATATTCACTCAATGCGATTATAACGTCTCTCAACGTACGAAACTAACACAAATATTCCGAGAACATATCCATTCACGAAGTATTCGAATTATCGTTGAAAGACAATATTTATCGAGGACATACCGATCCTTTTTAAGGTTCATTAAACATTGGATTTCGCACAAAATCATTTATCAATAATTATGCCGATGAAATATGAAATGTATGGGCAAGATACTTGCCTCGATACCACGAGCACGGAACCACGAACGGATACGGCTCAACCGGGAAGCTTCGGAACGCCCGATGCTAACGAAAAGGAAGACGACAACGAACGGAAGGGTTCAACACGGTTTCTTCACAAGAAACTCGACCCTAACAACAATATAATCAATAAATCATCGATCATACGAGGAAGGATAATCGTATAACGCCCGAAAACCCCTCTAAGACATTTTACCGGACACCTTCAAGGCGTCGGTCAAGAACTCGACTCAAACAACGAATCGATACGATCCAACCATGGAATAATAAAGGAAATGATATAATACATCTAAATATTCATCAATACATCATAATCCTAAGTTAAATCGGATTAAACGGATGAAAACAACCAAAACACCCAATTTCCCCAAAACTAGATTTCTAGGAAATCTGACCTGATTCGGTAGATCGGAGGATGTTATAGGACGGATGATTGACGATATAAACCTCCAAACTTCATGGATTCATTGTCCAACAACATCTCTAGAAGATTCACACACCCACAGCCGCGTACGGGAAGAAAAGAATGAGAAAATGGCTGAAGAAAAACGCCGCTGTGCCTTAAATAAGCCGACAGACTCGACCGTGTCCGCTCGACACGGCCGTCGTGGCGCGCAGCTGACAGCGATGACTCGACCGTGTCCTGCTAGACACGGTCGCGGCGCGGAGGGGCCTTCCGATAGTGACCCGTCCGACAGCGACTCGGCACGACTCGACCGTGTCCTGGAACACGGTCGGGCGTGTCGGCAGTCGGTTCTGGCTTATCCGGAAGAGTTCGGCACGGGCCGTGTAGGACGACACGGTCGGGTTCTGGGACAGAAACTCCGGCATTTCCGGACGAGTACGGCACGGGCCGTGTCGGACGACACGGCCGAGTTCGGCCGGCAGTGATCGGCCAATAACGAGCGGGTGAGCTAAAACGACCATAACTCTCTCGTCCGGACTCCGATTGACTCACCGTTTGAACCATTGGAAAGCTAACTCGATGCTCTATAATATTTCAAAGATTCAGAATTTTTGGAGTTACCAAAAATTAATGGTGACTTTACAAAGTCGAACTTATACTTAGAAAAGTCGTTAAAAAGCACGGAACTCAACAAAACGACACCGAAACGAACTCGGTTGACAAAAAGTGCAGAATTAATCATTCTCGGAATGACGAAACGGTCATGATAGAGTTGTCAAAACGAACTTCCTCCGAAAAAATAAAATTACCGAAATTCGAAATTGCGGATATTACATCGCGTCCGTATCCGTAGGTCGAAAACTGGGTTCGAAACGGCCCTAATTCGCGCGGAAAACCAAAAACCGCCAAGTGTGCCGCGGCGCACTAAACCTGTGCCGCGGCACAGGGCCTTCAGCTGGATGCCTGGGCGTCTTTAATTTATTCTGTGCCGCGGCTCACCTGGACTGTACCGCGGTACAGAGTACAGTTTACTCTGCCTTTGGCTGGGTGTCTTCCTGTGCCGCGGCCCTGCTTCCTTGTGCCGCGGCTCAGAGTCCAGATTTGCCATTTTCGCCCGGTTTGCCTCATTTTAGCTTCCGGACTTCAATTTCCTGTCAATCATACAAAATTAAGACATTAGAGGCTCATTTAGACGATTTCACTCTCCAAAATAATACAAAATAATGATAAATAGGCGTATAAAAATACGCCTAACATAAGGCCCTACCGGTTACGGCCGTAACGATGTCGGCCATATATAAGCCTGGGCTTCGGCCAGACCTCATTTGCTCGCGATTTCTTCACCTGGTGGCGGCTGCGGATGGGAGTGTTCGAGGGGAGGAGTTCTTGGCCGGTTCCGGCCAATTCAAAGGCATTTTGGAAGACCCTTTTCGATTATACCACCGCCGAATCCTTGGTCTTCATCGAATCAAGGTAATTTCTTCTGTAGAACCCTAGTTGTGCGATTTTTGGGGGTTTTCTTTGTGATTCGTTGATTTTGTCCGTTATTGACGAATTGTTCATAGTAATCCGGTTGTATTGGACACGGTGTTCGGATTTTGTAACTTGTTTAACGATTTTTATCACCCGGGACTTGACTTCCGATTTTCTCGAATAAACCCTCAGATCCTTGTTGTTTTTCGAGTTGATTCGAATTCTGTTTAGCGTTATTGATTCATGGTGATGTTATTTTCGTAGTTTTCGTGGAGTTGTCGAGTTCTTGTTCGTTCTTGGAAGTTTGAGGGCTATCCGACCGTGTCCGTTCGTCGTTTCATTGCTTGTGGTATCGAGGCAAGTATCTTGCCAATACTTTTCATGTTTCGTAGACGGAATCATTGATAAATGCCAAGTTTTGTCCCTGGCCAAATTCGAGCCTTTTTCGAGGCTAAACCACATGATATTCCCATTTCGCAGGCGATCGTGGAGTACAACCAACAATTGATCCATGTGAAGGATCAAGTGTGTAACGAGTGTGGTAAGATCCGTTACTTTGATATGCGGATGAATATGGACTTACGGCGGTACATGGCCGGATTTGCTTGCACCACACTGAAGGAATATCAGGACAGAGCTTTAGCCCATGATATGTTGAGCCCCGACAACGATACCGTTGAAGAATCGAAGAAGCAGAAGGTCGCGGGGAATTTTTCTGGCTCTAAGAGTGGCAACTTTCAGAGGTCACAGATGACTAACTGTTCTGCCGGACAGTCTTCACATTCTAATAAGGGAAAGAGGGGTTACCGTTCTACTCCGGGTACCACAAATCGCACGGTGACTTGCTATAATTGTGGCCGTCCAGGCCATGTTAATTTGGAATGCAACTTTCCACCATTGAAGTGTCACACGTGTGGACAGTTGGGACATAGAGCGGCTTATTGTTCCGATCCGAATAAGACTTTGGAAACTCGGGCTTCTGCCCCAGCACCACTTGACCAAGGTATAAATCAGCGACAATCTTTTGGTCAACCTCAGCAGAATTTCGGCAGGGGCCGGGGACGGGGTCAGAACGCTGGAGGGGTAAACTCTAGCGTCGGTTCGGTACAACCACGGGTTTATGAGATGTGTCGAACAGACGAACCCGACGCGGCGGTGGCTTCAGGTACCATTCATATTTTATCTCATCCAGTCCGTGTACTTTTTGATACGGGTGCTACACATTCTTTTATTTCTTTGGAGTGTGTACGCCGTTTGAATATAACTTGTATGACTGCTTGCGATCCTTTCATCGTGAAACTGCCTAGCTGGGATAGAATTGTGGGGAACTGGGAGATTAGAGATTTTTCGGTGATTATATCCGGTATGGAATGGTTATCGAATCTGATTGTAGTTGATATGGAAGGCGAGGACGTGATCCTCGGCGAGGATTGGCTTGATAGTCACCAAGCGATTATGAATTATCGTACCAAGGTTATCACCATGATGACTAAAGACGGATCTGAGTACTCATTTTTGGGATGTAAGTCGGTCCAATCTAAGTTACTTATCAGTGCCATGAAGGCCGTAAAACTTTTGAATAAAGGTTGTACGGGCTATTAGTGTTATGCCTTGAAAACGGAAGGAAACGAAGTCGATTTCTCTTTGATTTCGGTTGTTAATGAGTATCCCGATATTTTTCCGGATGACCTCCCGGGATTATCGCCAGATCGGGAGATAGAATTTACCGTGGACTTAGATCCAGATGCGGCTCCGATTTCTAAAGCACCTTACCGGATGGCACCTTCCGAGATGTAAGAATTGAAGAATCAGTTGGGAGAACTTCTGGAAAGAGGGTACATCAGACCGAGCGCTTCGCCTTGGGGCACGCCTGTTCTTTTCGTGAGGAAGAATGATGGTTCACTACATTTATGCATCGACTACCGTGAGCTAAACAAAGTAACCATCAAGAACAAGTATTCTTTGCCTCGTATAGATGATTTATTTGATCAATTGCAAGGGGCTGCAGTTTTCTCGGAGATTGATTTAAGATCCGGGTATTATCAACTCAGGGTGAGGGAGTCCGAAATTCCAAAGACGGCATTTCGGACGAGATATGGGCATTATGAATTTGTAGTTATGCCTTTTAGGTTGACTAATGCACTGGCAGTATTCATGCAGTTAATGAATAAGATATTCATCGAGTACCTCGACAGGTGTGTAGTCGTCTTTATTGACGACATCTTGATCTATTCTCGAGATAAGGAGGAACATGCCCGACACTTACGTTTGATATTAGACATTTTGAGAACCGAGCACCTCTATGCAAAATTCTCGAAATGTGAGTTTTGGTTGGAATAAGTTATGTTTCTCGGCCATGTAATTTCGGCCGAAGGGGTTCGTGTAGACCCGCAGAAGATTGAGGCAGTGCTAGATTGGGCACCGCCTAAAAATGTTAAGGAAGTTCGTAGCTTTTTGGGCCTTGCTAGATATTACCGTCGGTTTGTCGAGGGGTTCTCGAAACTCGCTCGACCGCTTATGAAATTACTCCAGAAGACCGAAAAGTTTGTTTGGACGGATGAGAGACAACAGAGCTTCGATGAACTGAAGAGACGTTTGACTTCAGCGCCGATTTTAACTTTACCACATGGTAGTGAGGGCTTTGCAGTTTATAGTGACGCTTCGCGTCAAGGTCTGGGTTGTGTACTTATGCAGCATGATAAGACGATAGCTTTTGCGTCACGACAATTAAAGCCTTATGGGATGAATTATCCTACTCACGATTTAGAGTTGGCCGCAATTGTCTTCGCACTCAAGATTTTGCGGCATTATTTGTATGGTTCTCCGTGTCGGATTTATACCGATCACAAGAGCCTGAAGTATATTTTCAGTCAGAAGGAGCTGAATATGAGACAGAGACATTGGTTAGAGTTGATAAAGGATTATGATTTGGAAACTCTTTACCACCCCGGAAAAGCCAATGTCGTCGCGGATGCTTTGAGCCGCAAATCGGCATATCTTCAAATGCTCGAGATTCTTACATCTCAGACGAAAATTCGTCAGGATTTAATTGAGCAAGGGATAGAAGTTTGGCTTCAATGAGTACAGGGACATTTGTGTACTCTCGAAATTACTTCGTCCTTGGTTGATGACATCAAAGGGAAGCAGTGGAGTGACCCTATGATTTCTCAACTGAATGAAGATGTAATTAAAGGAAAAGCTATTGGCTTTATGGTTCATGAGGATAGTATTGTGAGATTTCAGGGTAGACTTTGTGTTCCGAACGATTTAGAGTTGAGGCAGAGAATTCTCCGAGAAGCTCATGCTACGCCTTACACAATCTATCCCGGGACGAGTAAGATGTACAAAGATTTGAAGCGCAATTTTTGGTGGAATAACATGAAGAAGGATGTCACAGAGTTTGTACTACGGTGCTTGATGTGTCAACAAGTCAAGATCGAACATCAATGACTAGTGGGGTTGTTGAAACTGCTTCCCATTCCCGAGTGGAAGTGATAAGACATCTCTATGGATTTCATCACTGGCATGCCGAGAACTTGGGCCAGAATGAATATGATTTGGATAATTGTCGAACGGTTGACCAAGTCTGCACACTTCTTGGGTATTAAGGATACTTGGGGACCGGATAGACTGGCTCGAACCTTTATTGCTGAGATCGTAAGGTTGCATGGTGCCCCCAAGACCATTGTTTCTGATCGAGACGGTCGTTTCATATCGCATTTTTGGCAGGCCGTTCATCAGGCTTTGGGTACTGAGTTGAGATTGAGCACTTCCTTTCATCCTCAGTCGGACGGTCAGACAGAGAGACAATTCAGACGTTGGAAGATATGTTGCGGGCTTGTGCCTTAGACTGGAGTAATGATTGGGAGCTTCACTTACCGTTGATCAAGTTTGCTTACAATAATAGTTGGCATGCGTCGATCAAAATGGCACCCTTCGAGGCACTTTATGGTAGGCGATGTAGGTCGCCATTATGTTGGGACGAGGCTTCCAAGCTAATCGGAATGGAACCGGATATGTTGATGGAGACTAAGGAAAAGATTTCTACTATCCGGGACCGATTGCTGACTGCCCAGAGTCGTCAGAAATCTTATGCTGATACTCGTCGCCGAACCTTGGAGTTTGAACAAGGGGACCATGTCTTGCTCAAGGTGTCGTCGACCAGAGGAGTTTTCCGCTTCGGGAAAAAGGGGAAACTTAGTCCGAGGTATATCGGACCTTTCGAGATTTTGGACAGAGTTGGAGATTTAGCTTATCGCTTGGCGTTGCCTCCAGCTTTGAATCACGTCCATAGTGTTTTTCATGTGTCTCAGCTGAGAAAGTACGTGCCGGATCCGAGCCACGTTATCGACTACAGTGAGATTGACATAGCCGAAGATATTACCATTCCGGAGAAACCTGTGAAGATCCTTGAGCATCGCGAGAAACAACTTTGGCATAAGACCATTCCACTGGTTAAAGTGCAATGGTCGAGACATGGAGTCGAGGAGGCGACTTGGGAGACGGAAGAGAAAATGCGGTTGGAATACCGCGAACTTTTTATTTCTTAAATTTCGGGATGAAACTTCTTTTTAGAGGGGGAGAATCTAATACCTGTACTTTTTATTGACTGTTTGACCTTGCCGTTCTCCTTATTTTGTCGCTCTGTAAACGCTTGGAGATATTGTTGATATTGAGTTTCGTATCTTGTTTGGGTCTCGATCGTGTTATTTAGACCTAGCGGAAGTGTTCTGGGCCAGAGAAATAGCGCACGCTAGGCCTAGGCTAACGCACGCTAATTCTGCTTGATTAGCGCACGCTAGCTTTGAGCCATAGCGTGCGCTAAGGGACCAGTCAGGTCAGAACCAGTAACTCGGACTGCTCTCTGGACTGGCGGATTAACGCGTGCTAGGAGTTCGTTAGCGTGTGCTATTCGTGGTTAGTAGCGCACGTTAACTGTTAGGAGTATGCCCTCGAATGCCACTCAGAGGTTGTTGAGTGAGGGCATTGTACTTGTAATTATGTAAACCATTTATATAAGGCAAATGAATGTTTCTTATTTACTGGTAGTTACTGGCATTCCTAACTCGTAAATAAATATATAGAAACTAGTCCGTGTATTTGAGAGCAAAACGTTCCACTCCTTATTGGATAAGGGGGTCGGCACTGGAAAGATTATAGCTCAAATACTTAATCGTTCGCAAGTCGATGAAACTTGACTTGGCGTTAAGTTTATGTGAAGACTTGTATGACGTGTTCTTTGACATGGAGAGTGCCTGTCGAACACTAATGGTTAGTGGGAGCACACGTTATAGGTATGCTAATTGGATTAGTATACTCGAACCGACTCACCCTCGATTCGTCACATGGATTTTACTCGGGATGATCAATGACGTAATCGAAAGGTTGTGATTGGTATTCGTGATACTTCGACTTGAGGATTTAGTAGGGTTGTGCTTGTGTCGTCTAGATTTTCATTAGAGTAGTTCGACCCCGTAAACCTAAGGCGGGGGTCAACTCGACGCATCTTGACGGCAAGTAGCAGTCCTATCAATATCAAGATAGAATTCTTTCTCCCGTTAGTGAGCGGGTTATATGTCCTATGCGGTTATTGGCAGATGAGATCATAAGTCTTTGGCCAAAGCATTGGAGCTAGTTGTATTAGATACACGACAGCTCGATGATCTCGATTTGCATTAACGCATGCATTGCGTCAAGTACAGATAGGGTTTGACTGACCGTGACCCTATAACTTGATCGGGACATTTGAAAAAAGGGTTTATACGTATACTGGTATTCACGACAGAATGGTTCTTGAATGATCCCAATCATTCGTTCTCAGTCGGGGTACAGTGTAGGCCACCAGGCTGGCTAGGTGGTGCTACTACTCTTTGGTTCCTCCCATTGCTGACTGAGACGGACCTACCGAGTCGCGCATTAGGATTGACGACGGAATGTTTCAAGCTAATTCTCTCATTATGAATATTAGATATTCGATATCTAAATTTAGGACATTAGATGTCTAAATCAATTTATTGGATAAATTGATTTACGGCCTAATGAATTAAATATATCACTGGGTGATTAATTTAATTCATGGATATAATTATTTCTTGGAGAAATTAATTATGTTATAATGTATTTGATATGTTTAATTAATTGGATTAATTAATCGATATAAATACATCGATACAGAATCGGAGTTTATCTGTTTGGACTCGGGAGTCCGAAACGAACCGAACTTGTCCGATTTCTACATGGGCCAAACCCCACACTTCCACCCACTTTCATATGGACCCATGTTCCATTCTTTAATGGTTGATCATTGAGGTGGTGGGGCTTTGATTCTCATAATTATGAGATGTGCATGTGGAGAGTTGAATAAATGAAGATGAAGACATCTCTCACTAATTCATTCCAAGCAACTTTTGTTTCCAACGTGAGGTTGCAAGAGGAGAGAGAGATAGAAGTCTTCTTCATCATCTTCTTTATTCATCTTCTTCATTCATCTTCTTCATAACTTCTTAGAGAAATTTTGTGAGGAAATATTGAGAGAGATAGATATTCATACACTTAGAGTGATATTAATATCTATAACAAGCTTCATCACCTAGCTCTAGCCGTATCCTCGGAGGATAGCAAGGTGTTGTCATTCTGTTGGTTTTTCCGGCGCGTGGCAAGTAGAGACGCGGTGCTTTCGGCGTTGGATCGTTCAAGGGCTTGAAGCGGAATAGATTCGTAGAGATCAAGCAAAGCTTGGGAATAGCTCAAGAGAAGGTTATCCATTTAATCAACGGACTACGAGGGTATGTTTCTTGTATCTCTTGTATTTCGTTTTTGATATTCGTATATACGTAGCTCGATCGATCCTCGTAGGGATTCGGATCGAATTAATTTTCGTTTTACCGCTTCCGCTGGGCCTTCGTTTTAGGCACCAAATCCCAACAGTGGTATCAGAGCGTAGGTCTTGCGATCGCATATATGATATTGACATTTGGAATGCTCGATTAGATGGTGAATGATTTGGAATCATTTTAGTCATAATCGTGGTATATGTTTTTCGTTCGTAATAATTGTATTTTTCGTAAGTTTATGTCTAAATATAAATCTTAAATTTCTTGGAAATATGATTTATATTGAAGATATGAAAGTCGTAAAATATTGATATTAGATATCCGGTCGAAAATCTAGCCCCGAATCGTCGTCGGACGACTTTTTGGACAAAAAGGGTAATCTGGCCGAGAGTGACTCGACCGTGTCGTGGGTGACACGGCCGTGTCCGGCAGCCGCCAAGTCATCGCCAGCGACCCGACCGTGTCCCGGTGACTCGGTCGTGTCCTCGCCGCATCTTCCGAGCGTGACTCGCCGTGCTGTGCCCGTCTGCTGCAGATCGCCGAGGGTGACTCGGTCATGCAGGCCATTTTTCACCCCGGCTCGATTTTTCCGTGTATTCTTAAAAATTAATCTCCCGCACATTAAATTGGATTTAATATGATTAAAATGATTTATGGTATTTCATTTTATAAGGGAAATTTGATTAATTGGAATATTTATGGTCGACCGAATTATTTTGAACGTTATCATATTACCGATTGTGTGAATCGATTGGATCGGTTCGTATTGTTGATTGGATCAATATATCTCTACGCTTTCCATTTATATAGTATTTATTGGATGAATGCTTTTTGAATGGGGATGTGGTTCGTGGACTTAGTTTTGAGTCGTTCGTTTTATTCGATTGGGTTGTAAAGGCCATTTTAAGCCTATTTATTTTACTGGAAATGTTTGTATCTATGATGCAATTTTCAATGTAAAATTTATATGTAATGACGAAGACCGGAGGAAGATCCATTTCTAGAAGACGAAGATTCAAGACGAAGACTTGTAATTAGATTACGGAGTTTTTGTTTTCTAGGAACGGTCCATGAACCACATGTTGGTAGCAACTAGGTTGTGAATGGTTGTTTCATATTGTATGAATGCCACAAACGCGCTTAAATGATTAATGTGCAAAGTGTAACGTTAATCACGAAAATTCTCCCACGATAAATTATTAAGTTTATAAGGTTTCAAGGTTTTCCTTCCCTCCATCGAGTTTTCGGGAAATTGAAATCCAAACCGGATGTGCTATGCTTCCGAGTTATCGGGGTAGTCATTCGGAGAGGACGGATAAATTACCGGGAGCGCATTGGATGCCTTCGGTTGGAGCAAATTTTATCCCTAGAAACCTGATAGGTTGCCGGATAAGATTCAATTGTGAAACTGATTTGCGTCGATGGTATAAACTTAACTTGTTCACGAACCATAGAAATCGTATAGGTTGAGGGGAGTGAACAAGGGGAAAAAGAAGATCGAATCATCCATTAGATGGGTTGGTGTTGGACACCACTTTATGAAAATTAATAGACTAGAAACCTGTTCGGTTGCCCTCTATTAAGATTTATAAAGAACTCGATCACCACTATGAAGTAGAGCGACGATACTTCCGGATATCACATGGGAGTGTGTTATTCCGATAAAAATAGTGGGAGTTGGGTAACAAGAATAGAAAAGACCTTAAATTCTATACTCAGAACATAATTGAATGAGTCACTAATTAATCTGTTATACTTAATGCAGACAAATCTCAATATGACAATGAATCCACTCGCAATTCTACTCGAAAAGAACACCTTAATGGGACCTAACTTTGTGGATTGGCTCCGCAATCTGATGATTGTCCTCAGTATAGAGGCACTGGGATACGTCTTGGAGACGGACATTCCGGCGCCTCCTATGCGGACTCGAGCCAATCAGGAAGAGATTGAAAACCACAAAAAGTGGGTTAAGGATGACGTGAAAGTCCGTGCTTGTATGATGGCTTCCATGTCTAATGAGATTCAGAGAGCTCATGAGAAAATGACTTCTGCTAGGCAGATTCTATCTCACTTAACCGAGCTTTATGGTGAGCACAAACAGAATCGCTAGATATGAGATATCCAAGCAACTGCTCTGTAAGGATGAAGGAAGGTGAGAAGGTTGGGGAACACGTCCTCAAAATGATATCCATGATCGAGAGATTGGAGGCTCTTGATTTTAAAATGGATACTTCTCCAAACCGACCTTATCCTACGCCTTCTCCTCGATTCCTTCTCACGCTTGTTATGAACTTCAACCGCAATGAGATTGCATGTAACTTAGCCGCTAATGAACAAACCGGTGACCGCCGCCTCAGATGAAGACCCCGCGGATGAAGGAGTCTGCACTTGTGATTTCTTCTGGACTTCGGAAGTCTAAGAATAAGAAGAAAAAGACCAAGAAGCGGACTGGACCACAAGCTAAGGACCTTAAGGGAAAGGGCAAGGCCCCGATGGTTCCAAAGAACAAGAACAAGAAGGATGCTTGTCTCAAGTGCGGTGAGCTGGGCCACTGGGCTAGAGACTGTCCGATTCTTCATGGCACTTCAGGTACAGAACTTTTAGTTTTGGAAACAAATTGTTCTGCTACTGTATTTTCTACTTCCTGGATACTGGATTCTGGTGCTAGTTCTCATATTTGTACCGTGAATCAGGATCTGGAACAAAGTAGGAAGCTTGGAGCTAGAGAAGTTATGATCACAGTCGTAAGCGGGCATAGTGTCGAGGCGACCGACATAGGATCACTTCTTTTGGGTTTAGAATCCGTCTTTGTTTTGACTTTAGAAGATGTACTTGTTTTGCCCAAGGGGCACAAAAACATTGTATCCATTCCGGTCATGGACCGAAAAGGCTTTTCATTTTTCATTGGTGATGGTTCCTGCAAAATTTATTTTAGAAATAAACTAGTGGGTACTGCTACATTGTTGAATGGATTGTATCATCTAAATCTCAGCAACAAAGTAGTTGTGAATACTATAACTAGAAAACGCGGTAGGGATGAAACCAATCAAGTTTTGAAATGGCATCTTAGAATTGGTCATGTTGGTCAGACCAAGGTTTACAAGATGGAAAAAGATGGACTTATGGGTCCATTGGGATCGGATCCCTTTCCTACTTGTGAATCTTGCCTTAAAGGCAAAATGACTAAGTCCCCCTTCACAGGGACATTTCAAAGAGCCGCTGATAAACTGGGATTAATCCATACCGATGTATGTGGTGCTTTGGAAGCAGCACGTGACGGATATCAATATTTCATTACGTTTACAGATGATCATACTAGGTATGGTTATGTATACTTAATGAAACATAAATCCGAGGCCTTTGAGAAATTCCAGGAATTCAAGGCCCGAGTCGAGAAACAAACTGGTAATCATATCAAAGCACTTCGGACGGACTGAGGTGGCGAGTATATGAGTACGGAGTTTGACGAGTTCCTTAAGGAACATGGAATAGTTTCACAACTAACACCTCCAGGTACTCCTCAGTTAAATGGTGTGTCAGAAAGAAGGAACCGGACCCTGTTGAACATGGTCCGTTCCATCCGGGCTATCTTGACTTACCGATTTACCTTGGGGGTATGCACTCGATCGCCGCGTATATCTTGAACAGATGTCCTTCCAAATCCGTTCCTAAAACTCCACATGAGATGTGGGAAGGAAGGAAACCAAGTCTTAATCATATTAGGATTTGGGGATGTCCCGCTTATGTCAAGAAGACTAAGGTGGAAAAGTTGGAAGCTAGGTCTGCGTAGGGACGTTTCATTGGATTCCCGTCTGGGACGATGGGATATCTATTCTACATGCCCGAAGATCGAAGGATCATTGTTGCTTTACAAGCACACTTCCTGGAAGATGAGTTCATTCAGGAAGGCGGAGAGCGTGTAGAAGTATTTCTTTAGAAGAATACAATGAAACTCCTCGAGAGACACCTGTGCAAGAAACTGGAACCGAACTTTCTGAAACACAAGTACAACCACCTCGTAGGTCTAATAGGGTGTCTCATTTACCTGAGAGGTATGGGCTTGTGCACTTGGAGGAGCTGGGTCTCCATGAGGTTCCAAGTGATAGCCAAGAGAGCGACCCAACAACCTATGAACAAGCGATGGTGGATGTAGACTCCGCGAAATGGCGTGAAGCTATGGAAGCTGAGATAGACTCGATGCATGTCAATCAGGTCTGGACTCTAGTAGACCGCCCCAAGGGTATAGTGCCTATTGGGAACAAGTGGATCTACAAGAGAAAGACTGATGGTGATGGCAAGGTTGACGCCTATAAGGCCAGGCTTGTGGCAAAGGGTTATACCCAGAAGGAAGGGATCGATTACCACGATACCTTCTCGCCCGTAGCCATGATCAAGTCTATTCGCATGATGCTTGCTATAGCTGCCTACCACGATTATGAGATATGGCAAATGGACGTAAAGACGGCTTTCCTTAATGGATTCCTCGAGGAGGAAATCTATATGGAGCAGCCTAAAGGCTTTGTGTCTGAAGTTCGATATTCAGAAAGTGTGCAAGCTTCAGCGTTCCATTTATGGACTAAAGCAAGCGTCGCGTAGTTGGAACCTTCGTTTTGACGAGGCAATCAAAGAGTTTGATTTCGTGCAAAATGAAGAGGAACCTTGTGTATACAAGAGGGTTAGTGGGAGCAAGATCGCATTCTTAGTACTATATGTAGATGACATTCTACTAATTGGAAATGATGTGGGAATGCTTAGTTCTGTGAAAGCTTGGCTTTCGAGTAATTTCTCCATGAAAGACTTGGGAGAAGCAACCTATATTCTTGGTATTCGGCTCTACCGGGATAGAGCGAAGAGAACAATAGGCCTTTCCCAAGCCCTCTATATAGATAAGATCTTAAAGCGATTTAAGATGGATGATTCTAAAAGAGGGTTCCTACCGATGCAACATGGAATAAAACTCACCTTGAAGATGTGTCCTCAAAGTGAGGAACAACGCAAGGAAATGAGTAATATACCATATGCTTCGGCCGTGGGTAGCCTTATGTATGCTATGTTGTGTACAAGACCTGACATCGCGCATGCTGTAAGCGTGGTGAGTAGGTTTCAGGCAAACCCAGGTAGGGAACATTGGACTGCTGTAAAGAACGTTCTCAAGTACTTGAGAAGAACTAGAGATATGGTTCTTATGTATGGTGGTGGAGAATTGGATGTGGTGGGATTCACTGATTCGGACTTCCAAGCACTGAAGGACGACTCGATGTCCACTTCTGGCTACATATTTACTCTTAATGGAGGAGCAGTATCTTGGCGTAGTGCCAAGCAAAGCGCGACTGCTGATTCCACCTGTCAGGCTGAGTATCAAGCAGCCTCGGAGGCTTCCAAGGAAGGGTTCTTGATTAAGAAGTTTCTGGGAGAACTTCAAATGATACCATGTGATGAGTTGCTGTTACTGCATCGCGACAACGACGAGTCAGAAGCGCAGCCAAGGAGCCGAGGTTTCACAACAAAGACCAAACATATTGAGAGGAAGTATCATCTCGTAAGAGAATTTGTTCACAAGGGATACATTGTGCTGCACAGAGTAGACTCGGCCGACAACGTCGCCGATCCACTGACCAAGCCACTTTCTCAGACTAGCTTGGAGCGTCATCTGGAGATCATGGGTATTAGATACCATAGTGTGTGGCATTGAGTGCAAGTGGGGGATTGTTAGGAGTATGCCCTCGAATGCCACTCAGAGGTTGTTGAGTGAGGGCATTGTACTTGTAATTATGTAAACCATTTATATAAGGCAAATGAATGTTTCTTATTTACTGGTAGTTACTGGCATTCCTAACTCGTAAATAAACATATAGAAACTAGTCCGTGTATTTGAGAGCAAAACGTTCCACTCCTTATTGGATAAGGGGTCGGCCTTTGGAAAGATTATAGCTCAAATACTTAATCGCTCGCAAGTCGATGAAACTTGACTGGCATTAAGTTTATGTGAAGACTTGTATGACGTGTTCTTTGACATGGAGAGTGCATCGAACACTAATGGTTAGTGGGAGCACACGTTATAGGTATGCTAATTGGATTAGTATACTCGAACCGACTCACCCTCGATTCGTCACATGGATTTCACTGGGACGATCAATGACGGGATCGAAAGGTTGTGATAGGTATTCGTGAACCTTCGACTTGAGGATTTAGTAGGGATGTGCTTGTGACGTCAAGATTTTCATTAGAGTAGTTCGACCACCTAAACCTAAGGCGGGGTCAACCTCGACGTGCATCTTGACGGCAAGTAGCAGTCCTACCGAATACCAAGATAGAATTCTTTCTCCCGTTAGTGAGCGGGTTATATGTCCTATGCGGTTATTGGCGAGATGAGATCATAAGTCTTTGGCAAAGCATTGGAGCTAGTTGTATTAGATACGGCGACTCGATGATCTCGATTTGCATTAACGCATGCATAGCGTCAAGTCTGAGATAGGGTTTGGTGACCGTGACCTATAACTTGATCGGGACATTTGAAAAAGGGTTTATACGTATACCGGTATTCACGATGAATGGTTCTTGAATGATCCCAATCATTCGTTCTCGATCGAGTGTGATGTAGGCCACCAGTGGCTAGGTGGTGCTACTACTCTTTGGTTCCTCCCATTCTTTGATCGAGACGGACCTACCGAGTCGCGCATTAGGATTGACGACGGAATGTTTCAAGCTAATTCTCTCATTATGAATATTAGATATTCGATATCTAAATTTAGGACATTAGATGTCTAAATCAATTTATTGGATAAATTGATTTACGGCCTAATGAATTAAATATATCACTGGGTGATTAATTTAATTCATGGATATAATTATTTCTTGGAGAAATTAATTATGTTATAATGTATTTGATATGTTTAATTAATTGGATTAATTAATCGATATAAATACATCGATACGGAATCGGAGTTTATCTGTTTGGACTCGCGGGAGTCCGAAACGAACCGAACTTGTCCGATTTCTACATGGGCCAAACCCCACACTTCCACCCACTTTCATATGGACCCATGTTCCATTCTTTAATGGTTGATCATTGAGGTGGTGGGGCTTTGATTCTCA
Organism: Orobanche coerulescens; assembly: GCA_033398695.1. Taxonomy (NCBI): domain Eukaryota; kingdom Viridiplantae; phylum Streptophyta; class Magnoliopsida; order Lamiales; family Orobanchaceae; genus Orobanche; species Orobanche coerulescens. The sequence continues at coordinate 173,374,851 of CM065808.1, forward strand.
TAATTATGAGATGTGCATGTGGAGAGTTGAATAAATGAAGATGAAGACATCTCTCACTAATTCATTCCAAGCAACTTTTGTTTCCAACGTGAGGTTGCAAGAGGAGAGAGAGCTAGAAGTCTTCTTCATCATCTTCTTTATTCATCTTCTTCATTCATCTTCTTCATAACTTCTTAGAGAAATTTTGTGAGGAAATATTGAGAGAGATAGATATTCATACACTTAGAGTGATATTAATATCTATAACAAGCTTCATCACCTAGCTCTAGCCGTATCCTCGGAGGATAGCAAGGTGTTGTCATTCCGTTCGTTTTTCCGGCGCGTGGCAAGTAGAGACGTGGTGCTTTCGGCGTTGGATCGTTCAAGGGCTTGAAGCGGAATAGATTCGTACAGATCAAGCAAACCTTGGGAATAGCTCAAGAGAAGGTTATCCATTTAATCAATGGACTACGAGGGTATGTTTCTTGTATCTCTTGTATTTCGTTTTTTATATTCGTATATACGTAGCTCGATCGATCCTCGTAGGGATTCGGATCGAATTAATTTTTATTTTACCGCTTCCGCTGGGCCTTCGTTTTAGGCACTGAATCCCAACATTAACATCCGTCCGTAGTGCACGCTAACGGGTTGGTCGGCAGAGGCAGTGAGGTTGTCAGGTTTTCTGGAGTATCAGGTAGCGTACGCTAGGCTTCAGCTCGCGCACGCTAAAGCTGTTGCATAACGCACGTTAAGCCATAGCGGTAGCGAACGCTAAGGCTTGAGCAGGGCAGAGGACAGTAGGTTCTGGACTCCAGTACTGGACGCCACTTTTTGGCTAGCGCACGCTAGAAATAGCCGATTAGCGCACGCTAACGGGGCCGGCAGAAGCCACTAGACTACCCGGTGACTTCGCTAGCGCACGCTAATGAAGGAGGCGTAGCGTGCGCTAGACTGGGCGAATATATATTGGACAGTTGACTTTCATTTCGTCATTTTTCATCCTCTTCACTCATTTCCGATGGGAGCAGCTCAGGAGAGACGATTTTGGGCGATTGGAAGCGATCTTTATTCTAACAACAACATATTTGGTTGGAGAACAAGGATTTCACAACATCTAATCCATCCTAACGTCCGAATCAAGGTAAAAATCCTTAGAACCCTATTTTTGGGGAATTTTGGGGTTTTCGTAGATTCGTCCGATTTATCTATTTTGAAGCTCGAGGACCTTGAGAATATGATGTATCTATCCCGTATACATGCTTTTCCTATGATTTTACTGATTGGATTGTGCCGTTTTCGGACTTGTGAGGGTTTGGACGATTTTTCCAACCTCTAGTTGTTTATCCGTGTATTTTCATGAATCGTAGACGGGTTTCGGGAGTTTCTTCGTGTAATTTGAGTATGGATAATTGATTATCATATTCCTTGCGAATCGTTTAGGTGCTGGAAGTGCGTTCTTGGACCTACCGAACTCATACCCTTTTTCCGTTTGATTTCTCGATGTCTCAAAGGCAAGTATATAATTATGATTGTACGTTCTCGACTTTGAAAGTAAGATATATTAATGGCATGAATATTTATATCCACTCTGGGCAGGCCGACGGGTCCCCTGAGGGTTTCGTAACCTCTTGGTGTGATTCCATGGATGATATGAACGAACCACTCTGGGATGGACCAACGAGTCCTCTGAGGGTTCCGTAGCCTCTGGTGCGGTTCCACGGTATTCATATATGTATTGATGTGATGCTATGAGATTTAGTTATTCCGGAATACTAGTCTTGAATTTATGAATTGACGGTTACATTTACTTTATTGTCGAGGAGTATTGTGTTTCATACTTGATATACTTGCACTAGTTATTCGACGGCTAACCCCTTTATGGGGGAAATACTTTTTATGTATTTCAGCTTCTAGGAGAGCGGACAGGCAGGTATCGGGTCGGCATGAAGATGGTGGGCAAGTTTGATACTGTGTCTTTCCTTCGGTTATGTTTTGAGTTTTCCATTCAGTGTTGTTGTACTGGAATGGTTATTGAATACTCGAGTATTGTTTTCCATTTTCCTTGATGTTCCGGCCTGTGTTTGCTGAGGTATTGATTTGTGTTGTGATGTCTTTGGATACATTGGTTATGTTTTGAATACCCTTTGTATTGTTCTTCATTCCATTGTATGTAAACCTTCTCGGTCAAAATTTATAGTTCCGCGTATGTTTAGCCTTGTGGGTCCCACGGTGGGACTTACGGCGCTGTAATATTTCCTGAATAACTTGGGGGTGTTACACTCATGGAGAGGGTATACGGCGCTGTAATATTCTCGAGTGGTTTGGGGGTGTTACAGAATATGGTATCGGATCAAGGTTGCGGAAACCTAGACTGTCGGGTCGAGTTTTGTGTTGTCGGGTCTTGTCTTGTCTTGTCTTGTCAGATTTTGTCTAACTGAGTCGTGTCGCGACGCGTCGTCTGAGGTGTCGGTCGTGATTAGTATCGAGGTGCAGCCATCATCTTCGTGCGATCTGTGGATGTAAGTATCCCTACCTTGTTGTGTCTCGTGTTATACGAGCTTGTGTGATTATGTGTTATTATGTGGAGTTTAAATGTGAATTGTGAATACGTAATCCATGTTTGTTGATTCTTGTGTTGTACTGGAATGAAAAGTGATATCGGTGTTTAAATGTGTATATATATTGTGTGAATCGTTTTACTGGAGTAACGGCTTGGTGTGATCCCGCAAGGAAAGTTTGTCAATATGATATTTCAAAGTTTAGTTATTTTTGAAGAGTCACGTAAATTTTATTTTAAAACATCCTTCAAGAAAGGAAAAATTTTGATTTCGTATGATGACCTCGAGACCGGACTTTTTTAGAACTTAACTACTTATATTTTATTTTCATCTTGCATTGCAAGTTTTCAATTTGATTTTAGAGACTCAAATGAGATCTACCAAAAATTTACTCGAAACGTGGCTCTTGCTTTCGTCTTTTTGATTTCATGATCGTCGGTTCGGGGGTATGTAGTGATGTTGGCATTATTATTTGGTCAATAATGCTCAAAATTGTGCTTAAGTTGGTGGTGTGAATGTTAAGTCGTCCTAAATGCACTTGTTGTGAGAGTCCTCATTACTGAGACGCCGGATTTCAGTTTTAGATGTTAATTATCTTTTGACTGTTTCTCGTGTGATACTGTAATTATGTGGACAGAGGGTATTGGCATGTGATTGGATTTGACGGTAATGGATCGTATTTGATAAAGTGATAAATTATGTCTGTTGTGTGTGTGTTCGAAAACGCTTTCCGGAAAATTTTATAAACTTGAGCAAATTGTGGAAAATTAAATTTCATAAAGTTGTGACGGTTCGCTTAATCGGCAGCTTCGTGTGGACTTTGAAAATCGTTTAAACTTGGCGATCCGGCCTTGAATTTTCTAAAGGAACCCCGACGGTATTGAAAGAGTCGTTTTAAAGTACCTTTGAGCATTTTGTAAAATGTTACCGTCCTTGATTATTGTGTAGTTTTGAGAGAATTTTCAAAAATGATTTTTGACGTACTGTCATAATTTCAAGTGATTCGAGTACATGATTTTCAGAAATCTTTCACACCAAAAATTTTTATTTTTTATTTTTCAAAAACCAATACTATTTTTATTTTCAAAAATATATTGTGAAAGATGAAGAATCTTGCTCGATTTAACTTTAAACTCGGATTTAGAAATGTTTTCTGAAGTGAACCAGTTATTATGCGTGATCTTAAATCACTCCAAATGATGATGTGTAGTGGCATAGTGATTTTGATAGTGCCGGTTGTAAGGAAATATTGTTTTGCAAATAATTTCAAACGAGACAGTTAGAGTCCGTTGTTTAAAAGTTTTGACAAAAAAACCTGAGGTACCAACTATACTTTCAAAGTTTTTATTTTGAATAAATATGCAAATCCAAGGATTTTCAAATGACATCATTTAAAAGAATACCTCGTGGATCTTCTTATCGAGTTGCTATTAGCTGTCTTATGTGACATGTCAAGCCGAGTTGGCAATTTGGTATATTATTTTGCGATGTTGTGCCGTGGTATTGAGTGAGTATCTGCTTAGTATGCCGAGGGGCAAAGGGCGCGGTCGTGACCGCGGTACAGATGGTCATGGGGATCAGATACGGGACCAAGAGAAGATTTCTGGGAAGGTAGCTATTCTAGCACTTCGTTCTCGTTGTTTAGGTTTCGGGGACGAAACCTCTTTTAAAGGTGATATGGTGTAATACCCATATTTTTTGCTTTCGTTTTGTTCGACTCTATCGACTCGTTAGTGTTCGTCGATATTTTCTGGACTTATTCTACTCTTCACTTTCTGTTGTTCGAATGAGTTGTGGTATTGTTTCGGGTTAATCCATTTGTCGTTGTGACTTTTTCCGAATTCGGTTCCACTCCTGTGAAACTTATGTAAACGTATATCATGTCGTTTTCACCGAATCATATATTGTCTTGATTCGTACTGTGGACTTCGGGGATGCTATTCGATTTTTGTTATTCGTCATGATTCGGATATGATTGTTCGACCGTTGTTGTCTCGATCGTTGTTGTTCGATCGTTTGTTGTCCAGTATTCGTTGATCTAGTATCATGATTTTTGAGCGTTCAGATCACTTCGTAATTTCCTTAAGTTCGGGAAATAAACTTCATATTCGATCTTATAAACTTTGGGTCGTTGGAATTTCATAGCTCAACGATTAACTCGTGTTTTGATTGATGTGCCGTTCGGGTTCGTTAATCATGTTGATTTTGTTCGTTGTGTTTTGTTATCGTTCTGGTGTAGCGATATGAATGGTAGCAGTTGCGTGCTGCATGTGAGTCGTTGCAGGTTGTCGGAAACGGATAGCGTGTGTTATCTGAGGCTGTACCACGTTGATAATTTTATGTTTTAAGTTTCGGGGACGAAACTTCTTTTAAAGAGGGTAGAATGTAATACCCAAGATCTTCATTCCGGTTTCGTTGAATTTTCTACGGTCGAACGGACTGTTGTCGTCTGCATCTTTGGAATCGCATGCTTGTATTGTGGTACGTTGAGTTTCGTAGCCTATTCGTTATTGTTTTGGATCATAGCCGGTGCATCTGCGTGATCGAGATGTCGTCGAGTATTGAGCCGGGCAGTCAGAGGGCTGGCTGGGCCGATTACGGCCGTAAGGCGTCCGCACACCCTGGCCTGGGAGGACTCGGTTACGGACGTAAGGTCCCTCAGGTTACGGCTGTAAGGCTTTGTTACGGCCGCTAGGCGTTGGCCGGTTACGGCCGTAATGGGTCGGCAGATTTCGGGCAGTGGCCCTGGGAGTTCGGTTACGGAAGTAAGGCTATGCCGAGTACGGACATAAGCGATGTTCGTTGCGTATGATAAGAGTCGGCCGTTACGTGCGCTATAGGCGTTGACCGAGTTACGGCCGTAACAATGTCGCCCATATATAGGCCTGGGCTTCGGCCAGATCTCATTTGCTCGCGGTTTCTTCACCTGGTGGCGGCTGCGGATGGGAGTGTTCGAGGGGAGGAGTTCTTGGCGGGTTTCGACCAATTCCAAGGCATTTTGGAAGACCCTTTTCGATTATACCACCTCCGAATCCTTGGTCTTCATCGAATCAAGGTAATTTCTTCTATAGAATCTTAGTTGTGCGATTTTTGGGGGTTTTCTTCGTGATTCGTTGATTTTGTCCGTTATTGATGAATTGTTCATAGTAATCCGGTTGTATTGGACAAGATGTTCGGATTTTGTAACTTGTTTAACAATTTTTATCACCCGGGACTTGACTTCCGATTTTCTCGAAGAAACCCTCGGATCCTTGTTGTTTTTCGAGTTGATTCGAATTCCGTTTAGCGTTATTGATTCGTGGTGATGTTATTTTCGTAGTTTTCGTGGAGTTGTCGAGTTCTTGTTCGTTCTTGGAAGTTTGAGGGCTACCCGAGCGTGTTCGTTCGTCGTTTCATTGCTTGTGGTATCGAGGCAAGTATCTTGCCCATACTTTTCATGTTTCATAGACGGAATCATTGATAAATGATTTTATGTGCAATCCGAATTTTTAAATGAACTTTAAAAAGGATCGGTATGTTCCTGATAAATGTTGTCTTCAAAAGATAACTCGTATACTTCGTAAACAAATGTGTTTTCGGTACATGTGTGTTGGTTGCGTATGTTTAGTGATGTTACAATAATATTTAGTGATGTTAGTAGACCGAAACTATTTTCCGAGGATTGTGTATTGATATGTGTAATAGTTCGGTGAATATGTGACGTTGTGTGATATTAGTTGTTATTCCTTCGTAAGGAGGTTGTGGCGCTTGGTGTTGTTTGGTACGGGTAATTGCTTGTGGTCGTGTGACATTAATTGTGAGTATACGTCGACTAAAGTGGCCATTCTAGCGAAGTACCTAGCATTTGTATGCATATTCTAGTATTCGAATTATGGCTTCCCGTGGCGTTGTGGATGATATGTGTATGTTCACCTACGGACGGTCTGACGGGGCCTCTAGGTATACGTATTGCCATGTGTGTGCGTATCGTGAACTAGGGTTAACCACCCAGGGATGTCGACGGGGCTCTGCGGGGTACGACGGCCGTGAGTCTCGTACCAACGGTTAACATTGAAATGTTTTGTTGGAGAACTGTGATTTTTGGCGCATATTTTGTCTGATTAGAAAGGCACTCCAAATGGTATCGTACTTGGCTGGAATGGCACCAGTAAATGTGTCGTGTGTGATTCGTCCCTTGACTGTGATAATTTGGTATGGGTACGTGAGTCCTGTGGTTGCTCTGTGCATTGTAACTCTATGGTGTGTCGAGTTCGACCGTATGGTCAAGTTGCAAAGTTGTGCTCTTTGATATCGTTCTGTGAGACTGTTGTCATGGTAATGTTTGACACGGTGTAGTTTCCGTCGGGTTATTCTTGCGAGTATGTGATGTGGGTGATTTGGTTTGTGGACCCCGTATTTTGTTATCGGAAACGTATTTTGAAATAAATGATTTTTGGGCTCTGTCCCTAAGTGTTTCGAAAGGCTTGAAAATTCGTAAACCCCGAATGTTTTTAAAAATCCCGAGATTGTAAAATGTTTTGTAAGATATAAAATGATTTTATTCCTATCTTTCATAATTCAGATGGTTTTGATCAAGTGAGTTATCTCGGGAAGTATATTCACGATTTCTATGTTCTTGGAGTATGATATGTATGGCTTGTTTTTGTATTTGTACTTGCACTAGCAAAACAGTGGAGTTTTGCTAACCCCCGAGTATTCGGGGGGTGGATGTCTGTTTTGCGTCCGTGTACTTGCGAAGTTCTTTGAGGAGCAATTCACAGGATCGTTACGAAGGATGATGGAAGACGGCGATACTAATCACATGAAGACCGGTGTTGAGTATTTGGTGATGTCTCGTTGTTTTGTCCTTCCGTTGTGTTTATTTTCCCCTTTTACGGGAATGTTGAATTATGTTAACCCCTGCGTGGGCATGAGTTACGAGAAAAAGTAATGTATGGTTGATGTGTATGTTGTGGTAAAAGACCAAATCGGTCTAATGGTCCATTAATTACCCATGTCGGTATGTATTGTATTGTGGTATTTCTGTATTTAGCCTGGTAGATCCTCATGGAGAGGGTCTACGGCGCTGTAATATTCCTGAGTGGTTTGAGGGTGTTACAACATCGCACTAGCAAGTGATGATTCTCGGAGCCCCCTCCAGAGCTACCCGATTAGATAACCTTATGGTCAAAACATATCAAATGGCCGTACTCGCAAGCATGTGCCGCCGGTGGCCGGTCCCTACCTGGGTAACATCTCAATTCACCAAGATACATAACAACAAAGGTACAATATTCATCACAATCGCAATCACGTAAAACATAAGTTAACACATCAGACACCTCCACAAGGGCACAACATTCACATGAAACCATCATTCAGGAAAAAAAAGCTAACAAGCAGATAGTACAAATATTCTGCTATTCTACAATTCCTCGGATAACCACTCATTTCTAGTATCCGTTTTAAGCAAAATACAACATGAAATGGTTGTCACCATTCGTCATGAAACTCAAGTTTACGTTCGTATTTACTTTCGTAGAAATCACATATTAATTTAAAAGTAAATTACGGTTTAATGTTCAGTCACTAACAAGTCCACAGTAAATTCACGACAAATCACATTCTCAAAGTATAAAGAATATAGACAAGAATACTCGCCTCAAGTCCAAAACACGCGAAGCAACGGGAAAGCTCGGTCGGAAACCCTCGAACACCTACAACTTCCGCAAGAAACAACAAAACCATGATCACAACGAGAAGCAAGACTAATAACAATGGAAATCGCCCCCAACAACCGAAGAACACCCATTGAGACATTTAATCGAACATTAAATACTCAAGACTCCTCTAGAACACAACAATCACGATTTGGAATATACAAAACCGAAATATGGATATACAATCCATGGGATATGTTCAACAACATCATTTAACAATAATCGATTCATCAAAATCCGATTGAATATGAGATCAAGAACAAATCTCCAAAAAGTCAACTCTAGGGAAATCAAGAAAAATACCTCGATCCGACGAAGAACAATGGATTAGGTGATGTTACAATCACCTAGAAATCTCCAAAACACCTTGGAATTGAGTATAATCGACCAAGGATTCGAACCCTAGTCTCACTCGTACGTCAGTCGCGAGGAGAAAAGAAGAAGGGGAGAAAATGAGGTGAAAAACCCGTTTGTCCCCTTATATACATCAGAGATGCACGACCATCACGCACGACCAAATGCTCGTGCGTTTGGTCGTGCGCTAGGCTACTGCCCAGCTATTGTCACCATGCACGAGCACAGCGCACGAGCAGCTGCTCGGGTGTCTTGCTCGTGCGTCCCTGGAGCTCACTGCCGAGCACTAACAACATGCACGAGAACCACACACAAGCAATGCTCGTGTGGCCTGCTCGTGTGCTATAATCGAAGGCTACCATCGAGCCTGACACGGCCCTAAAAACACTTAGGACATATCCAACTCGAAAGGGAACGAAAACAAGAGCTCACAACCCCCTCAAAGAGACAAAACAACAACGGAATACAACATGCCACATCACACATGCATACACACGATCTGCACGACTTACACAACAACAAGTCGTACCCGACGAACACCACAATGTGGTACATCATACCATTCACAACATAGGGAAAAATTCCAAATAATCATCAACGCAACAAAAATAACCGGCACAACCATCCAATAATTCAAAGTAGCCGGAAACAGAATCTTGGGTATTACAGTGAGGGTCCTATTTTTTCGACTGTTCTTCTTCGAAAAATTCTTCTCCAATAGCATAAATAATATTTCTGTTTTCTCTCTTTCTTGTGCGGTGATATTCTAATTCGTTGAGGGTGTAGTGATCAATATATCATTGTATCGAGGTGTTGTTTTATCCTGGGAGGAAGACGCTATACAGTGGTGGGTGCGAATTTTCTTTAGATCTTCTTGGCCCAATATCGACATACTGCAAATCCTTTATTTTCGTTAGATTTTGTCCTGATAGGAAATCAATGGTTTGTTTTGCAGTGTTATAATTTGATTCGTGTTTTACATTTGTTTATGCAAATGAAGATTTCCAAGAGAACATATATATATATATATATATATATATATATATATATATATACTCTATTTGTTCCTTATTATAAGTTTTTATTAACTAACTAACTCATCAATGCCGGGAAGAGTTAGTTGAAAGTGATAACATTCTCTTTTCATAATTTTTTTTTATTTCTCATGGAGATGAAGTAAATTGTGGGATATTTTTATAAACGATTCTCAAATAATTTCAAACAATTAGGTAAATGTTGTAGTAAATATAAACAAGACAAGAATTATGGCAGAAGATGTATGTATTCTCATTGATGGGGTCTCTTTAAATAGGGAGAGATTACATATTCTGGAACATTCCAACAGGCCTAGTCCTACACTAACTAGTAGAAGCTCATTCACCTGTAGACTAAGGCACATACTATGTATTTACTTTAATACCTCTTGTGCCGAGTCTTCAACGTATGTCAAGTTGCCTCGTTAAAACCTCGTCAAGCAAAAACCACATGGGAAAAATGCATTGATCATAGGAAAAAAAGTACAATATCCAGACATATAGGTTATGCTAATTTCCTTAAGCTAAAACCTCTATTGATCATTTCGTCGATCAATGTGCTCAAGAACGTGATCAGTTCGTCGATCAGTGAGCTAAACGTCTAGTTACCTCGTTAAAAACCATTCCAAGTGATAAAAAACCAGTGGGAAAAAAAGAATGGTTGGTTTAGGAAAAGAGTGTAACTTGCGACGTGGATGTAAGACTCCCCCTCAAGTCTACATCTCCCCCTAATTAGTTCGATAATCAAGGAATCTGAAAAACAGTGCACGTGATGTTGCCTCGTTATAAACTTTGCCAAGTAATAAAATCAACTGGGACAAAATAAACGTTGGTCAAAGAAAAGAGTACAACATTGGTAGGAAAAATTCGTTATACTCACCCTTCCATCTGATCCTTACTTCGATCTTGGAAGTTCGAAATCCTATGCATTCCGATGTTTCTCACAAATTTTTCAATTACGGCCTTGGGCAGTGATTTAGCCACATTATTCTCAGAGTTCATTTGCTTAACTTGGATGTTGAGGAGGGCCTATTGTTACTTATTGCAGAAAAACTTTGGGGAGATATGCTTCGTATTACCCCCCTTTATATACCCAAGCTTCATCTGTTCGATGCAAGCGGCATTATCTTCGTATTTACATGTGGGCGCATCAGTGACATTACTTAGTCCACTGTTACCTCGAATATGTGTGACGATGGCTCTCAACCATATATACTCACGTACCGCCTCGTGTAAAGCGGTAATCTCAGCGTGATTTGAGGAGGTAGCACAAGGGTTTGCTTAGTTGATCTCCAAGATATAGCGGTGTCCCCAATTATAAATACATAACCAGTTTGGGATCGACCTTTATGTGGATCTTAAAGATACCCATTATCATCAAAACCTACCAACACATTCGTAGGGGTAGTTTCCTCGCCATTCAAACTTACTTTAATGATTGCATATTCATCGGAAGTTTCGTTAGCCTGATAGGGAAAGAAAAGTCCCGAGGGAATGGTTCCTTTGAGGTATCAAAATATGTTCTTGATACCATTCCAATGACGTTGCGTGGGCTTAGAATTATATTTAGCCAACAAGTTCACTTAGAAAGCTATATCAGGTCGAGTACATTGAGCTAAGTACAATAATGCACATATTGCACTTTAGATAGGGAATTTCGTCTCCTAAAATCTCTTCGTCACATTCCTTTGGACGAAGTAGATCTTTCTTAAAGTCCAAACTACGATCGATCATGGGAGTGCTAACCGTATGTGCCTTGTCCATGTTAAAATGCCTGATTTTCTTTTCGACATAGGTAGACGAGTGGATGAGGATTTTGTTGGATTCGTTGCCTAAAACGAAGGCACAGTGGAAGCAATATATGAATCAAATTTGATTTGAATCCCTTAAGAAGATTGATTCAAGCAACGTATATACGAATATAAATCAATACAAAAGTAAGATACGAAATTATATCCTTGTAGTCCTTTGATTAAATGGTTGTGAAGATGGTGATCTCCGCCATGAATCCGATTCTCCAAGCTTTTGGTGATCTCCGCCACAAATCTGATTCATCGAGCTTTAGATATCCCGAGCACCGAAACACCGTGCCTCTACTTGTCACGCACCGGAAGTCGACCGAAATAATTCCCACCCTATTATCCTTCAAGGATACGACTAGAATAGGATGGTGAAGCTTTATCAATTTTATTTTACACTCCAAGTGAAAATAAAATTGGTTTCTCTTGATATTACTCTTAGAAATAAGATGAAGAATACAATGAATAAGACAAGACTTTTCTCTCTCTATTTGTCTTGGTTTTGGCCGTAAGTCTCCCTTAAAGAATGAGGGGTGAGATGCCTTTTATTTTGCGTTCTATCTTCTCCCTTAGTCTTTTCAAAGTCTATCCACAATTATAATATTTCATCATCAAATGTCCCATAATTAATTAGACATCCAATGTTCAATAAATTAGATATCCAATATCTAATATTTATAAAGAGAGAATAAGCTCGATTTATTCCGTCGTCTATCCTAATGCATGACTCGGTAGGTCCATCTCAGTTAGCAATGGGAGGAACCAAAGAATGATAGCACCACCTAGCCAGTCTCGCGGCCTACACTGTAACCTAACTGAGAACGAATGATTGGGATCATTCCAAAACGTTTCTGTCGTGTATACCAGTATACGTATAAACCCTTCTTTCAAATGTCCCAATCATGTTATAGGGTCACGGTCAGTCAAACCCTATCTGTACTTGACTCTATGCATGAGTTAATGCAAATCGAGATCACTGAGCTCTCGTGTATCCAATACAACTAGCTCTAATGCTTTGGCTAAAGACTTATGATCTCATCTGCCAATAACCGCATAGGACATATACCCATTCACTAACAGGAGAAAGAATCTTATCTTGGTATTTAGTAGAACCTGCTACTTGCCCGTAAAGATGCACGTCGAGGTTTACCCCCACATTCCGATTTTCAGAGTCGAACTACTCTAATGAAAATCTTAACGTCACAAGCACATCCCTACTAAATCCTCAAGTCGGAGGTTCACAAATACCTATCACAACCTTTCAATTCCATCATTGACTATCCCGAAGTGATCCGTGTGGCAAATTGAGGGTGAGTCAGTTCGAGTATACTAATCTTATTAGCATATCTATAACGTGTGCTCCCACTAACCATTAGTGATCGACAAGATCTCTCCAAGTTAAAGAACACGTCATACAAGTCTTCACATAAACTTAACGCCCAGTCAAGTTTCATCGACTTGCTAACAATTACGTATTTGAGCCATAAACCTTTCCAGCGCTGATTCCCTTATCTAATAAGGAGTGAAATGTTTTGCTCTCAAATACATAGATTAGTTTATATATATATATATACGAGTCAAGAATGCCAGTGACTACCACTAAATAAAGAAACATACAATTGCCTTCTGATAATAATTTACATAATAACAAGTACAATGCCCTCACTTTAACATCCTTGAGTGGCATTCAAGGGCATACTCCTAACATATTCCACTAGCTCGATGTTCTAGCTCAATGCCTAGATAAGACCGAGTCTTCCCAGATCATTCATCTCAAATTCGGAATTTAGATAGCTGTGGTTTCTCTTAATTCGTCAAGAGTACCGATTATGTTCATATCGTCGACATATACAGCTGCAATCGCTAATCCGGGACTTGTTTTCTTCAGGGACACAGTTCGTCATTCTTATATCCCCTTCTAATCAACTAGTCACTTGGACGAGTATACCGCATCCGCCTGGATTGTTTTAATTCATAAAGTGAGCGTTTCAACCGTACTGCAAACGCACTCCATGTTCTAGAGCCACTTGACTTGGGTAATGAAATTCCATCGAGCACTTTCCCATATATCTCTATATTAAGATCCCCATAGAGATATCACTAACCACATTTATGAGCTGCATTTCCAGTCCTTCGAAAATTACTAAGCTAGTGAAGTAGCTTAGAGGGGAGTATGTCTCCTCAGTCAATTCCACGATGTTTATGAGAACTTTTGAGTCTTGTACTTCAGGACTTCATTATTCTCATTATGCTTACTGACAAAGGTTTATTTAATGTCCTACAGGATTTACACTTGGTGAGGTTAGCACTACCTACCAATTACCTGTCTCTTTGTCAAAGAATATAAAAGAGAGGAAACAACCTCCCTACCATGAAAAGTAGGGGCATGGTCTGCGTACATCTTACCCTCTCCAGACCCTGCTCTGAGCGGGATATACTTGGTATGTTTGGTTTGGTTTGGTCTTGTCAAAGAATATAGTTCTGCGTGGAATGCTTTATCCTTTAAGGCCAATCAATTCAATGTTGATATCATACAACAGAGCGAGGTTCGACATCGTCTTGCTCTATGCTTTGAGCAACGATAGATCATCAAAGTGGGTGGATGATCAGTCCACACTCTCGTGATTCATTGAGATATCTTGATTTTCTGAATCATATCAATCTTCGGGGCATCCCCCTCGTCATGACTCATGGACATAGTAAAATCAAGTATGATCTCATGAAATGAGTTCATTGATGACTAATATATGAACTTGTGCCTTACTCTACCTCCTCCTTAGGTGAGTTTAGTCAAACCATGTAGCTACCACCTCTTCCTTCAGGGAGCTATGACCTAAATCACACATCCACCATGTTGATGGCAACACTCGATTCGTCGGTGTTGCGCCCATTAACGAGGAATTTCAACCTTACAGGTTGCAGCTGTTATATATGATATCATCACTTTCACGATATCGTCAAGCTACGTTCCGAAGATCGATAGTTTTCACTATCACATAGAGAAATACGGGGATCAAAATGAGACAAAATAGGGGCACACCATGACAATTCTTGTCGTTCCCTGAGAAAGTTCGTCTTCTCTTCTCCCCCTAACGACGGGAATGTTGTCTCATCAAAGTGACAATCCGCAATTGAGCGATAAAAATATCACATGTCAAAGGTTCTATATTGCGGATACCATTGGGGACTCGTATCCAATGTAACTACTTAATCATCCTTAAAGACCCATGTACTATGGGGGTGCACAAGGCACAATACTACATAACCAAATATGCATAATTGGCACTGAAGTTCGTATGAGTCCAGAATATAAAAACCAGGACTTATCCAGTTACCAACTGGTACGCATAAATCGTTTGGTTAGCAGAGGGTCTAAAATGAGCGAATAAGTAAAGCTGCATGCAAGACTACATAACCACATGTATAAATAGGCAAATTGATATGCATAACCAATGCCCGGGCTACCATCTGATTTGTTCGATGGTTGCCTCCGCGAGACCATTTTGCGTATGCTCGTGGGGGATGGGATGCTTTTCGTCACTCCCGATAGATATGAAGTATTCATCAAGTACTTTTGATGTGAACTCTCCAGCATTATCAAGTCTTATAGACCGAACATAGTGGTCAGGATGGTGAGCCCTTAGACAGATAATCTATGCTAGAAACTTTGCAAAAGCAGCATTTTTAGTGGACAAGAGGGCGACATGTGACCAGCATGTCGAAATGTCAACCAGAACCATAAAATATTTAAATGGTCCGCACTCTAGTTGAATCAGTCTACAAATATCTATTTAAATCCTATGGAAGAATAGAATTTTCACATCTTTAGCGTAGGATGGTCTCGCTCCTACTTTGGCTAAAGCGCAGGCTTTGCAAAAGAGACGATGTGCATTCGACAATGTCAAAGATGTAGAACGGGAAGATGTCTCCGATGCTTTGGATGACATAGCTTGAGGAACACCAACAAAGTTCGTTATGTGGGTTCGTTGCCCGCTTATATTTTAACCAGGTAAGAAAGGATGTTCATGTGTATTCTTAGGAATATGGATCATCATTACACGACCTACATGCTCCAGTCGTTCATGCCAAAGATGTACGAGTCACGTCCCAAAGTTCGTTATATGTAATCGCATAGGATTCAACAATCCTAATCACAGTGACTTATAGTCCACTTGATTGACTCGTAAGTTTCTCTAGGATGCGCTTTCCGCACTCATTAGAGGTAATATAGAGATACTCTATTCCATTCTCACAATTGGTTTCAACATGAAAGTTGTTGATATGTATATCCTTGAAGCTTTATAAGGTTAGAGTTAGTCACTCTAAATGCATATAGAGTGTCGGTGACAGTAAAACAGTGCAGTCAGGCATCAAGAACC
This sequence comes from Orobanche coerulescens, assembly GCA_033398695.1. Classification (NCBI taxonomy): domain Eukaryota; kingdom Viridiplantae; phylum Streptophyta; class Magnoliopsida; order Lamiales; family Orobanchaceae; genus Orobanche; species Orobanche coerulescens. The sequence goes on from CM065808.1 coordinate 173,390,653, forward strand.
GGGGGTGCCGCGTCCTTAGATGAAGTGGAATGATCCAATCATCATAGTCGCTGATACGTAATAGGCTACTACCATCAGCCTATTACTCGAGTGTTCCTCGATTCATTCGTCAAAAGAGAACACGAGTATTAAAAACTTTGAACCATAATATAGGAACTATATTCGGTACTTTGAATAAAGTCAATCATTTGTATATGTAAGCAACAACAATATATTGTTCGAAATCAAAATACATCAGACCATTATTGAAAAATATTATAATGTCTACCGATAAAATTAGTCATAGAGGGGGGGCGTCTAATGACTTTGTCATGTATGGTGCAATACTGCCATCAGTAAATGTGAAAGTGACATTGGGGGTCATGTCATTGTCACCTTTCTCTATATAGTGAGTCTTCTGTTCGTTAGAATCTCAATATCTCTTCTAACTGGCAGTGAAATATTGGCTTGCATGGCAGTTCGTATATCAATGGCAGCAATCTCACATTAGGAGTGAACTCCCTTCTTGGGAGCCAGGAGCGTCGTCTCTTCTCACTACATTGGAAGATTGGAAGAGCCTCTATGACCACGACCACATCTATGACTGCCACATCCCTTTCCACCATGCGAGTTCGTTCCATGTGGGGATTGGCATGTCCAGTCCCCTATTCGTTGGGGTTATTTCCATATTTCATTTTTTCATTACTAGCCTCGGGAATTGCTTCGTCTCTGCAGTCCTCGCATAATCGTACTCAAGCATACACTGATTCGTTAGTATAAGCACTTAAGTAGGAAAATTGGAAAAAAAATTCTGGATCATGTCGTCTTGTGTGAGTTTTTTTTCACCAAAAAAAAACGCATCTTAAGGTGAAGCATATCTTTATTGAAGTTGTTGACTCGTTATAGTAAAGCAAGTGGATTTCGCCCCTATTCTCGAAATGGACCTTAAGGGCATCCCACAGTTCGTTGGGGATTTCAACTAAAGATATTTCAACCATAAGTTGGGGTCGAGATCACGTCTAAAAATATCAGCGCGCTTTCTTTCACCTTTTAAAATGGTTCATCGTCTGTATGAACAGAGAGTGTGGCGCTAATGTCTTAAAATCAGAATCTCATCTATGGCACTCAGGTCCTTCTGAGTCCAAGATGCTGAATATCGAACGAGTTGAATTAGCTCTATTCGTAAACAAGAGAAGGAAGCGAATATATTTTATATAATCATGAGTTCGTCCATGATAAATTATTCAATAATGGGATTATTTTATTTAGAACCAAGATATAGACATGATTTCGATGCGATTAGAAATACACATGAAGTTTCATTATCATGGTAATATTATGTAGGCAATAGAAATTAGGCATTTAAACTAGACTAGGAATGTGCGTAATTGCATGTCATATCTATATATGCATGCACATTATATATATATATATATATATATAAATATATAATTTCTATGCGATATACCTAGATACACATTATGCAGTCAAATAGGTATCTTATGACGCAATATCGATTAGTTATTAATCTAAGAGTATGAAATAGGTCGTAAATGGAGGCGACGGGCTGGAGCAACCAGGATTGATGTTGCAATCGTGATTTGGTGTGCGGCGGCGCGAGTGGTTCGCGGTTAGATTTTCGGTAGGTCGCAGGGGCTGAAATCGGAGGTTTGAAAACCGATGGGTCGCGATGTGGTGTGTGGTGGTTTGCAGAAGGCGGCCGATCTGGTTTGAGCGGCGTGGTGGGCGGCGGTCTGGCTTGAGCGACGTGGTGGACGGTTGTGCTGGACGGCGACGCGGGTTGGTGTGCTGGGAAGACAGCCCGATTTGCAGAAGGTGGCGACTCCGATTTGCAGGAGACGGTCGGGTTGCGCGGGGGGGAAAAGGTTGCAGGCTAGGATGGTTTCTGTTGCTGATGGCTGGCAGCGGGTTTTTGTTGCTCCGGCGGCGGCGACATGGGGTTAGGGTTTCTGTAGAATTTGGATTTTTTAGTTTTTCTCGAAAGTTTCTGAAAAATTGGACGAAACTTTTTCTTGCTCTCTTGGTAGAGTACGTGCTGATAACGTGTTGTAGTAAACGTAAACAAAACAAGAATTATGGCAGATGATGTATGTATTTTCATTGATGGGGTCTCTTTAAATAGGGAGAGATTACATATTCTGCAACATTTCAATAGACCTAGTCCTACACTAACTAGTATAAGCCCATTAACCTGTATACTAAAGTACACACTGTGTATTTACTTTAACAGTAAAATAATTTATATTTTGAACTTTTAATTATCGCAAATGAGACTTATAAAAAGAAGGAAGAAGTATATAAATAATATATTTTTTTTCGGCATTCCAGCTGGAAGAGTTAAATTGAAGGCATGAGGAAGGCGCAATATTTTTTAGGGACACTACGACCATATTTCAGAATTACGAACATTCTTGAATTTTATATTTACATTACAAATGGGAAAAATTTCAAGGGTGCATTTACATTACTAAGTATTTGTGTCAGCTCGCTTATTTTAAAGTATTTTTCTTAAATTAAAGAAGAAAAGAAAGAAGAATGGAAAAAGGAAAAAGAAGAACTAAATGAGGGAGAGAGAGAGAGAAATACCAGTAAACCTGGCAAAATAGGCCAGCGGGCAGGCCAGCCCGTTTTTTGGGCGTTGCAGGCTTCATATTTTTACCCAAAAAACGGCCTTTGGCGCCCAGATTTGCCCGTCCGGAGGCCCGGCCATGCGGCCCAGCTTTTTTATTTTTTTTTTTATATTTATGTTATATGTAATTATAATATTTAAAATTTTTCCTTATTTGTTAGATTAGATTAGATTACATCTATATGTTAATTATTGATGTAGTTTTATTTTTTATGGGACTTTGTGATTACTTTGTAGTATTTCATATCAATAATAATATTATTTTATGATTTTTATAAGAAAGTAGTAGTGATAAATAAAATAATGATCAAATAAAAATATTTATATATTTGTCTTTTGATTGTGGTAGTGTAGTAAATAATATAATTATCAAATAAAAATAATTCTACATTTATTTAATTGATTGTGATAGTATAGTGAATAATATAATAATTACGGATCGAAAAATATTTCTATAATTATTCAGAAATAATATTTAAAAAAAAAAGTCGAGGCCCGCGGGCCACGGGCCTAATATTTTTGGCCCAAAAAAAACCGAGCCTTTTTGGCCCGGCCCAAATTTGGCCCGCCCGTTTTTTGCCTGGCCCGTTTGGACCGAGCCCGCCCGTTTGCCAGGTCTAAATACCAGAGAGAAATAAGGGAGAGCGTACATAAATTTTTGTTCCATCCACCAAAATTTAGATTGATGGGTGAATTTTAACACATTTTTTACTATTTTTTTCTGAATATTGAGTTAGGAAGATGTTTTTTTTATGTTGTGAGTGTTCTTATTTAATATATATTAAAAGAGAGTCTTTTGTCCTCGTGACATGTTTTTAATTGATCTATATTTTCAAAAATTTTGAATAAAATATTATTGAGAAATATTTTTATATTTAATAAATTTAAATAAAAAACATTAGCAATTGAATGAAATTTATAAAGAAATAATATTAATATTTTACAGAAATATGTAATTCTCAAGATCATATTTTTAGAATATAAATTAATTAATATATACGAAAATTAGATTAGATAAAAAAATCACGGTCTGATATATTATTCATGGTGAATTAAAATCAACATATAAGATAATCATAATGAACATATATTCATACATGATTAATTTATATTAATAATATTTATTAGTTAATTATTAAAATTATGTAACTCTTAGTAACTCATCTAATATGGAAAATATATGCAATTCCTAAAAAAATACTATTAATATTTTATGAAAATTGTATATGAATATAATATCTCCTAATTAAGAATAATAGTTTTCAATTAATTGCACTCAAAGATATTTCAAAATTTAACTTTTGTAATTCTCTATTCCATTTTTCTTTTAAGATCGACTTTTATAATATATAATAAATTTAATTTAATTTAATTTCCACTTGCAATTACTATTTTAATTATTATTCACACATTAATTAATATTTATTGGTTAATAAATTATAGATATTCACTTTTATTTACCTTGTAAACCTCTATTACGTGATTAGTTTCTCATCACATAATTATTCAGTATCTCTTTTATATTCTATTTGACTTTTCTATATTGGAGTAGTTAATTTTCAATGGTGCCACCGAGATCAGACCTCACATACTGCCGCTTGAGACCTCAATATGTAATTATTCTACCAACGTACCATGAGGACTAAATTCTCAATTTTAGTCAGAAACTAAATAATTATAAACTCTTGAAAATTCTTGCTTAGAGAGGGGCTCGAATCCGAATTAGAGGTGTTTGGCGGTTCAAAACCGTCGGTTTCGATTCTCGAACCGAAACCGAACCGCCTTATGGCAGTTCACAATTAGGTTTTCGAACCAGAATCGGCGGTTTCGAACCGGAACCGGCAGTTTCGAACCGAAACCGAACCGGCGGTTCGGCATTTTTTTTTAAATCTAATAAAAGTAATAACAATAATAAAAATAATGATAATAAGAATAATAACAAATATTGATATTTACTGTAAAATATTTGAAAGGATATTAATATAATATATTAGTAAATTAAGTGAAATACATAAACTAAAAGTAATAAAGGTCCAATTTGAAGGTTAATTTTCATAAAAGAATTAAAATTAACAATACTAGTATTAATATAATAGTAATAATAATAAAGAATGATCCAATTGATGGTTAATTTCCAAAAAAATAAAAATAACAACTATATTAATATAATAATAGTAATACTAATAATAATAATAATAATATAGAATGATACAATTTGATTTTTTTTTAAAAATCGGCGATTGAACCGCCGGTTCGTGGTTCATCAACACCGCAAACTGAAACGGAACCGTCTTAAAATAAATGACGGTTCTTATTTTGAACTGTACTGCGATCAACGGTTCAAAACCGCGATTTGCTGGTCTGAACACCTCTAATCCGAATCTCCACTTGAAGTGAATGACTCGAACCAGTGGACCGAAGCCACTAGTTGGGGAAGATGTTTAGATTTATTGTTGTGAGCGTTCTTATGAGTAGTATTTTAAGGTAATCCTAATTTTTAAATTGTTGAGTCAACTCTTGAGTTATTATTAAAATTAACAGATAAAATAGTCAACCAGTTCCGATTATTTCATAAACGATTAACGTGATCTTGGATTTTATAAGTGAGGTCTTAGAAGTGATGCACGGGCCGAACCATTTTTTATTTTTATGTTATTGTATATTTGGATGATTCTCTCACTATGATCATCTTAAATGACTATCCAACTCATGAAAATGGTTGAGCTATTTATCCCAACCATCATATATGCATAGTCGAAGCTGATTGAAATTGGTAAAAAAGACTCAATAAGAGTATTTAATATTTTTCTCTTGGTTATAATCTGTCGTTGGTGGCATCACATCAATCGTTATGCTGCAGGTTTTCATGTCAATAGGTATCCTATTGCACTAGAAACATCTGTACTATATAATACTTATCCCTCTTAATTTAATATGAAAGGGGGATTTAATTGTAACTTTTAATTGTTAATATATGAAGAGACTATTTTAATAATAACTTTTAATGTAAATAAACTAATTTAAATACAAAAGTTATGATAAACATCACAATGCAAATGCACCTTCTAATACACAATGTGATTAAAATGAACTTTTAAATAATAGTATAAATTACAAGATGGTTAAATTTTAGCTATGAAATCTTAGATACAATCGGTCCATCGCACGGGTTGAATAAACCAAAAACAACCCCGGAGCAACATACGGGTTAGTAAAGCCTCATTTCATATAACTAATTACATAGACTAAAATAAAAGGACAATAACAATAAAAAAACTATTTTAATTGTAACTTTTAATGTAAATATACTAATTTAAATACAAAAGTTATGATAAACATCACAATGCAAATGCACCTTCTAATACGCAAGGTGATGTATAAATTACAAGATGGTTAAATTTTAGCTATGAAATCTTAGATACAATCGGTGCATCGCACGGGTTGAATAAATCAAAAACAACCCCGGAGCAACATACGGGTTAGTAAAGCCTCATTCCATATAACTAATTACATAGATTAAAATAAAAGGACAATAACAATAAAAAAAATATATAAACTTCTCTAAAAGGCATTTAAATTCTGTCATCTGCTCATTCAATCGTCTGCCCCAACATTACGTACAAAATACGTAGATATTCAACCAAAGATCGTGCATCACACGGATTGGATAATGCCTCGTGAGAGATAATTTTAATAAAAATTATATGTCATGATTAATAGTTGGCATTTAATGAAGGTAACTATTTTGATGCTATTGTAAATAATTGTAGGTAGTAAAAAGTTATTCTAATATATGCATTTTCCTAGTCACCGTTAAACACGATAAAAGTAATATAAACTCTGTCATTGGTATCTTTGATTGGAAAATGTTCTCGTTCCGAAGCTTAAAAAATAAAAAAGGTTGGGGTATATGGCCGACATATTCGCTTTCGTCTCCAAGTCACTTTCTCGACTTTATATCTCAACCATAGCACTTTAACCAGCATAATATTTTTGTGCCCAAATCGCTTCTCTCGATGCTCCAAAATTTTCGTCAGTCTTTCTTCAAAAGTAACATCGCTCGAACGAAATTATTTTATTTGCTTGAATTGGCAATTGGTCCGACTACTCAATTTTATTTAGATAGTTCATAAATCTTGTTAAGTAGTCCACAATATCCTTAATTTGAAATGTAAGATTTATCGAATCAAAAAATACCCATAGTGTAACATCCTCGGGATATTCATGGCACATTAGAATATCGTGAATTCTTACCTTGCAACGCATAAGATATACACTCAGTTTCATAAAACTCGACCAAGTTAATCATATTCATCACATGAATTAACAACATAAAAGAAGACGACAGACATAACTCATCAATAATAACTCAATGTAACAAACAAAAGTCGAAAGGACATCCAATCTCAAACAAAACACCGAAGGAAGAATCTAGTAGTACTAGAGTACCATAACTAAACAATGTACGACAAAGGCAATAAAGGACAAAAGCAATAAGGAAGATGATCCCATCACAGTATCACTCTTGCTCGTTGCCAAGAGACGAAAGAATGAAAATCCCGCAGAGCAAAAATGATCTCCCATGTTTAAATACATGTACATGTTACGGCCGTAACACCTCTATTTTACGGCTGTAACATTAGCAACATACGACTGTAATACTAAATTTGTATAGCGGTGACTAATCCTCTACTTTCCAACGCTTGCACACACAACATCTTAATGTCATACCAAACAAGGCATTCGAATGTAACACACCCCTTCACTACGGTCGTTATAAGGCCTTCCAACTTACGGTTGTTAAGTTCTGTTGAACAATAGAAACCGCATGTACAACTTGAAAACATCACGAATGATGAAATATGTAACAGTTAAACGACATGCGATGTGGTGCTTATGTGAACAAGCAAAAGATCAACTAAAGGGCTATCAGTACACGCAAGAATGATAATCCGAGTGATATAAAAATGACTATGAACGACATAATTGTAAGAAATTGGAAAAATAACAAAACCGCGAAATACTTCAAAAATCATCCCAACATTCGACTACAATAAAATAAGTACGATAAGATATTATAATGGTAATGTCGAGTACAATCGACTCGCTTAAATCGAAAAACACAAAAAAGTAGAAAAATGAATATTACATTTTTCCATTCTAAAAAAAGTTCCGTTCCGAAACTTAAAATAAAAAAGGTTGGGGTATCTGGCCCACATATTTGTTTTCGTCTCCAAGTCACTTTCTCGACTTTATATCTCGACCATAGCACTTTAACTAGCATAACATTTTTGTGCCCAAATTGCTTCTCTCGATGCTCTAAAATTTTCATCAGTCTTTCTTCAAAAGTAACATCGCTCGATACTTGATCTCACCGAAGTCGATAATGTTACTCAAGTCCAAAACGTACTTCCTCAGTTGACAAACATGAAAAATGCTATGGATGTGGCTCAAGACGGGAGGTAATTCCAAGATATAAGCTAACTCCCGTGCCCTTTCTAAAATCTCAAACTGTCTGATATACATCATACTAAGTTTTCCTTTCTTCAAAGTGCAAAACTCATTTCGTTGGCGGCACTTGACCCGTACATGATCTCCCATTTGGAGGGATAAGTTAGAATCCCAGGGCTTACGTGTGAGCCGGTCTAAGACCGAGTATCTCTGGTGTAACTTTAGTGGTGAGGCCAACGAGGAAGATGTATAGGTAATGATTGCGGATCAGATCGTACCCCGTACGGATAAGTCTAAGTATTTGGGTTCGATCATTCAGAAGGAAGGTGAGTGTGAAGATGATGTCACGCATCGCATCAAGGCGGGGTGGCTAAGGTGGAGAGCAGCGACAGGGGTCCTGTGCGACAAGAAAGTCCCCCTAAAGTTGAAGGGTAAATTCTATAGAGCGGCAATCTGACCTGCAATGTTGTATGGCTCCGAATGTTGGGTGATGAAGAAGTCGCTTGAGAGCAAGCTGGAAGTGGCTGAAATGAGAATGTTACGTTGGTCGTGTGGTCGCACTATGTTAGATAGAATCGCGAACGGGGTTTTCAGGAACGCACTGAAAGTGGCGCCCATTTCAGCGAAAGTTAGGGAAGGGAGATTGAGATGGTTTGGCCACGTCCGCAGGAGGCAGGCATCTGCTCCGGTGAGGAGGGTCGAGAGGTTATTGGTTGTCGGGGAGAGGAGGAGAGGCAGACCGAGGAGGACATGGGAGGAGCAACTGAGATTAGATTAAGGCCTTAAACCTTTCCGAGACCATGACTGTTGATAGGTGCGCTCGGAGGCACCAGATCAAAGTTGTGGATTCTTTTGTAGGGAGCGGTGCTGTAGTTGAGAGCCTCAGGGTTGGGTTGTCTCGGTTAGCTTTGACCTAGAGCATTGCATTTTTACTTTTATTGTATATTTTATCCTATTGTCTTTGCGTTGTAATACCCGAGATTCCTGATATGTATATGAACCTTGTGTTATTGTAATTGTTGCATTTTGATCTGAGTATTATTCTCCGTATTTCATAATCCGGTGTTGTTGAGCGCATGATTTCATGAATGTGATTTAAATTGTGATTCTGCGCAAGTAGCGCACGCTATCGACTAAGTGTAGCGTATGCTAATTTGGATCCGTAGCGCGCGCTGTGCATGAACATTAGCGCACGCTATATGTAGTCAGCATGATTACGACAGGGTGGTAGGTGAGATCGGCTGAGGATTTCGGTCGGATCATGTCGGGATGAACCTGGACGGCTTTCGGGAAAAGCCAAGTCAACGCGGTAGCGCACGCTAATAATATGTTGATAGCGCACGCTAAACGCTGAGTACAGTGAAGTCAGTAAGTTTCGTATGGCCGTTAGCGCACGCTATGGATAGGGACTAGCGCGCGCTAATAACCATTTCCTATATATAGGACAGCATACTTTTTCATTATTCATATATTTTCACTTCCCTAATCCGAATTTTTGAGCTTAGAGAGTTACTACCTCCCTCCTCAATCTCTCATATCATCCTCCTAGCACGAGTTTGTAGATTGTAGATCTTTGGAGATTGGTGTTCAAGCCCTCGGTGTTGGATTTTCTCAAGTTCCTTCGTGTTCTTCGCTACTTTGAGGTAGGTTATTCTTCACCAATATTAGTAGTATTCTGAAGGACGTTTTGATCATGCTGTGGGATTACCTAGTCAGTTATATTCGTAAGTAGTCCAACATCATGTATTAGAAGGATATTTTCGATGTTTCGGTACTTATTCATCGTATAAACCATTGATCCTTTTAGTGTTTGAACTCCTTGCATTTTTCTGAAGCTTCAAAACCGATTATGACCAGTAGATGGAGATTACCAAGTTCTTATGTCTTTACATAAAGGAATCATACGTTTTGAGACATGTAATGGATTGAACTTAGGATATTCCTTGAAAATCAAGATGAATTATGGTGTTGTGATGATTATGCGTAACCTTGTATCTCGTAGTCGTTTAATCCGTAAAGATCTTTCACAAACCATATGAGCATGATATGCACGGGGATGACATGTTTTATCACCATAGAATTCATGAGTTTCATCACCATTAGATCAAGTTTTCTGCCAGTAGTAATCTGCCATGCACGGTTAGCGCACGCTAACATATGTATATTAACGTGCGCTATCGGGAATGAGTTAACGTACGCTACGTTTGGTACGTAACGCACGTTATGTTATCAGTCGAGTCAGTCGGCTGATCAGAGAGAACTTTCAGTACATGGCTAGCGTACGCTATACTTGGTCATTCGCGTACGTTAACAGATAGACTTAGCGCACGTTACGTAGCGTACGCTAAGTAGTTCAGGCAGATTACATATTTAGAGCTTTTGGCCGTTGACCGGATTGATAGGCAGTGTACGACTTGAGATGAATTCTATACCATTTCTTTTGTTAAGGTTCGAGCTTGCTACGTTGATCGAAGGAGGCGGCCTTCGAGTGTGTTGAGATCATTGGAGTGTTTCGTTCTTGCCATCTTCGAGGCAAGTATCGTAATTTGTTAATGTTCATATTTTGAGTATACATGTGGTTTATTCATGTTGTTGAACATGGGATTTATTTCGTTAAATTGTCATGATATTCGTTATTCAGTGTTTGTATGTTCATGTTGATGGACATAGCGATTTTGCATATATGTATGCATGAGTTGTGTTTGTGTATGTTGTACGATCTATGCTGAGGGTGCTGGATCGGATGTCCACCTCGTGTTGGTCCGACGAGATCATCTTGGGATCTAGGCTGAGGGCACTGGATCATTGGACGGGTTATTTCCACCTCGTGTTGGTCCGACGGGATCATCTTGGGATCTATGCTGAGGGCGCTGGATCATTGGAATACCCATGTTGTGTTAATGGAATCTTATGGATTCTCATTATCGGATTCCGGTAGCGGAAGTCCGTGTGGTGTATCTTGTTATGTATTGTTGATGCATATTCGTTTTGTTTAAAATGATACTTGTACTAGCATCGTTTTGCTAACCCCTTCGGGGGTGGACATTTGTTTTGATGTTCAGGTAGCCGAGGAGCGGGGAAACAGCCACAATACCGATGTGACGACGAAGGGGTTCAGTGATGTTTGTTGTTGTTTGTGATTTGTCTTCTTGGTTCAATTTCAGTACTCGAGTACGCGTGTCTTATTAATATCATTTCGATATGGTTGTATTAATTAACTCGTTGAACCAGTTGGAACCGATTTTGTAATTTGAATTTACGTGGTAATGATGGATTATATTTATATTTCTTTTATTTAGCCTTATAAATCCTTACTTAAAGGGTTTACGGCGCTGTAATTATTCCGAATAGCTCGGGGTGTTACAGAATATGGTATCGGAGCTAAGATTCATGGATATCTTAGCAGTCGGGTTTTAAGTTGGGTCTGTTTATGTTATCGATTTCCGGGTCATTCGTAACATCACTGTTCAGCCAAAGTCGTCATGTGGACCGTGGTTGTAAGTCTCCTAATCTCTTATACTACCGTTTTACTTGATTTCTGTTTTGTGAGTATTTGACGGGCTTTATTTTGAAAATTTCGTCCTGGATATTGAGAAATTGTGTTTACAGTATGTTGAGAGGAGGACGTGGACGCGGACGCGGTTGTGGACGCGGACGCGGACGTGGTAACGCGAGACAGGAGGATTCCGCAACTACCCCAGAATTATCGGCTAGTAGAACCAATTCCCATTCTAGAGGGCAGTAGGGATCGGCGAATGACGACGCGAATCCTAACATGCCGGGAGTGCTTCAACAGGTGGTGGCTCAGATAAACCAGTTCGCTCAGGTAGTTGACCGCATGCAGACGGCGATGGGACAGCAGCACCACGAGGATAACCGGGGAGACAGATGGCTTGCTGAGGTGGTCAAATTGCACCCGCCAAAATTTGATGGATCTGCTGAGGCACTTACTTGGGATCATTGGCTAAAGGAGTTAGAGAAGATATTTGCGGGTATTAACTGTCCCGAGGACCGGAAGGTTCCCATTGCCCAGTATTTTCTGACTAGGGAGGCCTTTGACTGGTGGGAGGCTATTCGACCCGAGAATCATAATGCGGATTGGACGGAATTCAAACTAATGATGGAAGCACAATATTGTCCTCGTCCAGTTAGGGAGGCAAAAATCCGAGAGTTTTTCTCACCACAGAGTTCTAAGCAATCGTGATGACATAATCAAAACTTTTAACCATCAGCTGACTTGTGTGCGACACTTGGTCAGAACGGAGGCAGAAAAGATTTTTCATTTCGATATGCGAATGAAGCCGGAGATTCAGCAGTACATGTCCGGATTCGAGTGTACTACGTTGCGACAGTATCCAGACAAAGTGCTGACCTACGACATGAAAGAGGCGGCGGCGGAGAAATCGGTGGAGGCAAAGAAGCAGAAAGTGACCGGCAACTTCTCGAAAAACAAGAGTGGTGGGCCCCGCAAGGGCCAGTCTTCCTTTTATTCAGCTAGGAAACCTCCACATCCTTCTAGAGGTGGAAAGAAGTTCCGGACAACGTCAGTAGTTTCGGGCGCATCAAAGAAATGTTACAATTGTGGTCGAGCAGGGCATATTCGACGTGATTGCCCCGCATCTTCCGTGACTTGTTTCGATTGTGGGCAAGAAGGGCACCGTGCGGCTTTCTGTGGAGTTGCTACTAGATCGTTTGGTACCCGCACTCCAGCGCCAGTTCCGAAGGAGATAAGTGTGAACCAGACGCAGCAGAGTGGATTTCAGCAGCAGAATGTTGGGAAGAGAGAGACATCCAGTGCTGGGTCCGTTCCTCCGCGCCTGTACAAGATGAGGAAATCTGACGATCAGAACACTGTTGTTGCATCAGGTACGATTTAGATCCTTTTTCAACCAGTTAGTGTCTTATTCGATTCCGGAGCTACACATTCTTTCATATCGTTGAACTGTGTCAATCGTTTGAAAATCTCATGTTTGTTTGATTGTGAACCATATGTTGTGGGTTTGCCGAGCGGAGAGAGAATTGTGGGAACCCTAGAAACTAGAGATTTTCCAGTGTCTATAGGAGGGAGAGATTGGCCATCGAATCTTATTGTAGTTGACATCCATGGTGACGACTTAATTCTCGGAGACGATTGGCTCAACCGTTATGGAGCTATTCTGAATTACTGAAAGAGAATCATTTCTATCATTGCTGATGATGGATCTGAACATTTATTCAGAGGATGGAGACCGGGAAGCTCGGGAAAATTGATCAAAGCGATGAAAGTTGTGAAATTACTGAAGCAAGGATGTCATGGACTTTGGTGTTATGCCATGAAGAAAGAAGAAGGAGTAGAACTCTCATCTATTCCAGTTGTGAATGAATTTTCAGATGTATTCCCTGACGAACTACCTGGGTTACCTCTGCAGAGAGAAGTGGAGTTCACTATCGAATTAGAGCCTGGAGCCGCTCCTATTTCCAGAGCACCATACCGCATGGCGCCAACCGAGATGTATAAATTAAGAAGCAACTGGAGGAATTATTACAGAAGGGTTATATTCAACCTAGCGTTTCTCCTTGGGGAGGGCCCGTTCTCTTTGTCCGGAAGAAAGACGGATCCCTCCGGTTATGTATTGATTACAGGGAGCTTAACAAGGTGACGATCAAGAACAAGTATCCTTTACCTCGGATCGATGACTCTTTTGATCAACTGCAAGGAGCAAGGGTATTCTCGAATATTGACTTGCGACCGGGATATCATCAGTTGAGAATTAAGGAATTGGATATACCGAAATCTGCTTTCAGATCCCGGTACGGGCACTATGAATTCGTGGTGATGCCATTCGGACTTACCAATGCTCCTGCGGTATTTATGCAACTGATGAATCGGGTATTCTTAGAATACCTAGATAAGTTTGTGGTCGTTTTCATTGATGACATCTTGATCTATTCGAAAGACACAGAGGAGCATGCCGAGCATTTGCGTGTGGTTTTGAGCACCTTGAGGAAGGAACAGCTCTATGCGAAGCTTTCTAAATGTGAGTTCTGGCTTAGGGAAGTAACTTTCCTTGGGCATGTGATATCAGCTGACGGAGTTCAGGTGGACCCGAAGAAAGTCGAAGCAATCTTGGAATGGGAAGCTCCTAAAAACGTGAAAGAAGTCCGAAGCTTCTTAGGACTTGCTGGATATTATTGCCGTTTTGTAGAGGGATTTTCCAAAATTGCTCGTCCACTCACTCAGCTGTTACAGAAAACTCAAAAGTGCTCGTGAGATGAGAAATGCCAAGCTGGTTTTGATGAACTTAAGAAGAGACTGACGACAGCACCTATATTAGCATTACCAGATGGAACTGATGGATTCATGGTATACAGCGACGCTTCAAATCAGGGTCTGGGATGTGTATTGATGCAAAAGGATAAGGTGATTGCCTATGCCTCTCGGCAGTTGAAACCGTACGAAGTAAATTACCCCACTCATGATCTGGAGTTAGCAGCTGTGGTCTTTGCCTTGAAAATCTGGCGACATTATTTATACAATACTCATTGTCAAATCTTCACAGATCATAAAAGCCTCAAGTACATTTTCAGTCAGAAAGAATTAAACATGAGGCAAAGAAGGTGGCTAGAATTGATCAAGGATTACGAGTTAGAAATTCTCTATCATCCGGGTAAAGCAAACGTAGTAGCCGACGCATTGAGCCGAAAACCTGTTTCTCTTCGAGTGTCGGAAGCACTTACGTCCCAAACCAGCATCCAACGAGAACTGATCTGCGAAGGGATTGAAGTATGGGCACCAGAAATCCAAGGGCAACTATATGCGATGGAACTGACTTCGTCGCTAGCCGAGGAAATCAAATCTAAGCAGTTGAACGATTCTCTGATCCTTCGGTTATGTGACGAAGTAAAGAAAGGAAAGGCCCCAGGATTCGTGATACAAGATGATGGAGTTCTGAGATTTCAGAGTCGACTTTGCGTTCCCGATGATGATGATTTGAGACGGCCAATTCTGAAGGAAGCTCACAGCGCGCCCTATTCTATCCACCCGGGCAGCAGTAAGATGTACAAGGATCTTAAACAAAACTTCTGGTGGGGAAATAAGAAAAATGACGTAGCAGAGTATGTTTCGAAGTGTTTGGCTTGTCAGCAGGTTAAGATTGAACATCAGCGACCTGCCGGAATGTTAAAGCCGCTTCCGATCCCTGAGTGGAAGTGGGAGGATATCTCGATGGATTTCATCACCAATATGCCAAGGACCAAGACGGGAATGAACATGATTTGGGTTATAATTGATCGACTAACCAAGTCGGCTCATTTCCTAGGAATTAAAGACACGTGGGGACCCGAGAAATTGGCACAAGTATTTGTTGCAGAGATAGTCAGATTGCACGGGACGCCGAAGACCATTATTTCAGATCAAGATGGTCGCTTTGTGTCGCACTTCTGGAAGGCAGTGCACAGGGCTTTGGGGACCGAGCTAAACTTTATCACGGCTTATCATCCCCAAATGGACGGTCAGTCCAAAAGGACTATTCAAACAGTAGAAGACATGCTTAGAGCTTGTGCTTTGGATTGGTCAACTGATTGGGAAGTTCACTTGCCATTGATTGAATTCACCTATAACAATAGTTGGCATGCTTCTATTAAGATGGCACCATTTGAAGATTTGTACGGGAGAAGATGCCGATCACCCTTGTGCTGGGATGATTCTTCGAACTTGATCGGGACGGAACCAGAATTGATAGTTCAAACTCAAGAGAAGATAGCTTTGATTCGGGAAAGACTGTTGACTGCCCAGAGTTGACAGAAGTCTTATGCAGATGTGCGTCGTCGCCCTCTGGAGTTCGACATTGGGGACCACGTACTATTGAAGGTGTCCCCTACACGAGGAATTTTCCATTTTAGGAGGAAAGGTAAGCTAAGTCCGAGATATTTCGGACCATTTGAGATCCTCGAGAGAGTTGGGGATTTAGCAGGTTGGCCTTACCACCATCGCTGAGTCACGTTCACAATGTGTTTCACGTATCCCAATTGCGGAAGTATGTACCGGATCCCAGTCATATCATTGAGTTCGATGAGATCGAGATAGCTAATTATGGCACCTTCGAGGAGAGACCAATCAAGATACTTGAGAGTCGGATCAAACAATTGAGGAATAAACCAATACCCTTGGTTAAAGTACAATGGTCACGGCACGGAGTTGAAGAGGCCACTTGGGAAACGGAGGACAGTATGAAGACTAGATATCCAGAGTTGTTTTCATCTTAAGTTTCGGGACGAAACTTCTTTTTAGGGAGGAAGGATGTAATACCCGAGATTCCTGATATGTATATGAACCTTGTGTTATTGTAATTGTTGCATTTTGATCTGAATATTATTCTCCGTATTTCATAATCCGATGTTGTTGAGCACATGATTTCATGAATGTGATTTAAATTGTGATTCTGCGCAAGTAGCGCACGCTATCGACTAAGTGTAGCGTACGCTAATTTGGATCCGTAGCGCGCACTGTGCATGAACATTAGCGCACGCTATACGTAGTCAGCATGATTACGACAGGGTGGTAGGTGAGATCGGCTGAGGATTTCGGTCGGATCATGTCGGGATGAACCTGGACGGCTTTCGGGAAAAGCCAAGTCAACGCGGTAGCGCACGCTAATGATATGTTGATAGCGCACGCTAAACGCTGAGTACAGTGAAGTCAGTAAGTTTCGTATGGCCGTTAGCGCATGCTATGGATAGGGACTAGCGCGCGCTAATAACCATTTCCTATATATAGGACAGCATACTTTTTCATTATTCAGATATTTTCACTTCCCTAATCCGAATTTTTGAGCTTATAGAGTTACTTCCTCCCTCCTCAACCTCTCATATCATCCTCCTAGCACGAGTTTGTAAATTGTAGATCTTTGGAGATTGGTGTTCAAGCCCTCGGTGTTGGTTTTCCTCAAGTTCCTTCGTGTTCTTCGCTACTTTGAGGTAGGTGATTCTTCACCAATATTAGTAGTATTCTGAAGGACGTTTTGATCATGTTGTGGGATTACCTAGTCATTTATATTCGTAAGTAGTCGAACATCATGTG
This sequence comes from Orobanche coerulescens, assembly GCA_033398695.1. NCBI lineage: Eukaryota > Viridiplantae > Streptophyta > Magnoliopsida > Lamiales > Orobanchaceae > Orobanche > Orobanche coerulescens. The sequence continues at coordinate 173,407,791 of CM065808.1, forward strand.
TTAGAAGGATATTTTCGATGTTCCGGTACTTATTCATCGTATAAACCATTGATCCTTTTAGTGTTTGAACTCCTTGCATTTTTCTGAAGCTTCAAAACCGATTATGACCAGTAGATGGAGATTACCAAGTTCTTATGTCTTTACATAAAGGAATCATACGTTTTGAGACATGTAATGGATTGAACTTAGGATATTCCTTGAAAATCAAGATGAATTATGGTGTTGTGATGATTATGCGTAACCTTGTATCTCATAGTCGTTTAATCCGTAAAGATCTTTCACAAACCATATGAGCATGATATGCATGGGGATGACATGTTTTATCACCATAGAATTCATGAGTTTCATCACCATTAGATCAAGTTTTCCGCCAGTAGTAATCTGCCATGCACGGTTAGCGCACGCTAACATATGTATATTAACGTGCGCTATCGGGAATGAGTTAACGTACGCTACGTTTGGTACGTAACGCACGTTATGTTATCAGTCGAGTCAGTCGGCTGATCAGAGAGAACTTTCAGTACATGGCTAGCGTACGCTAGACTTGGTCATTCGCGTACGTTAACAGACAGACTTAGCGCACGTTACGTAGAGTACGTAGCGTACGCTAAGTAGTTCAGGCAGATTACATATTTAGAGCTTTTGGCCGTTGACCGGATTGATAGGCAGTGTACGACTTGAGATGAATTCTATACCATTTCTTTTGTTAAGGTTCGAGCTTGCTACGTTGATCGAAGGAGGCGGCCTTCGAGTGTGTTGAGATCATTGGAGTGTTTCGTTCTTGCCATCTTCGAGGCAAGTATCGTAATTTGTTAATGTTCATATTTTGAGTATACATGTGGTTTATTCATGTTGTTGAACATGGGATTTATTTCGTTAAATTGTCATGATATTCGTTATTCAGTGTTTGTATGTTCATGTTGATGGACATAGCGATTTTGCATATATGTATGCATGAGTTGTGTTTGTGTATGTTGTACGATCTATGCTGAGGGTGCTGGATCGGATGTCCACCTCGTGTTGGTCCGACGAGATCATCTTGGGATCTAGGCTGAGGGCGCTGGATCATTGGACGGGTTATTTCCACCTCGTGTTGGTCCGACGGGATCATCTTGGGATCTATGCTGAGGGCGCTGGATCATTGGAATACCCATGTTGTGTTAATGGAATCTTGTGGATTCTCATTATCGGATTCCGGTAGCGGAAGTCCGTGTGGTGTATCTTGTTATGTATTGTTGATGCATATTCGTTTTGTTTAAAATGATACTTGTACTAGCATCGTTTTGCTAACCCCTTCGGGGGTGGACATTTGTTTTGATGTTCAGGTAGCCGAGGAGCGGGGAAATAGCCACAGTACCGATGTGACGACGAAGGGGTTCAGTGATGTTTGTTGTTGTTTGTGATTTGTCTTCTTGGTTCAATTTCAGTACTCGAGTACGCGTGTCTTATTAATATCATTTCGATATGGTTGTATTAATTAACTCGTTGAACTAGTTGGAACCGGTTTTGTAATTTGAATTTCCGTGGTAATGATGGATTATATTTATATTTCTTTTATTTAGCCTTGTAAATCCTTACTTAAAGGGTTTACGGCGCTGTAATTATTCCGAATATCTCTGGGTGTTACAGAATATGGTATCGGAGCTAAGATTCATGGATATCTTAGCAGTCAGGTTTTAAGTTAGGTCTGTTTATGTTATCGATTTCCGGGTCGTTCGTAACATCACTGTCCAGCCAAAGTCGTCATGTGGACCGTGGTTGTAAGTCTCCTAATCTCTTATACTACCGTTTTACTTGATTTCTGTTTTGTGAGTATTTGACGGGCTTTATTTTGAAAATTTCGTCCTGGATATTGAGAAATTGTGTTTACAGTATGTTGAGAGGAGGACGTGGACGCGGACGCGGTCGTGGACGCGGACGTGGTAACGCGAGACAGGAGGATTCCGCAACTACCCCAGAATTATCGGCTAGTAGAACCGATTCCCATTCTAGAGGGCAGCAGGGATCGGCGAATGACGACGCGAATCCTAACATGCCGGGAGTGCTTCAACAGGTGGTGGCTCAAATAAACCAGTTCGCTCAGGTAGTTGACCGCATGCAGACGGCGATGGGACAGCAGCACCACGAGGATAACCGGGGAGACAGATGGCTTGCTGAGGTGGTCAAATTGCACCCGCCAAAATTTGATGGATCTGCTGAGGCACTTACTTGGGATCATTGGCTAAAGGAGTTAGAGAATATATTCGCGGGTATTAACTGTCCCGAGGACCGGAAGGTTCCCATTGCCCAGTATTTTCTGACTGGGGAGGCCTTTGACTGGTGGGAGGCTATTCGACCCGAGAATCATAATGCGGATTGGACGGAATTCAAACTAATGATAGAAGCACAATATTATCCTCGTCCAGTTAGGGAGGCAAAAATCCGAGAGTTTTTCTCACCACAGAGTTCGGAAGCAACTGTGACAGACATAATCAAAACTTTTAACCATCAGCTGACTTGTTGGCGACACTTGGTCAGAACGGAGGCAGAAAAGATTTTTCATTTCGATATGCGAATGAAGCCGGAGATTCAGCAGTACATGTCCGGATTCGAGTGTACTACGTTGCGACAGTATCAAGACAAAGCGCTGGCCTACGACATGAAAGAGGCGGTGGTGTAGAAATCGGTGGAAGCAAAGAAGTAGAAAGTGACCGGCAACTTCTCGAAAAACAAGAGTGGTGGGCCCCGCAAGGGCCAGTCTTCCTTTTATTCAGCTAGGAAACCTCCACATCCTTCTAGAGGTAGAAAGAAGTTCCGGAAAACGTCAGCAGTTTCTGACGCATCAAAGAAATGTTACAATTGTGGTCGAGCAGGGCATATTCGACGTGATTGCCCCGCATCTTCCGTGACTTGTTTCGATTGTGGGCAAGAAGGGCACCGTGCGGCTTTCTGTGGAGTTGCTACTAGATCGTTTGGTACCCACACTCCAGCGCCAGTTCCGAAGGAGATAAGTATGAACCAGACGCAGCAGAGTGGATTTCAGCAGCAGAATGTTGGGAAGAGAGAGACATCCAGTGCTGGGTCCATTCCTCCGCGCCTGTACGAGATGAGGAAATCTGACGATCAGAATACTGCTGTTGCATCAGGTACGATTTAGATCCTTTTGCAACCAGTTAGTGTCTTATTCGATTCCGGAGCTACACATTCTTTCATATCGTTGAACTGTGTTAATCGTTTGAAAATCTCATGTTTATTTGATTGTGAACCATATGTCGTGGGTTTGCCGAGCGGAGAGAGAATTGTGGGAACCCTAGAAACTAGAGATTTTTCAGTGTCTATAGGAGGGAGAGATTGGCCATCGAATCTTATTGTAGTTGACATCCATGGTGACGACTTAATTCTCGGAGACGATTGGCTCAACCGTTATGGAGCTATTCTGAATTACCGAAAGAGAGTCGTTTCTATCATTGCTGATGATGGATCTGAACACTTATTCAGAGGATGGAGACCGGGAAGCTCGGAAAAATTGATCAAAGCGATGAAAGCTGTGAAATTACTGAAGCAAGGATGTCATGGAGTTTGGTGTTATGCCATGAAGAAAGAAGAAGGAGTAGAACTCTCATCTATTCCAGTTGTGAATGAATTTTCAGATGTATTCCCTGACGAACTACTTGGGTTACCTCCGCAGAGAGAAGTGGAGTTCACTATCGAATTAGAGCCTAGAGCCGCTCCTATTTCCAGAGCACCATACCGCATGGCGCCAACCGAGATGTATGAATTAAGAAGCAACTGGAGGAATTATTACAGAAAGGTTATATTCAACCTAGCGTTTCTCCTTGGGGAGAGCCCGTTCTCTTTGTCCGGAAGAAAGACGGATCCCTCCGGTTATGTATTGATTACAGGGAGCTTAACAAGGTGACGATCAAGAACAAGTATCCTTTACCTCGGATTGATGACTTGTTTGATCAACTGCAAGGAGCAAGGGTATTCTCGAAGATTGACTTGCGATCGGGATATCATCAGTTGAGAATTAAGGAATTGGATATACCGAAATCTGCTTTCAGATCCCGGTACGGGCACTATGAATTCGTGGTGATGCCATTCGGACTTACCAATGCTCCTGCGGTATTTATGCAAACGATGAATCGGGTATTCTTAGAATACCTAGATAAGTTTGTGGTCATTTTCATTGATGACATCTTGATCTATTCGAAAGACACAGAGGAGCATGCCGAGAATTTGCATGTGGTTTTGAGCACCTTGAGGAAGGAACAGCTCTATGCGAAGCTTTCTAAATGTGAGTTCTGGCTTAGGGAAGTAACTTTCCTTGGGCATGTGATATCACCGATTTGAGTTCAAAGGACCCAAGAAAGTCGAACTAATCTTGGAATGAGAAGCTCCTAAAAACGTGAAAGAAGTCCGAAGCTTCTTAGGACTTGCTGGATATTATCGCCGTTTTGTAGAGGGATTTTCCAAAATTGCTCGTCCACTCACTCACCAAGGTAAAACTCAAAAGTTCACGTGGGATGAGAAATGCCAGGCTGGTTTTGATGAACTTAAGAAGAGACTGACGACAGCACCTATATCAGCATTACCAGATGGAACTGATGGATTCATGGTATACAGCGACGCTTCAAATCAGGGTCTGGGATGTGTGTTGATGCAAAAGGATAAGATGATTGCCTATGCCTCTCGGCAGTTGAAACCGTACGAAGTAAATTACCCGACTCATGATCTGGAGTTAGTAGCTGTGGTCTTTGCCTTGAAAATCTGGCGACATTTTTTATACAACACTCATTGTCAAATCTTCACAGATCATAAAAGCCTCAAGTACATTGTCAGTCAGAAAGAATTAAACATGAGGCAAAGAAGGTGGCTAGAATTGATCAAGGATTACGACTTGGAAATTCTCTATCATCCGGGTAAAGCAAACGTAGTAGCCGACGCATTGAGCCGAAAACCTGTTTCTCTTCGAGTGTTGGAAGCACTTACGTCCCAAACCAGCATTCAACGAGAACTGATCCGCGAAGGGATTGAAGTATGGGCACCAGAAATCCAAGGGCAACTATATGCGATGGAAATGACTTCGTCGCTAGCCGAGGAAATCAAATCTAAGCAGTTGAACGATTCTCTGATCCTTCGGTTATGTGACGAAGTAAAGAAAGGAAAGGCCCCAGGATTCGTGATACAAGATGATGGAGTTCTGAGATTTCAGTGTCGACTTTGCGTTCCCGATGATGATGATTTGAGACGGACAATTCTGAAGGAAGCTCACAGCGCACCCTATTCTATCCACCCGGGCAGCAGTAAGATGTATAAGGATCTTAAACAAAACTTCTGGTGGGGAAATAAGAAGAAGGACGTAGCATAGTACGTTTCGAAGTGTTTGACTTGTCAGCAGGTTAAAATTGAAAATCAGCGACCTGCCGGAATGTTAAAGCCGTTTCCGATCCCTGAGTGGAAGTGGGAGGATATCTCGATGGATTTCATCACCAATATGCCAAGGACCAAGACGGGAATGAACATGATTTGGGTTATAATTGATCGACTAACCAAGTCGGATCATTTCCTAGGAATTAAAGACACGTGGGGACCCGAGAAATTGGCACGAGTATTTGTTGCAGAGATAGTCAGATTGCACGGGACGCCGAAGACCATTATTTCAGATCGAGATGGTTGCTTCGTGTCGCACTTCTGGAAGGCAGTTCACAGGGCTTCGGGGACCGAGCTAAACTTTAGCACGGCTTATCATCCCCAAACGGACGGTCATTCCGAAAGGACTATTCAAACAGTAGAAGACATGCTTAGAGCTTGTGCTTTGGATTGGTCAACTGATTGGGAAGTTCACTTGCCATTGATTGAATTCACCTATAACAATAGTTGGCATGCTTCTATTAAGATGGCACCATTTGAAGCTTTGTACGGGAGAAGATGTCGATCACCCTTGTGCTGGGATGATTCTTCGGACTTGATCGGGACGGAACCAGAATTGATAGTTCAAACTCAAAAGAAGATAGCTTTGATTCGGGAAAGACTGTTGACTGCCCAGAGTCGACAGAAGTCTTATGCAGATGTGCGTCGTCGCCCTCTGGAGTTCGACATTGGGGACCACGTACTATTGAAGGTGTCCCCTACACGAGGAATTTTCCATTTTGGGAGGAAAGGTAAGCTAAGTCCGAGATATATCGGACCATTTGAGATCCTCGATAGAGTTGGGGAGTTAGCAGGTTGGCCTTACCACCATCGCTGAGTCACGTTCACAATGTGTTTCACGTATCCCAATTGCAGAAGTATGTACCGGATCCCAGTCATATCATTGAGTTCGATGAGATCGAGATAGCTAATGATGGCACCTTCGAGGAGAGACCAATCAAGATACTTGAGAGTCGGATCAAACAATTGAGGAATAAACCAATACCCTTGGTTAAAGTACAATGGGCACGGCACGGAGTTGAAGAGGCCACTTGGGAAATGGAGGACAGTATGAATACTATATATCCAGAGTTGTTTTCATCTTAAGTTTTGGGATGAAACTTCTTTTTAGGGAGGAATGATGTAATACCCGAGATTCCTGATATGTATATGAACCTTCTGTTATTGTAATTGTTGCATTTTGATCTGAGTATTATTCTCCGTATTTCATAATCCGGTGTTGTTGAGCGCATGATTTCATGAATGTGATTTAAATTGTGATTCTGCGCAAGTAGCGCACGCTATCGACTAAGTGTAGCGTACGCTAATTTGGATCCGTAGCGCGCGCTGTGCATGAACATTAGCGCACGCTATACGTAGTCAGCATGATTACGACAGGGTGGTAGGTGAGATCGGCTGAGGATTTCGGTCGGATCATGTCGGGATGAACCTGGACGGCTTTCGGGAAAAGCCAAGTCAACGCGGTAGCGCACGCTAATGATATGTTGATAGCGCACGCTAAACGCTGAGTACAGTGAAGTCAGTAAGTTTCGTATGGCCGTTAGCGCATGCTATGGATAGGGACTAACGCACGCTAATAACCATTTCCTATATATAGGACAACATACTTTTTCATTATTCAGATATTTTCACTTCCCTAATCCGAATTTTTGAGCTTAGAGAGTTACTTCCTCCACCCTCAACCTCTCATATCATCCCCCTAGCACGAGTTTGTAGATTGTATATCTTTGGAGATTGGTGTTCAAGCCCTCGGTGTTGGATTTCCTCAAGTTCCTTCGTGTTCTTTGCTACTTTGAGGTAGGTGATTCTTTGTAATATCCGGATTTATTACGGTGTATTTCATCTGTATTCAAACCCTGTATTATTCGGATTTGTGGTTTTGATTATTGGAGTATGATATTTCTTGCATTGATATCATTGTACATAAGTATAGAAACATGCAAAATTTCTCATGCAAACTCGTGATAGCGCACGCTAAGAATGTATCTTAACGCGCGCTATCGGGCTATTACTAGCGCACGCTATGCAGAAAGGAGTTGTGTGCGCTAAGAACTCAATTATTGAGCGGGACGGCTAGCACATGCGCCAGCCGGGACATGGGTCCGGATAAGATTCCCGCGGACGAACCTGGACAGTTCTGAAGTCAACTATTATTAGCGCACGCTAAGGAAAGCTTAGTAGCGTGCGCTAACTTGTTAAAATGCAGAATATTATAAATGGGACAACAACCCGTTTTGGCTTACATTTTACTCGTCCATTCTGCATTCTTGAGAGGCCAGAGAGCTGTAATAATTATTATACACACTTAGAACACATCTTGTTGGTGTTTGTATATTGGTTATCACTTGGGAGTAATCATTGAAGTGGAGTAGCACCTTGGAGTGGCATACAACCAACCGGAGTCGGATTCTACCTTACGGTTCAGTGATTTTCATCATATTAAGGTATGTTCAACCTATCTCCAGACTTAGAGTTGGATTCTAAAGAATTGGATGATCATAGTAACGAGATATTGATTTTCATAAGTGAATTATCCATAGTACATCATGTTTGGAATATTGAGATGAATAAGCCTTAAGTACCTTGATTATGATCATCATGATTCAAATCTTATTACATTGAATATGTAAAGGAAGCTTCTATCATTGGTAATCCGAATCTAGTAGATGACTTCATAGCAATCTTGGATTTGACCTTAACATCATTATTGTTAGATAAATCTAAAGGATTGATCATGGAAGGATTTATCTAGTATAGATGGAACGTTCAACAACTTCAGCATGATAATATTGATTGATATAGAAGTGTTGATATTAACCGTTAAGCCTTTCGAATTGTCGTATGAAGATTTGTAGTCGAAATGGAATATGGTTTTAATGGTATGCATATCCTTGAATCCAAAGTTGTTGTTATTCGTAAAATCATTCATAAGAGTATGAACATGATATTCATGGAGGTAACATGAATTATCACGGAAGATTTCATTGTTTTGATCATGATGGGAACAGTTTACTGCCCAGCAGTAAACTGCCATGCTTAGATAGCGCACGCTAAACTATGAAGATTAACGTGCGCTATCGAGCCGAGTTAGCGTACGCTACATTTGGTACGTAACGTACGCTAGGCCATCAGACGAGTCAGTCGACTGATCAGTGAAGTACTGACCATACATAGTTAGCGTACGCTAGGCTTTGTTGTTTGCGTGCGCTATCGAGCAGACTTAACGCACGCTACACAGAGTACTTAGGGTGCGCTAAGCAGTTCAGCGGTGCATTTTATGAACTTTTGGCCGTAAATCGAATTGTTAAACATTCGTACGACATGAGATAAATCCTATATCATTTCTTTTGTTAAGGTTTGGTCTCGTTACGTGATTGATTGAGGAGGACGACCTTCGAGTGTTCATTTTCGTGGAAGTGTTGTTCTTGTCTTCAAATCGAGGCAAGTACTTTAATTGTTTTATGTATTGATGTTATACATATTGTCGTGCATGTATGTCGTTGTTGTATGTCCACCTCGTGTTGGTCCGATGAGATCATCGGGGGATCTATGCTAGCGTGCGCTGGATCATCGGACGGGTTTTTCCACCACGGGTTGGTCTGACGGGATCATCGTGGGTTCTAGACAGTGAACGCTGGATCGACGGAATTACCATGTGTATGTTATGATATCATGTTGTGATTATCATTTGTGTATGTCATTTATGAGTTTCTCGTAGGAGAAGACTCGTTGGTATTTTTGTCGTTTACATTCTTCGTGAGATATGAATAATATGTTATGGTACTTGTACTAGCATCGTTGTGCTAACCCCTTCGGGGGTGAACATTTTGTTTATGTTCAGGATCCAGGAGAGCGGGAAAACAACCACTGGAGCTGCATGACGACAAGGGTGCAGAGTGATGTTTTGGCCGGGTTCATTTGTCTGTTGTTTATTGGTTATTTCAATAAGTACTCGAGTACGAAGTCATTTATGTTGAATTTGAATTTGGTGATGTATTATTAAGTTCCTGTTGAACAATTGTACTCTCAGTTGGTCAGAACTACTGTATCTTAATTCCGTTATTTCCATTCGTTAATACCTTTTAAAGTATGTTCAATTCTTCAGCCTTGTAAATCCTTATGTAAAGGATTTACGGCGCTGTAATATTCCTGAATATATCGGGGGTGTTACAGAATATGGTATCGGAGCTAAGATTATGGATATCTTGGCCGTTGGGTTAAAATAGGGGTCATTTATGTCTTTTGAGGTAACCGGTCGTGAATGACATCACTGCACTGCCTACGTCTTCATGCGAACGGTGGTTGTAAGTTCCTAAACTCTATCTCGTTCTTTACATGTTGTGTCTCTTTATACTCGAATATTAGAACGATGCTGTTTGCTGTATATTGAGTATTTATGCTTACAGTATGTTGAGAGGCGGACGTGGGCGTGGTCGCGGTCATGGACGCGGAGGGAGAAATGCTGAAAGGGAAGCGTCGCCTTCTAACTGTGCCGGGCCATAGCTCAAAGTAGCCGCAACAATCTATTAATAACGAACAGATCCTGCCGCACTGCAGATCCTTCGTCAAGTGGTGAACCAGATGACTCGGCCGCCCAAGTCGTGGACCGAATGCAAGTGGCGGTGGGACTACAAAGCAGGAGAGAGACAAAGAAGGAATCCCGGACATGGGAAATCGAGGTGACCGGTGGTCGCAAGAGGTGGCGAAGATGCAACCACCCAAATTCGACAGATTTCCGAGACTCCCACCAGGATCATTGGTTGAAAGAACTGGAGAAAATCTTTGCCTAATTAATCGCCTGTGACGACCGGAGAGCCTCTATCGCTCAATATTTTCTGATAGGGGAAGCATCCGAATGGTGGGAAGCCATCCGACCTGTAGACCATGATGCCGATTGGACAGAGTTTAGATTGATGATGGAAGCTCAATATTTCCCTCGTCCTGTGAGGGAAGCCAAAGTTCGGGAGTTTTTCTCCGCTCAGCCTTCCGATGTGCCAGTATCCCAGGCGATTAAGACGTTTAACCAACAGCTGGCATTTGTTCGACATCTGGTCAGAACAGATGCAGAAATGATGATCCATTTCGATATGAGAATGAAACCAGAAATCCAGAGGTACATGTCTAGATTTGAATGTACCACACTCCGTCAATACCAGGATAAGGCGTTGGCATATGAGATCAAAGAAGCAGCCATGGAGAAATTTTCGGAATCCAAGAAACAGAAAGTCTCTGGTACATTTACAGAGCACAAGAACAGCGGGGCCCGTAAGGCCCAGTAATCCTTTCACTCTTTCAAGAAACCTCCGCACCCAGTTAGGAGCGGAAAGAACTTCGGAGCGACATCAACTATTACTGATGTTACCAGGAAATGCTTTAACTGCGACGGGCACTATCGACGAATTGCCCCCTTCCCGCCGTGACTTGTTTTGATTGTGGACGAGAGGACATCGGGCGTTGTTTTGTGAAGAGGCTGCAAAGTCTTTAGAGCCCGTACACCATAGCAGTAAGGAAGCGATATCAACAGACGCATCAAAGTGTTCGGATGCCTCGGAATTTTGGCCGCGACGAGGCGAGAGGACAATGGGACCGAAAGGGGACATCGAGGCCGGATCTGCTCCCCACGCCTGCATGCGAGATGAGGAGGACAGACGATCGATGCCTTTGTCGCATCGTGCTTGCCCGCATCCTTTCCCAGCCAGTTAGCGTTTTATTCGATACAGGAGCTACACATTCTTTTATATCCTTGTCTTGTGTAAATCGTTTGAATATTTCCGGTTTTCATACTTGTGAACCTTATGTTGGTTTACCGAGTGGACAGAGGATTGTCGGAAACTTAGAAACTAGAAATTTCCCTATATAATTTGGAGGCAGAGAGTGGCTCTCAAATCTGATCGTGATAGAAATGCAAGGAGACGACCTGATACTCGGAGACGATTGGCTTAATCGATATGGAGCAATTGTGAACTACCGAAGGAGGAATATCTCGCTGATCGCTGACGATGGTTCCGAAATATTGTTCGAGGGGTGGAAACCGGGAAGCTCAGGAAAATTGATCAAAGCGATGAAAGCTGTCAGATTGTTGAGACAGGGCTGTATCGGGTACTGGTGTTATACAATGAAGAAAGAAGACGGAATTGTGGAACTTTCATCCATTCCTGTTGTGAACGAATTTCCAGATGTATTCCCTGATGAGTTACCTGGACTACCTCCACGAAGGGATGTGGAATTTACCATTGAGCTGGAACCCGGAGCTACACCAATTTCTAAGGCGCCGTATCGTATGGCACCTACTGAGATGTACGAACTGAAGAAGCAGCTGGAGGAGTTACTGGACAAGGGCTATATTCAGCCAAGCGTTTCACCCTGGGGAGCGCCAGTTCTTTTTGTCCGAAAGAAGGATGGGTCGCTCCGACTGTGTATTGACTATCGAGAGCTGAAAAAGATGACGATTAAGAACAAGTATCCGTTGCCACGGATTGATGATCTGTTTGACCAGCTGCAAGGGGCAACAGTATTTTCTAAAATCGATCTGAGATCAGGATATCATCAGGTGAGGATTAAGGAATCTGATGTTCAAATCGCTCGTAACTCGCTACGGGTATTATGAGTTTGTAGTAATGCCGTTTGGTCTCACTAACGCACCTGCTGTATTTATGCAATTGATGAACTGTGTGTTCATTGAATTTTTGGATAAATTTGTGGTCGTGTTCATTGATGACATTCTGGTGTATTCTAAGAGCCCGGAGGAACATGCGCAGCATTTGCGGATTGTATTGGAACTTTTGAGAAACGAGAAATTGTACGCCAAACTTTCCAAGTGTGAATTCTGGCTAAAGGAAGTAATGTTCCTCGGCCATGTGGTGTCAGCTAAAGATGTCCGAGTAGATCCTCATAAGATCGAAGCAATTATGGATTGGAAGCCTCCAAAGAACGTGAAAGAAGTCCGAAGCTTCTTAGGACTTGCTGGATATTATCGACGATTCGTGGAAGGATTTTCTAAAATTTCCCGCCCACTTACTCGACTCCTGCAGAAAACTCAAAAGTTTGAGTGGAACGAGTCGTGTCAGACTAGTTTTGATGAGTTAAAGAAGAGATTGACGACGGCACCGATTCTATCACTTCCACAGGGAACTGGAGGATTTATAGTTTACAGTGATGCTTCGAACCAAGGACTCGGGTGCGTATTGATGCAGGATGATAAGGTGATCGCTTATGCGTCGCGACAGCTGAAACCTTATGAAGTGAATTACCCAACACATGATTTGGAGCTAGCAGCAGTGGTTTTTGCTTTGAAGATCTGGAGGCATTATCTGTACGGGACTCACTGTCAGATCTTTACGGATCACAAGAGTCTTAAGTACATATTCAGTCAGAAAGAATTAAACATGCGGCAAAGAAGATGGTTAGAACTGATTAAGGACTATGACTTGGAGATTTTATATCATCCAGGCAAGGCGAATGTAGTGGCCGATGCACTTAGCCGCAAGCCTGTTTCTATTCAGATGTTGGAGACGCTGACCTCCCAACTTAGCCTTCAACGAGAAATGATTCGAGAAGGAATTGAAGTGTGGACACAAAGAGTCCAAGGACAACTGTGCGTGATGGAGATAACTTCATCATTAACCGAAGGAATCAAATCTAATCAGGTAGATGATCCTCTGATGATCCGGTTACGTGATGAAGTGATCAAAGGAAAGGCCCCCGGATTCATAATTCATGATGATGGAGTTTTGAGATTTCAGAACCGACTCTACGTTCCCGATGTTGATGTTCTAAAACAGATGATTATGAAGGAAGCTCACAGTTCGCCCTATTCTATCCACCCGGGCACCAGTAAAATGTATAAGGACTTGACGCAGAATTTCTGGTGGGGCAACATGAAGAAAGACGTAGCGGACTATGTTTCGAAATGCTTGACTTGTCAGCAGGTTAAGATCGAGCATCAACGGCCTGCCGGAATGTTGAAGCTGCTCCCAATTCCTGAATGGAAGTGGGAGGACATATCGATGGACTTTATCACTAATATGCCGAGAACCAAGACGGGAATGAACATGATTTGGGTGATAATTGATCGTTTAACCAAATCAGCTCATTTCCTAGGCATTAGGGACACATGGGGACCAGAGAAATTGGCGCGAGTATTTATTTTGGAGATAGTTCGATTGCATGGTACGCCGAAGACCATTGTTTCGGATCGAGACGGCCGTTTTGTGTCTCACTTTTGGAAAGCAGTTCATAAGGCCTTGGGGACCGAATTGAACTTGATCTGACTTATCACCCGCAGCGACGGACAATCTGAGAGAACTATACAAACGGTGGAAGACATGCTAAGGGCCTGTGCCTTAGATTGGTCAAACGATTGGGAAGTTCATCTACCGTTGATTGAATTTACCTACAACAATAGTTGGCATGCTTCCATTAAGATGGCACCGTTTGAGGCATTATACGGAAGGAGATTCAGATCGCCCTATCTTTGGGACGATTCGTCGACTTGATCGGAACAGAACCGAGTTGATCGTGCGCACTCGAGAGAAGATAGACTTGATTCGTGAAAGGTCATTGATCGCCCGAAGTCACCGAAATCTTACGCAGACGTCGCCGTCGCCCATTGGAGTTCAATCTGGAGACCATGTACTTTTGAAGGTTTCTCCTACTCGGGAATCATTCGTTTCGGAAGGAAAGGAAAGCTGAGTCCGAGATATATCGGACCATTTGAGATCCTCGAGAGAGTTGGGAGTTAGCATACTGATTGGCATTGCCGTCATTGTGCCATGTTCATAACGTGTTCCACGTATCCCGATTCTGGAGGTATATACGAGATCCCGATCATATCATTGATTTCGCGAGATCGAAGTCGCGCAGATGGGACGTTTGAAGAAAGACCGGTCAAGATACTCGAGAGTCGAGTTAAGCAGCTGAGGAACAAACCAATCGTTTTGGTCAAAGTTCAATGGTCACGTCACGGAATGGAAGAAGCCACCTGGGAAACGGAAGCTGATATGAAGTCTAGATATCCCGAGTTATTTTCGTCTTGAGTTTCGGGACGAAACTCCTTTTTAGTAGGAGAGTATGTAATATCCGGATTTATTACGGTGTATTTCATCTGTATTCAAACCCTGTATTATTCGGATTTGTGGTTTTGATTATTGGAGTATGATATTTCTTGCATTGATATCATTGTACATAAGTATAGAAACATGCAAAATTTCTCATGCAAACTCGTGATAGCGCACGCTAAGAATGTATCTTAACGCGTGCTATCGGGCTATTACTAGCGCACGCTATGCAGAAAGGAGTTGTGTGCGCTAAGAACTCAATTATTGAGCGGGACGGCTAGCACATGCGCCAGCCGGGACATGGGTCCGGATAAGATTCCCGCGGACGAACACAGGCGATTACAAGTCAACTATTATTAGCGCACGCTAAGGAAAGCTTAGTAGCGTGCGCTAACTTGTTAAAATGCAGAATATTATAAATGGGACAACAACCCGTTTTGGCTTACATTTTACTCGTCCATTCTGCATTCTTGAGAGGCCAGAGAGCTGTAATAATTATTATACACACTTAGAACATATCTTGTTGGTGTTTGTATATTGGTTATCACTTGGGAGTAATCATTGAAGTGGAATAGCACCTTGGAGTGGCATACAACCAACCGGAGTCGGATTCTACCTTACGGTTCAGTGATTTTCATCATATTAAGGTATGTTCAACCTATCTCCAGACTTAGAGTTGGATTCTAAGGAATTGGATGATCATAGTAACGAGATATTGATTTTCATAAGTGAATTATCCATAGTACATCATGTTTGCAATATTGAGATGAATAAGCCTTAAGTACCTTGATTATGATCATCATGATTCGAATCTTATTACATTGAATATGTAAAGGAAGCTTCTATCATTGGTAATCCGAATCTAGTAGATGACTTCATAGCAATCTTGGATTTGACCTTAACATCATTATTGTTAGATAAATCTAAAGGATTGATCATGGAAGGATTTATCTAGTATAGATGGAACGTTCAACAACTTCAGCATGATAATATTGATTGATATAGAAGTGTTGATATCAACCGTTAAGCCTTTCGAATTGTCGTATGAAGATTTGTAGTCGAAATGGAATATGGTTTTAATGGTATGCATATCCTTGAATCCGAAGTTGTTGTTATTCGTAAAATCATTCATAAGAGTATGAACATGATATTCATGGAGGTAACATGAATTATCACGGAAGATTTCATTGTTTTGATCATGATGGGAACAGTTCTTGCCCAGTGATGGCTATAACACCCCAAACTAGGCGGATATTACAAAGGTCCGTGGACCCCAGGACCCACCAGCGAATGAAAAAGGATGAATTACATAGGGTAAATGTAGTACCGAACCACATTATAACATCAATTACTCCGAGTAGGAGTTTCATACAACACACCTGTGATAATAGAATACATGTGTATCTCATGTGACGATAAAATACCACGACCTTGAATGAAATGAGTATTCGAAAGGAATGACTACAGGAATAAATAAAGAAAACATAAGTGGCCGAATAAATGGTGAAAAGACTGGGCCCCTTCTAGTATCACTGGACTCCCCGCCGTCATCGTGCTCTCCCTGCGCCTTTGCCTTGCCATGACCTGAAAAACAATATCCCCAAACGGGGTCAGTTATACAGAACAACAATCCTCAAGAGTTGAAATTACACAATCATGAATTAACTGAAGTTATGAAATATTCTTAATTATGAATTACGCTGAAGAGGAGTATCATAGTACGCCCGTAATGTTCTGTGTGAGTGTACAACACCCGTCCGTGTACCTAATTAGTCTCACGGTGTAACGCTTTCCCGTGTGCACGGTCTAATGTATCGGTGAACCCAATACAATAACCATCGTGTGCCCGACTAAAAATTCCACACAGCCACACCCGGCCACGCAATATGAACCCAGAAGGTCATATGAACGAGAATGACCGTAATGAATATCAATGAATACGTAATAATCTGACAAAATCAAGAATGACTCACCGAGATGAGAGTAATAATGAAATGAATGATAGCTCAACGAAAAGATTGGAACCGTCGTTCCTTATGACTGAAGTGATTAATTGACAATAACAAGTTTTAATATGATTAATACAATGATGAATGAGTTATGATTATGAGTAATCAACAACAAAAGGAATGAGTATCCTTTTAACCGAGTAAGAATTAACTTACTCAACAACGATGAAGAATGTCCGTCCACGAACAACGTCCTAACCAAGATACCGGTCGCTCGAACAACCTTAATTCAATACAATTGCCAACAATCCGATCAATAACGAATTAAACACGAATATAACGAACTCAAGACGTCGATACGATTAAACCAAGTTCATTGGGGCATTATATCGAACACTTTGAGGCCAACTTTGATTGATTACCACTGAACCTCAATAATACCAACTTCAAATCCCCAAGAAGTGTTTCAAAACAACAAAACATCTCCAATACGATCAATAATCCGTTATGAATATCCAAAACGTGATTATAACAACAATTAATCGGAAATCCCCAAATCGACTCGATATTCACAGTGTTCTTGAATAAATCTCTCAATAATCCAATGAATCCTTATACAAACTCATAATCATATACATATCCCTTCATATAACATGATTATAACGTCCAAAACATCATAACTCAACACAAAATCGAAATCCAAGGTGTTGAAGAAATTACCTCTTGAAGATCCAACCACTACGATCCGAAGAACACGAGTTAAAACGAGTATCCAAGCTTCTCAAAGGAATGAAGATGATGAAGATTACACACTCAAGTGATTGATGAAGATAAAATCTCTCTCTCAACCCTTTCTCTCGGATGAAGAAGGAAAAAGAAGAAATGAGGAGAAATGACCCGGCCAAGTCATTAAATACTGCCGGAAGTTACGGCCGTAACTCGGCCCTCTTACGGCCGTAACTTTACAAGTCAACGGCCTTACGGCCGTAACCGGCCAACTCGTACGGCCGTAACTCGGCTTCGTCCGAAAGCCTGCCGACAGACTTACGGCCGTAACCGTTCCTTAGTTACGGGCGTAACTCGCCTTCGTCAAAAACACCCGCCGACAGCCTTACGGCCGTACCGCACACCTTACGGCCGTAACTCGGATGATACGGCCGTATCCGGCCAACCTTACGGCGTAACCCGCCTTCGTCAAAAATGGCCGGACATCCTTCCTGCAGCGTACGGCCGTATCCGGCCAAACCTTACGGCCGTGCACGCCTCGACTTACGGCCGTATGCCGCAACCCTTACGGCCGTAAGTCACCCTTGGTCGGCAACACCGAAATTTACGAACGCCACTTACGGCCGTATCTCACCTTCCTTACGGCCGTAACTCACCTTCGGCCAAAATGCCCGGCGATCTTTGGACCACTTACGGCCAGAATCGCCAGCCTTACGGCGTACCGGTGACTTACGGCCGTATCCCGAACCTACAGCCGTAACGATGGCCTTGGCCAAGGTGAATCAATCCGATAATTCCGATTCCTCGCTCGGTGATGAATGATCCGACATATCATACGAATGTGAAAGTGAACAAGTCTAACACGAGCCAAAGATGATACTCTCGGTACAAGGCTATCAATCACAATGAAAATGATAATACTCCGTCTCGATCTAAAAACGGAGATAAAATGACGATCGAATCGATATACGATTACAACATGCCAACATTGAGCAAATGAGTGATTCATGAATGATGAGTGATTATTAATGAGTGAGAATTAGTGAGTGACAATTACGATCGATAATTCTTGAATGAAAATGAATGAATTACAACCGGTATTACATACTCCCCCCCTTAAAATAGTTTCGTCCCCGAAACTAAGGGTCAAACAACTCGGGATGACTCTCCCGCATACTCTCTTCGGTTTCCCAAGTGGCCTCTTCGACTCCGTGTCTAGACCACTGAATTTTAACCAATGGAATCGTCTTATTCCTCAACTGTTTGATTCGCCGCTCTAAAACTCGAATAGGACGTTCCTCATATGAATGATCGTCGGCGATCTCGATTTCGTCGAACTGGAGTATGTGACTCGGGTCGGCAACATACTTCCGCAACTGAGAGACATGAAATACATTATGAATTCGGCTCAACGCCGGAGGTAAAGCCAATCGATAAGCTAACTCGCCCACTCGATCCAAAATCTCAAACGGTCCAATGAATCTCGGACTCAACTTTCCCCTCTTCCCAAAACGGAAAATACCTCGACTCGGGGATACCTTGACCAAAACGTGGTCGCCCGTCTCGAACTCTAGTGGTCGACGACGATTATCTGCATAGGATTTCTGTCGACTCTGAGCTGTCAACATACGACTCCTGATTAAAGCTACCTTCTCTCGGGCGGCTATAAGCATATCGGGCTCGGTGCCGATTGATTCTGACAAGTCATCCCAACACAAAGGGGACCGACAACGACTACCGTACAAGGCCTCGTAAGGTGCCATCTTAATGGAAGCATGCCAACTATTATTATACGTGAACTCGATCAATGGTAGTTGGGCTTCCCAATCGTCCTTCCAATCGAGGACGCATGCCCTCAACATGTCCTCTAATGTCTGAATAGTCCTCTCGATTGCCCGTCGGACCGAGGATGAAAAGCGGTGCGAGATTGAGCCGAGTTCCCATAGCACGATGAATCGATTTCAAAAATGAGACACAAATCGTCCGTCACGATCGGAAACGATACTCTTAGGAGTACCATGAAGTCGACTATCTCTTTGATGAACAATCGAGCGATCTCTCGGGACCCCACGTATCCTCGATCTCAAGGAAATGAGCCGATTTAGTTAAGCGGTCCACAATCACCCGGATCGTATTCATGCCACGACGACTGGCTTCGGCAAACTCGTGATGAAGTCCATAGAAATGTCTTCCCACTTCCACTCCGGAATAGGGAGAGGTTTCACATACCCGCCGGCCGATGTTCAATCTTAACTTGTTGTGAGTTAAGCATCTCGAAACAAATTCTGCGACTTCTCGCTTCATATTACTCCACCGGTAATTGTTTCAAGTCCTTGTACATCTTGCTGGACCCGGATGAACAGAATAAGGGTAGCATGAGCTTCTCTCAAAATCGAGTTTTTCAACTCGTCATTCGCGGCACGCACAACCGATTCTTAAATCTCAAAAGTCCATCCTCGTGGACCACGAATCCGAGGGCTTTCCTCGAGCCACATCCTCACGGATGCGCAACAATGAAGGGTCGAACTCTGGTTCTCTCTGATTACCTCCTCGAGTGACGATGAAATCTCTAACATACAAAGTCAGTCCCGAACTCGCCGAAGCTGGACCTCGATCTCGGGTCTAAGGAATTCCTCAAGTTCCTTCGAATCAAGTAGACGAGCAAGCATCTGCTCCTGAACGGACTTGCGACTCAAGGCGTCGGCGACAACGTTCGCCTTGCCCGGTGGTAAAGGATCTCGATATCGTAATCTTTGATTAATTCTAACCACCGTCTCTGCCGCATATTTAACTCCTTCGAGTAAATATATACTTTAAACTCTTATGATCGGTGAATATCGGCGTAACGCCATAAAGATAATGACGCCAAATTTTCAAAGCGAACACCACTACTGCTAGCTCCAGGTCGTGGGTCGGATAATTAACCTCGTAAGGTCTCAATTGCCGTGAAGCATAAGCAATAACCTTTCCGTCGCATGAGCACACATCCGAGACCCGCCCGGACGCATCACTATAAACCACAAATCCCTCCGTCCCTGCGGCAAGGAAAGTACAGTCTTTGTCATTAACCGGCTCTTGAGTTCCTCAAAACTCTGCGACACGCGTCGGACCACGTGTATTTCTTATCCTTTCGCAAAAGGTTCGTCAATGGTTGAGCAATTTTGGAAAATCCTTCCACAAATCGCCGATAATAACCCGCTAATCCGAGGAAACTCCGGATTTCCTTAACATTCTTCGGAGGTAACCAATCTCGAATAGCCTCCGTCTTCGAGGGTCGACACGAACTCCGTCTGATGAAATTACATGTCCGAGAAAAGTCACGGACATCCAGAACTCACATTTGGAGAACTTCCCATAAAGTTGTTCGCGTCTCAACACGTCGAGCACTTGATGAAGATGAAACTCGTGTTCCTCCCGGTCACGAGAATAAATCAAAATGTCATCGATGAAGACAACAACAAACTGATCCAAAAAGTCGATGAAAACCCGATTCATTAACTCCATGAACACCGCAGGTGCATTAGTCAATCCGAACGGCATAACCACAAACTCATAATGGCCATAGCGTGTTCGAAACGCCGTCCTCGCGATGTCCGACTCTCGAATCCGCAACTGATGATATCCAGACCTTAAGTCGATCTTGGAAAATACTGAAGCTCCCTGAAGTTGATCTAAAAGATCATCAATACGGGGTAAGGGATACTTATTCTTGATTGTCACTCTGTTCAACTCCCGATAATCGATGCACAAACGAAATGAGCCATCCTTCTTCTTGACAAACAACACGGGTGCTCCCCACGGAGACGCACTCGGTCGGATATAACCCTTCTCGAACAATTCCTCAAGTTGGTTCTTTAATTCCTGCATTTCGGTCGGGGCCATCCGGTACGGTGCCTTCGATATCGGGGACGTGCAGTGCTCCAACTCAATCGTGAATTCCACATCCCTCTGGAGGCAAACCAGTAACTCGTCTGAAAAACATCGGCATATTCCCTCACCGCCGGAATATCCGTTAACATTACTGATG
This sequence comes from Orobanche coerulescens, assembly GCA_033398695.1. NCBI lineage: Eukaryota > Viridiplantae > Streptophyta > Magnoliopsida > Lamiales > Orobanchaceae > Orobanche > Orobanche coerulescens. The sequence continues at coordinate 173,428,961 of CM065808.1, forward strand.
ACTTCTCGGTTTTGGCCATATAGCACCAATAACCGACACATCCCCGATTGAGTAACCTTCGCTTTCATCAAATTAATGACCTTACGAGCAGTAATGGATTACCTCCCGAAACACACATTCAACCCCATCGTCTGAAATGATAGTGACCATACGCTTACGGACACTAATGATGGCATCATGACGAACCATCCAAACAATACCAAAGATGAAGTCTTCACTCGGCAAATCTACCACGATTAGGTATGCAGGCCATACACGACCATGAAATTGAATCGGACAATTCTGTATCTCACGATTAACGATAATTCTTCTACCTTCATGTAGGCCGATGACTTAAGTCTCACAACTTGTAGCACTAACCAGACGTATTCTACTCAAACATGACTCGGAAATGAATGAATGCGATGCACCAGTATCAAAAAGGGTACACACAGGTTGAGATAGAATAACGAGTGTACCTGAGATCATTCGGGCCTCGGGATCATCAGTCTTCTTCATCTCATAAATCCGGGGCTTGCTAGTCCCGGCACCGACGCTCCGTCTGGCGGCTATAGGCTCCACCTTTAGTCGCTCTGTCGTTTTAAGCAGCCTGATTGAGCGGCGACTCGAGCAGCTGGCTTGCTTAGGTGCCCGAGATGACGTCGAGTAGGTTTGGAGTCCCTACGGCAAAAACGGGCCTTATGCCCGGCAATCCCACAATTATGGCGGTGATAGTACGCCGAGGACACTTGGTACCGAGGTGACCAAGCTCCCCACGATTAAAGCAGTGATGGCGGCGCGCTCGAGACCGAGATTCCGCGGGTCTAGACGACACAGAGGTCGCTCGAAAGCAGAGCCCGCCGGGGTTTCTTGAAGGTTGTCGACCGCCTTGATGTTACGATTCTTCGATTTCTTGCTAGCGAGACGAAGGTTCTTTGCTTAGCAATCTCTTTAGCGATAGCTCATAGGTGAGAGCTTTCTCAATGAATTCAGCCAACGTGGTGCAATTATGATTGAGCAAATCAAGTCTCATACGGGGTTTGACCTCTTCTTTGAAATACTTAATCTTATCCGCCTCGGAATGAATGATAGATGAGGCGACGGAAGAAGTTCTGAAATTTCTCGGCAATGGCGAGAACATCCTCGTCTCGATGAGGGGTCGGGAGTGAGTAACTCGACAGCCTTGGCCTCTCGAGTGGGGCCGGATAATACCTCTCCATCATGAGAGTTTTGAATCGATCCCATGTACAAGATCCTTCGGTGGGCTTCAACGACAACCACCAAGAATGAGCGCTCTTACCCGAGTAGTAAGCCGCAACAAACTTTGTGTCCTTAGGACACTCCACCATAGCAAACAACTTCTCGAAATGTTCGAGCCAATGAATAATATCTACTGGCTCGGGCAGGCCCTCGAAAGTCGGTGGCCTCGCGAGAGATGTCGCCGATGATATTGCTCACATTCCTCTCTTGCCTCGAGGTGGCGGCGGAGGGGCTGTTGATTCCGAGTAGTGGAGTTATGCATCGTCTCCATCAACCGAGCCATCTGGGTCATTTGGGCCATCATGCCCTGCATAAATGCGAGTGGGTCAACCCGGACACCCTCGACCGAGCCGTGTCACGGGTACGACTCCCGATAGTGAATGATCGCGTCCAGGTGAATGAGTGGCGGCGTCACTTTCGATGAGTTAGCATTATTCTGGCATTTGCACGTGTGTTCGCACGAGTTCTCGGGATTCGGCCCGCTCCACGGCCTCGTCCTCCTCGTCCTCTGCACTCTTTCCATCGAAGTAGGAAAGTCACATGATGATTATATTTCCGCATGAATATCACGTTATGATTATATTATGAAATGATGAAAATGAGCATACACGCTCTAATACCGATTACATGAATGATTAATTGACGTGACATGATTATCGATGAAATTCTTGAAATGATTATCTTGAATGAGTTAACAAGATTAATGATTTGATCTTTCTAATCAACAATGAATAATGAAATGAATTGAGTGATTAATGAGTCAACTCGACCGTCGATCAAAGTGACAATGATGATTGAGGATTGTTAATCGATGAATTATGAATGAATGATTAATGCCGACAATTATACCATGGCATTAGAAATCTTACGATTCTTGATGCGATTGGCTCGGCACTTGCAGTCACACGTGACGCGAAAGTCCAATGATACTAGTCCGATGACGATGATGTCAAAGCGAGACATGACTTGGAGGGTAGTATTCAAAACCACGCTCCGATACCAACTCAGTAACACCCCAAACTAGGCGGATATTACGGTCGTGGACCCCAGTGGGACCCACCAGCGAATGAAAAGGATGAATTACACAGGTAAATGTAGTACCGAACCACATTATAACATCAATTACTCCGAGTAGGAGTTTCATACAACACACCCAGATAATAGAATACATGTGTATCTCATGTGACGATAAAATACACGACACTGAATGAAATGAGTATTCGAAAGGAATGACTGCAGCGGAATAAATAAAGAAAACATAAGTGACCGAATAAATGATCAAAAGACTGGGCCCCTTCTAGTATCACTGACTCCCGCCGTCATCGTGCTCTCCCTGCGCCTTTGCCTTTCCATGACACGAAAAACAATATCCCCAAAGCGGGTCGATTATCTGAGAACAACAATCCTCAAGAGTTGAAATTACACAATCATGAATTAAGCGAAGTTATGAAATATTCTTAATTATGAATTACGGCAAGAGGAGTATCATAGTACGCCCGTAATGTTACGTGTGAGTGTACAACACCCGTCCGTGTACCTAATTAGTCTCACGGTGTAACGCTTTCCCGTGTGCACGGTCTAATGTATCGGTGAACCCAATCTGATAACCATCGTGTGCCCGACTAAAAATTCCACACCCACACCCGCCACGCAATATGAACCCAGAAGGTCATATGAACGAGAATGACCGTAATGAATATCAATGAATACGTAATAATCTGACAAAATCAAGAATGACTCACCGAGATGAGAGTAATAATGAAATGAATGATAGCTCAACGAAAAGATTGGAACCGTCGTTCCTTATGACTGAAGTGATTAATTGACAATAACAAGTTTTAATATGATTAATACAATGATGAATGAGTTATGATTATGAGTAATCAACAACAAAAGGAATGAGTATCCTTTTAACCGAGTAAAAATTAACTTACTCAACAACGATGAAGAATGTCCGTCCACGAACAACGTCCTAACCAAGATACCGGTCGCTCGAACAACCTTAATTCAATACAATTGCCAACAATCCGATCAATAACGAATTAAACACGAATATAACGAACTCAAGACGTCGATACGATTAAACCAAGTTCATTGGGGCATTATATCGAACACTTTGAGGCCAACTTTGATTGATTACCACTGAACCTCAATAATACCAACTTCAAATCCCCAAGAAGTGTTTCAAAACAACAAAACATCTCCAATACGATCAATAATCCGTTATGAATATCCAAAAACGTGATTATAACAACAATTAATCGGAAATCCCCAAATCCAACTCGATATTCACAGTGTTCTTGAATAAATCTCTCAATAATCCAATGAATCCTTATACAAACTCATAATCATATACATATCCCTTCATATAACATGATTATAACGTCCAAAACATCATAACTCAACACAAAATCGAAATCCAAGGTGTTGAAGAAATTACCTCTTGAAGATCCAACCACTACGATCCGAAGAACACGAGTTAAAAGCGAGTATCCAAGCTTCTCAAAGGAATGAAGATGATGAAGATTACACACTCAAGTGATTGATGATGATAAAATCTCTCTCTCAACCCTTTCTCTCGGATGAAGAAGGAAAAAGAAGAAATGAGGAGAAATGACCCGGCCAAGTCATTAAATCTGCCGGAAGTTACGGCGTAACTCGGCCCTCTTACGGCCGTAACTTTACAAGTCAACGGCCTTACGGCCGTAATCGCCAACTCAGATGCGGCCGTAACTCGGCTTCGTCCAGCTCGCGGCAGACTTACGGCCGTAACGTTCCTTAGTTACTGGCGTAACTTCGCCTTCAAAAACACCCGCCGCGGACCTTACGGCCGTACCGCACACCTTACGGCCGTAACTCGGATGATACGGCCGTATCCGCCAACCTTACGGCGTAACCCGCCTTCGTCAAAATGGCGGACATCCTTCTGCGGCGTGCGGCCGTGTATCCGGCCAAGCCTTACGGCCGTACTGCCTCGACTTACGGCCGTATGCCGCAACCCTTACGGCCGTAAGTCACCCTTGGTCGGCAACACCCGAAATTTCTGACGCCACTTACGGCCGTATCTCACCTTCCTTACGGCCAGTCGACCTTCGCCAAAATGCCCGGCGATCTCTTGGACCACTTACGGCCGTGAATCGGCCACTGCATCTACCGACTTACGGCCGTATCCCAGAACCTTACGGCCGTAACTCGATGCTGGCCAAGGTGAATCAATCCGATAATTCCGATTCCTCGCTACGACTGATGAATGAAGGCTATCAATCACAATGAAAATGATAATACTCCCGTCTCGATCTAAAAACGGAGATAAAATGACGATCGGTAACTGATATACGATTACAACATGCCAACATTGAACGCAAATGAGTGATTCATGAATGATGAGTGATTATTAATGAGTGAGAATTACTGAGTGACAATTACAGACTGATAATTACTGAATGAAAATGAATGAATTACAACCGGGTATTACATAAACTGCCATGCATAGATAGCGCACGCTAAACTATGAAGATTAACGTGCGCTATCGAGCACGAGTTAGCGTACGCTACGTTTGGTACGTAACGTACGCTAGGCCATCAGACGAAGTCACCGATCGATCGGTGAAGTAATCGACCATACATAGTTAGCGTCGCTAAGCTTTGTTGTTTGCGTGCGCTATCGAAAGCGGACTTAACGACGCTACACAGTACTTAGCGTCGCTAAGCCGAGCAGATTGCATTTTATGAACTTTTGGCCGTAAATCGAATTGTTAAACATTCGTACGACGTGAGATAAATCCTATATCATTTCTTTTGTTAAGGTTTGGTCTCGTTACGTGATTGATTGAGGAGGACGACCTTCGAGTGTTCATTTTCGTGGAAGTGTTGTTCTTGTCTTCAAATCGAGGCAAGTACTTTAATTGTTTTATGTATTGATGTTATACATATTGTCGTGCATGTATGTCGTTGTTGTATGTCCACCTCGTGTTGGTCCGACGAGATCATCGAGGGATCTATGCTAGCGTGCGCTGGATCATCGGACGGGTTTTTCCACCACGGGTTGGTCTGACGGGATCATCGTGGGTTCTAGGCAGTGAACGCTGGATCGACGGAATTACCATGTGTATGTTATGATATCATGTTGTGATTATCATTTGTGTATGTCATTTATGAGTTTCTCGTAGGAGAAGACTCATTGGTATTTTTGTCGTTTACATTCTTCGTGAGATATGAATAATATGTTGTGGTACTTGTACTAGCATCGTTGTGCTAACCCCTTCGGGGGTGAACATTTTGTTTATGTTCAGGATCCAGGAGAGCGGGAAAACAACCACTGGAGCTGCATGAAGATAAGGGTGCAGAGTGATATTTTGGCCGGGTTCATTTGTCTGTTGTTTATTGGTTATTTCAATAAGTACTCGAGTACGAAGTCATTTATGTTGAATTTGAATTTGGTGATGTATTATTAAGTTCCTGTTGAACAATTGTACTCTCAGTTGGTCAGAACTACTGTATCTTAATTCCGTTATTTCCATTCGTTAATACCTTTTAAAGTATGTTCAATTCTTCAGCCTTGTAAATCCTTATGTAAAGGATTTACGGCGCTGTAATATTCTTGAATATATCGGGGGTGTTACATTCTTCACCAATATTAGTAATATTCTGAAGGACGTTTTGATCATGTTGTAGGATTACCTAGTCAGTTATATTCGTAAGTAGTCGAACATCATGTGTTAGAAGGATATTTTCGATGTTTCGGTACTTATTCATCGTATAAACCATTGATCCTTTTAGTGTTTGAACTCCTTGCATTTTTCTGAAGCTTCAAAACCGATTATGACCAGTAGATGGAGATTACCAAGTTCTTATGTCTTTACATAAAGGAATCATACGTTTTGAGACATGTAATGGATTGAACTTAGGATATTCCTTGAAAATCAAGATGAATTATGGTGTTGTGATGATTATACGTAACCTTGTATCTCGTAGTCATTTAATCCGTAAAGATCTTTCACAAACCATATAAGCATGATATGCACGGGGATGACATGTTTTATCACCATAGAATTCATGAGTTTCATCACCATTAGATCAAGTTTTCTGCCAGTAGTAATCTGCCATGCACGGTTAGCGCACGCTAACATATGTATATTAACGTGCGCTATCGGGAATGAGTTAACGTACGCTACGTTTGGTACGTAACGCACGTTATGTTATCAGTCGAGTCAGTCGGCTGATCAGAGAGAACTTTCAGTACATGGCTAGCGTACGCTAGACTTGGTCATTCACGTACGTTAACAGACAGACTTAGCGCACGTTACGTAGAGTACGTAGCGTACGCTAAGTAGTTCAGGCAGATTACATATTTAGAGCTTTTGGCCGTTGACCGGATTGATAGGCAGTGTACGACTTGAGATGAATTCTATACCATTTCTTTTGTTAAGGTTCGAGCTTGCTAAGTTGATCGAAGGAGGCGGCCTTCGAGTGTGTTGAGATCATTGGAGTGTTTCGTTCTTGCCATCTTCGAGGCAAGTATCGTAATTTGTTAATGTTCATATTTTGAGTATACATGTGGTTTATTCATGTTATTGAACATGGGATTTATTTCGTTAAATTGTCATGATATTCGTTATTTAGTGTTTGTATGTTCATGTTGATGGACATAGCGATTTTGCATATATGTATGCATGAGTTGTGTTTGTGTATGTTGTACGATCTATGCTGAGGGCGCTGGATCGGATGTCCACCTCGTGTTGGTCCGACGGGATCATCTTGGAATCTAGGCTGAGGGCGCTGGATCATTGGACGGGTTATTTCCACCTCGTGTTGGTCCGACGGGATCATCTTGGGATCTACGCTGAGGGCGCTGGATCATTGGAATACCCAAGTTGTGTTAATGGAATCTTGTGGATTCTCATTATCGGATTCCGGTAGCGGAAGTCCGTGTGGTGTTTCTTGTTATGTATTGTTGATGCATATTCGTTTTGTTTAAAATGATACATGTACTAGCATCGTTTTACTAACTCCTTCGGGGGTGGACATTTGTTTTGATGTTCAGGTAGCCGAGGAGCGGGGAAACAGCCACAATACCGATGTGACGACGAAGGGGTTCAGTGATGTTTGTTGTTGTTTGTGATTTGTCTTCTTGGTTCAATTTCAGTACTCGAGTACGCGTGTCTGATTAATATCATTTCGATATGGTTGTATTAACTAACTCGTTGAACCAGTTGGAACCGGTTTTGTAATTTGAATTTCCGTGGTAATGATGGATTATATTTATATTTCTTTTATTTAGCCTTGTAAATCCTTACTTAAAGGGTTTACGGCGCTGTAATTATTCCGAATATCTCGGGGTGTTACATGCGTGTGGTGTATTTTTGATAGGGAGATGTCCGCAGAGTCAACCTCTCTTGTGTTAGAGCAGCGTTCATCGGGAGTGAAGTGGCCAAATCCCGCTTAGGTAAGTCCCATGTGGATTAAGCCATGGGCTCAGGTATGGTCTCGAACTTTTTCGAATCATATGTTTTCTTTTGTACTTATCACACTAGATTCTGTTGTGCACTAAGCTGGGGGTCTTCACGGAAACAGCCTCCCTACCGTAATAAGTAGGGGTATGGTCTGCGTACATCTTACCCTCCCCAGATCCTGCTCTGAGCGGGACATACTGGGTATGTTTGGTTTGGTTTGGTTTGGTTTGGTTTGTACCAATTTGCAAATCAATTCCTAAACAAATGCGCATCTCCCTTGGATCTAATGCCGAACTAAGAATAATCAACTCCACTATATTGTCATTAAACTTGTTTTCAATTCTTCCAAACTTTTTTTAGAGAAGGCACCACAAGTATATATATATATATATATATATATATATATAGGGGGGCCATGGCCCCCCGAGGCATGACGTGGCTCAGCCACTGTGATGGAGATTGAAAAGTAAAAATGTGGTTGTATGATTTAATTGTGTAAAGATGCTAAATATAAAATTTCTAAAAGAACAAAAAGATACAGTTAAACCTCGATAAATGAATGTTCGATAAACGAATAACTTCGCCAAATGAATAATTTTCTCTGGTCCCAACTCTTTATAACATGTTCAAATTTTCTTTCGATAAATAAATAATTCTGCTAAATGAATATTTTTCTCCGATCCCGATCATATTCATTTATCGAGGTTTTACTGTAGGTAATTGAGTGGGACGCAAAGATCACATAGATACTTTTGCAATCGAGGTGCTCTACTTAATAAAGTGCCAATATTAACATTGAAATATCTCCTAAAAGTGCAAAAGGTGTTCGTATCATTAAGATAAATACTCTCTTTCTCATCTCAATTACAATATTTGGAATAAATAAATATATTTTCGTAAAATTTTTGAATGTGATATTGATGGTGAACACGTGGCTTATACTAAAAGTTAAAATATATTAGTAATGAACGTGTAATAAGATCAAAAGAAAAATCAATAATGATTCGGTATAATTGTGGATATGTAATGAAAATAGAACACCTCAAATGAGAAAAGGGTTTAAAGCTTTACATTCACAAGTATGCATGGCATGGCAGCATGGGTCGCGTCGGGTAAAGTTGATGCGCCCAATGAACAAAAGTTTGCAGTTATGTCTTGTTTTTATGACAAGGATTTGATTTGCATTGATGAGTTTTCTTGCTACAGTTTTACTATGCAACTTTATGTGGTAGCCACGTCACGCCATCGTCCTTTGACACCATCAACTTTTTTTTTTGAAGTCCACAAAAACAAATAGCCACTCTTCTTTTATTTACTTTTTACTTTTGTTTCAAAAAAAAATATGTGAACAATCGTTTGCGGTAATGCTTTTTAGATAGAAACTAGCACAATATTCTTGTAATATTCTTGGTTATCGGTTGTCGATTGACGAGAAACTGTTTGACAGTAATACTAGTGTATAGCCCGTCGAAACTCGACGGGTAATCACTTTATTTTGTAATTTATAAGTAAAATCCTAAAAATAATTTAATACTTTATTAGGATTCAGTCACTTACAATCGCATCATGCAGTAACACACCAATAAACAGAAATAATGGGGTGAAATTCACCACCCGAACTCATTTAATTTATGTACTTATAATATCTAAACTCGATTGAAAGATAATTTTACTACTTATTCCAGGTCGTAACTCATATAAGAATACATTTAAACAACGAATGTATGCTACAAACATTCAGACCTGTTTAAAATTTTTATACTCATATTCATGAAACTCGATTACAAGATAACTTTATTATTCGTTTATATCTCATACCCCTATGTGATATATGCTAATTATTCAGCGTGTTTAAATTTATATAATTTAAGCAACTAAACATAAGTTGCTATAGTAATTAATAGGTTAATCCATCTCAATGAAAACTCAAATATTGCAAAATAAAGGTTAAGAATAAATATTATGAATGACAAAAAATTAAAGTTAAATTCCTTGTATAATTTTAGAATTATACGATCTTCAAAAATCCTTTACAATTTATATACCTATACTTTGATGTGGGATTCAAGATTTTAGATATATAAGAATAAAAATATAAAAAACTTCATGTAGGAGAGAGAGTTAACGTGGTACTCCGAACTCATATTGCTATTAGATAGTTTATAAATTTATTTGTAAGTGAAGATAATCGAGCTTATTAAAAAATATAAAAAATATATAAAAAAATATTTATGCAAATATAAATTAGATATTAGAAAATAAATATGTATATATTTGGCCAAGAGGTTTAATTAATAATTTGCCAAATATAATTTTCTAAAAGATTAAACTAATTCATTTGACCAACTCAATATATGATGAAAATAAAGTGGTGGTGTAAAATAATTGTGGATAGAATACATACTTATTTTAAATATTTATTCAGTTATTCAATAAGTAAAACTAAATATGAATCTACAAAATAAAAATACCACATATGAGAGAGTTAACGTGGTGCTCCGGATACGTAACAGTATATATAGATATAATAAAAGTATATTTCAAATCAAATTTGTTAATGCAAAAAGCTCGCCAATTTTACTTATTAGTTAGATTCAACCATTCGGAGTTCCTCACCGCAGCAGAACACCACGAAAACCAAAAAGATGAGGCAAGGATTCAGCCACTCGAACCCGTTTATAATTTATATAACCGTACCAGTTCAAAATCTGTCTTAAAGGTGAATTTACTACACGTTTTCATCCTCAATCCATATAGTGATACCCGAAACAATACAGCTAGGATTTAGTCATTTGAAACCCATTTATATATTATATAGCTATACCCATTCCAAAAAAAATAATTTTTTTACATGCTCCCCTCGCAAATCTGTATAGTTATATGTACTAATTTCCAAGTCTATTAAAATATACAAAATCTAAATAATTAAATTTAAGTTGTTATACTAATTGGTTGTTACGTCTGGCTTTAAAAAAAATTAAAATTTGCTCAAATTGCTATATATTGATAAAAAATTAAATTAAATATCTATAAATTAGTCAAATTAATTTGTTAATTCAAAATATTTAAATGGCCAACTTAATGATTTGTCAAATTATATTTTTAATAAAAATAATACTACTTATTTGGTCAACTCGATAATTGGTCAAATTAATTGGTAATAAGAAATATGATAGTAAAATACATATTGAATATATGAATGAATTACCCAAATCTATTAAAACTTATAAAATCTACATAATCAAATATAAGTTATTACAATAATTAGTTGTTATGTCTGACTTTAACAAAATTAAAATTCGCTTAAATTGTTAGACATTGATAAATTGGACAAATTAAATATAATAACAATAATATTATACAAATTTGTTATGCCCAGACAGAAAAAATATTGATCAAATTAAGTTTTTCAATAAAATAAAACTATTAACTGGTGGTGCAAAACAATTGTGAGGTGCAAAAATGCATATTATTTGTGTGTATTTACTTAGATTATCCAATCGATGGAGTCTCATTTAAAACCGATGTGGGATTTAAATTTATATATAAATATTATTAATACAAACTTAATAATTCGCCAAATTAAATTTTCAATGGAAATAAAACTTTCCATTTAGCTTAATAGTCGGTCAAATTAATTCGCCAAGTAATTATGGATTAAAAAATAATATTAATTTTAACTATTTATTTAGTTCCCCGATCGGCAGAGCCTCGTTTAAGATCGATGTGGTATTCAAAATTTTAGATAAAACACAAGTTTGATAATTGGTCAAATTAGATTCTCAAATAAAAAATAAAGTAATTTATTTAATAACTGATATTATTAATATTGGCCAAACTAAAATTTTCAATTAAGATAAAACTACTAAATAAAACAGATGTGATATTCAAATTTTAGACAAATAAATTAATATAAATTTAATAATTGATCAAATTAAGTTTTTACTAAAAAATTTAACTATTTATTTCTCCAACTTAATGATTAGACAAATTAAACACAATAAAAATAAAATTCTTAAGCTTATATGTGAAATATAAATATGGAACCGAAAACTACACATTGAATTTTAAGTATTTATTTTAAGTTCTTAATTGATGAAGTTCTATTTTAAATTGATGTGGGATTCAAGACAATGAATTCTATTTATTTAGAAATTAGATTCTCAAATAAAAAATAAAGTAATTTATTTAATAATTGATATTATTAATATTGGCCAAACTAAAATTTTCAAGTAAGATAAAACAACTAAATAAAACAAATGTGATATTACAAATAAATTAATATAAATTTAATAATTGATCAAATTAAATTTTCACTAAAAAGTCTAACTATTTATTTCTCCAACTTAATAATTGGACAAATTAAACACAATAAAAATAAAATTCTTAAGATTATATGTGAAATATAAATATGGAATTGAAAAATACACATTGAATTTTAAGTATTTATTTTAAGTTCTTAATTGATGAAGTTCTATTTTAAATCGATGTGGAATCCAAGACAACGAATTCTATTTATTTAGATCGTCTATCGGTTAAGTAACATTTTAAATAGATGTGGGATTCAATATTTTAGATAAACACGAATACAAAATTCACAGAATGCCACAAATGAGAGAGAGAGAGTCAATGTGGTGCTTCAAATCCGTAACACTATTATATAGATTTTTAATTATTATAAACTACTAAATAAAATAGATATGAGATTCAACTTTAGACAAATAAAATTAATGTGAATTTAATAATTGGTCCAATTAAATTTGCACTAAAAATTTAAACTTGTATTTGTCCAACTTAATAACTGGCCAAATTAAACACAACAAAAATAATATTCTTAAGTTTGTATGTAAAATAATTATATGGTTGAAAAATACACAATGTTTCTGAGTATTTATTTAGGTTCTCCATTGGTGGAGTCTTATTTTAAATCGATATGGGATTCAAGATATCGAATTCTATTTATTTGGATTGTCCGTTGGTTAAGTATCATTTTAAATTGATATGAGATTCAAGATTTTAGATAAATAGGAATCCAAAATTAAGAGAATGCCACGCATGATAGAGAATTAATGTAATGCTTCGAATCCGTAACGCTATTATATATATATAGATGTCCAAATAATATGGAAATAGTTTGTTTTGCATATAGTAATATTTTTTTTTGCTCTAAGTTTACTAACGATTCTTTTGATACCCAAATTGTCGAAATTGATCTTTACTCGAATAAAATTCAAGTCATATATTGTAATTTCGAGCAACATAATTTCGAGTCAACTTCAAAAAAAACAATATTGAGGAATGTTGAAAATATGAGTTACCGGAGTCTGAAAATTCGGGTTGCACGAGTCCATTTCGTATCACCCGAATACAATTCGGGTTACACGAAATTCGTGTAACAAAAAAAAATGTCTTCGGGCAAAAATGTCTCCCGAAATTCATTCGGGACATGTAAAAAAAAAATCAACTTGCAAATGAGGTGCTTCGGGTAATTCATTCGGGACATGTAAAAAAAAAATCAACTTGCAAACAAGGTGCTTCGGGTAACTCAAGCACTTTTTTTGATAAATAAGGTGCTTCGGGTAACTCAAGCATGTTACTCGAATTTTCAAGTTGCCTTTCATGACATGTGCAGTAAGAGTGTTTTAACTCGCTGCAACATACACGAATCATATCCGCCAAAAAAAAATATTATCTTAATCGAATTTCGGGGAACAAAATTCGGGTGACACGAATTGTATTCGGGTGACACGAATTGTATTCGGGTGACACGAATTTTCGGACTTCGGTAACCCATATTTTCAACATTTCTCAATATTGTTTTTTTTAAGTTGACTCGAAATTATGTTACTCGAAATTATAATATATGACTCGAATTTTATTCGAGTAAAGATCAATTTCGACAATTTAGATATCAAAAAGATTGTTACTAGGAGAAAAAAATTTTACTAGCCAAAACAAGTTTCCTCCACCAAAAAATTGAGTCGGTCGGTCAAACGACGATATCTGGCCAGTGGAGTCTCGTGTCCATCAATTTAAAAAAACAATGACCGGCAATATCATTGGATTCACTTAAATTTTTCTCATTCCTTTTGTTTATTTTTTCAGCTTAGTTATATGATACTTGATAGCTCAATATATTGAACGATATATTCGCAGATAAATAAGTTTTTTAATTTATTTTATATGTTAATTTATAGTATTCTGTTTTAGCTAGTCTATTAAAAAAGATTTATTAGAATTATTTATTAAATAATTTTGTATTTATTTCTAAGAATACATAACGAAGATATGTATTGATTACATAATATATGCATATATCTATAATATTATAAGATTCAGTCCCTAAATTTAATGTGGAGTTATGATGATAAAGTTTTTAGAGTTAGAACCAAGTTGGAGTCGTTTAGTAGTTGCATAGAGTACAAGATATCTAATGCTCGGAATTCAATGCAGCCTCATAATAACTATACAATCATGAAGATGAAGTGCAAGGGTTGCCCGAATTGATCACATGACATTTAGTATAGAATTAAAAGTCGGTTAGATGAAGTGAAAGGGTTGCGAAAGGTTGCAAGAATAATTAATGATTTAACCTAATTCATGCCTATATAAACCGGCCAAAATCACATTTAGTATGTACATTTGAAGATGATTCACACATCTTTTAAATCTTTGATTGTTGGTAGCGGTATGTAAATTCTCTTTTGCAACATTTTGGAGATGATTCACACATCTTTTAGATCTTTGTAATTAACTTGGTTTTCTTTTTTTTCTTAATTTAGTTATCATACGCAGGTACCATGAAAATCACACAAGATCATGCATGCTCACATAAATGGAACCAAAGATTGGGATACCACCTATTTTCTTTGTTTCTTACATATTTAGGTGATTGTTATAGATAAACATATATATAGATATATGTATTATGTTAATGCATTTTCATATACAAGTAATTTATATGCGTTTTCTATTGATGTAGCTCACATGTGCGAATCGATTCAAGAAAATGTGCACGAGCATGTATGTAAAGTAATATTTAAATGGTTAAATGATACTTTTTAGCATGATTAGTTTATGTAAGTAGTTGCTTTCGAATGCCCTTTGAGAAATATTAGAATGAATTTATCGTGTGCAATTGAATTATTATTGAAAAGAAGAAGGTCCACGCATCGCAAAGTGTTTTCTTTTTCTATATGTAGAATCATTAGTGAGAAACCAATATTTACTCCCATTAAATGAGTTTGCCATAATAGCAAAATATAACATATTAAAAATATCACATTGAGTAATGAATAAAAAGGGAAAAATACATAATTTTGACTTAAATCCGTTTGTAAATTATAATATCAAATAACAAAGTTGAGTTTTAAATATAAGCAAAAGTTCAAACTTTTATCGAAAAACAAAACCGGTGCATTTAATGTGAAGTATATACAACATCGAGATGGAAGTGCAAGGCTTGCCGGAATTTATCACATGATATTTAGTAATTAGTATAGAATTAAAAGTCGGTTATGGAATGACACTACCAAAAAAAGTACTTTAGCCGACGACCCGAAAAAAAACGGCCGACGACTATAAAGTGTCGTCGGCTAAACTTCGCACTTTAGCCGACGACTCAAAATACCGTCGGCTAAAGGGTTTTAGCCGACGACTTGGTGAGGGTCATCGGCTAAAGCTCGAAATAGTCGTCGGCTATATTAAAGAGATTTAGCCGACGACCGTGATAACGTTTAGCCGACCGAAAAGAAAAAAAAATAATATACTTTAGCCGACTACCTATATCTAGGTCGTCCAAACTCCTTCCGAAAAAAAATAATAATGTAATGGTTTAGCCGACCTAGATCTAGGTCGTCAGCTAAACCCTTTTTTTAAAAAAAAAATAATTTACTTTAGCCGACGACCTAGATCTAGGTCGTCGGCTAAACTCCTTCCGAAAAAATAATATTGTAAGGGTTTAGCCGACGATCTAGATCTAGATCGTCGACTAAAAACTTTTTTTTAAAAAAAAAATAATATACTTTAGCCGACGACCTATATCGAGGTCGTCGGCTAAACTCTTTCCAAAAAAAATAATAATGTAATGGTTTAGCCGACGACCTAGATCTAGGTCGTCGGCTAAACCCTTTTTTTAAAAAAAAATAATATACTTTAGCCGACGACCTAGATCTAGGTCGTCGGCTAAACCTCCAAGTGAAAATTATTTATAGTTCAGGGAACACCAACCCAATCTTGCACCTCTCCTCGCTAAAGAGCACATTTCTATTCCCGATTCTTTCAATTATTCACGAAAAAAGCTTGTGAGTTGCTACTTTTAGTTGTGCTAGCTGGAGTGACGAAGGTTTCTACCGGTTGTTATAATCACCATTTCGATTAAGGTATGTATTTTATTATATTTTTTATTGTGATTTCGAAACTTTGTATTATTCATGTTACATTCGATAGCTTTTATGTAAAATGATTAAGTTTTATGATGATAATCATTATGATTAATTGTTTGTTGTGATTTCATTTATAATTTGAACAATATTAGTTAGTTGGATTAATATTGGAAAATGTATACATTTTCAGGATGGATAAGAGTTGGATTGGGTTACGAAAATGGGATCCAAGTGTAATGGATGGGATGAAGCAGTTTATGAGATTTGTAAAAGAGCACGACAGTGGTAATACGTTGCACTACTATCCATGTAATAAATGTAGATGTCGTAGTGATATGTTTCGTTTTCCATTTGATGAGGTATGGGAACACCTAAAGAAGAATGGTTTTTGGAGTAAATATACATGTTGGATATACCACGGTGAAGCACCGAATTCTGTTATTCCGTATGATCACGGACAATTTAGTGGTAACGACGGGTTCACCGATCCGAAGAGGAGGTTGATTGATGATGTGTTTGGTTTTTCCGAGACGTTTGTACCAACTGAGCAAATCCCACGACCCCGTAGACCGTTGCCTTGCAATACTGCTGGGCTTGACAGGTACAATAAGCTAATTCAACTCCAATGCCCTCTATACCTGTGGTGTAACATGACTGTTCTTGATTGTGTCATGGAAACGATGAGATTAAAGGTGGAAAATAAATCATCCATCAAGTCTGTAGATGATTACTTGGAGCTTACGAGTAATATGCTTCCACAGGGTCATCATCTTCCTAATACATATTCAAAAATGAGACGAATTTTGAAAGATCTTGGTCTTTCCTACATTAAGATCCACGTCTGCATGTATGATTGTGTTCTATTCTGGGGGCATCCTAATGAAGACCTCACGAGATGTCCTGTATGTGATACAGAGAGATATAGGATCACTCCTTCTGGAAAAGAGAAACCGGTGAAGGTACTTTGGTATTTTCCATCAAGGACAGTTGGAACGGCTTTTATGTCTCCTCACACGGCAAAATCAATGAGATGGCATGCCGAGCCGCACTAATGACAGGATACTATGATACACCCTTCGATGGAGAAGCGTGGAAGCATATAGATAGGAGTATCCGAATTTTTCTTCGTATATCCGAAATGTGAGGCTCGGGATTGCATCGATGGTTTCAACCCTTTTGGTAACATGAGTCTTTCATATACCATATGGCTGTTGTAGTGATTCCTTACAATCTTCCTCCGTGGATGTGTATGCGGAAGGAGTATAATATGTTGACCTTGTTAGTCCCGGACCGGATATCCGGAAAGTGTATCGATGTGTATATGAGACCTTTGATAGAGGAGCTGAAATTGTTGTGGGAGCAAGGTCATCCCACGCACGACGCTATTCGTCCGATACGTTCTACTTGCACGCCATGTGTATCGGCACTATTAGTGATTTTCCCGCATATGGAATGTCTGGATCTCGTTATTAGCGGATATAGAGGTTGTCCAAAGGTGTTTGAATGCAGATTGTGCTAGGTACCATCAGAGGAAAGTTATCCGAATGCGTCATCGGATATGGCTTGACAGTGGAACATGAGTGGCGTATGGATGCTGCAGATTTGATGGCACTGTAGAAATGGGCGAGCCACCACGACAGTGGATGTGATGAAATACTATCAATTCTTAATGAGTACGATTTTGGTCACCTTAGCAACCATCCGATGTGCTTGCAAAGAACCCCGAAAGGCCCGACAGTATAAGGATTGGTCGCACAAAAGTATATTCTGGGAATTGCCTTACTGGTCCAAGTTACTGATAAGGAACTTCTTGGATGTCATGCACATTGAAAAGAATGTTTGCGAAAGTGTGGTTGGGACAACCTTAGGTTGGGATGGAAAGACCAAAGACGGACCAAAAGCACGCAAAGGTTTGGAAGAAATGAGCATAAGAAAACATTTGTGGTTGAAAACTGTCAAGGGAAAACAAAAAATGCCTAAGGCAGCTTACACCATCAACTGAAAGGTAGAACTGAGATATTTTGCTGGATAAAGACTGCTAGGTATCCTACCTGGTATGCTGGAAATATAGGAAGATGTGTTAATTTCAGGGAGAACAAATTAACTGGTTTGAAGAGTCATGATTATCATATCCTACTCCAACGCCTATTTCCGGTATTTATTCGACCGTACTTACCAAAACAGGTGGTCGAGCCGTGTGTTGCATTGTCAAGATTTTTCCAGAAACTATGTACGAGAGAAGTCAAGAGATCTGATTTGCGTAAAATGCAAGATGAGATCATCTATATCTTGTGCAAGTTTGAGCGAATATTTCCTCCAAACTTTTTTGACCTCATGCCTCACCTCATGATCCACCTTCCCAGGCAGTTATTGGTCACTGGTCCAGTGCACTACACGTGGATGTAACCGGTTGAAAGGCAACTCGGTGATTACAAAGACTCCGTGGCCAATAAGTCTGCACCAGAAGGATGCATTGCAGAATCTTACCTTGCGTCGGAGTGTATTACGCATATCAAGTTGTATTTGGGCAACTTCGATCCCCCTTCCCGCTCTATTCCAGCAGATAAAATACAATTCAATCTTTCTATCATATCCACTGAGGTTGACGTCTATGGGAGGTTACCAGGAAGACAATTAGACCCATACGAGTCACGAATTGCACATTGGTGGATATTGCTCAATTGTCCAGAAGTTCAGTACTGGAAAGACATCCACTTGTCATGCGATATGGTGCGAGGTGACACTAGATTCTACAATGACACTTTTGCCGACTATTTTGGAGAATGGGTACGTATACATTCAATTGCTATTGCATTTTGGACTTAAGATATTTTTTTTACATAAAAAGTTTATTTACGGCAGATGACACACATACAAGATGACGGACACCCTAACTGGTCGCGTGAACTTATGCTTCTTTCTATGAAGCCGGTTATGTCAAGAATTTATTCGATGGCCAAAGTCAACGGTGTCACATTCGTATGCCTTGGGAGAGACCAAAAAAGAAGATGTCAAAATTCTGGGGTTATGATAGATGGTGGATATTATGGTGTTCTTTTGGAAGTGGTAGAACTAATTTACGGGGAAGGCATGACAATTTATTTGTTTAAGTGTCGATGGTACGACACTAGTCTTGGAACCGATATGCAAGACGGCTACGGGCTGTTATCTGTTGACACTTCCACTTCATGGTATGAAAGTGATCCTTTTGTATTTGCTACATCAGCAAAGTAGGTGTATTATTTGGACGACTTGGTGAAGAAAGGCACATGGAAGGTAGTGAATGTTGTGACAACGAGGAATATTTTTAGTGCTGCTACACTGGGAGAAACAACAGGTACTGATGACGATGATGCTTATCAAGAGCCAAATGCAGCAAATATTCCACCATCAACGACAATTACAATGAATAATGTTCCTGAAGGACGAGTCGTCCGACTCCGTGGTGATGCTCGCGGGTACGTTGACGTTGATACAAACGAATTACTTGAAAATTATGATGACGATAATGTGGACGACTTGAGGCATATGTTGCCGGATATCAACTCAGATAATGAGACAGACTGTAGTGATGACTCAAACTATGAGCCATAAATTTAGTAGATGTATATTTTCATTTGTTAAATATAATTAAAAAAATAGTAATAATAATAATCATAATTATAACATTAATATAATATCAATAATATTATTAAAAAAAACCTGGGGGTTTAGCCGACGACAAGATCTACGTCGTCGGCTAAAGTTTTTTTAAAAAAAAAAATTTATACTTTAGCCGACGACATATAAAACGGTCGTCGGCTAAACCCCAGCAATGACCCGACCGTGTTAGACAACACGGTTGGGTCAGTCATATAGTGTGTTTTCCCATTCTGGGCAGGTGCGACACGGCCCGTGTCCCCTGACACGATCGACTAATGTTTTTTAAAAAAAAAATTAAACTTTAGCCGACGACTTATAAGAAGGTCGTCGGCTAAACCCCCGACCGTGTCCATCAACACGACCCGTGTCGCACCCGCCCAGAAATTGAAAACAAACTGTTTGCCTGCCCGACCGTGTTGTCTAACACGGTCGGGTCACTTCCGGGTTTAGCCGACGACCGTCATATATGTCGTCGGCTAAAGTATAATTTTTTTTTTAAAAAAACTTTAGCCGACGACGTAGATCTTGTCGTCGGCTAAACCCCCTCCTTTTATACGTTCCCCGTACCTCCCTTCTCTTATTTTCTTCTTCTGCCCCAACCCCATTCGCCCGCCGATCGTCACCCAGCCCCAACCCCAATCGCCCGCCGTTCGTCACCCAGCCCCAACCGCCCGTCACCTAGCTGATCGTCCAGCCCGTCACCTAGCCGATCGTCCAGCCCTCCAGCCCGGACCCGCCCGGCCGGTCCGTCGCCGTCCGCCCGCCGCCCTCCGCCCCGCCCTCGCCCTCCCGCCATGTAACCCTTGTCCTTTTTTTTTTTTTTTATTTTGTTTGTTGAATTTATTGTATTTGTTTGATGAATTTGTTTAGATTATGTGATGAATTAGATAAAATGTTTAATGAGTTGTGATGCAATATTTGATGAATTTAGTATTTTCAATCTTTTGTGTTTAATGAGTTGCGAATTTGATGAATTTGTTTGAGGAGGAAGGGATTGTATAGCCGGCGTTAATCGAAAGATTAACGTGGTATGGCATTGATAATTACTGTTGTGTTGAATTATTTAGTTGATGAATTTGTTTAGATTATTTGATGAATTTGTTTAGAAATATTTGATGAATTTGTTTGAGGAAAGAATTTTATAGCCGGCGTTAATCGAAAGATTAACATGGTATGGCATTGATAATTACTGTTGTGTTGAGTTGTGAATTTGATTTATTTGTTTAGATTATGGATAGAATAAAGAAAGCGTTGGGGAAGAAGTCGACAAAGTCGACCACTCCCGATTCGGGGGGGAGTTCCGCAGCCTCTAGTAAGGCGGATCCCGGTACAATATACATATCTCATAGCAGCGTTCGTGCCCGCCAGATACTAGAAGCTACCGGCATGAACGCTGACGATTTTTATAGGGCGACAGATGAGCCCGCTGCACTAGCGCGGCGTTTATCCTTTCAGACACCACGGCCGACCCCCTCGCAGCCGGAGACTCGTATGCCTCCCATCCACCGACCCACGTCTAGCCCTCACACATCAGGAGATGTACGGAGTTCCTCGTCCGCGGTGCCCCACGGTCCGCCGCCGACTCTATTCATGCCTCCGATGGTTCCGACTATTCCAGAGGTCGATGAGTCGGGAGCCCGAGTTCCCGTTCGATTGATTAGCCCTGACGAGGCATACGTCTACGAGTCTTGGCCAGACAACATGTTTTGGCGGAGTTGTCGGGTTTCGAAGACGAAACTGTATGAGGAGATAGAGAGGGAGAAGGAGAAGGGGAAAAATGTAGTCGAGGAGGAGAAGAAAAAGAAGAAGACTCGTGGCCCAAAGAAAGTGCAGCGCTCGACTAAATACGTAAGTAAGTATGGCCGTTATGATATTCCTCTAGGCAGAACCACGGCCGGCGGTGATGTCTTGGCCTGCGGCGTCATATAGCCGTAATGTTGGCTTTGTCATTGGAGACGAGTCCCGTTTTGTGGCCCGATTGGAGGGACTTGCCGCAGTGCGTGATGGTTGCTTTTTATAATGCTATGTCTGTAAGTTTTTATTTATTTAATAAGTGTTTTTCAATCAACACTTAGTTCTTGAAAATGCCATTTGTGATGTTTTTATATTATTGCGTATTTATCTTTGTTCATAGGTGTGGTTTGTCATTCCCGACTCTCTACTACGTACTTGGTGTGACGAGGTGCGATCTACCAAGTAAGTCATTTTAATTTATTTTGTATCTACATTGTTTGCGTAATTTTTTTTTCTTACGAATGATATATGTTGTGCAACGAGTGTTGTAGGTACAAATCTTGGAAAAATGAGATGCACATGTTGCAGACGGCTGAGGTGATACTCGAGAGGCTACCGGAAGAATTCAAGTTAGAGTACGAGTGGAAGTGGCTACGCGCCCATTTTCGCGACCCGAGTTCATGGTATGACTAAAATACCCTCATTTCATTCTTCCTCTTTGATTTTATTTTTGAATTCTAAATATAAACTCTATTTTTTTAAATTAATATTTCAGAATAAAAAAAATGCTAGTATTTAATAAAAAATAATAATATTTCAGTTTTTATTTTTTTTGAATTCTAAATATAAACTCGATTCTAAATAATATTTTTTTGAAGGCGACTAACTTGACCAACACGACCAATCGTCTTTGATGCAGTGACCATCACGATGCAGGTTCGATCGTTAGCCAGAGTTGCGCACGAGGCCATTTCTTCTTATTCGTTGGATGCATTTGCCTACGTGACTCAGAAAGCATTTCCGAACCGTCCCGAGGAGCATGCAAGTCTTTTTTTATTTTATTTTAGTAATAAAATAAATGCCTTTGTATCATACTTTTATTGATATTTAAATATTTATTTTCATATTAACTTAGGAGCGTGTGCGGGAGGAGTCTCAGAGGATGCTTGCTGAGATTGCTCGGGAGCAGTATCCAGACTTAGCGGAGACTCACCTCGATTCTGCCATTGGACAGATCGATCAGGCCGATCCTTATGTTCGCGCTAGGGTGTGGGGTACCGTCTACCCTTCTAGAGGTAGTCGGTACCGCACTAAGATGATGGGATCCGAGGGTCACCATGTATTGAAAGATACCCCCGGCTTCCAGCGCCCTCGCGGACGGGATGCACGGACTGCGTATCTCGAGGAGCAATTGAGGGCGGAGAGGGAGCTCCGGGCTGAGAATGAAAGGAGGACTCAGACGCGGTTACATGAGAGCGAGCAGAGGACTGAGTCGCGGTTAGAGAGTTTCCAGAGACAGCAGCAGGCCATGATGGACTATATGATGACGCTGACTCAGACCATTACTCGGTGGGCTGCGAGCACTGCTCCACCGCCTTCTCTCTTCGGACAGACCCCATCTTCACAGCCTCGTGACGAGGATCTAGGGGATGGTGGTAATCCTTCTACTACTACATTTCGACATTTAGATGATTTTGGCAGTGGGTTCTAGTTGTGTTGTTGTAGTACTCTTGTATATTTATATTTGTGTTACAATTGTGTAAGTGATTTTATTGACGCTACTAGTATGTTGATGAAATTAATGTTCTTGAATATGTTGTGCGTTGATTGTTGTTGATAATGAGAGCTGGTGTATAAAAATTGCAGTGCAAAAATACAGGTTTTGGGATCCCAAAATCAATAATTTTTTAAAAAAGGGTTTTAGTCGACGACATATAAGACGGTCGTCGGCTAAAGTAAATTTTTTTTTTTTAAAAAGGGTTTTAGCCGACGACAAATAAAACGGTCGTCGGCTAAAGTAATTTTTTTTTAAAAAAATAGGGTTTTAGCCGACGACCTGTAAGACGGTCGTCGGCTAAAATAATTTAATTTTTTTTTTTTAAAAAATGGTTTTAGCCGACGACATATAAGACGGTCGTCGGCTAAACTATATTTTTTTTTTAAAAAAATGGTTTTAGCCGACCGTCTCGTTAAGGTCGTCGGCTAATTTTTTTTTTTTTCCAACAGGTTTAGCCAACGACCGTGTAGTAGTGGTCGGCTAATGGTTGAACTTTAGCCGACGACTGCACAAAGGTCGTCGGCTAAACCTTGGCCGACGAATATCGGCCGACGGTTTTTTAGCCGACGGCTGGCATGATTAGCCGACGACTTTGGGGTTTAGCCGACCACTTTAAGTCGTCGGCTAAAGTCTGATTTTTGGTAGTGTGAGATGAAGTTGAAAAGGTTGCAAGAATAATTGATGATTTAACCTAATGCAATATATATAGATATATGTATTATGTTAATGCATTTTCATATACAAGTAATTTATGTGTGTTTTCTATTGATGTAACTCACATATGCGAATTGATTAAAGAAAATGTGCACGAGCATGTATGTAAAACAATATTTAAATGGTTGAATTATACTTTTTAGCATGATTAGTTTATGTAAGCATGCAACTTGAATAATGAATATAAAAGAAAAAGTACATAATTTTTGCTCAAACCCATTTGTAAATTAAAAAAATTAAGTGTAAGACATAATAGTGGAGTCCAAAAGTTTTAGTAATTATTAATAGTGTGTTAATTAATATTCATTTAGTTGGCTATTTAGAATTGAGTTTATTGATAAATTTATTAATATTAGTTAGACTTCAATGTTAATTTTTAATGAAATTAGTTGTACAATAAAATGAGATGAAGCTAAAAAGGTTTGTAACGATTTTTATACAGTTTATGTGGCATTATTATATATACATTATTACACAAACTTTAACTTACAAACTTAATAAAGAAAATATTTAACGCACATTAAACTATAACCAATTAGATAGACCCCGTGTGCTTCATATTACCATACAAAAACCATCTAATGGACAAGTATTGTAGGGCTAAGTAATAGACCAAAAGAAATAAAACCATTTTTTTATCATGCAAATAAGTAATAGACCAAAAGAAACAAAGTCATCACAACTTAATGACCAAAAGCCTATATATAAAATACAACACCACAAAACCAAAACAAAATCAAACACTTTTAAATTTTTATACAAGAAAGTTAAAACATTTCATACAACATACTAAACAATAATTAAATATACACTCGCCAATATACAGAAAGAATACACGATTAACAATTAGATTCTTAGCCCGTGCGTAGCACGGGTTCTGCATGTCTCGTAGTTACATAAATCACACACTATATATATATATATATATATTGCGTGTGTTTGTGATGCATGCGTGGTTTGATGTGCTCACACTTGATTATTTTTATATAATTATAAAATCTATCTAAGATATTAAAGTTTTTTTAAGACATTGTATTTATGTGATGCATATGCATTGTATATTCATATTTTTTTATGCGATAATTTATTCAAACTTTCAACGTTAAAGATTTTTCATATATAAAATTATATTTTTCAGTTTATACATACAAATAGATGTCAAATCCTATATCATTAAAAATTAATAATTTAATATATTATATATTTAACACGGAGAAAAAAGTTAATAAAATATAAAAAAACAAATAAGGAAATAGTTAATGCAGTTTACACAGATTGTATCTTAGTTACTATCCAATAAGCAGAAAATATATCATAAATGTATTTGTAGACTT
Organism: Orobanche coerulescens; assembly: GCA_033398695.1. Taxonomy (NCBI): domain Eukaryota; kingdom Viridiplantae; phylum Streptophyta; class Magnoliopsida; order Lamiales; family Orobanchaceae; genus Orobanche; species Orobanche coerulescens. The sequence goes on from CM065808.1 coordinate 173,454,237, forward strand.
CTTTGCTATATATAAATACTGTAAAACCTCTTTAAAGTCATATCCTTGAAAATATAAAAAAATATTTCTAAATGGAGGTTATTCTTAAATAGAGTTTTAAGAAGATTTTTTTTAAATTTTAAAATGTATGTATAATATATAAATATTATAATTAGTAGATACATGTATGTAACCAAACCAAACCAAACCAAACTAAACCAAACATACCCAGTATATCCCGCTCAGAACAGGGTCTGGGGAGGGTAAGATGTACGCAGACCATGCCCCTACTTATTACTTAGAGGGAAATTCAAGTGAAGACCCCCAGCTTAGTGCACAACAGAATCTTGTGTGATAAATACAACGAAAAACATATGATTCGAAAAAGCTCGAGACCATACATGAGCCCATGGCTTGATCCACATGGGACTTACCTAAGCGGAATTTGGCTACTTCACTCCCGATGAACGCTGATCTAACAAAAGAGAGGTTGCCTCTGCGCACATCTCCCTGTCAAAAATACACCACACGCAAAGACAATAGGATAAAATATACAATAACAGTAAAAATGCAATGCTCTAGGTCAAAGCTAACCGAGACAACCCAACCCTAAGGCTCTCAACAACAGCACCGCTCCCTACAAACGAATCCACAACTCTGATATGGCGCCTCCAAGCGCACCTATCAACAGTCATGGTCTCGGAAAGGTTTAAGGCCTTCAAATCTAATCTTAGTTGCTCCTCCCACGTCCTCCTCGGTCTGCCTCTCCTACTCTCCCCGACAACCAATAAACTCTCGACCCTCCTCACCGGAGCAGATGCCTGCATCCTGCGGACGTGGCCAAACCATCTCAATCTCCCTTCCCTAACTTTTGCTGAAATGGGCGCCACTTCCAACGCGTTCCTGAAAACCCCGTTCACGATTCTATCTAACATTGTGCGACCACACGACCAACGTAACATTCTCATTTCAGCCACTTCCAACTTGCTCTCAAGCGACTTCTTCATCGCCCAACATTCGGAGCCATACAATATTGCAGGTTGGATTGCCGCTCTATAGATACATGTATGTAATATGTTGTAAACTTAGGAATTAGGCAAGAAGATTGTTTATGCTTTAATCGATGAAGAAATCATTGAAGGAATTAGGCAAGAAAATAGGGGAAATAATCCGAAGGATGATAGCATAGAAGTACAAAAAATTTCATGTGAAGAAGATTTAAGCTTACTCGACAAGTTGGAAATGTTTTGGAGTCAACAAGAAGGTGGTCATTTGGACGAGCTAATGGTTACAACACAAAAGATTAAATCTTTGTCACAATCAACCTTGAATAAGTATTTTAGATCAACTTAAATCTATTGTAAAAATTATATATATATATATATATATATATTTATTCCTAAATGGAGGTGTATTTTCTTATGTTGGGATTTGAAAATATATGAATTATGACAATATGGAGTTTATTCCAAATTATAACTAGTCCCAAGTTGGGACCATAAATTTTTATTCCTAAATAGAGTTTATTCCTTAATAGAATATTCTTTTTGAGAGGTTTTACTGTATATTGTAATATCTAATTTTATATTGAGAATAACCCAAATACAAAATATTAATATCTTAAATATATATATGGTGATGAATAGCCATTTTCTAATATTATCAATATGAAAATAATAAATTTATTTTTAGTAAATAATAGTATGTATTCTTAATATTTATTCTTCATAGTTGTGACTACTTTATTATTAAATAACCGCAATCTATATTCTTTGAGTTTAGTTTAAATTTTGAATACTAATTTTTCTATATAAACAATATATAATTTTGTATATTGAACTTAATTATACCTAATTCGTCATATATTTTAACAAATTCATTAAATATAAAACATTTAAAACCTAATATGGAGCTATTTTTGTAAAGAAATTTTAATTAAACATATAATTATGAGTATAACTGGCGGAATTGATTTTTGGATAAATTAATTAATATGTTCAATAGAGAACATAATTTATCAATCTTTTGTGCTTGAATTTAACAATTACAAATTCTTTATACAAATATGAAAGCAAGTTCATTATTCAATGTTGTATAGATGTCACACAAGTAATACTAGTCATGTTTCAAAATTATATAAATATTAAGAAAACTTAATGATAATTAACTAATTTCATATTTGTCCTTGTTAATTATATTAATTTCCTAAATCAACTATATTAATTATTATATTTGTATATGTTGAAATTGAAGAGCCCATAATAAATTAAGGGTATTCTTGGAATTTTTTTCATAAATTTGCATGAAAAATAGGAAATGACATGTATTATGGAACAAATTTTATTTTCAAACAGGACTAGTATTAAGGGACTGAGGGCGTAATTATCATATATAAAAATCAGATTTACATTACAGAATTTTTTAATTGGTCGAATGAATTAATGACATGGGAATTTGAATAATTTGATTGGTCAATAGATAAATGAGTTGATTGAATTTGCTCTAATTTTTTGACCATGGAAGTTTAGTTCTCTAAGTAGTATATTTGGGAAGATGTTATTAAACAATATAAATTAATCAAATTATACATAAATCTGTAATTAAAAATATAATGATTAAACGAAATATTTTATATGATATATACAGTACCGTCTATAAGGGTAGACCCCATAGGGAAATAGTTAGGGTTTTCTTTTAGAGGAAAAGTTATACTGCGCAACATGATGTACCATGTATGAATGTTGTCAGTTGTGATTATCATGTATTTTGAATATTATTATGAAATACATCAATTGTGGTATATCACATGTAATACACATACGTCATTTCCACTGTAATTATATAATACACAAATTGTAATTATATTACACATTAATTGTGATTATAATAGCCACCACAACTGGCGTGTATCTTGCACCATGCAATATATTGTGTAATATATCAATTCTCTTTGGAGAGAGCACCAACTCTCTCTCTCTCTCTCTCTAAGCTTTTTTTTCCATCATCGCTGCTCTGCAGTGAGACGCCACCGGTGCCACTTTTTTTTTAGAATAAATTATTAGAAAATAAGATAAACGAGTAACATGATATAAAAACTATTAACAAACACAAATTATATAATAAAATATTTATAAATACTTACTGTTTATTTATATTAATATTGACATGACAATTCAATTTGTAGGTATAACTATAGAGAACTATTTTGATGAAAGATATTGAATTGATTACTCAACGTGTAAATATAGACATAGAGAATTATTTTGATGAAAAATATTAAAATGACAACTCAATTGGTGATATAAAAATTAAAATAATAATTCAATTTGATGAAAAAAATATCGTTATATATATAACAATACGAATGAAAGTAAAAAGTATATTTGAAATAATTATTTAACATCTAAAGATATTTTTTTATAAAAATATAAAAATGTATTTTTATATCAACTTGGAATAAAAAGTTGTATTCTTTTAAGTTGAGAGAATGAAAATTAAAAATGTAGTGGATGGACAAAACTAGGATTGCAAAATATATTTAAAATAATATTTAAAACATATATATATATATATATATATTTATAAACTTAAAACAAAATATATTATATCAAGTTGGGAATAAAATATAATAAAAAATTGTATTGTTTATCATTTAGGTAAGAAATAAAAAATCTAGTGGAGGGACAAAACGTGAATTTTATGACCCTATTTTGTCCACTTGGGGAAGCTAAAAGGAGGAAGGGATTGGTAGACTCCTTTAATATCTACAAACGCTTAGCATCACTACACCGTTACACAACTTATCGATTTGTTACGTTCAATTATTTATCTAAAAATTACAAAAGTTACACCATTTATTGAGTTTTAAATGGGACAAAGAGAGTACATTTCATATATGACTTAAATTTTTGTAGAGGATTCTAAATTTTTGTTTTTTCTCCATTTTTAGCGGGATTTCAATTCTTTTAGTTCTTGAAATTTCCTTTGGATTTTTCATTTTTCTAGGGTTTTAAAATTTATTAGTTCATTTATTAGTTCATTTTCATTTCTTTCTTTAATTTTTATAGTCTTTTTTCTTAATTTTTGGTTATTTAGTTTCATAGATTTTTGAAGTTTTTGGTATTGTTTTTTATTTATGAGGAATTTCAGGCGACAGGTTGTCTTCATGTGTGTATTATGTTGAATATCTTTTTTTCTCTGTATTTGATTTTTATTTCTTGAGTTGTTGCATAAAATTAGTAATTATTTGATCATAACGTCGATTTTGTCTAAAGAGAAAATATTGATTTATTGCTCCAATTTTTCCCATTTTAAGTTTCGTCTAGGGTTTCAAATCCTTGGAGCCAGCCCAGACGTATACATCTCATATTAACGATCACATTTCCTTTGTGTGAAATATACTTTTGCACATCAATTAAAGCACGGTAGAGGAGGTTATGGATTATTTCCCTAAAATTTAAATTATCGTTACTTTTTCATATGATTTTTTACTTGAGTGCTGCTTACTAGGGGTGGGTACCGAACTTTTCGGTATGTTAAAAATCATATTGTTACTATAACACCCCCGAGATATTCAGGGTATGTCACAACATCGTGAATCCCATCTGGAACTCACGAGGCTAAATTCACATAAAATCCATAACAAAAGAGTTTCAACGAAGTTTCCAACAATATCAGAATCGCCCAACATTTATCGGATCAACCAATGGAACTCCAACGACCATAATCAAATCCACAATAGACAACAAGTCCGACATAACCAACAAGAAGAAACCAGCCCCTATAGTACTCGAGTACTAACTAATAATTTGTGACAAACAAAACTCTCAACAACTAGACTCAAAGAAAAATCACAATGACACTTCACAGTATCACGCCTGGCCATCATCGTCGTACTGCTCTGGTGCCCATCCCGTCGCATTCTTCGTACCTGAAATACATGAAACGTATTTTCCCAAAAGGGGTTAGCCATGGAATAGCTAATATAAGTAATACAAACGAACTCTTACATCTTACAATATCAAAGTACATGCATCAATCGTTTCAAAAGTAATTAAGATAATGATTTCCGGAAATGCAATATCTATAGATGTACCACAAAAATATAAATCCTCCCGATTAACGGTGGACAACCATGCACGGATTTCTCTGGGGCCCCGTTAGACCCTCCCGGAGTGGTTAACCCAAATGTTCATGGATCCAACCAAACGTGTATCCCTCCAAGGCCCCATCGGACCCTCCCGGAGTGAACGTATACACTCTAACACTCATATACATCACTTTGCACACTTAAGAATGTAAGTTCGTAAGAATTACTTGCCTTTGAGACATGTCGAAAGGTTTTGAGACGGTAAACAACCAACATTGAAGGAACTCGGAGATTTCGAACCTAGATGATTCGAAAAACGACTATCAACAACAATACGATTGGAACGGAAATTGAAATACGCCCTAAAATCCCGCCTAAGATACATGTAGTCCAAAAACATAACGCCTAAAGGGTGAATCACAAACAAACCCTTTCGATTCTCAACGATACCATGAATACACTAATAGTCTCGTAGGAAAAACATGCATCGGAAGTAGATAATCCATACTCAACACAATTCCCCCATAACTACAAGCTAAATCGGAAATTACGAAGAAACCCCCAAATCCCGGAAAAACTAGGGTTCTAAGAAGGTTACCTCGATTTGGAATGGAGAAGAAGATTAGATGTTGTATAATTCGGACCAATAGCTTGAAGATGATGATAGATGATGATGTCTAGCCGGGATTTTCACGAATTGCCCGAAGTCGCCAAAAATCGCCAAAGGGAGGAGAAGAAGAGAAACAAATGAGAAACACCGTACAGAAACGCTGAACAGAATATATAAATCTGTTCGCGTTAACGTTCGTAAGTCAGGGAACTTAACGTACGTTAAGCACCTAATGTACGCTACCCATTACTGTAACACCCCCGGTTTAGCCCGGAAATATTACACGCCGTGGATTCCGCGCCGGAACCCACCAGGCTAAAAACCGTTTACAAAACCATTTCAAAATACGCCAAAAGGCCGATGACGGTAGTATTTTCCCAAACTCACAAAATCATTTGTCAAACCGTCATAAAACGTTCAAGGCCAAAATGCCAAAACTCGATTTAGGGAATCGATTTTATGAAATAAAACTCAGTTTGTAAAATATCGAAAGTCATTTTGAAAGAACTCACACAACGGATAAAATACAGTTCGAAAATACATTTAATATAAACAATCAAATCCACGATTCCCCAACATATGCCATAGCCAGTATCATCCGGGATCCTCGTCTCTTCATGACCGCTCTATCAAACCTTCAATCCCTGAAAAAAATAAGTCCCACAACGGGGTCAGCCATAATGTCCGACAAATAACCACAAATACATAATCATAAATAATCATATGTCATGCATCGTGAGAATGAAAACCACAAACTATAACCTTACCACTTCCGGAAATCCAATGATCCTCATCAGGATCCCAATATCATGATAATACCATATAAAATCCCAATATCACAACAATATCGTATAATACCTCAATACTGATACTTTCTCGTACATAATCCTCTATGTACGTTTACCATAAAACATACCTCGGTCCAGATTCCATCCGGACGCATACCATAACCGTGAACATCCATAATCTCATCAAGACCAACTGTAAACTACGATCTTCACAAGAATATCCAAGTATCTCAACAATCATCAATTGTATACTCTAATCATTATAGAACATTACTGAACATTCGTCAATATGCAATACAACAGAAAATACTTATGAAATGTAAATGGAATTACTTATCGATACATTACAACCGAACAAGTAAATACTTGCCTTGATTAACACGGTGCGAAAAAATCGACGAAAGAAAAGAGTCCCGATCCAACCTCCTTCAAAAGTTCATTACTAAATCACAACGATATCAATTCAATCACAATCCTACGAAAACGTATAGAACTTCCCAAGTTCTACCCATTGAAGCGATTTATCGGACACTTTGAGGACATAGTCCAATTTAATTAATTAACGAAGGAATTCTCGAATTTGCTCCACAAAACTTCAAAAATAATGAATGATTCCGAGAATACAACGAAATTATATCAACAATTTGAGTTAAAACGAATGAAATTGGCCAAAACATCATGAAACCCCAAAAATCCCCAAAACCAAGGGTTCAAGTGTTCTTACCTTCGATCCGAACGAAACGAGGCGAAAGATGATGTTAGACATGAATCAAACTTCCAAAAAATGATGTTCCATGATGCTCCCATTCAAAACCCTCGATTTCTGTCGAAAAATCGCGAACAAACGAAGAAAAATATGGAAATGGCCGAGTGACCTGGTGCCCAGGCCTTAAATAGCCGATTCCTGCTGGGCACTTACGGCCGTAACCGGCCATGGCTTACGGCCGTAACCGGCCATCTCAAACCTTCTACCCAATTTGGCCGACATCCTTACGGCCGTTATCGGCATCCCCTTCACGTACGTAATTGGCCTTACGGCCGTACCCGGCCACAACCTTACGGCCGTTATCGGCCAGTCCTTACGAGTCACTGTCGGCCATAACCTGCCATCGCAGTGAGTCACTGTCGGAACACGTGCGGCCTTTGGCGGTCCTTACGGCGCCTTTCGGCGGTACCTTATCTGAAATGTCCATATCTGTTCGGTCGTAACTTTAACAATCCGATTCAGTCATTCGACGTCCCGTTTTCACAACACACCGATTTATGATTCAAAACAATACGAGCATAAAACACGAAATCCAATATCAACACGAACAATAAACCGGCACCAAACGACAACTACTTCGGGTCGACCGAAAATAAAAACCTCGGGTATTACACTATATCCCCCTTGAAAATAAGTTTCATCCTCGAAACTTGCAATTACCAAAAATAAAACCTCGGGTATTACACTCTACCCCCCTTAAAAATAAGTTTCGTCCTTTAAACTTGAAATCTTCTTACAGACGATAATTCAACCAAAAAAAAAATCCAACAATATCAAAAGTAACCAATCATTCTCGAACAATCCAAACAATATACTTACAGGTCCGTGAAGACGATGATCTCTCGTGATACTAGCATATGACTCCATTTCAAAAATCACAATACAACAGAACACAAGTACCAACAATTTGGTGATTTTCACAATTACTCACACATTTTACAAACGATTGATCTCCGCCAAGATCACATTTTAGTTTAGAGCACTGTCGAGTTCTATGTGGAATTTGTGACGTTGTGTCCTCCTCACCTTGAGCGCATGAGCCGCTCCTTGACACATGCCCATATCACCGGCGTTCCACTCCACATTGAAAGACGCACATTGCACGTGCCTCGCACTGGCGTTCACTTCCCGATTGGAGGCGCGCATTGCACATAACTACGGCACCAGCGACACTCCCTGCCTCGTCGGTCTCGGAAACACCAACAATTCCCAAACCCACATATCACTACGATAGTACTCAAAAATCACGAAGTTCCAAAACAATACAGTTAAAAATAGCCAGAAATCCAATTACACAAGAACCACGCTACTACCGCATCGATAGAGCCACATAACACACATGGATGGTTTCGCAAAACCTTGGGCTCTGATACCATATTTGTAACACCCCCGGTTCAGCTCGGGAATATTACACGCCATGGATTCCGCGCCGGAACCCACCATGCTAAAAACCATTTACAAAACCATTTCAAAATACGCCAAAAGGCCAATGACGGTAGTATTTTCCAAAACTCACAAAATCATTTGTCAAACCGACATAAAACGTTCAAGGCCAAAATGCCAAAACTCGATTTAGAGAATCAATTTTACGAAATAAAACTTAGTTGGCATCGAAAGTCATTTTGAAAGAACTCACACAGCGGATAAAATACAGTTCGAAAATACATTTAATATAAACAATCAAATCCACGATTCCCCAACATATGCCATAGCCAGTATTATCCGGGATCCTCGTCTCTTCACGACTGCTCTATCAAATCTTCAATCCCTGAAAAAAATAAGTCCCACAACGGGTTCAGCCATAATGTCCGACAAATAACCACAAATACATAATCATAAATAATCATATGTCATGCATCGTGAGAATGAAAACCACAAACTATAACCTTACCACTTCCGGAAATCCAATGATCCTCATCAGGATCCCAATATCATGATAATACCATATAAAATCCCAATATCACAACAATATCGTATAATACCTCAATATTGATACTTTCTCGTACATAATCCTCTATGTACGTTTACCATATAACATACCTTGGTCCAAATTCCATCCGGACGCATACCATAACCGTGAACATCCATAATCTCATCAAGACCAACTGTAAACTACGATCTTCACAAGAATATCCAAGTATCTCAACAATCATCAATTGTATACTCTAATCATTATAGAACATTACTGAACATTCGTCAATATGCAATACAACACAAAATACTTATGAAATGTAAATGGAATTACTTATCGATACATTACAACCGAACAAGTAAACACTTGCCTTGATTAACACGGTGCGAAAAAATCGACGAAAGAAAAGAGTCCCGATCCAACCTTCTTCAAAAGTTCATTCCTAAATCACAACGATATCAATTCAATCACAATCCTATGAAAACGTATAGAACTTCCCAAGTTCTACCCATTGAAGCGATTTATCGGACACTTTGAGGGCACAGTCCAATTTAATTGATTAACGAAGGAATTCTCGAATTTGCTCCACAAAACTTCAAAAATAATGAATGATTCCGAGAATACAACGAAATTATATCAACAATTTGAGTTAAAACGAATGAAATTGGCCAAAACATCATGAAACCCCCAAAATCCCCAAAACCAAGGGTTAAAGTGTTCTTACCTTCGATCCGAACGAAACGAGGCGAAAGATGATGTTAGACATGAATCAAACTTCCAAAAAATGATGTTCCATGATGCTCTCATTCAAAACCCTCAATTTCTGTCGAAGAATCGCGAAAAAACGAAGAAAAATGTGGAAATGGCCGAGTGACCCGGTGCCCAGGCCTTAAATAGCCGATTCCTGCTGGGCACTTACGACCGTAACCAGTCATGGCTTATGGCCGTAACCGGCCGTCTCAAACCTTCTGCCTAATTTGGCCGACATCCTTATAGCCATTATCGGAATCCCCTTTACGCACGTAATTGGCCTTACGGCCGTACCCGGCCACAACCTTACGGCCGTTATCGGCCAGTCCTTACGAGTCACTGTCGGCCATAACCGGCCATCCCAGTGAGTCACTGTCGGAACACGTGCGGCACTGGCAGGTCCTTACGGCCGCAACTCGGCCAGCTGCCTTATCTGAAATGTCCATATCTGTTCGGCCGTAACTTTAACAATCCGATTCAGTCGTTCGACATCCCGTTTTCACAACACACCGATTTATGATTCAAAATAATACGAGCACAAAACAGAAAATCCAATATCAACACGAACAATAAACCGGCACAAAACGACAACTACTTCGGGTCAACCAAAAATTAAAACCTCGGGTATTACACTCTATCCCCCTTGAAAATAAGTTTCATCCTCGAAACTTGCAATTACCAAAAATAAAACCTCAGGTATTACACTATACCCTCCTTAAAAATAAGCTTCGTCCTTGAAACTTGAAATCTTCTTACAGACGACAATTCAACCAAAAAAAAAATCCAACAATATCAAAAGTAACCAATCATTCTCGAACAATCCAAACAATATACTTACAGGTCCGTGAAGACGATGATCTCTCGTGATACTAGCATATGACTCCATTTCGAAAATCACAATACAACAGAACACAAATACCAACATGGTGATTTTCACAATTGCTCACACATTTTACAAACGATTGATCTCCGCCAAGATCACATTTTAGTTTAGAGCACTGTCGAGTTCTATGTGGAATTTGTGACGCTGTGTCCTCACCTAGAGCGCATGAGACGCTCCTTGACACATGCCCGTATCACCGGCGTTCCACTCCACATCGAAAGCCGCACATTGCACGTGCCTCGCACCGGCATTCACTTCCCGATTGGAGGCGCCCATTGCACATAACTACGGCACCAGCGACACTCCCTGCCTCGTCGGTCTCGGAAACACCAACAATTCCCAAACCCACATATCACTACGACAGTACTCAAAAATCACGAAGTTCCAAAACAATACAGTTAAAAATAGCCAGAAATCCAATTACACAAAAACTACGCTACTACCACATCGATAGAGCCACATAACATACATGCCCAGTTCTGCAAAACCTTGGGCTCTGATACCATGTTTGTAACACCCCCGGTTCAGCCCGGGAATACTACACGCCGTGGATTCCGCGCCGGAACCCACCCTGCTAAAAACCATTTACAAAACCATTTCAAAATACCCCAAAAGGCCAGTGACGGTAGTATTTTCCAATACTCACAAAATCATTTGTCAAACCGTCATAAAACGTTCAAGGCCAAAATGCCAAAACTCGATTTAGGGAATCGATTTTACGAAATAAAACTCAGTTTGCATCGAAAGTTATTTTGAAAGAACTCACACAGCGGATAAAATACAGTTCGAAAATACATTTAATATAAATAATCAAATCCACGATTCCCCAACATATGCCATAGCCAGTATCATCCGGGATCCTCGTCTCTTCACGACCGCTCTATCAAATCTCCAATCTCTGAAAAAAATAAGTCCCACAACGGGTTCAGCCATAATGTCCGACAAATAACCACAAATACATAATCATAAATAATCATATGTCATGCATCGTGAGAATCAAAACCACAAACTATAACCTTACCACTTCCGGAAATCCAACGATCCTCATCAGGATCCCAATATCACGATAATACCATATAAAATCCCAATATCACAACAATATCGTATAATACCTCAATACTGATACTTTCTCGTACATAATCCTCTATGTACGTTTACCATAAAACATACCTCGGTCCAGATTCCATCCGGACGCATACCATAACCGTGAACATCCATAATCTCATCAAGACCAACTGTAAACTACGATCTTCACAAGAATATCGAAGTATCTCAACAATCATCAATTGTATACTCTAATCCTTATAAAACATTACTGAACATTCGTCAACATGCAATACAACACAAAATACTTATGAAATGTAAATGGAATTACTTATCGGTACATTACAACCGAACAAGTAAACACTTGCCTTGATTAACACGGTGCGAAAAAATCGACGAAAGAAAAGAGTCCCGATCCAACCTCCTTAAAAAGTTCATTCCTAAATCACAACGATATCAATTCAATCACAATCCTATGAAAACGTATAGAACTTCCCAAGTTCTACCAATTGAAGCGATTTATCGGACACTTTGAGGGCATAGTCCAATTTAATTGATTAACGAAGGAATTCTCGAATTTGCTCCACAAAACTTCAAAAATAATGAATGATTCCGAGAATACAATGAAATTATATCAACAATTTGAGTTAAAACGAATGAAATTAGCCAAAACATCATGAAACCCCAAAAATCCCCAAAACCAAGGGTTCAAGTGTTCTTACCTTCGATCCGAACGAAACGAGGCGAAAGATGATGTTAGACATGAATCAAACTTCCAAAAAATGATGTTCCATGATGCTCCCATTCAAAACCCTCGATTTCTGTCGAATAATCGCGAAAAAACGAAGAAAAATATAAATGGCCGAGTGACCCGGTGCCCAGGCCTTAAATAGCCGATTCCTACTGGGCACTTACGGCCGTAACCGGCCATGACTTACGGCCGTAATAGGCCATCTCAAACCTTCTGCCTAATTTGGTCGACATCCTTACGGCCGTTATCGGCATCCCCTTTACGTACGTAATTGGCCTTACGGCCGTACTCGGCCACAACCTTACGGCCGTTATCGGCCAGTCCTTATGAGTCACTTTCGGCCATAGCCGGCCATCCCAGCGAGTCACTGCCGGAACACGTGCGACACTGGCAGGTCCTTATGGCCGCAACTTGGCCAACTGCCTTATCCGAAATGTCCATCTCCGTTCGGCCATAACTTTAACAATACGATTCAGTCGTTGGACATCCCGTTTTCACAACACACCGATTTATGATTCAAAACAATATGAGCACAAAACACGAAATCCAATATCAACACGAACAATAAACTGGCACCAAACGACAACTACTTCGAGTCGACCGACAATAAAAACCTCGGGTATTACAATTACTTGTAACGTACGCAACGGCCTGGCAGAAGTCTCTGTCCGATTCCCTGAAGTCTATAACGTACGCTATAGAATATTAGCGTACATAAGTAGGAATGAACTTAACATACGCTATATACTATTGCTAACGTACGTAAGTCTCATGCAGTGCATAACTGTTGGGAACCGAATATATTGGAAAAGAGATATCCCAGAATCGAAACGTGAGGATTGACGAAACCTGAAAAAAAGCTTACGAAGGGTTCAAGACAACGAACTTAAGCACTACAAGAAAATATGATTCCAACTACCCGAAGGTTCGGCATACGAAAAACGAAAGTAATTACCCTAAACATTGGAAAATTACAAAACGGTTCAAAACATTCAAAAAACATGATACGAGGTCGAACAATCAAACCGAAGCTCACAACATGTCTCCTAATGTTAAACGAATCTATGGGAAACATAAAACAACAATTTCGAACCATGATTATGTCAAACGATCCAAAAGCGGAAAGATTACTAATAAACCCGAAATCGAGTAAAACAATTCTGAAACATGCTCGGATGTCAAAATATGTAGAATTAAACACTCTCAAAATATCAAAACAGTTACAAGCGAGTCACTGAAAATAGAAAATACACAAAAGTGGAAATTACTAAGAATAGAAAAGTACGAATTTTACATTCCCCCATCTAGAAACAAGTTTCGTCCCGAAACTTAAGAGGAAAATAATTTTGGATATTTAGCACGCATGATATCTTCGATTTCCCAAGTTTCCTCTTCAACTTCTTGCCTCGACCACTGTACTTTAACTAACAGAATGGTTTTGTGCCGAAGTTGTTTCTCACGATGCTCAAGGATTTTCATCGGCCTTTCTTCAAACGTGACATCATCCGCTTCCTCAATATCCCCATAATCAATGATCTGTCTTAGGTCCGGAATGTACTTTCTCAGCTGAGAAACGTGAAACACATTGTGAACGTGACTAAGGAGCTGGAGGTAACGCCAACAATAATCCAATTCACCGACTCTGTCTAAAATATCAAACGGCCCAATATATCTCGGGCTAAGCTTTTCCTTCTTCCCGAAACGGTAAACCCCTTTCGTTGGCAATATCTTGAGTAGAACATGATCTTCCACCTCAAACTCCAAGGGTCGATGACGAATATCAGCATAGGATTTTTGTCGACTCTAAGCAGTCAACAGTCTATCTCGAATGATAGAAGTTTTCTCTCTGGTTTCCATCAACATATCTGGCTCCGTTCCAAATAGCTCTGAGGTCTCATCCCAACAAAGTGGGGATCTACACCTTCTACCATATAATGCTTCATAATGAGCCATTTTGATCGATGCGTGCCACTATTATTGTAAGTAAACTCAATCAACGGTAGATGCGACTCCCAATCACTACTCCAGTTTAGGGCACACGCCCGCAACATATCCTCTAATGTCTGAATTGTCCACTCAGTCTGACCGTCTGACAGCAGATGAAAAGATGTACTCAACCTCAACTCGGTACCCAAATCCTGATGGACCGATTGCCAAAAATACGACACAAAATGGCCATCCCGATCGGAGACAATAGTCTTAGGCATACCATGTAACCAAACTATCTCCGCTATAAATGTCCGAGCCAGCCTATCCGGTCCCCAAGTATCCTTAATACCAAGAAAATGCGCTGACTTGGTTAGTCGATCGACAATCACCCAAATCATATTCATTCCAGTTTTCATTCTCGACATCCCAGTGATAAAATCCATGGAAATATCTTTCCACTTCCACTCGGGAATAGGAAGCGGTTTTAACAGTCCAGCTGGTCTCTGATGTTCAATATTGACTTGTTGGCACGCCAAACACCATGCAACGAACTCAGTGACACCCTTCTTCATATTATTCCAACAAAAATTTCTCTTAAGATCGTTATACATCTTACTCGTTCCGGGATGGATGGAGTAAGGAGTAGCATGAGCTTTTCGAAGTATTCTCTCCCTTAATTCTATATCATTCAGGACGCACAGTCTTCCCTGAAATCTCAAATGCTGTCCTCATGAACCATAAAGCTGGGGGCTTTCCTTTTTCTGCGTCCTCCTTGAGTTGTCTGATCATTGGGTCATTTATCTACTCCCATTTGGTGTCATCAACTAAGGACGAAGTAATCTCGAGGGCACACAACTGACCCTACACATGCTGAATCCATACCTCGATTCCGTGCTCAATACACTCATGTCGAATCTTTGTTTGTGGTGTGAGAACCTCAAGCATCTGAAGTAATACCGGCTCTTGATTCAATGCATCAACACTGGCTTTCCCCGAATGACAAAGGATTTTCAAGTCGTAATCCTTTATTAATTCTAACCAACAATGTTGTCTCATATTCAGTTCATTCTGGCTGAAAATATATTTCAAGCTCTTATGGTTGGTATAAATCCGGCATGTATAACCGTATAAATAGTGACACCAAATCTTCAGTGCAAACACCACTGCAGCCAACTCCAGGTCGTGAGTAGGGTAATTCATTTTGTATGGTATCAATTGCCGCGACATAAAAGCTATAGTTCTTTCGTGTTGCATGAGGACGAACCCAAGTCCCTATCCTGAAGTATCACTATAAACCGAAAACCTACTGTTTCCTTGAGGCAAAGCTAGAACTGACGCTGTATTCAAGCATCTTTTTAGTTCTTCGAAACTCTATTGCCTCTTGTCATTCCATTCGAACTTTTTGGACTTCTGGAGTAACTGAGTAAGTGGTCGAGCAAATTTAGAGAACCCCTCGATGAACCATCAATAATACCCAACAAGATCCAAAAATCTACGAATCTCCTTCATGTTCTTAGGCGGTGCCCAATATAACACTGCCTCAATCTTTTGGGTATCTACACGGACCCCTTCAGCTGAAAACACATGTCCGAGAAATATAACTTCATTCAATCAAAATTCACATTTCGAGAACTTCGCATAGAGACACTGAGCCCTCAAAATCTCCAACACTAATCGCAAATGCTGAGCGTGTTCCTCATCATCACGAGAATAGACTAGGATATCGTCGATACAAACGACTACATACTTATTCAGGATATGTCACAGCGCCATGAATCTCACATGGAACTTACAAGGCTAAATTCACATAAAATCCATAACAAAAGAACTTCAATGAAGTTTCCAATAATATCAAAATCACCTCACATTTATCGGATCATGAAACCCCAAAGACCATACTCAAATCCACAATAGACAACAAGTCCGACATAACCAACAAGAAGAAACCAACCCCTATAGTACTCGAGTACTAACTAACAATTTGTGACAAACGAAAGTCTCAACAACCCAGACTCAAATAAAAATCACAATGACACTTCACAGTATCACGCCTGACCGTCATCGTCGTACTGCCCTGGTACCCATCCAGTCACATTCTTTGTACCTGAAATACATGAAACGTATTTTCCCAAAAAGGGTTAGCCATGGAATAGCTAGTACAAGTAATACAAACGAACTCTTACACCTTACAATATCAAAGTACATGCATCAATAGTTTTCAAAAGTAATTAAGATAATGATTTATCGAAATGCAATATCTATAGATGTATCACAAAAATATAAATCCTCCCGATTAACCGTGGACCCAACCATGCGCGGATCCCTCCGAGGCCACCCTCCCAGGGTGGTTAATGTAACACCCCCAAAATCAAACCGGGAATATTACACGCCGCAGACCCTCTCCATGAGGATCCACCAGGCTAGACATCGAAATAACACATTACATTACATACCAACTTAATTAAAAGAACGAACCAATAGACCGAATTGGTCTTTCATCACTAACATACAAGTCAAAATATACACATTTATATCTCGACTCATACCCGTGGAAGGGTAAAATACACTCATAACAAAAGTACTATAGCGGAAAAGACTATGCAACGAACTCCGACTGACTACATCCAAAACTGGCCTTCGTGTGATTAGTATCGATCATCTTCCATCATCCTTCGCACCGATCCTGTGTTTTGCTCCCAAGACCTGCATGTACCTGGACGCAGAACAGACATCCACCCTCCGGATACTCGGGGGTTAGCAAAACTCCACTATTTTGCTAGTACAAGTATAAAGTACAAATACGAGCCATACACAACACATTTCGAGAATACAACGAAAGACTTCCCGAGATATATCATTTAGTTAAAATAGTTCAAGTCTTGAAAGTAGGAATGAAACAAGTGAGCACTTTGAAAACACTTCCAAATCTCGGGAGTTTTGAAAACATTTGGAAATGAAAAGTTCATAATTCCTCGAAAGTCGATTAGGGTCACAACCCCAAAGTTTATTTTCCAAAATGCAAATCCGTTAACAAAACACGGGGTCCACGACCCAACCATTCCGGTCACAAGACATAGGGTCCATGACCCGATCATCCACTGCAATTCACTCACAAGGACACATTACACATAATACATTATTCATGCCATTATAGCCAAGCACCAAGACTCGATATATAATGTATCTCGACCCCGAGCACAAAGCATTGTGATACTCCGGTCAATATCACAATTAATCTTCAAAATAGTATCTCAACATGCCTCAACATCACAACTATCCACACTTGGTAACCCACGGCCGTACCCATTAGTATCGACCCCCAGAGGCCCCGTCGGACCATCCCCGAGTGGGAAACCACTTCCGTGGTAGTACGATTAGTATCGACCCCCAGAGGCCCCGTCGGACCATCCCCGGGTGGAAGAACGACATCACATGCACTCAAGCCCACTTCCGTGGCCGTACCCATTAGTATCGGCCCCCAGAGGCCACACATGCCATCCCCGGGTGGAAGAACGACAACACATCCACACAATAACACAATTCATAGTTTACATAAACACACTCTCAAAGGTCAAATACACAAAATATATTGTCGAGGTACCTTGTTAGAATGGCCAGTTCATACAACACATACTCACGACCAAGTAACGATACAATTAACACTATAATTCAATGATGCAGCTAGTACCAATCACATTGCAACGAGAGAAATTACCTTTCAAACCACGCCGAACGGCACAACCTCCTCATAAAGGAGTTACCACCTTTATCACACAATGTCACATGATCATCAATAAACACATGTTTTCCCACACATACCTCAACGAAGGGTAAACTTTAAATCTACAAACGACATAATCACACAAAACGATACCCTACGAAAGTAAGGGATTCTTATAATCAACACTAATGCACATACTTAGACAAGCACATTTAACAACGAAAACATACGAGTCATCTTTAAGAAAATATTGAAAACATATCGATTCCTTTGAAAGTTAATTATAGACATTCATTCAGCACATATCATTGATTACCAACTATTAAATCCACAAAACACGTAATGTATGGGCAAGATACTTGCCTCGATACCACGAGCAATGGAACACCGAACGGACACGGTCGGGTAGCCCCCGAACTCCCAAGAACGACCAAAAACTCGTCAATTACACGAAAACTACGAAACTAATACCACCACGAATCAATAACGCTAAACGGAAAATGAATCAACCCGAAAACAACAAGAATCCGAGGGTTTCTTCAAGGAAAAACGAGAATCAAGTTCCGGGTGGTAAAAATCGATAAATGAGTTACAAAATCCGAAGATCATGATCAATACAACAAAAACACCAAGAACAATTCATCAACCACGGATTAAATCGAAGAATCACGAAAAAACCCCCAAAAATTACACAACTAGGGTTCTACAGAAGAATTACCTCAATTTGGCAAAGAACAAGGATTCAGTGATGATATAATCGAAAAGGATCTTCCAAAACACCTTCGAAATGATTAGAATCGACCAAGGACTCGAGTTCCCAAGCCTCCCATCGCCAGCCGCCGCAAGAAATAAGAAAAAGGGGTAAAAATGAGGTCTGACCGAAGCCGAGGCCTATATATGCCGATAGTGTTACGGCCGTAATTCGGTCAAAGCCTATAACGTACGCAACGGCCGACTCCTTGCGTACGTAACGAACACCGCTTACGGCCGTACTCGACATGGCCTTACGGCCATAACCGAACTCCCAGGGCCACTACCCGAAATCTGCCGACGCATTACGGTCGTAACCGGCCAATGCCTAGCGGCCGTAACGAAGCCTTACGACCGTAACCTGGCGATCCTTATGGCCGTAAGGATCGACCATGCCTTACAGTCGTAACTCGACCCAGCCAACCCTCCGATTGCCCAGCTAGTGACTCGACGATGTCTCGATCATGCGAACGCACCGACTAAGATTCAAAACGGTAACGATCAGGCTACAAAACTCAACGAACCACAGTGCAAGCAAACGGTTCCAAAGACGCGGACGACAACAACCCGTTCGACCGAAGAAAAAAATTCGACGAAACCGGAACAAAGATCTCGGGTATTACAGTTAAGCCAAATGTTCGTGGACCCAAACAAACATGAATCCCTCCGTGGCCCCGTCGGACCCTCCCGGAGTGAACGTATACACTCTAACACTCATATACATCACTTTGCACATTTAAGAATGTAAGTTCGTAAGAGTTAGTTGCCTTTGAGACATGTCGGAAGGTTTTGAGACGGTAAACAACCACCGTTGAAGGAACTCAGAGATTTCGAACCTAGACGATTCGTAAAACGACTATCAAGAGCAATACGACTGGAATGAAAATTAAAATACGCCCGAAAACCCCGCCTATGATACATGTAGTCCAACAACATAATGCTTAAAGGGTGAATCACAAACAAACCCTTTCGATTCTCAACGATACCAAGAATACACCAATAATCTCGTAGGAAAAACATGCATCGGAAGTAGATAATCCATACTCAACACAATTCCCCCATAACTACAAGCTAACTCGGGGAAATTACGAAAAAAAAAACAAATCCCGAAAAAACTAGGGTTCTAAGAAGGTTACCGCGATTTGGAATGGAGAAGAAGACTAGATGTTGTATAATCCGGACCAATAGATTGAAGATGATGATAGATAACGATATCTAGCCGGGATTTTCACGAATCTCCCGAAGTCTCCAGAAATCACCAAAGGGAGGAGAAGAAGAGAAACAAACGAGAAAAATCCGTACTGAAACGCCGAAGAGATATATAAATCTGTCCGCGTTTACGTACGTAAGTCAGGGAACTTAACGTACGTTAAGCAGCTAACGTACGCTATGCATTACCTGTAACGTACGCAGTGACCTGGCAGAAGCCTCTGCCCGATTCCCTGAAGGCTATAACGTACGCAATAGAAGGTTAGCGTACGTAAGTAGGAATGAACTTAACGTACGCTATATACTATTGATAACGTACGTAAGTCTCATGCAGTGAAGAACTGTTGGGAACCGAATATACTGGAAAAGAGATATCCCAAAATTAAAACATGACAATTGACGAAATCTGAAAACACGCTTACGAAGGGTTCAAGACAACAAACTTAAGCACTACAAGAAAATACGATTCTAACTACCCGAAGGTTCGGCATACGACAACGAAAGTAATTACCCTAAACTTTGGGAAATTACAAAACGGCCCAAAACGTTCGAAAAACACGATACGAGGTCGAACAACCAAACCGAAGCTCACAACACGTCTTCCAATGTTAAACAAACCTATGGGAAACATAAAATAACAATTTCGAACCATGATTATGCCAAACGATTCAAAAGCGGAAAGATTACTAATAAACACGAAATCGAGTAAAATAATTCCGAAACATGATCGGATGTCAAAATACACAGAATTAAACATTCTCAAAACATCAAAACAGTTACAAACGAGTCGCTGAAAACGGAAAATACACCAAAATAGAAATTAGTAAGTATAGAAAAGTACGAATATTACAGTTACTATACAGAAAATTTTGGTATACCGAAAATTTCGGTATGACATATTTTAACATCATTATCGTGCCGAAATATCGGTATGCCGGGATCAAGTCGATATACTGTGATTTCTTTGTTATGTCGAACTTCTAAGGTGTACCGTAAATTTTAAGATATATAGAAAAAAATTCAATTTACTATATAGAATTTGGTATATCGAAAAGTTTCGATATACCGACAATTTCGAGATATATCAAAAATTCATTCTGTTATACCGAAAATATTGATAACAGTACCATACCGTGTCGAAAAAATCGATATACGAAAATTTCGATATTTTTGGTTCTGTACGATATTTTCGATATTTTGACATTTTCGATATTTTTTCCTGTCCTACTATTTATAACAAAATAATACTTTTGAGAAGGCGAACAAAATAAGAGTACTCATGAATTTATTTAAATACTTATCTAAATATTTTAAAATGAAAAAGATATTTTAAGTTATGTTTATTAGAGTTAGGGATTTCACCATAAAAGATTAATCCACTATGCGAAGCAACCTAATGATTATATATTATTGGTCAATGATATAGTAAGTTCTCAATATGGAATATACTTGTAATATGCCCCTCAAGATGATGGCTTGATGGAAGAAACCAATCTTGGAATCTGAATATATGTGCTTATATGGAATTTAGCCTTGATCGATGCTCGTCTGAATGTAATAGGTTCCGAAACCATTTTAAAATGTGGGTTCTATCTCATAACCACTCATAATCTTTATATATTTACGACCATACTCATAGTTTCTTGATGTGTGTTAATGTTTCAACATGTCAACATGTCCTTTTACGTATAGGTGAACTCAATACCTATAATATGGCTTATTTGACTCGAATAGTACGAAGTTAGATTACCTTGAATTGACGGACTCATGTATGGAGGACTTAATTCAGCATGAAAATAGCCTAAACACTATATATTAATTAATTAATAATATCATAACCTTTCAGATATAATATCATAACCTTTCAGATATAGCTTTGATGGTGTTAGAAATATTATGAAATTTTCATTTTAGAAAAAGGGCCAATTACATAAGTACTCTTATTGTTTGGTTCAATTACATATTAGTACCTACAGTTTGAACAATTATATTCACACCTAAACCTCACATCCAGTGTTGACTTTTGGACGAATATGTAATTATTCAAACAACTTACTAACATGAATGTTTGTTTGAATAATTATATCCACACCCCAATCTCACGCCCGATATTAAGTTGTGGACGAATTTATAATTATTCAAACTATGAGTACTAATTTAATCCGAAGCATTTAGTGGAGATGGAATACATAAATATCTCATAAGAAAATGTTGCAGACAACTAAAAACGGATGTAGAGTTTTATAAAAATTGAAATATATAATATAAAGGATTGTGGTATTTTTTGGGTAGTCTCCACACCGAAAAATATTATTGTACCCCTCCCATTCCCCTTCTTTCCTCTTGTGTTCAATTTAATAAAACTTAATAATAATATCCAAACATGTTCAACATCAATAAATTTTAAAAGAACACTCCTGAAATAATTAAATTAGATTAAAGGTACAATTAAGTTTCAAAAAAAAAAATCTATAGGAATCTCCGAAGGACCTCAAACCGACCAGCTTTTCCGGCAGGGCCGTCGGTCGTCGGAAGACCTCCGGTGGCCGCCCATTTTCTTTCTTACGCCAGGCTGCCGGCGGTCGCGGACCTCCTACGACCAGCCAGTTTTTTTTTTTGTACGTCTGGCCGTCGGTCGGCTTTCTGGTGGGCCACTGCTCAGTCGGTCGACCTCACGCGATCGATCATTTTTCTTTACGTCACGCCAGGCCGCCGACTTGCTTTCATTCGGTGGCTGGCTAATTTTTTTACGGCCAGGCCCCCGGCCTACTTTCCGGCGGTACTTAATTTTTTTTTTGACGGTAGGTTAGTCGGCTGTCGATAAAAGGTTGAGAATCAACATATTTTTTTTCGAACAAATAATCTGATAATTTAATTATTTTAATTCAATTATATCACCGCTACCGTATCATTATCACTAGGGTTGTAAACGAACCTGAAAGCTCGATCCGGTTCGAGATATTCGGCTCGGAAAAGCTCGATTCGAGGCTCTATTCGGCCCATAGCCAAACCCTAATATTTGGGGTTCGCAAACCGGACCAAACGGTTCGGCTTGGCTCGGTTACTGTAGCAGAGACCCATTAAAAATAACTCTCCCAGCCCAACTAATTCTATCAGTCCATTTAAGCAAAAACACAGCCCTGGTCCAATTGTGGATGCTTTATGCAATATTTTTGCTTCATGCCTTAAATATGATGTAAACTTATGTTGAAAATCTGATAAAGATACAAATTTATCATCATTTATCTCATTTTTTCATTTCTCAACAACTCTCATCCATTTAATTCAGTCACTCGTAATAAATTAAAACGTTTAGTCAAACGGTTCGGCTCGATTCGCAAAAGTTCGGCTCGATTCGAGGTGTTCAAACGTATACCCAAATGTTAAATTCTAATATTCGACACTTTCAAACGTGTTCGAACTTAAGGTTCGATATTTTCAAACGTATACTCAAACGTACCATAATTCGGTATAATTCGATCAGTATACGGCCCTAATTTATCACACATATAATCTCCGATATATAATAAATAAAAGGACATATCAATCATCATTGTGTTTTTGCAGTGCAATCGTCCATGTATTGCCAAGCTGAAACTGAAAATCCAGTTCGGTATCAATGTTCAAGAATCTAAACTACAAACAAAAAGAAACAAATAATTTCCTAAAAAGTACTAATTGATCACTATGGACGGTGGCCCTATATATATATATATATATATATATATATATATATATATATATACACTTATCATCATATTTTGCTTCCTGCAATATCCAATCATGTAAATTGGCCTCTTCTGTCCACTCCCTCTCTCTCTCTCTCTCTCTCTATATATATATATATATATATATAGTGAGAATCAATTTTTTAATACCAAACCATAAAATTGATAAGTTATATATCTTCATTCATAAGAGTGTAAGTTATTGATACCATTTTGCTTAAAAAGACTAAAATGTCCTCAAAAAAGGTGTTGATGTTGACTTTCCTTTTTTTACCTTTTAGTGATAGATTTAAGGGTATTAATGTCTTTTGGTATCAAAAACTTATACTCTTATGAATGAGGATATATAACTTGTTACTTTTATGGTTTGGTATTATAAAAGATAGAACCCATATATATATATATATATATATATATATTATTGTAAAATTAAATATCATAGGATCGATCTACATTCCGAGTAGATATCGTGGTATATTCACTTTCTCTAAATCATTCTCGATAAGTGAGAAATAATGAATTAAAGTTTGTCACTTAATTGTGAATAAATGAGGGATGACTGTTCCACATTGAATAATAAACTATCATTATTCAAGTATATAAGGAGTTACCATTATTCATGTAATAATTAATGACACATGTGTACGGGTTTAAAGCCCACACACGCGCGCGCCGCCGCCGCTGCCCGCCTCGCCTCGGCCGCGACCACGTGTCGCGTGCCGTGGACCTTGGGCCTTGGTCCTTGATCTTGATCTTGGATTTGGACTTCGACTTGGATCTTGGCAATTGGTCTTTGACCTGTTCTTTGGGCCTGGTCGTGGGCTTGGCCTTGGGCTAGACCTTGGCTTGCCTAAAGAATTTTTGGACTAGCTCAACAATGTAGTTGGGCTCGAATGCGCACATAAGGATGTCTTGGGCTAGGCCTTGGACTAGAACTTGGCTTGCCTAAAGAATTTTGGACTAACTCAACAATGTAGTTGGGCTCGTATGTGCACATAAGGATGTCCAAGTACATCCCTCAAGCGGTTAAGGAGCTGAATACAGTCTAGGTGCATCCCGATTGTTCAAATTCAGCCAAAAACGGGTTGTAACCTCCCAGGTGTAATGAGGAGGACTAAATGGGCGATTTGGAATCTGTAACCTCTGCCCATTTAAATTTCGAAACTCCTGAGCATAATGCAGCATAAATGCCTGTATTATGACAGCCATTAGTGGCCGTGTTAATTCCCTGCAGAGTGAGATGGCCTATAAATAAGCATGCATCTCATTTGCAGCGGACACACGAAAAATCGAAAAGTTTTCTGCATACTCTGCATTTTCGCATTTCATAAGTCAGTCCAGTTCTCAACTCGTTCAAGTTCATCGGAGCTCGTGGGTTTGTGGTACTACTACCTTCGAGACAAAGCCGTTTTATCTTTAGGGACGATACGCCTAAAACGAGAGTACTACCGGGGCTAGACTAAGCAAAATAGGCCCAGGCCCGCGGGCCGGGCCAGCCCGCCCGTTTTTGGGCGGGCATTGGGCTGCATATTAATAGCCCAAAAAAAACCGGGCCTTTTTGGCCCGGCCCATATTTGGCCCGCCCGTAGAGGCCGGCCATGGCGGCCCACTTGATTTTTTTTTTTTTTTGTAATTTATGTTATGTGTAATTATAATATTTAATTTTTTTCCTTGTTTGTTAGATTATAATACATCTATATGTTAATTATTGATGTAATTTTATTTTTTTTGGGACTTTGTGATTACTTTGTAGTATCTCATATCAATAATAATATTATTTTATGATTTTATAAGAAATTAGTAGTGATAAATGATATGATGATGAAATAAAAATATTTGTATATTTGTCTTTTGATTATGGTTGTGTAGTAAATAATGTAATTATCAAATAAAAATAATTGTATATTTATTTATCTGATTGTGATAGTATAGTAAATAATATAATAATTAAGGATCGAAAAATATTTGTATATTTATTTGAATTAATATTTCAAAAAAAAAGTCGAGGCTCATGGTAGTAGAGGCACCGAGGCGGCTATGGGCCTAATAATTTTGGCCCAGTAAAAATCGGGCCTTTTTGGCCCGGCCCAAAAAAGGCCCGTCCGTTTTATGCCCGACCCGTTTGGGCCGGGCCCGCCCGTTTGCCAGGTCTAACCGGGGCGTATCTCGTCTTGTGGATAGAGGGTTTCTCGACTCGGCTATAACTTACGATTTTCTGTCCTTTTAATTTATTTATTTTTGATTCAGTTTCAAAACCTGTAATTCCTATTTTCTTGTATTTTTGTTTTGTCTCGAGTTGTAATCCAGTTTCAAGTTGTATTCCCATTTTTTCGAGTTGTAATTTAATTTCGCCTAGCAAGTTCTACGAAGAAGTTTCCAACAAGCGCAAGACGAGATACCGATACTTGCTAAATCCTACAACTGGAAATGACGACTGCTGCATCTACTGATTCGAATACCATCGCTGCCACTGCCTCCGCAACCGCCACCTCGACCATGGCGAACTCCTTTGCTGAACTATGTCAATTCTGATGAGCTCAACCACCTCATCAACAACTCCATGAGTGTTTTCGAACCCCTTTCTGACTACCGATGGATCCACCTCGAGTGGCACCGCTGGTTCCACTTTTAGTGGTACCGTAGGATCCATGTTAGGATCTAGTGTTGGAGCCTATGGGTTCAATACGAGTGGTTCCTTTTTTAGAACAATCTCAGGGCCTAGGATGATGCCTACCGCCGAGAAGCCGCCAAAGTTTGGTGGAGCCGACTTTAAAAGGTGGCAACAAAAGATGTTGTTCTATTTGACAACTCTGGGCTTTGCAAACTTCCTTAAGGAAGATGTGCCACCGGCGCCAAGTGCTCAAGAGACTAGTTTCACAGTCCGAGCTGCCTATGACAACTGGCACAATGGAGATTATCTTTGTAAAAACTTTATTCTGGATTCTTTAGAAGATAGTTTGTACAATGTATACTCTGTTGTAAACACATCAAAAGAGATGTGGGATGCACTTGAAAAGAAGTACCGTAGTGATGATGCAGGTACAAAGAAATTTGTAGTCGCCAAGTATTTAGACTACAAGATGATTGACTCAAGACCAATCATGGAACAAGTGCAAGCGTTCCAACTCATCATTCATGATGTCAATGCCGAGGGAATGGTCCTGCCGGACGCTTTTACGGTTACAACTGTGATCGAGAAGTTGTCCCCCAGTAGAAAAGACTTCAAGAGCTACCTCAAGCACAAGCGAAAGGAGATGACTGTTGAAGACTTGATTGTGAAATTGCACATCGAGCCTGACGTGCGCAAGAATAATCATAAACCAAAAGGCCTGATCGATGCTAAGGCCAATTTTTTGGAACAAAAACAAAGGGAAGCAACCTGTCAAGAAGTTTGATGGTGATTGCTTCAACTGTGGCAAACATGGGCATGCGGCAAAAGACTGCCGCAAGCCGAAGGCCAACAAGAAGAAGAAACATGTTGTCAACATTGCCGAGATTAACGGCGAATGGAAAGAGGATGACCTTGCTGTTGTGGTCACCGAGGAAGTCAACCACGTTGAGAACCAAGGTGGTTGGTACGTCGACACCGGTGCGATTGCACACGTTGGTGCCGATAGAAGCCAGTTTAAGAACTATCAAGCTGTTGAGGGGAGAAAGCTCAACATAGGGAATCCAGCTTCATCTGAGATTATCGGAGTTGGAGAAGTGGACCTCAAACTTACGTCCGGACAGACACCCACTTTGAAGAATGTGCTTCATGTTCCGGATATGAGAAAGAACTTGATCTCGGGCTCTATACTAGTTAAAAAGGGGTTTAAACTAGTGTGAGTCAGATAGAATATACATAAAAAAGTTTGATAGGTTTCTTGGTAAGGGTTACCTCATGAAGGGACTCTTTAAACTTAATGCTTTGCCTATGCGCCATGTAACCAAGTCTGCTAATGCTAATGAAAATGCTACTGCTTCCTCTTGTTTGACTGAGTGTTCTGGTTTATGGCATTGTAGATTAGGTCATGTGAATCTAAATGCTATAAAAAGATTAGTAAACTTAGATTTACTGAAATTAAATGAAGTCAATACTCAAAAAAAAATATGAGATTTGAGTTGAAGCAAAATGACGAAACTTCCATTTCATTCGGTAAAACAGAACACAAAACCCCTTGAATTAATTCACACAGACGTGTGTGATTTAAAGTTTGTGCAAACTAGAGATGGTAAGAAGTACTTTATCACTTTTATCGATGACTACACAAGATATTGTTATCTTTATCTTTTGAGAAGTAAAGACGAGGCTATTGAAGCTTTTAAGAACTTCAAGAATGAAGCCGATAATCAATTAGGCTGTCGTATTAAGATAGTTAAAGGTGGCGAATATGTAGCTCCATTTGAGGAATTATGCAACAAGAGTGGTATAATTCATCAAACAACAGCTCTATATGCACCACAATCTAATGGCATTGCTGAACGTAAGAATCGAATACTTAAAGATATGATGAATGCCTTATTGATTAGTTCAGGGTTGCCCCAGAACATGTGGGGGGAAGCTGTCTTGACAGCCAACTACATATTGAACAAGATTCCGCACAAAGGTAAGGATGTTACTCCTTATGAGTTGTGGAAAGGTAGAAAACCTTCATACAAATATGGAAGATGTAGATCCAAAGTCACGTAAGCATTCGAGATCTAATCTGGAAGATGTAGAACCAAGATGTGGTAGTATGGGTTAGGACACCAAAGACATTTGGACCTGAATACATAGCATTCATGTGGGATGAAGAACCAACATCGATCAAAGTAGATTATGCCAGACCAGACGGGTTGCTCTGGAAAGAAGCTGTTCAGAGTGAAATTGACTCAATTTTACAAAACCAAACTTGGGTTTTGATTGATTTACCTAAAGGTTGTAAGCCCTTAGGATGCAAATAGATCCTTAAAAGAAAGTACAAGGCTGATGGGTCAATTGCTAAGTATAAAGCTCGTTTAGTAGTCAAAGGTTTCAAGCAGAAGGAAGGGTGCAATTTTTTCGATACCTATTCACATGTAACGAGAATTACATCTATTCGAGTGATTCTCGCGATTGCTGCTTTACACGATCTTGATATTCATCAAATGGATGTTAAGACTGCTTTTCTGAATTGTGATCTGGATGAAGAGATCTATATGGAACAACCTGAAGAGTTTGTAGTACCTGGACAAGAGAAAAAGGTATGCAAACTAGTTAAGTCTCTATATGGATTGAAACAAGCTCCACTACAGTGGCACTTGAAATTTGATAATGTAATGTTGTTATCAAATGGTTTTAAAATAAATGAGTGTGATAAATGTGTTTATATTAAGAACACTAATAACGGCTATGTTATTATGTGTCTTTATATAGATGACATGTTAATCATGGGTAACAATATACAAGTGATTAACGATACTAAGAATATGTTAAAAAGAAATTTTGACATGAAAGACATGGGGCTATCCGATGTGATTCTTGGAATGAAAATTTTGAGAAAATCTGATGGAATCATCTTGACACAATCTCACTATGCTGAGAAAGTTCTCAAGAAGTTTAATGCTTATGATAGATTACTGGCTAAGACTCCACTAGAGTTAAATGTTCACTTGAGCAAAAATCGTGGGGAGCCTGTTGCACAAGAAGAATATGCACGAGTCATTGGGTGTTTAATGTATCTTACAAATTGCACTCGACCCGATTTATCTTGCGCTGTGAACAAATTGAGTCGTTATACGAGCAATCCAAGCAAAGAGCATTGGAAAGCTCTCATTAGAGTTTTGAGGTACCTAAAGTATACTAAAAACCTTGGGCTACACTATTCGAGATACCCCCTCGGTACTTGAAGGGTACTGTGATGCGAATTGGATATCCGATACGAAAAGTTCATTTTCTACAAGTGGTAGTGTTTACCATTGGGGGTGGAACTGTCTCGTGGAAGTCCGCATAACAAATGTGTATAGCCCGATCCACTATGGAATCGGAATTCATAGCTTTGGACAAAGCTGGTGAAGAAGCCGAGTGGATCAGAAACTTTCTAGAAGATATTCCATGTTGGTCAAAGCCAGTGCCTGCAGTGATTATTCACTGTGATAGCCAAGCTGCTATTGGTAGGGCGATAAGTAACGTGTATAATGGAAAGTCTCGATATATTCGACGACACCATAATACCGTGAGACATTTGATCAAATATGGGATTATCTCTATTGACTATGTGAGGTCATTAGATAATCTAGACGATCCGCTAACCAAAAGGTTAAACCGTGATCAAATGAATGAATTGCTAGAGGGAATGGGTTTAAAATCCACAAATTGAGAATTATCATAGTGGTAACCCAACTAAAATGACTGGAGATCCCAAAAACTTGGTCATGGGAGAACTAAGCTATGAGAGTTCGTGTGAAACACTCATATAAGTTTATTCCCTATAGAGCAATTGAGTGTTGAAAACTTGCCTAGTCGTGAGGTTAAGTCAATGACTTTTAATGACCTAAAGACCTCAAGGAGGTTGATGGCAAGATACTCGGTAAAGAATCACCTATATACGTGAGAAGTGAGGGCCGCTTCATGAAATACACTTATGAATCCAAAGGGGTGTCCAAGGCCCGCAAAGGACACAAAACGTGAGAACGAATGAGGTTGAGGTGTTCAAGTATTAGCACCATTGTCTCGGTGCACGCTGTGGGGGAATAGTTCAAAGCATCATGCCACTAATACGCCTATGTACCCGATGATGTTAATTATGGAAGGTTCAAAGCCACGAACAACCTATCCTTATACTTTAACGCCTCTTGAAGACTGAGCTAGTGTCTGTACATTACATTTGGGCTATTTTCACTCATGTGGGGGATTGTTGGAATCGTTAATGATTTTAATTTTGTTTTGTAAAATTAAATATCATAGGATCGATCTACATTCCGAGTAGATGATCGTGGTATATTCACTTTCTCTAAACCGATTCCCGGTGTGTGAGAAATAGTGAATTAAAGTTTGTCACTTAATTGTGAATAAATGAGGGATGGCTATCCCACATTGAATAATGAGCTATCATTATTCAAGTATATAAGGAGTTACCATTATTCATATAATAATTATTGACACATGTGTATGGGCTTAAAGCCCACACGCACGGGCCACGGCTGCCGCCCGCCTGCCTCGCCTTACCTCGACCTCGACCGTGTGCCGCGAGCCGTGTGCCGTGGACCGTGGACCTTTAACCTTGGACCTTGGACCTTGATCTTGATCTTGTACTTGGATCTTGGCAATTGGTATTTGGGTAGTCTTTGGGCCTGATCGTGGGCTTGGCCTTGGGCTAGGCCTTGGCTTGCCTAAAGAATTTTTGGACTAGCTCAATAATGTAGTTGGGCTCGTATGTGCATATAAGGATGTCCAGATCACCACATCATTTTTTCTCCATAATTCAACTGGGTGAATCCTTCATCCAAATAGACCAGTTTGCAAACTCAGATGAAAACTTAAACTTCATCAACATTAGGAATCAGCAAAGATGTATTCAATTCATTCTATACATAGATTGTTCAATAGTCGGAAAGTCTAATCGGACTTGAAGCGGTCCAGCACCAGCATAGGACTTCCGAATGTGACTGCGGGAACAAGAAAACTATAGCTCGACTTGTCAGAAAAATCAAGAACTGGATAAACCAGAAGCCCTAGTCACCGTCAAACTATTTTCTCCAGACGAGAACTACGACCGTTGCATCGATGACCACCATAACTGTCGTCTTTGGCTGCGCAATCAGATCAGAATCGGCCATGGGAAAACAGACTAGCCAATTTCTCCATCGTCGGAATCGAGATACCACCCGCTCGTGTCCTCCGTCCATCCATGCTTGCTCGAATCTATTGGTGTTGCTGTCCTGTCGCCACCGCCGTCGACCGCCTGCTACAACCGAGCATCTTGGCCTCCTCCCCTCGTCGTTGATTTTGCCGCCGTTAGTGGTCATTCAGTGATTTCATGTGTGTGGTACAAATGTGTGTGTGTGTGAGTGTGTTACTAAGAGGAAGAAAAAGAAAGAGGAGGGATGTAGAGAAAGAGATGTTGACCGATTAAGATGAGATAGAGTCAGAAAAGAGGGTGAGGGGGGCAGACGGCGGATGAGGGAATGAGAGAGAGTACTGATCGGTACTATTAAAGAAAAGGGGATTATTACCGATATGAAAGTTGGGTTGTAAAATTAATTTGGGCCTAGAGTATTTGGTTTGGGTCATATTAAATTTGAGTCTATATTTGATTTGCTGAAATTAGACTCAATTAAATTGTGTTAAATTATAAATGGAGATACTTATTAAGTAGAGTTTTAAAGTGGAAGAAGTTTAGGCAATTATATTTTGAGTTGGAATTTTGATTGGTTGGTTGGCCCGTTGATCTTGGACCGACATATGAATTTCCTACAAATTCAACTACCCTTCGATTTTGATCCGAATCAAGGTATGATGTAATTAAATTATTATCTAGTGATGAGTAATCAAGTTATTGGAATCAAATAAATTAATGATAGTATTTTGATTAATTAATCGTGTATTAGGATATGATTATTGAACGTACTTTGGGGAACATTGAGTGCGTGAGCTATCCAGCGATTGGAAATTTCATTTATTGGACCTAAGGTTGTTCGTTTGATTAATTTGTGTTGTTTTCGATCGTGGTTCATTCGTTCATGGAGGGCGTTTTGATCGTGCAGAAGTATCTTACGTCTTCGGTATTGAGGCAAGTAAATTCTTGCCTGATGATAATATATCTTATATATGTTGTATATGTTTATGTTCATTTATGCTTGATGAATTTCGATTCATAGTGATATTATTGATCTTGTCGATCATCCATTAAGGAACATTGGTTTCGAGTCTTATTTAACCCTCGTTCCGTTTCGGTGAATTGATTTGATCTTCATTGGATTCGTATTTCCTTCGTTGAGTCATTTGGCCCCTTGTTGGGAATTGTTAAGTCATTATTAAATTTCGATGTCACTTTTGTTATCTCGTGGCATTCCAGGTCATATTGGCGTGCCGGTTGGTATGTGTAGGATTTTCATGTTGGGCACTTATAAAGTCGTGTGTTGGTAGTTGACCTCACATTGGACTGTGCACACGAGATGGTTACTTCGTGAGACTGATTAGGTACAATACCACACGTGTATTCGATCGATACCCGTTGGTGGCTTGTGCACGAACACATTTCCATCTCGGCTGTAGTGTGGCACCATCCTTTGAGCCGTAACTGTTAGTTGATTCATACAACATGTTTAATTGCGTATGTTCTCAATGAGATTGGGTTATAATCTGTCCGATTCACATTTGATCGCATGTATTCAGCGATTTGAGATTATGATCGAACTTATGGTTTATACAGCATGTGTGATTGCGTATATTCTGGTTTTGGATGATGATTTGCTAATTCATATAGCATGTGTGATTATGTATGTTCGACATATTGAGATTTATTATCTTGTGTAACTGACCCTGTGGTTTTGGGCAAAATATGTTGTTTTATCATATTTTAGGTCGCGGGAAGGCTAAGACACGGGAAAGACAAGGTGACGACGAAGAGTCTTAAGGATACTAGTCAAGGGCCCGAGTCTTCTTGTTTTCGGATGTATTTCTTTTCAGTTTTGCTGTATTGTTATCCTCATGTATTTGTATTGTATCGATATATCTATCTTCACATAGATTACACTTGTATTATATTCATCCTGGTCTGTTTTGGCGTATGTTAGTCATAATCTCTATAAACTCCTCATCGGAGTATTTGGTAAACATAATGTGGTTCGGTACTACAATTATGTTATGTCAATTATTGTACTGTGTTTCGCCTGGTGGGTCCCATTTGAGGATTCACAGCACTGTAATAACCGCCAGGTTTGGGGTGTTACAGAAGATGATATCAGAGCGTGTGTTTTTAATACTACGCATCCGAGTCCTTTGTCCTTGTAAAGTCATTAATGATCAGACTATTATCAAGAGATTTTCGCGTCACGTGTGACCTGTGCCAGTGCCGAGCCCCACCTACGAAGTACGGTACGCGAGTTGTGCCATAATTTAATTATTGGCAATATGAATTGATGGTTTGTTGATCCTTCTGTTGATCTGTTGGAGTTTATCATGATATTGATATTCTCGATTGATTTGTTGGAGTTTATCATAGTATTGATATTCTCAATTGATTTTGTTGGAGTTTATCGTAGTATTTATTAATATTCTCGATTGATCTTGTTGGAGTTTATCATGGTATTGATATTCTCGGGTGACTTTGCTGGAGTTATCATGATATTGATATTCTCAATTGACTTTGTTAGAGTTATCATAGTGATGCTATTCTCGATTGATTTTATTGGAGGTTATCATTTTGTTAATATTCTCGGATTTTATTTCTGAAGTTTATCATTTTATTGATATTCTCGTATTTTATTGTAGTTTATCATTTTATTGATGTTATCAGATTTTATTTTTGGAATTTATCATTTTTTGGTATTTTTGGATTTTATTAGAATTTATCTTTTGATATTCTCGGATCTTGTTATTATTTATCGTTTTATTGATAGTCTCCTTATTAAACTTTTGACTTTATATTCGTTCCGACTTTGTGTTGAGATACAAGACACTAAATTGGTGTTGAGAATTCGGAATCACATTGAATGATAATGATAGAAATATTGTGGAAACAAACTGCAATTGAGATACAAGCCTGTAATTTTAGATTCACGAGTAAACCTCACAGAGAGAGTGCTAGTTCCAAAGCACGTTTTCGACTCGTGCTAGCATCAGTGCATATGATGTGAATAGTAGTTGGATCGGGCTTAGGTATATATGCGAGGAATTTATCGATCAATTCCTCAGGTGTTATTGCACAAAGAAGGAGTCTTCGTGACAGTGGAGATGTAAAACCTTTTTCCACTAGAGAATCCAAAAAAGCGAGGAGGCCATCGAAGAATCCGTCGACGTTGAGTATCCTCACCGGTTTTTGGTGGATGTTCATCTGTGCCCACGATAGCATCTGGAATAGATCCTCCAGCGTATCGAAACCTCCTGGAAGGATAACGAACGCATCATCATTATCACCCATGCTAATAATTCGATCATGCATGGATAACACTCTAAGATCATTCCCATAAGTCGGGCCAACAAGTGGTGAATCTGCCAAGGGTTTCAATATTACCCCTAAGATTTTTGCATCGCCCATCGAAACAGAGGCTGCCACACGACCCTTTAAACCTGTATTTCCTCCTCCGTATATGTAACACCCCAAACTAGGCAGATATTACAGTGCCGTGGACCCCCGACTGGGACCCACCAGGCGAATGAAAACAAATGAATTAAATAATATAATTGTAGTACCGAACCACATTATATCATCAATTACTCTGACGAGGAGTTTCATTACAACACACCCAAGATAAATACCGAATACATGTATATTTTATATGAAGATAAAATACACAACACTGAATGAAATGGAGTATCGAAATAGAAATCTGCAGCGGAAAATAAATGACGACAACATGAATGACTGAAAGGATTGGGGGCCCCTACTAGTATCACTGGGACTCCTCGCCGTCAACGTTCTATTCCCGTGCTTTTGCCTTGCCATGACCTGAAAACAAAATCCCCCAACGGGTTCAGTTAAACAGAACAACAATCCTCAAAAGTTGAATATACACTAGGGCTGAGAATCGGGACATCCCGAGGTCCCGGTCCCGAGTCCCGAATGTCCCGGTCCCGAAATGGACCAATTTGGTGGTCCCGGTCCCGATCGGGACTTCGGGAGTCCCGATTCCCGAATTGGGATAAATTTAAGTCCCGGTCCCGGTCCCGATCCCGAGGATAATTTTTTGAAATGTCCCGAATGTCCCGAAATGTCCCGAAATATCCCGAAATGTCCCGAAATATCCCGAAATGTCCCGAAATTAAAATTTGCAATCGGGACTTCGGATAGTCCCGATCGGGATTTCGGGACTCCCGAGTCCCGAAATTACCAACGTTTAAGGTCCCGGTCCCGGTCCCGGTCCCGAAAAATTCGGGACTCGGGGTCCCGTTTCCCGTCGGGACTCGGGACGGGACCGGGACTCGGGATTTCCCGACGGGAAATTCTCAGCCCTAATATACACAATCATGATATATCCCAATTATGAAATATCCTTTAGTTATGAATTTAAGCTGAAGAGGAGCATCATAGTACGCTCGTAGTGTTCTGTGCAAGTGTACAAGATGAGTGCCCGGACACACCAGTCCTTGTACCTAATTAGTCTCACGGAGGTAAACGTTACCGTGTGCACAGTCCAATGTATCGGTGAACCCAATACATTCCACACATCTGCACCCGGCCATGCAATATGAACCCAGAAGGTCATATGAACGAGAATGACCATAATGAATATCAATGAATAATAATCCGACAAAGTCAAGAATGACTCACCGAGATGAAAATAATAGTGAAGTGAATGATAGCTCAATGAAATGATTGGAATCGTCGTTCCTCGTGAATGAAGTGATTATTCGACAATTACATGTCCCAATACGGTTAATACAATTATGAATGAGTTATGATTATGAATGAACAACAACAAAAGGAATGAATATCCTTTTAACCGAGTAAGAATTAACTTACACAACACCGATGAAGAATGTCCTTCCACGAACAAATGTCCTAAATGAGATGTCGGTCGCTCGAACAACCTTGGATAACACAATTACCAACAAATCCGTTCAACATACGAATCAAGCACGAGTATAACTAACTCAAACATCGATACGACTAAACCAAACTCATTGGGGCATTATATCAAACACGTTGTGGCCAATCTTCGATTGTTTACAACAAATCCTTAACTATACCAATATCAAATCCCCCAAAAGTGATCCAAACCAACAAAACGTCTTCAATACAATCAATAATCCAATATGAATATCCAAATTCTTGATTACAACAACAATTAATCGAAAACCCCCAATTCCAACTCAATATTCAAAGTGTTCTTGAATAACCCTTCAATAATCCAATGAATAATCATACACATCCATAATCATGCGTACATCTCTTCATACAACATGATTATAACGTCCAAAACATCATATCTCAACACAAAATCGAAATCCAAGATGTTTGAAGAATTTTACCTTTGAAGATCCAAACACTTTGATCCGAAGAAAACGCGTTAGATTGACTATCCAAGCTTCCCAAACAAATGAAGATGATGAAAACCGAACACCAAGTGATTGATGATGAAAAATATCTCCCTCAAACCCTCTCTCTCGGATACAAGGTGAAGAAATGAGAAAATGAACTCAAAGTCCCGTCCAAGACCTATATAAACTGCCGAACGTTATGGCCGTAACTCGGCCTACTTACGGCCGTAACATCCCAAGTCAACGGCCTTACGGCCGTAACCAACCATCTCGTACATCCGTAACTCGGCTTTGTCCAGAATTTGTCGACAGTCATACGACCGTAGCCGCACCTGTCTTACGGGCGTAACTCGCTCTCGTCCAAAATACCTGCCGACAGCCATACGGCCGTACCCGCACGCCTTACGGGCGTAAGAAGCCTTCGCCAAAACTGCCTAGACACCCTGCCTGCATCGTACGGCCGTAATCGTCCAAGCCTTACGGCCGTACTAGCCTCATCTTACGGCCGCATGCCGCAACCCTTACGGCTGCAAGTCCCATTCGTCTGAACTGGCCTGAAATCAACGAATGCCTGTTACGGCCGTATCCGACAATCCTTACGGCCGTAACTCACCTTCGTCCAAAACCACCTTGAGCCAACTACTGCAGGTTACAGCCGTAATGCCTGAATAGTTACGGCCGTAACTCGCTGCTGGAAGTGACAAAATTCCGACAACTCCGTCTACTCATTACAAACGGTGAATGATCCGACGTACAATACTTGTATGATTGTAAATAAGTCCCATAACACGTGATAGATGATACTTCCAACACAAGACTATATTCACAATGATTATGATAATACTCTCGTCTCGACTCACGGTTTCAAAAATGCCAATGATGAATATAAATGAATGAGTCATGAATGATGAGTGATTATAATGAGTGAGAAATTACTGAGTGACCATTACTGATTGATAATTACTGAATGATAATGAATGAATTACAACCGGGTATTACATACTCCCCCTCTTAAAAAGAGTTTCATCCCCGAAACTAAGGGCCAAACAACTCGGGATAAATCCCCCGCATATTGTCCTCGGTTTCCCAAGTAGCCTCTTCGGCTCCGTGTCTAGACTACTGAATCTTGACTAAAGGAATCATCTTGTTCCTTAACTGTTTGATTCGCCACTCTAAAACTCGTATAGGACGCTCCTCATATGAATGATCATCCGCGATCTCGATTTCGTCGAATTGAAGTATGTGACTCGAGTCGGCAACATACCTCCGTAACTGAGAGACGTCAAACACATTATGAATTCGGCTCAACGCCGGAGGTAAAGCCAATCGATAAGCCAGACTGCCTATTCGATCCAAAATCTCCAACGGTCCGATGAATCTTGGACTCAACTTCCCCCGTCTTCCGAATCGGAAAATACCTCGACTCGGGGATACCTTGACCAATATGTGGTCACCTGTCTCGAACTCTAGTAGTCGACGACAATTATCTGCATATAATTTCTGTCGACTCTGAGCGATCAACAAACGACTCCTGATCAAAGCTACCTTGTCACGAGCGGCTCTAAGCATATCGGGCTCGGTGCCGATTGATTCTGATAAGTCATCCCAACACAAAGGAGATCGACAACGACGACCGTACAAGGCCTCGTAAAGTGCCATCTTAATCGAAGCATGCCAACTATTATTGTACGTGAACTCAATCAACGGTAGTTGGGCTTCCCAATTATCATTCCAATCGAGAACACATGCCCTCTACATGTCCTCCAAAGTCTGAATAGTCCTCTCAGATTGTCCGTCGGACTGAGGATGAAAAGTTGTGCTGAGATTAAGCTGAGTTCCCATAGCACGATGAACTGATTTCCAAAAGTGTGACACGAAACGTCCGTCACAATCGGAAACAATACTCTTAGGAATATCATGCAATCTCACTATCTCTTTGATGAATAACTGGGCAAGTCTCTCGGGACCCCACGTATCCTTAATCTCAAGGAAATAAGCCGATTTAGTTAAGTGGTCCACAGTCACCCAGATTGTATCCATGCCACGATGACTCGTCGGCAAACTCGTGATGAAGTCCATAGAAATATCTTCCCACTTCCACTCTGGAATAGGGAGCGGTTTCAGCATACCAGCCGATCGCTGATGTTCTATCTTGACTTGCTGACAGGTCAAACATCTCGAAACAAATTCCGCGACTTCTCGATTCATATTACTCCACCAGTAATTTTGTTTCAAGTCTTTGTACATCTTGCTAGACCCCGGATGAATGGAGTAAGGGGTAGCATGAGCTTCTCTCAAAATCGAGTTTTTCAACTCGTCATTTGCCGTTCTTGAATCGCAATAGTCCATCCTCGTGGACCACAAATCCAGGGGCTTTCCCCTGAGCCACATCCTCACGGATGCGCAACAATGATGGGTCTGAACCCTGATTCGCTCTGATTGCCTCCTCAAGTGGCGATGAAATCTCTAACATGCAAAGTTGCCCTTGCACTCGCTGAAGCCATACCTCAATCTCGGGTCTTAGAAATTCCTGCTGAAGCTCCTTCTGAACTGTCAAATGAGCAAGCATTTGCTCCTGAACTGACTTACGACTCAAGGCATCGGCAACCACGTTTGCCTTACCCGGGTGGTATAGGATCTCAATATCATAATCTTTGATTAGTTCCAACCACCGCCTCTATCGCGTATTTAACTCCTTCTGAGTAAATATATACTTCAAACTCTTATGATCGGTGAATATCTGACAGGTGACGCCATAAAGGTAATGACGCCAAATCTTCAACGCGAAAACCACGGCTGCTAGCTCCAGGTCGTGGGTCGGATAATTAACCTCGTAAGGTCTCAATTGCTGTGAAGTAGGGGTGGCATTTCGGAACCGAAAATCCAAAACCGAATCGAAAAAACCCGAAAAAATAACCGAAAAACCGAAACCGAATAAGACCGAACCGAAAAACAAAAAAACAGAACCGAACCGAACTAATTTGGTTCGGTTCTCGGTTCGGGGTAGAGCGGAACCGAACCGGACCGAAATGGACCGAAGTTAAATTTCAACATACTAAAATGACCTTGTTTTTGTGATTTTGGTGTGTTTCGAGTTTTAGTATAATGCGTTTTCCTTTTGTAAGATCCTCATGGTTCCAAGAAGGACCGATAATATGCTCATGAATTTGTGATTCAATTAATTTAGGTTGAGAGAATGAGCTACTGTGATTTACGATTGTTATATATTTTGAGATATTTGGAAATTGCTATGCAACTCTAGCTTTTATCTTGAATATATATATATATATATATATAACTCTTGTTGGCTTGTTGTTATATATAACTTATTCTATTGCATATAATATTTGAATTTATATTGTGAAGAACCGAAAAAACATCAAACCAAATTGAAACCGAACCGAATATTTATAAAATCGAACTTAACCGAACCGAACTTTAAAAAGAACCGAACCAAATGGAAACCGAATATTTGGTCCGACTCTCGGTTTCGGTCAAAAACCGAACCGAATGGAACCGAGTCCACCCCTACTGTGAAGCATAGGCAATAACCTTCTCATTCTGCATTAATACACATCCGAGATCGTGTCCGGACGCGTCACTATAAACCACGAATCCCTA
Organism: Orobanche coerulescens; assembly: GCA_033398695.1. NCBI lineage: Eukaryota > Viridiplantae > Streptophyta > Magnoliopsida > Lamiales > Orobanchaceae > Orobanche > Orobanche coerulescens. Next base: position 173,494,911 of record CM065808.1, read on the forward strand.
CGTCCCTTGTGGCAAGAAAAGGACAGGTGCTGAAATTAATCGGATCTTGAGTTCCTCAAAACTCCGTTGACATGCGTCGGACCACGCGTATTTCTTATCCTTTCGCAAAAGGTTCGTCATTGGTTGAGCGATTTTAGAAAATCCTTCCACAAACCGCCGATAATAACCGGCTAATCCGAGAAAGCTTCGGATTTCCTTAACATTCTTCGAAGGTAACCAATCTCGGATAGCCTCCGTCTTCTGAGGATCAACATGCACACCGTCTGATGAAATTACATGCCCGAGAAACGTCACTTCGGACATCCAGAACTCACATTTGGAAAATTTTCCATAAAGTTGCTCTCGTCTCAATACGTCGAGAACCTGAGGAAGGTGAACCTCGTGCTCCTCTCGGTCACGAGAATAAATCAAAATGTCATCAATGAAGACAACCACAAAATGATCCAAAAAGTCGATGAAAACCCGATTCATTAACTCCATGAATACCGCAGGTGCATTAGTTAACCCAAACGGCATTACCACGAACTCATAATGACCATAGCGTGTACGAAATGCTGTCCTTGCGATATCCGTCTCTCGAATTCGTAACTGATGATATCTAGATCTCAAGTCGATCTTGGAAAATACTGAAGCTCCGTGAAGTTGATCTAAGAGATCATCAATACGGGGTAGAGGATACTTATTCTTGATCGTCACCCTGTACAACTCCCGATAATTAACACACACACGAAACGAACCATCCTTCTTCTTGACAAATAACTCTGGTGCTCCGCACGGGGACACACTCGGTCGGATATAACCTTTCTCGAACAATTCCTCAAGTTGACTCTTCAACTCCTGCATTTTGATCGGGGCCATCCGATATGGTGCCTTCGATAATGGGGACGTACCAGGCTCCAATTCTATCGTGAATTCCACATCCCTCGGTGGAGGTAAACCAGGTATCTCGTCTGGGAGTACATCGTCAATCGATAACAATGATACCACGAATGGTTGAACACCTCGATTGCCTTAGAACGGTCAATCGATGATAATGATACAGTGAATGATTGAACACCTCGATTGTCTTAGAACGGCCAATCGATGACAATGATACAATGAATGATTGAACACATCGATTGCCTTAGAACGGCCAATCGATGACAATGATACAATAAATGATTGAACACCTCGATTGCCTTAGAACGGCCAATCGACGACAATGATACAATGAATGATTGAACACCTCGATTGCCTTAGAACGGCCAATCGACGACAATGATACAATGAATGATTGAACATCTCTGATTGAGTAATTTCACTGCTTTCCTCATATTAATGATTCTTCTGGAACAACGGGGATTACCTCCCTGAAATACACACTCGGCTCCAACGACTGAAATGATAGTGACCATATGCTTACGAACACTGAGGATGGTATCATGACGATCCATCCAACTAATACCCAATATTACATCGTCCTTAGGTAAACCCACCACGATTAGGTCCGCCAACCAATCGCGGTAATTAAGCTTAATTCGGTCAGTTCTTAACCTCATGATTTCCGAAAATTCTTCTACCGATAGGTAGACTAATGATATAAGGTCCATAATTAATAGGACTATCCAAGTGAAGTCTATTCAAACATGATTCGAAAATGAATGAATGTGATACACCAGTATCAAAAAGGGAACACATAGGTTGAGATAGAATTATGAGTATACCTGAGATCATTCAGGCCTCCGGATCGTCGGTCCTCTTCATCGCGTGAATTCGGGACTTGCCGGCCCCCGAACCGGATGCTCCCGTCTGATAAATATGAGCTCTGCCTTTATTTGCTTCTGTCGTCTTAAACGACGCTGACAGAGCAGCCTGATTCTGAATCGCTGACTGCTTCGGGGCCTGAGATGCCGCCGGAGCCGGCTTGGGGTCCCTTCGGCAAAAACGGGACTTATGCCCAACAATCCCACAATTATGGCACGTGATAGACGGTTTCAGACACTTAGTGCTGAAATGACCTGGCGCTCCACAGTTGAAACAGGTGGTGGCTGATCTGGCCGCTCGGGACTGAGATCCCGCAGGATTAGGCGCCGTAGGAGATCGCTCAGAAAAGTTAGGACTCGCACGAGGCTTCTTGAAGGTTTACTGACCGCCTTTGGATTGATTACGCTTCGTTGATTTCTTGCTGACAGATGAAGGTTGTTGCTCAGCAATTTCCTTAGCAGCAGGCTCATACGTGAGAGTTCTCTCGATTAATTCGGCCAGAGTGGCGCATGATGATTAAGCAATTGCATATGGGTCATCATGACCTGCATAAAAGTGAGTGGATCAACCCGAACATCTTCCGATCGAGCTGAGTCCTGGGTACGATTTCCCAACAGTGAGTGATTATTTCCCGGGTTTCGGCCCGCACCACGGCCTCTCCCCGTACGTCCCCTGACAGCTCTCTCCATACTGAAGTAGGAAGGTCGCATGATAATCATAGATCTCGTATGAGTACCGCATTATGATTTACGTCATGAAATGATGAAAATGAGCATACGCGTTCTAACACAGTGATTACATGAATGATTAACTGAAGTGACATGATTATCTGATGATATTCTTGAAATGATTATCTTGAACAAGTTAACAAGATTAATGATATGATCCTCAAGATCAACAACCGAGTAATGAAATGAATTGAGTGATTAATGAGTTAACATGGTCAACATGATCAAAATGAAAATGATGTTTGAGGATTGTTAACTGATGAATTCTGAATGAATGATTATTGCCAGAAATTATGCCATGGCGTTAGAAGTCTTACAGTTCTTGGTCTGAGGGGCTCGGCATTTGCACAGGTCACACGTGACGCGAAAGTCCAATGATACTAGTCCGATGACGATGATTTCAAATGAGACATGACTCGGAAGGTAGTATTCAAAACCACGCTCCGATACCAACTCTGTAACACCCCAAACTAGGCGGATATTACAGTGTCGTGGACCCCCAACTGGGACCCACCAGGCGAATGAAAACAAATGAATTAAATAATATAATTGTAGTACCGAACCACATTATATCATCAATTACGGCGAGGAGTTTCATTACAACACACCCAAGATAAATACCGAATACATGTATATTTTATATGAAGATAAAATACACAACACTGAATGAAACGGAGTATCCAAATTAGTCCTTGCACCTAATTAGTCTCACGGAGGTAAATGTTACCGTGTGCACAGTCCAATGTATCGGTGAACCCAATACATGACTATCGTGTGCTCGACTAAAAATTCCACACATCCGCACCCGGCCACGCAATATGAACCCAGAAGGTCATATGAACGAGAATGACCATAATGAATATCAATGAATAATAATCCGACAAAGTCAAGAATGACTCACCGAGATGAAAATAATAGTGATGTGAATGATAGCTCAATGAAATGATTGCAACCGTCGTTCCTCGCGAATGAAGTGATTATTCGACAATTACAAGTCCCAATACGGTTAATACAATTATGAATGAGTTATGATTATGAATGAACAACAACAAAAGGAATGAATATCCTTTTAACCGAGTAAGAATTAACTTACACAACACCGATGAAGAATGTCCTTCCACGAACAAACGTCCTAAATGAGATGTCGGTCGCTCGAACAACCTTGAATAACACAATTACCAACAAATCCGTTCAACATACGAATCAAGCACGATTATAACTAACTCAAACGTCGATACGACTAAACCAAACTCATTGGGGCATTATATCAAACACGTTGTGGCCAATCTTCGATTGTTTACAACAAATCCTTAACTATATCAATATCAAATCCCCAAAAAGTGATCCAAACCAACAAAACGTCTTCAATACAATCAATAATCCAATATGAATATCCAAAATCGTGATTACAACAACAATTAATCGAAATCCCCCAATTCCAACTCAATATTCAAAGTGTTCTTGAATAACCCTTCAATAATCCAATGAATAATCATACATATCCATAATCATGCGTACATCTCTTCATACAACATGATTATAACGTCCAAAACATCATATCTCAACACAAAATCGAAATCCAAGATGTTTGAAGAATTTTACCTTTGAAGATCCAAAACACTTTGATCCGAAGAAAACGCATTAGATCGACTATCCAAGCTTCCCAAATGAATGAAGATGATGAAAACCGAATACCCAAGTGATTGATGATGAAAAATCTCTTCATCAAACCCTCTCTCTCGGATACAAGGTGAATAAATGAGAAAATAAACTCAAAGTCCCGTCCAAGACCTATATAAATTGCCGAACGTTACGGCCGTAACTCGGCCTACTTACGGCCGTAACATCCCAAGTCAACGGCCTTACGGCCGTAACCAACCATCTCGTACGGTCGTAACTCGGCTTCGTCCAGAATCTGCCGACAGTCATACGGCCGTACCCGCACATGTCTTACAGGCGTAACTCGCCCTCATCCAAAATACCTGTCGACAGCCATACGGCCGTACCCGCACGCCTTACGGGCGTAAGAAGCCTTCGTCAAAACTACCTGGACACCCTGCCTGCATCGTACGACCGTAATCGGCCAAGCCTTACGGCCGTACCAGCCTCATCTTACGGCCGTATGCCGCAACCCTTACGACCGTAAGTCCCATTCGTCCAAACAGGCCTGAAATCAACGAACGCCCGTTACGGCCGTATCCGACAATCCTTACGGCCGTAACTCACTTTCGTCCAAAACCACCTTGAGCCAACTACTGCAGGTTACGGCCGTAATGCCTGAATAGTTACGGCCGTAACTCGCTGTTGGAAGTGACAAAAATCCGACAACTCTGTCTACTCGTTACAAACGGTGAATGATCCGACGTACAATACTTGTATGATTGTAAATAAGTCCCATAACACATGATAGATGATACTTCCAACACAAGACTATATTCACGATGATTGTGATAATACTCTCGTCTCGACTCTCAATCAGAGATGAATGACGATCGGTAACTGATACACGGTTTCAAAAATGCCAACGATGAATACAAATGAATGAGTTATGAATGATGAGTGATTATAATGAGTGAGAAATTACTGAGTGACCATTACTGATTGATAATTACTGAATGATAATGAATGAATTACAACTGGGTATTACAGTATATCATACTAATTTTTCTTGCGGCCAACACTTCTTCGAAATTGTCAGCTGCTTTTCGGAAGCGGACATCTTTCCCAAGAGTGGCTCCGGCAAAGACACAGACGGATTGGATGTTATATAAAGGTGATGATGCCATTGGTTTCTCGATGAAAGTTATATTTAAGAGAGGTATGTGATAATGAGAATGAGAATAGAGAAAGAACTTGAATGAGTTGAATACGATTAATTTCTCACTGATGCGACTATTTATAGTGGAAAGCCAGCGTGAATTAAGATAGGTGGAATTACGAATTACGAGAGAAGATTTTAAAAATCTATAGAACGACACTTGCTCGTGTAATCACAGTAAAATGTCATTTTTGGTGATATGTATCGATTTTGGCAGGATCCGGAATAGGCGAACTGCCTTTATCTTATGTCTTAAAAAAAATTATATGAACATTTTCTTGTGGAACTAATCTTCAAAATTCTTTTTTGGACGACCTATAATTTTGAGTCATATGTTATAAATATTTTATGGCATATGTGCCGATATCTTAATCAGGTTATTTTATTTCAAGGTGTTCATACTTATTGATTAAGGACCTTGATAATTTAGAATTCTTGATTTAACGGGTACTAGTGAGAAGCTGGAAAGGTATATATACATACTAGATATGCATTGTTTGAGTTACGAGTTAACACGAGCACGACAATATTGGATAATGTTGTTTGAGATGATAGATGATTAACGTGGTATTGTGATGATATTTAAAATAGTGTATGATAAATATTTGAGAATAAATTATTTTGGCTGAAAAGTTTTTTGAATGTATATGATATTTATTGATTTATGTTATTAAACCGAGGTAATGTAAGATGTCGAATGATATTCTCGGATATTTTTAGATAATTGTTGGTGCGAATATGGCAGTGGCCAACGTCAAGTTCCCCGATGAATTATTTGGTGAAGGTTATAGGAACTGTCCAGACCGTGTTTCGACTCACGATGAGAGTGTGTTTATCGAGTGAATAATTGGTTAAGTCATAAGGATATTTTTCATATTACGGACAGTTCACTGCTTAGGTTATTGAGAATAACTATACAGATTTGACGTAGTAATTCTGAATGCTCAATAATTTTATATATCCGGATGATATAATTTTAATTCCATAGTGAAATCCTTATTGGCTTATTATTATTGTATTGAGTTGGCTGTTGGATCAATCGATGAAACGAATTGATATTAATTAAGTTACGGATCGAAGTTACACCTCTTGTGAGAGTCAGGTGGTAATGGTAAAGGTGCAGAAAGATTACATGGTGAACAGAGTCTGATATTAGAGGTTGGTACTCTAGTCGTTCCATCTTAAGCTTCGGGACGAAACTTATTTTAAAGGGGATAGTATGTAATACAACTGTATTTATTTCATATTTTACATATGGATCTATATTTTTATTAAACGCCGAATTCGTAAATTGTTCGTAATAAAATCAAACCTCAATTAGAATAAATTATCTATCACGTTGGTATATTTTAATTAAACACTATCATACATGTCTTCACTTCAGAATATATCCCTTCTAATATTATATTGAAATTTTACTTGCACATTTGATCATTTGATTAAGTTTTGATTCTTGTCTAATCAGACTAATCTCAATTGCAATATTTAAATATTATTTCACGGTAGTAATTCTTCTATTATTATTTCTATCTTGTACTATTATTCCTACCCTAGTTATTCTATTAAGTGATAAGAAATTGATGATAATTCGAGATTCTCTTTTAACATGATTCATATACCTATGCAATACAATTATAAACTACAAGAATAATTAACTATTGCTAAAATCAAAGTTTTGCTTATTTTATGCATAATTATTTAACTAATCTTAAAAGAATCTAATTATATTTTGATTAATCTAGAGTTAAAATAAATTTTAATGATAAGAATTAATCATATAAGGGCTGCTCAGCTGCTCTAGTATCTTGTCCACATACGTTCATTTCACATCCCTCTTTCGTTATTTACCTACTCTTGTCTTCTTATTTGTTATTTAAAATTTTCATGTGCTTAATTATACAACACAGATTAATTTTGCTCGGGGCATATCACGGAAATCGTATGAACAACCTACCAACCCAATACTCAACAATAACATATAATAGTACTATATTTTCTCTCATCTTTTTGTGCGGCGATTTATACGCCTCGACGGAGATCGTGATAAGGGCCAGCATCAAATAATCCAAGGCAGACTTGCCAAGCGAAGAGTCCAGACCGAGATCAGGTACCGAGCAATCGACGTCCAGGGCGATCGCCTCTTGGCACCTAGCGATCGACTCTGGTGCCCGACCAAGGACGACCGTCCTATTCCGCGTGTAAGGCCATCATCCGTCATATCTACGAAGACCGGATCTAGGGGTGGTGACCCACGTGCAAATCCGCGAATAGCGCCGCAAAATAAGGATCTTTGACTCCAGCCCATCAACAGCTGTCAAACGACAAGGACTGTCTCACCTACCGACAGACCCGCCGAAAGGTCCTAGGTGGGACCTCCCAAGACAGCGACATAGGACGCGTGTTGTCTTCTCATTGGTTCGCACATCCAGCTGACAGTAGCTACTGCGGACTTTAAGGAGACCAACCCATGTGCTAAATACGATCGCCCGCTTATTATAATAAAGTAAAGGCGATCGCCCAACTACCTCTACTCATATAAATAGGAAACCTCCAGCAACTGGAAAAAGGTTCAGAAACTGTTGAATCCTACAGCTAAAAACACAGCACTCCATCGTTGTTACAAGAACTCACAAAGCATCAACTCTGGTTCTTCCGGCAATCATCAGCACTCAAGAGCTAGATAACTAGGGTCTTTACACTCATTGTAATTGTACTCTAACATTAATATTTGTACTCCCAAGTATTCGTATTAATAATATCTCGCGAGAGCATTCAAGCCCGGGACTAACAACCCCGGCAAATCTTGTGTTATTTACTTTCCTCAGACGTGATCTCGCATTTTATTTGTAACTCATCCATTCCAGCAAACCCTTCCGAATAATATTTTGCGTAACAACAATTGGCGCTAGAGGAGGGGGCATTTACCCTCATTTTCATTCCGCCCGTTTCGAAGAACACTCACTGTTCTCCGGAGCATATACTTGAAGAAACACTCACTGTTCTTCAAAGAAAAACCTTCAGAATAATGACGTCTGCCACCACTTCGAAGAGAGCCACTCTCCGATCCGCCGGGCATCTTACTCCGGCTCAATCCGAGCCCCAACCTACGGCAGAGGGTAGCTGCGGTGACGCGAGACTCTCGATCCCGCCCCCGAGGGACGGCCCCAGCCTCTCACTCGACCAGTTCCAAACTGCGGAACAGATCGAGGAGGCCATGGCCATCCTAAAGGAGCGACGGAGAGCATGCGAAGTGCCCGCTATAACCCCCTCGGCCATCTGCCGCGCGGGCAAATGGAAGCTCAAGGGGTTACTTGTCGAGCAATCGTCATAAAGCCCCAATTCACGAGAAAAGGCTCTCGCGAGGCGGGACGGTTCCGTCTTCAGCCGTCTAGGAAGCGATCCATCATGGCGATCGGGGTATTCTGGCCCCAACCACGAGATGACGGAGTCCGAATCCGTCACCAGGAGTTCGGCATACCCAACTCCCAATCAAAAACAGGTCAGCCCTTTGGCTCCCATCCACCGAAGAATCGAGCCCCGCGGCAAAGACATCATCTACAGTGGAACCAGGAGATCAGTACTTGATCGCCTCGGCTCTCGCTCCGAGCGCCTAGCCACGATCAGCCAGGCCACGACGATGGCCGCTATGCAACGCCAACTCAACGAGATGAAAGCGCTCTTGGAAATTGGGGCAGGCGCCAGTAGAAAGATCACCGGACCGAGTGAGCCACTCGCGGTCCACATCGAGCTTGCCCCCGTGTAACCAAGGATCGCTCCTCCTCAAACACCTTTGTATGAGGGGAGATCGGACCCGCGGCCCACTTGAGCAAGTTCCGGATCTACATGACCGGATTTGGGGCATCAGATGCGACCAGGTGCCGAATATTCCCGTTAACATTGGGCAATCTGGCCCATAGGTGGTACATCTCACTGTCACCGCGATCAATCAATTCCTTTGAGAAACTGGCGAGCGACTTCATGTCATACTTCGCCGCCAAGGTCGTTAGACCATAAGGTCCCCACCGCATGATGAAAATCAGACATGGGGAAGACGAGTCTGATGCAGATTACATCGACCAAGTGGATGAAATAATCCTAACCGGCGAGCCCATTAGCGACGAGCTCACCCTCTACTCGGTCCTGGGGGAATTCTATGGTCATTCACCCATGTTCAGGCACATCACGAAGGACATCCCCCCAACCTACGCGACCTTCCGCGCCAAGGCTGCCGATTTTATGGCCAGGCAGAGGCTGCTCACCCTTCGCCTAGGCGAGGGGACGCCGCCTCCCGTCCAAAAGAGGGCGATCGCGAAGTACAACAAGGCAGTCGCCAAGCCACCCGGTGATTTCAAGGCCTTCGAGGAGGTGGAAGCCCATCTGCTCCACAACTTCAACCGAACTCCGGCCCATATTTTTTACGCCATCAAGGGGCGCGAACCGTTAAGCAAGCTAAAGGTGATAAGGGACAACGGTCATATGGACCACAATAAATTTTGTGTTACCACAAGAGTCCCGGTCACAGCACCAACCGATGCCGCGACCTCCTCAGACAACTCTGGAGATTGTTCGAGAATGGCAAGCTGGACAGTTTATTGGCTTAGCCGGAGCCCTGTCAATCTCCCAAACCGGTCGCCAGAGTCGAACGCGAAGATCCGGAAGGCTCATACGAGTCGACCCCCCGATCAACCTCGGCGGCCGAATCTATATGTTTCATTCCAAACGTGGGAACCTCGGAGGTCTTTCCCCAATTCCCACCATGTCGAACGAAAGGCTACTGCCTGATGGACCTAGGCAAGCGATCGCCTCCCACAGCACAACGTATATCGTCGAGGATCGCCAACTAACATGATGGTCCGAGGTAGAAGAGTGCCGCCATGGTCGCAGAGGTCGATGAAACCGACGACCCGTCAATGCAAGGTTCCTTTGGGCAGAGATCGCTCGCCCTTCATTTAAATACGAGGCAGACGTAGCCTATGGAGGACCCTCCACAATAAATCAGAGGATGACTCGCTCGCCCTCTAAAGTTCGTCATCAACATGAAGGACCTAGGAAAGTGATCGCCTCCACTTGCACAACGTATACCGTCGAGGATCGCCATCTAACATGACGTTCAGAGGTAGAAAAGTGCCGACAAGATTGTGGAGGACGATGGAACCGTTCTCTGTGACCATGCAATGTTCCTTTGGGAAGCGATCGCTCGCCCTTCGTTTAAATACGAGGCGGACGTAGCCAAAGGACCCTCCAAAACAGATCTGTGGACATGCTCGCCTGCCCTCAAAGGTCCATCATCTAACATGGTGGATACGGACAATGCGACGCGTCCCTTCCCCCATCACAACGTATACCGTCGAGGATCTCCATCTAACATGACGATCCGAGGTAGAAAAGTGCTAGCAAGCCGCGGTCGTGGAGTCGATTAATCCGACGATGCCCCGTGCAAGGACTCCTCCAGGCCGAGATCACTCGCCCTTCGTTTAAATACGAGTCGGGCATAGCCTACGGAGGACCCTCACAATTAAGTGAGTCGCGAGAAGTTGGCTATTAGACGGAATGTCGCTCACGCACAAGACATGGTCGCGGAGGTCGGTTCCATCGAACTCCATGAATATGCACGGTTCCTCTAGGCCGGGATGGTCGGCCTTCCTCGAGGAATGTGCAAAATTGAAGACCGCTCGCTAAACCATTTATTTTCGTTCCCTTACTTTCACCAAGTAAACAAAAATAAGGGGGAAGAGCGGAGCTATATATACCACGATCGTCTTTACTCAAATACATGTACGACGATCGTCATTGTTCAGAAATATGTGCAACGATCGACTTTGCTCTAAAGTTACCAGTATGAGTTTATCAATTCACTTGGAGCTGTACGCACAACGATCGCTGCTCAACACTTTTGTATAAAGTCAAATGCAAAAGACTCGGAAAGACGATCATACAAGCAAGAAATCAGAGAAGAAAATATTTATTTCATCACTTGGAATACCAATACAAACACAGTCGCCCGAAGGCAAAAATACAACGAAAGCTACAAAAAATTACAAGTAAAAAGCGAGAAAAGCTCAGGGATCGATGCTCGCTCCATCGCCAGCAGCAGGCTCTGCACCCCCATCCTCCGGGGCACCCGGATGAACAAGGTTGTCCAGCAACGGGTACCAGCTCAAATCGATCCCATGATCCGGGGATTGGTCGAGGATCGGCACGGTGAGGTCTGGCTGCAGAGGGTGATCAAGCGCATAGGCTTTGAAATTTTCACCCAGAGGGCCGACCTCGAGCCCTCCCTTCTTAGCGGCGCGGATCGCGTCAGCATAAGCCATATAGTAGGCAAATTCGCTGACGAAGTCCACATTAAGGAGGGGATCGGCCTCAGTCGCCTTCAGCTTTCCCTTCAGCTCCGCAACCGTTTGGCTCACACCCTCGAGCTCGGCAGTTTTGGCGGCCACCTCTTCCTTCGAGGACGCCAGCTCGCTGGTCAGTCGGGCGACGGTCACCTTCAGCTGGTCGGCCTCCTTCTGCGCGGCCGTGTGCGACCTGCGGGCTTCCGTCATCTGGTCCCGCATCTGGTCAGTCGTCGCCCGCGCCCAGACAAGATCCTGCCTCGCCTGCTTAGCCGCCTCCATGGAGCTCTTCTCCATGGCCACGAGCCTGTCGGCAAACTCAATGTTTTGTTTCCATGCGGCTTCGAGGTCTGCATGGATACGAGCAGTGGATGGCCGCCCCTCGTAGTCCCGCACGGCCTGAGCAGCCATCGTCGTCGTCTGAAGGGCCAGCACGAAAGTAGCCTGCATCGCGTCAGCAGATTGCCGGCGCGCGATCGCATCCAGATCGGTCGTCCAGGACTTCGGCAGGGAGTTGGTAGCCCGAGCAACATAGGAAGGGATATCGCTGACCTCACGAGGAGCTATGCTCGTCAGGAAGTCCAACACCATCGGCGAGCAGTTCGGGTCGGAGTGGCGGATCCTGCACAAATGGCAAAAGAGTTAAGTGTGTTTCCTACACAAGTTTCATAACTCGGCAAAACGACTAGGCTTACCTTTCGAGCTTCTCTGGGTCACGGCCGAAGAACGACCTGCCACGCGAAGTCTCGGCCTCAGCGGTCGCCATGGACTGAAGGAAAGCCGAAGATGGCGTGGACCCCTCCACTAGAGGAATCGCGGAAAGCAGAGGCACGGAGATCGACGGCTCGTCAGCAGTGGCAGGGGCCGAGGGCTCCACAGTCCTCCGTTTCTTGCGGATGACCCGAAGTTGCTCCTCCTCCCGAGGCTCCTGTTCTTCGACGACCGGCTCCTTGAGAGGTCTCGCCTCCGGGATCGGTCGGGACGGAGCAGCAGGAGCTTGGCTCACCTTCTTCCCTTGACGAAGGCGGTTCATGGCCCCCGGATTAGACATGGCAATCGCAGCATGGGGCTCTGGGAAACAAGGGAAGCGAATTTCTGCAAAATAAAACAATCGACAAAGTTAGTAATCTTCCTCAATCAAGACGATCGACATGGCAAAAAAGATCGCGAGAGTTCGTACCTGGAACCTTTAGATGGCGAGGGTAGCGAAATAGCCGAGCAGCCAACCAACAGGCTTCGTTGTTAATTCGGCGTGCGTCTATATGGTCGTCAGGAAGACTCCGTATCTTCTCCCAGACGATCTCAAAATCAAAAGTGAGGTCGTCTGCCGCCGGAACAATGACACCTGCAAAAAGAAGGCCAAAATAAGATCACTTCAGAATGTATCCGAACAATGGGAGAGTCTAAATCCTTACTCGGACTCCTCTCCCGAAAGCCGGTAGGAATATATAACTCTTCGGTCGGGTTGTCGCTCGCTTCCGAA